>OX465289.1:190691730-192184230 GCA_949987695.1 Merzomyia westermanni
TGAGTTGGAGTCTGTACAATAATAGGATTACAATACGCAATAAGCTTGTGGACGACAGACCTCAGTCAGAAGTAGTAACCTTAAGGTTGCAGTTACTTTTAAGTAGCGACTCTTTTTCGTTGGTCTTACTCTTAAGTTTAAGCTACTTTTAAATTTTGGTTACTTTTAAGTTGTAATTACTTTTAAGTGGCAGTTACTTATAAGTTTTTGTTACTTTTAAGTTGTGGTTACTTTTAAGTTGTAGCTACTTTTAAATTTTGGTTACTTTTGAGTTTTGGTTACTTTTAAGTGGCAGTTACTTATAAGTTTTGGTTACTTTTTAGTTGTGGTTACTTTTAAGTTGCAGCTACTTTTAACGTTTGGTTACTTTGAAGTTGTGGTTACTTTTAAATTGCAGTTACTTTTAAGTTTTGGTTACTTTTAAGTTGCAATTACTTCTAAGTTGCGTTTAGAACTTGCTTTAGAGATTTGCAAAGGATATAATATCAAATGCGACTTAAGTTCAATTATATATTTTGCAAGTTCACTATACATTCAAATAAGAGCTAGTAAATCTTTCTTAAGTTGCATTTCTTGCTCATATTTTACGAACAATACAATAACTCTCATTGGCTTGAGTACATTTATTGCCGAACACTTGTAGGTATTTATGTTCGCAGTTTAATAGACGCACAAGTTGCAACAAATTAGCAGGGAAGGCCAAGCATTTTGTACATATACATATATGTATGTTTGTACTTAAGTAGCTGTAGTCTTGCGAAATTTCATAAAGTAGCCAATTGCATATGTGCTCATTAAAAGGATAATATATTACTTAAAGTAGTATAGTATAATGTACGGCAAGTGAATCAAATTAACGAGTATATTAAATAGTTACCGCAAATAGTGGTGATGTGTTAGTCGATATTAAATTAAAGGATACTACTTCTTTCTCCTCTCAAACAAACAGCCTGCTAATTTTATTTACACAAGGTAGCACCGCTAACTCCAAACAGCTTTCGGGAAGATTGGAATATTTTATGTTTAAATAGGCGTACGAGTTTTTGACCTTGTCGTTAATTTAAAAAAAATACAAAAATTTTTTTTAAAAAATTATTCCAAATAAATAATTATTTTTTAGAGTTGAATAACTTTTGGTGGAGCATGTCAAGCACTTGACCACCCTTTTTATTATTTTTTGTTTTCCCTGTTTTTCCTGGATACAAGTGGAAGCTCAAATATCAGTATTTTAGGATTTCTTTTAAATTGTATGAATTCTTCTTCAACAGTTTGTTGATCTGCGAATGTTAAACCGGTCTTGAACTTTACAAATTAGTTGCATAACATAGCATTTACAGACCAAATCACTTTAATATAACTTTTAAAAATTAACATTCAAAATGATTTTTGGAGGGAATTAAATTTTCTATAAAAAAAATTCTTGTTACTACAGTAGTTAGGCAATTTTAAGATGAACGTGTGATGAGTACTATAAAATATTAACAGCCAATGATAGATCTATACAAGTTAATGTTAAAACCTGAAACTTTTACATAATTTTTTTTCGCCTTCCTTAAAATGATGTCAATATAATTTTCAAACAAAAAAATATATATATTTTTCTTGGCTCACTCTAATATCATTCTCACTTAGCCTAGATTGTTCATCGTTTCCATTCAACACATTTGTCATTTTAAACACATTTAAGCTGCACGTTTCTCATTGTGGATAAGCATAACATACGTTCTTTGCTTCCTTAAAGCTTTTATCATTATTTTTAAGCGCATTTAAAATGCTCCTTTTTTATTCTCTTAGCTCACCCCGCTCTTGTTCTTGCCTGTGCTTTTTTACAAGACGGCTTGAATGCTTATTATAAGCCTGCGAAAAGCTTTCAAATATTTTCAAGCATTCATATAATGTATGAAAAAAATATTTAAGCATACTTTAAGGCTTATGCATTCAACCTTGAAAAGATAAAACGGCTTGGCGGAAGCGCCACATACACACACATTCATATATATGTGTCTAATTGCACGGTATAATAAAGAGAATATAATACTGAACAAAAGCAATGGACGTATTTGGGTGTAACTGGTCGAGCCAGTGTATAGTATGATGCGAAAGATAAAGGAGTATACGAGCTGGCTAAAGATTTAATGAGTCGTAGACGCGCAATGTATAAATGCGTGTTATCCCCGTAACTTTTGTGGTTGTGTGCGTGCGTTTGGCGGAAATTAATTCTCTTTATCAAGTAAGTGGTTGGGCTTATAAAATGTTATTAGAAATATAAATGCAAATTTATGAAAAGAGGGAAAATGAGTTTGTATCAATACATATGTAAACACCATCGGACCAGCGTTGCACTTTGGGATATTTAACCCATTTTTCGATTGTACTTCAGACTTAAATTTTTTATGTCGGTTTTGTTTTTAAATTAGTACAGGTAGAAAATGGCTTAAGAGCAACAAAGCTGGATATGTCTTCTAGGAAAGTACACATTTCGACATTATTTTTCGCGATCACGGGAAAATTCCCAGATGCTTCTTCAATCACGAGGACTCTACTTCTAGCATATAAGAGATATCGAATCATACTTTTAGCCAAACTTTTTTTTGAAAATTTTCCAAAGCTAGACATACTCATTGACTCACAAAACCGTAGTCTCCGAAATGTAGATACAAAAGAAGAGTGAAAGACCAGTGAGAATAAAAAGTTTAATTGTCCGCCTAGAAGTATGCTATAATTTTAAAATTCTGGTTAAAAGATATATGGTATATTCCAGGGCGGAAATTTTTTGTCGTTTGCGTCCTTTCCTCAAAACTTTTATCTAGAACTAGAATAAATGAGAGAATAAGTACGAACTGGTATTTTGTCAAAACAATGCATTTCTCACAGAGGCGAATGAGAGCCAATGTTTTAATCCTTTCACAAAACGCTTAGTCCCAAAATTGCATATCTCAAATAGCCAAACCAAAGTTGTTTGAACTAAAAACGTAACACTCTCCTATTACAAGGTTCTGGTTCTTTCATCAAGACTTGGAATTATTCCGCAGCTGACCAACGCCCCCAACTTGAAACTCTTTTCTGTTATCTGGAAATTTAACAGTAATTTCTAGAGCTTTTACGAAAATGTTTGCAAAGCTAGACATACTGTTCAGATACAGGGTGGCTGATGAATTTTGCTACATTAAGAAACTCAAATAATTTTTTTTTCAGTGTATGGCATTCATTTTTCTTTTATTCATGTTAAAGCTCATTAAATTTTATTAAATATAGCTTAATTAGTTTTAAAAATAATGGAATTTAAATGCCCCCCCTGCTCGTCGATTCATGTGCGGCATCTTACCAAAAAGTTGTTCATTACTGCTTGGAGAGTTGAGACAGGAATAGCCGCAATTGTTTCTCGAATGGATTGCCTTAGTTCATTCAAATTTGTTGGTTTTGCTTTGAAGACTTCCTGTTTGCAATAACCCCACAAGAAAAAGTCAGGTGCAGTAAGGTCAGGCGACCTGGGTGGCCAACGGAATGTGGAGTTTCTGGATATCAGCTTATTGGGAAATATTCGTCGCAATTCTGTCATAACAGGTTGGGCTATATGAGGAGCTGCACCATCTTGCTGAAACCACACAGAGTTGAAAGAAATTCTCATTCGGCGTAATTCTGGATAGAAAAACTCTCTCAACATGCTCAAGTAACGGTCTCCAGTAACCGTAACGGTGTGACCGTTTTCTTCGAAGAAGTAGGGCCCAACAATGCAGCGTGATGAAACTGCACACCACACTGTGACACGAAGTGGATGCAATTCCGTCTCATGGAGTATCTGTGGGTTGGAAGCACTCCATATTCGACAATTTTGTTTGTTTATGTTGCCGTTTAAATCGAAATGGGCCTCGTCAGACATGAAAAGACAGTTCAACATGTTTCCATCCTCTTCCACCATTTGAAGCATCTTCTGGCAAAATTCCAAGCGAATCGGCAAGTCTGCAGCGTTCAGTTTGTTGGCCATTTGAATTTTATATGGGAATAAGTCCAAATCTTTGTGCATAATTGACTGTAATGACTGTCTGCTTACACCCATTTGAGCAGATAAGCTTCTTGTCGAAACACGTGGATTGTTTTGTATGGCAGCAGCTACAGCAGCGATTGTTTCCTCCGTTCGAACTGAAGGGTTTCGATGGTAAGGTCTTCTGTTGACTGTCCCATGCTCAGCAAAATTGTTTACAAGTCTTATGATGGTCCACCGGCTCGGAGGATTGCCGCCAAACGTGCGCCTATACTCTCTTTGAACCGAAACTACGGACTCCAGTGCGTGATAGCGGCGGACAATCCAAATTCTTGTTTCAGTGTCCCAGTTATCCATTTTTGTTAAACGTAAAAGTCAATCTGCAAAATAAAAAAAAATTAACCAGATTCATTAAATAGAAAAAAAGTTATTTAATTTTTTTTTGGTAGCGGCTTTCATTAGCCACCCTGTATTTCGGATTTTGTTGAGCGCCCACAGATGTCTGGGTTGGATGCCATCATAGTTCTTACAAACATGTCTCATTATTTCTTTTGTTGGCGATTATTATTCTACAAAAATGTTTATGCATAAAGTATAGGCGTCCAAGTTATCTACCAACAAAATAAGCTCATCTTTGCGTTTTCGTTGCAAATACTCCAAAAAATACTCTTACCCTTTACAATTGAATTTACATAGCCGCTTTGAGACTTCGGGTAAACAAAACTACCAAAGGTAGGGCAAATGGGCTATGGACAGGTCTCTCGGTGTGCGCGATATCCAGGCTAACTTGGCCTTCTTATGATAAAGGTGGTACTACATCACTTCTGACTTTGCACAAAACGGTCATATCATCCTTGATAAGGCTTCTAACGTGGCACAGTTGAATAGGCACTCACAGTGCCTGAATTGGTAAATTGTCCTTTAATTACTGTCGCAGTTGCAGATGTACCGAGGAGGAAGAGAGCATCCATCATCTGCTTCCCAAAAGTCCAGCACTCAGTAGAAGATTGTTGACTATATTCTATTCTAGGTGTACCGTTTCTCTATGACCTGAAGAGGTATCAAGAATGGAAATTAAGTCATTCCCAAAATTCATTGACTCCACGAGGTGGTTCGACCATCTGCTTTAGGCATAGAATAGGCTAGAGACCGTATAGGGTATCACAAGGGGGCCGTTTTAGCGTCCTAAGTGTCGGGCTGATGACTGGTGCTTCAGCCCAGCCTTTGCAACCTCAATTACCAAATTCCGCTTAGCATACAAAGTATTATATTTCTCTGATTTTAGCGGTTGGTTATAACAAATCGAAAAAGAAATGTATATAGTTGCATACATAGAAATCAGTAGCATTATGGGGGAAAAATCTGATATGTCTTATATTTGAAACCACCTTCACCCACCCATAAATACGGCCCAGGTTGGTATGCTACAGAGAAAAAATGTTTTGGTTCCACTCAGGCAAAATCTTTTTAAACAGAAAATGCCCCTAAAAGTATGCAACAATTTTTCACGTTATCTATGGTCAACCACTTCTTCCGAGGTGAAAAGTCGAATTCCTACACAATCAAAAATTGTTTTCTTCTAAATATCAACACCAACGCATATTTATACAATTTGTATACAATACAACAAGCGCCTAAAAGTATACTTCCTCTTAGACCTCAAAAATACACAGAGAAGCAATTTCAATGTGGCTGTAATGTCAAATTTATTATAAATAAAAAGCTTACAATTTTCTTATCCACTTTTTAAGTATGCGCGACTCACTCTTTATTCTCATTTTTACTGATTGGGGGTTGGCAGGAAATATGCCTTTTTAGCAAGGAGCACATTTGAAAAATATTTTATATATTTCAAGGCGTAATAGTAACTTGTAGCAAAGAAATTTTGCTTCAATATCTCTAGTACCTCGTAAATAATAACTCTTTCCCTCATCAAGAAGCATTTTCATGTCACTTGCATGAATTTACAACCAAAAACTCACAAAAGTTTTACATCAAAACAAATAGGTTGTAGTGTTTCATTAATGAGTAAGCTTAATATGAGTGAATGTGACCCTTGTTATGCATTGTAAATGAGATGATAGTTTTTATTGACAGAAATTTATAAGTTTATTTGTATTCTACTTTATACCCTTTCGCTTTTGCATTCATTTTACAGAAACTTTTGTACATTTTATAAACTCGGTAATAAGAATTTTTTTTCTTTTTTTTTTTTTGATTTATTTACACAATTTCATTTAGCACATTCATTCATGCATAAAACAGTTAAATATGTATTGCCCAAACGAGTGGCAGCTGCTGCCAATTTTACAAGCAACAAACTTAAGTAAATGCAAGACATAAAAAGAAATAAATAAAGAAACCATTTTACTATGTCAACGCCCCCTTGAACGTTGTGTTTGTACATTGGCGCCGGTTATTTGTTTTAACTTTCTTGGGCCTGTCGTTAGCACCACTTACAACTACATATGCGCATACTTAACTCAACTTTGGTGTTTATTCTTTGTCAACTTTATTTGATCTTGTTTTCTGTGGAAAGTTGCCGCTACATTGTGTCACAGAATATGTATTGATATATATATGGCATGCTAATATTTTTGAAAGAGTTGTTAGGTTTAGGACTTGACTAAGGTCTTAGTGGTTTTAGTTCGTATTTCGAAAAAATTTGCAATTAACTACATTAATATGCTTTATTCATGATCTACGCTCACTTTTTAGCTGACAAAAATCAAAAACTCCAAAAAAACTGGAAAGAATAAACATTTTTAAATCAAATGATTAATTAGAGCGTTGTCGAAAAAAACGTGAGACAGAGCGTTTTTCAACAAATCTTTTAATTAGGGAGTTTTTAAAAACATTCTGTAGTACGACGTTTTTCACAAGTATTTTGAAATATGTAATCCATTTATCCATCGATATGAATTATAAGAATATTTTGCTGTTTTACTTGGAACGAAATTTATAAAACAATAGCTTAGAACATCTGCAACAACAGTGTGCATTAGCTTTTGCACAGTCCTAATTAATTTTCATAGGTCATAGTAGATATTTTCCCAAAAATATTTTAGAAAAATTCGTCGAAATTCTTTTCACAAAGAATAGAAAACACCACTGAGAACGAAAAAACTAATTATCCGCCTAGAAGTATGCAAAGTGTTTAATATTTTATTTTTGTTGCATATTTTAAGGCGCAAACCAGATTTTATCCAAGAAAAGAGTGAGTAGATTTTTTCCTCGAATATTTTTTAATCTCGACTCTCTGCCAAACACTAAAGTATCAAAAAAAGCCGAAAAGACTCAACCACCGTAGAAATTTTTCAAAAAAAATACATTACAAACTACTGTAAATTGGAGCCAATGCTTTCATCTTTTCACAGAACGCTTAGATCCAAAATTGCATATTTCAAACTGCCTAAATAAAATAATATGAACTAAAAACGTCACACGAGACTGTTATAAGGATGTGTGCCTTTCATCAAGTTAATGAAGAAGGTCAAGGGTTTGCACTAATTGTTATTGTAGTAACAGTACTTCGAAAAAGCTCCCTCTGTAAAGTCCTGTCATAAGTGACATCTAAAAAAACAAAAAAAAATATTTTCCAAAGTGGGTTTACCCTGCAACAATATTCGGAGTCCGTCTAGAAGGCATAGGTCCTGATAATTTGTATAAAAAATGTAGAGCTGCCCACTAAAAATTGGGAGAGAATAAATTAACATGCCTTGGTTGGAAATTTAGATCGACTGAAATTTTCATATTCAGAAATTCTAAACAGACCCTAAGGGAATTCGGAAGGTCCACACTTTTCGAAGAATTCAAGAAGCGTCAAAACTAAGAACAAATGGAGACCGCCCCTAATGTTCTTGCTCCAATCAGGGGAGTTTTTAAACTTTGCCTCGCAAAGTCACATTTCACTAAAAGCACGGCTGCCTAAGGCTACACAGTAGCAATCGATTTCTTGGAAAAGTCGTATTTCAAACTCGTATCATTCAGTCTAAACCGACCAGTAAGTAGCTCGTTCGAATTCCCACAAGAGAAAAATTTAGAATTTCTTTTCGAGTGCAATGCAGGTCTCAGTTCTTCTCTGATGACTGCGCCATGATTGCTTTCTAGAGCAAACACTTTTACCGCAGAAATAAACCTAAATCAAGTCCTCTTCCTCGCTGCTCGGTGTAGTCTAAAAACTCTACTCTTGAGTTTCCGAAGGCCTATCACATCTGATGTTCTGATATATGTACAAGTGCGTAGAGAGACTTCGAAAGCATGGACCTGGTTAGTTGAGATAGAAAATTACGAGCGTATTACTGGCATTACAAAAGTTTTGTGCAAACGTAAGTTGTCTTCACGTAAGCCGTTCTTAGTTGATATAAACTCATCAGTTGTAAGTCAGCGGGTAATAGATGTGGGTTTACTTCTTCGACTCTGGGAGGGTATTCTATGTTTCAAATTCTGTACATCCCAGTTAATTTGGGAAAATAAATTCTCTGATTAAGTGAATTTCTGAGGGCCTTTTTCTCTTCTACCCTAAAATGCGGTCCTAAGCATGTTACGTTAAACTTTTGCGACCACATATCCACCACAGCACGGAGGTCAGGTACAAAGCGCTGCACTGCTACTGTTTCATACTTTGTGTATTTTTATTAAATCTTTTATGGGTTCTGCCCACGCTCACTTACATCCACACTTAAAAATTAATGTAACATTTTGTGGTAATGAGTTTTGTTGGTAGCTCCAAAAAATGTGATTAGTCAGGGATAAGTCGAAGAGGAGCAAGCGCCTCGAAGAAGCGACTTATGTAAGTTTTGATTCCTTTATATGAGCTCAACTTTTCCCTTTAATTTGAACATGTGCTATGAAGTGACTAATTGTACTTTTTTTATACCTGAGTGGGTACTCTAAGAAAGGACCACTTTGTGCCGCTTTGGGGTCTATTACACAATTTACTATCTACCCCTAAAAGTATGCTACACAAACTAAAATTTACTTAAACCCACTATGTCCATAATGGACTTGCTGGAATCAATTATATCCCATTGTAGACCAAAGGTATTAATCGCAGTCCACTCTCTTTTGCGACTATTGGCACAGTTTTTTGCTTTGGTGTCACAGCAAAAGTGCTAGGTTGTAGTTTTAAGTAGCGGTAGTGATAAAAAGAAAGTATTATAATTGGGCATACTTAAAGGCGCACATGCTTCACGTGAATGATAAACAAAAGACCATGTTTTTATTTAACCACATAATATTGTATGTGTACTTAAGTTCGTATTTAACTTGTCGTCTATAAACTCAAATATAAAATTATATATGTACGTATATTTGTATTTACTACTCACACTTCCCTACTTAATTGCGCTACAAAGTTATTGCACTAAAACAAAGTCAAACAGAAATTCTTCCAACAACTTCAATTTCCCTTTACACTTTCTGTCTGATTCTTTCAGTTTCTCCCCAATTTTATTCGCACTTCCTTGTCTTACTAAACTGTAATGCCCTTTTAATTCATTTTTTTTTTATTTGTGTTTATATTGTTTTTTAGTTCTTCGTCGCATTTTCTTCAAGCTTGTCTTTTCAGAAATTTTTGCTTGTCGCTGGCATTTTATGGCCCTTCTCTTGCAAGCCACTCATTTATAACTGAATTCTATGTTGCTTGGAACTTTTTGGACTTGCATACTTTTAGGCATGATTGTTATTGCTGTTCGTAAAGTATGAGAAACAAATGAGTAATTTATTGGAAAATGAGTAAATGAGAAAGTTTATATAGCATTTAAGATAGGCATATGGGGGAATATAATTTTGTATTTTCCAACTGAAAGGGACGTGCCTACATATTAAGTATATATTTCCCTATATATTCATTCAGGCAAATACATAAACGCTTAACGCTTTTTCCAGTGACAATTGTCTTTCAACTTGCAAGCCCAAAAGCTCGCCGTCAGTCATCATAACTAAAATTGTTTTGGTAATAGTTTTAAACAGAAAATTATTTTATTATTATTCTCCTTTTAATATGCGTCATACAATCAAAATCAAAGGCGAAGAGGCGCGCCTAAAACTATGCAACACTGACAATATTCTACAATGATTTATTCTACCAATAAAATTCTTGTTTTGAAAACTTTCAGACTTATTTTGCCAAAAATAAAAACAACATCGATAAATTCTAAAGACAGTATTAATTTTATTTAAAAAAATTCGAAGAAAGCGTACATGATCAGCGAGCTTGAGCTTTATGTCTCTCAGATGCATTCTGTAGTAGTTCGTTTTCAGTTTTAAGTAATAGATTCAAGTGTGACGGCTCAATAACTGTAATATGTATATTTAAAAATTAAAATCTTCACCGATACGTTCAAAAAAGAAGGGGGATGCAGCAATTTATTTAATACGAAATGAAGTCCTTGAAAATAAAGCCGCTTTCCAGCACTTCATTGGTGCAAAGGGGAAAAAGTGCATCTTTAGCAAAATCGAGGATTTCATTTCCGTTTTTCAAAACTTAATTCCCGAGACTTGGCTTTTCATAATTCTTTCTATAGAAATATCATTTGTGTCTTTATGCCACCACCAGAAGAACTTTTTTACCAATGTGCTACATTCTAAGACCTTCGATCCAGGTGGCAACAATTTTACAAAGTTGCCACCTATTTGCAATTTTCTCGAAATTAAAATAAAAAATATGGTATTTTCGGTAACAGACGAAAGTAATTTTAGATAGTATTTCAAAAAAAAATATTTATATGCGGGGCTCTGCCACCTAAACCTAATATATTTTTTATATCAGTTATTACCTTGAAAAACTTGCCTCATTTAAGCGACTTTTGTCTATAGGTAATATGCGAACTGCAAGTTATCTTACTCAAGTGTTGCCACTTAATATTTTTTGCAAGCCTTGCAATCTATTTGAATTTATTTTTAAGGAAATAAGATATCCCAACATGGGTGCCACAAATCTCTGTCTCTAAGGCACTATATAAATATTTCTGTGTTGTAATGTTAATAAGTACGTGCTTAAGCAATATTTCGCATAACTCATTAAAGTGATGCCAGAATCTCTTTTGCTGATTATGTGTGATACTCCAACAGCTTATGTTGTAGAGCTCGCCAGTTTGTCTGCTACCAAAGCTCCTTGCAACGCCATGTGTATGTTCATTTGTGTGCATTTACATTTAACACAAAATTTCCAAATGTGGCTACTAGCCCAGCGGATATGAAGCAAACTACTATAACAGCTTGACTTTGAAAGTATGAAAGTTGTTAGCATTAATTCAACTGTGGTTACTAAAACTAAAACCAACAGCAATTCAGCACAATAGTTCCGCTTAAGGAACATACATGTGCATGTAAATAGGTACATTTAATATGGTAAGTTTATACAATGGTATAGAAAAATAAAATAAAATAAAATAAAATACACTAAAATAAAATACAATAAAATAACATAAAATAAAATAAAATAAATTACAATAAAATAAAATACAATAAAATAAAATAAAATAAAATAAAATAAAATAAAATAAAATAGAACAAAATAAAATAGAACAAGATAAAATATAATAAAAATAAAATAAAAAAATATAAAATAAAATACAATCAAATAACATAAAATAAAATAAAATAAATTACAATAAAATAAAATGCAATAAAACAAAATAAAATAAATAAAAATTCAATTTAATTAAATAAAATAAAATAAAATAAAATAAAATAAAATACAATAAAATAACATAAAATAAAATAAAATAAATTACAATAAAATAAAATACAATAAAATAAAATAAAATAAAATAAAATAAAATAAAATAAAATAGAACAAAATAAAATAAAATATAACAAGATAAAATATAATAAAAATAAAATAAAAAAATATAAACTAAAATACAATAAAATAACATAAAATAAAATAAAATAAATTACAATAAAATAAAATACAATAAAATAAAATAAAATAAAATACAATAAAATAACATAAAATAAAATAAAATAAATTACAATAAAATAAAATACAATAAAATAAAATAAAATAAAATAAAATAAAATAAAATAAAATAGAACAAAATAAAACAAAATAAAATAAAATAGAACAAGATAAAATATAATAAAAATAAAATAAAAAAATATAAAATAAAATACAATAAAATAAAAAAAATTTTAAAATAAAAAAAATTAAAATTAACTAAACTAAATTAAATTAAACTAAATTAAAATAAAATAAAATAAAATGTAGAAATGTATGTGGCAAAAAAAATATGTAACTGTATAGACCTCTGATTCGAAGTAGACGTGTAAAGCAGCTACCATTCATATACACATATACACTCATATAGCATATTTTAGGAAGCCTAATATCAGTTATAATTGCTTGTTAGCAGGAAAGCATAAGGATACATTATGTTGCTTACTAGGAAAATATATTAAGTAAGTAAGCACAAAAACAACAACTTGCTAAGTTTCGAAATCTTTAAAGTGGTTGTAGTTTTATTATTGCTATTTTTGTTGCTTTTCAAAGTAACTTTGACAAGATGTAAATATAATAAAGATTTTGCCAAAAGGGAACGAGCTTAGGACTTTTTCTCTTGAGTAATGATAGAAATATTTGTTATATATATGAATGTGTGTGAATGGTGTTAAGTAAACGGAAATGAAGTGAAGTGAACCAATAATAATTAGATCGTTGGAAAATGTGAGTGACTGCTTTAAGTTTGTATGTAAATACGAGCTTTTATGATTGACGTTGGTTAAGCTGTTCCTAAAAGCACCTAACATGGACGCAACTATAACTGATCTAAAGACCGAAGGTAATTTCATTTGATTACGAGACTTGAATTGGGTTTGAGTTACAGTACTATGTACATAATCTGTTTCGTATTGGAAGTAGGAGACAAAATACACGTCATGTCTGTCGATTATCCATCAAAAGTAGCTCGTCGTTGGTATTTTAGGGGGCTAAGATTTTGAGTGCCTAATGTCAGTCAGCTATCTGATTATAGCGGACTATTTCTGGCAATATGAGAGACACCAAGCTAAACATTGCATAGTTTTAAGCTCATTTTACATCCAGCGAAGACACTCTTCAGCTATGCGCATTTATTAGCATGTAATCTGAAGTCCACTTATAAGCCTTTTATGACGAACAAATTTTAAAAAATTTAGAGAGCTTTCAATGTAGGCAAATTAAAATAGTAATATGTATCTATAGGAATCCATAAAAACTAAGTATGTATTACTATTCGGAGAAGTCCATCACCTAATAATCGATTTAATTTTTCATACATCCATATTTTATACGAAAAGTTCACTATTCAAGGTATTAGTAAAAATATTCAGTAATCGACTTTTGTTTGTTCAGGGGTAAATTGATTTCCGACAATTAATTCACAACAATAATAATAACTCACTTGACAAGCTTTCAAGCAAGTCGACATAAAATTTTATTCAACGCACTTCCACCTGCGACTCGTATACATCCATACCCATGTAAATATTTAAAAAATGCAAAACACCTAAAAGTATGCTACAACATTTTTGAAAGCAACACTTAGCATACTTCAACGCATTCATAAAATGCCTAGCAATTGGTGGAAACAGTTATTTAAGTGTAATTTGCATTTTCTTATATTTAAATAATTCTCTAAACCTCTTTCCTTCCTCGCATCTTTCGCAAAATATGTACGCTATGCCAGCAACCACCTTTTAGCCTCACTTTCAACCCACCTTGCGTTCTTCTCCGCTCTTTCACATTCATGTCGAGTGCCTTTTGTCACTTCATAGCCACTTTCATTAAGGTTCTACCTAAATATGCTTAAAATCATAAGCTTTGAAGCAAGTGCTAAGTACATATATGAGCATTTGTGAGTGCGTGTGCCAGCTTATGTGCTGAAATTTACAACTTAATTGCTTTCTAATAGGGCAAACATATTCACATAATATTCTCATAGATATGGCTATATATTTTTATGTACACACATACAAATGAAATGTGAAGTGGCATATAATGATGATTAAATATTATTCTATGCGCCTAAATGGGGAAAAGTGAAAAATTGTATTAGCTTGCCTTTATATAAATTGACTAAAAAGAGAAGTTTGGTTTCAAAAAGTAGTAGGCATAATCAAAATCTTATATTAACACAGATTGGTGTTGTAAGTCACCACAACTAAATCTTTCTGGCCGCTGATTTTTACGCCATTTATGTAAGGGTAGACTTATACAATTTTTGTATCATCTTTTTATGTTCTACACTTTCCTCTGTATGCACACTATTTTTGTTTTAATATTTCTATTTGATCGCCACCTAGCGGAATATTTTTTTCATTTTCGTATCTGTGCCCGCCCAAGCGAGGTGTTATCTCTCATTGACAGACTTTTGTTATTTTAGTAGGAAACTATCGTCTTAGTAAGAATTTTTGGTACTTTCACTGGCTTTATTTAAAAGACGTCCAGGAAAACTTAGGACTACAGATCATCTCAAAAATGTATACTTTCTTGGTGATTGATTATATCACTATTCAGCGAAAAGCTTCACCAAAAATATGTTTTTACTCAAGTACAAGTTCCACCCATTGCAAAACTTATTTCTTTTTAACGTGGAATTACCCAATTTCACGCTCATTTTATAGACATAAACTTAACTAACAAGTACTCGACTGGAAAACTTACAAGATGTTCCAACTTTTAAACAAGTCAGTGTTTACTTTGTTCTACTTTGTTGTATTCATTTATGTAGCTCTTTGAAACAGCTCATTATTTTTTATTACTATGTTTAAATAATAACAACAAAGTAAACACTTCCACAACAAAAGTGACAGTAGTCTTGGGAATTGGCTGTAGTAAGTAGTTCTGTAGAACCAAACGCTTTAATGGCTTTACGATTTTAATAGTTTGACTCAAATTTCTTCCTTAGCTAAGTAAGTAAACAAAAAAAAATAAAGCTTTATATATGCAAACTATTCTTGTTTAAAATCTTTAAGAATATTTTGGAAAAAGTGGGCAGTACCAGGCCCAAAAAGTATATTTTCGCAACTTTGTATATAGCATCAGTACCAGCTAATATATATGGGGAAGTAGAAGTGGAAAAAGTAAGGGGAAAAAATATAATAATAAGATGAAGAGGAAGGAGAAGGAGAGGAGTGCGATCAAGAGGAAGGTGAAGGTGAAGAACAAAATAATTCTTCTCTCTTCCACTTCCTTTTCCTACCTCTACTCCACCATGTATAATCTATATAACAAAAAAAAATAATAGCTGGCGCTGATACTTTATACATAATAATTAATTATAATTAATTGGCATTATATATACCTCCTGAGGAAATTAAGGCCGACCTTCTCTACCAATTTGTGGTGTGCTGCCTCTTTTTTGCCGATTCCGAACGGCATCCCACCGTTTTGAAAACACTTTTCCAAACAAGTTTTGATATTACCTGTACAAGGGCTCGAACCTTCGACATTCGCTGTGGTAGGCCAGCAACACTACCGCCGCACCACGGTAGCTGCGATACTTTATACATAGTTGCTAAGATATAGCTAAATAAATATATTTTGGCATGGCACCGCCCACTTTTCTCAAAATTTTATTCAGGCCTGTACATCAGCCACATACATACCACATACCTCTACAATTACGATTACAATGTCTACAAAAAACCTCTACATCCAAATACTATTAATCTGCACCAAATAATGCTGACTTGTGAGGAACTGGAGCCTTTTTACTGACTAGGGGTAGCCCTATCTCATTTTTATAATGAAATTCTATAAACAAATAAAACTTTGTGTTTTTTGTGCAAATTAATAAATTTTTATTATTTTACTTTATCTTCTTTTATTTTATTTTATTTTATTTTTTTTTTTTTTTTTATTTTTTTTTTACTTTATTTTTTTATATTATTTTATTTTATTTCATTGTATTTCATTTTATTTTATTTTATTTTATTTTATTTTTTTATTTTGTCATATTTTATTTTATTTTATTTTATTTTATTTTATTTTATTTTTTACTTATTTTATTTTAGTTTTTACTTATTTTATTTTATTTCATTTTATTTTATTTCATTTTATTTTATTTTATTTTCTTTTATTGTATTTCATTTTTTTTTATTTTATTTTATTTTATTTTTTTATTTTGTCATATTGTATTTTATTTTATTTTATTTTATTTTATTTTATTTTTTACTTATTTTATTTTAGTTTTTACTTATTTTATTTTATTTCATTTTATTTTATTTCATTTAATTTTTTATTTTTATTTTTTACTTTATTTTGTTTTATTTTATTTTATTTTATTTTATTTTATTTTATCTTATTTTATCTTATTTTGTTTTATTTTATTTTATTTTATTTTAATTTAATTTAATTTAATTTAATTTAATTTAATTTAATTTGTTTTATTTTATTTTATTTTATTTTATTTTATTTTATTTTATTTTATTTTATTTTATTTTATTTTATTTTATTCTATTTTATTTTATTTTATTTTATTTTATTTTATTTTATTTTATTTTATTTTATTTTATTTTATTTTATTTTATTTTGTTTTATTTTATTTTATTTTATTTTATTTTGTTTTATTTTATTTTATTTTATATTATTTTATTTTGTTTTATTTTATTTTATTTTATTTTAATTTAATTTAATTTAATTTATTTTATTTTATTATATTTTATTTTATTTTATTTTATTTTATTTTATTTTATTTACTTTGTTTTCATTAAGTTGAAAGTATTGGCTGTGAAGAGTTCACATTTAGTTTTCAAAAGTAATTTCAAATTTTGTTAAATATTTAATTTTGCTATTTTATTCATAAGTGGTTAGGTGCTTACGAAAAAAAGCTCTTTGGTTTCTTATATTATGCTACAAACGATGTCGAACGAAATTTCCCTTCTGTAAAAAGCCAATATTTGATTACCTCAAATTAAAAAGCTTACAACATCTCCTCTTTACATCGTAAAGTTGCTTTAATCCTTGGGTAATGCCCACATATTGTATAATACCGTTATTATATTACTTTCACTTATTAAATTTTCCAACATTATGTAAATCTAATTAAGAAATTTTCAATACAGATACATGCTCCAGTGCCGTTTTCAGCTTGATGTATGCGAGGCGATCTCCGTAGGGTACCGAGTATAGCATCCCATAACTTCAGTCTAAGCTTCGTATTGTCTAACTACAGAGCTTCCTTTAGTTATCATAGTAAAATGGTTCTTTCCGAAGTGATTTGAACACGAACTTGGTTTTTTTCAGCTTGCAACTTGAATCTACTTATGTGACAAGTTCGTCAAGGCTATATGAAGTGGGATATGACCTCCAAAATAAGTTTCAGCGTATCCGCTATTTCAAATACGCTCTTGATGTAGCCATATGTAAGGAAATAGGTACACAAACAGATATACTCTGCAGTGCAGATTTCTAAATTTCGACTGCCAACAAAATGGCACTAAAATGAAATTAAAATGTCTCGTTATGTAATTGTTGTAATTATGCAAGACTTGTTGTAGACATTTGTTACTACGCAAGCTTGTTTTTCGTTTTTTTGCGTAATTGCTAAGTCGTTATTATTGTTGCCGTTTAATAAAAATGAGCACAAGGACTCGAGAACAACCAGTCAGCGCAAGATGAAAAGCAAACGATTAAAGTCCTCAATGAAATTATAAAGAATAAGAATAAGGCAAGACAAGATTTAAGGAAATATCCATAATCAAATAGAAACCTGATGAATTTCTGAACGAAAATAAGTAGAAGGTAATAATTATATGATAGAAAAGGGAAGGAAGGAAACGTGTAAAGATAACAATATGTAATTTCTTGTGGTGTGGATGTGTTTAAAATCAGAGAGGAAAGTTAATGTCTCAGGAAGACATACAAACAAGCAGGTGTCATATGCATATAGGTGTATGAATGTCAATAACTTTATAAGCATGATTGTGACACAAGTGTCAACTGTCATGTAAATACACAAACACAAGCTAAATAAATACACTTAAATTCGTTAAATTGACAGCTGGTTTTATCTAAGCCACCATGGCGTATGAGCAACATTTAATTAAAATTGTGTTAGAGAGAAGACTAACAAACTAACCAACACAAAAACTTGTAGGGAAATCTAATTTCGAGTGAGATCAAATATTATATAGCCTGCAGTGATCTTTTATAACATCCGACTTAACGGATTGCTATCGATTTATTTTAAAACAAAAAAATTGAAGAAAAGTTATATAAGTTCCATATTACAGTGGATCCTAAATACCTGCGCGGATATCTTGTTTGTTTTTCATCAGAATTGTTAGTCTTTGCCATTAATATGCTATATACTAATTACTATCAGATTACGAATTTTCATTGGAACCAGTTAAAATTTTTATACTAAAAAATGAGCAAAAACCCAACAAATTTTATCTGCGGTCAAGTGGCGCTTAGCAGGATTAATACCTGTACCGATTTTTATTTATATAACTTAACGGGTTACATACAATATGTTTCCGAACTACACAAAAAAAGTGGGCGTGGCTCTCTACCGATTTCAACCTTTTTCACAGCAAACAGTCACCCTTCTAAGAACAATATTTTCACCAAGTTTCGATTCAAAAGCTCCATTTTTGTTCGAGTTATTGCATTAAAGCTTTAAGCAATGATCCACTACAAAAGCGGTGTCCCCATTTTCCAAAATGTATATTGTTTACATTTCTTCGTAGACGTAAACTTTGGAAGTAAAATAGATTTAAAATAATTTTTCGCGGAAATATTGTGAATTATATTTAAATAAAAGTGGGCGTGGTCCTTAGCCAATATCGTCACTTTGTCGTAGCACAATCCTTGGCTAAGTGTAATCTCTGTGACAATATTCGTTATAACGTCTAAAATATTTTTTATTTATGACTATTAGTATTTGTAAAATTAACTTAATCAAAAGTAAGCAATGCCACGCCCATTTTCAAGAATTCCCAAGAAAATTAATTATTAATTAATTTTAATGCAGTCACCAAATTTGTTTATTATATTTGTATCACGTACTATATAAAAATTTTTTTTATATTTTCCAAAATACCAGATATAAAAAAGTGGGTGTGGCCAACATTCAATTTCGCCAATTTTAAATAGCAATATGAGTTGCGTGCGAAGGAACTTGCCTAACAATTTTTAATAAGATTTCTCATGGCCTAATCAATTTCTTTTTCTACTATCTATAGATTTAACGACTCTTCGATGTGAAAAGTATTAAGATTATAAAGGAGCTCAAGACCAAGAATAATAATTTTATGAAATTATTAATATTATGATTTTTAAAAATTTCTGTTATTTAATATTAAAAGCCTTTATTAGTATGGAATACAGAAAAATTGTAAAACTTTTCCTTTTCTCTTGGATTACTTACGAATGCTGCTAGACATCTTCAACAGATAAATTTGCGCGCCCCTCTGTTTAACCTTTTAAGTATATAAATATAATTCAGTACAATCTTTAACTAAATAACATAAAAACGACAAAACAGAAAACAAACACATTCACAGTAATAAAAGCAGGAAACTAAATATTTTCATTTGCTCTTTGCATTCACATTTCTTCAAAAACTACCAATTGAAAGTAAATTCTTCCTTAATGACATAATTAAATAAAATGGAGTCATAATGAAAACAGTATTTCTACACCTTCCATATTTAATAAATGGTACGTGCATTACATAACTTTTTATGTTTACCAATTAATGCAAGCTTAAAACACTTATACACAAAAGGATGTGTGAGTAGATGTGTGGTGTATGTACCCAGGAGGGAAGTCAGCAATTCAAGCAGTGAGCCAAGTTTCTGTGAACAAAACAGGAATGGGCGTTTTGAAAAATTTGAGCGAGGAATGAAGAAAAAATAACAAATAAAAGTTTATTTGTTATTCAAACAAATTTTAATAAAGAATAAAATTTCAATTATTATTCAAGCTTTTGAAAATAAAAAATAAGCACAACGAGATACAGCAAAATTATACGCATATGTGCATATAGACATAATATGTATTTATGAAGGTTTTTTGGTTAGTTCTGTATAAATTGAGATTTACTGAGTTGATTTGAATTAAGTTCGGGACTATTTCTGTATAAAAACAGCTTTTGCGAGATTTCTTGGGTGTTTTCAGGATCATTTTCTGGATTGGCTTGTGGGCTTTTTCTGGGCTATTTCGATATTGTTTTCAGGACTTTGTCGGAGTAATTTCCACAAAAAAGCCTCCGAATGATACCTAAAACAGTTCCAAAATGGTCCCAAAAAGTCCTAATATAATAACTAAAACAATTACGAAATCGTCTTGGAAATATCCCAAAACTATCCAGAAATTACACCGAAAAGAAGCATATAGTTCCACCCAACCTTATTTTGTCAAGCAATGACCCCGAACTTAAGTCAAATCACTTTAGTGAATCTCAATTTAAACAGAGATAATACAAAAAATCTTCATAAACAAACATTATATCTATAGGCACAGCTTGAATAATAATTTAAACTTTTATTTTTTATTGAAAATTTTTTGAATAACAAATAACATTTCAGTCATCGAATTTTTTTAAATAATGAATAAAATTTTATTTTTTATTTAAGAAGTTTGTTATTTAAATAACTCATCCCTTGAACAAAATCAACGAAAAACCGTTGTAGTTTTTTTTTTTTTTTTTTTTTTTGATATGCAAACATTTTTGTGCTCGGTATAGGGCAGTGCAGCAAAGTTACACGTAACAATTGTAACTTGCGCATTAGTATTTTTTTGTTTTTTTTTTTGATATTTGTTCTATACTCGTACATATCTGAGTTGTTAATGAGATTTGGCTTAAAATGCGTGTACAGATATTCTTGCTTGACTGCTTCCTGATATGTCAGCGCTTTGCTGTCGGTGATTGTCCGTACATTGTTGGGCTTGCTGCTGCTTGCATTTTAAATTACGGTAATCGTGCTTTTAGCACTAAAATGCTCTCAATCGGCAAAAAGACGAAGAAAATCCCAAACTGCGTTTATGACAAATATACACAGTGTTTACAAAAACCAAAACTCGCGATTATGCATGTTTTTGCAACTGTCACAAACAGCGGTACCACTTTCCTATTGCTGTTTGTTCTGAAGCTATTGAGCTATTTCCTCACACATCTCATCAGTCCGCTTAGGTTATATAGTAGTTAACCTCGTCAAAGCTCCTAGTGCTTTATACTTTGACGTCCGTTTTCAGTCTTCCTCTCTATCTGCCATGGTGTTCACATTCCCAGCGCTTTTCCGAGAGCCTTCGATGATTTTTAGCGAACAATTCTTATAAGTTCTTTATCCATGCCCTTTAGCACTTTCCAGTTTATTAGTCTGGAGTCTAAGCTCACGCCTAAGCTATTATCTACTCTGGCAAGGGGTTTCGAAGGGAACTTCTAGCTGTAAAGACCTTTTACTAGAAGTTATAACTCAGTGTTTTCTGCGGCCAGCGCATTAAATGCGCCAGCTGATTGTGGGTTAAAGACTGGACTAGACATTCGCTTCCTTGTTTTAAATATTTAAAGAAACTAGAGTTCGCCCAGTGGTTGAAATTCAACCAATAAACTTTATTTTATTTTATTTTTTTGCTGTAGGTATGTTTTATCCGCCTTTTTTTCTTCCTTTCTATGTCGTTCCTTTCTTCTAACATATTTTTATTTTCCTTGATTTCTTTTTTTGCTCTCTTATTTTATTTTTTACTTTCCTTCTTCTTTTCCTTTCCCTTAACTTCCTTTTATTTTCTTTCTTTCCCCTTCGTTTTCTTACCTTTCCTTTAATTCCCTTTCCCTTCCCTTCCTTTCATTTCCTTACCATTCCTTTCTTTCCTTTAATTTTCCTTCCTTTCCTATCCTTTCCATTCCCTTCCCTTTCCTTCCTTTCCTTTCCTTTCCTTTTCCTTTTCTTTCCTTTCTTTCCTTTAATTTTCCTTCCTTTCAATTCTTTTCCTTTCCTCTATTTTCCTTTAATTTTCTTCGGTGTTTGATACCCTTTATGAGTAATCATTTATTTTATTTTTATAAACCCTGTTTGTAGGTATCAGCAATGAATTTTACATATTTGCTCATATTTTACATTGCTTGTTTAATGTATCCAACAAAGCAACTTTTCGTGCTCTCAGGAGAGCAGCTGACACTGGGCATCGTAGCCAGTAATCAATACAATAACAACAACTAAAGCAAAAATGCATGACACAACAGAGTATCTATAGTGCGAATACTTATTTTTCATTGGTCCACTACCAACTCTTCGCACTCACAGTGAGAGCCGACCACACGAATAACACAAAAACATGCATGGCAAGTCTACTCACACTACTACGGCTCTTAATTTTTTCCTACAAAGCAGCTCCTCGGCCATGCTCACGATTCAGCATAGTACACAAAAAGCAAGTACACACACACACAGCGTGTCTATAGTGTGAATAAGTAAATGTGTAGTGGTGTGACTTTTATGTTAAATTTTTTATATTAAAATGATTTTTTAAATTTTTTTATTTACGGATAAAAATACACCTCAAAATTTCCTATCTATACATATATAATTTGTATACCATTAGAATTATAGTTTAGCAGAAAACGGTTCTACATTGCATTCATCTTGTCTATTTATATATAAGATGTTAGGCCAATAAAGGGAATGTGAGAATTTCGTTTGCTGCATATATGCATTGTACTCAAAAGAGTAAAACATACCGCGCCAGGAACAGCCAAAATTAGTTCGAAAATCGTTTGTCCAAGCAGAGTCGATTTCATTGTTTGTTCACTGAATGTCTCATCTGCAGAGCTCCTGGATAGGTAAGCAGCCCGAATGGCTTCAGTTAATGTAACTGCAGGTAGCTATTAAAAAGCTATTAAAACGTGTTTAAACCTACCGCATATTTAGAATCCCCACATCAGATAACCATCTCCGTTTTTGTTAAAAAAGAGACTTTCGAGAAATCCTACCTGTGTTCGGGCAAGAACTGAGTATTTACTCAGAAAGTTCCCCAGAGCCTTTCTGGTAAGCGCGACTTGATAACTCCTGCAAATCTCATTATGCGGAATATCCATCCTGTATGGTTAGAGTTCAATAACCAGGGTAGACTACTAGAAGTCTATATTTGTTGGCCCTAAATGTATAAAAGTCACCCTGTCCGCATTTCATTATGGGCAGGCCAGAAAGCTTTTGATTTTGAGTATTAGATATTGGGCTAGTCAGATTTGTATGTCGCCGTGAAATGTAATCTTGTCTTTGCTACAGTCTTTCGTATTTCGGGGATAAAAATGTATAAGGTAACATTTGTACCCAGCAAAAGTTGGTGGCTGATACTGATGCGACCTTGTTGATCATTCTTAAAGATCCGCTAAGACTCGGCTAGGTTTGGGCCGATAGTCCTGTATAACTTTTGAAATATCAAAAAAACATCAAGTCAAAACACAATTGTTAACATTTTGAAGTTTCTCTCAGCGCGAGATATTTTAAAGGATTCTCTTGGAAAAGGAGAGATAAAACTGAACCTGATTTAAGAAGAGAGAAAGGAAATAGCTCTCAATTCCGTACTAGGGCAACTTCAAACAAATGAATCAGGGGAGAAGTATGCTAACTTCTCTCCTTCAAAGCCTTTGAGAATATTCTATTGTAAAAGGAGAGATATGCAGAGTAACGTTAAATAATTTATTTTAAGGAGAAAAAAAAATAAATCTCAATTTTGAACTGCAGCCTATTCAAACAAATGAATCGACGGTGTGGTTTATACAATTCAGTTTTTCAAAGAACGAGAAAAATAAATCTCGGAGAGTAATCTTAAACCCAATTTATACTGATCTAAAATCAGACTAGTATATTGGCTTTGAATACGTTCGTGCCATTGTTATGAAGTATCAATCAAACACGTTTGACACGTTCGAAACAAACTTGTATGAATTCATCGCGTTTGCTGTGTAATTTGTTTTGATTGCGTGATTTTATAAATGCGATTTGTATGGGGAAATGAGCCGCATTTCGATCTTGTCTATGAAAATTACACATTTCATTCAGTGTAAATGTAGTATTAATTTTTCAAAATTAATTTGCTTTTTGCTCAGTGAGAAACTTTTATGTTTTTTATGCAAAATCTTATTTCGGAGCCCTACCCGATTGTCCAACACATGTCCTTGAATATGTGTCGCCAGTCGGTCTGTTCAACAATAATGTCAAAACCTAACACAACAGCATTATTTTGACTACAAAATTAATATGGTTTGTAAAGACATTACTCAATTCCCGAACTACAAATCACTTCAGCAAGCAAAACTTGAGCTTGAATAATTCCAACTTGACCAAAAGCAATAATCATGATTAAGTTTCTATCTGAAAACAAATGTGTGTGTATGTGTGAGTATATATATGTATGGGAGTATCCTTATAGCATGCCATATGTTCGTATATCAATGTCAGATGTATTGTAACAAATTCATATAAAAACATATTCACGTACATACATTTCCTTGCTGTAAAATTATATTAAAACTAACATTACTCACCTTCACTACATAACATTAATGCGTAATACATATGCGCATACTACATAACATAACATAATAACATAAATCAAAATAAATTGCTACAATATGTACTCCAGTGAAAGTCAAATATTATATATGTATGCATAACTCCGCTCGGGAGCTGGCAGGATACGCTGTGAGGCACACAAGCTTGTCAATGTCTAGTCGTGTACATTCGCCTACGTACCCTGTAAGAAAATTTCAAGTTTTGAATGACTTTGGTTCGAGTGCAGATTACAATAAAAACAGAGACTTTTATTGACTTAAAAAAATTGTATTGTTAGGCGGGACAGAAGTATTACTGCAAAGGCTGTGCTCGTGTCTGAACTCCACTATGTGGTGGAAAGCTTCTGAGCGCCATTCATATTTGAATGACCACAACGATGCTTTTGCTAGAGGTTCAACTAATTAAGGGCTTGAATAGGGAGCTCATTAGCCCTGAGATCGAATGGTCATGCCGATGTCTACCGTGGATTAAGTGTACCTGCATTCCCAGTCGAGATTGTTATGTCATCACTTAAAGATGGTAAAGTCCAGTTTCAGGCCTAAACGTAGACATTTTCATCAATGGCTTATCTATCATACGCAGACGGCATGCTTCCAGCGTTTAAGATGTACACACGATTTGAGTAACTAACATCAACTTAGAACACTACCTCCTCTCGTCTCAGTTTAACAATAAAAAAAAGTAAAGGTGGACGTCGAAAAGCTGGAGTGTGTCAAACCGCCTGTCTGAATGAAATCGAGACTACATATCTTCTATCCTCTTTCCTTCGCATAGTTTCCCTATACAAATTTTCACAATATTATGTAGTGTCTTCAAATCGTCGATGATTTCGCAACTTGGTCCTCAATGAAGGATTAATTGTACCCGTAGATCAAGTAATCGGATACCCGTGGCCTCGAAAAAGTTCTTGGTGCAGTGAAGCCGAGAGAAAGAACGCTGTCTTTTGAGCCACGTAGACCTCGAATGCAAAGAGAAGGGTGTACGGTCAGTTTAGGAGATTACTATACGATCCTGTTCATATAAAACAAATAGAGAGTAAGGGGGAAGCTCGAATAGAAACAGCTCTAAACAAATATTATTCCGTCTCTGAATTTCTTAAGTGGAAAACAGGACAAGCACCCTGACCCATAATCTACGACGGTGGAATTAGTGTTTCCCCACTGAATTATTTCGAGTTACGAACAGCCCTCATCCGGATCCGAATCTAGGTAAAAACGACTGTGTTAAGAGGAGCCTAATATTCACGACCCAAATTGTCGACGGCGTCGAAAAAACTCAGTCTCGCGGCTGCTGAGCTAGTAGCAGAAAGTGTTAGATGCCGAGAGGGATCGTTATGAGCTATTCAAGCACGATTTAAATATAAATGTTGTCATTCGAAACAACAATAAATCGATCATGAAGACTCAAGCTGACGTTTACTGACTGATTGGATCTTAAACATGCGAAATAGGCATTTGAATAGGCAAGTTCTTTCTCCTCACTTATCGTACACGCTCTACTATCTCTACAACACATAAACTTGTAACAGGTAGATGTATGTACATTGCACATATGCAAGAAAAATTGATAGAAGGGATCAATATAAAAAAAAAAAGAGTAGAAAGTAACAGTTTTCAGAATTTTTGTCTATCTGTATGCTTGTTTGAGCGCGCATTACTCAAAAACTGCTGAATATAATTTAATGCAACTTTCAGTGTTGCTGTACTGGATATCTAGCCTTAAATATAGAGTATCTCTTATTTCGTTATCTCCATCGGTTTCGGAGTTATCGGCCAATATGTGGATCAGGATGAGCCAAAATGTGTTAATACAATATCGGTATCAAATGAAAGGTGCTAATGAGTGCCGCAATAAGCGATGTGACTAAATTCCATATCTCAACTGGCTTCGGAGATATAATGACTAAAATCGAACTCAGTCTATTATAAGTTCTGAGACGCACAGAAGCGGGCGGGGGTTTACTAGTATGGAATATAAGTCTAAACTGCTTGTGGAGTATTCGAGAGAAACGTTTTTTGAAATAATTATGGAATTCTGGTGTTAGGACCGTGCTAGAAATTTACTCTATTATTTCCCTACAGGATATGTGTGAATATACGGTTGGCTTGACATGGCTTATGTATGTGTAAGTTGCGAATTAATGAGGACAAGGTCAACTAAGTCAACGAAGTTTGTATGAATTGGAGTAGAAATTATATATTAAGCGCTGATTTTCGTTCCAGAATCACACAAACACACGGTAATGTAAGCATACACGCGTATGCGTCCTGTTTTCGAAAGTCTGCTTAAAATGGATCTGTATTTATCATACATATTAGACGGGGACAATTTTTTTTTTTCCTTTTTTTTTCCGCCATCTGATAGTTGGTAGTGTGATCATGATGGATTTTTTGGCACATCTGCTTTGTTGTCACAGCCTGCCACCGGGTGCTCACGTTACTATTCATATTACATGAATATTTTGGAAGCACGAAGAACCAATATTATACAAAATTCAGAGTGATATTAGTTTTTAAAGGTCCATCCTCGCTTTTTAGGGCTCATCGAATTTTATGCTTCTAGGCTGTCAAGCCATTGAGATAAAAATGTGTGGGTGCATTTAGTTTCGTAGGAAACTTAATTCCGCACAAAAGAGTGTTAAATGAAAAAGCTATCTTCAGGTAGGTCGTTTCAGAGTTATCCAGTTTTAAACCTTGTTATAGTTTTGTGATTTCACGTCTTTGTTTTGGAAGTTTTTCTTTTCAAAGTTTTGGTAATTTTAAGTCAAAAAAACATAAGATCAATCCTAACAAGCAATTATAGAACTGGAAAAATTAATATTAGGGTGTGAAACTTTTACAGTAAATTTTTCTTTTTTTTTTGTGTCCAGTCTAATGTACACATATGTTAATAATATGACTTTCATACGCGTTCTGCTTTTGAAAATCTGCTCCAAATTGCGTATGTGTAATATATTTATCATACATATTCATGTTTATCCTGCATAAATAAATAATGTTAATGAAACATGGCACATTTTAGACACATATATATATACATATTTATAACTAATATGTTTTTATATTAAACTTGACAAAAGTTTAGTGTCATTTAAATGTGCGCATGGTGTTGGCTCAGATGGGAGATTGATGCGATTGCATATCGCCTTGATAATTATAATTAATTGGCTAAATGTATTAGCTCTTTTGATTGAATGGGTGTTTATATAAATTTATGTATGTAATATTAATACTGTTAAATGTCAGTTAATATATTAAAGCATTTAATTGCTTTTCTATTAATATTTATTTCCATATGCGTACAGTTTTTAATTAAAGGCTGTCAACTCAAACAATTTAAAGCAAAAAGTGTTTTAGTTATTGATGAAAATTATTACAAAATTTCATCTAATTTTACTAGTTTAGACTGTCAAAAATGAATGTACCAAGTTTTAAATTTTTTTTTTTTTTATCACAAATAATAGTTAAAAGTTGGAATTGATAAAATTAGCAGCCAAAATGGAGCTGAGACTAAATCGACTGCTGACTGAAAGGTCATATGATTTGAAAATGTCACAGAATTGGTTCGAAGAATAGCCTATCCCGGAAATTATTTTAGTAACGACTTATTAAAGCGTATGGTTGAAGAACGTCTTACACCAGAATCAGCTTCAAGTATGCCCTATCTCAGCGGAAGCTCAAAATAAAATCAACCGCCCTATGGTGTTACTTCTGAGTTAAAACGTTCTTGAACCAAATTCTGCAAAAAGGCATTAACAGAAAAGGAATTCTAATAGGGCGTTCTTCAAAAATATTTTCAAGTTAGCTGTTATTTCACTGAGGCGTCGAAATTGAATTAATATCAGCATTGTGTTGATCAAACTCTAATTTTTTTTTAACCTTTATAGCATTTTCTCAATTAACGAGTACCTTATGGACTGAAAACAAACAGCCAAGTCGGATTTCCCCTTGCTTAAATTTATCACCAAAAAATCAATCGCTTGAACAGCATCGACCACCCAGCCTTCTTCCTCATACTTATACTTATATTTATACTTTTTCAATTAATTTGCATCATGTGAGAATATTTATAGGCGATTATTCGTCCTGTTAATTGGAAATTTCAACCCTTCCAGAACTCTTGCGATAAAATTTTGCCCAGGTTTCCTTAGATATCTGACACCCTGGAGCTTGTAGCCATCTGCTTTTAGCTTGTCGGTAGTAATGTTTATAACGCAGTCCATAATGTGCATCCCCATTGGGTTAGGGGTTTAGACTAAACTCAAAATGCGGCCCATCCGATTACATACATGCCGTTGAGTTTAAGAATCAGAGAAGCTCTCAGACTTAA
The DNA here is from genome assembly GCA_949987695.1 of Merzomyia westermanni. Taxonomy (NCBI): domain Eukaryota; kingdom Metazoa; phylum Arthropoda; class Insecta; order Diptera; family Tephritidae; genus Merzomyia; species Merzomyia westermanni. The sequence goes on from OX465289.1 coordinate 190,720,550, forward strand.
TACCCTGACACTTCGCCCATAAATTTTTTATAGAAATTTCTTGCTGCTCCATAGAATTGCATATCATTATCCACCGAAAGATTGCAGCTACTACTTGAGGCATTATATTAAAACCCATTACAGTTCTTACTTCATTGCCACAAATTCCCAAGTACTTCTTCGGATTGCAGTGCTGAGAGAGAGCCAAGAGCGCAAGGATCCCCTACTGCTCTTTGAATTCAAGAGCCGATCCACGAGGAGGAAGCTTATGTGGTATCTCTCCTCTCTACTTTCATGATTCAGTATGTGCGCTGAAAAACCAGTTTCGATATTAGCGTTGCTGATCTATTTCCTTGTAGAGCCATCTGGCAGTTATAAAAGAACGACGTTCGCACAAAATAATTCCTAATGGGTATCTGAAAGAGTTCGGTTGATATTGCTCCTAATAGAAGTATAAACTGTCTGGCCTGCGTTTTTCCGAGGCAGTCCATCTAGTCTTGCCTAAACTGCCTACAGGCCATGGTACAACACCTCAAATAGATATTCTAAACCATTCTTGAACGTCACTCTTAAACCAGATTAACACCCAAAAAAACCAAATCAAATTACTTTTTATGAACGGTTACAACGAAAGGTTGAAAATATTTCCGTAAATTTTGCTTCAAACACTTTTGCCGTAAATTGCATTGCACTAAATTAAGCTGCAATTGTCCTAGCAACAATTTGACTTCCCTTTTTATTCGCTGTCTCACTTCCGCAGCATCATAATTTTATACATTTGTATCCGTTCAGCTTTCACTTTCCGAAAAGTCATAAAAAATTGTCGCCGAAAAAAAACAAGAGTAAATAAGGAAATGCAAAAGGAAGGGCAAAAAAAGGAAATAAAGAGAAAGAGTTAACAATCAAATCAAGTGTGGAACAAAGCGCGTGCAGCGACAACAAGCAAATTTGATTATACACAGAACAAGCGAACATAGATGTATTCTTTTGTTAGTCGAGGTGCAAAAGAATAACAAATTTCTTTAGAAATGTTAAATACACTGAATGATTTCAGCAGAGAGCGCACGCACTCACCTGTCATGGCTCTAATGATAGAAGGCGCCTACTCACTTAGTATCTACACCTATTTGCCGATAGAGTTCGCGCTGGCTGTACAAATATAAAACCGTATGTTCGTCTCATCACAAACAGAGTGTGCCGAACTTATCTATACCAGTGTTGGGCGTTAATCAATTAAATTTTTAATTGATTTATTAATTGATTAAGAAAGTAATTGCAATTAAATCAACTGCAATTAAGTCAATTGCAATTAAAGTAGTTGCAATTAAATAAATTGATTTAATTTATTTGCACTTAAAATTTTAATTGCTTGTTGCAATTAAATTATTAAAAATTAAATTAATTACAATTGGAAAATGTCTAATTAATTTTTTAATTGTATTATGAAGCAATTAATAAGAATTAACCATTATTATTAACCCGGGTAATTCTTGATTGATTTCATTCAAATATTTAATACAATTTATCAGGGGCATAGAATTTTCAAGAAAGTGATATTTGAAAGAAATCAAGCAATTTTTTCATATATATGTAACCTACATGTTCTTGCAGTAGAAGTTTGTCGCAATAAAACACCACGGTACCCGGCTAATAATATACTTGATAGCGTCCGGGTAACGTGCTTATTGTTAAATTTATAAAAAAAATTTAATTTACAAATTGTTAATTATAGAGAAACACGATTAATAATTAATTAATTGTTAATTGCAAGCATTGCAATTGATTAACTGTTAATTGTAGAAGTTGTAATTAAAAATTGTTAATTGTAGAAGTTACAATTAACAATTAAGTAATTGTTAATTATTAATTGTTTAAACAATTATAATTTTCCCAACACTGATCTATACTATATATATAAAATTAAAACCCAAATTTTTGTAAGGGCAAAACAGGCAATCTACTGTGCCGATTTTTCTAATTCAAATTTCAAAATTATGTATTTCTGCCACCCAAGGACATAAGAGTATTTTTAAATTAAAACGTTAATAAAAACTATGTTTAAATGCAGCATTCAATTTTTCAGTAATGCTATGCATTGCTACACCATTTAAAATTCAAGCGTATGTGCCTAGAGCGCGGCAACCAACCACACGTTGGGCTCTTATCGCACTGAGGAGTAATTTTAAAATGTACTGGATGAAGTAGGGAAGGAAGAATTAGATCAGGAAGAATAGATGCTAGCGTAAAGGATGTAAGAGATGAGCGTAACATCTTCGGAGACAAAGTAGTCTGCTGGTTCTGCTAGTTTTTTATAAAGTACTTTCAGTACCACATTTGTTCAACAACTCGATTCAAAAGCTATATGATATTATGATATAATATTTTTCAAACTTGCTAATAAAAGATAATACAGGTGCAACAGACTGAAGGTGGTCCAATAGCATTAAAGCCAGCGCAACATTGCAACATTGAAAATAAATATATAATTTAATAGGAAATGAGCAGAGAAAAAAGTGACGAAAAAAGGCTGGACCATCGGATTTGGTATAACAAAAGAAATTACGAATTCTCGAGAGACAAACAGAAAGCATATAAACATATTTTCACAAGCAGCTGTCTAGCTTGTGAGAGCCGCATATTAGGGTAGGTCAGATTTTAAAAGAGCGATTATAAATAAAGCAGAAATATATGTACTTACGTCATAAAATATTTTTTCACAATTGAGTAAACTAGTCTCTTATAGATATCGATAGCCACTGTCGTTTTTCCTGCATCCAAAATTTGGGAGAATAATTATTCAACTAACGAAGATAGCTTATGAAATTTGAACACTAGTTTCATAAAATTGTGGAAATTGGGCATGGCATAAGTCGCTTGGAATTTTGCAAACTATAACTCAAAGGACCTTAAAGTTGAAATGTTTAAGTTTTGCAGGTGAAAAAGTAAGTGTTTATAACAAAGAGAGCCATCCCAAAAATTCACTTTGATCATATATACTATCTCTCATTTTCATCTCTAGCTTTCGCTTCATCTGCTCCTCTGTCTCCATTTCTCTTCTTATTTTTCCTGCTCTCTCTTTTTCGCTGACATAACCCCTTACTTTTTTTAATTTTTTATTTTCGCCCCTGTGAATTTCGAATTCTCCTCCTGTTCCTCTTTTTCCTCCCTTCTATCATCTTTCCGTTTGCTCTTCCTAACCCTCTTCTTATTCATTTTCTTTTCACTTCCTCTCTTCACACACCTCCCTATCACGGGTCTATTCTTTTATATAGTACGATAAATTTCAACCAAAAATTTTAAAGCTGTAAATATATAGCGCGGAAAGATTTTTCCTTGTCGCGGGCGTCGCTCCGCCCACTTTTCTATAATAAAAATTATATTTGAATATGGAATACATATCTATCCAAATATATAGGTTGAGGTATACTTATATGATTTAAAACGAAATATACTTTTAATTTGTATTCCAACTAGCGTATTTCAAGGGTTGCCACCTAAACCCATTACACTTAATTTTTTTATTTCCGTTCTTATATCGAAAACCACTTGACACATTTCTGTAAAATTGTTTATATAGGCTACATGGAACAGTGTTGTCCCTATTTCTTAAGTGTTGCGACTTGAGGTATTTGCAAAAGGTTGCCACGTATTTCAATTTCTAGTAAATTAAGTAAGATATGGTCATGTGCTTATCAAACTTCGTATATCAAAAAAATATTTCAAGATGTGGTTACCACCTTATTCTGTTATATTTATTATTTTTTATAGGCGCTTATTAAAAAAGTTTTGATAAATTTCTGTAAAATTCGGTGCTGCCATTTATCATATTTTTACAAGGTTGGTACGTATTTGCTTTTTAATAATTATATAGCAATATGGGTGTCACAGTGAAGGTATTTTACTTAGTATTTCAACAAAAATATTTCTAAGTAGGGTTGCCACCTAATGTTGTTAAACTTATTCTTCTTTTTCGGCGCTATTCAAAACGACTTTGACTCTCTCTTTTAAATTTCGCGTTAACGTTATGTGCTGCAATAAAAGCTTAAATACTGTATTCACAAGGTTGCCACAAATTTTAAATTTTTTTTAAATAAGTGAGATATGTCCAAATATAATAAGGTTTTTACTAATGAGTATCGAAAATCAACTAACTTAAACGGCGACCTCAAATTATTCCGAACAAAGTGTGTTCGTCCAGGTGAAGCATTTTTACTGAGCAGTATTTTTAAGTTGCTGCTTCCAAGCCCTCACTAGGCCAGTCTTTCGAAACTTGGCAACTCTCACCATTCTAAAGCGACTTCGTTATCAAACAGTAAGAACTGATTTAGATATTTTCAAAAGTTAAAATATTGCTCAAAATACAACCGAAAAATTGTGGGTTTATCTGCTAGCGAGCTCATGCTAACATCACTCCCCATTTCAGCGAGCACCCTGTTTGTAATGTAAAAACAGACTCAAACACAAATAGGCATTGAATGCCAGCAGAATAAAAACTGAAACGGAAACGGAAGTACGCCACAATGAACCAGTGAATAAATATATACCATGCAAGTAGGTGAAAGAAGGCGGACAAGGTTACACTCGTACGACAATACATTTTTTAAATAAATTCCCTACACAAAACCCGACTGAGTAGCCAATGATGCAGTAGAGGCGGATAAGCTCAAACGGTGCTTTTTATTTGAATTTTTTTTTTTAGTTTTTGCTGGTAAAACTGAAAGCATGTAAATAATGGTTTGATTTCAGTAGGCGGGAAATTAATTTTATATACGGATATATCCAAATATATGCACATATGTATATATACAGTTACAAGCGATCACAATTTACATTACAAGTTGCAAAGGGAGTTGTTAAACTGTTACGCGCGCAGCACGTAGGACCACCAAATATTTATTCAGCTCAGCTGATCGCTGCTGTGTATATCCTGTGAGGGCTTTTGTAGGTGTTCAAATGCAAATTTTCCAATACTCGAGGCCTTCATAGTTAATGCATGTTGGATATATATATATTTACACGTATGGTTATATTTGTAAGTATGTGTGGGCAGCAGTTGAAAGTGAGTTGCAATGAAGTGTATGCATGTGTGTGTTTGTGTGTGTGTCAGTGTGCAAAGGTGGGCACATGTGTGCACGTGCGAGCTTTAGCACATGGCGGCAAGGTCATCACAGAATTGGGTCACAACGCTACGCACACAAACAATGCAACTTCTATGCTGTGCACGTAAGTCAACTCAATAACGACTCACATTCGGACACATAATCAATCAGTGTGTAGGCCAATAGTTTGTTACAAAAGCAGAGATTTAAGCCTTAATTTGAATTGACATTTGTGCATTAAACGTATATGTGTAACATTTATACATATATACGAGAATAAATGACTTTGCTGCGTTTAATTTGCAAAAAGGTAGATTTGCTTTTAAATACGCATTTGAAAATGCCATTTACGCATTGACTTTAGTAACTAAATAAAGCTGGCCTTAAGCTGCAACCTTGGTACAAGCTTTGCATGTGATATAAAGTAGTTAATTAATTAACTTTAACCCTTTGCTAGCATTTGTTCAATATATTGTACAAAACAATTGATTTCATATTTCGGACTATACTTTTGCCTCTTTGAAACATTAAAGCAAAAGCTCGGATAATTAAGTTTTAAAAAGGCACATCTCTTTCCATTTTTTAGCCATTTTATAAGCAAAGCAAAATCTGTTTATTCAAATACAACTTTTGTGTGTACGTGTATGTATGTTATGTATATTAGCTCCAACCTATTTTTTGAGACGAATCGCTATACCTTTCGGCAGAATATCTTCCTGATAGATCCATCTTAATGGCATTCCTTCATCCTCAAGAAATAGGATGAAGATTTTATGAATATCTTTCTACATGAAACAATCCAACCGGAGCAACGTCTACAAACCCCTACACAGCCTAACCATGCTTCACCGATCAAAAAGTATAGTAAAAGTGAGTAAACCCTGTTTTAAGGCCTGAGAACAAGCTTCAGAGAGTCCTAATATTTCAGAAAACCGTTATTTGACAGAAAATAAGATTCCCCGTCGTATTGTACTACTCCAATTTAGGTGGAATCTTGAAAACTATTATTCTGTTCATCTGAAATCAAAGGGGTTTCAAAGCTTCCAAGTAAAGTAATCGTTCTTAAAGAGACCGTCTTTAAATTGTCTGTCATGGGGTGGATATCACAAATTCTTTCATAAAACTTCATGTCCAAACAAGAAAAAATATTTTTTGTCCCCGAACGATTGCTCACTCTTTACTATTCGGTTTTTTTTCGTGCACTATCGCCTCCCTCTACAGTGCTAAGGGACAGATGAATGGAAAAACGTTTGTAGTAGGCTAAATATTGAAAACTGTTAAAATATTTTGTAATTGTATTTCCTGATTTCTTATTAATAAATTTGAGTAACATTCTTTCGCGAAGTACCACAAAATAATCATTTCCAGCAAATCTCTTAAACTTCCTCAGACTTCTACAGATCCATTCCCACAACAGCCGGTTCTACCGTACAGGAATGACCCGGTTTTTTTACCCGGCCAAGGGCTGTTATTTCAGTGTAACCCTGTCTAATCTGTCTCGTCCTACCCTTAAATTGTCATCTTTAGAGCAAACACTGGCAGCGGAATTTCTCCATTGTCTCCTGCTGGGTCGAACCCAACCCTGGACTAAGATATTGGATCTGCTGCGTTTAAAAAAAAAAAGCACTGTTAACTACAACAACAACTTCTACAGATCATCCAACCTCGTTTAACGATTTTTTCGAAATATATCGGCGTGGTTATTTTGGCTCACGTTTCCACGATTTTATGGTTTTTACAACACATTTAAGGAAAAACAAGACCTCCCAAGATTTGGTGCTTTGATTTTGTCGCACAAATATTTTAGTCAGCCTGAGAAATGTAATTAATTTTTTTAACGGACCATGAAAACAGTGTTTCTGTTCTATATTTCAAATAACTAATATGTGTCCTTCATCAATAAAAACAAATACAATTTTTATTTAATCATGTTTATCAGAGGGACTTTTCGTGCTTCAGTTTTGTCGTACATTGTATGTATCAAGATACATCCTAAGTGGCTTGACCGATCATAACCAAATAAAGAAAGCAAACGGCAAACCTTACAGGAATGATCATGGGTAAAAAATATTTTGGATATATTAAGGGAGTTAGAGGGAAAGGAGCGTGGCACATCACATGAAAATATGTAAGAATTTATGATACACGACTAAATTCAGTAAGAAGTTATATAAGATTAATCTGTACCAACTACAGAAAAACGGGGAGATAAGAGCGTGACACCTCCCATACAATTGAGAACTTTCATATTAAATATCTGTGAAAGTATTCACGCTAAACCACTGAAATAAGCCAACAAGTTGTATGATCTTATACTGCAACAACTCCCATCAAAAGGGAACTTTCAGTCTGTATTTCTCTGGCAATACTCATGCTAGACACCTTAAATAATATATAAGAGAAGGATCTCTAACAACTCGGGAAAAATGAGTAAAGCTCAATAAAGAGAAAGGCGAGTAATTTGCTGTACCAAGAGGTAATATTCGCAACTAATGTTTCACCCATCACCAGTTACCAGTAGCCCCCTCCAGATATCGCGCAGGATACAACTTTTTATTCACACTCAAAAGTAATGTTAAGAGGATTATCGTATATCCGCTGATATTCGGCAATCTCTATAATCGCTTATGGATACAGAGCTTTAATTTAGTTTTGCACCGAAGGCTGCAGTTTCAAGTGCCGGAGCAGCTAACATCAAAATGTTTGTAAAAAGTTTTTTTAAAACGTCGTCGACCCTCAGCTATGGTCAGCCTCAAAAAAGGTTCTCAGTAAAATTTCGCCAACCTTGGCAATTTCCGTTCGTCAATTTGTAGAGAATAAATGTAAGCAGAACACTACAAATTGGAAGCGAATTTCGGCTTCAATCTCCTCGGCGGTATGTATATTAGGGTGGGTCGCTTCTTTGAAAAAAAAATTTTTTTTTCGGGTTTTGGGAATTGTTTTGGTCGACTTTTCCAAAACCCGAAAATAAATTTTTTTTTTTCAAAAAACTTTGCTCTAACTATCTGAAGTTTGAGCGGCTCGAAAAGTTATTTCCCATGAAGAACCCAAATTCAGATATAGCGGCGTATGGGCAGCTCCTTTTCCTTCTACCGAAGTTCTCGTCAAAATCAACAAATATTTAATGTATATCAATTCTTCAGGTTATGGCGCGTAGTAAAAATCTTATTAAAAGTAGAGTTGCTGGATTGTTGTTGTCGTAACCGCAGAAACGCGCGCAAATGGGAGTGTCATGGATATGGGCGAGTTTTCTCTGCTCCAGTACTACGCTTTCGGTCGAACTTGCGGGTCCTACCTTTTAGTTGCTCGTATATGCTAATCCATTAGCCTGCTGCCAATTGCAAAGCTGCACTGGTAAATTCCATACTGGCTTCAGTCTCACACTCAATACCCTTACTGGGACCTCATGTATAATATTTCGAAAGCTGATTCTGCGATAGATGCCGTGATTTGCTTTTTTACCTTTCTGGGCAGAGAACACCCAGGCTCCATATGCTTGTCAAACCATCAACACTTGCTTTATAGTTTTTTATAAGGCTGTTTAACCTATATAAGCTATAATTATTTCTATCGTTTATTTCATTTGCGCTGCCCTCTCTTGTAATTCGCAACCAGCTTATGAAATATTTCTAAGATATAGTTTATGTTTTGCAATCCCAAATCGGTCAATAGTGCTCGCCCGTAATAATTGCATAGAGGTATAAAGGTGCCCCACACCCCGTTCTACAAAGTACAAATAATTCAAATAAATAAAATAATTAAATAAATATTACCCTATTAAACATATGATCCACACTACCCCTTTTCCTCTCTAAACAAATATATAATATAAATAATAAAATATGCAAATAAAATAACTTAAAAAACTACTCGCCTTAGACAAAGTCACGAATCCGTCATTCGCTACTTTTTTTTAACTCTTCCTTTTCTACCTCAATATATTTTTCGCTCCTGTTTCGATGTAAAATTCTTCATTACAGCAGTTGGTCTTTCGAAGTACTGAGTGCTCCGGAAAATTTGCTTATATAGCTCATACAGTAGACTTTTCCAGAACAGGTGATAGCTTCCGAATTCGAAAAGTTTAGGCAATACGAGTATGTCGCGATTACAACGTTTCGAAGTCCAGATTTCCTTACAGTTTTAGGTCAGAACTCGTGATTTCATCACACCATTGTGCGCGTTGAGTTCACACAGCCTATTACGCTCTTTTGTATAGTGACTGTATTAGCTCGAGAAAGTGATGTAACAAATTGAAAGGTGATTATACAATACCTGGACTATATAATGGTGCATGTCTATGTAAGGTCTTCGAAACGTGAGCACATGTAGCATGCTGGAAGCGTACCGTCCGTCTGTGGCATCATGATCGACGTGGTAGCGGATTTGCTATATTAAAACCTGGTTCTGCATATGACCGTATTTCGAATACCTTCAAAGTTGCCCACTCTCGTTGTAAGATCTTAACTTTACAACTTTGTAGGCAAATGCACCTTCCATTCCCAGCCTGATTTTGTATTCACTCTGAAATCGCTTCCTATGATTCTACGTGCGCTGGTAGACCGCGTCTTTTCCACTTCGTCCTTCTCCCCCGCCAACGCGTGGATGCAACTGAACGAAATATTTTCTTTTTTCAAACATTTGGCAACCCTTCGTTAATCCAATTAAGACCAAAAACTATAAATATACCAATATGTAACCATAAACGTTCAGCGTAAGTAATTTCTGGGAAGAGGAAACCTAAACTGTTGTTAAAACCTTGGTTAATTTTAAAACCAACATCAAAATTTCGAGGCTACGAAAACATTATGTTGCATCCTTCAACTAAGTTTCTAATCATTTATTATGTTGTCACCACGTCAACCGTTATTGTTGCCAACATCAATGAATACAACCACATCAGCAGCTGCCAAAATTCCAGAAACTGCAGCATAGGCAACCATAATAATAGTTCATATAACACTTGTACAAACATACGCACATACACAAATATACTTGCATAAATTATAAATGCACCCAACAAGAATTTTTGTAAATGTTTTCAAAAATAACTTACAATAAGCTTGCTCTGATAAACGATATATAAGTGTATCCAGTTTTTTTTTTATTTAATTTTTTTTGCAAGTTTAAGTATTAAATTTAGTTTTTTAAATATTTTAAAATACAAAAATTAAGAAAAAAACACTTTAAATATGTTTCAAAAATTATACAGCGCTCACTTTCAAATCTTATTTAAACGAGAAATAAGCGTTTTGTAAGCTTCATGTTTAACACGGTAAGCTCTTTAAAAACGTACTAAACACTTGCATGGTTTGTTGGGTTGTTATTGCGCACATCAACCACACCAGTACATTGTGCAATATCACCAAACAATCTTCAGCTGAATTTGTGCACTTCGGTGGCGCTCAATTTTCAGACATTCATCGCCACAGACAGCGAATTTCAACTCCATGGCTACCCATCAAACGGATGTATGCGGCCCTACATCAACCTGTCAATACATTTCAACGCTTCCCTCTGCTAATAACAACTGACAGCCAATAATGTTGACACACGAGAAATGCACTTAATGTTAAAGGTAGTAAAACCATGGTTCAATCCCCGAAGGCGTAATGCCGTCAATGAACTCCCAGCGGTTGAGTGATTATGTTTCATGGCTCACGCATTTCGACAGCTTGTTGAGCAAGTCATTTGCAGATGGTTTGCAATATTGGTCAGACATTCATAAATCAGTGTTGACTACTTACATAACTCAGATGGTCGTTACAAACATAAATACATTTAGTCAAAATCACAATAAATATTGTGAAGGGGAATAACATCTTTCATGTGTCAGTTAGAAGTTGCAAGAAATCTCACCTCGCGCGAGCTTTTTAAACACTTACCGAGTATTTTTTTTTGTAGGTGGCACAATCAGCAGTCTTATCCTTAGGTTTAACGGTTCTTTGCAATAATCCTAGCGGAGGTGACTGCTCACACGCTTTTACATACGTCGATCTCAGCCACTCAGCGGACGTTCAAGAGAACCTCTTTCAGGTACAAACTTTTCTGAGCATTAGGCATCTTGCACAATGAGGAGGCTTAGAGTTGGATGCCGGTACTTTCCAAAATAGCTACAGCACATGGACTCCGACAGGTCAATGGCCAAACAATAAATTACCTTGGAGAACCATGGAGAGATTGGCGTTACCCAACTCAAGGTGTCGACAACTGGCCACAAGGACCTTCGGCGAGTGATTTGCAGCTACAACAACAACAATATCGCAAGTGCTGGTGCTAGCCTAAAGCTTGGTTAGCTGACCCGAAGTCCACCCTTCCGAAATTAACCTACAGGTATCAGCGGAATTCTGCGTCCTAAGAGCCAGTAGTTCCCGATTGGGTCTAGAGATTCGCTCAGCAATTGCTAAAGATGCCGTTATGCCCTGACGATAAGATATTTTAGTTCGAGTTAACCGTGAGCGCTGCCAAACATTCTTTTACCGTCCTCAATAACATTTGGGAGCGCTCACTACTTCAATTGCCGCTTGACAAATCCAGAGCTTCTTTATTGGCGGCTTCCTTCACCTAGAACATGTATAATGAACGAGTAAACTTTGCAAGCTCTGTCGTCTACATTGAGCTTCCTGCCAAGAAAAATAAAGAGATAACTAACCCTATCAGAAAGTACCAGAGGTCGTTGTGAAGAGAGCTAGATCTCTTTACTGCGGCTTTAAACTAGTTCGCATGAAACGGACCAGCTTCCGTGGTCAACAAAATCTTTACCATGACGGTCGGCCTAGTAGCATAAGGTGCTAGTACCCGAGAGTACCGGATTCATATGAAGCAAAGGACTGTCAATATCAAGATAACTCTGTTTGGTCTCAAAAGGGTGATGTGTTTCTCCTACAACAACAACAAAATCGGCACCATATAGTCACAAAACCCCAGTATTATTGCAGAACCTTTTCCAACCTGCATGGAAACCTTCACTTGACATGGATTGCCAAGTTCATTGTAGACCTCTATGTTTAAAATCCCGGAGCAAGTCGTTTACGACTCATTCTCATAGCAGCACACATTTCCTTCTACCCAATACGACTTTATTACTAATCAGTTCTGAGCAAAAACGTTGTAAGTAACCTTACTGATCATGAATTAATTAACAAAACCTACCTTAGGCTCATCCCTACGTACTTAATATTGAAATTTCATTGGAAACGAGCATAGAATATGTGTACGGGCATTGCAATAATGCACCTGCTGAGCGCAGTGAAAGCTAAAATTAGTAAACCGTATGTCATCTACACTGGTCTGCAGCGGTTGATCAAATATGCCAATACCTCAACAACAACAACAACAAACATGATACACATTTGCTACCTGCAGTGCGCGCATATGTAATCATAGTCTAGTAACTGATGCAGTAGAGCACAACGTTTTAGTGCGTAACTGGGTTGTGCCCTTCAACTGAAAGTAATTGGCACGCACTTTTGTAATGCACTACCAATATTTGTTTATGTACAAAAGCTTTTGCGCTTTATACCGGACTGTGACAATTACGAATTTCACCAATTTAGTGCGTTTCATTTTTCTTTTTATTTCCTTTTATTCTCATTTGCTTGCTGCGCTTTACTGCCTCACTTTCGGACTTAACTTTTATTGCAGTCACTTCATTGCTAATAAGAGCCACCGTTGCAAATTAACGAAATGGCAAACACGTGCCCGTTGCTCTAATGACTTTGTATAGCTGTCACTTGCATTGTTTACATAAATGCTGCTTCTTGCTAGTGCTTGTATTCACAATAGGCACTGGGCTAATTGACAAGCTAATTAGTAGTAGTTGTGCTACTCTCTTCATTTTTTGTTTATGTTTAAGCTAATTTCAGAAAACTTTTTTTGAAATATAAAAATGTTTGCAAGGCGCTTAACTTGGAAAATTAGAAACCGTTTATTTTGCTAAAGCTAACTCTGCCGAATGATGTAGCGCAGCAGCATATGTTCTACTAGCTTGACAGGATTGTGAATGGTAGGTTATAGAGTTAACAAAACACGTAACGGTTTTAAGTGCAGCGTAATTTCTGAATGTGATTTCTTAGTCGCAGTGATTTGGATCAGTGACTGGGACTGCACAGCGATAGAGCAAGAAAAAGAAATATCCATAATTTACACCTTCTGATCTTAACCAATAATTTTGTGTTTGGAAGAGTATGTTACCGAATATCGTTACCGTCGGTAATGCAGTTTATGTGACTGGGATTCTACATAGAAATATTGCTTGCTTATTCATGGTAAATAGTACGTGCACACAATTTGGCTACATTCAGAAAAAAATTACATAATCATTTTACTTTCGGATCGAAACATTTTTGTCAAATGTACCTGCGACGGGAGCTGTGATTGAGACTGTGATTGCAATTGTTGTAACCGTGATTAAGAATGAGGCTCGATTCTGTCACACTCGTAAAGTAAAGCAACAGAAACTGAACAGCAACCACATACTTGACCGTGAATTGAAACGTAACCATAACCGCTACCAAAAAAGTTCCGGAATCATAACCATACCCATTTACGTACATAGCCATAATAATAATTATAACCCTAGGGGAAATAGAGCAAATAGCACCTACAATTTCCACAGCAATAACCATACCCGTAACCGCAACCGTGCAGAAGCGCATACGTAACCATTGCTTTGGCCGCAACCATAAGCCTAAGCTGTGGTATATTCATCAATCATTAAACAACTACGATCACGGTTACAGTAAGAATTAAGGTTTTGGTTATGGGTATGGTTACGGTTATGGTTATGGTTACGATTTTGGTAATTAAAAGTGTTTTATTTTATAAATATGCTTCCTATTTACATTCTCACTCAATAATAAATGATTCGAAAAGCTTCATAAAAACCGTTCCAGCTATTATCAGAACAGTTACGGTTATGGTTATAGCGGCTATGGTTATGACTATGGATATGGTTATAGTAACTAAAGATGTTTTATTTCATGTATATCCTTAATAATTATATCTCTACTTAATCAGGGCAAAAGAGACAGACAGGAGAGGCAGCAAAATTTCTTCAAAATGAAGCTTTTTCTAGCTTTCTAGTCGGTTTGGTGCCGCAAGGTGCTCGTACCAGACTCCTGCAATAAGCTGTCAACACCAGTATAACCCTGAGATGGCTAAGCATGGTGAAGTATGCTACAATAGCAATAATAGAATAATGAATACCACAATCTCGACACTAATCCCGAAGTGCCAGGACTGTAAAATCTGCTCTGGCGAATAACGAGATTTCAATAAGTTATCTGTCTGAGCTGTGCTGAACTGAGTATAAAAAATTACACAACAAAATATGACATTTTTCATTGAAACTTTTGCTCTCTGCCACTTTCGGATTTTACGCCTTCTTACTACCTTTTTCTTCTTCCCCCCCCTCCCCCCCCCAAAAAACATTACCCTGCGCTACTCACAAACTCATTTAAAGCATATTTGCATATAATTATGTGTCCAGCTTCGCAATTAACAATGGATCTGCGTTGGCTGCCAAATTATTATTATTATAATTATTAAACTTGACTGCTGAGCTCTGTTTTCCTTGTTAGGAATTTTTCCACTTCCACTTTTGTGCTGGTGGCTGCTGCTCTTACTAACATTGTTCTTAACGACTGCCGAAAGAATTTTTTGTTTTTGAACTTTTTAGTTTGCTTAGCATATCCTTAATGAGTTTTGTTGTTTATTAATAGCTTTTGTTTTTTCTCCGAAATATATAAATTTTTTTTTTTATTGTTTCAAGTTATTACTGCATAGAAATTAGACCGTTTAGCAAAATTTTAAAATTATTTGAGTAAAATCCTGTCTCGATAACTCTTAATATCAGCCAGGTAAACCTTGCCTGATTTGTTGTTATTTTGTTTTTATTATTTTCGACTTCCGAGCTTAACTTACAAACGGAAAGTATTGTCCACCTTACTTGATAGGAGGGTTACCTTGTATTATGCCGACTTCTACGGAAGTGATTTTTTTAACCCATCGAACATTTTAATTGTACCGTACATCATATTTGAACAGAAACTGGTTTAAGACAGACTATTTCTTAACAAAAACAGCAACTCAGTAAACACTGAAGTCAGCTATCGATTAGAAAACTAGGTCCGTTCTCTATCCTCTAATATTAGGCGGAGACTCAAAAAATGCTGAAATACTCAAATCGAGAAAATAATAGCTCTCCAATCGAAATTTAATATCATTCTCAAATGGGATTCTAATGTAAATGCATTTGGCATTAGCTCTGTTATTATTCTCGAGTATATTACTAGCGTATTTCTAAAACATTTTTCTCGTTTAAAGAAATAGGCTAGTTATCCAACGTTAGAGACCGTATTTTCAGGGAAAGAAATATTCCCTCAAACAGTCTAATATATATTAAAACCTATTCTTATAGGAAAAGCTCAAATGGACAATGTGCACCACTTCTGCTGCTCTAACAAAAACTGTTTTTGTCAATTATTTGTTTTACCCTTATGACATGCAATTACTGACTTTTTGGTATTTTAATTTTTTTTTTTTTTTTTTTTTTTTTGTAAAAAATTATGAACAATAATGATGCACGTTTTCTCAAGTATCTACTCAACCAACTTTTGAATTTCATTTGACCTTTGGCTTAAAGTGATACTTAAACCTGTATAAAAACAGATAGCACCGAGAATGAAAGTAGCAACATTTATAATTTTTTGGAAAATGCTGAAGATGTTTGTAAATAAGAAACGATTCGTTTTTACTGCCTTCCAAAGTTTTATACTTTCTAAATAGTGGGTTTAAATGGCAATAGGGCATCATTCCCAAAAGAGACGGATTTGAGTGCATGAGTGCAGGAACTAGCCCAATGCATATTAGGTCCGAATATAAATTTGTAAGTTTATGACCTGATTGAGGACCAAGGAAATATTTGAAAAAAGTTCTCATCTTGATGATAAGGTTTTATAAAGCCAAATTAAAAATACATTCGACCAAAATTATTAAAACTTTCGACAAGTTCGACGAGTTTTTCGACATTTTCCGAGTCGGGAGCTCCATTATCGACGATAGTGAATCAATTACTCCGATGTTGGTATCATAAGAAAGCGATTCAAGAAGCTCTTACGTTCATGTTGGGGCACAAATCGTCATGTTACAATTTTTAATTTTTTCAATAAAATCTGTGTAAGTATAATAAATATTTTCAAAAATCGAATTCAACCCCTGAAGTGGACCCAAATACAAAACTCTGCCACCCTTGAAATTCGATAAAGAAAACTCTGCAAATGGGATGAAACCGGTAACCGATAAAAGCCTTTAAAAGTCGATAAAAGTTGACTGTAATCGAATTAAGTTTATGGAACAAATTTTAAGATTTATTAAAACTTATAAAGGCAGTGACTAACGGCACAAAGTTATAGAAATTTGTCAAATTCCATAGAAAATAAATTATAATGCAAGAAAAAACGATATATTAGTGATAATGAACAATGATCGATATATATCGATGCAAACTGATATTTGGAAAAATAAAATGCGTGGTTTAAAATCAATAAAGATTGGAAAATGAATAGCAAATGATAAATTTGAATAAACAAAATTACTATAAAGACGGGTTAATACGAAGAAAATAATCGACAAAACGCTAAAATATTCAACGATAATCAAATCGAACACTCAGATGGCACGAAGGGATCTTTAAAAGTACAATATATCTTTATACCTTAAAAATACAATATTTCTTAGACCATTTGAATCTAAACTAAAATTCTCTATTAATGTAGTTATAAGCTTCACTTATCGACTTTTCGAGTTTTTAGCAAGTGACGATACACCAAAGTTGCTCATACAATTTTTTTGAATTTAAATAAGAATACCTTTTTTAATTTACAAATTTCATTCTTATTTAGAGACAAATTTCCAAAGCCGACCCTACAACGCGCAACGAAGAAACGACTAGTGAGCTATGTTGGACGGTCAAAATCGCCCAGGCGGTTAGATGACCACTTAAAGAAGAAAGAAGACCCTACAAAATGTCTGCTGAATTTTTTTTTCAAATAAGATTGAGTTCTACAATGCGCTAATGTGAACATGGCATTAGTATGGGTCAGCCAGTGTTATTAAATAATTCACCAACTTTTGCACCTCAAAAAAATTCAATAAATACAAATAATAAAATATTCGTATATTTACCAAACAAGTTTTTTCTATTTCCTTTTTCAGAAAGCTGCCAAGGACCACACGAAAAACGTCTACTTAACCACCTTCTATCCACCTATAACACACTCGAACGACCTGTAGCGAACGAATCGGAACCATTGGAAGTCAAATTTGGTTTAACACTGCAACAAATTATTGATGTGGTAAGTAATTTGAGTTCCAAAATTATTTTGCACAAAGACCCACATATAAACAACATTTTTTATTTCAAAAAAAAAGAGAATCTAACTAAAGAAAAACACTTTTGAAAACAGAAAACAAAAAATAAAAAAAAAAAAAAAAAAAAAACAAATCACGTTAACTCAACACACAAGAAAAGGGTATAAAAATAACAAAATATACGTTGAAAAAGCCAAAGACGAATTGCTTTTTAATATTTTGTGACAAAAAAATTAATTCATTTTGAAAATTTGCAAAAAAAAAAAAAAAACAGTTTTAATATTAATACATCTAACATTTTTTATAGGACGAAAAGAATCAGATTCTGACCACAAATGCGTGGTTAAATTTGGTAAGTGACATGTACCCGTACAAAGGATGCTATTTAAAATTTTATGTTGTGATTTATGCCTAAAAAACATGTTTCGAATATGCTTAAGCATTAGCAGAAAAATGAAGAGCGACGCTATTTTATTTTCTTATTTTTCAAGAACTAATATTTTCTAAAAAAAAATTTTTTAACAAACACATTTTCAAACTTAAATTTCTGATTAACTTTTTAAACTTAAATTTTTCTCATTATTTACTAAAACAAACGCAAATAAAATTTTGTTTTTAACAAAGTTTTTAATTTTTTTCTTATTTATAAGCGCAGATCATACACTCTTCACAACGAATACTCTTAAATGTTTCAATGTGATATTAAACGTTTGTTAACGATTCCAATGTGTGTATTCTATGAAAAATTGCTAACGAACTTAATGTTAAATTAGCAAAAAAGAAATAAATAAATAATAATTAAAACAATCTATATTTGGCATAAAAATTTGTTACAGAAATTATTTTGTTGCAGATAACTTTTGTTGCTCTAAAATATTTTATTATTTTACACTTTCTAATATTGTGTTAAAAAAATGTTCTCTGATGAATTCATGTTGTTAACGTAATTTTTCTAAATTTTTTTTTTTATAATTTTTATTCATACAACTTATGTTTCTTAAAAATATTTTATTACTTTTCTTATTTTCATATTATAATTTTTAAAATCATTTTGACGCAATTAGCGTTTTTTTTTTTTTTGTAATATTTGCAAAATTAAAAAAGAAATTATTTTTTGCATCTTATTAATTTCAATTTGTACTTTGCTTTTGTTTTTACTATTAATATTTGTAAAATTTTCTACATTTTTAAAGTTTTTCAACTTTTTGACGTTTCCAAATATTTTTTAAAATTTGTTAGCATTTTTTTTTTTTTCAAAACTTTCAATTTTTTTTATAATTTTGTTTTTCTATAAAAAATACTAAAACTTTCATATTTTTTTTGAAAGTAAGTTAAATTTTTTCTTATTTCTTGCAATTTTTTAATTTTGGTTTATACAGCTTATGTGACCCTGAATTTTTTTTTGTGTTGTGTTAATTGTGTTCTCAATTCCTGTTTAGCGTAATTATATATTTTTTGCTTCTTATTGATTTTAATGTGTTTTGTACACTTTTAAAATCTGTAAAGTTTTCTAAATTTTTAAAATTTATTTAAATTTAAATTTTTTTGGATTTAAAAATTTTTTTTTTCCTTTAATTTAGAAACTTTAACAATTTCTGAAACTTGTATAGTTTTGTTGAAAGTAAATTAATTTTTTACCAATTCTGGTATGTCTTTAATTTTTATTCATACAGCTGAATTTTTTGTGATAAACTACTGAACTAAACTTTTACTGTTGAAATTTTGAAAGTTTTTAAATTTTGAATGTTTAAAATTTTTCGATATTTGAGATCTGTAAAGTTTTCCAAATTTAAAAGTTTTTAAATTTTTTTTTTTTTTTTTTTTAACTTAGAAACTTAGGAAATTTGTAAAACCTGTATAGGTTTATTAATTTTTAAGCTTTTATTATTTTTCAAATATTATTTAATTCTTTTTAATTTTTTTAAGGCTACTTCTCTTCAAATTTTTGATTTCCTCACGCCCAACCTTCATTACGAGTTTGCATATTTTGTTACTCGAAATGTACAAAAATCATTCCAAATGAGGATACTTCTATTTTCTCGTGACACCAAAAAATGTGTTGCAAATTTAAAACAAACGCTTCATTTAATTCAATTTCGCAATTCGACATTTCAACCTTGAGCCAACCAACCATTAACATTTAACAATTTGCCTTGCTCTGCACATAATGAAGTAATTGACAGCAATTTGAGCAACTCAGCGTAAATGCACACGTAAATCAATAAAAAATGGGGAAAAAATTT
Organism: Merzomyia westermanni; assembly: GCA_949987695.1. Lineage (NCBI taxonomy): Eukaryota > Metazoa > Arthropoda > Insecta > Diptera > Tephritidae > Merzomyia > Merzomyia westermanni. Next base: position 190,740,240 of record OX465289.1, read on the forward strand.
ATAACAAAAACAACAACGATTCGCCATATTTGAAAGCCTTTTTGACATAGGGTTGTTAAACATTGCGAATAAAGAAAAACAGTTGGATATACACACTATGCTTGTGCAACCCACACCCATAAAAATGCTGTGTTAAATGGTCCTAAAGTGATCTCGAAATCATCCCGATAGGAATCACACAACGTGCCATTAACAGTTCTCCAATGGTCGTCCCGAAAAGTCACGGAGTGATTCCGAAATGCCCCTAAAGTGCTCTCGATATGAACGCATAGAGGTTCCTACATGGGCCTGAATGAAACCAAAAGTACCTTGTTGTTGTTGTTAACAGTGCTTCGCCCTGCCACAGATTGGACAGGGGTACACTGAAATAACAGCCCTTGGCCGGGTGAAAAAACCCGGGTCATTCCGGTGCGATAGAACCGGCTATTGTGGGAATGCCAAAAGTACCTTCAAAATCACTATTTCATCCTGCAAATATTATTTTAGTTAAAAATGTAGTTACTTGGTTTAGTGAAATCTTCCAAAAAACTAGTTTGAGTATACAGACCACTTGGCATCACCATTCTTTGTAGAACAAAAACTTCTATATTAAATCTTCATTACTTAATTTGGCAGTTTGATCAGGCTAAAGTTACTAAAAACGAAAAGCAGCGAGCAGGAACTTTATTCAGCTATTAACAAAGGTTTTACCAATACTGGTACACATATCACCTACAACAACTGCAGCCAATTAATTTGAATTGAAATGGGAATGAATGAACGTAGAGTTGGACCATGAGTAATAACCACTGTATGCGCCACCTGGTGTGAGTATCAACAAACAACAACAAACAAAAACGAGATAACAAAGCAAATATGGCAAAAACACAAATAAATTTGGCAGTAAATAATAGCAGCAGAGCTGTGCATGGAAATTCAAAAGAAACAATTTCAAAAGTAAATATGTACTTTCACATATTTACACATACATGAATATATAGTATATGTATGTATATAGCAGAAAAACAAATATATTTATGTAATTTGTGGTTGATTTGTTTCATTTTTGTGCAAATTGCTGTTGTTGTTTTTTTTTCTAAAAGGTACTAAATTTGAAAACCATAAATTTAGAAAGAATTAAGTCACGCATAAAAAGCCACGGAAAATAAAAAAAAATTACAAAAAAATATATTTATTTGAGGTCATGGAAATCGCGCACTAAAACGATAAAGATGTAAACATTGCAAAATAAAAATCAAAAATTCTACAAAACAAGCGAGAAACGCGTACCAAAAAATTCTTTTAGCAGAAAATGAAATGAAATGAGTTATTGTGCCACATTCGTAAACAATGAAAACATGAAACGGGTCAACATATAACATTTCAATAATTGTCGGAAGCTGGAAATGAAAAAAATGCTTTGTTGTTGCTGCATTAACGGTAAAAAATACGCCTTATTTGGCAATCATTTAAATTGCAAGTGCGAAAGTGACTTATATGCGATGCTGTATGATTTACTACTTATAAAGCATTGACCGAAGGTGGGGAAGTGTCGAGTTAAAGACTGATAACATAAGTAATTGGCAAAATTATTATTTGGTTCAAGGGAGCAATGTGCTATTTTTAATATAAGTGATTGAGACTAGAAACACCGAGATTTTTTTTGTTTATTTTTTTTTGTTTTGTTTTTTCCTTTTGTTGTAGTTGAGCCTTAAGTAGTTAGTAGTGGTCCCGACTAGAGATTTTGCAAAACAGGTTGCACAAAACAAACAAATAAATTTGCTTCTGTTTTTCGGTGTTATTATACCTTTCATGAATATGAAATGGTATTATAACTTTGGTCCGATGTTTGTAAGTATGAAAAGAAGAAGAGATAGGCCCACCAAAAAGCATACCGAAATGATGAGGGCGATGAGCTGAGTCGATTTAGCCATGTCCGTCTGTCTGTTTGTACGCAAACTAGTCCCTCAGTTTTTGAGATATCTTGATGAAATTTGGTTTGGAGGTGCCATTTTGCATGAGATTAATCATTTGTCGGAATCAGCAAGATCGGAGCAATGCAACGCATAGCTCCCATACAATCGATAGTTTCGGTAAATGGGTTTTGTGCTATAAATTTTGCATTTAAAAAGCTAGGAACGTAAAGTTTTGCAGGTTCGGTACTTATTTTGTATGTAATGTGTGTAGTGAAAATCAGCCAGATCGGACCTACATAACATATAGCTCCCATACAATCTATTGTTCCGATGAATGCGGTTTGGGCTATGTATCTTTAAATTATCAGTTTTGCAGAGTTTTTACTAAGTGTGAGTAAGGATCGGGCACTTAAAACCGTGATGCGTATTCATGAAAGGTACAAAGTCTTCGTCAGAGTCGAACACAGTGCTTTCCTTGCTTGTTTTTAGTACATTCACTTTAATTATCCCATTTTTTTCTGATTAGCTTTTCTTTTTTTTTCCAATCCATTTATTTTCTTACCCTTTCTGGTTTTAGGTTTCCTCTTCAACTTGTTTGCCGTAAGTTTTTAAACTTCCTTTACTTACCTGTGTTCTTCTCCTCTTTCTCTTGTTTCTTAATTTCTATTCCTTTTCATATATTTCTTCGTAATTTATTTTTTATTTTATATATTTTATTTCTCTCTCTGGTTTTGTACTTCGTCTTTATCTACTAACTTTACTTCATTTTTGTTGTTTGTTCAACTTGTCACCACCATTTAATGGTTTTCAACTTACTCTACATTTTTTTAGTTGTATCTTATTAGTATCTATATATTTATTTTTTTCTTCTATTATTTTTCATATATTTTTCTTTCTATTATTTTCATTTTTAAGGAAATATACAGTTCTTGTTGTGCTTTTTATTTACATTGACTTGTTTTTAAAAATTTTTTTATTTCTCTTCCTTTTTTACAGGTTGTTTTTCGGTCCCGTAAGTTTCTTTCGCATATTTCTCTACTTTCTCACATAATTCAGACCTTCCATCTTAATTCAGACCTTCCATCCTAATTAGTTAATTATTGATAAATTATTGTTAGTTTTAAGTAGTTATTTATTTTTTTTTTTCTTTCTTATTTTTTATTTATTGTTATTTAATTCTGTTTTTTTATTATAAAAAAACTGTGTTGTACTAAAAAAGTTGTAAAATCTCATTTTACTAATTTTTATATGTTTCTAAATAAATGAAATGAAATAAAATATTATTTCTTTTTCTTTTTGACAAAGTTGGTTTAAATATTGTTTTTCTTAAACTGTTATATATATATATATATATGTTTTTCTTGTTCGTCCTCTTTGTGCTTTTTATTTATCTTTTCTTGTATTTTTTTGCTTATCATTTTCATTTTATTGTTCTTATTTTTAAAATCTATTATTTGATTTCGTTTTTTTTTTTTAATTTATCCATATATATATATATATATTTTTCTTGTTCGTTCTCTTTGTATTTTTTATTTATCTTTTCTTGTATGTTTTTGCTTATCATTTTCATTTTATTGTTCTTATTTTTAAAATCTATTATTTGATTTCGTTTTTTTTTTTTTAATTTAACCAAATTTTTTCTGTTTTAATTAAATTAAATATTCACGTTACCTTTTTGTTTGTTTTAATTTTTTCCTTATTCTTTTACTTTTCATTCCACATTTGTTTTTCTCTTTCTGATTTTATTTTTCGTCTTCATTTTTATTTGTTTTTTTTTAGCTTTTTCAAAATCATAATCCTTGTCATTGTTATCACCTTCAATTTTTTTTATTTGTATTTATTTATATCAACAATTGTTCTTTGATATTGTGTTCTTCATTTTCCGCTCTTTTTTTGTGTCATTGGTTTCTTCATTTGAATTTTGTATTTTTGATATTTTTTTAAACAGTAAATAGGTATATTTTATTTTTTCGGTTTCTTTGTAGCTTTCTTAAAAATTGTTGGTTTTTTATTTAAAATTTTTATAGCTTTCTTACTTTTTACAAGTTTTTTCACTTCATTGTTGTCTTTAAATATATAAAGTATTATTTTTATTTCTTTTTTTCCTTCCCTTCTCCTGTCATTGCTTTACTTTTTTGTGCATTTATTCTTAGTTTTTCTTTTAAACGTATCTTCGTATTTGTTTTATATTTTTTTTATAGAAGAAGAAGATATATTCTTTCCGTTTATAAATATATGGAATAGAATCAGTACGATCACTCAGTCATCCATTACCTTTGCCTGTCTGTCCGTCAGCTTGTCTATATGTCCATCTTTCTGAGCCTGAACCAATAACTCAAAATTCGCATGTCTCAATTCGAGATTCTCAAATACTCCGTTGTCTGTATGCAGTTCCCAAAACTTTTCGGTATTCTTTGCCAGCCTTTGAACCAATCTTTCAAACAACTTTTCTTAACTAGAACAGTCTAACCTAACTTTTAATTAGGCATACAAGATTCATTCACTCAAGCATGGCAGTGAGTACACTCCAACATTTTTGAGTTTTTCCCTGGGTCAGATATGATACAAATTTTGAGTCGGATGTTTCAAGCAACCCAACGGAAAAATATCACACAACCTGCTGCCATATTTAATCGGCATCCACTAGTGGGCGTTACCAATCCTTGTATGCCCAGAGTATGGAGCTAAAAGCTGAGCTTACAACCTCTCAGCTAGCGCACATATTTTTCCACATTACTTTCTCGATTATCTGAAGCCCTCGTTTATCGAATAGCTAATACAAGGTGGCGCAAAAGTAAGCTTCCGATGTTCAGCATATCGGTTGTGGCACGTGCAGTGTGTGCTGTTGCACCGTCTTGTTGGAACCACATGTTTTCCAATCCCAATTCATCAAGTTGCGGCAAAAAGAACTCGTTGATCATTGCTCTGTAGCGCTCACCATTCACAGTAACCGTTTGGCCCCGACCGATTATTGGTCAAATAAATAGTCAACAATATTCCGCGTTCTGGAGCAGTGTAGCGTAACATTGTTTATTAACGTGTATTTCGCATGTGTTTACTACACAAATGTCAAAACAGAACTGACTTTAGGGGCCAATCGCAAAATTTATGGCATTTTCTGATAGGAGGTTTACTTTTGCGCCACCTTGTACCTATGAAAATCTTATTTTAGCTTTGTATTTTTTGATATTGTTTTTGTGTTTTTGACTTTCCTTTATTTATAGAAGTCATAAAACTAAATATATGTAGAAATTAATGAAATTTCAAATCTAAACAAAAAACTTTAATGAACTTTCGCGTTTTGCTTATATTTGGCTTTTACGAGCACTCGCTGTATTATTTTCTTTTAACGCCATATAATGAATGGGTTGCAATCCAACGAGCAATTAAAACAAAAAAAATAAATATTCACAGATCGCTGCTATTTCACGGACGCAATAAATTTGATTTTGAGCTTTGAATGAAAAGCATCAATATGCGCTTAACCACACATACACATACAAACATGTTTAAATATATAAAATTTAATTAAGCGAAACTATTTATCTGGATGTGATGCACGCTCTTACCAAACAAATAAATATTTTCCAATGTGCTTTTAGCACCAATGTGACAAAAACCGACAGTAAAAAGTTAAAACAAACCAATTTAATAACATTTTTGCGTTTCTATATTGAAATTTTTGTTATGCATATGTTATGGAAGTAAATTTAAGAGCGCTAAAACTAAATAAATAAAGTAGAACAGTAATATGTTTAAATGAAAAGCTTTAAAATATTTCGAACTCTATAAATTAATTTTGAAAACAAAAAAAATATTTTAAATTTTCAGTGTTATAAATAAAAATAGGTGTTAGAGAGGAAAAGAGAGGAGGAAGAGGGAGAACAGGAGAGGGCGGAACAATTAGAATAATAGGGTGAGGAATATTGTGAGGGATTGGGATAATAAGTAAGACAGGGAGAGAAAATTGGAAGCGGGAAGATGAAAAATGGAATGTAGAGAATGATGACGAATAAGACAAATATTAATGGTGAAAGTCACATGAGAAGATAGAGTAAAAGGAATATACTCTTATGCAGAGTAGGAAACAAATACATCAGAAGAGAAAGAGGCAGAAAAAAATGAAGAGGTCGAAGAAGAAAAGAGTTATGTAAGAGTAGAAAAGGAAGAATGAGAGTGTGATGGTGGATCAGGATAAGAGGAACTAGAGGTATAGAGGGTGGAGAATATAACCTTTCAAAGTTAGGCAGGTGCATTGTCACATTTAATATTTAAAAGTTTTTTCTGTAAAAATGTTAGTCATAATTCAATGTAGTATGCCCAGAAATTTTTTTTTTCTGTAAAATTGTATCACAGTAAAAAATGTTTCACAGTCAAAATACAAAGTAATTTTTTTCCAGTCAAAAATTTTTCTACCGTTAAAGATTATTATTTTTTTCAGCAAATATTTTTTCTAAAGTGCCAAATTTTTGTTTTCAGAAAACATTTTTACTTCAGTTGAATATTGCTCATATCTTTAAAAAAAAATAATATTTTTTTTCAAACTATCATTTTTCTTCCTTTAATTCAATAGCATTTATTTCTTTCAGATAAAATTTTTCATATAATTTTAAAAACTATCCTTTTTTCTCTCAAAATTAATTTTTTTATTTTATTTTATATTTTTTTTGTGGACTCCATTTTTGTTATTAAAAAAAACTTTCTCCAGTATTAAATCTTTTCTATAATATTATTTTTAATTACCATTAAAACTTTTATTTTTTTTTAGTAATTATTTTTTTTTATAACTCAATAGTTTTCATTTCAATCAAAACAAATATTTGTTCTACACTTAAAATATGTCTACCTTTAAGTCAGTATTATATATTTTTTCGAAACCCCTTTCTTATGCAACAATTTTTTTTTTCCCTAAAAATATTTCTTTTTTTTCATAGAAATGTGCTCAAATTTTTTTTAATTATTTCAAAAATTCAGTTTGTGAAACACAAATTTTTTTCTAACTATTATTTTTTTATTATTCGAATTTTTATTTCGTTTTCAGTGACAATTTTTTCTATGATTCAATATTTGTTATTTTTTCCACAATTACAATTTTTCTTCATATATCTCAATATTATTTATTTCTTTCAGAAAATAAAATTCAGAAATTTTTTTTTCTATCATTAAAATTATTATTTCATATTTTCAGCCAATGTGTTTACTATAATTGCTTTTTTGTTTTTGCTTTCAAGAATTTTGTTCCTTACATTAAAAGTTTATTACAAAACGGTTTTTTTTATTTACTTTTGAAAGTTATTTCTTTTTTTTTTTCATAATATCAGTCATTCAAGCTTTTAGTGTTTTCATAAACTAGTATTTCTAACTCTTGTAATTGTTTTCATTAAACATTTTTATAATTCATTATTTATATTCCTTTTAGAAAACTTTTTTTAATGAATAAAAAATTTGATATCACACAAGAAAAAATATTTTTTTTTTCTGTATTTTCTTTCTATAGATAAAGCTACGTACTTTTTAAATTTTTCAGATTTTTGTTGTTTTAACTTATTTGCTTTAACTTAAAAATATTTTTTGTTTTGTTTATTACTCAGCAATTCTCATTTCGTTCAGAATTTTTTTTTAATTCAATCAATTAACAGTTTTTCCAAATATGTTTTACAACATCTAAATAACGTTTCACTAAGAGTATTTTTCTCGCTTTCATGTATTTTGTTTAGCATTTGGGTGTCTAATTAAAAAAAAATTTCAGAAAATATTTTTTTCAACATTAAAGAATTCTAAAAACATTTGCTATTATTCAATAATTTTTTATTACGATTCTTTATATAATATTTCTTTCAGTTAAAATTTTGTCCGAAAATTCAATTTTTTTACTACTATAAAAAAATGTTTTTTTTTCTAATCTTAATATTTTTTTATGAAAACTAAGCACACTTTCATTTCTACATTTATATTTCTTAACATATTTATCTACATTAAACGTCGCTTTATGTGACTAAGAATATTTAGTAAATGTTTTTAAATACAGCAACAAAGAACTAAGTAACTGTGTAGTATAACAAAAGTGTGGTGTTTTAATGTTTTATTTTACATGTTACTGGGTACATGTCATGTGAAAAATGTGAGCTTAACAAACATAATATTTTTACAGTATTTTAACTGTTATATAAAGCAAGAGGATTATTTTTATTGCTAAAAGCAAATTAACTTAACGTCTAATAAATTGCATGCAAATTTAAAAAAAAAGATGAAAGCAATGGAAAATAATTTTTTTTTTAATTCATATTTTTTTTTTTTTTTTTTTTTAAATAAGCCAGCATAAAATGGTGTGCAACAAAACATATTTGATAATACAATTTCTTATTAATAAAACTACAAGCTATTAGAAATTCATAGACTGTTACTCTAAATATTTATTTAATTAAAATTAAGAACAAAAGTTTAAATAAAAAATTAAATACAAATATCAAAGTGAACATAAAGAAACACGAACTTTCATTGAATTGCCATTTAATATAAGATTTATTGCTTTTGTTGTAAATGCAAATACTGTTTGGCGCTGCTAAATATTTCTTTCAGCATTTTTTATCACGAAATTCATTGCTTTGCAAATCAAATCGCCGCTCAATAGCAATAAAAGTAAAAACATTTAAATAACTGTTAAATAAATACAAAAACAATTCCATTGACTATAGCACATATACATATAATCATAAGTGGCACACAATTCGATCGCTTTGGAAGTTTAATATCATTTATTTTTAGTTGATAAATAATCGATTTTTTTATATTCGAAATATATTCACAGTTAAAAAGTTTGTATTCAATTATACCAAATTACAGAAGTTAAATTGATTGTATTTAGTTTAAGCAATGGAATATTTCATGGAAGAATTCCAACTATTACCATTGACCAAGGGCTGGGTTATTTTGAAAAAATTTTACTCAAAATCTCGTCAGCAGAAAAATCTAGAGAAGTTCATCAAAACAGTTTTAAAGCTAGAACGTGTATTTTATAAAATCGATTAGCAGAATTTTTTAAAGAAAAGAGTGCTAGAAAACTTTTAAAATAACATTTCATTGCTTTTAATTGTAAATGAGCATTAGAAACTTTTCAAAATTGGGTACTGAAATGCAACGCAAATTCAACTTCTAGAATTTTCAAAATTTTGAGAATTTTTTTAGTTCATATAAAAAATTATTAAAAATTTTATAACCAAGTAATTTGTTCAAAAAACAATTCGCATTTTTAAACGTTTTACAAAGGTATAAATAAAATCACAAAGAAATTGCGAAAATTATATTTTTCGAAATTCGTTTCAACTCTTCTTTATAGATAATTTGTACTAATATCACACTTTCTATCAATATGTAAGCTTTAAAACTATTTCCTATTCTCTGTGCGAGCTATACCTCTTGCCTAGAGAATGTCGCTTATATCATATGAGTGATTACTCCATTTCGAAATAAAAAAAAAAACACAAAATGTCAGCAATTCTTAAAAATATGATATTCTAACAGCGCAACAACAACACAAAAGAACTTTCAGAACTGTCAGGACACTTATACATCAAAACCACACAGCGAGAAAATAATATCAAATAAAGCAAAAAGGCGCACAAGCTACTAAGAAAAGTTGCATTGAGACTTTTAGCAGAACTTTTAGCAGAAAATGCACAACAAGCCGGGATCGATAGTAACAGTTGTTTTCAACATTTTTATTCAAAAATTCGAATTAAAAAAATTTGGTTTTTGTATATTTTAAAGTCAAGCTAAGTCAGGCAAATTTTCGGAAATGGCTTTGACTTTTGATTTTCAGTGGAAAAATTCTGTTTTAAAAAAGTTCTGATTTTAATTTATGACTGAAAATGTAAAAGAAAAATATTTACTCTAATTGTTAAATAAAATTAAAGAACAGAAACTAAATATTTACTTGAATTTTTGATTTACAAAATATAAACCGAATTATCAATTAATTTTTTTTTTTTTTTGCTTTGAGCTTAAGCCATAAAGTCAGCTTTAAATTTTATTTTAAACGCAAAATATAAAAGTCAAAATTTTACTTCATACCAAGCTAAAAAAAAAATAAAGTTGAATTTTTCCTCAAAAAAAAGTTTACTTCCAAAATTAAGAACCCAAGCATGGACTATTATATTGACTTAAGCCATTAAAGTCGAATTTTAAACTTTATTTTTCACTTAATTTTATCTTGACTTCAATATAAAAACCCAATTTTATCTTCAATTTTTGACCGGAGAGGTCCAAATTTTTACTTTAATTTTTGTTTTAACACCTAAAAGCTGAATCATTCATTTTATTTTTGTCTTAAAGAGTTAAAGTCAAATTTTTACTTTATCGTATAGTTGCCTTAAGTAATAGCCTAACTTTTATTATTGACTCAAAAAAAGGCAAATATTTAAGTGAATTTTAGACTTTAATATAAAAACCATATTATATCTTTTATTTTTGAGTAAAAAGGCCAACATTTTTACTTCAACTTTTGACTTAAAATATTAGAGCCGAATTTTAAGTTTTATTCATGACTTAAAAAATTAAAATATAGTTAAAAAAATAAATGTTTGCCTTAGACAATAAAGCTTAAATTTTAATAGTTTTAATTTTGCTCATTTAATAAAAGTCATTGCGCTTCACGATCTCTTGCGTAATGCAATACCGTGAAAAAAAGGTAGACAACAAAAGCTATGAATTGATTGTGACAGCAACACTAATAAGTGACAGTGACGGAGAAAAAGTCAAAAGAAAAGAAAAATAAACCGAAAAAAGGCAAGGTGTGAATGTCAACAAAACTTGACAGAAAACTCAAATGCCACATTACACCCGAGATGGCATTTAGCCAAACTAGCAGCAACAATTGCTGGAATGATAAAAAAAAAAGTTGAAAATCCTTAAACGTGAAACTGTGGTGAATAATGATGGTTTTGCTTTTTTGGACCCATCGAAGCGGCCGAATCAAAGCTATCGTCAATTTCACAACTCTAATTTCATTAATTCGAAGCAAAAAACTAAAAAAAAGTGCACCACAAATTTGGGAAGAAGTTGCTCGGCCTGTAGCTGGTTGAATTTAATTTTTCTTTCTTAATTTTTGTTAACATCTCGACCTATAGCTTCGCAGTGTAATAATATAGCGCAATTTAAATTTTTAACAGTTCTTAGCCGTGATATTCTTCCTGTATATTGGTGGTGTGTGACTTGGATGTTGAAACTATCTTCACTAAAAAATAGCGTTGCCAACACTACATTTTGATTGAATAAAAAATCAGCTGTACAAGAATAACGAACTACTGTTGTTGTTGTTGTTGGATTCAACAGGGCTTTACTGAACTAACAGCACTTATTCGGAGAAAACCCGAGTAAATTCCGGTTCGAAGACCCGGCTTTTGGGAGATTGACAATACATTACTAAAAAAAGTAAGCGACCAGACATATCATTATATCCCGATGATCAGATTACTATTACTATTCATGTCTGCAGGTATCGAGAGCGAGGTCTGTATCCGCAGATCTTTAATTGTCTGCTTGGTAACCATATGATCATTCAGACACATCAGACGTCGAACTGCTTGAACTTACGATTGGCCTCGAGAAACCAGTTCATCAATTGTCTGTCTGAAAGAAGCACACTGAAATCAGATTTATACTTGATGAACTCAGTACGCATAAGGTTTCAGTGAGCTCAGTCCTCAAGTTTATAGCTCCGTCTCGTAGTCTAATTAGAGATCGGACTACGAATTTCTGACACTGTCTAGCGGATGCTTGTTTTACTATAATTTTGCCTCCAAAGTTGAATAGCTCAGTTAATTTCAATTAGAACTTGTTTCTCATCTTTCAAGCAGTGCTAAGTAGGCCTGAGCCAACTAGATTAATACGTCTGAAAGCCGATTGATCTGAGCATCATTCTATACAGACAATTCACTGCGAGAGAGCCCTCTCCATTTTTTCCTTTTCACTTTGCTCCCACCGCTCGCCGATAGCTCTAACATTAAGAGTATATGAAAGAAAGAAAGAGGCCCCCTGCGTTCTTTCTAACAGATCCAAGAGCTTCTTGTTTATCTAAAAACAAACCAAGCAACTTAAAGACTTTATTTGCACGTACCTACCTTTATTAAATTTCGTATAAATTTTTTCTTCATCTTAACCCTTACTTAACTACCTTTCATCGCTAATGCATGTTTATGTAAGTGACATTTAATGTTGCGCTTGACTTACGATTTTTGCCGCCTTTTAGTTTTCTATCTTTTTGCCACACATGGATGCAAATGAATGACAAACATCAAAAGCAATTTGAAGGAAGGAAAAAATATAAAACTGCGAGAAATCCAAGAAGAAGTAAGGTTATTGCGACAGCGAGCACTGCAAATGACAGTAACAAATGTGAGGGTCGTGAGCACACACACATATGAAGAAGATAACATGTGGTGACATTCTGGCATATTAGTACTGTTCGCGTGCTCAAATTCCAGTAAGATGCAAAAGCGATTGTTACAAATTATCTTGTTGTTGTGTTTGCGTACTAAGAAGGTTGCAAATTTTTGGGATGTAAGAGAGACACCTAAAAGCTAAATTTGGAATTTATTGCTGGAACCATGTTTTACAAAACTTACGAATTTCTATAGGCATACACGGTTAAAAATTTAAGCTTAAATTTGAGATTTGTTTGAAGCTGATATAAAATGTTAAATTTTCTTCTATATGAGCAAATAAGTGTGATGAAAAGAGTTTCAATTTTGAACCAGAAATATCGAGAAAAGTCATTAAAGAAAAATACGTTAGTTCTATAGTTTCGAACCGAAATGCTGAGCTACGACACAAAAGTAATTAAAAATCGGAGCTTACTTACAACATTAGTTTGGGACATACCACAAAAATATGTTTTAAAGAAGAAATTTAAAATTTATTTTTAACCGTATAGCGTTTTTGTATTTTCACTCGTTCTTTTTTTTTCTGTGAATAGAACACTGTGTATGTAAGCGAAAGCGGCCTAAGTCCTATACATTTACTTAGGCGATTATTGCTTGTGACTAGAACTTTAACTTAAAAAATGATACAGAGTTGTTGGATATATTTATGATGACGCTTAGGCGCACAGACCTATTGTCAAGGCGAAGAAATTGGAAATGACTTGAAATTAAAAATGTTTTTACTTTGGGTTGATAAAATACGTTTTCTTTGAAAAAAAAAAAAAAATTATTTGGTTGAAATTTTGTCAGTAGATATTGATAAGTATAAGCGCTTCCAACTCGATTATGCCACTGAAAATTATTTTTGAATTCGTAAAATTTATTTAATTTGAATTCAATAAGCCTATGTGGGTGTCAAATGTTGTCGAACGTTTTCTTAATCCGTTTTCGAAAAAAAAAAAATTCAATAGAGTTGCCACCTGAACTTTATTATGTGGTTTACCATTATATAAATTCCCTTAAATATAGGCTACTTTCTCGAAATAACATTAACCCAATTGTATGACGTCTTATATGCGGGTAAGGTGCTACATTCTGAGCTCTTGTAGTCAAGTGTTGCCACTGAGGATAGCTTAAAAAGGTTGCTACCTGCGTGGAATTTGGGAACTGTTATTCACAATAAGGAAAAATTCCTCAATTTTTAAAATGGATCAATTTAATTAGTGAAAACTTATTTTTGTTTAATAATGTTATTTTTTTAATGGCTATTTAGAGTACGAAAAAATCCCAATATTTGATATTTCCAAAAAAAGTAACACCTTTTTTATTTCTAATTACAACTTGTTGACCTTTTTTCGGTTTTAAAAACTCTTCAAGGTCACATTTTTTATTTCTTTAAGATTAAGATATTTAAATAATAATTCCGAAATGGATCTATAAGAAAATCTATGGCGGTTGTCTCTAACATTTTTCCTACTCTATTCAATTAAAATAATAAAAAATAAAACTTTTAATAATTAATAAAAAATGATTATTGAAAATAAAAACAATAATAATTTTCATAAAAATTCAAAAAGGGAAAAATTATTATTCTTGGCGTTAAGCTAGTTTCATGAATACTTAAAGATTAAATTTAAATGCTCAGCTGGGTATAAAAAAGTAGTTAAATAGCGAATGTAGATACCTAAACGATCTCTTTATTTAGATAAAATCATTTCTTATTCTCTTATTTCTTTTCCACATTTGAGAACTCTCAATGCATAATAAATCCTAATAAATGAACGATGGTTTGCTGTACCTGGCAGCGCCAATGGATTCAATTGCTGAAGTAGAATACACTCGTAAGACTTGTACTAAGTTTCGTCATTCTATCCTAAACGACTCTGAAATTATTCAAAGGCCGAAATTTTATTTTTTTTTTTGCCACGCCCATTTACCTTTTTTTTTAAATAAACAATAGGATGAAAAAGTAATTTCATTTTAGCAAATCGATTTGCATACAAATATTCTTTGTACATACATATGTATGTATGTGCCACTTGCAGCATAACCCTGCTCATATCAAATTTCCGAACAACTCTTCCGCTTCAAGTATGGTATTTAAGTTTTAAGCATTCATCTTTTCTCTTTTGAAGTGTTGGCATATCAAGATTAGCAGGCATCTTAAGTACAAGTTTGCAAAGATTTCCATTCAATTCTGTGGTTGATTTCACAAGTATCTTGATTTACATAAGAGTTAAGCGCGCAATTAAGTGGTTGTTTTGCAAAAACTTTGTTTTTTGTTTTGTTAAAAGGCCAGCATTATTTGTCAATCGTTTAAAAGTACTATGACAAGTTTTAATTAACTTTGACTTCGGTCGAATTTTGTCTAATATATGTATGCGTGTGTACTTTTATTGTCAGAACATACACAGCATATGATAGTATCTGATTTTGAAAGCATAGATTTCTAAATCTTAAGTGTTTTTTTACTGGAGGACAGCACATGCCACTGCAGAGGTATATAGATACAGTGGCTCACAGTGAAAATGATACAGTTGTTACTTTTAATATATTAAGTAAACTTCTTAAGCTAACATTTATTTCTTAATTTCATATAAAAATATGGACAGTTCTTTAATAGAAATCTTTTGAATCAGTGTTTCTAAGTGTATGCCAAAATTTCGAAAATTCTTGGAAATTAAAAAAAAACTAGAGTTTTAAATTGATTTTAGAGTATGCAGTTTTGTAGCTTATTAAATTCTAGTCTCACAAAGTGTAAGCCTCAAGACTTTTAAAAATTTTATTGATTTTTGAATTTTTTTTGTTTACATGGTGTTTGGTATTTGCATCCATATGAGCTTGCATGATTATTTTTATTACAGACATAGCTTAGCGCGAGTATATTCTAACAACCTTAACATGATTCTCTCTATTATCGGTTCCAATACTTTATTTTTGTTCGTTCTGATCCTCAATTTAAATTTTTTTGTGTCTGGACTATTGTGAGTTGAAAATATCTGGCGTCCTTAATGAGAAGCACTAAGCTTGCTTTGTTGTCTTGCATATGATAGTAGGGCTAGTTCTGTGCCTTAGTGATATTTGTCGTAAGTCGGCTTCCAGTTATCTGTGGAACAACTTGCCTCTTTCTACAATTTTTATCTATATTTTCAGTGTAGAGTATTTTTTATTTCTACTATTGAGCACCGATGTTTTTTCAAACTATGGACTTAGGGGTCGAGAACCCCTTTTTCTTAGGTTAGTTCATATATAGTCCCATTACTTTTTTCTGGTTACTTCACGAACAAGATTAGGATGCCGTTGAAAAGCGGAAATGTCCTTGCTTCTAGCGATGTATAAACTCTTCATTTAGCAGTAACCCTTTCCAATTGCCTGATAGGTTTAATGTATTGATTGCCGAATCTCCTTGTTGTAAGCAATTTAATTTGCGGTCAATTTGTATAATCTTAATTCAAAGAAACTTTATTGAATAATACCAACAAAATAATACCAATAATAAATAACAAATCACACAATACTTTTTACGCCATACAAACTATCTGTGAATTTCAGCCGTCAACTTCAACAGCGTTGGCCTTTCTTTTCGCAAAAAAAAAAAACTTTCAAACGTCTTACAACTCATTTGCGGCAAATACTAATAGCTATGAAAGTGTAAAAGTTTTCATGGCGCATGTGGCACAACACTAAGGAATATAGATGAACATGTGTTACTACCCAGTAGTGAAATAACAAACTATGTAGAAAGAGTACTAGGTTCAATCTAGAATTTCCCGATGAAAAACTAAATAGTTCGCAAAAGTTCAGGTCAAAAATATAAAATTTTAGGTAACTGCGAATTACGGGGGTTAGAATATGTGCTAGATAGGCATTTCTGGCGTAAGGGGCTATTAAAATGCACAGAGGTAATGACTGGCCACTTGATAGTTAATCTACCGATATGATGCCTCTCACCTATCATTACCCATCATCTTCTTTCCTGCGGAAGGAAGATTGACATGACTTGGACTGATGCACTGCTCATACCAAATCGTTCCCGCCATATTTGGGCTAGTACCGCACGGTGCTAGTCGGGTCCATATCCAGCAAAGGACTGTCACATCGGCAACAATCCATAGAACCTGCGGCGAGTGTTTTTGTCGCTACTCAAGCAAACAAAGTTGGAATAGAACTCAGTAGAGCTTTCAATTTTTATTTAATCGTGACTTTTGACCTCTCTTCCGTGTTTCGCCTCCAGCCGTATTTAAATGATCTTTGCAAATCATGATTAAACTAAACTGGTAGTGAGTTTGTCTCCACCTAGTTGCTTTGACTGCAGGGTATACATAAATAAATATAACGGCTTCTGTTATGAGTGTGCGGGTATTCTTAATAGACGAACGATATAATAACAATTCACAAAGTAATAAAATAGCTGCAAATACTGCCAAAATGTTGGAAATTTAAAAAGAAAATTCAAACACAGGATTTCGGGCTTAATTAGAAAATGTTTTGTATTTCAGCGAAATTAACCTTTACACTGCTGAAGTTTATTTTGAGGCCTTGCACTGATTACGTGCACATAGTTATGGCCATGAAAAATACCCAATAGGAAAATTATACCACTAGTTCGCATCCTTTATATTTTTTTAATGGCTTTAACGTAAAAAAACGCAAAAGGTATGGAGCAAATATTGTCTGAGAGCTCCCGTACACGGTCAATTTAGCCAGAGCTCAAAAGTTGTTCAACAACTAAGCTCCGCACTGATTTGTTTACTTCTTTCAAAGGATATAGCCATTTATCTTCAAACGCGACATTCCCAAAAACTTTAAACCGGTCACTGCGAAGGCAAGAAGGGCAGGTTAGGTAGTCGTGTAAGTATGCTGATCAGAGTCCTTTGATTGTCATCAGTTGCAGTAGTTATTTTCAGTGAAATATTCACCAATATCCTGATACAACCTTCAGTATTCAGGTCTTAAACTGGTTTTGGGCATAGGAAAACATGCTCTAAGTAATACCTAGCCTCCCGTTCAGTGACGTCAATCCAAGGATCTTCCACGGGCCCCCCTAAATAGAAGAATCCAAACAATCTACCAATTCTCTGCAACATTGTCCTGGGCTTTGAGGATATCGGACACTTCAGTTAAATAATAGGGGCATCGAATAGGGGAGAAGTGAAACTGTATACAGCAAAGTGTCAGGAATATTTAGTTAAGATTCTTGGATGTTTAAGTCTGGGCTCAGGAAACTCCCCACAAGGGCATCTCACCAAAAAAACTTTTCATTCCTGCTGCCAATAAAGGCTTTTTAATACCTATAAAGTTACTCCTTCTGGAGGTCTTTACTCTTGCAGCGAACTATAATATGGCTAGTGGTCAACGAAAGAGAGCAGTCACCGCAACTGAAACAAAATAAAATTCAAAAAGACCAACAACAAATGTTCCTACTGGCCATTTTTAAGGCCAAACATATACACCATACCCTGTAAAAAACGTTGGAGCATCAGAGTACTCCAACACTTATCCTCATTCATATAAAAAAGGTGGTCCAATTTACATGGCAATGTCCGGTGATTGGATCACCTAATCCTATTCGGAGTACCATTTACTTTGCTTCTGAATAGTCTATAGAGCACCTACATTGGAGTACTTTGAAAATGCTGCCAAAAGATTACTCTATAGAGTATTCTAGACAAAAGCGAGAAGGGAGTATGTGTTCTTTTGAGGACCACCTACTCCCGCTCTCGCTTTGCTGTTGAATACTCTATAGAGTAATCCCATGGGAGTATTTTGAGAGTACTCTCACGTAGGTGGTATATAGAGTATTCAAAAGCAAAGAAACGGAGTACTCCGAGATGGATTAGGTGATCCAATCACCAGACATTGCCATGTAAATTGGACCACCTTTTTTATATGAATGAGGATATGTATTGGAGTACTCTGATACTCCTTTAGGAGTATTCTATGGAGTATGAAACGGAGTATTTCCGTTTTTTGCAGGGATATAAAACCTTTATCAAGTTCCTTTGTAGGCAAGTAACTTACGTTTGGGTGTATGTTCATGTTGCTGACAGGAAAACTTTATAACCTCAAGACTTACATGAAGACTATCTGAATACTCCCTAAAACACACTTCCGCTGCGGTGTATCTTATGCCATTGGCACTTTATGTATGCAACACGCTTCGCTGGCGATATGAGCAGGTGTCACATGGATGACACCTTAACATCAATGACATCAAAGGCATGAGACGCATTAGATGCACTTGCGACCTTTATTTACTAACGAAAACAACAACAACAACAAATATAGAAAATATCCATATTTCTACCAGGCAACACGTAAAGTGCTTACATACATACAGACATCGATACATGCGGCCAAAGAAAATGCTCGCATTCGGACGCGGATACGGAAAGAGTGAAGCAGTGGAGCTAAGTTACTGGTGGCGCTAGTGGTAAGCAGTTACAATGAAGTGCTTAACGTTGTAGAGCGAAAGTGTTTGTAGTAGAAAAAAGAAAAATTGTATGGAGGCAGCAGGAATAAGATGAGCAGCATAGAAAAGCTGTAAAAAGGTTTGTTACTTTCGAGTGAGGCCAGGTAAAAAGGAATATCGTAGTCACGAAGAGATGAAAGTAGTCACCTTCATAATACTTCTCGGCTAATTTACATTCACGCTATAATCACACTTGCTGCTATTAGTTTTTAATAGATACTTAAATAGGTATATGAAAAATGCAATAGAATAACTATATATTTATTAGTTGGCAACCCTAGGTGGTAACTCTACTTAGAAAGTAGTTTGCTTGAAATAGGACGTAAAATGCCTTTTTACTGATACCCATAATGGCATATATCACTTAACTTTTTTTAATTTAAATAGGTGGCAACCCTATAAAATATGCTTAAGTCGAATAATTGTTACTGTAGCATTTTACCCATAAACATTCATAAGATCTTTCAAGTGGGTAGATCGTTTTCGAGAAAACAGCGGCTATACAAAAGAATATACATATCAGTATTATGTGGCAACCCTAGGCGATAAGCATGCTTATAAATATGACTGCTGAAAACCGATGATAAGAACCTTTCCTTTGATACCCATATTGACTTGTTTTAGTTAATAGTTAAAAACTTTCAAATTGGTGGCAACTTTGTAAAAACGTACCCAGTAGGAAAACGCAAATGTACATTTTTGAAATTAAATGGTTTATCTGCATATACAGTTTCATCCAATTCACTTTAGCCGTTTCCGTGAATGTAGTGGATATACAAGTATAATTCATTAAAGTTACAACTTACACATTTTTGAGCCAACTTTTTTTACACCACTCTAAAGCGCTGGAACAAGATATTTTCTTGCATTAGAATGGATCTATACTTTTAACATGAATGCCTACAAACAAATCGGCGAAAATTGGATTCAATTCCATGCAGCAGTTTTTGAGTGATGCGCATACAAACATGCTGACAGACAGACAAAAATCTTAAAACGGTTATTTTTATTTCTGTTAATCTAACTAAAATGTGCAGACATTGGCCTCTTACAACTTTATTGATTGTAGAGACTCCGGTCAGCTTAAGAAACATACCAGTTTATAATATAACATAGATTCGAAACTTCAAGTAGCTAATTTCTTTCTCGATATGCGTTGATGCTAACCTAATCAGCGCAACATTCTTCTATGATGGTGGTTTTGCTCAATGGTTGTGGTGTTCCACAATATAGCCAAAATTTTTACCAACTCACCCCGGCAATTTCACAAATTTTGCTGACTATCTCGGATGTTATAGACTCTCTTTTAGGTATGATTGGAGCTCAGGATAAAGAGATGCAGCTCTTCTTCCTAGCCTTTCAATATTAAGAGCCAAAATCAATAAAATTTTTTACACAAACTGAGGTTTGGCGAAAACTCAGTTTTCTCTGGAATAGCCTTTTAAACATGTATATTTATATATTAGACTGGGTTGTTTAGATGAGTTCTAAAAATTTGGAGGTTGCCCAATCGAAAACCGATGGAAAGTTGAAACAAACTTTTTGGAACCCTTTTTGTAATTGAATTAAAACATCATAACATGAAACGGTTTAACTTTGTTTGATGTTTATTACGACTTTGAACCAAATTTTTTGTAGAAAATATTATTTATTTCTGATTGAGTAAACAGCAATTGTTCTTGTTTTTACAAAAATAAATATTAATAAAAGGAGAGAATTTTTTTCAATCCCACCCTTATATATAGTTATATACACAAATACCTACATATGTATTAGAAAATCTGCAACATGCCTGTTTAAATTTTGCCCAGTTATTGTTGAGCGGTTTGAAGATAATTTAATTTGAAAATATCGACTATTCAATCCACTCATCTCATTGAAAGTTTAGTTCGTGGTTCTTTTAAATATCAAACAGTAAATTTTCCATTTCAAGCTAAAATTTAAAACCTTTCTTTTCAAACTTGTTTGAACACTGCACATCAGTCTCATGTTCCCCAGCCACTTTTGTTCAATAAACGTTTTATAAACATTTTCTACGGAAAATTGTTGCCATGGTCAAAATAACACATAAAAACGCAAGTAGTAAGCAGATTGCAGAAACGTGTTTTCAAGTTTATATTAAATTTCCCACAACATGTATTCGTCTTCAAACTCCACCCCATAAAGTATTTTGGGGTTTTCCAAGACATCGCACAAAAAAGTTCATACCCAACCCGACACACTCATTACAAAGCCATTTAAAAACAATTTGGATTCTTCTTTATTCATAAAATTTTAAGTGTATCCAAGTCATCAACGCGATTACGCTGGTTTTGACAATTTATTAAACGCTGAGTAAGCTGGCTAGGGATGGGATAAACAAGAAACGGGTAAAAAGAGAAAGTTAGAAACAGTAAAACGAACAATGACAACATGATAAATGATGAAGACATGTTTACAGTAGTGAACAAAAATATTTGAAATACACTACAGGAAGCAAACAGGGTGGGCACTTTGGCAGGTTTCGAACAAAAATGGAACGTTTTTTAATATTTGGCATGTTTGTCGGTATTACTAGTCCGCTTGGTTCAGTACAAACAAATTAAAATAATATAAAATAAAATAAAATAAAATAAAATAAAATAAAATAAAATGAAATAAAATAAAATAAAATAAAATAAAATAAAATAAAATAAAATTAAATAAAATAAAATAAAATAAAATAAAATAAAATAAAATAAAATAAAATAAAATAAAATAAAATAAAATAAAATAAATTAAAATAAAGTAAAATAAAATAAAATAAAACAATTTTTCCTCTAATCAAAAATAATAATAATTAACTAAGAACTATTATCAACTGGTCTTGAGCTCGTTTCACTTACTAAAATAAAATAAAATAAAATAAAATTAAATGAAATAAAATAAAATAAAATAAAATGAAATAAAGTAAAACAAAATAAAATAAAGTAAAATGAAACAAAACAAAATAAAATGAAACGAAATAAAATAAGAGAAAATTAAAGTAAACTAAAATAAATAATGAAATGAAATGAAATTAAATTAAATGAAACTAAATTAAATTAAATTAAATTAAATTAAATTAAATTAAATTAAATTAAATTAAATTAAATTAAATTAAATTAAACTAAATTAAATTAAAATAAAATAAATTAAATTAAATTAGATTAAATTAAATTGAATTTTTTTTTTTTTTTTTTTTTTTTTGTGTTCGTGGGAGGAGGAAATGCTTTATGCACCAACCGGGTTTGAGCCCTCGTTACTAGATTCTCTAGCAGCGGAACTCTCCGAGTGTGGGACTCCTTCTTATCTTGAAGTATACCGCACTAAAACCTAACCTCCCACGGCCCGCGCATTCTTCCTTACCTGGGACCGCGCTTAGCATTACTTCAGGTAAGGAAGCGCGTTACGTGAGCTCTATGGCTACTCTCACGCTAACTGGCTAGACAACCGTCTTCCCGTTTCGCAAGGAGGACATTCTTCGCGTATCGTCTGACTATGTCCCATCTAACGTTTTCACAGGTCATCTTGCGAATGACACTGCCCGGGGAAAGTTCGCCAATTGTCTCTTCCACCCGCCTTCTTTCTTCTGCAAATTGCTCGCATTCGAAGAAGGTGTGGCGTACGTCGTCTATGGCTCCGCAGTAGGTGCAGTTCGGGGTTTGAACTTTGCCCATTCTATGGAGATATTCACGGAAATAACCGTGTCCGGTTAAGAACTGGGTCAGGTAGAAGTCGACTTCTCCATGAGGTCGGTTCAGCCATGGTTCTAGTTCGGGGATTAATACCCTGGTCCACCTTCCAGCAGCACTGCTGCTCCATTGTAGTTGCCACCGCCGGATCGAATCACCACGCGCCTGCGTTGCAGCAACGTCTCTACGTACCTCTGCACGAGTGTCGTAAGTAATTTTTCTTTCCTCAGCGAGGAGATATATCGGTATAGTCCCCGCGATGACCAGAACAGCATCTGCGGAGACCGTGCGGTATGCTGAGGCGATTCTCAGGGCCCCTCTACGTTGGACTGCGGTAATAGCGGCCCGATACTTCCCAAATTTCATTGCGTCCGCCCAGACTTCTGCACCGTACAACAGTATAGAATCTGAGGCGGACGCCAGCAGCTTTCTTATGCATGGCTTTGGTCCACCTGTATTTGCCATTAGCCGACTCAGACTTGCGATGGTCTTCACAGCCTTCTCGCAGGAGCTTCTTAGATGCTCCGAGAAGGTCAGCTTGTTGTCCAATTTCACCCCTAGATATTTCGTAGAGCGGCGCGTCTCTATCTGTTGATCCCCAACATTCATGTTGGTGATTGTGGGAATCCTTCTTTTCGTTAGTATCACGATCTCTGTCTTGGCTGTAGCCAGTTGGAGGCCGTGATTATTCATCCACTCGTCTACACTGCGCATCACTTGGTTCAGTTTAAGCTGTGCCAGGTCGCAGTTTCGTGCTGTTATCACCGCAGCCACGTCGTCTGCAAAAGCAACTAGAAAAGTGCTTTCTGGCATCTGCATTCCAAGGAGACTGTCATAGGTAGCATTCCAAAGATCAGGGCCGAGCACCGACCCTTGTGCTGCCCCGCCTGTTAGCTTCACCTTTCTTTGGCCTTGCGTCGTTTCATAGATTAGCCAACGGTCTCTTAAGAAGTCCCTCAATATATCTAACAAGTATATCGGGACCTTAAAGGAGCGTTCTAATGCATCAAGCATGTCTTCCCACCTGGCAGAGTTAAAAGCGTTTTTAACATCTAACGTCACCAATAGTACCACCGGCCTTGCTTGATGGCTTGCCGTCTCGGCCTTCCGGACTGCCTCTACGACTTCTGCTATGGCGTCTATTGTGGAGTGCCCTCTCCGAAAGCCATGTTGCCGGTGGGAGAGTCCACCCTCGTCTTCTATGGCTGCTGTTAGACGTTGCTTTATAAGGCTCTCCATCATTTTTCCCGCTGTGTCGAGCATACATAGTGGGCGAAAGGATGATGGAGAGCTTGGGTCCCCTTTGCCTTTCGGTATGAGGACGAGCCGTGCTGTCTTCCATCTGGCGGGGAAGACACCTGCTTCTAGACATTTGTTATACATGTGTAACAAGAGCTCTGGACAACTATTAGCAGTTAATCTGATTGCCTCCGCAGGTATTCCATCGGGTCCTGGGGCTTTACCAGCCCTCATGCTACGCAGGGCTCTTTCTAGCTCTTCTTCATTGAAAGGTACCACGTTGCGGTCATCTCGTGCTGCATGTTCCTCTTCTCTAGTAAGTTGCGTGAGGAATAGCGCTTCCACGATGTTCTTCATGTCATCTTCGTCCATCGTCTGATTTGGTGGTCGAAGTTTCTTCATAACTATTTTGTACCCTTGTCCCCAGGGGTCTTGATCCACTTCCTTACAGAGCTCTTTCCAGCATCTTAGTTTGCTTGCTTTTATGGCGGCGCCGAGAGCCTTTTTCACCCCCTTGTACGCCTCCGCCCTTTCAAGAGCCTCGGATCTGCCACGTGAGCGCGTCGCCGGTCTTCGCATTCTGTGACATGTTTTCCGGAGTTCCGCGATTTCGCTATTCCACCAATATACCTGCTTCTTGCCTCGCCACGTTCCTATTCGTGGCATACAGACGTTGCAAGCATGGCGCATGCATTGCATGGTTTCTTCAACCGCCGCATGTGGCGTATTGGTGCCGTCGGTTATCCGTCTGGCTTTCGCCAGCACTGTTCCGGTGAACCTGGTGGCGTCAACTTTAGCTGCATCTTATCTACGGGTTTTGTATGATGCGTTCGCTGCCGGTCTCTGACCAGGATGGTCGAGTTGGAAGGTGATGTAGTTGTGGTCGCTGCCAGTAAGGTCCTCCATCACTCTCCACCCAACCGCGTTTGGAAAGAGTCTCTCCGAGACGAGCGTTATGTCGGGGATCGAGTACCCAAAGCCCGGGCGCCTGTATGTTGGGGTCGTGCCCGTATTCAGTACGACCACACCGAGTCGGGCTGCCATTTCCAGAATCAGTTTTCCCCTGGTATTAGTTTGAGGCATGCCCCATTCTATTGCTCTAGCGTTGAAGTCTCCAGCGATGACCAGGTTGCCCGTTTGGTCCCGTAGGTCGTCTTCTAATAGCTCCAGCTTTTCTTTGAACCTCTGAATGGGGTCATTTGGTGACAGGTAGCAGCTAACAAGAGTTGTTCGCGCTACAGTTACACGGACGTAGCCATGCCCGGCAGCACGATTAGTAACATTGGTATTGGCGTCCACTATCCAGATAGCAGCAGCGCCAGATTCGTCAATGTACCAGCTGTCTCTGGCCTTGTAAGGTTCGCTGATGATTGCATAGTTTATTTGGTGATCAAGCACCAGTTGGTCTAGCAGTTCATCAGCTAACCTGCATCGATTCAGATTTCCTTGAATCACGCTGGTCATTGGGGCGACAGTTTGGCTTTCGCCGAAGCAAGTGCTTCTCTAAACGTGCTACATGCTCCAGACCCGGGAAGATGATCGAGGTTTCCCGTGGTGCAAAGGTAGCATTTTGCCTTTTCAGTGCAGGATGAGGATTTGTGGCCAGAGTTCCCACACTTCCAGCACGCGTCCCTCCTGTCGGGCCCATTGCAGCCAGCCTGTCGGTGTCCGTAGCCGAGACACCTGAAGCAGCGTTGCACTTCCGCACGCTGTCTGATCCTACATTGGATCCAGCCGATGGGAATTTTTCCTTTTTTGAGCAGTTGGCTTCCGGGACCTTCGTCCACTTCGACAACAGCCTTCTTTTGCTCTCTCTGATTTACGGCGAAAAGAGAGATACGGATTTGGCCTGAGCTTTCTCCGATCTCTCTTCGAACGGCCTCTTCTATTTCCTCAGCCGTTGTGAGACAGTCCATGCCCAATACCTCTAGCTTTATACGCTTAGAGATTTGTTGTGCATCGCCAACTTCTCCTACCGCGCTACCAATGGCTTCTCTAAAGGCCGGTTGGTCGTTGCACTGCGCCGTTTCTATTAGTACGCTACCAGCCTTGGTCTTGCGCACTGACCGTATCACCGTTCCGGTTTCGGCAGGCCGGAGCTGACCTCGGATTGCCCCTAGAACTTCGGCGTAGGTTTTGCCTTCGGCCGGTTTCACCAGAAACGTTACGGCTCTGCTGTTCCTCTTGTTCTTTTTGACTGCCTTCGGGGCTTGAGCAGGCGGCTTCTTTTTTGCTTTAGGACGCTCTTGCCGTCTCCGACCTACTACTTTGGACCAAGCCTCTTCGGAATGGGTATTCTCCGATTCCTCGTCCCTTTTCTTCTTGGCTTCCGAGTCTATGAGCTGAGGGTCGGAGTTAGTCCGAGCCCTCTTATTTGATGGGCCCGGTTCGTCACCCTCTTCTTTATTTGGGCTCAATGAGCTCATATAGCTCAACACCTCTTCGAGGAGAGCCATTCCGTTCTTTATGTCCATGGACACGGTCTTCTGTCTCTGTGCGGCTGTTTGCATTGTACGCAGCACCGTTAGCGCATGGTCCAAGCACTGGCCTTGGGTTTTCCCCTTAAGGCTAAAAAGTGTCATTGCGCTTTTTAAGGGGGTTACCTTCTTGTGGGTGGGATCTAGCTTCCCGCCGGTAGCAGTGGGTGTTGACTGGCCGGGCGTTTTGGTGCCGAATCCCACTGGTGTGTTTCGTGCCGGTCCAGAGCCTCGCGAAGGCATAACTGGAGTGGCCACTCTAGCCGACGTTTTTAGAACCGGCGATCTTAGCAGTTTACTGCTTTTTCTGAATGCGACCTCGTCGCCGCTTTCGTTCTCCATTCTTTCTTCGTTGTTTTGATTTGGTTTATTCATTTCTATTGGGTCTCCGCTTCAAGCCGCTATCTCAGCACGATGTGCAGTCGCCGTTATTGATTCCCGTGGTTATCTATGCGCTTGCAGGGAGGCCACGCTAGGGTTGACACAGGTCCTTATGAGAGTCTGTGTTCAGTGCCAGAATCCGGCATTAGTCAGGAGTTGTCTCAACTGAGCCTGCACCACCAACTTAATGACGACGTGCTTCGAACGTACTTGAAGACCTGCTAGGGTTTTAACGAGACGGAGACGATGCCGATATTAACCTACCAGCCATTTCGCCAAGGTGTCACCCTTGGTTACTGAGGTGGCAGACTACCGGCCTCGCCAGCCCGTAACATACTTTTCCTAATCATGTTTCCAGTTTCGGTCTTCAGGATCTTACTGGACTCAATCCTGAGGATGCTTAGTTAGAGTTTAAGGGCCGCATCCACTCGCCCTTTATTCGTTTTGGTTCGCCCTGAGTATTTCATTTCCTCAGTGCCACCCATTTCTGGGAAGCGTTCCTCTATCCACCACCCGAGGAGGCGCCCGGTAGGGGAACCGATACCCCGCCGGGAAATTAAATTGAATTAAATTTATTTAATTTAATTTAATTAAATTTAATTTACTTTAATTAAATTTTATTTAATTTAATTTAATTTCATTTCATTTATTTAATTTAGTTTACTTTAATTTTATCTTATTTTATTTTGTTTCATTTTATTTTATTTTATTTTATTTTATTTTATTTTATTTTGTTTTATTATATTTCATTTTATTTTTTTATTTTTTTTTATTTTATTTTATTTATTTTTTTTTTTTCTATTTTGTTTTACTATATTTTAAATTAAATTAAATTAACTAAAATAAAAAAATTTACAAAAAAATAACAAAAAATAAAATAAAATAAAAAAAGGAAAAGAAAAAAAAGCAAACATAAAATTTAAGCTCAACAAAAAAGAATAATATTTGAAGGTTGAATTTGAACCACTGGGCGAACTCTAGCTTTAATAGTCAGCTTAAATTTAAGTTGGTACTTTTTCAATTATATTGGTCTTCTTGCATCACAAAATTTGGAACCAAACAAATTTTTATAATTTTTTAAATTTTCTACTCGTAAGTGTATCTGAGCGCGTTGATGTAATGCGAAGCAACGCTAGAAAAATTCTACAGACGTTGAAGAAAATTGCATTTAAAGTGTCTCCGTTACCAATGTTACTATTTGTCCTTTCATTTTTTTCTTGTTTTTGGGATATGCAAATGTATGAACGAATAGTTTGGTAAATATGAAGGTCAGGAATGTCAACACTTTAGCTCGATAACTTTATTTAATTTTTATAGTAAGCAAACATTTGAATATATTAGAGTTGTACGAAAAGTTTTGTAATAAAAATGATCATCTGGTTACGGCGCGGACAGAATTTGATTATCGGAAGCCCTATATCGAATCGAGTTGAAGAGTAAAATAAATCGAACAGGCTTTCTTAATGTTCAAAAATCATGCAGATATCTATTCTATCTGGAATAGTATATACATATATAGTGTAGCGATAGATTTATCTTTTTAATTTGAGACTTCAAAATTAACTGTTACTTTCGGTCACTACTTCACAATGTACATTTAGATATGTAATGTGTATATTAACGCATATTTCCCCTTAAAATCTGTAATCTGCAGCAAATGAATGCACTCGAAAGAAAATTAGCCAATCAATATATGCAAGCAACCGGAATTTCCTTTGAAAAATATGTTGTTGCATGTTAATATGTAGATATCGGGGTACTGATTTTTTTTTTTTAATGCAAGACACACAAGAAACACAGAAACTGAATATGCTGCTGGAAAAATGCTAATGAGTTTTTGAGCGCTCAATGAATAGTTTGCAAATGCATTCATGAATATATGTTTATAAAGAGAGATATATACACAGATGCGTACAGTGTTCGGAGAAAAAGTACTACAAAACTTTAAAATTTTGTTAGTTGTTCAGTCAGCAGCTAGCCGACGTCTGCCAGCCTCAAAGTTCTATCCTAAACTCAGAGGAAGAGGAAGTTGCATGAGAGACTAATTTAGGAGGAGGACGAAAAGAAACAGACGGGAGAGGAAACAAATTTAGGGGAAGCAGTAAGTGAATATGAGAGGGGGAAAAATGGCCAAAGAGTAATAGGAGGAGCGATGGATGGGCAGTTAAAGAGCGAGCGAGAAATTAAGAGATTAGCTAGTGAAATTGTTCAAAGTAAATTGCTTGGGAGGAAAACGTCTGCGGGGACTGCTACTTTTTAAAATAAATAAAAGATCCTAAATTTCAACCTTTTATGGTGATTGTTGTTGGAGCAAAGCTCGAATTTTTTTTTTTTTATGTTTGTTTGTTAATTGATATTAGAGGACAAAATAAAATGCATATGTTTATTGATATTAGCGAAAAATTACAACGATATGCACAGCGATGGTATGGGATGACATGTTTCGAAGTCTCCAACTTCTTGTCAGACGCTTTCTCGGACACTGGGATACGAGTACGAACCCAAATGCCTGCACCAAAGCTGCTGTTAGAGTACGCTAACCACTAAGCACTTTTTTATTTTTTTTTATTTTTACTAAAATTACTATTTTTTTTTTTAACTTCTGACTTTCCACTTTCGTTCGAGGGAGCCAGTGTTCGGACCTCTACTACTACCACTTTTTTCTTAAATTACTGATTCTACCACGCAAGCTGAAAATTTACTACCTTTTTGTTTGAAAATATTTTAAGAAATTTAAGTGATTCTTTAATAATGTAGACAGAAGAATATCATTATAGCTTCACTTTTTTTTATAAAGCTTAGCATAGTTCCAAGCGAAATTCGTCTCTATCGGGTCTGCATTGAAGAAAATCGTGCTTAAAGAAGGGAAGGCAATATGATTGCATTGATTCATTTAATTCGAAAAAGAAATTTGTAAATAAATTTGCTCTGGACTTCAACGGATCTTTACGAGAGATTCTAACAGAACAGGTTGTACATAATCTGGGTCTAGGTGCCTGGGAATTTGAAATGGCCTGAATAAATAAATAAGTGTGGCTTGAAAATGGAGATGAAAAGTATTGTGGCCTTTAAGTTTTCGACCCAAGTGTGTGCCAATCTGTGACTGCATCTTCTAATCAGCTTTTTCATAGAAAAGTGAGTGGCTTATTTTCATTGATGAAAAGTATTAAAGTTGTAATCAAATTTCACCACATTTTTTTTTCAAATCTACCACTATTTATTTGCAATCGTACCACTTTTAAAAATTTCCAAGTCCGGGCCCCGTAGAGATGCCACCTCAAAATGTTGAGTACAAATTTTTATTTTATTTTATTTCTTTACAAAAAATTCTCTATTTCTTTCAATTTTCATAACCTTTTGATGCCGAGAGAATATTTTTCCAAGCCAGCCTAATGTATATATATATATATATACGACTTTGTGCATACATTATTGTGGCACATAAAAATGCATGGCTTGCAATCTTAGATGATGCAATTCTTATATGGTTTTCTTCAACGCGAATGTATCGGAGACAAACATATATATATATATATATTTATATATAAATATACTTCTCACGGGTATTCATCATGGAAATAGGTATCCTTGGCATTAAAATGTATAATATGTAAATATATCTATGCACCTGCAATTCAGCCTTTGCCATGCAAATATATAAACGTGTGTCATGTTGCTTGCATCTAACAACTACTTTTACGAGTAGTTGTATGTTAAAGAAATTATAGTCACAGCTCATCAACATAGCAGATACCACAACATATGGGGCACTAAGAACGGAAAGTTGCAACTAACTTCGCCTTTCACTTTGTGGATAAAACACGTAATACTTACATATGTACATGTACCACAGGGGAAGTTAAAAGTATTAGCACACTCTTATCATTTTAATGTCTTAAGCTGACATCCGTTTCCTCTAAGGGAGCATCGTTATGGTGGCAAACTTAAAGGCGCTTAACTTCTCAAGTAAATTCGGTGGCGAAGGAAGCAAGTTTTTTCATTGGAAGCATATAATTGCTAGAGAGAAAAAAAAACAGCTACACAAATGTAAATTTGTTAAGTCCAAAGTAAGTTCGGATTGACTTTCAGAGGATACTACTATAAGGAAGGCATGGGGTATCAGCTAGAAGAACACCGTTCTCAATAGTATGTGAAGTATGCTTGTTTTAAATCTAGATGGATTTACTTTTTCGATTGGATAAAAAGGGCCTAGCTGGATTGATTTTGTCTGAATTTTCGATAAAACATGTTGCTCCCTAATTTATTTTTAGACGAATGTCTTTTGAAAGTTTCTAACAATGAGAAATGTGCAATAGGTTAACAAAACTTAGACTTCTGAAAATTGGGAAATATGACTTTAAATTCCAGCTTATCGCACTAGAATTACAAAATATGAGATTTTTGATTTAAAACGAAGAGGGTTAGAGAGTTATCGTGAAGGGACCACTTTTTATTTCGCTTAGCAAGAATTTTTCTTTAAATTGCCTTGGAATATTTTTGCAAATTTTTTTCTTTTCATGGCTTAACAAATATTAAAAAAAATTTACTTAACAAGAAGCAGCAAGAAGTAGATTTTTTTTCGCTAAACAGAAAAAAAATAAAATTCGTTTTTAATTGCCTTGTAATATTTTTGTAAATTTTTTTTTTTGCTTGGCTTGGAAAGAATTAGAATTGGGTAAAAAAAATTTTAAAAAAATATATAATGAAAAGTCTAAAAAAAATGTTTAATCTGAAAAAAAATTAATAATAAATCATACTCCACTTTTTTTTGTTCCAAATATGTAATAAAGATCCCAAAGCGAATATCGTGCTGTATTCAATAGGGTTGGCTGAAAAAAAAACAAATTTTTTGGCTAAGCAGAAAAAAAAATAAAATTTTTTTTTAATTGCCTTGTAAAATGTTTTTTTTTTGCTTGGCTTGGAAAGAATTAGAATTGGGTAAAAAAGTTTTAAAAAAATATAATAAAACATCTAAAAAAAATTTTCAATTTAAAAAAACAATTTTATTTTCAAAAAAAAATTAATAATAATTCCTACACCACTTTTTTTGTTCCAAATATGTAATAAAGATCCCAAAGCGAATAACGTGCTGTATTCAATAGGGTTGGCTGAAAAAAAACTAATTTTTTCGCTTAGCAGAAAAAAAATTAAAATTTTTTTTTAATTGCCTTGTAAAATTTTTTTTTTGCTTGGCTTGGAAAGAATTAGAATTGGGTAAAAAAGTTTTAAAAAAATATAATAAAACATCTAAAAAAAATTTTCAATTTAAAAAAAAAATTTATTTTCAAAAAAAATTAATAATAATTCCTACTCCACTTTTTTGGTTCCAAATATGTAATAAAGATCCCAAAGCGAATAACGTGCTGTATTCAATAGGGTTGGCTGAAAAAAAACTAATTTTTTCGCTTAGCAGAAAAAAAATTAAAATTTTTTTTATTGCCTTGGAATATATTTGTAAACCTTTTTTTGCTTGGCTTGGATTGGCTAAAAAATAAAAAATTAATTTTTTTATAAATTAAAAAAAAAAATTTTTTACTTAAAAAGTGGCGCATTCGATTATTAAATAAACAAATAATTTGGAAATAAAAAAAAAATTTTAAACAACCCTCATTTTACTCAACAACAATAATTTTACTGCATCTGATTGTGAAATAAATGAATAATTTGTATTAAAACAAATTTTATTTTAAAAATTTATAAAAAGTTATAATAGTTCAACTGCGATTTTTTTTTGTATCTAAAATTGTAAAAAGCATACCAAAATTGTCAATTGTTTAATTTTTCGATTTCCAAAGAAGTATTGTTATTTTTTTTAAATTGTTATTTTTATTTTTTAATTATGATGTTATATTTTAAATAGAAAAATGTGAAAAAAATGCGAAGCAAACATGCCCATTCTGGAGGCTGCTTACTTAATCAAAGAACTTCTGTCGCCGCTTGTCAATAACGTGGTAATCAGGTGGTTTCTCATTTGTGTTCTTTTATCTAATTTTCTATTAATTTCCGTTGTTATTATCTTTACATAAACCAATTGAAGGCATCAAAATATTGGTCCTAAATTAATGGATGTGAATTTGTATACATTCTATAAACTACAAGAAAATTAAAAAAAAAAATTTTTTTGGAATTACCCATTGTGTACAAAATTTTTAATTTTCTTTTCCTTATAAAGTCAAAATTCTACCCCAATTCGAAAGGAATTCGGCTCTTTTCAGCATGTGGAAAAAACTAAAAAACGATAATGGAATCACTTTTCAATCAATATTCTAGAATTTGAAATATTTTATCAAAATAAAAATCTTAACCGTCTTTTGTAAGGAAAGAAGAGGGATCTCGGACACGCGTATTCGCAGAAACAGTGGATCTGCTGGTAAAAACACACTCCAAAGGCTGTAGGCTTAGCCAAATGGAACTCAAGGAGTATACCGATACCCTATCTTCTGCTTCACAGTTTAAAACTCCCCAGGCCCGGCTGAAAAAAACACATTCCTAGTATACAAATATTAAATACACAGATATTACCAACTGACTTTTTGAGTTGAAATTGCACTCAGTCAATAACAAAAAGGCATTTAAATTTTCTAATCAAATCTCACAAATTTACCAATTACGCAAAATATTGCTTTTGGCTTTTCTGCAAAATTGGTTTGTGCAAAGGAAAATTGCAATTAAATTCCTTCTCAACAAATTTCTCAAAATTCACAAAATCACATACAGCAAACAATCTCTAAGACAATCGAAAATTTACGCAAAAAAAAGTTGTCCAATATAATTAAAATTTTCTTTGACTAAAAATTACAGAATGAAAACTTGATTTCGCTTTCTCGAATTTGTCTCCTCTTTCTTTCGAAATTTTAATAAAAAATAATACTGGGAAAATCCTTATGATAACAAATGACTGCATTTACTTAACGACGCTGGCATCAAATTATTCCATGCAATTTGTTCAAAAAGCCACTCAAAAATGATATGAATCTGTGAGCATGAATGAGTACCGTACTCGTTTGTATTGTTAGCCGCTGCTACTTTGCTTTGTTATTACAGCCAGATATTTCTTTAAAAATTGCAAACGCTTAAGTCTTAAAAAAAAAACACATCCCGAGAATGCGTGTAGGCCTCGAAAGTGTCTGCTTTATTCACTGAGGGTGTAAAAGAGACGCAGTGCAAGACGTGAGTGTGTTAGTGTGTGGGAGAAAATTGCTTGGCAGTAAATTGAATTTTACAGAGAACAATTGAAATGAGTCGCAAATCTTGATTGAAATGTTTAACAAGCCAAAGCAATTTGGAAAATGAAATTTAATACCTACGCTTCATATATGTACAGTGTTGAGTAAAACTTGTTTATTAGCATCACTACGAAATAATTGTTAAAAGTTCTGCAAAATATTTAAAAG
Organism: Merzomyia westermanni; assembly: GCA_949987695.1. NCBI lineage: Eukaryota > Metazoa > Arthropoda > Insecta > Diptera > Tephritidae > Merzomyia > Merzomyia westermanni. The sequence goes on from OX465289.1 coordinate 190,774,208, forward strand.
AAAAAAAAACTATCTTTACTAATTGCTCAAACAAATTTATGATTGGGCGCTTACGTCGCTGGGCCACTTTTCACGTGTTTAGCACTGCGTTATAGTCGAGGTCTTCTTCTATACAGTTTTTGCTAAATCAGTTGGGGCCTGCGTCTATCTCTCTAACCAGGGTAGGGCGTGGATAGATACACTCAGACTTATTCAATAATGACTATTACTCATTATGATTGCCAGTTCACCTCATAATTATTAATGATGAAAAATTTTTATTATTTTACTAAATTATATGTGTTCATTTTATTCTCTTTTTTTTTTTTTTTTTTGATTACTTTTCTTTTTTTCGATAATGCTAAGAATCATAATTTTTTTAATTATTCATGAAACGAGCTCAAGGCCAAGAATAATCATTTTTCACATTTTAATTTTTATGAAAATTATTATTGATTTTATTTTTTTAATAATCATTTTTAAATAATTATTAAAAGTTGTTTAATTGAATAGAGTCTCTACAAATTTTTCCTACTACTTTTAATAATTAATTAAAAATGATTATTAAAAAAATAAAAACAATAATAACTTGCATGAAAATTTAAATTATTATTGGCCTTGAGCTCATTTAATGAATACTTGAAAATGTACAGGCCGTAAAATCAACAAAAATTGTTGGTACAAAAAAGCCATTTTTTATTTATAATTCAAAAATCAAAAGGTTAAAGGAGATGACATCCAAAAAACAGTAAAATAATCAAATTTTTTTTAATTAAAATTTTTTTTTTTTAATTTTTTTTTTTTCATGTTTTGATTATATTATTAATACAGAGAAAATGAGGAAAAGTAAAAACAAAAAAAATGTTTTCCAATTGTCTCTATTTTGATTATTTTACTTGATTTTTTGATGAAAAAAGGGCATCCTAAAAAAGTAAAGTAGTTAAAAGTTATCAAGCGTATTTTTTTTTTCTTTTCTTTTTAGTTTCTTCTTTTTCAATAATTATTATAATGGTAAATCAAAAAATTATTATTATATTATATTGTTAAAAAGGAAAAGTAAAAAAAAATCCAAAATTTGGATAAATTCAAATTTAAAAAAAATGTTAATTGATGTACAATAGTCATCAACAATAGATATTTAAACTGTAGAAAATGCTCCTAGATTTATTACTTGGTGAAACCTTAGCATTAATTTTGCACATTACTGTACTGTAATTTTAATGTTACCACTGTGATGAAAAGATAATAAAACAAATTGAAATGATTTCCTCAACGAGATATGAGACTTCCATACTTAGATATGTATCTATATGTATGTACATACTCGTATTGTCCAAACTTGAAATCGATGATTATTTGATTTGTGCAATTTTACTCGTTCTTGCTTTATTATTTGAATTAATATTGTTATTGTAATTCTAATTATGTCAACATTAGCAAAATCAAAATTGGAAACATATAGCATTTAATATACGCATAGCCACCCATTAACCAAAGTAGCAGCAAAGTATGTTTTTAAGAATATTATTGAACTAAACCTTAAGCTTGCCAAACGCTTATTTTTCGTTTAAGAAACGTTTGAAAGTATCAAGGCGGTTAATACTAGAAATTACATCTTGATTTCCCATAAACAAAAATGTATGCGCCAGTGTGTCTTTAATAGCCGTCCAAAGCAGTAAGCAGCAGCAGAAATAGCTGCTGGAAAAGTGGGCGGTGCCATGCCCCTATGAAATAGGTTTACATTGGTCGTAACTCCGAATTTATGGGTCTCAAACGGATGATATTTCGATATGTCTTTATTTTATATCAACATGTATAGTATTTTAGCAAAGTGGGTGTTGCCACGCCCTCTACAAGAAAAAAATTAATTCTCTATATATTCACAGCTATTTTGTTTGTCAGGAAAAGGAAATGGGAGAAAAATGAGAAAAGGTGTAAACAATTTTAAGGCAGATAAACCGGGAAATAAAAGCCTGAAAAATGGGAATAGTAGGGGGGAGATGAGAGGAAAAATGCAAAATAATGAAGAGAAAGAGAAAATTAATTGAGGTAGGAAAGAGAGTAAGAAGAAAAATAAGAAAAGCGCTTATATAACGCTTACTTTAGCAAGCTTACTTGATACAAGTTATTATTAAAACCATTTATAGAAATGTTATTTGGATAATTATATGCAATACATATGTACGTTAAAATATGTACATACATAGAATTTGCGCTTAAGTTAGCCTATGCAAAGTTGTAAGTGCATTAGGGTGGGTCCCTTTTTTTAAATATCATTCAAAAAAGTTCATCACATTCCAAAGTCCAACTCAATCCAGCTAATTTTTAATGGATAACTTTATGTGACGCCCTGATAAGTCCCAACACTTACGACGTATTAATCTTGTTGTACTTTTGTTCTAATTGCTGAATTTAACTGAACTTAAACATTAGTGGAAATTTGGATATTCCGGGAATGCCATCAGCTGACCATAATTATCTGATAAGCTGCTTAACAGAGCTGCTGAAGTCCCTATTTCTGGCTAGATATAGTCGGCTCTGTGTTTCATACTTATATGATGGGAGTTGTTTCCAGTATGTTTACAGCACCTTCGTGGACAAAGGCTCCACAACGCTCTGCAATACCACCCTAACATGGTGGCATATACAAAGGACTTAGCGGATTTTTTTATTATTTGTGACTCAATGTAAGCAGTGGTGTCTTGCAAGCAGTACTGGAATGGCCGAATGATTCGACGGTTCCTCAAGATCTTAGAGTGAACCCTCAAAAGCAGAGGCACTGCTCTTCACTTCTTCTGGTTATGTATAGTGCTATAAGCTAGGCGCCTCTTCGTGCTCTTTGTTGAATAACGATAACAGAGAGAATAGTTGACCTTTGTAGAAAGTGAGCCATTGACTTGTCTACACGAAAATAAGAATGGCGCTGAACTGTTCGGTCGAGCTCGTTTCTTGTTTTCACCTGCGCGAAGGAGGTACTTGGCTCTCTTCGTCTCACCAATTCTAGTATCGTATATCTCCGAACGGCTTAACGTGTCACATGCAATTCTTAGGAAACTCTCTGAGAGCCTCTGAGAGGTCAAGGATAAAATCTTCTAATAAAAGTTTACCCACCCTCATGTGAAACACACATTAGCTAATGGTCAAAACTATTATCTTTTAAAATGTACTTCAATTCTTTATCTCTAGCGCTCTTTATGTAATTGAAAATGAATAAGAACACACAACTAGCGACTGGCCTTATGTTAACATCTACTAGAACAGCGACTAAGCCCTCTAGGCGCAAACCCTTACTAAATTTAATGAACGACTATTGTATGCGCTTTCAGCAGCGACAATCTAAATTGAAAAGTCTATGTTTATTAAAAGCTGGCCATAGAAACAATAGAAACGCGCTAATCCGTCCGCTTGCACTACACTTTATCCTTCTCCTGAGGGCGTATTTAATGCATTTGACTGCACTTGTTATCTGTTAGTAACTATTGTTATGTGTAGGATATCTGGTATAACAAACCCTGTAGGAAAGTATGGAACTAAATACGGGAATGCGACTTCCTTCCGAAATGTTATTAGTTCCAATTTTCTTTCAAGTGAGTATTAGCAAAGCCTTTGCAGAACATCGACTTATAAAGTCACTTAAACTGTAAAATACTAGTCATGAAAAAAAAATGTTATAAACATTGTTTTTGCAAAACAAAAATTGTAAAAGTCCTCTGGACATGACGAAACCCCCCAGTTGCTAGAGTAACCCGAAAAATATTAAATATAAATTTTTTTTTTTTTTTGAAGACAGTGTTACCTACTTTCTTAAAAAAATGCCCCTGCCATACTTGGTACAAGGTACTTTCTTTTTTAATGTTTATGTTTACGATTGGTTTGAAAAAAAACTGAATTAATTTGAAAAGATTCCCCCCCGTCTCGAGCACGAAAATCGACACTGAAGATGGCACATTGCCGAAATCGGTACGTCTCCAAACTTTACAAAAAATTCCGGAAAACCATTACTAATAAATGCTATCCAACGTTCATAAATCGAATTGTGTGCCTAATGCATCATTACAAATGCCATTAAATTATTCAAATCGAAAATAATGCATAAAATTTAAGTAAAAAAACATTTTTTTTTTAACATTACTCATACGCCACGTTGCACCTGGCTGGCGCTTAAGCAATTTTTTTCTTAAAAATTACAAAATTAAAAAAATATATATATATTATATTTCTTTACACTGTGAAACACACACTACATTTTAACCAAAAATAATCATTTTGCACTATTATACTAATAAAATATTTAAACAATACAGTATATATAATAAAAACTAAATTGTTAAAATATAAATAAATGTCGTTCAATTGTTTGTGCGAATAAAATTAAAATTTGTTATTTGTGTCTCTGTTTTTTTTCTTTTATTCGTCTAATTAATGCTCTTTACCCTTAAAACTAACAACAACAAAAAACTACTTAACTGTTAACTGTCCTTTTATTTTGTAATAATTTTTTTTTTTACTTTTTATTATTATTCTTTTTTTTCTATTTTTTCTTTTTTTTCCTTTTCTGTGTTTTTATGACTTATTTTTTATTTTTTTCCAAATATTTTTGTGTTTTTATACGTTTGTAGGACGAGAAGAATCAACTTCTTATAACAAATCTTTGGCTTTCGTTGGTAAGTTTCAATTTAAAAATATAACAAAAACTTAAAATCAAAAACTTTAAATAAGCAATTTACTAAATATTTATAATTATAAATATCAAATATATTTTCACTAAATAATCATACCGTTCATAAACTAAAAATCATGCAGTTGAAGTGACAAAAAATTTGTTGGAAATTATAATTTGTTTTTGATGTGCTCACAACCGCTTTTACTAAAGAAATTTTAAAAATGTTACATTTTTTGCGCTTATTTTAATTGAAATCTGACTTATTTTCCACTGAAATTACTTTCGTGAAACTGAATAATAAGCTCTTGTAAAGAATAGAAATTTATTTTTTTCAATTAAAATTTTTGTCATTTTTCTCTCACAATTTACACACACGGCATATCTCAGTAAATATATATTTATTCTATTACTTTTCTACTTGCAGTATCCCCTTTTGCTTTTCTATTACCTATTCATGCTTTTGTTTCACTTAAATTTGAAGCACCTCGATTCCCAGTAGGAAATACTTTGTTGTCTTTTAAAATTATGGAATGTGCTTGGTTGAATTAATTTTGTAGTACTAGCTTCCCTTACTGTTTTATAAAGCTTCTATGTATTGAGAAATTAATGCATGTTTATAACGACTACCTTTATATAAATGGAACGAAAATCAGCACCCACTTTATCCTTAAACAAAGAGTTTTCATTATTAAGTTCGTTTTTGAAATTTATCGAGGCTCAAGGAGCTCAAGTATGCTCTGAAATTCCTCACTTTGACACACTACTCTCAAGTCTGCTCTAATTAATAGTTACTGTTTATCATGCTTGACTTTCTTAGAACCGGTGAATTGACCAGTGATTTACCCTTATGTTAAGTATTTCTAACCGGTGAACTTACCAGTGCCTTTTCTGGTATAGGTGACTGGACAAGTAACTTTTTTTAGTAGTAGTACTACTCTAAACTTTACCCGTGATATTTCTGGATTATTTTTTAAAAACCAGTGATTTGTTTGCAACCAATAACTTTTTTGGTAACATTTTTAAAGCCAGTTATTTTTCACCCATGACTTTTTTGGAACCGGTGACTTAGCCAGTGACGTATTTGAAAAAAATTGTAGTGCCAGTTACTTGCTTGTATAAAGTGACTTTTTTTGTGCATTTTTAAGAGCCAGTTTTTTTCATTCCTGGCGTTCTTGTAACCTGTGACTTAACCAGTGAATTATTTCTAACCCATAACTTTTCTGGCAACGGTCAAATTTTGGCAACCGGTTGCTTAAAATTTGACTTTCTTAAGAAATGGTGACATATTCAAAGCCAGTGAATTAACCAGCGCATTATTTACACCAGTGAATTCACTCAAACTGCTGAATTTTTTGCAACCAGTGACTTAAACAGTGATTCTTTTTTTTTTGATAAATTACTATTTCGCAGACCGTGACTTTGGAAAATGTTTAAGGAATTTTTTATAACCAGTGACTTTTTTATACGGTATAGATGAATGGAAAGCTTTCAATAGCTACTGCGGCGGAAAAAGCCTCAGCCTGTGCCTAGAAAGCCTTATGTTCCTTTAGGTAACACAATCAACAAAGAGTACTAAAATTTTCATATTAAAAATTTCAAAAAATTATGTGCAACCAACAAAAAAATTTAAATAACTCACATGTATTTAGTATTTAGCAACATCATCTCCATCCCAAAAGTCACGGGGTTGTATAAAATAAACCCCGCACATTTTCTACAAAAAAAATCACGGAATCCCGGTATTGACAATTCTATACTATACATATGAGAAGTTCGAGATTGAGTAGCAAAACAAAAACACATAGCATTATTTGTTTCTTAGAGCTATCTCCTATATTTTATGACCCTTTGTAGCGCTTAGGAGTTATGCCTGTCATATTATGCCACCCACTATATAAAGTATAGCGATGGCACTGAAAACAATCTACATGCTCCTGACACTTATTTAAGTAAAACCTCTTATTAAACCTAAACGTTAACTTACATTTTGCATATTTTATGATGTAGAGCCGTGTGTGCTAAGTTAATAAATCAAAACTTTAAATAGTAATATGTGCTTAAAGTATCCATAGAAATAAATAAAAGAACTTAGATTTGTAAATAATTAATACATTTTGTATCATTTAATATTTTTTTCTGCGCCCCCTCTTCATATCAAATTTAATATTTTTAATACATTTTGTCTAAAAAATTGTTTGCTTTATTTTTTTTCACTAATTATAAATTTTGCTATTAAACAAAATGACGTACACTTATTTAGTTAGTGGTTTTTTCCTTTTTTTTTAAGGCATACATAATATTAACTAACAAGCAAAATAAAAAAATGCATGCAGCATATTTTTCACATATAATATATATTATATACATATTTGTTGAAAAGTATGTATTAAATAAAATTAAAAATTGATAAAATAACTTTTTTTTTTTTTTTTTTTTTTGAGAAATAGAGAAAAATAAAACCACACCCAGCGGTTGGGGAAACCGAAAGCTGGTTATATATACCACTATTAAAACACTTACTGAACTAATTTTTTTATAATGCATTCATAAGTCATAGTAGTAGTGATGCTAATGTGCTTGAAAAATATTAAAATATTACTAACACATAGCAGTAACTGGTGCACATTTCTTCTCGTGTTTTTCCGGGACTTGGCGTATTGCGAAAATCTGATCTGAACCTTGACTTCATATTCATCAACTTTTGGCGCTTTATTTATTTTTTTTATTTCTTGTTTGAGATTTAAGTGTCGGTATCCTTTAAAATTTTTTTTTTTTTTTTAATGGAAAAACAAAAACCTCACAAAAAATAATTTCAAAATTTTGTAGAAATGTTAAATTTGATATAAAAAATTTATAGCGGAACTAAAAACTACAAATATCGATATACCGATATTTTTTCCAAACTTGATTACAAAAAAACTCATAAAAAGCTCTTTCCTCAACAATTTTCTAGCGAATTTCGATTTGGTGCAACTATTTGCAAATTTCAGATATTTAAATTTACTCATGAGTTTTGAAATTAGGGTTTCAAGTGAGAAAAAAATTGCTGTAAAATAATCGATATCAGAACTGAAAACTCGATTTGTACCTATTTATTTTAGTGCAACCATTTACAAATTTCAAATATTCAAATTTTACTGCGAAAGTAGAAATGTTATAATTGATCTGAAAAAATTGATAACGGAACTGAAAATTTGTTATATCGATACTTGTTAAACAATATTTTTTGCAGTTCTCCTATAAACTAAAGCTCGCTTTATCTAATGCGATTTCGATATCAACACGAAAACTCGATATATTTTTGCAAACTCTGCTATGAATTAGAGTTCAAGCTACATTCAATTAATAATTTTTAAACAAATATTTTATTCGAGATCTGATATACGCTGATCAGCTCTCAGGAAAAAACTGTGCGATCGCCCATTTTAGCGTGTAAAGTTGTAAAAGCCATAACAAAGTGCGCAACTAAACAAAAACTGGAATTGCTTAACGTTTGCTTTTACTCAAATCATTAAATAAATTTTTAAAAAAAATTCATATTCAAGTTCGACCAGACTGCTTTAATTAACCGCACAAAATGCAAACTTTTAAGTGAACTATGGCTTCAGATAGTTCAAAACAAATTTAGCAATACAACGAAGTGTTGTGCAAAAAATGATAAACCTACATAACACCATAGTTAAAATGATGTCCCAAAGCAAGCGGTAACAATGAAACAGTGATGCTAATATTTAACGCATTTATTCTAAAAAAATTATATTTTTTGGTATTGGTAGTAACTGCTAATTTCGAAAAGCAAATGTTGTTCATTTAATCAGTTCTATAAGTCTCATTCTTTCTCTTTCTATCTCTCCATATACTTTTTTCTCTATATCTCTCCCTTTCTTACATTCTTTTTCGCCGCTCTCTTAATCTCTCTCAAACTTGCCATCTTCTGAACTTCCCTGACATACTTTAAAATAATGAATTGCGTGATATCTAATATTTTTAACGGAAATGTCGCTTTAATCTTTGAAGTTATTTTTTCCTTCAAATTAGCTGATTATAAACCGAATTACGATTCTTAGACAATTTTTAATTGTTTTTTTTTTTCTTCTTCTTAAAGCCATACTGTGACCAATATTAATTTTCACTACAAAAATTTTAAGCCTGTTCAGCTTCTCTTCCACCACACGATAGTTTTTATTTTAAATATAATTTGATTTTAAATTATCAGATATACTGCATAATTCTACAAGTCACTGTATTAAGCTTTCTGTAGCCCTCAGAAACCCTAAAGTTATATATTTTTTTTTGTTTTTTAAACTCAAAATTCTACATGCGAAAACAAAATATTTTTGTACAGTGCAAATGTTAGTGAATAATTAGAAATTAATTTGAAATGTCAAAAATATACTTCCCGTGCCACAAAAACTTTTTGAAATAGTATAGTGTTAAATGTGATAGTTGTTTCAGGAATAGTTTAAAGTTATGATCTCTGTTGTTTGTTTTTGTTCAAAAGTTTATTGGACGGAGATTTTGAATGTGTTGTGGGTTAGAATAAATATCAAAAAGAAACATTGACAAATATGGAGTTTTAGCAGAACTATAAATATATATAGCCTCTTATATATGTGCTTATAAAGGGTGTTTTTTTAGGGGTATAGAACTTCGAATTGAAATAAAACACAAGAAAATCGTTTTAAGGTCCATCAATTTGGCTTTATTGGAAGGATAATTTTATGCCATTAATGTTTAAATATGATTTCGGGCATGTGGCCGCCGCGGCTGGCTCGAATAAAGCCAATTCTACAGGTCCAATTTTCAACCACTTTTTCGAGCATATGGGGCCGTATGTCGGCAATAACGCCAAGAATGTTGGCTTCCAATTCCCCTAACGTTTCTGTTTTGTTGGTGTAGACGAGCGACTTCACATATCCCCAAAGAAAATAATCCAATGGTGTCAAATCACACGACCTTGGTGGCCAATTGACAGGTCCATTCCGCGAAATTATGCGCTCATCGAATGTTTCCTTCAATAAATCGATTGTGACGTGCGCTGTGTGGCATGTAGCGCCGTCTTGTTGGAACCACAACTCATCCACATTCATGCCATCCAATTCGGGAACAAAATAGTCGGTTATCATGGCTCTATACCGGTCTCCATTAACGGTAGCTGCCTCTCCAGCATTATTGCGGAAGAAGTATGGCCCAATGACTCCACCAGCCCATAGAGCACACCAAACAGTCAGTTTTTGTGGATGTAATGGCGTTTCAAGGGTCTCATGTGGATTCTCTTCACTCCAAATGCGGCAATTTTGCTTGTTGACGTAGCCATTCAACCAAAAATGAGCCTCATCACTGAACAAAATTTTGCGATGAAAATCAGCATCGAAATCAATCTCATTTTCGGCCCATACACCAAAATCACGACGCATTGCATGGTCTCGCGGCTTTAATTCTTACACAAGCTGGATCTTGTAAGGTCGCAAGCCAAGATCTTTGCGCAAAATCTTCCATAAAGTTGATGGACAAAGCTCCAATTGCTGTGCACGGTGGCGAATCGATTCATTCGTGTCCTCTTCAACACTTTGCTCTACAGCGGCAATTGTTTCTTCGGTGCGCACTGTTCTACGTCTCTGCGGATGCGTATTATCACATAGAGTAAACGTAGTGCGAAAACGATCCATGGTTAACCGAATTAATTGCTCTGATGGACGATTATGTCGACCATAAAATGGACGGAGCTCACGGTAAACTTCACGAACTGAACCATTATTTTCGAAATAAATTTGCACGATTTGCAAGCGTTGTTCTTTTGTCAACCTGTTCATGATGAAATGGCAAACCAAACTGAACATAAATGACATTAGAGTTGCCAGATTTGACCACAAAATGCCAGTTTTATCTCTATTCGAAAAACAAACCTGTAAAAAAAACACCCTGTATATGTAACAAAAAAAATACCCCTGCCAAGCACCAATCTGTAAAAATCTAGATAAACAGTGAGTCTCGCGAATCAAAAAAATAGGTCATTTCGTTCAGACAAGTTCCCTTTTTAACCATGTTGAAGTTGGTTCTCCTTGTAGTTGTGAGGTCTAAGAGCTTGTATACTTTTAGGCACTTGGTGTTTTCCATACAAATTAAGAAAAAGCGTGCGATTAATCTTTAAAGGAGAGTAATTCCTTTCAGTCGGCTATATATTATATATATTATTATAATTATGCGCTTATTGATATAGTTGGCATAAGTTAGTTTTAATTTTTGTAGCATACATAAAGGGGCTAGAAAGTAAACCAGTCCAATCGTACAATATGTATGCCAGTACCCATAAGGCTCATAAGATATTCAGTATCTGGAACTAATCGCAAATTCCTTTGCGACCATCCTAGTTGACATATTTAGCTTTTAAACAAAGATTTACAAGAAAAATTTAAAGGCAGGCAAATAAGAAAGAAAGGCGAAACGTAAAGGTGAAGCGAAGCCAGAAATCAATAGTGGAGGGATAGCGAAAGAAATTGAAAAAAGCCAGAGATACGAAGAGGGCGAATGAGATGGGCAACCACAACCAGGAAGAGTTTAAATTTGAAAATAAAAGAGGGTAGAAATCGAATAGAGAGGTAGTGCGAGAGGAAAGTATAAACACGTAGAGGAAAAGTGAAATAGAGGTAAAACTAGGGACAAGAAGATCGAAAAGAAGGTGAGAGTGTGAAGTAAGATGAGGGTGAGAGTACGAGAGAGTTAGAAGAAAAGAAAGTAAATATAGTGGTATCTTCAGTCGCGGTAAGGGGTGGAGACGTATAAAGAGAGAGGAAGGGGGAAGACAAAAGACAGAAAAAAAGAGACAAAAAGGTACGAGACTTTAAGTTAGTTTTAATACATAGTATCAAAACCTTTATCAGTAGTAAACATTACAGAAAAGAGCAGAGAGTAGATAATACAACCAAGAAGATACGCAGAGAGAGCAGAGCGCAAAATGAAGTGTAGAGAAAAGAGGGTAAAAAGTATAGAGTAGAAACTAGGGAGTAGAAAGTAGACAATTAATAAGAATATATAGTATAAATTATTATATAATAGTTGACATTAGATAGTTAATAGTACAGAATACATAATAGAATGTAAAAAGTAGAGCCTCGAGAGTAGAGAATAAAAGAAAAGTCAAGAGAAAATAGTATCAAGGTAAAAGTACAGTGCACAGTTGGTACCAAGACAGAGAAATAATTATAGCATCAGCAGTATACAACAGAGAATAGATAGTAGGGAATAGAGACAAAAGAGTGCAGCATATAGCGTGGATAGCAGACAATAGAAGGAAACAAAAAGGAGTAAAGCTGAAATTATTTGTGAATTTGCCGTATCGCGGTAGTCGTATCCTTTTACCGATAACGCACCAATAACTTGAGCTTAGATTTACAATTGAGTAGAAGAACACCCTATGTATAATTTGAGTTGAGAAAGTTCTTTTTTAAGTTAAATGTTGGGATGTGACGGTGTTGAAAAATGTACTAATAAAAAAAAAAATCCGAGATAGGCCGTTGTTCAAAAATATTATAATATAGGTTGGTTTTCCACTCAGCCGTCGACATAGTAGAGAGTAGAGAGTGGGTTAACCACAGCACACCTTGGTCAGTTTACTACTATACTTTGTAAGGAACACTTGGTTCTAATCTTTTAGATCGTGTTTAGTTGTTATCTGAGGATGTATAGTTGTTGCCGTGCTACGTATCGCACAGAGGCAACTGTTTGCACATCAAGTTCTGTGTAACCCTCACAGGCGTATCGAGCTTAAGCTCGCGAGTGTTAAATTTCGGTATTTGGCTTGTATTCGAATACTAACTTACTGTTGAAAGACTTGTTGAATACATTAATAACTTCAGCCAAGCGAGTGCTCTTACACCGAGAATTTGTCCTTGCCCACAGCGTTATCCTGTCTATTCTCTGTAATGCGTATTTCATACAGCCACTAAAATATAGAGTTACAATACAAAGAAGTATTAAAACTACTAACTGCAGTAACTGAAAAGTTCTGCATTGCGTGAATGCACTCCTGTGACAGCGCTCTCAACTATAAAACAACACAAAAAACTGAATTGCGCTAGAATTGCAAAATAAAAACACTGTAAATGGTGGTCAGAAAAAATTAATACACATTTGTTGGTGACTTTCGCTCTCCTATGGGTCAAGAGTAATTCAATTATTTATTTGAAATAATATTAAATTTAAAAATGCTGGGTTGACAATGCTCCGAAAAAGCTGTCTCATATAAAAAGTTTAAATAAGTTATCGAGGTAGGCAATGTAAATTTTTATAACTGCACGGTCAGCCAAAAACAAAAAATACATACAAAATAAATGAAACATAACATTTATGTTGAGCTACACTTACTATTTGTTTTAACTTTTTTGGTTGTTTGTTTTAAAAAAAATGTCCTGTTTTCAATAAAGAGAAATGTCATTTCCGCAGTATTTTTTGCACACACAGTGCTGATGGTTTCTTTTTTTTTTTTTTCAAATCAATTGCATTGTTCTGTAAAAAAGTATATTAAATGAGAACTGTTTTAAAAAATTGTAAACCATTGTATGTCATTTCCAGCTTTATTTTGAAAAAAACAAAAATATTTTAATACAAAATTTTTTGTTAAGGTCGTTCATGCGTTTGAATATTCAAGATCGATATTTGGCATAGGATTGGTTAGGCAAGAAAGATGAAATGATTCATCGATTACTTTTATAAACAGTTTTTAAATGAATTAAACACACGATTCTTCAAAATTAATTGAGTTTAAACGCTAATCGGGATTAACTTAGATTAACTGAGGTAAACTACGATTATTCGATGTTTGTCACGACTAATTGAAATCAATTACGCTTACTTGAGATTTACTTCGACTAATATGAATTCATCATGAAAATAGTTGAATTAGAACATTTAATTATCGCTAACTCTAACACAATTTTTCTCATGCAAGAATTTCCATTTTTCTTTAGATTAACTAGTATTTACAATAAACAGTATTTTCAGCAATTAATTAAAATCTTTTAAAATTACAAAAGATTTCCATGCATCGATTACTTATTTAAAGCGCATCTAAAGGGATCTTATTGAAATTATATAAGATTAATCGAGGTAGACTACGATTAGTCGCTGTTTGTTACGACTAACCGAAATATGTTGCGACTATTTAAGGCTTACTGCTATTAATAAAAGAAATAATCATGAAAAGAGTTGATTAAGAACATTTAATTTTCGCTGTCTCTAAGAAAACTTATCTCACATCAAAATTCAGGCCAAATTTATCTTTAGAGTAATTACTATTTGAGATTAAACAGTAATTGTTTGAATTAAATGAGATTATTTAATATTTATAACGGTGATTAGACATTTATCATAAAAATAATTAGAACATTCAGTTATTGTTCTAGCTTAATCGCTCCCGAGAGTTTTTTACCTTACACCAATTAACAATGAATAAGGTTAACAGAGATGTATTATGAAAAGAGATAAGTTATAAAATGTAATTATTGCTACATCTAATAAAATTTTGCTCAATTAAGAATTACAGCTAACCTTCAACTTTGGAATAGTAGTTGATTGAGATTAGTTCTGATTAATTACGATTAACGATTAGTTAAGATTGATTAACATGTACAGAGATTAATCATGAAAATAATTAAAACATTTAGTGATTGCTATTGCTGTTCTGGCTAAATACCTTTTTAGAGTTTTGTCAATAACAACAATGCGTTTATCGTAGATTAATTAAGTTTAATTAAGATTAACAGAAAAGTTCTGGACCATAAAATGCTTGAGAAAGCGGTCTGCCTTCATTTTTTCCCCACTTACATTTATCTCAACAAAGCGTTGTTTTTTGTTCCCAACAAGTTGATGGCACATATGCACTTATCTTGTTTATGGAATATAGGAAAATGATCAGTCACAGAGGTACTCCTGTCGACACCCGATTCTGCCAGCAGAGTAAGGGAGAGATCCTCGCTAAATTGAAAAAAAAACAGCAGAAGTATGACTTAGACTGGTTATTTTAAAAAACTATAACTCTCGAAATTGATAGGAAAGGTAAGGAATCGGATGCTAATGAGCTCAATGGGCAGTCTATTACTTATACATACCAAGAAAGTAAGCCATAAATTCAGGCTAACCGAAATATTTAATTTTTTTCTTGTCCTTTAATTTCATTTTTTTTTGTCCCACTGTAAATTAAAATTTCTCACCCGCCACAAACATTTATTTTTTTCCATTACTCACATCCACTTGTTATAATTGCAACATGGTTTTGCATTACTCATGTCATATTTGCTCTTAACCGCAGTGCATCAATTTTTTCAATCCATCAGATTTTTGCACTGCGGTTTTATAGCATGAATTACAACGATTTTACCAGCGACAATTTCAATACCGCAATTCAACTTTTGTTGCTATATAGCAATATGTCCTTCAATATGTTTTTAGCTGCTGCCGTCAGTAGCTTGCTGATGGCCATTTGACAGTTGGCCATGACAGGCAGTTGACGTATGCATCAATGATTTGTTTATTATCATTACAATATATGCATTTTCGGTAAAATAATTTTTTTCATTAACTTTTTATTGTGTTTTTCGAATGAGTTCTATCGACTGATGAAAGCAGCGTCAAATTCCAGTAACAATACTGTGCAACAAAATTGTATTTTCGGCTTTTTGTTGTTGTTATTTTGTTTTGTTGATTACCCAGCAGGATGGAAAGTTGATGTATATTTGAACGATTTGCCGTCATCCCGTATCAAACTTAGTATTTTGACGAATTTCGGCTTTCTGCCATCCTCAGTGCATTATTTGCGACAAAATTTCTTTAGCGGCACCTTCACATAAAATCTATGAAATCTGATGCCTAGAAGTATGCAATAATTTTTTGTTAATTTCTTTAACGTACTTGGTACAACCAAAGTTTTAAGGCAACAGACAAAACTTAAGTTATCAAAAAAATTACCAACTGGAAAATTCATAAAATTTTCTTTATGCGTTGTTTATAACCGACACCGCTTTTCCGAGTTTTCATGCTAAATTTTTTGTTAAAATATTTTTCGCATTAATCAAATTATTTGAATTAGAAACAAGAATATTTTTCCGTAATATTATTAAACGCTATGGACAAAAGATATTAATCGCGGACTTTCTTTAGAGATTAGTAGCCCAATTTTTTTCAGTGACACTTTCCTTGGAATCATGGCTACCCACTTTCTGTCATTTTCACCAAAGAGTCCAGCACCATCACGAATTCCCTACCTGTCGTAGCTAAGCACATCTTCTAGGCCTTCAACAGCACCAGCAATTATTTCTCCTGCATACTAAAGCATATTTACGAATTTGTATCAAAAAAAGTGCCTAAAAGTATGCAGCGATTTCACCATGGTTAAAGGTGAGCTCCCCCAACAAATCTATGATCGCTTGACTCATTGTTGGCCCAAATTTTGCATATTGATAGTTTGGATTGTTGTTTTCAATAGGAAAACATGTCAATACGATTACATATAATAATATATCGCATATTTTAAGGGGGCAAATTTCCGATGTTATTTTCTTCGGCCTTCCATGTTCTTTGTAAAAGGCTTCCGTCAGAAACCACCTTTGGTTAAATTTTTCGGCAGGAACATTTTAACATTTTGGCGACCACCAAAATATCACTTTATTGATAATATTTTTCTGCATAAATAAGTTCAAAGCGAACTAACAACATTTGACTTTTTCCAAAAGAAGATACTTGAAAATTTAAACATGTATAATTAACGATTATGGCCATATTTTCCGCTCATTAAAAATAATATTCGTTGACATACCCTACCAACCATGGCTTACCACTCTGATTCCACAAATTCACACATTTTTACTAACACGAACGCATGTTTTTGGAATTTGTATGTAAAACAACAAGTGCCTAAAAGTATGCACTAAAACCTGCACAGAAATCATTGTCAACATGGCTAAAAAGTGAACCTCGCCGTACAAAATTGACCACTTTTTTCCAGCTGTTTATACAGAGTTTTATCCACTGCTGGTTGGCAGGGTAACGGCTAACGTATATGAAAAGGGGATATAGTTAGATTTGATAGCGCGCCATCTGGTTCATATAATTTACTTTTTTGGTGTTACAGTGGCGAAGAAACACAGTAATGGAAGGCAGGGTCAGAAGAGCATTAGCATGCTTTAATTTTTGTTTTATTTAAGTTTTAATCGATCTATTCGAGAAATAGATCAAATATGTACCAGTAGCTACTGCCTAGAAGTATGCAACGAAAAATGTTGCAGTGAAACGCGTAGGAGTCAGAGTGCTATTCAACATATATATTTTAAATAACTTGCAAAAAGACCTTACAAAATACGATTGTAAACTAATTAAAATTTTTTATTTGTAAAAAGTTATCGAACCCTAAGTCAAGCAAAATGTTTTTTTTTTCGGCTAAACAATTTTAGAAACTTAACTTTACAACAAATTACTATTTTCTGAGCTAAAATAAAATAAGTAAGCTAAGAATACAATATTAAAGCTGAAAAGATGTTGCTGTAACTTGGAATTATCCGCACTCTTTTGCGCCTAGAAATATGTGCTACTGAAAACTTTCCTAGTAACGGAACGAGCATTCTACTACTACTCTACTAGGGGCAGGTAGGTTTGATCGTCTGCACTGAAAATGATAAAAATTCATTAAAAATATTATTAAGACATAATAATCAGTGATAGTACGGGTATGCCTTCTGCCTACATAAACAAATTTCACACAAAATCTTCTTGTTGCAAATATTAACAATAAATAGGCTGCGAAGCGAAATTATAGCACACCATTTGGCGCCGTTCAACTTGTCCCTCACTGTTCAGTATCTACATGTCTCTCATACCAAAGAAATGTTGTTTTTGCCTCCCAATTCCTTAAGTACTTGAATGCGTTGCGTAAGGCTCCAAAGCAAGCAAGGCTGCATGGCCCTCTCTCAACTCAGTGAAGGTTCTAAGGGAGTTTGAATCAGAAAATAAACGTCAGTCCGTAAAATAGCAAGTGACTTTGCTCTTAATTAATTTTATACTTACTTCTGGGCGCATTTCGCTGCATTTTCAAAAACTTTTTTTTCCAGCATTCATAAGCAGTTTGCGGCAGAGTTTTAGGCGCTGCTTTTGTTACAAATTAACCACAGAAAAGTTTCACTTCAAAGGTAAATTTTCTGTCAAAGGTTTCTTCGCCACTTTTTGCACACACTTTGCGGCAACTGGATAAACAAAACTCTTATAAAGCGCCTTAAAGCATGCTACTGTAGAAGCTAGCTCCATAACAGTGTCACACACAAATTTGTATAAATGAAAATAAAATTCCTTTTTATTTTCAGTTCATGTTTCTTTGTTTTTGTATTATTTCTTTTTAGCAAAAAAAATTTTTATTTTTTCATATATTTAAGCTTTTACTGCTTTGACGCTTTTCTTAATTTTTTTTATTTTTGTACTTCTGCGAAATTGTGCAGCCTTTAATTTTCTTTTCCTTTCTACTGTATTTTCTTTGTACAAATGTATTTTTTTTATGTTCTCTCATATTTGGCGCCCTTTGTATAAACAACTTGCTTACAAGCCAAAAAGGCAAGACCACAAAATAACAAACACAAACATTACCCCGCACTACAAATGTACAAACAAAGCCGAAACAAATCGTGTTCAACTCCTGAAACTATGCTACAAAATTTTATTTGTATGTATGTGCAAGGAAAACTAAAAGAACTAAGCAGTAAAAGTTGTGGCTTACAGAGAAAATGAGTGGAAGGTAGCAACAATTACAAACATTTGACTTTACAAAAGACGAACATCACTTTTCTAGCAAGTGACAACTGACAATTGTCAAAGAACGGTTTCCATCTCCCTATTATAAATTACAAAAAACATAACAATATTGATTTATGAATTGTGTAACGTTGTATATAAATTGAAGAAATCGCCTAAAATTATGCACTATATATTTATGAAAAAGACACTGGCGAGTTTACGATTCAGGCTAAAATATTTGTCGGGCTTATTTCAAAGAAGAAATAAAATTAAACTGATTTAAAAAAAACTTTTTTTGTTTCTTAATTATTTTGATATTATTTTTTTTTTTGGAAATGCGAAAACATACTGTTAAACTTTTAGGTTTAGTATTAACTTTTAGTGGATTATCATTGTTAGTTCAGATTTTTTGACTGATGTCATTTTTGCTTTAAAACTGTCAAACCATTGACGTAAAAAAATATGTATTCTATATCAAATTGAATTCCTCACAAGCAAATTGTGAATGAAAATGTTCGTTAAACTTTGTTGAGTTTTGCTCATTTCAAGTTTTTATTTCGGAATTTGCCCAAAACGCAAAAATACGCATCCCAAAGGAGACCCTTGACAAGAAAGATGACACGCATAATCTTTTTGTCGATATCATAGTAACTTGTTATGCCATTTATAAGGCAAACAGCTTTTGTAGCGACAAAGTAGAGGCACTCCCTTGTTTGTCGGTTAGTTGCGTATTAATGACGTTAAAAGTAACAATATAAACGTAATTATTGCGCCTAAAAGTATGCAATTTTTACAAGATATCTTACGAACCACCCTGCTGCTATCACAGGGTGCATGCTGCTAATTACTGCATACTTTGAGTTGCAAGCCATATAATTTTGAAAACTTAAAGATAAAAGAGTTTTATTATACATGGATGAAGAAATTAAAACTTCAAACAATAACGTTTGTAGCTGTACACGGATAAGTAACCTAACGTAATACTTTTAAACTTTTATAAAATTTTACTCCTAAAAGCATGCAATGTTTTATAAATATCAGTTCACTATTTGTAAGTACTGTCTTTTGATGCATACTTTCAATTAACTAAACATAGTTCAGCCTCTATTTATGTGAGATATGCTGTTGTGCGTAAATAAAATCATTAATAAACTAATAAAAAAAATTAAGCAATAAATTACAACGTAAGCTTTTTCATATTACAAATTTTATTTTGGTTTTTAATAAAACTTTTTTTTTTTGCTTAGGTTCAGCTATAGAAAAAAAAATTTTTAAATTTTGATACACAACAAAATTTTGCATGTTTAAATCTGGCAGTGTTTCTTGATATCTTATTTTCCATTAAAACAACTAAACATCGCTGTCATTGATTGCGTTCTTGTTACATGGAAAAGAACCGCCTAAATGTAGGCATAGTAATATTTATGAGTAAAGTCAGTGGCGAGTTTAAAAAAAGGATTTTTGAGTGCTTCAGCACTACCTTGACTTGCTTATTTTAATAACGATATAACATTAACTCCCAGCTCTTTATTTTCATTTCTAATTCAACTCTGCTATGAACTGCATATTTTTAGGCACCTGTACTCATTTCATTGTGCATGCTGCTCTTGCTGTAAATATAAAGGACTTTTTTCTAATATGGCTTGCTACGAACCATTAACGCTATAAAAACCCACACAGTATACACTTTTTATTGCATAAAAAAGTTTAATTTTTTAAATAAACTACTAGCCAAAAAATAAAGATTTGCGTTTCACGTACAGCACTGTGCTCTGCATAAAATTATTTTTGTAGTAAATTATCTCGCTCTTCAACTATTTTTACGGTACATTCTTATACGTACACCACTTTTTGTAAACTTTGTACATACTTTCATTTATCCTTGCTTCATATGCATTTATCTGTCGCTTTTTTATTTCCTTTGTAAAAATGACAACAAAAAAGTATGATTTCCTGCTCAAACTTATACAACTTTTTTTAATGCAAACTTATATTCATTTTTTTTTTATATTTATACTTGAACTTGTATATAGTATATTTTCATAACAAAAACAGTCGCATTTTCATTTTTTGACTTAAGTAAATATAAAAATATTATATTATATTCATCTAATGTAGAAAATATTTTTATAAAAGTTTTAAAATATTTTTAGAGAAAAAAAGAAACATTTAACTATTGCTATATGCTACATAAAATAAGTATTGTAAATATTTACGTTTTAATACTTAGCTTATTACTGCCGTTTGATTCCTTGTAAATAAATAATAAATAAATAAGTGGGAAAAGGATGGCATATAACTTTGGTTAGAAAAAACTGGCCCTTAGATTCATTCTTATCGAAACGGGCTCGATATAAGAATTTACCAATACAATCCCAAAAAGATCCCAAAACTTTTCCGATGTACTTCCAAAGTAGTCTCAAAGTTAATCGCAAAAGTGCCGTAAAATAATCCCGAAATACATTCAAGCTTATTCCGAAATTCACTCTGAAGCCATCACGAAGAGATGCCAAGAAGATTCCGAAGAACTCCAGAAATCGTGTTTAAAGAATTTCGATGGTACCGAATTCATTCCAAAAAGATACCGAAATTATTCCAAAAGATATTGAAAGGAAATTATGTGGAAATAGCCGGAAACGTCTATAGACAGACTTCCAAATAGTCTCCAAATTGCGGAAAAGTATCAAATTCATTCCGAAAAAAACCCGAAAGTGCCCAAACTAATAATGAACGGAACCAAAAATTTTTCGAAAATCATACAAAAATTACCTTGAAAACATCCACGAAATATCTGCGGCCAGGTTCCCAACTATACTCTAAAATTTTAGCAGCATAGCATGAGCAGTTCCAGGGATAGGTGTAGATTAAATTAAATCATTCTTGAGTAAACCCGATATGGTCCTGCCAACAGACACAAATGTCTCCAGGAGGCATATTTAATACCGAAAACAAGTTCTGCAATTATCCAACCACGCCTAACCAATTCCGAAATAGTGTCGAAATCATTCCGAAAATAATACTACTGACTACAGAACGTTGCCGAAGCCTCGCCGAAATGATACTGAACTAGAAGAAGAAAATTTTCGTAAAAAAAAAAGATTACATCGGTGTCCAGAGTAGGAATTATTAAGCTCCCAAACAATGGCCCAGAAATTGTGTATGCCCCTAAAAGTATGCATTATTCAATAGCAAAACATTTACAAGGAATTTTTGGCATTTTTAGTTATCTCAGCAAGTATAAATTTGTAACTTAAACTTAGTATTATAAATATCTTCTTAAGTTGCTTATCATAGTTTTTCAAAATTCAAAAAATACGAAAATAAATTAACTAACCAAAAACTATTTGTATCTTGTTTTATCTGAACACACAAAAATCACTAAATGCAAACAAACTCAAACCAAACTCTTGGAAAAATAAACAAATAACGTACAGGAATGGAATGACTACAACCTGCGATGGAATGAATCGGAATACGGAGGAGTGAAAGATCTGAGGATAACACCGAATAAGCTGTGGAAACCGGATGTGCTGATGTATAACAGGTAAGTTGAAGGGGGAACATAAAGAAAGGAAAACTAGCTGAGTACAAAAATATAGGAGAAAAGATTAGATAGAAAGTTGATTAAAATAAAAGTAGGAAGGGAAAAAGGCAAGAGTAGAAAAAAAAGGAAAAAGCTTCCCAAATACAAAAAAGCTAGTGCAGGTGTGAACAGGAGTTTAGTATAATCTATCAGTCGGGCAGATATGGATATTTAGTATTACAAGAGTTACTAGAACTAAACGCATACAGATATACTTTATAAAAAATATAAATATTTTTTTTTATTCAAAAACAAAGCTCGCATTTTAGTACACAGCAATTGAAATAGTAGCCTACTATTAGGACACTTTTATATATAAATAATGTATCAAGCACTTTCTTGTAAGATAATGGGTGTGAGAATTTATATGTAACCAATTAAACATAATTAAAAATGACTTTTTTTATTCTGAGTAAAATTTAGGTAAAATTTAAGCAAAAACAAATAAAAATATTTTTGCAACAAAAGGTAAGCTTTAATGTTATCGGTAACTGTATATATATATATAATCAACAACCTAAAAATGTATAATGTTATCATTAACATATTATATTAATAGTTATGTGTATCCAAATAAAAACTTAATTGAAAGTACTAAACCTGTTGTTGCATTTTAAGTTTAAAAGCTTTCCTAAAGCTATTTTAGTGTTTTTGCAACAGCTTTCGTTTGCTTTGAGATGTGCTTTCGTTTTAAGTTCACGTTGTTTTCAAGCAATGAAAATATTACCACAAAATATATTTGTTACTAGTATAATTTGTGTAAATAGTTTTGAGTTGAAAGCACTTGATACCGAATAAAACATACCTGAAGCTTTTTCATGCGCACAACTAGCATTTGAAAGAGTTTTTCGAAAGTGTTTTATTTTTAACTACCTCAACTAGTAATATTTCATAATTTTGTTTGATAGTATGTTTGAATTTTTTTCTTTTGTTGACAAAGTTCGATTTTGCGCTTTTCCATTTAAAAAACTTACCGAATGAGCTTTCATTGAAGTAATAACTACAATGCTTAATTATGCATATTTCAAAGCAGAAGATCGGAGGGAAATACAAGCGCAGATCATGGAAACTTAAGCTTATAGGCGTCCATGTCCTAAAAAATGTCATGCAATAAATATGACGCATGATTCAAAGTATTTTTAAAACTGAGATAAGCTTTCATTAAACAAACGAAAAGCTTTAGAAACAGATGTCAGAGCCAAAGGCTCTCAAAAACCTTTCAAAAGCTCAGAACAAGTTTCTAAAACTTTAGTTCATGTACAAGTGTATGATATTTACCGCACTTTTTTCGTACAAAAACATTGTTCTATCAATTTATTGCATAAGCTTTAGACTACTTAAGTTAACAGTCAACGCTTGAGAAAAGCTCTTTATTTAAGCAATTTGTTATATAACTAGAACTGGGTAAATGTAAGCAAACTAATAGTTCTGGTTTAAATTTGAAAAGTCCAATTAAAACACGAATAAGTTGAGCAATAAAAGTTATAAACCCGCTTCATATACAAAGAGCACAGAAGCTTTCAAAACATCATTAAAAAATACCTTTTTGGCTTAACTAAAAACAATTTTTACCAATCATTGCCCTATGAAGTACTTCAGTGGTTAAAGCCAGTGGTTGAAAAAAAATTGTTTACATATTTCTCGGAAGCTTTTGTAAAGCTTTCACTCCATTTAAAAAAATACATATTTGAAAGATAAGAAGTATTCAACTCTCATTTAAAAGTAATGTACTAAAACAAAATAAACTACAACTGTCTAAGCTTAAAGAGCTTTTCGTAAGCTTTCGTTTAACTTAACATCTTCATGCGCTTACTCCTGCTTTAGGATATGCCTTGCCAAGCAGGGTAGATTTCATATAACTGAACGCTTGTGTTTATCATAATCCACTCGCTATTTTCACAATTCTGCATATCTCTAATAAAAATGCAGTTAAAATTTAAAGACGGTAAAACTTAAAAAAAAAATTTTATTAAATTTATGTTTTTATTTTAAAATACATGTTTATATATATATGTATATATTAATTTGAAGTGTTTCAATATTTCCTCATATATTGGCTATGTTTTATATACATACGTTCTCGTTTATATGTTCTGTAGTTATGTATATGATGAAATATGTTCGATGTTTTTACCACTAAAACCTAAAATTATATTATTTCAGTGTTTATATTTTAAATGCCAAGCAATTGTACGAAGCGTACTTGTGTTTAAAATCACTAAAATCAAACTTAAACTTAAAAACAAAAATTCTATTTAATTAAAATAGTCTTAAATAGTTTAACTCTGCGACCTAATAATTATTTCTTTTAAATTATTTCTTTTACAAACAACTTCCTTTTATGGTTTATTATTTTTGTTCATAGCAAAATATTTTTTATAACATATTTATTTGTTTACTTTATTTTTAATGTTAGAAAATTTTTTCAAAATAAATATATTCTTAAAAAAAGTTTTTCTTTGTTTTGGTTTATTTTCAAGACTTATAAATTTCTCTCTAGAATTTCTTTTTTATTTAAAAAATATCTTCAAAAACCAATTTTTTTAAATATTTTAATTTTTTTTTAATGTCAGAAAAATTGTTTAAAATAAAAATTCGCGAAGTTGTACCTTTGTTTTTCTTAATTAAAAACAATATATTAAAAAATTAAAAAAGTTTATTTTTTTTGTAATTTTGAAATAAGATTTGAACAAGATATTTAGAAAATCTAAAAAGAGAAGTTTTAATATTTTCACATTTTTTTAAATTTATTTAACTAAATAAGAGAAGTTTAAAAAAAAAATAATATTTAAAATTAAAAATTTTATTCTATGTTTTTAATAAAGTCAATTGATTTCTTTTTGTTTTGCTAAAACTATTTCAAAAATAAAAAAATAATTATTTCAAAAAAAATATGTTTTTGCTCTAATAAGTTTTATATAATTAACTTTTTTTTTTCAATAAATCTATTCCTTAATGCCTTAATGATTTTATTATATTATTTTATAAATATTTAAAAGTGTCATTTATTTTGTTTGTAAAATAATTGACTATCAAGTTCAAATTTATTAAAAAATTTTGCAAATTTTCTAATTAAATGTTGTATACTAACCTCTAAATTTTTGTTATTTTCCAAAGAATTTTGTTACACTTTCCCTAAAAAACTTCCCTTAAACAAATAATTCCATCACACAAATTTTTTCACAAAATAAAAATAAATTTTTTGTTTGCAAAAAAAATTCTTTTGTTTTTTTTTTTTGATTAAACAACAAACAAATATTAATAAGCGTCGAAAATTTGTTTAACTTCAATAAGAGTAACTTACCAGCAGTGGTCTAGAGGGAGTGTACATTGTCAGCTTGCCGTTTATGTGGGCCTCACATTGTATGTATATGAATAAAAAAAAATTTTAAATAATAAAAATAAAAAAATATTGGATTTTGCAAAGCAAAAACATAAATAACTTACACATAGTATATTTAAAATATATTTTGCTTAAAAAATCCATATTAAACAGCATATATGCCATCATTCTCTAAAGAAAACAAACGCTAAAAACCCCTACTTAACGAGACACCCTTTCAAACTAGCACACACTCACACGCGCACAAGTTTAACCAGAATATTATGCAAGTTATTGTTCCAAAAAAAATTCTCGTGAAATTTGCAACGAAACGCCAGCAACACAAGACCACAACCGAAATGTTTGAAATTTGCCTGCGCCAAAAAAAAATAAAAATATGAGAAAGAATTTGGCTAATAAAAAATGAAAATGGATAAAGTTAAAAAAAAATATATATTTTATTAGAGATTAGCACCTTTGAAACAATACGCTGGTGTAATATAACTGGTTAAGCGTTTAATACTTGAATTTATTTACTCAAAAAATAACGTAAAAATAAAGTAAAAGCGTTGCATGCTTTTGGGCGAAATAAATTGCAAGTATTGTACGCGATAAAATCAAATCCCTCAATATATATGTATTTAAAAAAAAATTAAAAACGAAAAAAAAAAAATAATTGAAACCATGCGCTTTAATAACAAGCGCAAACTAAATAAACATAAAAGAAATTAAAACACGCGCATTTTTTAAATAATTTCTCATGCAACATAAACAACTAAATTGTTTTCTGATTAAATAAGGTTGTGTTATTTAAAAAAAAAAGCAGTAATAAGAATAAATAATTAAATCCCTCAGAGAACAAAAAAAAGTTTTCAGTTTTTGATAACTTTAAATTAATGCACACACATTTCATGCGTTAAAAATCATAAGCCCTACATCAACCCCGGATGACCACCTCTGAATAAAACTGCAAGCTCGCCCACCTAACATAAACACACAATAAACTGCGCTAGAGCAATTAAGCCCAGTGCTCCCTTACGAATGCATCCAACACACGTTCCATATAAAATAAAAAAAATAAATCTTTTAGCATATTGTCCATTTCCCTTTATCTCCCTTGAGCCAATTGTACGTAACAAATTTCACACTTGAGCTTGCAACTAATTTAATGAAAACACAAAATATATTAAAAAATGTATGCTACACACCCACACACATCCACAAATATAAAGCCTTTATAATAACACTGTACAACAAAATCGACGTTTTTTTACCAAATACCAAGCATGTGAAAAGAAACTCTGGTAGAGAATAACACAAAAAAATTGAGCTTGTGCGTAAATTCTGCTCAGTTGTCGATTTAAGAAAAATCATTGATCATTTCTTCACGACAGTTATCGATATTTCCCTGAAAACCGATAAAAGATTCAAACTATACATATACAAATTTATTATTAAAGTTAGTTGGCAATACATGTTGTTTGTTGCCCACAAAATAAAATATTTAATTGAATTTCTAAATAATTTGAAATTCGTGGCAACCTTGTAAAACCATTCAGTGTGGCAACACCAAATTAAAAAAGCTTAAGATTTAGAAATTTAAAATGTTGTAAAAAATTACATTTATTTCAATGTATTCATACCCGAGAGAGTATCGCCTACAAAAGTTTTATGAATATCCAAATATATAATCAAGGTTAGGTGGCAACTCTTTTTAATAATTATTATTTTTTTAAACGATTTAAAACACTAGTTGTTGTATACTAATAATGGAATATTCAAATTAGTTTCTAAATAATTTCAAATAGTTGGCAACCTTATCAAAACAATCACAGTGGCAACACCAAATTAAAAGAGCCTAAGATTTAGCGGTTTTGATGTATAAAAAATTACACTTATATCAGTGTATCCATTCAGGTGATAGTATCGCACATAAAATTTGTACGTATATCCAAATGTATAATTGAGGACATGTGGCAACTCTTTTTATTAATTATTAATTTTGTAAACTACGTAAAATATTCTATGACTGGAACCAACAATGCATTTTTAAGTTAAGTTTCTAGATAACTTGAAATAACTGACCACCTTGTCAAAACATTCACAGTGGCAACACCAAATTAAATTAGCTGAAAGATGTTCGATGTTTTATGAAAATTGCATTCATATATCCAATTTGGATATTAAAAATGGATTGTTAAATTTAGTCTCTAAAGAATTTGAAATAGTTGGCAAAATTGTCCTGAGTGGCTACACTTACGTAGCCTAAAATTAAATACATTCTTCTTGGGCAATAGTGTAGTTACAGATATATAATTAAGTTTGGCTGGCAACACTACTTACATTTTCCCATTCGTTTAAGCCCATATCAAAAATATTAATTGAGGTTTTAATAATTTCCAATATCAGAAAAGCTCAAACAAAGTTAAAACGTAAAGCCTCTGAGCATATCACACATCCAAAATGGTGAACCATTCGGAAGCTGCTAGGCTCCTTAATCAGAGGAATTTTAGCACGTTCTGTTAACCATTAGGCTATCAAAACGATGGTTTCTTTGTCAGCTAAACTTCTATTATCTCCTCGTTCCGCTTCACCAGAATTTAATTTTGTAAATTGGTATTCTTTCGTGTTGTACAGTGTTATAAGAGTACCATAGCTGAATAAAAAATATTATAATAACAACATTTAAACAAAAACATATAGATTTATTAAAATTAAGTATTATCACTTACATATTTCTGCATTATATTCGCATAAAAAGCTATATGTATTTTATTGCGCAATTAACATAAATAAAATTTAAGTTTTTTTGTTGTGTTTTTTTTTTTACTTTTTCGCATTATTACTTTCAATATAAACATTTATTTTGAAATGTTTAAAAAGTGCAATCAATTCAATTTATTTTTAATCTAGAACATTTAACATTACTGATTTGTTTATTGTTTTATTTTTTTTAAAGTAGCATATTTAATTTAATTAAACACCAAAAATAAAAAAAAGTTACCTTTAAGAAGAAATTATTTAAATATTTAAAGAAAGTAGGTATGTAAAAAATGTCGGTACTAAATAACGTATAAAGCTTAAAGAGTTCATATAAGCATAATACATCTTTACAAAATATTAAATAAAAACAAGAAGAAGTCTATGCATTAAAGATCGTAAGTAAAAATTCATGGGGGTCTGTAAAAGAGTAATAAAAACCATTATAACGGTTTAAAACAACTTTTATCTCTTTGTCTGTCTGTGTGTTTTTTCGCCCATCATTCAAAAGCCATTTTATAGAAGTTGAATAAAATTCAGAGCGCTGTATTGCTAGATGACCAACTTAAAGTCTTTTTTGCTTTCTTCTTTCTCTCGCATAATACAGTGGCGGCAATAAATTAAAGCTCAAATATGTTTAATACATGTAGGGAAATTAATGTCTACTATATGTAAATATATTATGTAAAACTGCCGTTGTTAAATCAATATAAGCCAACTACAAATTCATCTGGCTTTTTGTTTGTCTGTCTGTATTGTGTTTGTAAGCCCATTACTAAAGAACCCTAAAATGGAATACAATAACTTCTTGCTCGGAGTATTTCTGCAGGAGCTTTTTGAGATATAGAGGATATTATTCGTTGCTGCGATGTATTCTGTTTTTATTTAAGCGCATGGCGAAGCCTCCGATTACCGAGTGCATAAAGTATTCATATGAAATTATTAAAATTATTTTATAGTTATTTAATATTAAATTAAAAACTTTAAATATGAATAAAAAATTACTTTTTTTATATATTAACCCTCAAATTCCTAAAATATAAAATACAATTGAAAATTTGCATTGAAATTTTATTTTAAAAATTTTTATAAGACTTTTTTAATTTTCTATGAATTGGATTCTTTGTAGTTAACTATGAACATTAATTAGAGTTAACTTAAAAATCATTAGACACTAACCCGTTTTATTGAAGTATGTGTATTAAATTATTTAACTGGGTTTTCGGGCCAAGAATAATAATTTATTTATAATAAAAGAAACTTGTTTTTTATAAAAAATAAATAAATAAAAATTTCGAAAAAAAACATATGCATACCTAAAATGCTCAAGCTTTCAGTCACAAATTAAAAAACTACAAGGCTTTAGATGCCTATACATATATAATAAAAATAAGGCTTCTTTCTTTTCATATTGAACTAAGCATGCTTTGGCGTTAGTGAAAAATAATAAAAATAAAGTTTTATTAGCTCTCTTTTCCTGATAAAATAAGGTAATTAAATAAAAGTTGAATAAAGTTTAAACAATAAGAATTACTATTACTTACACTTTTCTCAAGCAAACTATAAGATTTATCTGTGCTATAAAAACATTTTTGTGCACAAAATTCAAGTTGACATGAGAAAAGCTTTTCTGAAAAGCTCAGCAACAGCTTTTTTTATAATTATCTATTTTCGTAAATAAAATAAAAGCTTTAAATGTGCTACAAACTTGTTAGTAAAATGTATCTAATCAATTTCATCAAATTAAATTTCATTGCTAAAATGTTTTTACGGTCCATACATATAAATTGAAAGAAAGCTTTCATAATAAAAGCTCTTCAAAAACATTCAAGCTTCACTGATAACTAACACTTTTTTTGAAGTACTAAAAACATAACTATAAATATAAAATAATTTTAGAAATACATCCTTAATGCTAAGCTTCATTGCTTTAAATTTTGGTATCCAAGCAGTCTAACGATAAGGGTAAGCTCTGATATTAATATGTGTTCAATATAACGTCGTTAGCGCGGTATAAGCTGGCGCAATTTTACACAAAATTATTTCTTACGGTTTTTGGAATTTTTGTATGTCTGTCTGCCGTTTTTTCTTTGTTTCAAAGCAACTGAATTTTACTCACTACAAAGCTTGTACGGCTATACTAAATGATGTTGATGTTTGTATATATGTTTGTACGCTCATCACACAAAAGCTGCCGCATAGAATTGCGCGACAGCTTTAGCGTAGCATTGCAAGAGGTCAAGCTTAAGGTTTAAAAGACCTTTTCTTGCAAGAAAATATATTCTTCGCTACGTCTACAGTTGTGGCAATAAAAAAATGGTCAAATTTGTTTATACATATTGCGAAGTTTTAGCAGGCTTCAAATGAAAAAGAGAAGCAAAGGTCTGTTCAAAAAGTATCGCGAATTTTGTGTTTTTTCAAACATTGTTTACTTATTCATGAATATCTATTTTGTCCCCTTCAAAGTAATCCCCATGAGATATTATACACTTGTGCCAACGGTTTTTCCAATCTTCGAAGCACTTCCAAATATTAATTTTTTTGTATCTTGTTCAGCTCCTCCTTCGATGCCGTCTTTATCTCGTCAAGAGAAGCGTAACGTCGTCCTTTCATGGGCCTCTTCAGTTTAGGGAACAAGAAAAAGTCACAGGCGGCGAGATCTGGGGAATACGGTGGCTGTGGCATCATTAGTGTGTTGTTTTTGGCCAAAAAGTCGCGCACAAGCAACGATGCGTGAGCAGGGGCGTTATCGTGGTGCAAAAGCCAATTTTTGTTCTTCCACAAATCCGGGCGTTTCTGGCGGATGGCTTCGCGCAAATTGCGCATAAGTTGCAGGTAATATTCCTTATTGACCGTTCTTCCCTGTGGCAAGAACTCATGATGCACCACGCCCCTGCAATCGAAGAAAACTGTCAGCAAAACTTTCACATTCGACCGAACTTGGCGCGCTTTTTTCGGTCTTGGTTCGTGCGGCAGCTTCCATTGAGATGATTGAGCTTTGGTTTCCACGTCATAACCATAAACCCACGATTCGTCACCAGTTATGACCCTCTGGAGCAAATTTGGGTCGTCGCGGACAGAGTTTAACATCTCATTAGCAATGTTCATGCGATGCTGTTTTTGGTCACAATTGAGCAATTTTGGTAAAAATAATAGGTAAAAGTCGAAGACGATCCAAAACACGTGCAAGCAAAGCAGCTGTCAACAATTAACTGAACATTCAAAATGGCCGAGCTTGTCGGCATAAGTGAGAGACATGAGCACCAACATAACGCCACAAAAAATTCGAAATTCGAATATACGTAACCAGCGAAAATTCAAAATTCGCGATACTTTTTGAACACACCTCGTATGTCTATATAGATGTTTGTATGTGCATCAATAAATAACCATTGCATGAAATTTACTTCTTTTTTCACCATAGTATTGCTGAAAGTCTTATTAAAAATATAAAGCATATTTAGGCTATGGTATTGGAGTTATTTGGAGTTATAGAGCACTTTACCGCGTGGGCGACGAAAAATACATATATTCAGATACATAATTTTTTATGAACAAATATTATTTATTTTAATACTGGATGTTTAAATTTAGCTGCATACAAAAGTACGCACTTGAAATTTTATCAAACATCTAACAATAAATAACAACTTGATATTAAAAACAAATGTCTGAAAATAATTATAAAAAAAAAATTTATAAAAACTCGATACCGTTGTGCATTTGTTGATCGTCGTGCTTTTAAGTATATTAAATGTCTATAGATTATGTTGATAATTAAAACTAATTTAAAGCTTATGAATAGTTTTTTTTTTTTGTGTTCAATAATCATAATCATTCAATTTCAATGATTGTCATATTCATCGTCGTAATTAATAAAATACTAATAAATTTTAAATGTCATAGTTTTCAGTGTGGCTTGTTAAATGTTGCATACACAAGTAAATATGAAATTATTTAAAATTTTACAAAAAACGGGCAAAAAAAATTTAAATGTTGCTTGCGAAAAATTTCTTCATACATCAACATGTTATGATGTGGTGTTTAATTTTTTATTATTCATATAATTTTTTTTTTTTTTTTTCAATAATAGGTGTATAAAGAAATTTTTTAGCAATTTTAATTTTGCTGATTTCTGTTTATAGCTCATATTCGCAGCGTTGGGTGGGCACAATTTTGTTGTGAACGTATTTGGAAATTTTACGCGCACAGAATTGAATATCTTTTTATGCAATTCATCAAAATAAGAAGCAGTAAAATTATAGTAGTGATATAACGAAATATTCATGCAACAATCAGCTGCAACGTAGTTTGATATCGATTAGATAATGTGATCTTTTGTAGCGACTTTGCTTTCTCCATAAATTCGGAAAATAGTGGTACCAATTTGTTCACTGGGTTGTCATCAATAGTTTCGATAATTTTCAAATTAAACTATCATTACTTACGATAATATAACTATCGATTGTTTAAAAAATATCGATAAATACTCAAGAAAGTTTCAATAAGATCTAAATTTTCGATAGTTCGCAATTGAATAATATAAACAATTTAATTTAATACGCCCACAATCTATAGCTGTGATATTAAAAAAAAGAACACTCTCGATAGCCTCATACTATCGAATGTTTTAATAGTTACAAAAATGTCTAGAGATCCAAAACTATCGATAGTAATATTAAAGTTCCAGTCAATAACTGGCACATTTTTATAATTTGTTTATTATCATATCTGTGCTTCTAGCACCACTTTAAAATGTTAAACAAGTTCTTTCAAGAAATAATCGATAGTTTTACTAGACTATTGATAGTTTTGGTAGTATAAGCAAAAACTATCAATGACTTTTGATGATCTGCAAAAATTTCAACTATCGATATTATTGAAAATGTTATCGATGTAATTACACCTCTACACATGAAAACATATTTGAGATACTCGAAAAAGTATCCCTTAGAAAAAATTTTAAAAATTTAAATTTAGAATATATTTTTATAAGAATATTTATCTCATATCATATTTTAAAAAATCGATAGTTACTCGATATTAAAAAAAAACAGCATAAAAACAGTTTTAATCTCAAACTAGCCATAGTCCAACTATCAATTAGTTAAAAAAACAAATTTTAGACATGTTGTGTATGTATTGTATTTGAAGAAAAATCGATATCATTACCAACGATAATCTTAAACTGTCCTTAGTCTATCAATAAATTGTATAGGTTGTTTAAATAATCGATAAATATTATCAAAAGTATCACTAAGCACAAAATTATCGATAACTATATCGATTCTTTAGTCGATTAATCTTTAATCTTTTATTATAATTTGTTTACAATTAAACGTTTTTATTAAAATATATATAATTAATTTTTTAGTCGAAAACTCTAAAAATTATAACTATCGGTATATCGATAAAACCATCGGCAATCCCTTCAATTTATTTTTCTGATACCAACCGATAACTGCAGCTGATTCGTCACAAAATTTTACTGCTTTCAATTTGCTGTGCGTAAAATTTTCCATTTCTTTTAATTAAATGTTCATATCAATTTATCTAACAACAGCAGTCCGTTCAATGTTTAATGTGCCATTTAGCTTGGTGGTTGTTATAAGGTTAAGGTTATGTGTTTGTAAAAATAATTCGATATTAATCTAATTTGGAAAAGTACAGCTTGATTAATATTAATTATTAATGCTTTAATAATAGAAGCTACCGAAAAATGTAGTCCATTTCAAATATAGTTGAGTTAAACATCTTAGGAGCGCACATTCGTAGAGGGGGAGTACAATAGCAAGAGGACAGTCAGCCTACTGAGTATATGTGGGCGGAAACCTACAGACTTATAGCCAGAACTGGCTGTGTAAACGTGCTCCTTAAGATAGATCATGGCATCAATCATTTAGAAACCGCTTTTAAGAAGATCAGAAAGGGGGCAACCTTGAGAGAGAAATTACAAATATCCTCAACTTTAGTAACCACTTCGGTTGATTGTAGCATGTATCCTTCAACACTAAGTAGCTTTCAAATGAGTTGCATGTCAGCAAAACCGAATTTTATTAATTACTTGGACGGCCTAGGTCGCATGACAGTATGAAGGGAAGTATTAACTGCTGAATCGTGCTTCATCATCCCAATGCCAAACTTTACTGCTATTTAGACTGAACTGCAAATAAGAGAAGAAAGAGATAAGAATTGCAGACATGCTAAAAGAATTTCAAAGCGCAGCACAAAAAAAGAGAGATTATGAGCTTAAGAAGCAAAACATAGAAAAGTAAGTTTGTGAAAAAAAAAAAAAAATTTTATTGAGCAAACGGCAAAGTGCAACAGATTTTAGTTTAATGAATGTTTCTTAGGGAGAGCGAGCAGCAAGTGTATTTAGCTGTGGTATGGCACTGTGTTTGCTGTTTCAATCTTTTTTCCTCTTTTTCTACTTTTTTCTCAAAAAATGTTTTTTATACCTTTCATGAACATGAAATGGTATATTAACTTTGGTCCGATGTTTGTAACGTTTAGAAATATAAGAGGTAGACCCACCATTAAGTATACCAAATTGATCAGGACGATGAACTGGGTTGATACAGCCATGTCCGTCTGTCCGTCCGTCCGTCCGTCCGTCTGTTTGAACGCAAACTAGTCCCTCAATCTTTGAGATATCTCGATGAAATTTGGCACACGGATGTATTTTTGTATTATATTAGACATTTGTCGGATCCGGTATAATCGGGTCACTATATCATATATCTCCCATACAACCGATCGTTCAAATAAAAGGATTATGACCATTTCTCCCTCATTTTGAAATATTAACAATGCGTATTTAAGTTTGCACGTATTCATGAAAGGTATAAAGCCTTCGGTACAGCCGAAGACAGCGCCGTCCTTACTTGTTTTTTGTACACTTTGTAACTGCATTTTCGGTTTAATTCAAACAAAGTGGCACCCAAATGGCAACAGTTTATGATTTAAATACTACCTTTATACAATGAAACATAAGTTGCAACTTTGTGCATAAATTTATATATACTTTTCTTTGTGTGTATGTATGTACGTGTACATAAGACAGAGCAATCGTGTTGCCTGTAAAATGTTTCTGTGTAGAAAAGTCTGTGGTTACAACAGCAAAAACAGTTGGTAAGCATTTAAAAGTAAACTAAATATACAAAACGTTCTCTGTGGTGCAATTTGTTGAATGAGCCAGAGGCAGAAAAAAATACAAAAGAAAAATAAAAAAATATTTATAAAAAATAGCTAACATTCGCAAACAGGTGTGGCCAAGAAAAATAGAAAAGTTTTTTTGCTGCTAAATCCAAGAAGGAACCATTTGGGTAGAAAAAGTGCATTAACGAACATTAAAGGTGCAGTTATACTGGCATACATATACACCAAATTAACATTAATTGTAACAATAACAAAAACAAACATTATTTACCAAAAAGAGCATACGAACATGATGGAGGTTCGAGTATATATCCACCAGCGAAAGAATTTAAAAGTTTTTTTAATTTTCATATAAAATATCAGTTGTGAAAAATTTCTATATTTAAGTTTTGCATATATCGAAAGATATTAGAGAAGAATTTTTAGTTCTCTTTAAACTTGATGCATAAACATTTGTGCATACGCCTCGAAGCCAGTTTCTTGACAGTCACAGTCAGTGTGACATTTACAAGAAATATCTACGGTTCTATGGTTTAGGCTTATGGCTGCGAAGGATACGGTCACCTTTAAGGCTGCACTAACTCCGGTTGAGGCTTACGGCTGCGTTTAGGGTATGGTATCAGGACGGCCGTAGCTACTGCGTTTTGGTATTACTATTACGCTGAAAGCTACGGGAATGGGAACGGTTTCGATAAGGTTACTCTCACGGTTACGAAAACCAGTATGGCATTGTTACTGTCATTCTAAGGTTACTTTTACTTTTATTGTTACGGTTACATAGTCATCCAATGTTAAAGTAAAAGTGACTTTAGAATAACAGTACCAATGTCGTAATGGTTTTTATCACCGTAAGAGTAATTTGCTTGTTGTTACGAGTCATCCTATGTTAAAGTAAATGTTGTGATTAGGTTGTTTTCAGAGTTATCTCTAGTGTTATGGCATAAGTTAGGTCAACAGTTTCGGTTACGGTGGCTTATGGCTTAAGCCTTCATTTATAGCTTACACTACACCTTTGTCTTCTCTTTATCTTTATCGGCCAAAGCCTGGATTTTAATATCGCCATCATCACCCTCATCATAACTGTCTTTTTTCTATTCCTTCTTCTCTTCCATATTCTCTAACATTTGATTTTTTCATCCGTTTTCATTTTTATTTTCCTTCGTTTTCTCCCTTTTCCTGTACCTTTCCTTTCGTTTTCATTTCCTGCTCCTCTTTTCCTCTTCAATTTTCCACATCCTTTTCCGCTCTTTCTCCTCCACTTTCCATTTCCTCTTAATCTCTTCTTCCTCCACATTTGTACTCTCTGTTTTCGTTCCACTACTGATTCCATAATGGTTTTGTTCCCATGGCGTTAGTATCGAATCCCTGCATTTTTCTTTTGGTGTGTTAACACCCTCGTATGAGCTGAACCTTCTGGTTAAGAGTAACAGGTTGCGTCTAACAAGTTCGTAAAGAACAGCGATTCATTCGCTGGATTTCCTTATAGCGTGGGTTTTGATTCTTACACATGAAGGAAAAGTATGTGGTGCGTTTCAACCTAACCATATTGCTACGAGTAACGAATTACACTTAAAGATTACGTAGCGAGTTATGCGCCACTCGCTAGATACGGGCATAGCATGGGAAAATGTGCTTACACATCAAAAATAGGTTTTTTGCGCATCTCAAAAATAGGATTCAGTTACTGGTAACAAGTTTCGTCTACGAGTCAGTAACGAGTTGTGCTTTACTCGCCGCATTTCCTCATGCCCTGCTTAACGATGCTCAAACATGAAGAAATCTTGACTGGTGCATTTCAACCCAGCCATATAGTTACTAGTAACATTTAGAGCTAACTAGGCCATAATGAGTTACGCCAAAAAATGCTATAACGAGTTAACGCTCAGGAGTCTATAACGAATTACGCGTCAATCGCCGAATTCGTGCATGACTGGGAGAAAATGCTTAAACCTGTTTTCCAGCAATTCACCTCAAATACGTAGTTACGAGTAACGAGTTTGTTTAAACTAGTTAGGGTTCACTTTTTAGGAAAAATTAGTAGCAGCACACCACAAATTAGTAGAGGAGCTCGTCCTTGTTCTTCCCGGAGTTATATATTAGCGTTAACTCACCGCGTTTCTTCATGGCGTGTGCAAAGATCTTTGCTCATCAAAGAGTCTTTTTTGAAGCACTTTAACTCAGATATGCAATTACAAGTAACGAGTTGGCCTAACGAGTACATGACGAGGTACGCATCATTTGCTGGACCGTTGGCAAAGAGGCATACACAGAGGCATCGTACATATTAAAAACCTTTTTTGGTGGTATTTCATATTTGATTTTACCTCTGCTGCGAATCCAACCGCTGCTTGGAATCCAGTTCTTTTTTCCTCTTTCAAACTTTCAAAATATTTGCTTACATGTACAAAGTTATAATAATCTGTGTTTTTCCACCACTGGGTATAAAAATCTTCGCTTTCCCTATATCTCTGCTACTATTCACCTCGCCCTTCAATTTACCATTTCCAGCTGCCGCATTAATGTCTATTTTACAGTTGTGATACCACACTTTTGTGCTTAACTTAAATAAAGTGTCTGTCTTTTGCTCAAGCACGCGCGCTTTTGCTCCCTCAAGCGCTCGACACTATGCTCTGATAGCAAACACAGACATATCTACTTACTCATATAAAGAAACCCAAAGGTGTACACTTTATATTTAGTTGGTAACTAAAACTCCAAGTACATTTTAGAATTCTATAGCCACTTCAAGCTATGTCACTCCAAATGTGGCAAAGCCATAATGCTACATCGCTGGCTAACACAAAACAACCATTCTTAACACCGCCGCTCTCATGCTTATTCCTCACCTATTTATTCTTGCATTCATTCACTGCTTCACTCACAGCGCAACTCTATTCATTCACACATTTACTACGTTCATGTAAAACGTTTGGTAATTACAAAATAATTTTTTTTCATTAGCAAAATTTTTACTGCGAAGCGTCACTCATACGCCATGTTGGCCACTTCTGTGTTAGTTTTGTTGGTATGTATTGTATATGTGTGTGTGTGTGTATGGATGAATGTATGGTGGTTATATCTCGCATGATATTCTCTTCAGTGCGCTTAGTAGCTTACATTCGAAAGCGCATATTGCAATGGATTTAGTAGTGTACAAATGTGTGTGTGTGTAGGGGTATTAGGGATGTCGATATTTATGCAACAAAGGAATGAAAAATACACAGCTCTAAAGAGATAAATATAATAGCTCTTGATCCTTGTTTGGGTAATGAACAACATCAATTAAAATATTGAATAAATTTTTACAATTTTTATGAATGTGAAATGGTACAATAGTTCAGGTCCGATATTTATTAGTTTAAAACAAGTAAGGAAAGGGCTGTCTTCGACTGGGCGGAAGACTTTATACCTTTCATGAATACGCATCACGGTTTTAAGTGTCCGATCCTTACTCACAATTAGTACAAACTCTGCAAAACTGTTAATTTAAAGATACATAGCCCAAACCCCATTTATCGGAACAATCGATTGCATGGGAGCTATATGTTATGTTGGTCCGATCTGGGTGACTTTCACTACACATATTACATATATAATATGTACCAAACCTGCAAAATTTTGTTTTACTAGCTTTTTATTTGCAAAACTTATAGCCCAAAACCCATTTATCGAAACTATCGATTATATGGGAGCTATGCGTTGTATTGGTCCGATGATGCTGGTTGCGACAAATGATGAATGCTTTACAAAATGGCTGCCTCTTACCAAATTTCATCAAGATTTCTCAAAAACTGAGGGACTAGTTTGCGTTCAAACAGAAAAACGGGCAGACAGACGGATATGGCTAAATCAACTCAGCTCATCGCCCTGATCATTATTGGTCGGTCTATTTCTTTTTCTCATACTTACAAACATCGGACCAAAGCTATAATACCATTTCATGTTCATGAAAGCTATAAAAAGAAAAGATGATTGCCAGAGATGTTTACAACCGATTGTTCCGATAAACGGTATTTGGTCTATAACTCCCTCAATTAAAAAGCTGGGAACGTAAAATTTTGCTTTTTTCACTTATTACAAACGTAATGTGCATAATCAAAATGATAAAGATTGATCCAAAATAACATAAAGCCTCCATAAAATCGATTGTTCCGATAAACAGGGGTTGGAATATAATTCTTAGCAGCTTGACCTACTCGAATGCGGTAGAAAAAAACTGGGAAACCCCAACTGAGATGAACAAAATTGGTGGAGAACGACTTGCCTCCTTTGGAATTTCCAATTTGCTCCAATTATCGCTTATAATACTAGGTTATATCGATAAGTATCGGTACCGCGACGGCAACAACAACATCGCTAAAAAAAAACAAAAATAATATAGCTTAGTTGTAAGAGTACTCTAACAGCGGCTTTGGTGCAGACACTTGGGTTCGTATCTCAGTGTCCGAGAAGGGGTCTGATGAGATGCTGGGCACTTCGAAACATGTCATCCCATACCATCGCTGTGCATATCGTTGTAGTTTTTCCTCTAATATCAATTAACAAACAAACATAAAAATTCGAGCTTTGCTCCAACAACAATCACCATAAACCAATAACTGTTGTTGCTCAACTGAACTTGAAACTCAAAGCTAAGCACTTCCCTAACTCATCACAAATCCTGTATTTTTTACAAAGACTTGTTTGTTCGTGCATTCGCTTGGTAATCTGTGGTAATGTTGGCAACATATTTCGCTATAAACGCTAGGATTTCAGATTTGGCACGACCACCTGACGCTCTTTTGGCAGCTAAGCGCTGACCATTTATTTTAGTTTGTTCATGCGATTGTGTTTGTGTGTTTGTTTGCTTACACAAATTGTGATTTATTTCTTGTTGAAAACACTCATACACAAACATTTGTTTATGTTGTTACCTGCAAATGTGTGTCTGTAGGTTTGTTGCTGCACTTTAGCGCACTGATTTAAAGCAACTAAGTCGCAGCTGGACATATAAGCCTGCAATTTTTTCTTCTTTTTTTTTTTTTGGAAATGAAAATGGGCCTTAAAATGCTTAGATATTATCCGTGTTTTTTTTTTTCATCCGCATCTGCGCTTGCGCTTAATATTTATATGGACTGCTAAGCGCCTTTATCTGCAACTATGAAATAGCACAAATATCAAGCGCAAACGCAGATGTGGATGAAAAAAAAAAACACCGCTATTATTCGCGGAAATATTCTCCCATGTAAGTGCAGTGTTATGTTTATTTAGCGAAAAAAATGCTTTCAATTTGAACAAAAAACAACAACAACCAAATAACTCAATTAATTTAAATCAGATCTTTTTGTGCGTACTGAGTCTTTCTCAAAAATTACTTCCGGAAGACGTTGTTCTGCCCGAATTTTGATTTGCCTATATTTTGCTTCCGCATTTCTGGCTTGTTGTTGTTGTTGTAACGACAAAAACACTTCCCGAACGTTTTGGGGGTTGCTGTCGAACTGAAAGTCCTTGGCCGGATATGAATCCGTAAGGAAGGAGAGATGGGTAATGAGAGGTGAGAGGCATCATATCCGTAGATCAACCATCGAGTTGCACGTCATTACCTTGTGCATATTAGTCGCCTCTTACGACCGGTATGCCTACCTCGGGCATATTCTAAACCCCTAACCCGCAGGGGGCATTTCTGGCTGCGTAAATTTCTTTAAACCTCCACTTTTTACTTCTTCCTTTTTATCTTCCTCCACCTTTTTCCACCTCGTCTTCATATTTACTTTCCTCTTTTTCACCCCTTCACCTTTATCTGATTCATATCTCTCCCTTTCTCACTCAATCTCTCCCTCTTCCTCTCCTACTACCTCTCTCTCCGTTTACCTATACTCCTACCACTGTTTAATACAAAGGATTGATCCACACATTGCCTTTATAAAAAGTTGACCGTGGAAATGCAACCCGTTTGAGCAGCCATAAACCCCGACATCACAATAAACAACAGCTTGACGCTGATACCCCACAAACTGCCATAAGATGGCATCTTTGTAGGCACTATTATAAACTCTACCAACATCATACTCAACCTTTTGAACTCCGAAATCCCAGTTGGGCTCTCAACTACAGCCACATCTAATCGCTAGATGCCTCTGTTAGGTCTCGGCCTGTGAACTTCGTAATAAAGATTCAACCACCCAGCCGCAGAAGTGTATGTACTTTTACTCTTCTAATAATATTTCCGCTTGGGTCCAACCGTGTTAAAATTGCCAGTTTTCTTGGGCTTCCGCTACAAGTATTTGTTGACGATTTTCAGAGTTAACGTGTTCATTAGGCAGGGCACTGTTAATAACAACAACAACAAAAGGAGCGAAACCCTTTCTAGGGCTTTTTATGTCCACTCCATATTTGGCAAATTTTCCTCCCTTCCCTCATTTCCTCTCTTTTATTTTCTTTTCCTTTCCTTTTATTTCATTTTCATTACATTTAAAATTTAAATTAAAAATTACACATTCACGCCACACAAGGATATAGAGGTGTTCTGAATTAGAAGTGTAAATAAAAAAATATCTTTAATAGGAGTATTAAGTTTATTAATGGTCCTATCAATTGCTAAACTGTTTGCGTTTCTGCTTAGAGGGCAGCAACAAACCTTAAATTGCTCTCTAATCTCCGTCCTTTTTCTGTGCATTGACCACGGCATGAAAAATCTAAATTCTCTGTCAGTTTTCTAATTGGAAGGGGAAAAGAAATAGTAATAGCGAGATCAAGAGTCAAAGAACGAAGTAAGGCGAGAGTAATTAGAAGTGGGTGCTGCGAACGGGAGATGTTATAATTATTCGGTCAGTACAATGTCCTCCGAGTCTGCTAATTTTTTTATATAAATAAAAAAAAAGGAGCCAATTAATTATTGTCTAGAATTTTCTATAAAATACATACATTTATCCCGTGATTTATTGAAGTATGCATTTTCAATATCACAGTATTAGTACCTCGCAACATTTGTGTGTTTGTGAATTATTTGTGCACTGTAATTTGCTCACAAAGTCATTCAATCGTTTACAATGCGTATCGGCTTAATTACGCACTTTAGTCACACAAACACAAACACTTGCTGGTGGTCTTAAAAAGCAACCCAGTAAACAGTTTTGCTCAGTAACAATTCCAGAAGCATTCGAAGAACTAATGTTATAACAAATTTCCAACAATAGTTCTAAAATACAGTTCAGCTTTTAACCGTTAATAGCCTTCACAAACTAAAAGATTACTGCTGGAATTGTTAAATTTCATATACTTAAATCCAACTCTAACGTGATCCAAACACAATGGAATCTAAATTGCCTTTCAAACGATACTCTCCTAAACAAGCTAATATAAAAGTTTGAGAAAACGGTTAGTCTCAAATGATAAATCAAAAGTAAAAGCAAATTGAAAATTCATATTTTCACAAATCTTTCAGAATTATTTTTCTTTGAAAACAGAGTAAAAATTTTGCAAGTTTAGCGAAAAAGTAAATTCTAAATTTAATTGCAAGTTTGTTTATCAC
The DNA here is from genome assembly GCA_949987695.1 of Merzomyia westermanni. Taxonomy (NCBI): domain Eukaryota; kingdom Metazoa; phylum Arthropoda; class Insecta; order Diptera; family Tephritidae; genus Merzomyia; species Merzomyia westermanni. The sequence continues at coordinate 190,816,953 of OX465289.1, forward strand.
ATCAGGCTAAATGTTTTCTTAAACTTTTATTTTCAATTTGAGTAGGAGTTGAGAAACATTTCAATTTCATTTGTTTGGAGATGGGGAGTTATACACTTTCGAGATTCAGGTAACAACCCACTTGAATAGAAGTTGCGCAGCATTTGAAAAGAGCGTTGCCATTCCATTGAGCTCAGTTCATGTTACAGATAGATTTCACAATTTGGCAGCTCTCGATTTGTAAAGTAGCAGATGCCAAATGAAAAAGTTCGAGTTAAGTTCGAGAGTGTTATCAATGCTTATTTAAGATTTATTTTAGTACCACCCTTGGAGATTTTAGAATACTCTTACTTCTCAATTACTTTCTAAATTGGAATGGAAAAAATGTTTATTGGGTTTCATATATATAAGCAGCCGTATAACTGCAATAATTTCTTCATTACGCGGTTTGATTCGCTTCGTTTCCGTTTAATGGACCACTGGACTAAGCAATTTGCAACTGCGTATTGATATAATTCTGTATTGAACTGCCGACTGAGACTCTATGTGCCGGTAAATAGGCATAGAAATGGATAATTTTTTAAATATTGAGTAAAGCATAGCTCGATTGGCTTTCAAATGGCTATGCGAATCTGAACTAGAAATCTTTGTATAAGCATTCAACGCGATTTTCATAGGACTCGCATTTAGTTAAGCAAAATCATATACAGGGGCGGATAAAAGTAATCGTATGGCTGAGTGCTTGAGGTGTACAAGTGTTCCTTATGCTTCGACATCTGATTTCGTTAAAACTAATTTGAGAAATTTGATTCCGGCTCAGGACTCCAGTGAATTCATTCCAGCAACATCGCTAGTCGTTACCGCTTTACTTTTGGAACTTATTATAGGGATTTTATAAATCTGGTCTAAGTGTCTTCATTGCACCCAACATATGAAATATCTGAATATCCGAGTTTGTGCGCTTTTAATTTTCTGAATTAAACAATTGCCGCTTCAATTTTATTTTTGATTTAAGGTCAGATATGTCAGCTTTAAACGGCAACTTTTTTCTTAGAATAACCTAGATAATCAGAGCTTAATACTTCTTATGTACCCAACTGTCAACAAACTTTCACCCCATTCACACTTCCTATCTTGCCCTACCCTAGAAATGCCAGTAATTTTAGTAGACCCCATAGTACTAGTTTGTATGTATGTATCTCATTACGTACTATTTTAGCTTCATTGATAATGAGCGCCATTTTCTATATTCATCTCTTCCGTCTCAACCTCGCCTTTACTAACTAACTATTATCTTTAATTTGCTACTGATTATGGTCTCCTGATTAACCGTTTCCTTTGCTCATTTATTTTCTACGACATCCAGTCAACACGTAATTGCTTGGGCGTTTATTAGTAAGCTTGCAGCTGAATGGAAAACTATGGAGGTGTTCATCATTGGGACTGAAATTGATTCGTTTATCATTGTGAGTTGTGATTTAGCGTGAGGGACTTCTTTTTTTTTTGCAGTTTTGGATAAGAGTTCCATCGAAGTTTTTATCCAGCTATGTTTCCACCTAAGAGGGTTTCGGCTTCAAATTTTTTTGTATTGCTGATTTCTTTCAGGCTGTGGTGTAAGAGACTTCAATAATATCTATCCCTCACCCGATTGGACTCCACACATGTCTGAGGAAGAACTTATTTGAAGGAAACTGCAAGATTTTTCCTTCGATTCGATACACATTTCGAGCTTAGAAGAGATTTATGAATTAGAGTTAAGGGCTATCTACAGCCACACAACTTTCAGGATATAGAGCAGGGCATAGAGCTAAATGATCTATTCAGTCAAAACTAGGTCTTCAACTCCATTATAACGTTAGCATCGCTATTCACTCTTCACAAGCCGAACTCTTCATTTTCAAGGCAGTAGTGGCTAAACACAGCAAGCAACTAGATCCATATATAGCTGAAGACCGTCACTGCATTCGAGCTCTCCAAAATCTTGTGTAAATGTATCTACAACAGCAAAGTCTCTTCAGAGTGACTTTACTGCCTTCCATTACTATCTACTCTGACAGCTTTCCTATTTGAGGAAACACCACCAAGTAGGTGCTATCTTTGCCCAAAAATGAGGTATCTAGTAGAGGTCAGTTTGTTGTCGGAAAACGTACAAACTTGTTTGTATATTTGTAAGTAGAAGATGGAGCTGAAGTTCAAGTGTTTGATGAGCACAGGAACGGGTCCGCGATTAGTGATATCCGTCGGACCATTTATAACGACAGAACTAGATCCCACGCAACTACAAAACGGCTCTCTTTCGGCCTTATGATTAGACTAATATTAATTCACTGTCTTACGCGGATACATGGCGAAGGTGTGAGTCTTCCCACAAACGATGCTGTCACAGCTGCAGGGATGTGTATGAGGTAAAAAGTGTTGCACTGGCCCTTTGTAAGTTTTACTGTTTCCTAGTGTACTTAAGCAGATGAGAACTCTACAGGTTAGGGGCCTAGAATATACACACGGTAAGAAGTGACAAAAATCTCATCGAGCTGGTATGAGAAGGTGCCCCTTTGATATTCGGAAAAGGACTGTCCATATCCGTAAAATCCTTTTTGGCCGATTAAGCAAGGCGACTTAGCTACTGCTACTACATACATCAGAGCTCTGAATATTGGTATTACGCCACAACACATCAGTTTAAGTATTGACCTTTACCTAGCGCTATCATAATTCTGCCACCAAACTCTGAATTCGGATTTGTTGGAATTCAAACACACTTGATCTCAACTTTATTCCACATGCCTAGACAAAGCTATTGGGCCCACAGCACATATCGCCATAATAAATCAAAGCAGAGCTCAAATATATAAATAGAACATATCTGAAGTAACCAGGACGCATTTAAATGAAGTCCGTAAAATGAACTGGAAATAGACAGCGCACAACGCAAATAGAAAACCCGGACTACAATAACAACATTCCTGCATACAAATGACACAGAGAGTAGTAGAAAACCGGACTTCCTTGCTCTCTCCGCAGCCCAATACAAAGTGCTCACAATTTATATTGATAAGCTCAGTGATGTCACAACGTGTCCATTCACGGTTGTTGAAACCATTTGGCCTAATGAACTGCTGGCAAAGCGATTGAGAGGCTTTTGTTTACTGAATAAATACGAATACATAGTCTTTTTGCCTACATGCGGATGAAAGGCATTTGTTGACTAGATTTTCTGCCTATCTGCATGTTTGGGAAGGGGTTGCCGAAACGGGCGCAGATCCCGCCTAAACTTGAGCGCATGCATTCATGTAGGCTGTTTCAACCCCTCAATCACAAAAGCAACTAGAACTTCCCTTTTAACATAGATGTAATTCCACTTAAAGTGGTACTATAGGGTGTTTTTTTGAGGGGTATAGAACTTTGAATTGAAATAAAACACAAGAAAATCGTTTTAAGGTCCATCAATTTGGCTTTATTGGAAGGATAATTTTATGCCATTAATGTTTAAATATGATTTCGGGCATGTGGCCGCCGCGGCTGGCTCGAATAAAGCCAATTCTACAGGTCCAATTTTCAACCACTTTTTCGAGCATATGGGGCCGTATGTCGGCAATAACGCCACGAATGTTGCCTTCCAATTCCCCTAACGTTTCTGGTTTGTTGGTGTAGACGAGCGACTTCACATATCCCCAAAGAAAATAATCCAATGGTGTCAAATCACACGACCTTGGTGGCCAATTGACAGGTCCATTCCGCGAAATTATGCGCTCATCGAATGTTTCCTTCAATAAATCGATTGTGACGTGCGCTGTGTGGCATGTAGCGCCGTCTTGTTGGAACCACAACTCATCCACATTCATGCCATCCAATTCGGGAACAAAATAGTCGGTTATCATGGCTCTATACCGGTCTCCATTAACGGTAGCTGCCTCTCCAGCATTATTGCGGAAGAAGTATGGCCCAATGACTCCACCAGCCCATAGAGCACACCAAACAGTCAGTTTTTGTGGATGTAATGGCGTTTCAAGGGTCTCATGTGGATTCTCTTCACTCCAAATGCGGCAATTTTGCTTGTTGACGTAGCCATTCAACCAAAAATGAGCCTCATCACTGAACAAAAGTTTGCGATGAAAATCAGCATCGAAATCAATCTCATTTTCGGCCCATACACCAAAATCACGACGCATTGCATGGTCTCGCGGCTTTAATTCTTACACAAGCTGGATCTTGTAAGGTCGCAAGCCAAGATCTTTGCGCAAAATCTTCCATAAAGTTGATGGACAAAGCTCCAATTGCTGTGCACGGTGGCGAATCGATTCATTCGGGTCCTCTTCAACACTTTGCTCTACAGCGGCAATTGTTTCTTCGGTGCGCACTGTTCGACGTCTCTGCGGATGCGTATTATCACATAGAGTAAACGTAGTGCGAAAACGATCCATGGTTAACCGAATTAATTGCTCTGATGGACGATTATGTCGACCATAAAATGGACGGAGCTCACGGTAAACTTCGCGAACTGAACCATTATTTTCGAAATAAATTTGCACGATTTGCAAGCGTTGTTCTTTTGTCAACCTGTTCATGATGAAATGGCAAACCAAACTGAATATAAATGACATTAGAGTTGCCAGATTTGACCACAAAATGCCAGTTTTATCTCTATTCGAAAAACAAACCTGTAAAAAAAACACCCTATATTATCAGGATTACCTGAGTTTCTGGATCAGATTGTCAAAACCATGCAAACTGACTGCCAGTCTCAGAAAGCCAGCCATTAGCTCTTATATCGACTTCTTGTTGGATCGAAAAGTTTTACTTAGAACTTGATGCTGGGCTGAGGCTTAGAATATACCCACAAGATACTAGTACCGGGGCGTACCCGATTCATATCTGGAAAAGGACAGCCAATTTCAATATAGTCCTCTCGAGCCCCTCACGTGCCATTCCATGGACGGATGTGCCTTCTTTTTTTTAGTATAATTATCCTGGAGTTCTCTGCTTATTTATTAACTGATATCTAGAACCAAAATGAGTCATTGTAAGGTAGAAATTCAGTGAGAGAATTGAGATAGAGGATCTCAACCGTTTCTTTAAACCAATGTCAGACGCGATAGTCGATTTCAAGCGCTTCACAGAAGCCGGGCTATTTTTTTTTAACAAATCGGCCAATATTCTTACTGTTATCATTTCTTTGAGCAGCTTATATTCTGATCTGACACAGGTTTTGCATGTGCTTCGGATGTTTTCCTTAGTTACCTCTTTTTCCCTATTAACAACTTGCCATTGTGCGCCCTCATTGCTGGTTTTTTGATGTGTCTATTCTTGCGGCTATGCATCTCTTTAGTTCATTGGTTTCTTCAATTTTGTGCGCTGCTCTAATCCAATTACTAGCGGAAAATACGGTCAGATCTATCCTTTCGTCACTTCTGTTTAGCTATCTGATAGTTTCTGCAACTATCTGGTAGTTTGAAGAAAGTTTGAACTGCTCGGTGCTACACTGACGAAGATCTATGACTTGCACTTGTTGGACTGACAATGCGTATTGCCGTTAGCGTAGTTATTCTATCCAAGAGCCGACTCTAAGTGGTTTTAATAGGGACCCCATTTCAATCTGTAGGGTCTGTCTGAATATTTCTAAGATCGCACTTTCACGGTTGTTGCCGAACTGCTTTGGCTCGCATATTATTTATACCCCGTATATCATCTACGCTCTACGATTTATTTTTTTTTTTAAACACCCTTCACCCTTTGTCTCAGCTTCACTACGCCTCTGCATTTACAAACATTTGTGTGCTAGGTAACGTAAGCGTCAATGAATATTAAAGCCGTTTGCACGTCTGTATCTCGTCGATTGTTCGTGGTCCAGTCAATATCTATTTGTGCTTATTTACCTAATTTTAGTTTGTAGGCCAACTTAACTGTGCTAGACGATTTAGTCCATGTAGTCACGTACACATCCATATAAACGTAGACATATAAGTTTAGGATTTGTCGTGATGAAGACAATTAGTCGCATTCAACTTTCGCTTTCCAATTTTCTTTGGTGACCACATTCAATCAATCCTCTTACCCAAAGACTGATAACATTTTATAGACAAATGTGTTTAGCAATTTTCTCATCTTATCTTTCATCCTGTGGTCTATTATAAATATGAACATACATATTTACGTATTTAACAGATATTTTCCATTTCGAATGTTTTCCTTTTGATTTTCAGGATTTTGTCGCATTTGTCTGTGGTTCGTACACAATTTAAGGCTCTAAACTCATTCTCCTTTGTTCGCTACTCTACTTAGAGTGGGCGGTGCAGCTTTTGGAGTCATTATTTGGTAGTAATATACCTGAGTAGATAAACTTATAAAATTCTTTTAATTTCTGCTAGGTATCTTTAACAATTTTTAAATTTCTTCCGCTTTTCTCTGTGACTTCGTATTGAGATAATTTTTTGTTATTCCTATTCGGTTGGACTATTTATGCACAAACCAGTCGTTGTATATTTGTATATAAAGGTTTTTAAAAATTAAACCAAGGCAAAACCATTTACTGCTTTAGCAGTTCTGTTTGGCCTCTAGCTGAAGGCCTGTCACCTCAGTAATCGAGGAAAGTGAAGTAATTATACTTTTGACCTTTCCAAAATTATCCCTAATTCCTCATACCATCTGTAAGCGAGAAGCACTATGCTCAAGACTTCGTATCTTCTATTTTAGTCGCCCCTTACGACAGGAACCGCTTCCCGTCAGTACCAGCACTTGTGTTACTAGCCCATCTCTCACAAGATGCACTTGTTTAATCCCGTTGAACCTTGACTTCATTTTATTTTGCTTTTTAAGAGATTTTTGAAGCTAAGTGTACTTTCTAACGTGAGAAAGATCTGCAGTTCAGCCATTGGATTGCACTACCCCAACATCACTGGTATAGGTGTTAGCGTCCGTGTCCTTTCTTTAGATTGGATAGCAACTAGTCCATCAAATTAATTTAAACTAAGTTAAATGACTCAATTGAATATAAGGACGATCGTGTCTTACTGTTCGTATGTCTGTAAGTATGTTGGTTGCTAATATAACCTTTCGGTGGGTCTGTTGTATCACACCGATAGTTCTACTGCTCTTGCAGACTGTACTATATGAGAATGGCTGCTCGGGCATCTTAACAATATTCAAACAAAGGAATAACATTTGGTTTGCTGAGGGTCGAAGATTTCACCCTCCTTTGCGTCATAGCAGGTGATGCCTTTCCGGAATAGAGCTTAATTCAAAGTCTTTAATTCGGCTCAAAATAACTTTACTCGTCTTTTTAGTAGCGTGCCGCGTGCGTAAATGTTGCTCATGGGCAGTATTATGCCTATTAATAATTCGATTATATCGAGCTTTAGCTGTCAAATGCATCGGTTCCCCGCTTCATTTCAAAGTTTTGGTCTCAATGCTGTCAGGCTTTCTGGTAAAGTGTTTTTTTTTTTTATTCGACGATAATATTGATTTGGCCCAACCTAAATCGTCTTCCCAATTTTATTAAGAAGCTTTAGCCTCATGATGTCAAGCCCTCTAATTAAGTGTTTCTTGCTTAAAGCTTGTCTTTGCTTGTGTTGAAATTACTGCCTGTTGAAAGATCTCTATCTCCCTTATTATCTCCATCTCATTAGGTATTTTAATCTGTAACTCTGAGCATTTTTATTAGGGTGGGTCGATTTGTATAGACGAAAGTTAACCGATATCGCGCCATCGATTTTTCGATAGGTTTTGGGCTCAGGAAAAAAAGTTCCTCTACGCATACCCAAAAAAATAATTTTCGAGCCTGTGAAATTTCATTTTTTTGACTTTTTTCGACTTTGATTTTTAAGGCTTTTTCATGGCCTACTATAAAAATTTTCATTTGATTTTAAAATTTTCATGTAACCCTTTCCGACCCAAAAATGTCCGCTAAAAACGTTGGAGATAACAGTTTTTTTTAAAAAAAAATATTTTTTGGGTTTTGGGGAGTGTTTTGGTCAAAAAATGTACCCTTTCGCCATTTTTTTAAGGGTTTTTTTCAGCATACATGCAAAAATGTTTTTGATGAAAACGAATTTTTCTCATATTTCCTGTCCCACTTAAAATTATGCGCTAAAAACGTTGGCGACAACGGTTTTTTGAAAAAAAAATTTATTTTCTGGTTTTGGGACTTGTTCTGGTCGAAAAATCGATTTTTATTGTCTATATTTCTACAGCCACCTTTGTCTGCATATTGAAATATGTATCTGTCGTATTTTCTGTTTCTTATTCACTCTTTTCGTCTCTATCTCTGCTAACATTTTTTGTCTCTCTCCTACTCATAACTTCCTATGAGTGGTAATGATGAAACTCTGTATCTGTGTTAACCACTGATAGAATCCAGAAACATAAAGTCACCCTCGAAAACTTTCCGAACTATTTAGAGTATAGTTTTCATAAAATTTTAAGAGATTTAAAAGGCGTTTGTTAAGCTTTAAGTGGCGTTTATAAGTTTATATGAATCCTTTGATTATCTTAAAGTTATGATCGTTTATTTTCAGTGTGGTCCTTTTACAGGGCGACTAGGAGGGTGTCCTGCCCAAAAAATTTACTATCTGACCTTCTCATCTGTCTCTCTATCTCAGTAATATTCTCTTACCTCCTCATTTTAATGTTCCTACTTCTATTTACATTTCTTTTAGTACTTCAAGCTCCCTACTTTTCCTCTACCACTACTTCTTCTTCTTCCCATTTCAATTCCTTGTCACCTTCGGCTTACCCGCTTTCTTAAACATTCATTTGTTCCTTCTGTTGCTCTTCTTTCCATCTCTCTCCCTCTGCCTCGTCTTAAGTCCCTATACCAATTCTCTCTCTTGATTCCTCTCTCTCTCTTTCAAACAGTCTTGAAATGCGTGATATAATTGATACATTTAATTATTTCATTTAACATACCTGTTTAAAAATATTTACTTCAAAAATGCCCCTATAACCTTTTGTAGCTGTTTTAAAACTGGATCTAAGTAATTTGGATAAGTGGTTCGTCTGCTGTACTCTAATCAAAAATTTTTATCGTTTTAATTTTATAAATACTCTTGGTCTAGGTTATGGAATACCTGGAGTCCACTCAGCAGCACAAAAACAACACAAAATACAACCACTTTTCAAAATCAATATTTAACTCCTACCCCAATAATTTTTCAGTAAACAAAAGTTTATGTTTGTAGAGGAAAAATTCACAAAAATATTCCTTTGCATCCACGATTGTTTGTGCGCACATCTGTTCCACATTTCAATTCACCATCATGCTTTTACTTTCGATTCTGCTATTTTCACTCTACCAGTCACCAGCTGCTCGGTCTCATCCAATTCAATAACTATTTTCGTATGCTTAGCATCAATCTTTGGCGATCAATTTTTGTAATTTGTTTATTGAGATTTACTGCCGTTCACTGGTTTATTTGTAAAGCAAATTGCCAGCCGAGTGAGTTGTGTATGTGTGGGTGTGGGTGGTTCTTTCTTCAGTTCTTCTCTGCCTATTGGTCTACTTTAGACACACAGGAAATGTGTAGCTGGCAGGCGTTGACTGATTTTAGTTGATTGCAAACGTGCTCAAAGGAAAAATTAAAATTTTAGTATTTCATTTTGAAGGTTTTATTTCTACGTCCACTTACCAATTTTCTCATATAAATTGTTTATATATAGATACAATTTTTATTCTTTTTATTTTCTTCTTGTTCTTTTCACCTCTAACTGCTTCTGTAGTCAATTTATTGATCACAAATGAGTTAGTGAAATCGTTTATTCTGAATTTGTTACGGAAATAAATAATTTCGAGAAGTGAAGTCATGACAGCAAAAATTTTAAAGGAGCAGGACTGTGATGCATGAATCGAACTAAAAAAAAAAATTTCATAAAAATAAATTTAAAAAAAATTTCAAAAAATTTAAGCACAAACTTCAACTTAATCTGGGAATTCTATATAAGATGAACTAATGAAAATATGAATAAATTAAATCACAATTGAATTAAATCAGCGCAAGGTAGATGAAAGTAGGGAGCGCTGATCTGAACCGAAGAAGGAAGCTTGTCAACCGAAAGTCAGTAGCAGTTGCCAGTCGTAGTTTCGAAAGAAGTAATACTAAGAATTTTAAAGCATTTGGGATCGTTTGGAGCACAGTAAGAGCATTTACCACTTACATTAATTCACAGCTGTGAGAAATATACAGAGTGGAAAATAAAATACCGGATTTTCTGTTGAGGAGATTGAATAAGGAAAAAGGGGGTCTAGCACCCCCCAAATTTCTGGAATTTTGCATACTCCATATTTCTACTAGTATTCATTTTGGAACACTGAAATGTGGTAAAGACTTATATGAATTTAATTTTCAACATTCCAGTAAAAGGGAGGAGAAAGGAAAGGGGGCGTTGTACCCCCTAGAAAAACGGAATCTTTCATACTCAGTATCTCTGATAGTATTCATGCTAGAAAACCGAAATTCGATAAAGAGTTATATAACGGTAATATTCCCCATGCCAGAAAAAACGGGTCTGGCACCCCTCAAACAAATATTCATACATACATCCAAAACACTGAAATTCGGTAAAGATTAATATGAGGTTAATCCTCCACTTACCAGAAAAAAAGGGGGGGGGGGGGGCTGAGGTCTGATACAGAATATTTGTGGTAATAGGAAGGGGAATAGGCATAGAAGTAAGAATAGGTGGAATCGAAGGAACAGGAAGTGGAACGGAAAGGGAAGAGACAGAGATGAATCAGAGCAAAACGTATACGGAGGGAAGAGTGATTAGAGGGAGAAAAAGGAAACAAAAACTTAGTTGCAGTTCAGCTCGTTTTTTTTTTTTTTTCTCTCCAATGTCAAACTAACCGCTTGCAAAACCACCCACCCCACAAACTTAAAAAGAAGAAAAATAAAAATCATTTAGCTTTTAGTATTAAACTAATGATATGGAATAATGTTGCGTCCAGAAAAACCGCAGCTTAGAAATTCTTATGAAAAGTGTAATGGTAACATCACGTTTGTGGTAGCAAAAAAGTTTTTTTCTAGGAAACATGCTACCGATTTTTTTTTTAAGAGACCTTGAAAAAAAAAATTATGTAGTGAAAAAAACACGGAAAAATAATATTAAAAATAAAATAATAAATGCATTGGAAAGGAAATTAAAAAGTTCTTGACTACGTTTCAATGAATTGTAAATGTATTTAAAGCATTGGTGGGCATAATGAGCTTTCAAATTCACGTTGAAAAAGGTAAGGCTTTTGCAGTCAACGGGACAGCTATCAGCAAATGATTAAAACATACTCACCCCTATAATCGTTATCAATCTTAACCAAAACAATATTGATGTGCATAAATTGCTAATGCTAATTAAGTTGTTGGTTCGTACGTATCAATATTGTTTTTGTCAATATTGACAACCATAATAGGGGTGGTTAACAAGGCGGCGGTGGTTAACAAGGGGTGGTTAACAGACGGACATCGCCAGTCGTCCTGATCAAGGGTATTAAACCATTTTATTTTCGCAAAAGCTATAAAAGGAGAACTGTTATTACTATATGTATTAATTGTATGTTTTATTAGAATTTTGTTATGATTATTTGTATTACATAATTTTAAATTTTCCTTAATTTTCATATTGTTGTTGTTCATAAAATAAATAAAAATCAGCTTCGCCCCTGATCAAGCTAAGGTGCTTAGTGGAGTTTTATTGACTTGCACTGCAGCAAATATTTTGGTCAATAAGCCTATATCCAAATCACTCATTACAAAAACCATTGACCAGCTACAACATAAAGAACTGTACTAAACTGTACTTTGCCCACCACTGGCAGCAGCTGGTGATGTAGAAAGTTGTAGAGCTGCTTTGAATTGGTTGCGTGATAAAACGCGGACAAGGACAGTTTAAATACGTTAAAAGGTTGCATAAAAGAAAGTAAAATTAATAATTATTTGTTTCCAAGAATTTCGAAGTGAGGAAATCGTGCGATAAATACTAAATGTGGTATTTAATATTGAACAGTATGAGTTGTTCACGCTTTCTTTTCAAGGTTTTTTAGCTAGGTTGAGAGCAAGTAGACAATGATACTTGTACTCGAATGTTTAGTAAGGGTATTCAGCTGAGCATTGGAAAAGATATTTTAATGGTGTATGGAAAAATTGTGAGATGTCAGCTAACCAAACTTCAAAGAAGTTAAACTGTGTGCTGCTAGGGAGCTTTCTCTACAAAGCCTGGTGATGCTATGGATACAATGCTAAGTCTAATGTCTCTTCAGCAGGTCTGCTGGCCCTTAGCTCTCATTCAGAAACTAGGGGAAATGAGAGAGGTCACTTCTCATAACATAAACTAGATTATCCATGAGCTAGTTAGTGTTAGGGAAAAGGAACATTTCTATGACATAAAAAGCTTCTTCTTCATGGCGCAGTTTTAAGACAACAATTAAATCACTGTATATAATTCTTTTCATGTGCTTCTTGTAAGCTTTCAACTTTTTGCGAACTATTTCGTTGTATCACCTTTGCCCACAGCCACTGGCGCCAGTATGAATAAACGTCATTCATTTCCATTTCACTTTCAACAACTTCGATTAATTACACTGCTTCGCACTCTTCATTTATTCCTTCCTCTTTCGCAAAATTATAGCTGTTGCAATAACAAAGAAACATTTAAGGCAATTCGACCCAAGCTCCACCTTTATAAGTATGTAGATGAGTGCCATTGCAAGTATTTGCACTTCCAGTCACTTAGGCAGCCAGAAGGTGCCTGGGAACAAACCTTCACAGCCTTTGCTTTAAATAATTACTACTTAAAATAATGTTAATTGGTAGGATCAGCTGTATACAGTTGCTTTTTGTGAGTTCTTTCTTTTGATTATCCTCCAGCGTTGTTCATGCCGGTTTTTTGTACTCTCACTGCTTCTTCTCCACATTTCATTTGTTCTTATGCAAATTTAATTAGTGAATAGTTTACAGAAGAGCTGCTGATAAATGCTGATAGCAGCAATCAACAGCAACACTACTCGAAGTGCTACTCAGAACTATCAACGGCAATGATGATGGGCATCGTCAAGGGAGATCATCTAGAAAATCAAGAAAAGTGAGTAGTGATGCAATTGAGTCAAGCAAAAAATTAAAAATTTCATTGAGGGAATATACTCATTTAAAATTACTACAAAAAGTGAAACCGAAACCGGAACCGGAACGGAAATTGTAAGTGGAGACCGAACCCAGACTAGATCTGAAACCGAAAGTGAAAATGCAATCGACACTGATAACATAACCGACACCAGAGCCGAACCTGGAACTGAAAATGTTAATGGAACCACGCCTGGAGCCCAAACCAGTATTAAAACTAAGCCCAGAAGCGAACTGATACCGGAACCTAAAACTAAAATAAAACAGGAACTGATTCCTGAACTGGAACGGGATACAGAAACCAGGAAAAACCGAAACTTTAAACTAAAATGGACCCGAAAAAGAAAAATTTTAGTTAAAATTAGAATAAAAGGAAACAAAAAAGAAAAGAAAAATAAGAAGAACAAGTGAAAAAAAAGGAAAAAGGGAGAGGAGAAAAATAAAAAGAAAAAAAGATAACGAAAACGAAAAAAATGGAAATTAATAAAAACATGAAATATGAAAAATTAAACTTGTAACATTTGAGTCCTATTCATCTTCCGCAATATCCCTAATTCATAGAGACAATGTGAGTGTAAGGAACAGAAATATAAATGAAAATTGAGACCAATACCGACAACAGAAACTGGAACAAGAAAGAAAAGAAAAAGCAAAAGCAAAAGGAAAAGAGAAAGACAAAGAAAAAGAAAAAGAAAAAGAAAAATGGAGAAAGGAAATGAAAAAGAAAAAGAAAAGGAAAAGCAAAAGGTAAAGTAAAAGTAAAAATAATAGGAATAGGTAAAGAAAAATGAAAAGAAAAAGGAAAAGAAAAAGGAAAAGGAAAATTAAAAGAAAAAGAAAAAGAAAAAGAAAAAAAAAAAAGAAAAAGAAAAAGAAAAAGAAAAAGAAAAAGAAAAAGAAAAAGAAAAAGAAAAAGAAAAAGAAAAAGATAAAGAAAAAGAAAAAGAAAAAGCAAAAGAAAAAGAAAAATAAGAAAAAGGAAAAGGAAAAAAAAAGGTAAAAAAAAAAGAAAATGGAAAAGAAAAAGAAAACGATAAAGAAAGAGTGCCCTATTTTAACATCTAAATACCGTTGCGATGAAAAAATGTGCAACATTTGGGTCCGGTTGCGGTTCGTGTAAAATCACTTCCGCAACAGCAATGAAAATTGAAAGCAATACCGAAACAGGAACCGGCTACAGAACCGAAACTATAAACCAGAGTTAAAACTGAAGTTTGAAACTAAACCGAAACATAAAATCAAACTAAATCTGCGAACGGCACGAAAATCAAACAGAAACCGATACCGATGAAGAAAAAATAATTACTAAAAATCAACAAAAATTATGAGTCTTGATGCTTGCACTTTGTAAGACTAGAACTAAAACTGCTTACTCAAAAATAATTTAAAAATTCTTGTCGGATTTTGAAATTTCCAGCAATTCTCCAAACAACAATTTTAAAAAGAAATCGCATCTACCAAACTTTCAGCTACACACATACAACCTTCCCAACTTGCTCGCAGCAAAAAAATTTTCACAATAAAGCATAACCGTAATGTATTTCACATTAGACAATGAAGTCACTTAATTTGCCTCTGTGTGTGTGTATACGTGTGCGTAATAACTGAACATTACGACCTCAAATACGCATATTCTGGTATTAGTTAGACATGTCCAAAAGGCCACAGTAATTGTAGTAATGAATATTCAATAAGTTCTACTCAATTTTCCTCATGACTAAACAAATTGTGGTTTATGCGTTTTTGATGGCATCATTATCGAAAAATCGGCTCTTACAAATTTTATTGTATTTTAATGATTAACATAAAATTTTAATTTAGTTTTACAGTGGACATACAAATTGGTATTTCAGTTTATGTGTATAGTGTGGCTGTAGATGTTTCCGCTTTACTGCAGCGGAATTTCAAAAAGCGGCATCTCCTAAATGGTAAAAAATATGACAAAATGTTAAAACTAATGAATTCGCAGAGTTTTAAAATATTTTGCTTAGTTGCGATTCTGGAACGCAAGTCGCCTAGCTACAACTTGTTTTACGTTTTCAGACCATTTAAGGTACGAGAATAGCACTTCAATTTAGTTGTGATCCCGTGTTAGTCAAATTTAGCCAGAAATAGTCAGAACTAATCCGAGGTTACTAGAAGTATGTGCTGGCCTTTTTAGGGTTAGTCTCACCCGCCTTCAACAAGTGGTAATTTTCGATAGTTCTACTAGTTTTAGTCGGAGAGTTAATTCAATAATTGGACTAAACAAGAGTAAACAGATGAAAAATATTATCAAATTAGAGAATTCTTTTTAACTAACCGCAGTCTTGAGTGCCCTCAAAAGCTATATCAATCGCATTAGTATGGATTCACAATGAGACGTCTTTCTGCACCGTTTCAGAGGAGCAGTCAGTGGTAATAGTAATATATTGAGGTTGCGCACTGGTACCCGAAAAGCTTTCCTATCCATAGCACGTGATTCAAATCCTTTCGGCTTAACTCAATGTGTGAACTTCCGTCATAGTCTTCAATCAACTTTATTTTTCTAGCGATCAATTTGTTCACATGCAACTTCAGTCTGAAATGACCTGTGAGAATACCTATAAGGTGGCGCAAAAGTAAGCTTCCGATGTTCAGCATATCGGTTGTGGCACGTGCAGTGTGTGCTGTTGCACCGTCTTGTTGGAACCACATGTTTTCCAATCCCAATTCATCAAGTTGCGGCAAAAAGAACTCGTTGATCATTGCTCTGTAGCGCTCACCATTCACAGTAACCGTTTGGCCCCGACCGATTATTGGTCAAATAAATAGTCAGCAATATTCCGCGTTCTGGAGCAGTGTAGCATAACATTGTTTATTAACGTGTATTTCGCATGTGTTTACTACACAAATGTCAAAACAGAACTGACTTTAGGGGCCAATCGTAAAATTTATAGCATTTTCTGATAGGAGGATTACTTTTGCGCCACCCTGTACTAAGATTCGGATTTTGTTTTTGAATAAGCTGATTTAGGCTGAGATTGTTCTTGGGTAGAATCACTTAGATTTATTACCGCCCATCCGACCATTTGAAATGAGCGGCCCTCCATCATATTCGTCTCTCCTATTCTGGCCTCTTTTTTATGGTATGTGAATATATGGATTTAAGTAGTAGAGTACCAATGCGCTTTTCGGCTGCCGCTTCTCTAGTCAGTTAACAGCTTAATCATGGCTCTTCACCGCCGAATGCTTAAAACTCAGGCTGGTAGGCCTTTTTTTCGTGTTGCTGAGCTGTTAAGCCATTTGATCTTACAAGAAGATATCTCACTCGTTGCAGATTTAACCCTGTACAAAGGCTTCTAGCGATTACTTCCGCTCGAATCATACTCAGGTGTTTTCAAAGCTTTAGGGACATATTGGTAGGGGTGCCAAATATTCTTGCCTCAATTCCTTGTACTCTATTTTGTTGGAAACACTCAACTATGGATGCGTTACAGGTGGCTTAGCCTTCAAGTTTTATACTGAAAATATTTTCAAGGCTAATGAACGTGATGTTTTTTTCACAAGCCATGTCCTTATCAATTACTAAATTTCCTCCTATACAAAAGAGTTTGAGTAACCAAAAACTAAGAACCTCCCTTTGAAAAAATTAAAGCCGCCTAAATAGCTTCATTATTAGTTCTACTTTGTAAAAAGACATAATTTATTTAATTTCCAACCACCTACTAATTAACACTCACTTGTTAAAGTACCTCATGAAACCACATCTGCTGCATACTGGCACATTCATAAGTGTGGTACATGGTAAGTGCATACACACATACCCCTACCCACTCACTGGTCAAAGTTCGTTAATGTGTCACTTTTATGTTGCTGCACGCAGCTGTCTACAGCTACTATTTTCATGCGTCGCATTAACAACAGCCAAGCCGCCAAAAAGTGTCATTGCTCCAATTAACCTCAATCTTTAACCAACCATGAAATGTACACCTGCCACTGGCGTATTTATATTTCGTGAAGTGTTAATGATAAACACTGATTGCGAGAGTGTACAATACACGCACAAATGTACGAGAGCGGGATATGCTATAGCTCTCTCGGTCAAACCAACTGGTTGTGAACTACTGCAAAACTAATCTGAATACCAAGCGCAAATAGTCAGAAAACTGTTTTTTCCATATGAGTAATGTTAAGTAAAAACTAGGTATAATAACTTAAATGCCTTCGGGCATCAGAGACAAGTACTCGGCTCACATAAAAGAGATTACAGGCTCCACCCGTGGTGCTGGAAGTATGAAAGTTACAAATTTAGTTCTACTGGAATTTTTTGAAGTCTGGGCACAATATGAATTTTTGTTGCTACATTGTGTATCTTTTCGGACTACTTTGAGTTCAGTTTCAAAGTGTTTCACTGCAGGGATATATGTACATATGTATTCATGTATGCTGTAAATAAATAATTAACACATAATATTTTAGTTGTAATGCCAAAGGAGCAGCTGTATTCAAGTTTTAAAAAAGGACTTTCAACGAAGTCAATAAAGAAACATTTGTCACAGTCAGAGCTTGGTAGTAATCATTACTTTAGGAATCAAATTACTCCCAGGAAAAAAATTGCCAGCAATAAACCAAATTTTTAAGTTTTCTATGACTTGCAACTCGTGTGACTAGAATTTGTAAGCCTACAAAACTGCATTCTCAGAAATCATGATGAAGTTCTTGTCCCAAATTCTCACCTCTTTTTTTTGAAAATTCGAGTTATTTTTGGTAGCCTGGAAACAGTGATTCAAAATATTACCATGGAAAAACTATCCTTATTTTTTTATGAAATTAATAAACGAATTATAGCTGAAAAAGTTTTCGTAATGTAGCAGAAGAACCAACTGTATAATTTTCACTATGAGCCACTATACGAGTATCTCGCCTGGACTATTAATACACTTAAGAAAAAATAATTTTTAATTTTCTTTTTACTTAGACTTACTTAACTTAACACAATACAGCAAAAAAAAAAAGGAAAAAGATCATATAATAATAAGATAAAACATTATCAATTAAAAACTTAACATAGCATAACATGACATAACCCAACATAGCATGGCATAACATGACAAAACATAGTTAGTTTGAACTTTCGTTGTGGTAGGCCAGCAACACTACCGCCACACCACGGCAGCTCAACTTAACTTTACTAATTTTACGTGAACTTAACCTAACTTTAGCAGAACTTAACCTAATTTTAACTGAACCTAACCTCACTTTAACTAGCTCAATTTAACTTTAACTAAATTCAATTTATCTCAACTAAACAAACTTTATATAATAAAACTTTACTACGAAGTAACTTAACCCAACGAACTGAACTTTACGTCACCACACTTAGCATAATAGAACTTCACCTTACCAAAACTTAACTCAACTGACTTAACTTAAAGCTAATTTAGTTATCTGTAACCCAGCAAATCTTATATTAACTGAAATTAACTAAACTATCTTAACTTAACTTTAGTTAAATACACCTAGCGCAGTTTTTTGTTCTAGTTTTTATTTTTAAAGTTCATCTTATATTTATTGGCCACACAGTTGGCCCTCCATCGACCGGTAAATATAATGTGGCCTTTAAAATTAAAGGCTTGATTTGAAAATGGACGCTCTTCAACCAAAGTAACTTACTTAACTTAACACAATTTGATTTGGCGTGGCGTAACAACACTAAACAAAACTTCATTGTACCTAGCTTAAGTTGGCTTTAGGAATATTTACATAACTTAACATAAGCCAAATTACTCAAGCCATCCATACTTAACTTCACTTTGTTGCCTAAGAACAATTCAGCATAACTTAGAAAACTTTATTAAATCTAACTTAACTTAATAACACTCTTGTGAATCTAACATAACATAACTTGACTAAATGAAATTCGACATAACAAATCTAAATAACTTTACTTAATTTAGGTTGACTTGACATAACGTTTGTCGACATAACTCAACTTAACATAACTTATTTCACGCAAACAATCTCAACTTAACTTTCTTTGACTTTAATCTACTTGGCATAACCTAAACACTTATACAAACTCAACTGAATTTAACATAACTTAACGACTCGACATAATTCACGCAAAATAATTTTACATAACTTAACTTAACAAGCCGTAACTCATCTTTTTTGACTTAAGTCAACTTAAGCAATAAAATTAACTTAACTAAAATTTCAGATAACTCAGCATACATTTTCAAGAAAATGCTGTTACTTAACAAAAGTATATAAAATGCATAGCAACTCAAGCCCAAATTTCAGCGATCTTAAAAACTTTAAATGTCATAAACTTGCTCCAAAATATACCCAAAACTGGCATTTGCCAAGCTTTTAAAAACTTCTAAAATCTTTTAAGTCTTTCACACAATTTCGATAACATAAAAGCAAACAGTTGAAAGTTTACAAAAATGTTGCACAATAAATGACAAAACTTCAATGCTATGCATATTTCTTATGCAACACAACAACAAAGATATAAAATGCAACAACAACACTACTAGCCCAACCAAAGTTATTGGGGAATCTAACATTTCTAAGGAAAGACAACTGAAAGCAAGTCTCAACAAATAACAAAAGACAATTTAAACTTCAATGTAACCACATAACAATAAATATTTTAAATAGCAGTATGTGGCTCAACAGATCTACAACAACTGCAACAACATGAACATTTGCTGATGTGGCTCATACAATGCAATCGAAATGTGGAAACATTTGTTGACTACGAACTATTTCAAATTTCAATTACATTACTGTTGTTTAAGTTGTCTTTGTTGTAAAAGTGATCTTTGTGTCCTTTGAATGACGACGCAGCTTACGCTGACAAATCGTGTCGAAGCAACAAATGCATTTTAAAGCTTAAATTTTTATGGGCAACTGGATTAAGGTAGACGCAACTTTGCAATTTTGTTTTCTTTGGACTGCTTCAAGAGTGGCAATTCTTTCCTGGTTCCACCAGGCTGTAGTTTTTTGTGGTATGCCATAGGTAGGCATAAGGTTTCCGTACCACAATTCGAAAATATTCACATCCTTTGAATATTTTTATTTCAAATCTTTTTTTATTTTTTTATTTTTTCAGAAGAATATGATTTTTATAAAAGAGCCTACAACTTTTACTGTGTTCATTGAGATACAGCGGGTTTCGTTATTGTGAAAAACCTCAGAGCCGAACAAATGTATTTCAGAACAGCTGAAACATATACTCGTATCAAAAAGATCCAAATACATTTCATATTTTGAAAATGTATTCCATAAAAGTCCGGTAGTATTTCGGAAACCTGCAAAGTTTTTAAAAAGAGCGAGGAGTTTTTCAAAAGAAAACAAATTTATTTCATAAAACCTCGATTGTCTTTCAGAAAAAGTCAAATATATTTCAGACTTTAAAAATTTGTTCCATATAAGCTCAAAAGTATTTCAGAAACTTACAAAGTGTTTCAAAAGACCAAAAACTATTGCAAAAGAAAACAAATTTGTTTCAGAAAAACTCAATATTTTTCAGAAAAAGTCAATTGTATTTCAAAAAACAAACGGTTTTTAAGTAGTGAAAAAGAGAGTTAAAGTATTTTTGAAATACTTTTAAAGTTTTCTGAAATACTCTTGGGATTTTCTGAAATGAAATTCACATAACTGGATTATATTTGAGGTTCTCGTAAGATTCTGAAATTCATGTAGTACTTTCGCAAAAATATCTATAATTTTGTGCCAACCTCATTTCGACGATATCATTTCATCTCTTAAGAACATTAGATCAGAGAGAGGCTCAAATCCTCAAATAAAAAATTCCCAGGCCAAAAAAAAAACCCCAAAAACAGAATACGAAAATAACACATCCCCCAAAACACAATACCAAGTTGATATAATATAGACCACTCCCACCGGGATCAATGAGTTGGTGCTGGATCGGCTAAGGGTGATTTTTATTAAGGGTGCCTATTCGGAAAGGTATTCTGCACAGAAATACTGTGGAATAAGGGGATTTTGAATGTGGAGATTAACATGCTGGACAAACTATATGTATTTGAGTAGGTAAGAATCCTGCCAATAACAACCAGAGAAAGCGTCTCTCCTGTATTAGTTAGTGTTCTTCTTCAACCAGAGGTAGCAGCTTTTAGACATCAAGCTCGATGAAATATGTAGTTGTCTATTTTAAGGTTCCACCCTAGTACTTGCAATGGTACCAATATATTTCTCAAATCACTCCTTCTGATTCTGAAAACATTCAGTCTGATCTTAACAATGTTGCTGACTGGTGTCGCAAAAATAATCTGCCTTTAAATATTGGTAAATGCTTTCATGTAACCTTTTCTAAGTCTCGTTGCACAATTCCTACTTCATATTATATTGGCGGCTCTCGCCTATCTACACGTACTGAGATTTCTGACTTAGGCGTTGTTTTCGACTCGCATTTTTCGTTTACCACTCATATAACCTCTGTAATTGCTAAGTCCTACTCGGTTTTGGCTTTCATTCGGCGTTTTAGCTCTGACTTTACAGACCCCTATACTCTTAAGTTGCTGTTTACGTCTCTTGTACGCTCTAAGCTGGAATATGCTTGTTTAGTTTGGAGACCTTATCACGACTGCCATATCAAAAGGCTGGAACGGGTCCAAAAAATCTTTTTATGGTTTGGCTTGAGGTCTTTGAACTTTTCTGAGCCGATTCCCTCTTACAATGCCAGATGTGCACTCATTAGTCTCCAATCACTACAAAGTAGGAGAACCATTATCTCTCTTACTTTTGTCTATGACATTATTAACGGTATCATTGATTCTCCACGTCTACACGAGAATATTTGTCTCCACATCCCCCCTAGATTACTTCGTAATTGGGATATGTTTTATACTGATTGCGCCCGGACCCTCTATGCCTCTAACGCTCCTATCTTTAGAGCATTGAAGGAGCTCAATACTATTTCAAATTCTTTATCCATTGACTTTTCTTTGCCTAAGACTGCCTTCAAATCCTTGTTGAGCGTCGTAAGTTTTTGATAGTATTGCTAAAGTCTCTATTTTTAATTACATTTTCAAGTAGTCTGTAAGTACACACATTGTAATCTTGACTATTTTTTCTTAAATAAATAAATAAATAAAATCAAAAATAGGATGACAAAGAAAGTAGCACTGCAGCTACAGGCAAGATACAAAATTGAAATCAATGATGATTTGTGGTGTCACTGCCGTCGTAGCTACAGCAATAAGAATGCTAAGTTAGATAAATTTTTAAAAGAACCAAATTTCACTTTATTTCTAGCATTTTTTGAGACATTTCTGAACTCGTCTATATCGATCTGCCATTGACGTACTTACTCAAAAGCTCTTTCGAACTACTATTCCCTCGTCTTCTGCGCTGTGTCTCCGCTTGTTTCTTAGCATCATTTTCGCTATCGTCTGGAATTTATGTAGTGGCATTTTATTAGAAATCAGACTAGCAGATTGTTTTGCGTTAAACAAACACTCTTTACTGTCGGTGTATTTGAGTATGTGTGTGTGTGTTTGCTTAGGAAATTTTTACAACAGGCATTAGAAGTCGTGCAAGTATGAGTACATTGTTGCATTTAGGTTATGGTTACGCCTAACTGTCTGCCAAATACCAAACCCAATACATTAAGGACATGTAGCAAGCTCATGCAGTACCACAACTGCCAGATTATTATGTTCTTCTTATACCCCGATTATGACCATATAAGCAACGCGACTTTGTGGTGACTCAAGCAACTTGTTATTTTAGTATACCCAGTTGCGTTCTACGAACTTGAGTTATATGAAATTGGGTTCGCCTCAGAATTTGAGGTAAAAACTACAAAAAACTTGAAAAGTGGTACGAATATTTGGGCAGAACTACTTATCGACAGGACTACAAGCTCAATTTATCAATAGCAATAACAACCAAAGTCAGTTTAGGTCAAAATTGAGTTTAACCAGATTTTTTCTTACTAAAATGTATTATGACAAGAGTTTGAAATATATGGAGTACATTATTTATATGTAAGTGAAGTTAATGGCGAGTTTACGTGTCACATATTTAGGGTTCTTATCATGTATAAAAAAATATATTAAATCGCCTTTAATAAATAGTATTTAATTCAGCTTATTAACGTGATATATGTAGAGTTAAATAATGACGCACAAAAGTTTTGAATTGGTTTGAAACGCACAGAATTCAATTTCAGTTGCTCTCATACAATTTCTATTGGCATGCGACATTTTTGACAAAAACTTCACGCTGTACGTTTTTATATGGTTGAGATGTGAAACTGATATTAAAAAATAATCGCTGAGTTTTTTGTCTGATGTTCCAATAATAATAATTAAGAAAAACATTTTAGAAAAATAAAGTTATCTTCAAACTTTACCACTTAAACTTTTCAAAAACTCCACTATAAGATGGTTAAACCGTGCAACAAAAAGTGCATATTTTTAGGCGCACAATTTTTCATATAAATGCGATTCCGAGCTATGACCCCAATTTTCAAAAAAAATTTTTTTTTTGCTCGAACTCTCCTGAACCTTCTGCCCCATGAAAAATTTAAAAATGCACTAACGCTTCAACTACTGTGTAACTTTCTAAAATGCTTGATGGAACCCCTAAAACTTTTTTATATATTTTCTCTAGTAAATGAGTTTTGCAAGTATAATTAAATTTTCTGTCTGAGTAGTTTTAAAATAATATTTGTTGAAATACGGCGTAAAACACCTTGCGTAGAATACACATATTGGTATATTAGGCTTCATTTTTAAAAGATTCTAAATAGTTGGCAACCCTGACAAAAGCAACAAACAAAATGTATGTAATAAGATAAGGTGGCAACTATACAAGCTAACACCACCTCCAAATATTTTTGTAGAAACTACGATGTAAAACAACTTACGCTTTATACCCATATTGCCATATCTCACTTAATTTTTTTTTAAGCTTGAAATAGGTGGCAACCTTGTAAACATATCCGCATCTAAATCAAACAACTCGTCTCCTAGACAGTTGTAGATAGCTCGTGTAAAGTTATCACAGTTTGGCTTTTCTTACAAATTGTTGGTCTGATTGTTGTTAAATATTATTTCGGTACTGCCCGCTTTTTATTCGACATTTCGATGTTTGATAAAAATTCGTCTGCTTTCCTAAAATAATGTTTGAAATAAAAGCAACAAAAAATAGGTAAGCAGAAAAAATTGTATGCGCTAAAAAATTTTGGTCCTTAGCTTTCAAGCGACAAGTTCAAATTGGTTTTTCAAGTCAAGTCTCAAATTTTGAAAAAAAAAAAAGTTACATTTTGTTATTTTTTTCAAAAGTGCTTACGAAAAGAAATCGGCTATAGGCTGTTATACCAGTATTTCTATTTTTCTGTAAACTTGTTTAAATATGTGCCATTACAACAGCGGCAAAATAAAAAACAAAAAAGTTCCATCCAATACTAAGTTAGATTTTTATTACAAATTCAAGCACGCAGAAAACAGAACTCAAAAAAAAATTTTTATTCTTAAAAAACATGTGAGCTCTCACACAATGCTTGTAAAAAATAAGTTTTATCTTAACTCGACTTTGGCTGTTATAGCTTCTTGCCAATGAAACAAAGCCCGGCTCCAACCGAACTGCGATTTTCTTAATTCTTTTCTTGTTACGATATCAATTTGTTGTTTGTTATGCTTTGTTGTTGTTATCTAAACGCCTGCAGCGTAATATCAATGAACTCCTTTGAACTCTACACACAGCCGTTTCTGCAATTGTATCTGCATTAAAGCTTTGCTGCTTTGTACACAAGCAATTTAACCATGTGTTGAAACTCAAATGCAAATAATTGCTGTATTAGAGATGTGTGCGGTATGATATATTTAATACCGTACCTGCCTATGCCGGGTTTTTTTGGAACTTCTGTGGATCAAGACATAATTTAATAAGTTAGAATCACCTGGCCTTCAATGGAATTTTGTGTCGTAAAGCAAAGCGATTTTCAAAGAGCTCTTTGCTACCACCTAATCCACATTTTTTTAATTTTATCACTGTGCTTACCGCAGATCCCGACATCAGTCCTGCCTTCACTAATAAAAATACACGAACTGTTTGCCCTTTGCATATTCCGACGCCTAAGGCGCATCTTACAGTCTTTGAAACTTACGAAGTGTGTATATTTCGGAAATCATAAGAGCATTTCGACGACAACGCTATGGAGCTCTACAACACAAACAAAGAAAACATATACATTTATATCGTCTAAGAAGTGCTTCTTTGCTACAAAGACTGCTTTCATTTCACAAGGCGTTGTACCATTTGTTGCATTTTACTACCATTTTCTACTTGCCCATGGGCTCTTTGTGTTGGTTGCAGTTTATGACTGCTACATTTTGGTGCATTCGCAATTTCTATTTATACTTTATTTCTAGTGGCTTGTGCTGAGAATATTTCTTTGGAAATCATTAGGAATTAATTGAAAATAACATTTGATCACTTCCCACCTATGTGCACATATATGAGGGACGCTGAACTCGGGAAGTCGTGATTGTATGCTTCTTTAGTTGCCGAAAATACTTACAATGCCGGGATTTTCGAGATTGGAAAATGTTACTTTTGTGTGGTTTATTAATTTATAAAAAATTCGATATGATTTGTTTAACGTGGATTTGAAGTTTAAAAAATGCCTGTTTTCCCATGTCGGTTTGAAATTTATAGGCCTGGGGCCGAATTGCGACATCCGTTCCGTGATCGTAAACCGGTTTTCAAGTCACGATAACTTTGAAACTGTCCAACTTTTTAAAAGGGTAATAATGCATAATTGAACCAACTGTTACTTCCAGCCAATTGCTCACGTATGCCATCATTTCGCATTATGGACTTAGAGCTATTTTGATTTAAAAATTCGCTTTCGATCGCGGAACGTATAACGTAATTCGATCCCTGATCCATGATTCAACCACAAGAAGGTTAGCTCTCTAACTGACGTTTAGATTTGACACTCCTATTTTCTAAAATTTGTACGGGTTTCTTTTGCGAACGAAAGAAAAGTAGGAGTACTTTTTTCATTTGCCCATGAAATGGTAGTAGAAAAATTAAAAAAGTAGGAAATTAGTAGGAATGCAAAATATTGCGTGGTCGGTGTAAGCATGGTACACGCGATTTTCGTCAAACATAGAACATTCAATGATTAAAATAGTAAACTTATCAATTCAAACTGGGCTTTTTTTTTTAACTAGAGTTCGCCCAGTGGTTGAAATTCAACCAATAAACTTTATTTTATTTTATTTTATTTTTTTGCTGTAGGTATGTTTTATCCGCCTTTTTTTTTTCTTTTCCTCTAACATATTTTTATTTTCCTTGATTTCTTTTTTTACTCTCTTATTTTATTTTTTACTTTCCTCAAACTTCTTTTCCTTTCCCTTCCCTTCCTTTTATTTTCTTTCTTTCCCCTTCGTTTTCTTACCTTTCCTTTAATTCCCTTCCCTTCCCTTCCTTTCATTTCCTTACCATTCCTATCTTTCCTTTAATTTTCCTTCCTTTCCCATCCTTTCCATTCCCTTCCCTTTCCTTCCTTTCCTTTAATTTTCCTTCCATTCAATTCTTTTCCTTTCCTCTATTTTCCTTTAATTTTCTTCGGTGTTTAATACCCTTTATGAGTAATCATTTATTTTATTTTTATAAACCCTGTTTGTACGTATCAGCAATGAATTTTACATATTTGCTCATATTTTACATTGCTTGTTTAATGTATCCAACAAAGCAACTTTTCGTGCTCTCAGGAGAGCAGCTGACACTGGGCATCTTAGCCAGTAATCAATACAATAACAACAACTAAAGCAAAAATGCATGACACAACAGAGTATCTATAGTGCGAATACTTATTTTTCATTGGTCCACTACCAACTCTTCGCACTCACAGTGAGAGCCGACCACACGAATAACACAAAAACATGCATGGCAAGTCTACTCACACTACTACGGCTCTTAATTTTTTCCTACAAAGAAACTCCTCGGCCATGCTCACGATTCAGCATAGTACACAAAAAGCAAGTACACACACACACAGCGTGTCTATAGTGTGAATAAGTGAATGTGTAGTGGTGTAACTTTTATGTAAAATTTTTTATATTAAAATGATTTTTTAAATTTTTTTTATTTACGGATAAGAGTACACCTCAAAATTTCCTATCTATACATATATAATTTGTATACCATTAGAATTATAGTTTAGCAGAAAACGGTTCTACATTGCATTCATCTTGTCTATCTATATATAAGATATTTAGCTAAATTAATCAATTTTTTAATAACCAACCGATTCAAAATTTTTTGTTTAATACTGCTATTTCTAAATAATTTCCCCGAAAAGGCAACACAGAATGTGAATGACAATTTTTCAGGGAGCAAGATGGCTGCAATTGTCAAAATCTGTCACTGGAGAGCTCACCTTTTAGTAATTGAATCATTGGCCTGATCTATAAATTTTTTTTTTTTTTTTCAGAAAACATAAAAAAGAGTTTTTTTCTTTTTTTCATTGTATTAGAAGACAATCCAATTAAAAAAAAAAATCCCTAACGATTAGCCAAATTTTGCTTTAAAAATTCAAAACTTGAAAAAAAAAATTTGAGTACCTATCTCTAACGATTAGCCAAATTTTGTTTCAAAAATTCAAAACTTGAAAGAAAAAAAATTTGCGTACCTATTTGACTTTACTTTGACATTCATGAAATAACTTTCCTTTTAAAAAATAAAAAATAAAACTTTTAAAAATCCAATTACTTACTATACATTTGTAGTCGGACGATTTCTCAAACAATATCTAAACCTTTTTTAAACTTAAAATTTGGAGAATAGCTGATATCCAAATCAAAGCACTAGTCCCGATATTGTAAAATCAGATCCTAAAAATCCTGCAATTGTTAAAATACAAAAAGTTGACATCCCTAAAAAATATTTTTGAAGTTCTGAAAAATGTCTAGATACGCGCCATAAAATTAGTTTGTCATTGTAGATGCATTTCCTAATCTTATACTTGTTAGTATCGAGTCTACACCAAAGTAGGAACACTTCTCTTAAGCCAATGCTAGCAACACTCCTGAAAAGAAATTCCTTCCAAAAACCCAGAACTATGTAAATAGACTTATCTTTCATAAATATAAAAAAATCATTGTCACGGTATCCTAATTTGTTGTTGTTGTTGTTGTTTGTAACGATACGCTCCGATACTCTCTCGCAACACATGCCCGACTGTCACGAGAGGGATTTAGTATGACAGTACAACCTTCTAGGGCATGTCGCCCCAAATGTGTTTGTTGTGTTACCCAGCAAAAAAATAATTCAGAACAACTTTTGTTGATTAAGCTTTTTAACCAAATTTAATAATTCTTATTGTGTTAATTAATCTTTGCGCTGATATTGCATAATATTTAAGGTTTAGCGGCATTTGAGCAACATTCCTTTCATATTAGCGCAATTTTTTAAAAGCTCAGCTACTACTAAAGCTCTTACACATAAATTTGTAATCTGAACTGCACTTACAAAGTTGGAGTTTTTATGCTGACGAATGTAGACAAATGCACGAATAAAATGAAATCACTGCAATGTTCATAGTCGCTTTTAAGCGTTTTATAATTTATAGATTTGTGGTAGATTTTAATGGATGGATTTATGAATTTGTAGCGAAAACGAAAGAAAAAAATTTAAATCAATCAACGAGTTTTCTTCTATTTTATGTAGAATGCAAAATCAGGATGAGACAAAAAATATACAAAATGGAAATAGGATTAAGCTTATATATGAACAATGGAATTACTGTAGGCGGTTGTAGTCCATCGTTTATTGTGGATTTCTGCAATTCATGTGAAGTAAAACTGCAAAATTCTGCATTTACAGAAGAGGAAATAGTGCAATGTTGGTTGATTTGTGTGGCGGGTGTCCACTGGCTCCAATTACTGAAAAATAATTTATACTATTCTGTTGAACTGGGGTGAAAGTCCCGTCTAACTATATATATCCATCCCGTTGACTTTAAATATTTGAAAACCTCCTGTTATGCCCAAGTTGGCTGAATACCGTAAAAGGGGTTTAGCGGGATATATGCTACTTAGGCCGTTTGCTGGAATATCGCATAGTAGGTACTTTAGCGTTTTTTCCATCTTAAGCAAGTAAAGTAAACTTTTTCGGTAAAACTGACATCTTCCTAGAATAAATATAGTCCATTTTGTCTGGGTATAGAGGTGAAAGATAGAAGACTAAAGCGGCGCCCGTATCTACCCTCTTTCCACTCAACCTCAGACTATGTGCTACCAATCCTATACGAAGTTGTTGGTGTCGTAAGAGGACCAGAGCCGTTAGAACAATGCGCTTTCCGTGAGTATCTCAGCGTGTGCTCAGCGTTGATGACCATCTGGACATGCATGAGAGCTTAGTGATTAGGCGCCTAGTTATACTTCAAAAAAGTCAGTGTATCACAATTTATTATCGGTATCCATAACCGCACCAGCGAAATAACAGCTCATGGGTAAGGCTCATGTCGAGCAATCACTTTTCCAAGATGTTCTTCGAATGCGAGTATTCGCATGTTGGCACCGTTTACTCTCCGAGTCGAAGACTTTATTCGAATTCGAAAAACAGCAATAATATTTATCATATGATCCACCTCCTACAAGCATATGATTATTGCAGTAATAACATACATATTAATAACCATATCATTCACAGTTTCATATATTTATATCCTCGCAACATGCTTCCTTCACTGTTCACATTTACTTTGTCATTTAATTTATGGCAACATGAGTAAGCTCGGCCGCTGTCAAAATGTTACATCAATTAAGCTTAGTATGATTAGTGTATGGGGAGGTGTAATGACAAAAACTACAACTACATCTATATACTACATCGATTACAGCTAAGGGATAAGTCCAAGAAAACATACATAAATCTAGTCTTACTTCCTCGCTTACACTAAATTGAGTTTGGCGCGAAAAGCAACTTCATTATGTCAATGTATAGTCGACTGAGCAACGCGTCCCCATCTGTCAGTTAAAAGGAGGACTTGAACAAAATTTGGGATTTTGTGAACAAGTAGGAACATAACAGGTTTGTACTGCAAATAAGTGAAATCGAACAAAAGCCACGCCCACTTTTTCGATATCGAAAATTTCGTAAAGTGGCCAAAATGTGATAATTATGTCAAGTATGCCAATAACTAAAGCAAAACTTTCGATTTAGACCTGATATATACTTTTATTGAAAATTTCGAAGTCGAACAATAGATATGCTCACTTTCGAAAATGGCAAAAATGTTGTAATTAATTTAAGAATGACGATAAATTATAGCAAAATTTGAGTTTACTTAACAAGAGGACCGAGAATAGATTCATATTTAATGTAAGTGAAATCAAATAGGAGTCACGCCTACTTTTTCGATATCGAAAATTTCGAAAATGTCATAAATGCTATGAATAATTTACGAATGCCGATAAACTAAAGCAAAATTTGAGATAACTTGAATAAGTGGAAGCAAAACAGATTGGGGTTTAAGGTAAAGGGAATTGAACAAGACCTACACGCCCCCTTTGTCGATACCGAAATTTTCTAAAGTGGCAAAAAATGTGATAATTGATGCACGTATGCCTATAAATTAAATCAAAGTTGGAGTGTTCTTAAACAAGTAGACCCAAAAATTGATTGTTATTAGAAATGCGCTAAATCTAACAGTAACCACTCCCATTTTTTGTATAACAACATTTTCGAAAAGACAGAATTTCAATAATTCATTTACGAATGTCTATAAGCTGCAGATTGATGTCCCTTACTGTTAGCTGTTCGGATATTTGTGCTAGAGAAAGTCTCGCCGCCCCTTCCTGCCACACCCCAACCGGATTTTTTTCTGACTACGACCTATGCTACATATACTAAAACAAGCACAAAAATAAATAACAAACAATTATCAAATGAATAGTTTATTGTGAGTATGTTTTTATTGCTGGCATTGCGATTCGGTGAAAATTTGAAATCAAAAATATATGAAAATGCAACGTGTCAGTCAAAAAAGCAGTGAAAAATGAAACAGAATGCATAAATATCATGTCAATTGTTTTATTGTACAACAAATTACAAACGATTTTGTGTGACTAATAAATCCAAAGCACAAACACAAACATACAAATCTACATATGAGCATGTATTTATTGGTATAAGCAATAAGCGTACAAATGACATTTTTATCAATATTTGTAATGAACTAAATGATGAATTAGATAAGTAGCTAGTGAGACAAATTTTTGGTTAAAAGCTTGAACTAAAGTGACAAACGAGAACTAGTACGATAGTAACCAGACTTTCACCAGTTAGAAATCGTGAGTTGAGTAAACAACACAAGGCGTTTTCAATTGTATTGGAAAAAAATGCTATTCATACAAACTCTATTCACCAAAAATATTTTTTATTTTAATTTAAATTTTTATTTATTTATTTTACATATTAAATTCGCCTATTGATTGTCCATTAAAGCGTTTAAGAACGAACTAGTTATGATTGTGATTGCACTGGAAACGCAACAGTTCAGAACCACAGAGTTACCTAGAGGGTAGATTTTACTGCGTTGGTATGCGTATGTCAATATTTCGCCAAATAAAATGACAGCTTTCATATTCGCTGGCTTGAACTTATATATCAAATCACCGTCATTCATTTAGTTCAATAATAACAAATCAAAAAATGACGGCTTTGTGGATCATAATGAGATTGTGCTTTTCTGAGTGAGGTGAAAAGTTAGAAGCTGAATTAAAATTTATGAAGCTTTTGAATCAAAAAAATCGAACAAAAAGGTGATCATTTTTTTTCATAAAACAACCTTTATATCGTTCAATGCATCAGAAAGCAAAATATAATTTTCACATAAACGAAACCGCAGTCTCGCAAGCTTGTCTTTGATTTTTTATGATAAATTTCATATATATGTAAATGTCATATTAAATGGCAACTCTTTAAAATATTTTTTTCATATTCCATCAATACACGAACCACAAATTACAAATAAATGAGTTTATTAACCTAATAAATTTGTTCACCTCCAGCTAAGCTTGCTGCTTCCTCACTCATTCAAATCAACTTCAATTTATTTTTCCGAATTATTAATTGAACTTAGTTTGAAGTGTGTTTCCTTAAGCCTAATATAATTAAATAGTTTCATAGTCAATTAAAATAATAAATATACCAACCATCTGCGCTGTAATCAATTATAATTGAAATTTGTTGTGGTCAAATTTATCAACTCAGTAATAACTTTTAATTTCAGCATTTGTTAGTTTGAGTAGCTTTTGTATGTTTTTGTGAAATTCCATCTTTTCATAGGACCTCAAGTTATATATACATACATACATGCTGTGGGGAATGAGGAGGGATTCTAACAAACGCATTTACTTTTATTATTGAAATAACTGTGGAACTTTCTCCGCTGCACTACTAAGGATTCTCTTTTGCTAAACAGTTTCTAATGGCAAATAGAAGTACTTTGAAGCTAAGCTCTAAGCAGTTTATAAAGGGAAATGTAGGTACTTTACCCTAAGCACTAATCAGTGTGTGAGGGTATATAATACTATTTTAAACCACTCTATGCAGGTTTTAAGTTCAAATACATGTACATTGCCCTGAGGGCTAAACCGTTTGTAAGGGCATATATATGTAAGTACTTTGAGCCTAGACTCTAAGTATTTCCATTAAAGGATGAAACCTTCCGAAAGGCATTTTTTACAGTTGGTAATAACTTCAATGAGTTAGCCTAGTACCAAGAGGTTTTAGTTGAGCCTTGGATCTAAGCAGTTATTAAGGGGAAATGTGAGTACTTTACCCAGAGTGCTAGACCCTTTATAAGGACATATAGAAGGACAAATATAAGTACTGTATCCATGGGCACTAAGCATCCTGTTAAAGCATATATAAGTACTTTTTCCAGTAACAGTAAGCAGTTTATAAGGGCATAGTTAAGTACTTTAAGCCTTACTACTAAGGGGTTTAAAATGTTGACATTAAACAGATAAAGACTTTGGTTTTACCCACTGCCTCAACAATACTAAACACTTAAATTAATACTCTCATTACTGAATATGCTTTTATAAGTACTCATAAAACTCTCAGCTGCCACCTAGTGTTATTTGTTTTTTTTTTTATTCAAAAAAAAAGTATACCCAATAATAAATAATAAATGCACTCAATAATTGAATCAAAAGTCAAGTTTGTGCGACGTAGAAAAGACGGTTAAAGTACTGTCAACACTTATCTAAATACCACTTAATCTTTATAATTTAATTGACTGTGCTGATATATATTCACTACTGACATTTAGCGCGCTTTTGTTGTAGCTTTTGATGAGGATTCCTCTTCTTTCAACACTGCTATAATCACGAATACAATTGTTCTTTTGTTTTTTAATATTACAACCAGTCGGATACTAGCCTTTTTTTTCTGCTGCCGCTAAACGTTTGAGAACAGCAGCTTTCATACTACATACGCCATTATGCCATTAATAAATTCTTCGATAATCTCACTTTTCAATTGTGGACTTGTATTTGTGCTCGTAAATCAAATAAATCACTAAGCCATAATATGGCTGGTTGAACATGGCCATCAAAGCTACATACATTTCAACTCGCACACTAGCGGGAGCACATACATCTTTCTATACATATATATGTAATTATGCAGGGACGGATGCATTGCGTGGCGGCAGCAAGACTGACCGCATATATTGAGGGCCTTTACAATACTTCCAAAAATTATAAAATAATAAAGAAATGTATTATTTAATTTAGTAACCTTAATTTTGACTTAAAAAAAATAAAAATAAAAAGTTGTATCGTACAGTAAAGCAAATACATGCAATACTTTTTTTGTACTTTTAAACCTATTTGTAGTTAAATTTTAACTTTTATTTTTGACTTAATATTTCGCACAAACATTAAATAAAAGAATTTCAATTAAATATCTCTTACCTTACAGGGATTATTTTGTTGTATTAAAATGAAAAACAGGCTAACAGGCACAGGCTACAATTAAATTAGGTTTCAAATAAATTTTTTTCGCAGATCATATTAATAGCTGTAAGTCTGTCTCATCTCAAGTCACTAAATTTGAGATTTTTCATTAGCGACAATTTTTGTGACTTCAGATGATTTCGGTATTCTGTAAGAGAAAATCACAAAAAGTTCACCAATGATAAGGAGTGAAAACACACTTGCATACATCTCAAGTACATCATTTGACAGTACTTATATACATATCGCGATAGCCCAGGTAATAAGCGTCTCGAGTACAACGTGTGAGACTCAGGTTTGAACCCAGGTTCGCGGAGAATTTTTTTTTTTTATCTTAATTTTATTTTTTGTTAATTAAATAATTTTTTTTAATATATAAATGTTTTTTTAATTTTTTTTATTTATTTATTTAGATACATTTATATTAAACAATTAGTACATTAAGATAATAGAATCTTTTATCGTACAACAAACAAGAATTACAATTTACACTAAAAATTTATTATTTTTTTAATTTCTTTAATCTTTAGCCCATTATTTTACTGTTTGTGACCTGCCTAGAACCAGCTGACAAATTAGTGACTCTTTTTTTGAGACTAGAGATGTGAGACATCTAACTGAATACCAAATTGTATTAAAATTGAGATTGAGCAAAAAATGTTTCTATTAGTGACTAGATACTGCTTACAGATTTCACCTATAAATCCAAGTAAAAAAAATTTGCATTTCAATTTCTTTCGTTAAATTGAAAAAAAGCTTTACCAGTTGTAAGAGATCATATTACCAAACCAACAACAACAACAACGACATATTAAATCCAAATAAAAAAAAATTTTATATTGAAATTTCTTTCGTTAAACTGAAAAATAACTCAACTTTAAAACAAAAACCTAGTTAGGCTGAACTTACAAATTGTATTATCTCAATATCTATTAATATTTTTCAAAACCCTATGCTTTGAAATTTATTTATTCTAATCTTAATATGTTCCTGATAAATCAAAAATCTTTACAACTTACTACTTTTGAAAAGTTTTCCAGCTTTTGTTATTCTAAACTAAAGGGACCGGCAGACTTTGTCCTGCCCAGATATTTACCTGAATGGATCTAGAAATATTAACTTTTCCTATCCCTATCATTATCTCTATCTTTATCACTATCCTATCCCTATAGATGTAAATATTTCACATACACACGATTCCACTTCACAATCGATCAATCCATTATTGAGCTTTTCTAACAAAAAAAAAATTCTAAAAATTCGTACGACACATATGAGTAATGACCGTTGAAACTAACGTCACTTTCTTTTATATATAAAGATTTATAAAGACGTTCAAAAATACAGAAAAAAGTGTTTCCCGCATGAAATTTAACTATGACTTATAAACATTTAATTAACTGAAGGCGGCCTCCCTCGCTGTTCCCTCAAATGGCCTAAACCACACTGCATCGGGCCCTGCATCCTTGCTTACCTATACTCATAAACACTCAGCGTATTGAGTCGCCTATAGAATATAAGTCAGTTATGTTGTTACGATTGACCACGTTCCGTGTATGACAGCATTATAGCCCAATGGTAATGTTCAAACTGGCCAACAGCCAATTTATTGCAGCCATATTGTTTCCGCTCATTTGGCGAGCGCGTCTGGTACGAGTTGCTCGGTTGCTGAAGCGCATGCTTTTGATTGCTTTGACTCGGTACATTTTTTTTCTGTTTTTTTTTGTTTGCTCCTCAAAGATTTCTTTTGCTTGAACTGTCAATTATTAAGCTCCATAAATCGCTTCAACAGTTTCAATTACTAGTCGTCAGCTGCCAAGTATTTGGCATTTTATTAAATGCAGTTACATGCCGTATGACCATTTCATTGTGGCCTTTGATATTTTCCGTTGGGAAAATTTGTTTTTAATGTGGATTATGTATTTTTATAAATACTTAAGCGAGAAAATGATACTCTCAAAATTCAAATTATGTTTAAAATAGTTGAGCGAATATTACCAGAAAAGGATAAAAAAAAACATCCAAAAGCGCTTTGATGCAGTTGCTAATAACTTCAATCAGTCGGCGTAGTACTCGTACCAGAAGGAGTTAATAGAGTACCGTATTCATATCCGGCAGAAGAAGTGCTTGCCGTTATAAACAAAAAAACGTAAAATGTGAGTAATGAGATTATAGTTACACCAACTTTTCTGCATATTTGATTTAGAAATATTTGTTTAAGTTCGAAGAATGCGTTTTGTAGCTCGAAAAACATATCTAAGTTAAAAAAAAACAATGTCTGGAAGTTCGGAACGTTTCTTGAAGCTCGAAAAAGGCATCTTTAGTTTGAAAAAGTGTTTGTCATTTAAGCAAAATATTTCTTGACGGTCGTGAAACATTTCTTTTAGTTCAAACACGATTTCTTCGAAAGAAGCCTCTTTAAACAAAAAAAATTTTCAGGAAATTTAAAAAAAGCCACTTTAAATCCAAAAAAGTGTTTGTTATTTCAGAAAAATATTTTCTGAAGTTCCAAAAACATTTATTTAAGTTCAAATAGAATATCTTGAAGTTGCAAACACGACCCAATTAATCACGAAAAGTGTTTCTTGGAGTTCGAAAGAGGTATTTAAGCTCGAAAAAATATTTCTCTAAGCTCGAAACAGTTTCTTGAAGTTCAAAAGATACCTCTTAAAGTACGCAAAAGTTCCTTTATTTAAGAAGCTTGTTCCTTAAAATTCTTAAAAAATTTCATTAAGCTTGAAAATATTTCTTTAAGTTCGAACATGTTTTCTTTAAGTTCAAACCCATTTCTTTAAGTTTAACAACTTTTTTTGAAGTTCGAAAAACAACAAGATCAACAAATATTTCTGGAAGCTCAAAAAAATTTGCTGAAGTTCGAAAAAGTTTCTTGAAGTTCGAAAAAGTCGCTTGGAGCTCGAAAAAGTTTCTTGAAGGACACTTTAAGCTATCAGAATTTGTGTTATTTGAAAAAAAAATTTTATGATTTAAAAAAAAATCTCCTTAAGTTCGAAAATTCTTTAATAAGCTCTAGAAATCTGTTTTAGCTCCGAAAAGTTTATTAAAGTTCGTAACCCGCTTGGTTAAGCTGAAAACATATTTCTTTAAGTTCAAAAAACATTTCTTAAGTTCAAAAATGAGTGGACCAAAATTTTCGATTTCGAAAAATCCTATTTAATTTCGAAAAAGCCCCTTTATCACTAATAGTTTTTCTTAGTTGGGAAATATCGTTCTTAAAGTTCGAAAAAGTCGTTTTAGATTAAAAAAAAAATATTTAAGCTCTGAGTTTGAGAAAAGATTCTTGAAGGCAAATCACGGCTATGAAGAAAACACCTGTTCGGCGAAATCCCCAGTCCAACCCGCCCAGTTTTATATAAAAGTTTCTTGAAAAAGGAACGATCAAGTTGTACTTTTCTAGTGTATGGTATAGAATTATCAAAGAGTTAATTTTGTAAATATATTTAGCATATGGCTGTAGTTATGTATGTTTTATGTGCTAGATATCTAGATACATATATATAAGTATATATATGTTTGTTCTACCATAAGATAAAGCTATAAATATATGCGCCTCTAGGTATGCTTTAATAAAAGTGAGTGGGCAAAGCATAGCATGCCAGGATAAACAACATTATTCAAACACATATTTGCATATATATAGCTGTGAATGTAAATATTGTATATATGTAAATATGTAATACAATTATTCCTCAACAAATCCACTCACAATCACCGTATACATGCACCAAACACGCTTCATATATTCACACAATTACGCTTTTATTCAATTATGTATATATATATATTTATATAACCCTATACATATCATTGTCATACGAAATCACTTAATGAAAAAATAACAAGTCCCACACAAATCCGCTCAAATCTCATACTTCAAACAGAGAATCTCAATGTTGGTCAACAAAAAATTAATCAGACTCAGTGGCATAGTAATTTTGCTGATCAATGAATAATTTTGGTTTTGGCAAAATTAGAAAATAACTATACGAGTATATAGCTTATTTCAAACAAAGTATATATTTACTTTGTATGTATATAAATGAATAGAACAAGCAAAATACGGAGATAGGTAAAGCAAATTAGGAGACGATATAAGAAGAAAATAGTTTAGCAAGTTAACGAAGCTTTCGCAACATAATTTTTTTGAGAGAAAATAAAAAAAATTCTAAAATTAGAAATTTACATAAAATTTTTAAAGAAATTCAAACAAATTTTAACGAAAAAAAACAGAGAATTTAAAAATTCTATGATACGCTATAACTATTAACTATATATATTAGCGCGGATGAGGGATTCGATGGCACGTATCACACCAACATTGTGGTCAAACATAACGGCAGTTGTCTGTACGTGCCCCCTGGTATCTTCAAGAGCACATGCAAGATAGACATCACGTGGTTCCCATTTGATGACCAACACTGCGAAATGAAATTCGGTAGTTGGACTTACGATGGAAATCAGGTAAAGTGTTAATGTGTACAACAAACGCATACACATACATACCATACTTAAACTAAATACATATATATACCATAGACATAACATACATATAACATAAACATTACAAACATACATAGCGCGCAGATGCATTTAGTTTTGTATAGTGAAAACTCAAAACATTAGCCCATATATAGTACACATGCATACATACATAGGCATTTTCAGCGAGATCATATATTTCATTAGGTTTCGATGAACTCGTCATACAATTCAAAAGCTCTTTTTATTTTTCTAACTGCATTCGTGTTAGATTCTTTAGTTGTCGATATACATATATGCCTATTTATTTTAATGGTTTCGACACGTTAATAACAATACAATCCGAAAGCTCTTTGAAGAGCTTTTAAGTTACATACATTTTATATATTTAATTATGGGTTGCTATGTGTTATCGTATATCAGGGTTTATTTTCTTTTATTTACACGCTCTTAAAAAAATACAATTTAAAAGCTATTGGCAGAGCTTTTCATGCTTTTAACAACATACATATTATATTAGGTGATTTTCGATGTACATATACCCGTATATCTTTTATTTGGCTTGAGGCATTCATAACAATACAACTCGAAAGCTCTTGGAAGAGCTTTTGCTCCAATTTTAACTTCATAAATTTTATACACATTAATATACCATGTATACATAAGATCTTATTTATTATTGTTTTAATACATTTTTTTTTTTATTACAATTTGAAACTCTTACAAAGCTTTTAATTTTTTTTAACTACATACATTTTATGTTCGTTGATCGTCAAGATAGACACACAGTAGAAAACTAGTCAAAAATATTTTTTTTATGTTTGCATTGCCATAAAAGGCTGTAGCTTAAAAAATAAAATGTCTCACATAAAGACGCTCTTCCGCAGGTCTTCAACTAAAATTCCTTGGAATCCCCCATTCAAACTTTCCGATTAAAAAATCAAATTAAACTAAGTTAAAATTTGGGAAATGGTAAAAGTCTATTTGTTAAAAAAGGTAAAAGTGTAAAAGCTGTAAAGCTTTAAAGACTCTCCAAACATTCTTCATGCCAACTTACACAAAAGTTCAAGAAGGTTTAAGGCTACTCTGGTTCACTCAAGCTCGATTTCAGTTTTTACAGTGCAAAACAACGGAAGCTTTTTAAAAGCTTTTTACATTAATAAAGCTTTAGGCATGAAAGTTCATGTGTCCATAATGTAACAAGCTTATGCTGCGAATATCGGCAAGAGCTAACTCATGAATCCTTCCAATATTTGAAACAAATTTTTAAACTAAGTAAAAAAGCTCAAAAAATGGCTTAACCTTACAAAAGCTCACTTTCGATTTTTCTAAAGATTAACATTTTAAAAACTTCATACTTCAAATTTAATAAACCATAGCTAGATATTTTCACTTAGAACAGAAAACAAATTTACATAAATACATACATTTAAAAACGGAATATTACTTTTAATCTCATCACAAATATACTTTGAATAATAAAATTTTTTTTTTAATTTTTTTTTTTTTTTTAATTAAAATTATACAATTTCTATTTTTGTATACATATACTTGAGGAACGAAAATCTGTTTAGTATCATCTTAAACATATTGAATATTTAAAAAAAAAATTTTTTTTTCACGTAAAATTATGCACAAATTAAACAAGTTGATTTTTTTCTTGTTTTTCAAATAATGTTAGACATTTTTATTTATTTATAACAAATTTATGCTGCTTATTAAACTTACAATAAACACTGTATGTAAAGAAAAAAATGAACTACGCAGAGCCAAGCGTTTTTAATGCAACATTTCTGTTTTTTTTTTACTTTAACTACATTTGGCATATTGTGCGAATACTAGAGGGCACACTTGAGAAATTTTAACACGCTTTCTGTTTATTTAAAAAATTTATAATTACTTTTCACCACATTTTTACCTCTGAAACTTTACATTAAAGTCCAATTTTTTTTTTTTTTAGTTTTCAAATGCTGCAAACAAACTTGTAACTTGAAAACAATTCACTGCGTTTTTGTGAATTGCAAAACCAAAACACAAACAATTAACAAAATTATAAAACAAAATTAAACATAAAATTATAAAACAGGGTGTTGACAAAAAACTTTCAAACCTAAAGCTTGATAGTTTTCTGTTGACAGCCACTACACAAAATAAAGATTTAAAACAAAAAACATTACACAAACAGAAATAAAAATATCCAATTATAGGTGAAGAGACTTATTGGAATCATGTGTGAAATGTAAAATTTTTCGAAAAAAAAATTTTGATTACAAAAACTTTTTTTTTCAAAAAATTTACAATTTCAACTATTTTGCATGTAGAGCAGGAAATAGAACAATTTTACTGAAGTGCGTACACATTTGTTTACACCCAAGAAAATAAAAACAAACAACATAAATAAGTGTAAAAAATTTGAACGCAATATATGCAAGAACTCTTAATGAAAAACAAACAAATTTTTGCTGTTTTCCAAGCGTACGCAACGACAAAAGCGCGTGGTAGTCACGCACTATCTCTCTCTCGCGCGCTCTTTGCACTTTTTATAAACATTCGCTTGCAGGAAACAGTATATGCGTTTTTTATAAAAAAAATTTCCAATTACACTTAAACTCACTTCAAAGCACCCTGT
This sequence comes from Merzomyia westermanni, assembly GCA_949987695.1. Classification (NCBI taxonomy): domain Eukaryota; kingdom Metazoa; phylum Arthropoda; class Insecta; order Diptera; family Tephritidae; genus Merzomyia; species Merzomyia westermanni. Next base: position 190,858,145 of record OX465289.1, read on the forward strand.
ATTGACACTGAAAAAAATATATGACGCACGCACTTTCACAAAAAAAAAAGCTGTAAAATACACTGAAAAAAATTATACTGTATATACACTGCAAAAAATAGCACTTTCACGCGTTAAATTGACAGTTGATAGCGAATATGAATTCAAAAATTGCGTCGAAATTTTTTATTTTTTAAAAAATATGAAAACAAAAAACCTTGTTTTCAAAAAAAAAATGCTGAAAAATTCTTTATGTTTTCATTATTTATTGTACAAATTTTTTTTTTCTAGATTAAACTTGTCACAAAGACGCCCAACTGTCAGTCAACGCTCAGTTTTTGTTTACACACTCTTTCTCAATATTCCTATCACACTTTTTCCGCTGCTTATTTTTTTCGATCCCTCAAATAATCTCAGCCAATTTTACACGCGCTCTTCTTACACTACACTACATACAACAAAAAACATATGTGTCGTTCTCTTCAATAACAAACTCTTGCTTCTTTTTTACAATTTGATTTTGTAAAAATTAACAAGAAACTTTTTGTATTTTTTTCTTATATAAACAAAAAATATATTAATGCAAATATTTTTGAATTCTCTCTTTCCCCACTTTGCCCTAACCGGAAAATCAAACAACTACAACCACAATACCGTCCAAAAAAACACAAACAACTATTGCATTTTTAACTGCTGTAAATGCAACCCTGTTATTACTACAATACTCAAAATCTTACACAAACATAAATTACAAAAAACTTATATTTACAAACTTTTGCACGTGTACAAAATTTTGTAAATAAAAAAATATGTCACTCAAAAAAAAATTTACAATAAAAAATAGTTGGATTTGGTTTTGAATTCCGAAGATGGAGGGGATCTTTCCGATTTCATAACAAATGGCGAGTGGTATCTGCTTGGTTAGTAAATTTTATAAAACATTTTATGTGTCAATTTTTAAGTGTTTCTTTTTATTTTGAATCTTTTTTGATATTCAATCTTGTTTTGTTATTTGGAAATGCTTGCTTTGACAGGACGTTAGTATTTATAGAAAAATCTAGCATGTAGAAGAAAAATTGCTTACGTTTTTTATAATTACTTTAAAAAAAAGTTAAGAACCCTGTATTTAAAGTATATTATTAGAATTTTATAGAAAATTTTAAGTTAATTATATAAAATAAACAAAAACAATTTCAAAAAGTAGTCCACACTTCATAGGGAAAATTAACAACAACTCACGCAGGGCTTCTTTGGTCAAGCGCCCGCATTAATAGCATGAAATGGACAATTTTTCTAAAAACAATAGGAACTCAGTTGGTTTGCGCTGGTATCCACCACAGGTACCTCGGTAATGTACGGGTCGATTAAAATGATATACAACGTATATTTTACTATCTCAACATAAACCACCGAGGAGATTTTTGCGCCGAACTTCTCTTCCAATTTGTGGTGTGCTACTTTGAATTTTATTTCCCACATATCGGAGTGGCCTATCATTTTTCGCCGACTTCAAACTGCATTTTCTAAGAAGCCTTCCATGGCATAAATACACCCGGAAAGTTTGGCAAACCCTGCCCAGGGGCGAACCCGTTTTGAAAGAACTTTTTTAACAGTGGCAACAGAGCAGCATTTACTACGGTAACTACGAATATCGTGCCGTTTCTGAAACTACCAAACGCCCATAAAGTCAAATCATATCAAATAAAATTAGATAAAATAAAATAAAATAAAATAAAATAAAATAGAATAAAATAAAATCAAATAAGATAAAATAAAATCAGACGAAGTAAAATAAAATAAAATAAAATAAAATAAAATAAAATAAAATAAAATAAAATAGAGTAAAATAAAATAAAATAAATTAAAATAAATTAAATTAAATAAAATAAAATAAAATAAAATAAAATAAAATAAAATAAAATAAAATAAAATAAAATAAAATAAAATAGAATAAAATAAAATCAAATAAGATAAAATAAAATCAGACGAAGTAAAATAAAATAAAATAAAATAAAATAAAATAAAATAGAGTAAAATAAAATAAAATAAATTAAAATAAATTAAATAAAATAAAATAAAATAAAATAAAATAAAATAAAATAAAATAAAATAAAATAAAATAAAACAGAATAAAATAAAATAAAAAAAAATAAAATAAAATAAAATAAAATAAATTAAATAAAATAAAATAAAATAAAATAAAATAAAATAAAATAAAATAAAATAAAATAAAATAAAATAGAATAAAATAAAATCAAATAAGATAAAATAAAATCAGACGAAGTAAAATAAAATAAAATAAAATAAAATAAAATAAAATAAAATAAAATAAAATAGAGTAAAATAAAATAAAACAGAATAAAATAAAATAAAATAAAATAAAATAAATTAAAATAAATTAAATAAAATAAAATAAAATAAAATAAAATAATTTTGTTGTTGGTTTTACGGTCTGTTCATTTTACATATTATTGTAAGCATAACGAGCTCAAGACCAGTTGATAATAATTCTTAGTTAATTATTATTATTTTTGATTAGATGTTTGTTGCTTTCAATTTTTCCTCTAGTCAAAAATAATAATAATTAACTAAGAATTATTATCAACTGGTCATGAGCTCGTTATACTTACAATAAAATAAAATAAAATAAAATAGAATAAAATAAAATAGAATAAGTTAGAATAAATTTAAAAAAAACTAAAATAAAATAAAATAAAGTAAAATAAAATAAAATAAAATAAAGTAAATTAAAATAAAATAGAATAAAATAAAATAAAATAAATTTAAATAAGTTTAAAAAAAATAAAATAAAATAAATTAAAAGAAAATAAAATAAAATAAAAATTAAATTAAAATTACTAAAATAAAATAAAATAAAATAAAATAAAATAAAATAAAATAAAATAAGATAAAATAAAATAAAACAAAATAAAATAAAATAAAATAAAATAAAATAAAATAAAATAAAATAAAATAAAATAAAATGAAATGAAATGAAATGAAATAAAATAAAGTAAAATAAAATTAAATTACATAAAATTTAAAAAAATAAGATAAATAAAAATTAAATGAAATAAAGAATAAAATAAAATACTTGTTGATTTCCAATTCGGTTCCTTATTAATTACTTAATCAGGAAATAATCATTATTGATTAATAAAAACGATTAATGTCCTGACTAATCATTAGACTGGGTCAATCTATTAACCGATATCGCGCCATCGATTTTTCGATAGGTTTTGGGCTCAGGAAAAAAAAGTCCACTACGCATACCCAAAAAAATAATTTTCGAGCCTGCGAAATTTCACCATTTCAATCGACCTACCCTACTAATCATAGTTTAGTGAATGGCAATAAAATTATCTTGAAAAACAGCTATGATTAATTAAAAATGTGTTTAATCGATTAATCACGCAAGCAAGGATATTAGTCACACATCCCTAATGAAATAGTAGTATAACTTAAACATTTCCTTTAGTTTATAGCAGTTATTTGCATGCACCAAAATTTTAAATAATTTTTTTATTTTATTTAATTTGTTTCAAATGTAAATACGTGTGCTTAATGTTTTTGACCGTTCCATTCCGATTCATATTTCGCTAATAAAGTACTCTCTCTCTCTCTTTCTTTCTTTCTCTTTGCAAATTCGTTAAACCAAATAACTTTAACACTTCTTCCCTCCCAAAAAATTGTCACGTTTGTTGATTTTATTTAAAAAAAAAATTATAATAACAATAATTATACTTATATATTAAAATTATATACATATATATATATCTACTATGTATATAAAAAAATTAAAAATTTAATAAAACAAAAACCAACAACAAAACAATGCAACATTTCGTCGTCCAAATTTACCGCAACACCCTATAGCCATGCCGGGCAAGAAGAATACCATCGTCTACGCCTGCTGTCCCGAACCCTACGTGGACGTTACATTTACGATACAAATACGACGGCGTACATTATATTATTTTTTCAATTTAATTGTGCCGTGTGTGCTGATATCATCGATGGCTTTATTAGGATTTACACTACCTCCCGATTCGGGCGAAAAATTAACATTAGGTAAGTAAAGGGTTAATGGGAGTGGGGAAAATTTTGAAAAGTGTATTTATTTTCAAAGCAACATACTTACATACATATTTGTATATTTCTATATGCCTATACTCGTATTGTAAATTTTCTTAAGCGACATTTTCAGGTTTATCGGGTAACGAAAAAATCAGAGCGTGAAATTAACTGGTAACTACGACAAATTTTTTTTTCGTCTTAAATCTTCAAAATAAAGAGATGCAACGGATGTTGTTTAACACAATAAAACAGCTATGCTTTTTGAGTTTTTCGTTTGTCAAGAATTTATGAATACCAGCGCAGCTCCAATAGAAGTTAAATCAGCGGTAGCGAAATGGGGAAATACTGTATTTTAATATACTTCAAAAACAAATTTATTTAGGAAATATTGAAGTATAAAATTTAGAGCTGTGCGATTAATCAATTAATCGAACATGCCAATTTGCCTGAGCTTGATCTTTTAATTAATCAGCGCAATGAATATTAATTAATCAAAGCGACTAATTTTTCGATTAGTCACGTTTTGATTATTCATAATCTAATTAATTTGTTTATTCAGAAAACTGTGTAATCACAATCTCAAAATTTGATTAATCAGCAGCTTTGACGAATCAGAAATATTATTAATTAAAAACTTGTTTAATTACACAAACTTAACAAAAGATTTAAATTGAAAATTGTATGTAATTAAAAAAAATTAATCAAGGTTATAGCTGGAAAAGTATTTGCAAAATTTTTAATGTAGTATCAGACCAGGCAAACGGTATCCTGGTTGACATGTGGTTTACCTACAAAGTTCAAAAACAAAACTAAAAATAAGCTTCTATCTCTCCCTCTCCTCCTTCACTTTCCTCTTTATCCTGCTCTTCATCTCACTCTCCCTTTATATCTCCCTCGTGTGCCTCTCCCTTTCCGTTGTTTCCTTTGCATTACTCTCTTCCTCTCTCACGCCATTTCTGCACCCCTCCCTCCCCCTTTTAATCGCCCTCTCTCTTCACCTTATCGCTTTTCCTCACGCTCTCCCCTCTTTTAGTTTACTTTGTTTTCCCTGTAAAGCGTTAAAGTGCTTAAAGTTAAGTTAGATATGAGCGATAGCCCTCATCGCTATTTTCACAAAGGCGCTAGATGACCTGCTACATTGGCTTGCTCTCCGTAAAGCTAATAGTACGTCCAATGTAGTTCGCTCTATCAACATTCTACGGTCTTAACCTTCAATGACCCCAACAATGTACCTTCCTGGTAGTCCCCAACCCCTAGATGGCATTGAGAGTGCCAAATTTTATGTTCTTGTATGGTCCCATAATCTGAAATATCTCAAATAGAGCCAGGTTCACAGCAACTCTTATAAAGTGGTGTGATCTAATAGGCCACGTACGAGCACTTATGCGAACTTTATGGATTAACTAAGCTTACGTGTTCTTGTGCGTTGATGTTTCATTTTGATACCCCACCGTGTGAATGTATATGTGCCCCAACATACCTTTCACTCCCGAAGAGCGCAGTAAGCGACGTTGTCACTAGAGGCTTAATATCCCATTGCCACAGACTACTAGATGCAGCTTTAGCCAGTTTTTTTTATATTATTTATTTATAATAAAAGCTAGGTATTAAAATAAACAATTTTAAGTAATTATTAAAAGCTGCTTTAAACAATAATCCTAAAAAAAAAACAAACAAAGTATTATAAAAATCCTGAAATCCCAAATTAGTTAAAACCCTTTTCTACGTAAATGAGATACGTGCTGTCTCTTGCCGTACTCTTAGTACCGGATCTTAACTGCTGACAGCAATCCAACGCTTTTTCCAAAAAAAACCACTCAACATTAATTTATGTTATGTATGTATATTTAATTAATTTAAAATTTTTTAGGTCTCTTCTGCAAAAGTTATGGTGTTAATTTCTTAAGTAAAACTCAGAAAAAACTATTTCCATTTGTTTTTTGGCCAATTTTAAAAAAAAAAAGCTATTTTCAATTGAAATATGTTTATATTGTTTTCTCTTTCTTTTTTATTATCTTTGATTGCAGGCGTAACTATACTTCTATCCCTAACAGTATTCTTAAATCTTGTTGCTGAATCCATGCCGACAACGTCGGATGCTGTTCCCCTAATAGGTACACTGAAAAAAAAAATTGAAAAAGTGTAAAGAAACAAAAGAAAAATCAAAAACAAAAATTGGCATTAGTTTAAAGAACAAAAAAAAAATAGTTTATTTGATACAATAAAATAAGTCTGTTCGAACATACATATACATACGATTGAATGAACCATGTATATCATAAATAGAGTCCTCAAAAGCACACTTGCACAAACACTTACTAACCATTAGAACATGCATACTTACACTAAAATTATGAGAGAATGACCGAGCTTCGGTTTTTTATGTTGTTGGGCAAAAAAAGCGATTTATTTACGTTTTCAAAAAGGTCAAGATCTCGCTCCCGGTAAAAACCTTCGGTTGTTGCTTTTTCTCTCAACAAAAACAAAATAAAAATAAAAAATTTACAAACGTCAAATAAGCTCATAAAGATCTTGAATTTGCTAAAAATCATTGTATGTTTAATATGTTGTTCATTGTGAAATACTCCGGTACGCCTTCGGTTTGGCCTTGAACGAAATTTGCTGAAGCTCGTTTCGGCATTAAAAATCAATATTTGGTTGTTCTCTGCACATTAATTCTGAGATATGAGCATTTCTTTTGATGTTTTTTTTTAATTTTTTTTTTTTTTTAATTTGATTTTTTTTTATTTAATTTTCTTAAGCTACCCGCATTGAATTCTCTTAGTTCGATTTTTTTATTTCTAAATTTTCTTCGCAACTGATGTGAATGTCTCCACAGCGCAAAAGCTAGCAAATGATCTCACCTCCTTTGTATTAAAGTGTACGGTGACCATCCGTTCTTCAAATTACAGTTCTTAAAAACTGTTTTGTAGCTAAAAAATTTTCTTTCGATTGACAATGGCAGGGGAAAGTATAATATCCATATACATTTATCTTTAGTGAAATTAAATTCAATTCTTTTAATGGTAAGTGCCCATCTACGATATATTTCGTGGCTCTTTTCTTAGCTGAGAACGGGGAGATTTTTTCTATCATAAGATAAAGAAAGCTCGTACCTGCGCCTTGGCAACCACGTCACTGTTGATAGTGTATTTGAATGCTACTTTAGAGATAGTTGAGAAGAGCTTTTTCTCTTCAGCACAATCGTTGCCGGATAGGTAATATTATTCGCATCATTCAGTGCCCTGTTAATATCCTTATCAGTGGACTAGGGAGAAAGGAAGTTAGGAGTTTGGTTTTGCTCTCATTTATGCGAGGTTAAATTTCTCTAGATTAATTAGACTACCACTTTCTAGGCCCTCATATTTAAGCTTTTAATTTTTTTTTTTTTTTGAGACACGTCTTTCCTTCCCACTCCCCAGCGCTGTCCTAGCTTTCTCTGAGGTAGCTTTCGTTACGGTCTCACCGCGGTTCAACGTCATTTTCATCAGTTTTCGGTATTTTGAAATTTCTAACTTAAGGTACTCTTTGGTTTGTAATAGGGTGGGTTGAAAAAAATTATTTCGCTTGGCATGGGGGAACAATTTTTATTTTACAAGAAAATTTGAAATAAAAAAAATATGTATAAATACCAAAATTTTTAAGTGTTTTTCGGTAGCCCATCAGTTTAAAAAAAAAAAATTTAAAAGTGTTTCAACGCAATTTTTTTTTTTTTTTGGTGAAAAACTGTCTATGTGATTATTTTAGTCCTCTTTCATACTAATTGCAAAAAACAGTATATTTTACTTAAATTACAACACCAAAACGAAAAAATTTGTTCAGCTTCTGATTTCATTGGCTTTCAAGATTCGAAATGACATTAAAAAATGTTATCCATTGGAACTATCAAATTTTTTTTTTTTTAAATCGTGTTGCCCACCACAAAAGTTAGTGTTGTGTAAAAAATTGTTTAACCAAAATTAAAAAAAAAATCTACCTCCATGCTAAAAAAATTTGTTTTCGACCCACCCTAGTATTTATTCACGTTGTTTCATTTGCCAAGCGTACAAGAATCTCACTTAACACGGTCATTCTACCAGCAGCTTTCAATCAGTCTAATCGATTTTTATTATTTATATTTCTATGTGTGCATTCACTCTATTGTCTGTTGGTGTTTTATATATTTATTAATCCTCTGTTTCAAAGTGCCTCACTTTGGCTTCATTTTCTCAAGATTAATTATTCTTTTTCAATTACACACTAACTCATCCAACTCACACACTTACAACTTAGAACAAAGCAGCAAAGTAAAATGGCATCACCACTACTAGAATAAATATTAAGAGTGTTAGTTGCATATATACTCTGAGAAACAGACATCAGTACAATGATAAAACCCAACCCAAATAAGCATCAGGGAATGTAAAAAAAACAACAAAAACAAGAATTCTCCTACTAAGTAGCTGCAAGATACTTAGCTTTTATTTATATTTATTCAACATTGGTTTTCTTTTTTTTCTTTAAGTATTTATTATTCTTTCTGCTCAATGATGTGTTTCATTATTAAAGCTGTGACACTTTTTATTGCATTTTGATTTGATATTGTGATGATTATTATGACAGATGATTTTATGGATGATGAGTGTATGAAGGAACCGAATAATAACATAGATTGGTGGCATTAGATTATTCTTTATTTGATTTGTTACAACGTTTTGAGTTTCTAGTGATAATTAGTGATGCCCTTTTTGTGTTGATTTATTTTCCAAAGTGTTTTATGAGGTCAATTTGGCGATTGATTGAGATGAAGTACCAGAAGAAGTATAATAAATATTTGAGTCTTTAATTGCATTAGGAAAAGTAATTGATGGTGTTAAAATTGCGACATATTAAGCTTGACTGCTTGCTGAAGTAGAAAAATTTATGTCACATTGATCATACATTGTACGATGTGATATCGCATGAATTGGCAGCACAACATCACCACTACTTTAAATGGAAAATCACACACATTTTGTATCATATAATATTAAGAACATCATATCCCATCAAAACGTGTTATCAAATCGCATGAACGGGCATCAGATCATCACACTTCACCTTTACTTAAATTGAATAATCATACAATTTGGCATCGTACAACATTGAGGGCAGCATAGCCCAGTGACATCACATCGCTTGAATTGGCAACATTTCACAAATACCTAAATTCATTGATAAATCATACAATTTTGCATCCTACACATAGCATGTATCCCTATCACATCATCACTTATCATCTCTAGTTGAATAGAAAACTTATGCAAATTTGAAGCGTCTAACATCAATAACATCACAGCTCATCAAATTATAGCACGCGACATCACAAGAAAGGACGCATATTGCAATGAATCAAACGTCTTTGTCACACATAATTAAGGAATTTTGTGTAGAAAGTGCCCATATTTGAGTTAAAGTAAGTAGTCATATGATATCACATCACGTCGTTTCATATCATATCATATCATAGCACACTTAATTCACATTCCAATACACTACGCAGGTATTGCAAAGTATGGCATTAATCACACTACTTAAGCACTTACGTTACTACTCACTTTTCAGCTCAATTTAGGGCAATATGACATCACATCACATCTCTTGATATCATTGTAAAAAACTACGTACAACAAAATCAAGTCACATTAACATTAACTCGTAACACATCATATCAAATGACAAGTTTCAGCAAAATACTTTATATCACAAATATAAAAACTCAATCTCATAATATTTTAATAAAAATTTTCAGGCGATTTCTTCAGTTGATCTAACTTAGTGTATCATGAATAAGAAAATAGATATACATTCAAAAAAGAATAATACGAGTAAATAACAAACTAAGTCAAACTGATCTCCTAAAACATTTATCATAATGTTTTATTTCTTATTTTTAATTTATTTAATTTATTTTTTGTTTAAATATCATTTACATTTTTCACAACAACTGTAAATATTTACGTTCTTTATGACATATAAAATAGATTGCAAATTAAGGTGAATATTTAGTTGCTAAACATTCTTCAGCCAACCTAAACGAATTAAATCTAAAACTAAAAAACCCCATCCCATCCCAGCCATTATCCACACTAAATAACGGTAAATTACCAAACTGTAAATATGAAATTAAAACAAACCAAACAAGAATCATCCCAATACCTTGATTTCGCTACCAGCCCATAAGAACAACGTTAGTGTGTACCAGAAAATAAGTAAAAAAATACAAAAAGCAAAAAAAAAAAACAAAAACATTTAATAACTTTCAAAAATGAAAAATGTAGTAAAAATAATGGTCGGGAATGTAAATCGTAATAGACAAAAGACACTAAGCAATGAAAAGCAAGACCCCTGCTCTATTGCGCTGACCTGCCGTGACTTGTGAGGTGGTTAAGTGCGGGGCTGCACTTAGTAATTTTTTTAGAATTCTTGAAAAAAATTTATTTAAAAATTTCTTTTTTTCTTGCAACTTTGTATGACCAGGGACCGCAAATAAAAGCTATTTCGGGAATTTCAACTTATTAAAAGATGAACTGGAAAATAAAAGTCAAATTTTTAGCTTTATTTTTTCGCTTAAAAAATTAAATTTCAAACCTTTTTTCAAATTTAAAAAGTTTTGATTCGTACAATAAGAAGTATACATAATTTTTTCTTTAAGAACCATGACTAGATTAAAAACAGATTTTAAGATTAAGAAAAGAAAATTGTAAGCATTTAATTTTTACTAAAAGAAACTAGTCAAATTTTACTTAAATAAAAAATAAATAAATTGAAAAATAAAGGACGAACATTACTTTTTTTTGGCTTAAAAAAACAAAATAAAATTTTAGCTTTTATTTATGTTTATAAAAAAGGAAATTTTAATCTATAACAAAAAAAATGTTATTGAAAATAAAAGTAGTTCAACTTTTTTAACTTAAAATTAAAAATAATAGGTGTCAAATTTAAAAGTTTACTGAAAAGTTGACAAACAAGAAATTTTAAAAAGCAAATAAAATAAATAAACACTTAAAAAGGAAAAGTCGAAATTTAATTTGAAAACTGAATAAACAAAAAAAAAGTATCAAAAGTAAAAGTCAATTTAAAGAATTTTACCATAGAAAACAAAAATAATTGAATTGAAAGAATAAAACAAAAATTTTAACTTAGAAAATTAAACAAAAAACTTTCCATTAAATTTAAGCTCATACCTCTGGTTGTAAATATAATCATACAATTTTTATTTGGAAAATTTAAATAAAAAAATAAGTTGAAAATAAAAAGAAAAAAGTAAAAGGTTAAAATTTTCTAGAAAATAAAAGAAAAATAAAATTCTAATTTTAACTTAGAAATTAGAATTATTAAACGAAAAAATTTATTAAAAACAAAAGTCAAATTTAAGAATTTTAAAATAGAAAACAAAAATAAATGATTTGAACGAAAAATTTTAAGTTTTATTTTTGACTAAAAGAATTTTTTCAAAAATATATGAAATTCTTAATTTCTATAAAAAATTAAAAGTCAGTCTTTCAAGCTAACCTCGTTACAGAGTCCCTGGTTATAGCTAGTTGGTAGCAAAAAACAACAAAATTTTAGGTAATTGTTATTGGAGCAGTACTCGAATTTTTTTAATATCAATTAACAAAATTTTATTCAATGATGGATACATTTAAATAATTTTTGGTAGTCAAAAAAATATATCAGACAACATAATTTTGTAAACAAACGCTTTGAAAGCACAAAAAATATATTCGGAAACGCATATGCCTACATAACCGACATAATTCGCGCCCATTCTGTAAAAATCTTGCGCTTTCATCTGAATCAATATTCAATTCTTTGTTGCAATAAAAACGCGTTTGTAAATATACACAAATAAATCAATCAACAACTAGTTATTGCGTTCTAAGATCTAATATCACAGTATATAGTTTCTAGAATTTCGAATGTTTAAACATATTACAAATAGTCTACGAAGCGCCGAAGGAAAGTTATATTATTTTGTGTCATTTGATACTTGGTGCCATTGAGGAAAAGAATAATTGTGTTAAAAACTTTAAGTGTATATATATATATATTTTTTTTTTGTAAAGTGTGCAAGTTTTATGTAAAAAAAATAACTTTAGCGGAAAAGTATGCAAGTTTGGAATAATAAGTTTCCAAGATGGCATGAAGTGTGCAGCAGCTATTATGTAACACTTCGTGTGAAGCTCTTTGTTCACATTCATGTCTTTTAGTTATATAATAACTTGTCCACTGCGTTAATAACATTTTCTACAATAATTCATTTTCGTACATTAATTTACATAAACCATCATCGTACCCTACATCATATCATAATCTGGTCTTATCTATACTGCCTTAGGCACACAATGAAAAAGCTGCGTTGGTAGGTATTTAAGTTTAATTTTTTTTTTTTTTCAATTTTATTTTCAGCTATTTACATATGTATTTACATACACAGAACAGTATTTAAAATAAAATGAGAGAAATGGTGCTATTAAAAAAAAAACAGTAGTAATGACATCAATTTAGCGTTTGGTTGAATGAACGGTATGATCGATTAAAACCTTACTTACTAGAAGGCTAAAGGAGCTGACACACTACACCCTTGTTAACTTGAGGAATCATAGAAGATAATGCCCATAATATGTTCCTCAAATTAAAGAGAGTTTGTGAATTACCCATAACATAAACGTGGCAATAATTGTATACCGACATTTAAACGATTGTATGAGGAATGGATAGATTTCAAAAAGATGTAACATACGCCTTCAGAAGAAAGTATTTGATGCAAATTATAAAGAAAATAAATTTATAAATTGCCGGAAACAAACTTGTTTAATGTAGCTTTAGCCAATTAAAGAGGTGACATCTCAAAACCCGTGCCACTAACTTTTACAAACGAAATTACCCAATCTCGAGACTGCACTGTTAATTCAGTGTCCGAATACAGTAACACTCAAACTGCTAGCTTTTATCACTTACCTTGGTTAAGTGTCAGAGTACAGTGACACTCAAACGGCTAGCTTTTATCACTTGCCTTTATTAAGTGGCAGAATACAGTAATAAGCAAACTGCTCGCTACTGTCACTTGCCTTTCAAACTTTAAAAGTTTCGTTTTGTCAGAGTACAGTGACACCCAAACTATTAGCTTTTATCACCCACCTTTATTAAGTGTCAGAATACAGTGACAAGCAAACTGCTAGCTACTGTCACTAGCCTTTCAAACTTTAAGAGTTTAAATTTTATTTTTATTAGTTGCTATATGAATTTATTTGGTATCACATACAGTGTCACGGTGACTTGATTATGTAATGCCCCTTAGAGGGGACAAATGTTTTAAGAAAAGTTCAATGGCTTAAAAACGCTTCCCGGAAAAAAATTTTAAAATTATAAAAATGTTTAAAAACTACTAAAAGCGATGCAAATTATAAAGAAAAACAAAAAATTTATTCAAAAAAATTATTTTACTTTTCAAAAAGCTTGAAACATTACAACATATTATTTAAATCAAAATAGCGCCATTTTTCTTTTTAACATACAAAAAATTTATTCACATACTGTTCTGAGTAGCATACTCATATAGTTTCCAACCTACATTGTTGTATGATAAAACTCAACCAATTATTATTATTTTTTTTTTAAGTTAACATTAACCTATTTAGCTATAAAAATACACAAATTTTATATATAAAAAAATCAAACATAATGCAAAATAATTGTGTGCGTTATACAAACAGCTAAACAAAAATAAAATAACTAATTGCGTAAGTACAAATACATGGGGAAAAACTGTAAATATTCAATCCACTTAATTATAGCACACACTGCAACTCACTAGAGACACACACCCAAAAAAATTGAACAAAAATATATAAAAGTTACAAAATACAACCACGTGGTATATGCAATTGAGTAAACCAAACCACCAAAACGCATGCGCAAATGCTCATTTTAACAATAAATAAATTAGTGCAAATTCACAGCAAAATAAAAACATATTTGAACATAATAAATTTAAAATTTAAAATAGCATACACTGAAAATAATCTAGCAACACAAACAGTAATTAAAACAGTTAGAAACCTATAATTTTCACTTTATTTTTGTTTTAACAACAGAAATTCTACAAAAATTCTACACACAATTTTCAACAATGTACGCCATAAAAAATGCACCTACCATTTTAGTAAAAGAATTCGAATTTTATTTACGCTGTTGCATAAAAAAAAAAGCTTTTTCCCTTAAAATCTAAAGTATTAAAAAAAATATTAAATACTTTTCTAAGAAAAAAAATTTTATTTCACATTCAAACTATAAATCCTCCAATTGCAAATAAATTTAAATCCTCAAATTAAAATCTTTCAATTAAAATCCTGAAAATTGTACATAAATATTTAATAGACAATGCTTAAAATCACCACAAAAAAAAAAATTTTTATTTCCCATAAAACAATTTTGTTCCAAAGTCCAGCTGTTGTGTTTACAAAAACAACTCTTTGGCATATTTTTATATAAGTAATTCAAATTTTACAATTCTATAATATTTCCTCTTGTTGATTTTTGACTTTTTAAGTGCATTCAATTTCGAAAGCAAAAAATCACTCAACCTTCAACTTGACTCAAGATGGTAGAGTTGCAACTCCACATAATATGCGAACATCATTATGTCGTTCATATTATGCCATTTATCAAACCTACAGCGTCAGAAATTACTTCCGGTCAACTATCATCCACAACCTCATATCATATGTAATAACTTCATCCTCACGGTTTACCTCCTTTTGCCACAACATCAAAATTCAAATTCTGAAAATTTATAGAAGAAGCAAGTATTCCCTGGCCATAGTTCCCTGTCAGCAGAAATAAATGAGGCTTAGTGAAGTCAATGAGCTCCGAAGAATGCCTGCAGTACATCCTGCACCAGAAATATCGCGCTACTCTGCAAGAATCAACATCAGCGCTGTGCTTGCTGAAACCCGAATACAGATGGCCAGCGGGACCCAGGACTCTGCCCATTGCGACATGACCGGTTCACAAGTACGCTGTAGGGCCGGGAGATCGGCCAGATAGTTCTACAGCGTATTGGGTTTACCCGTGGCTCATATGATGCTAATTGTGAAATAGCTTGAGGCAATAGAGAGAGGTGAGATCAAGCTAAGCCGCACTCGAGCTCAGAGAATCAATAGCCACTTAGCTTTCCAATAAATATAGAATCCTTTAACTTTGAAAGAACCTGACAGCATCCTCTCTAATGCATCCTTGATTGCTTCCATCTCAACTTGGAATACACTACAATGATCAGGTGCCCTGAACTTGTGACTTACATCAAGCTCCTGACACAAATTTCCTCCTCCAACCCACTGTCCCAAAATGAGTATCTCGCCTCGTTCCTCACTCGAATTAATTAAGATAATGACATTAGTAAGAGGGGACGTCACTGCACATACGGCCAATCAGTTTGAACCATATGTACTTGAGTAGGAGGGAAAGCTCTATTTGAGTGGCTTCGTCTGCAGTACTGGATATCGACAAAGGATGTGATGAAGCGATTGCTCCTCCTCCTCAACGCGTTAGAAAGTGCCCTTACTGATTGTTTCTTTTAAATCAACAGGTCACATGCACCTTGTGACTTCTTAATCAAGTAAGTCGGTTTTTCAAAAGCTCTATGTATTCTTCCTTCCTTAAGAAACTACCCAAGAGGTCGTTTGTGTCATTTTGGGAACTCTCTCTGGTCATGTTATCAGCGATCTCGTTAGCCATCTCATCAGATCTGGTTCTGTACGACATTGCCAAACTCGGTAGACCAAATGGGAGAAACATAAAGTAGTCTTGAAGATGCCACCGCACTCTCTCAGAAGTTTAAGGCATCCTTACTGCCTACAAAGAGCTTTATCTTGGTGGGTGGAACTGAACGGGCCTGAAACAGTGTAGTCGCGCTGTCTACAACTCCGCTTAGATGGCAAAGAATGGATCTGGTCAAGCCTGCAGGTGTAGTCCAACGCCTGTCATTGCGGATTGTAATCTCGCTTACTCCTTCCACTCTTTTCGCCATGGGAACTCTTTGTGAGAACTATCGTAAGATAACGAACACATACTATCAGTAGTCTATCGTCATAGCCTTTTGATTTGTAGGTCATCTTGCGCAATACCACAATTGTCACTTCATCCATAAATTCAAAAATGAACCATTAGTAAACTTTTCCTTCCTATCCACTCCTCTCAATATGTCAGCTGCTTACGCACGTGACTTCTTCACTACTAGCTCTTAAATCACGAAATTCCATTACTCTAGTAAGCAAATCACCAAAAATAGACAACTGCAGGCGCACTCGCATGTGGCAAAAGATAAATGGGTCGTACACTTCAACCGCCGCCAAATCCTCGTAGCAATTCCAATTCAGGAAGCGGACTGAATGAACGGCTCTGTGTGAATGTGCATGATCAATATGGAACGGTTATTTAGCTTAACTGACTGGCAGCCAGTAAAATCCCTTTAGGATGCATCTGTGAAAAGGAATGAAATCTCTAGCCATTATATTTGCCAGCACAAGAGTACCAGAATAGAAGAAGCGCCGAATGTTGGCCACTCAGTGTCAGTTGGAGTACAAAACAAGGAAACACAAAATGTTGGGTGTTGGAAAATGAAGTGCGAAGTGGTGTAAAATCATGTAGTGATGAAAGGAAAGGGGAAGAGGGATAGTGCATACTACCATGCTTCAATTGTAATGAAGCCCACCAAGTAAACATACAAGCAAGGAGTGACACGGATTTCGAGTTACCAAATCGTTCCGGTTTTGACTTCCGTTTACTTCGACTCATATAACATCCGTTACGGTTTTGCAAAGTGCTTCGTTCTTCAAAATCAAAACCCGTTTCAGGTTTTATAATTTTCTTCGGTTCCAAAATGTATAGTGTTTCGCTTTTCTGTTTCGTATTTCGGTTCCAGTTTCAGTTTCGGTCTTCAAAATCAATATGGGTTTGGATTTGCAAAAATTTTTCGGCTCCGGGTTTGTTCTATAAAGTTAATATCGGCTTAAATTTCGGGTTTGAAAATTGTCTAAGTTCCGCTTGTTTCAGTTTCGTTCTTCAAAACTAAAAATTTCGATTTCGTTCTCCAAAATTAAAAATTTCGGTGTCGTCCTCAGAAATTGATTCCAGTTTCGGTTTCGTTATCCAAAATTCAAAATTTTGGTTTCGTTCTCAGAAATCGATATCGGTTTTCGGTTTTTTTCGTTCTCAGAAATTGATATCGGTTTCAATTTTGGTTTCGTTCTCAGAAATTGATTTCAGTTTCGGTTTCGTTCTCCAAAATTTAAAATTTCGGCTTCGTTCTCAGAGATTGATATTGGATTTCGGTTTCTTTCTTCAAAATTAAAAATTTCGGTTCCATTCTCAGAAATCGGCATCGGTTTCGGATTCGTTCTTCAAAATTAAAAATTTCGGTTCTTTTCTCCAAAATTAAAAATTTCGGTTTCGTTCTCAGAAATTGATATCGGTTTCAGTTTCGTTCTCCAAAATTAAAAATTTCAGTTTCGTTCTCAGAAATTAATATCGGATTTTGGTTTCTTTCTTCAAAATTAAAAATTTCGGTTCCATTCTCTGAAATCGGCATCGGTTTCGGATTCGTTCTTCAAAATTAAAAATTTCAGTTTCATTCTCAGAAATTGATATCGGTTTTCGGTTTTTTTCTCCAAAATTGAAAATTTCGGTTTCGTTCCCAGAAATTGATATCGGTTTTAGTTTTTTTCTCCAAAATTAAAATTTTCGGTTCCGTTCTCAGAAATCGATATCGGTTTCGGTTTTGCTCTTCAAAATTAAAAATTTCGGTGTCGTTATCAGAAATTGATATCGGTTTTCGGTTTTTTTCTCCAAAATTAAAAACTTCGGTTTCGTTCTCAGAAATTGATATCGGTTTCAGTTTCGTTCTCCAAAATTAAAAATTTCGGGGTCGTTCTCAGAAATTGATATCGGTTTTGGTTTTAATATGTGTTTCAAAATTAAGTCTTTCGGAGATTGAAGGTCTTAGGTAGTTGAGGCATGGGTGAGCCGATCAAATGTTTTGGTTTCACAGAACTGATTTGAACCGATTCTTTCTTTGAAACAGTTTTGAATTTCTTCCTAAAATCCAAATATAATTTATGGCTTCGGTTTGGAAAACTGAAACGGCTTCGCCTTTATTCCTTGCTTTGGAGTCAATAACCTCTGAGAATTTGTATGAGATACGAGTTCGGATGTATCCCAATCACAAAGCGACTGCGTTGAACTCTTTGGAATTAATGGTGCGACCTACGAGTCGACCAAGTATTGCATTGCATAGAGGTGGCGAGTTTGTTTAGAGTGCGGAAGACGAGTGAACACACAAAATGCAAGCTAATGTGGCATCTGACAGCTGAAGTTCTAGCAGGAAAGTAGCAGCAACAAATATCTGAAAGCTATTTGAAAAGCTACGGAATGCTTTTTCACGCACAAACGACAAGCCGTTGCATCAATGAATTGTCTTGCCTTAAGTCAAACAAACAGCAAATGGCTACAGAAGTGTGAGGTGGCGACTTGCGACAAAGTGACGAAATCCACAAGCCAATGCACCAACAAAAGGATTCGTTTATGTTCCGGTTGTGTTGTGCACTTCATGCAATTTACTCAGCCGAATAAGTCTTAGGTTAAAGTTACGTATGCCTAAAGGGGATGCAGTGAACCTTGCAGCTTAAACATACAAGCAGACAGTCGAGCTGAGAGGTTGAGATGATTTGCGCCAAAAGCTTTTGAAGTGGGATTTGACAGCCTGATAATAGTGCTTTTGGTGTAAGCAAATAAGGGTTTATAGTGTTTCTTTGGCCTTCTAAAGGTACAAACCTTGAGAAAGAACCTAGCCACGTTCGATACAGTAAGATCGCTCTAGATTTAAATTCCTTACTGTTTAGCTCCTCCGTCCTCTAAAGAGGACTACAATTTTCTTCTAATTATTCCAAAGGGATCTGATCCTCCAAGTGACACCGATTAACTTCGCAGGCTTCTGTTGCTCGGTTACGCAAGTGCCACTGAAAAGCAAGCATACAATCGAGTCGGCAGTCGGTCCAGTACCAGAAGGTAAGAGTATCAAATATTTATAGCGATAGAGAAGTCGGACGATGCGCAGAAGAACTCCTTCTTATTGACTTAAACGCCAGCGTGGGCAAGGCACACAGATAAAAAATTCAGCCTCCTGGATATAACATCTTTTCTTCCACACTCTGTATTACATTATTCCAGGGTAAAAAGATCAATCCTCTGAGTGAAACTCAAAACCGCATATACAACAGCCATATCATCGGGGGTGTGCATACTGTACGAGGTCTGATAATCGAGTTGGCCCAACATCTTGTGGCATATAAGCAGCAGCCTTTGTACAGGAATGAAAGTATGCACATAACCGAGTAAGGGGAGTTTATCATCTAGTGGCGGCTCATGAAATAGGGAGCTGTTATTTTGTCCATTCCGTTTTGGTTCACGCGTGGGACATCCGATGAACTCTCAACTCTGGTTCTGCACCTGATTTCAGAAAACAATTATCGTTAGAACGATGTAACCGTCGGCGCAAACACTTCTTTCAAGCCAAGTCTAATTTTGATCTTACGTCGGGGCCAGCAGTTGTGGGGTTTTCTAAGCTCTGATGAAAACAGTCGGCCTTCTCATTCATTCATCCGTAGGCGCACATTTGAATGGTAGAATTCAAAACAACGACTCAACAGGTGACTTGCGTAAGCCCACTCCAACGGCGGCATAGCCCATTAAATAGCAGTGCAAACTGAATTGAAATTCTAATTTTAATCCAACTTTTTAATAAAGTCTGCTTGCATGTTGTATGGATTTGAAAAGTTTATCAAAAGCTTGTTTTAGCCACTGCCGACGCTGTTGCATTTTTAATCTCAAGCAAGCAAAGTGCCAAAGTTAGTTCGAGTTTTTCTTTCTCAAGATGTCATTTTCCCATATTTTTTTATTTACAACGCGATCACTTGAACTTTTGCTATTTGGCTCGTGATTTCGCTTTAAACCCAATAAGATTAGATATTAGTTAAACAAAACAAACTTGGAATGCACGCACGCACCACTGTTACACGCATCGGTCGCCCTCTGTGCTTTTACACTGTCCTTTTAGCCAAACATTCTTTCAAATCCAAACCACCCATCTCATTTTGCTGTGTGCATTCGCTCATCTCACTGCGTTCATTCCATTTTCGCATTCAAGTTGGCAGGAAGTAATGCATCGAAAGCCTTTTAAAAGTTAGAAAAATTCATTTCGAACATGTTGTGAGCATTTACGCGTAGCACGCAGCTTTTAACGGTATTCTTCTATGTAATTTTTTAAACAGTTGAAAAGCTGCTACCGGATTTCGTGTTCTTTGGTGAAAAGAAAATTGTATTAAAATTGTGGCTGATAAGCATGTTTGAGGGAACAACTTTTGTGTTTACTTTAGTATGTTCATGAGATTGGACTAAAATTATGTAAATATTCAATTTCAGAAGGCCAACGAAAAATTAAATTTTGTAAGAGTTGCGGACCTGATAATTGTTTTTACAGGTTAAAGAATTTTTTCCAGAAAACCATACCAGTCTAATGTTCATGGCAGTCTAAAAATTAGTATCTGGGCGACCGAGCTTTGCTCAGCATTTTCATAGGTTGCCATAAAATTTAGTTTATTTAGATAATCTTCAGTAAAGATATTCTGGTTGTTTGTATGAATAATTTTACTTACCAGCAGTGGAGCGTTCTAAAGACATATCTTGATAATAATATATGTTAAAATTTTTTTATTGGTAACAAATTTTGAATATACATTATTACTCCTTGGTGCTCAAACAAGATTTGCTGCTGAATTGTATGGTTAGCAGCTGTCGATTGTTATCAAATAATCGAGAAAGATTAGGGTCACATGGGTATATTTGTCGGTTAGAGCTCCATATATCGGTCAACATTCTGTGATTTCTTCTTTATTTTTAAAGATAGAACTATGCAAAACTTTTTATATTTAATACATATAACATCTAATGCAACACTTCCTTCCATAAGTTTGTTTCTTCCGGAAACATTACTTTAAATGTATTTGGTCACTTAACCCTTGAAACGCCACATATAACATACCATGCATGAACATCGATGAATTTTGGTCCACTCCGACAAACTCAAAAGTTTCTTCCTGATCTTTATGTGCAGTCATGGCAAATGTTGGCCTTACTGGAAGTTGCACCTTAGCGGCTCCTTGGATGAGTGCGATTCTCGGTATATGATCTTCTTTGCCGGATTTTTCTTGTCGCACAAAAGTGGCAAACCTACTTAGAAATATTTTTTTTTTTTTAATACGCAGGAAAATACTTTTCATTTGATACCCATATTGGCATATTTCATTTCTTTAAAAAAATCTGATAGGTAGCAACTTCGTAAAAACTCCTATAAGGCAACACTTAGATAGGAGTTCTCAGAATGTGGTACCCTATGTACATATGTAATTTCATCCAAATCGGTTCAGCCATTTTCGAGATATTCGAATATACAAATATATAAGAATAGCTCGTTAAAAGTTCACAGATATAATAAGCTCAAATGGCAACAATAAGTGGCAATCCTATTTAGAAATGTATTTTTTTTTATTCAAAACGCAGGAAAAAACCTTCCTTTTGATACCCATATTGGCATATTTTATCTCATATAAAAAAAAATTCAGATAGGTGGCAGCCCCAAAAAATAACCTATATGGCAACACCTACGTAAAAATTCTTAGAATATGGTACACATCTACATGCCAAATTTCATCGAAATCGGTTGAGCGGTTTTCGAGATAGTTGTTAAGTAGTTACCCTTAACAAAAAATGTATATAAAAACCTCAATAAGTGGCAACCCCACTTAGAAATATTTTTTTTTGAAATACGAATGAAAATATCTTTCGTATGATGTCCATATTAGCATATTTTATTTGATATAAAAAAAATTCAAATAGGTGGCAACCCCCAAAAAATAATCTATGTGCCCACATTAGATAAGAATTCTTAGAATGTGGTACACTATCTACATACCAAATTTCATCCAAATCGGTTGAGCCGTTTTCGAGATAGTCTGGATATACAAATATACAAATATACAAGAATAGCTCGTTTAAAGTAAAAAGATTTCTATTTTATTGAAGTTTTTATTGAAACTAAGTCATAGCATAGACCGTGTAAACAGGGTATTAGAGAACTGATACATAATCCACTCAGGCTGTTGTTCTTGTAGTAGCAGCACTTTACCATGCTTAGTCGAACAGCGTATTAAAGAATGGTCATTCAGATTATATAACAGTACTACTAAGAGATTTTCATATTAGGGCCAAAGTCACATTGTTGTATAGGTTGTTCTGGAGCATATGAGTTATAAAGATTAAGTCTCAATATGTACGAGTTGAACCTATGACAGTAGCCAGAACGAAGTTTTGTCAGTGGCCGCCTAAATCGCCTATTAAATTCAAGCCGACATTTCTTCCTTGTGATAACAGACAAAGACTGAAAACACCTAGGAAGTCCAAGTGTTTCTCCAGATTTTTGTCCTAACAAATTTTTCCTTACTCTCCTTCATCGTATTCTCATATTCGTAAAGACTCGTGCTATCTCTCTCACTCCTGCGTCATGTGTCTATATAGCTATCGCTCTGTCAGTTGTTGACTGCAGTATTATTAGTGGCGTGCATGATCCAATAATTTATATGGTCGCCGCAATCGGCCAACAACACGAAATTACCGTTTGACGTCGTTTAATTCTTGTGTCAAAATGCACATGTGAGAGGGAACGCGCAAAAACGGTTCGCCTATTTTCTAAGCTTTTGACATAAGGTGTGGATGAGGAAGAAGAAGACGCTATGTCATTTGAAACGACCATATAAATTATTGGATCATGGTGGCGTGTGTTTGGTTACGCTAGAGATATTCGATACTCGATAATATACGCCACGAAATAATTTTATAAGAGCAGCAAAATGATTTTTTGACACAATTTAACCTAAAATAATCCGGTTTAACGTAATAAAAAAAGCAAGTGCTAGTATTTTAGGGCCTTAAAAATGCTCCCAACTTTTCGAAATGTGCAAATAATAATAAAACTAACATACCAACTTCATAAAGGCTTTTGATATTCATCGATTTTTTGTCATTGATATAGCATCTGATTGGTTATATATCTTTTTTGTATCACTCACATTTCAAAACATAACATTCATACTAGGGATGTGCGCTAAATCAATTATTCGAACGTGACAATTACCATGAATTTGAATAATGAATTAACCGGAGAATAATTGTTACCGTTTTTTTTTTAGTTTGAAGCGAATGAATTTAAATATTCAAAAAACTAAGTTTTATGATTAATCAGAAAATTCAATGTTTAGCCGTTTTTGCATATACAAAAGTAATCGCTCTGAATTTATCGATTTTAGCAGCGCTTGCTTGTTCTATATTCGTGGCTTTATTTTTTAAGAACAAATTTAAATGAAAAACTAAACGCGAGTGAATAGATTTGAATTGCCTTTTTTTTTTGTAATAAACAGTAACTATTTAGTGTATAATTAACCGGCACCGATTTATTGACCTTTTTAATTCGGCAAAAAAAAAAAAAGTTTTACTAAACATGTGTTAAATCGATTAAACGCGCATCCCTAATTCATATACATAAATACATATGAGCTTACAAACAAACACAATGATAACTGGAACATGATTTAAAACAATTAGCAGAATAACTTTTTTTTCAAAAACGTGAATTTTTGTAAGAATAAACAAAAACACTATTTCAAAAATAACAAAATTACATACATATCTACATAGTACATGCTTTCAATATCTAACAACAAAGAATGAAACTAAACGCATGTTTACACTTTTCCATTTACAAAATGGCGCAGGCACATCAAGCAAGTTCAACAAAAAGAAACGAAAACTTTTTAAGGCATACAAATCAGCGTGAAAAAATATTTGAAAGTGAAACAAAAATTGTGAAAGTGTACATACAACAAATTGCGCTACAAAATTGAAAAAAAAAAACATAAAACAAAACTGAAACTTATTTAACTCTTTAAATACTACTATTTACTACTTACTCGTATATTTTATGATTTTTTATTTGTACAAAAAATAAATTTTCTTATTTCTTTATTTCTACAATATCTTTGTTTCTTTTTTTTGTTACAGGAGTTACAATTCTTCTATCGCTCACAGTGTTTCTCAACCTTGTAGCTGAGACATTGCCCCAAGTATCTGATGCAATCCCCTTGTTAGGTAGCGATTGCATTTAAAAATGCAAATTTTTTCAAATTTTATAGCAAATAGTTTAAAAAAATATTTTAAAAATTTACAAAAATACGTATTACATACATACAAATTATTTACTTATACGAGTAAAAATATATCTACTAAAAACAAATTCATATAAGTAAAAAAAAAAATTTCACAAAAAAAAATATGTATACCGATTAACGCAAATTATGTCTTATTGTTATTGTTGTTGCCTTTTATTGCCTACTAAAACAGAGTTCTTTAAGCAGTCGCAAAAATTTAAATTATTAAAAGTGCATAAAATTAACTAAATGGCATATTTTCAATTAAATGAAATCTATAAAAAACAACAAAAATAAAACACAAATTGTGCCAAAAAAAAAATTTTAATTTAAATGTTCGTTCGTTTTTTTTGTTGTCTAACTACTACTAAATATATACTCGTATTCGTACTATCGCTATTAAACACCACTCTACTAATACTACTACTATTACTATTACTATCGCTGCTACTTTTCTTCGGTTACTACTAACTGCCAAATTATTGCAATTAATTATTGTCACCTTAAATTGAAATTAAAATAAAAGTTACTGATTACTTTTAAATGTGTAGTTTTACTAACGAAAAAGCAAAAGCAGTTCAAAATTAATTTCAATATTTATTTTTGGAAATTCTTTTGTTAGCTGCGATTATTTCTTGCGTTTGCTTCTTTAAAAAAAAAAAATTTTAAATACCACCTCTTCTCGCTGAACTAAGTAGGTCAAAAGAGAAATTGTATTATCTTATGCCCGGTTTCACACATCGCACTTAAGTTTTGATGTCAGCTCATCACTTTTATGAGAAAGTATCTTCTTTTTATTTGACATTTTTTTCTTTTTTCTATGAGTAGAAAAGAGTCTCACAGCAGCGTGTTCTATCTTACCGGTCTGACTCGAGCTTACCGGACTGATAAGCGCTGCTATTTCAATGTAACAATGTTTAACACGTCAAGACGTCACCTTAATTGAATGGAAAACATAAACAACTTTTATATGATTTTAGTATTTTCACAAAAACCTTTCATATTACAGGCACCTAAGCTTTCGATTCATAGAGAGAAAATGCTCTTATTGACATTACCTGCTTCAGTACCTACAAACTATGAATCCAAGATAAGTCTCTGAAGATGGCCCAACGCCGAAACGGCATTGCCTCCTGCCTAAATTAATTCATAAATTAAGTACGTTGTGTGCAACCGTGTATTAGTATTTCTGCTTCATTTCATCCCTTTTTCATTCATTGCTTGCCATTTGGTGAGATCCAAACTAATCACTTAAAAAATGTCTCTAGGTGTTGTAAATTTACCTAACAAGGAGTGTCATATTTATAAAAAACTAAAGAAAGTTAAAAAAAATTAAATATATTCCCCCAGTTATAAACCTTTTCAAAACTGTTTTACATTGTTACATAAATAAAATATAAAAAATAAAGAAAACCCCCGGCCCTTAAAAATATTTTACCGATATTTTCATTTATTTGTATAAATCATTTTACCTTCTACGAATCTAACCCGAAATAGAAATTCCACTTTTGAAAATATTTAATTATGATACTTTCTTAATAAATTAGAACCCACCCACCTTGTATTAAAATATAGTAGTATCTCTTGTTTGAAAATAAAGTTAAACATGCAGAATACCTGAGACTGTTTCGAGGGCTGCTTAAAGGCCCTTTTTGATTTATTTGCCATATGCAATGAGTGTTTCTTCGAACATGGTTCAAAACCCCGCTATCTTAATTATTTTCTGTTTGAAAACACAATATATAAAACTTTTTTCAAAAGTGCCTTATCTCAATATTTTTCAAAAACGCCTTATTTCGAAATTTGGTTCAAAAACGCCCCCCTATCACAGAACTTTATTAAAAACCCAATATGAACTTTTTTATTAAATGGCCTCTCTCAAAACCTTTTCGAAATATTTTTTAAAAACGCCCTGCTTTTGAAATTTCTGAAAAATGCTAAGTTTAATTTTGAAATTTGATTCAAAAAAGCCCCATTTCAAAATTTGGTTCAAACACCTATTTTCAATCTAAGAATTTTGTCCATAAGCGCCAAATCTCATTTTTTTTTTTTCAAAATCGGCCCCTCTGAAATTTTTTGTTTCTAAAACTCCCCTATTTCATTTTTTTACAACGTCCTGTCCCAAGCTTGAGCTTTTGCTACCAAATAGTGATGAGAGCAAGCTTGAAAGAGAAAAATCCTTCGTCTTATGGACTATATTAGAGTCGCTATGTTTTTGGGGTTAAATCTTAGAATTGATAAACTTTTTTGAAAGAACTTACATCAAAAGCGGGGTTTTAAAATCGAATCACGGGTATTCTGCTGTTAAATCATAAATTCTAATAATATTTTTGAGGCCTAATATACCCAAAACCCTTTAAAACTTCCAATTGTTTTTACAATCACTCCATTTCCCCTTATTATGTACTAATTTTTACCAAACTGCACTAAGGAAAGCATTCATTTTGGTGTGCATTAGAAAATGACCTAAGCAAAAATCTCTTTAGAGGCCAGTGTCTAAACACAACCTTTTTATTCAGAATTGTTTCAAATCCTTCTCGTATTATTAAAATTTTGCACTCTACTATTCACTTTGGAAAATCTTACCAAATTTATTATTACAACCCTATAAACTCTCTTTTTGAAGTTTAGGTAAATTTGTTAAAGTTAAGACCACCACCGGCCCCCACTTCTTTCAAGCAAACCCTTTTATTTTAAATGCTATCGTTATCTATATTCTTATGTTAAACCACTAAGCGAAGAGAAATTAAGGCAAACATCTATGGCACATCTTCAATATTTTTTCAAAACTGTACTAATATTAAAAAAAAATAAGTTTTCTATAGCAAAATTGTGTGATTTGAGCTTTCATTGTCTTCTAATTTTTTGGTTATCGATAAGAATTTGAGCAGCTTTCACTCGTTTCAAATCTGAAAGCTTCAATGGCTCTTGATTGATACTTTTAATTAAAAAGCTTTCAAAACTCTTCCAAACTTCAGCATATACCTGATTTAAAAAAACTGTACGTGTTTACAGTAGTCTTTTAATAATGGAATCAGATTCAACGAAAAAAAAATTACACCAAAAGCTTACGTTAAAAGTTCTTTTATTTCAGGCATGATAGAAACTTTCTCAAGCTTGAATTTTAAAAACTTTGCTTTATGAAAACTTTCTTTACGGTAGTAATTCACGATTAATATTTTTGCATATGTATACAATTTTCATGCGATTGCTGCAGTAAAACATTAACTTTCGGTTCAGACGCTGAACTTCTGTTAAAATTGATTCAAGCAATCAAAATAATAATACATACAACACAAGGGCTTTGCTGTGTTGCTGTGAGAATAAACGTGCGAGAAAGCTCAAAAGCTTGGAAAAACACGTATAGCTTCCCTTTTTCCAACAAAAAATATATTTCAGTGTTGAAATAACTTGAAACTGCGCTCAATCCACAACTTTGCTTAATGCATAATTTTCATAACAAAAGCTTCAACAATTACAGTGAATTTCTTTTCCAAATTGACAAGCTTTCCCCTTTTCAATACGTATTACAAAAGATACTTATGAGACAGATTTCAATGCAAGTTGTCTTGGGAATATACTTGTGGCATTAAAAAAAGCTAACTCTGAATTCTTGTTCTTTTTTTTTTTTTGTGATAAGTATTTACTTATGTAAATATACTAAATACTTAGTGTTGGAGCTTACAATTTTGCTAATTTTTGCTATTCACTTTCATTACGATTTAGTACAAGCTTTTTCAAAACCCTTGTCAATAGTTTTGAGAATCATTGTTGCCTTTGTTTGGGCATTTCAATCATATTCAATTTTTCTCTTCCTTTTCTCTTCCGCTTGCGCATATGCTTTCTACAAATTACTACTATTTTACTACTCTGCAATGTCACTCTCTCTCTCTGTTATCTCCTCATTTTCCTCTTTGCTTTCTGATTTTCTCACTCTATATATATATCTATCTCTCACAGTCTACATTCTTCTATTCCTTCTATTTATCTTTCTACTAATTTTTCTATAACTCCGTCTCCCTTCTGCTCCTCTTACTTTCTCTTTCACTATTATTATCTATATTCTGCACGCTTTAATTTTAGTTGAAGAGCACTTGCACTCAATTTTCTATTTACTAACACTCTATCTCTCTCTTTTACGCTTGCCTTTTCACTGGTCTTTCACCTTGAACGCATTTCACTTCATTTCATTTGTGCTGTTCACTTTGTTCGTAAATGTCATTTAACATTTTTATATAATAACAAAAACAATAGCATTTTTGCTTTCTCATATATTCGCACAAGCATAATCATATTCACTTACTCTTTGTTTTGCCCCAGCTTAACCCTTTAATGGAATGATATTTTTTTGATAACGAACCTTTTCAAATAATTTTTAATATATTTTACTCAGAATGCAAGTTTTCTTCATCAAAAAATAAATAAATATTGCAAAAATCATACTCGAAAATATAATATTAGCATTAATAAATAATTTTTTAAAATAAGTTAACATAAAAATATCATTTCATTATTAAAAATATATTGCAATTTTTGCACTTTTTTGTCCTTAAAATGATTCTAAATCATTTGTATTTGTATTTTTAATGTTTTTGATATTAAAATAAATGTTTTTGTCTAATATAAAATTTTAAAATACATATATATCAACATATTTTAATAATCATCTAAGTTTAAATTTATAAAATTACATAAATAAACAGAGTTGTATTTTTTCTGTTCTTGTTGCTGTTTCAAGTTTCAACTAAGTTAAACATATAGTTTTGTGTAATATTTGTGATATTATTGGAAGCATTATTTGTAATTTTTATATACAAATTTATTTTTAATTTGCAAAATCTTTTATTACAAAATGCAAACGAAAAAAGTAATGCAATTCCGTTATGTAATAATGTTAAGTAACATAATATGCGCTTACTTCAGAGCTATTTATTTATTTACGACATTTAAATTAAAGCTGAATTATTATGTACAAAAAAAGGTTCATATCAAAAATATCATTGCAATGTCTATTTTTTCTATTTGGAGTCAGTTTACCATTCGCTGGTTAACTCTTAACTGGAACTTAATGGAACATCTGTCCCATTGAAAAGGTTAAATGGACGTTAAGAAACTAGAAGTAAAACTACTATGTAGACACTCACAAACCCGGTTGATGGTCTCCTTTCTGAAAAGTTGTACTAGTTCCCCTTCTTATTGCTCAATTCATATCCCTGTAATATTTTCTTCTTTTTTTCTTTCCTTAATTCTTTCTTTACCTTTTAATTTTAATCTTCCACTCTCACTTTAAAAGTACAACTGTATCCTATTTGAATTGCTCAAATCGGCTTAGTAGTTTGGCTATTTTTCCCATGCCCAAATATGAGTTTTAATTTAATATATACAGACCTTGAGATCTACAGAGTAATTGTTCGTTTGCAGAAGTCTTTAAGCCCCGCTGAACACATATCTTCCCGATCTCGCTTGTTATTCCCTGTATTTTCATTCCAAAAAAAAGTTTTTCTGAAATAAGTTTGAGTGATATTTTACTCAGCCGGCATGGGTTTACTAGGTTTTTGGTTAGCATCAGAACGTTAACAAAATGTGAAAAGCCGATTTTCTGCACTCTTTTAAGGGAGTCTATAATCGGACTTCGAGCTAGAGGCAAGATTTCCTCATTACACGATTTTATTTTATTTTTTTAGTAATGATTTTCTATCAAAATTATACATTTTCTGATGCTTTCAAGTCATCAACCGCAACAACCGCACGTTCTTATTTCCTGTTTACCCCCTCTCTATTTTCACAACCATTTTTTATTACTCGCTCTTTCTTACCATCTCTCTGCTCCCTTTGATTGTTCTCTTGTTCATTCATGGCATATATACACATATAATCTCAATACCTTCTCTACATCTCTCTCTCGTTCCATAAACAAGGTCTTCCAAGCGCGTCCAGTCGGTCAATATGAAATTCGGCAGTAAATGTCGTTTTAACAAACAGTTTTTTCATATTAAAACTTTTTTATACATGTTTTTTTCAGGTGTTACAATTCTGCTCTCTCAAACAGTTTTTTCTCTTTTGGTTGGTAATGTCATTACAAAAACGAGTGAGGCGATACCGTTATTAGGTAGATTCAAAAATATATAGTTTACAAACAAAGCTAAAACTATAATTGGTAACAAATTTTGCTTAAAAAATTGTTTTTCCTACAAAATAAAAATTGATTTAATAAAAAAAAAACCTAAATACCCTAGTTCGAACACTTCTCTCATTAGCTGGCGCTACCTAACTCTTTCGTTTGATATTTACTTGTTTAAGTTTTCCAATACAATGGCTACTAATTTGCAGGGACCGCAATAATTGCTAAAAATTTATATTTCATAAATGATTTAAAAAAACTCCCAAATTCTTAATACTTAGTTTGGTTAGTACAAATCTTATAGCTCAAAAATTTAATGAAAATGCTTTTTTTTTTAATTTTATTTTTTATGAATTTTTGTCTGTCTGTCGGTATGTTTGTTCGCGCATCACTCGTAAACCACTGTATAGAATTGAATGGAATTTTCAACGATGTATTGCTAGGTGGCCAACTTAAAGTTGAACATCCATTTGATCCCAACAGCATAATTTATTTCCCCTGTGCTGGCAATAAAAGTTGACATTAAATATTTTTATGCTTATGAAATTGAAACAGACTAATAGCCGTACATGAATATAATAAGTAAAAATGGGTATGTGTAGTTTTAATTAGAGCAAGGCAAGTAAAAATTGTTTGCATTTCTGCCAGTCTGGCTGTATGTACATATGTTTGTACGCCCATCAGTAAATAAACACTCCATGGAATTGAGTGGCTTCTTAGCCAATATAGTCTATAATGAAAATGGATTTTTGAGTGCTATCAGTAATGTGCTGCATTTCACTTTTACGCGATTTCGCTGTCATTAACCAGCAAAATTTACATAGGCACAACACACAATTTCACTCGAAAGTGAATTGCAGCACATGTATGTATACCTTGAGTAAATATAACCAGTATCAACGAAACTTATGTAAATCGTTTTGCCACCTACTTTGTAAGTAATAGTATAAAATAAGCGAAGATGAAAAGAAGAATCGAAGAGAAATATACAAAAAAAATGCAACCGCTATCAATGAAATATTTGTCGCTTTTTCTCCCCTTTTATGTTTTTGTTTTTATTTTTTTAACTAAAAGTTAAATTTATTTATTGCATTGTGGTCCCTGCTTATTTGTGACCAATTTGCGAAAGCATAAACTTAATTTTCTATTAACTATTAAAAATCTGCTACCTGCATTGAAATTATTCAAACTATGGCTTCTAAAACCCTCAACTCCATCGTATGAATTGCATTTTCTAAATATCCAAAAATCCTATAAATGGACACAAAAAAAGTATGACCAAATGTTATTGTAGTTGGAATTGCGACTTTTTTAGAGACTACATTCCAGCATGTTCCTTTAACGCCTTCGCTCGCTATCTTTTTGGATACCTTTGATACAGCTAGATATTGCTTTCCCTCAGATTTTCTTGTAGGGCGAACGGCTTACATATTCTTTAGAGCGTTTCATAAAACAGTTTACACACTATTACATAGGGGTACTGAAAAATATATAATTTTTCAATTACAAAGATATTTGATATGGATCTATGTATAATATATACTATGTATAAAATTTTTGGACGACTGCATGGAAGAACAACCTCTCTGCTAATTTGTTTCATGAACGCTTTATTGAAGCAAACACTTGCACATCACCATATTTCAGCATTTGATTGAAGAACTCCTAACTTCAAAATAGTTTATGAGGCGAACTCTGAGCTGGGTTGCTCAACATATAAAATAGAAACTTTGCAAACGTTTGATAACCGATGGCGTTTTTAAACCAAATTTCGATAGACGCGACCTTCTTTCACTTAAAATTCTATTTAATTATTCAATTTTTTGTATCAAGAAGTAATCGCATATTAGAAAAAAAGACTAATAATAAAATAGTTTTTACAAAAAAAAAATTACATTGCTAAATTTTTGAAAAATCCTGAAACAACCATAAAACATATTTCACATCACAAAAATATTCTTAATTTTCGCTGTAAACCCATGTGAACTGCACGTGTATGCACATAAATACCCCCGTATGTCACTCAAACCCCCACCAACCACCAATTTGTACAAATCTGGATAACAAAGTGGTTAATTTTTTTTTTGTTTCTTAATAAATTGCTTCTCCATTTGGGGGTGTGGGCTGACAGACTGCTAACTTTTAGTCACTTGACTTCCATAAAACTTCCATAAAAATGAGTTGGTGTTGGCACTCAGAAGAAAAAATGTGTGATGGTGTTGGAATCCAAATTTTCACCTTAGCAGAAGTGGGTAGCTATAGTTGGTAGGGTTGTTTTTACCACGGCATAAGTGGTTAGTTTTGATTAGTAGGTAAGTGAATACAACTCACCCCGGTTTAACCCAACTAAGAGCTGTAATTTCAGCATCAACCTATTTAGCCTGAGGCATTCCACTCCGGAAATTTGCGAAGCAATTTTAGAAGGTGGATTGCTAGACGCCTTTTTGGTGCTGATAGGTGTCAATGTAAGATCTGCGCATGCCTTAGTTGTTGTGGAATGACACCTGATCTATAGAGCATCTTGTGCGACCAGCATCTTGTGCATGTAGTACTGCCAGGAGAAGCAATACCGAACAGCAAGTCTTTGATCCCCATACCCACCAGGCCTAACACACATGTGGCTCAGAACTGTAGCATCAGCAAAGTGCGACACAGCTGCCTCTGGCTTAGGATAAATTTATGCATCAATTTAAGCATTTGTAAGCCTAAAGGCCGCTTTCTCAAGTAAAGTTTAAAATGTATTTGCCTGTTAAACAAAAATTTTCTATACCAAAAATGTTTTTATCGGTCAGATAAATTTTAAAATTTACTTGAGAAAACTGAAAATTTGGAAACAATAGATATTACGCCTAATTGATGAATACGAATTCTGTAACACTTATCCTGAATGAAGAATAGACGTTTCAAATGGTCATCGGTCATGTAAGGACAATTCCACTACCGAATTAACATAATAGGGGCATCCAGGCATTGGACTCATTTCGCACGACATCGTTGCGCTTCTGAATCAGCTGAGACGTCAAAACAGGAAAACACTATGTCGGTCAGCCCAAGCCCAAGCCCAGCTTACAAGTTTCTACTTTTCATGTTCCTATCGCAGAGTACGATGGCTTTCAGTGCCTGGCAGTCCATATATGATACAGCCATTGGGCCCAATCATGACCTATCGATTATGTTCGTGACCTTTTTGCACTCCCTACATGAGATTATTCTATATAAGTAGGATAATGTTTTACACGTGAATAGTTTTTAGTAACAAAGTGTGAAATTTTTATTTAAAAAAAAAGTCGCTTGAAATTCTCATGCTTGACTATTTTTTTCTGCCAAACAAAATAAATATGCTACATATATATAAATATAGTACTTAACAATTAATTAAACAAAAACAATTATCACAAACGCTACATTTAATAAGTAAACAAGATTTTAATGCAAACGCTTAAATATTCATAAATCATCAATGCGGTTGCCAAATTAAACAAAGCTTTTAATATCCAAAAAACACAAACAAATTATACGTATATACTTAGTATATATATATTTAAATTTAAGTGTAATTACAGTCATTTAGTTTAGTATATAAATGCACTCCTCATAATAATAAATACGTTCAATCAGTGATGCATTTTTACGCGCATTATTGCTTTGCATAGAACGCTTCAACGCTTTCGAAAAGCTCACCAACTTACACACTCTTCACTCGTTCAACTAAATGTGAATGGCTTACAAAGCTTTCTACGGGGTATGTGACTTAAGAGTCTTTGTGAACGTATGAAATTCCTCGCTTCCAAGTATCAAATTTGACTTTTTGTTAAAAGAAATATACCAAATTTGTTTTGGGAAAATAAATACTGAATAAATCAATTAATTTTTGATAAAAAAAAAATTAATAAAATATTTACCTAGTAGCAATAAAAGTTGAAAAAAACAGCGCACATTAAATAAAAAAGTGTTAAATAAAAAATTTTGAAAAAAAAAACTTTAAACCATTTATGAATTTTGCATAGAAATTTTATGAACATTTTTACAGTAGTTTTGCGCCCTTTTTTCATTACTACACCTCCGATTTATTTAAGGCGTAAAGGTATTTTTTGGATTTCAACTTTTTGCATTTTTAGTGACGTTGAAAAATTAGATATTAAACTGCCATCAACACCAGATATTTAAGAAAATAAAAAAAAAAAACTTATACAAATATATCATTTGCCAGAATGTTTCACTTGCGAAAATATTAAGCACTCTGTTCACGCTTCACTCATTTTACGGCGCTGATTTTTAAAAAGTCTCGTTTTGAATTATTAACAAATTTTTTTACTTTGATGAAAAATGTATTTACTCTCTATTTTTCTCTTCCTTTTAATTCCCATTTAATTTAATTAACGCTTATTATAGTATTAAATTAATTACTTATTTGTAACACAGTGTTGCATGTATTCTGCCTTAACTTAAATGCATGTTTAATTAGTAGTAAAAAATCGTACTGTTTAGATATAACATTTTAGTCACAAAAAAATTAACAACGGTAGGAAAGTTTAAAGGGCAGGTTGGGTGCATACAGTAGGAATTCCAGACAGGCGGGTGCCGTTCACTTTTGAATACACGTTATACTTCACTAACCACTCTAACAATTTCGTTTTTAATTGGAAGTTCATTTCCATTACCACTCAAAACTTTATCTCAGTGACTACTAAAACTTATTTTTAACGGAGTTGAAACTCAGATTTTTCTTTAGCGTAGATTTTTCTCCACTAGCAATTTCCATTCAAGCACATTTTAATGGGTTTTAGAGTTTCTACGACAATTATAGGGCACGTCTGGATTCTCTTATCATGGAGCTAGACCAATATTTGGCGTGACTTTAAGATCTCGTAGAAAGCGAAGCTACCTGGTCCCAATATATCTCGGCTTTTCTGAGGATATTTACTAGAGCTCTTGATAATCGAGTAGTCGATTAATCGATTTGAAGTAGTTGTTTGAAAAAGTAATCGATTATCACTAATCAACTAGTCGACTAGTTGTGTTTTTTATTGGCAATGGATGTTCTATTCGCATGGAACTGGGTTCCATCACCTTCATAAACATGAGTTGCAACTATAGAAAATGTTGAATTTTTTATTTTAATTTTAAAAACTTTATTTATCAACCGGCAGTATTCGATTAGTCGATTAGGTGAAATCGAAAATTTTCCTATTCGATTTACAAACAGCTCAATAGTTGCTATTCGACTAATCGATTAGTCGGATAATCGATTGTAAACAAGACATATTTACCGACCCGTATCCCGTGTTTAATCAGTTCTTTTGAACTTTTTTATATTCCGGGCCAATCTTGTTATTTGAGAGTATAGAGGAGAGAATAATGTTGTTCCTCGGTTAAAAATTTTCAGAAATACCGAGTACTTTTTGTATTTGATTGCAATGTGCGGATACTTTCATGGCTATCGAATAATTGTAGGCAGGCCAATTATTTTCGCCTTTCCCCCCATTTTTTTGAAATTCGGCTCTCAGAATTACAGACACGTTATCAATTTTTTTAGATTTCCAAACATTTGAGAATTTTGCGTTCCAGGGGCAACGCTAAGAATCGCTCGGTTTTACCTAGACTGTTGGAGTTGTTCATTTTAAACCAAATAGTTGGGCTAGTACTGGACGGTGCTAGCACCCGAGCTAACTGGATTAGTTATATGGAAAGTGTATGTTATTTCTGGAAAATTAGGTATCGTTTTTGTCACTACTCAAACAAACAAAGTACAAGTCGGCAGGGAAACAACCCCCACGTCAAATAATAATTCATGTTCTGATTCCATGAGGTAATGTATGTAATATGAGCACCTGGTGCCACATCAGTTAACTAGATTGTTGCATTTATTTAGAAATTGCAGTTGCAGTAGGCACCATATGAGGCAGAGAAAAACTAGCAATCAAAGTCTAAGTAAGCTTTTTAGGAGGTCTAAAGCGATTTAACCTGGTTATGAATCGCATGAGCATGAGTTATCGAAATTTTGTACCTTAGCTCAATGTTGTTTTTGGCATTTCTTAATATGTATTCAAAAATATCCATGCGCACTTATTTTCTATATGATTCTAATTCTCACCCTATCATTACTTTCACTTCACCACTTAAGCTACTTCTTTAGATTTCACTACTAAAGTCTCACTAACTATCGCACTTAATGAACATTATTAAGCTTATTAACTCGTATAATCATTACTAATTAATTGACCTGTAGTATAAAAAAACGAAATTATAATACTTACATATTAAACATAAAAATAATTACACCTAAAATATAAATAATATTTACTATATTTTAAAATAACTTATGTATTTTATGTAATGTTAATTACAATTAAAATTAATTTGCTGTAATCAAAAATTTTAAATACAATTACTAATGTATTTTTTTCTTTTTACCTTTTAATTTTTGTACCAAAAATTTTTATTTTTCGACATAAATCAAAAAAAAAAATTTTATTATATTGGAAACCACCAAAATAATAACAGGCACCTATTTCAATTGCATCATGTTTATGGTGGCATCATCGGTGGTGCTGACAGTTGTTGTGCTCAACTATCATCACCGCACGGCGGATATACACGAAATGCCGCCATGGGTGAGTAATAAATGTCGTGTGAAAGCGTTGTGTTGTTGTGCGAATGCTTACTTTTTATGAAAGCTTATAAGTCTTATGTAAAGCTTTATATTTGCAGCTTTTAGCTACCTCATGCCGTATTAATTTTTATACTCTGGCACACAGCGCATATTAATTTTATTTTGTCATAAGTTTCAAAGCGTTCAATCACTATTTTTATGAAAGCTTTAAAGCTCTGTGTGAAGCTTTAATATTTTTCATCTTAGTTTTTTTTAATGTATATATAAATTATTGAAACACAAAGAGTTCTACTAAATAAAGCTCTTGGTTTTCACATTTAACTACTTTTCGCCTCTTTTGAAATTTTTTGTGCTAAACTTTCAAAGAAAAATGCGAAACTTTTTATTTATTAGCAGTTTTAAAGCTCCTTAAAAAGTTCTATTGGATTCGTTACTAATTTGCGCCGCCTTCTATAGTAATCAATTTGTTAAGCACAAATGTATTAAGCTTTCAATTTTCACTAAAACTTGGAAGCTTTTTGTACATTTCATTTTATAATTTTTTTCTTGATATTTGTATACATTTCAATCAAAACTACTTCTTTTATTTTCCGATGATTGTTTTTTTGCCCAATCAATTAGATCAAATCCGTTTTTCTGCAATGGCTGCCATGGATTTTACGTATGGGTCGTCCCGGTCGTAAAATCACACGAAAAACAATATTACTAAGCAATCGCATGAAGGAATTGGAATTAAAGGAACGTTCTTCCAAATCACTACTAGCCAATGTGCTGGATATCGACGACGATTTCCGGCATACGATCTCCGGCTCACAAACGGCGATCGGTTCATCAGCGTAAGTAACAGTGTGCTTTACTGTTTAGTTTTGTGAAAGCTACTGTTTAGTTTTGTGAAAGCTACTGTTTAAGCGACATAAGCTATAACTATTTCTTTAGTCTATTTCATTTGCGCTGCACCCTCTTGTAATTCGCAACCAGCTTATAAAATATTCCAAAGAGATAGTTTATGTTTCGTAATCCCAAATGGGGGATTTTCACAATCAAGATGAGAAAGCCAATCCCGCGCAATGCCTCAGAGCCAATAGCGCTCGCCCCCAATTAATACATACAAGGTGTAACAGTTGCGCTGCATCCCGTCCTATAAAGAACAAATAATTTAAATAAATAAAGTTATAATTAAATAAATACTAGAAAAAGAATCCTATACTAAAAATGTACTCCGCACACCCCCTTTTCCTCTCTAAACCAATAATATAATATACATAATAAAATAAAATAAAAAATAACTCAAAAAACTACTCGTCCTCCATAAAGCTTAGACATCTACTTATAGAATTTATGAAAGTACATTTTACGGATTAATTGCTGAGAGGTTTGGAGAAAGCTTTGAGCTTTATTTCAAAAGCTCAACACCCGTTCGAATTAAAACAATCGGTAGAGTATGGCTTGGCCTCCCTTAGTGGTTGCAATTTGCATGAGTTATCGATATAAAGAAAGTAATATTTGTTTGCTGTTAGCAGAGTCTTTTGCAGGCTCTAATTTTCTCATTATAGATATGTTTTTGCAAGGTTATGGGAGTCCACTAGGGTATAAGTCCAGTACATTCGGGTACTAGCTCGTTTACGTACGAGCCCAATTGTTGTGAAACGAATTCAGGTGTCAACTTTTGCATTATGTCACCCTGTTTATTTGTGCCAATATATACTAATGAGAGGAGAAAGTGTGA
Source organism: Merzomyia westermanni (assembly GCA_949987695.1). NCBI lineage: Eukaryota > Metazoa > Arthropoda > Insecta > Diptera > Tephritidae > Merzomyia > Merzomyia westermanni. Next base: position 190,896,997 of record OX465289.1, read on the forward strand.
TCCACACACTCTGTAAAATCCTTGACTTTTAGAGGAGGGCGAGAAAGAGATGTCATCATTGGTTTATTTTAATACTTTAAGTATTAATATTACTTTCATTTTGAATATTTTACAGAAGCTTCGGTCGTCCTACAACGGTGGAGGAGCATCACAATACTATAGGTTGCAATCATAAAGATTTACATTTGATTCTTAAAGAATTGCAGTTTATAACGGCGCGTATGCGTAAATCCGATGATGAAGCGGAATTGATAAGCGATTGGAAATTCGCGGCAATGGTTGTGGATAGGTGAGTCAAAACCAAAAACAAGTAAAAAACTGTAAACTTTGTCAAACGCTTAATCAAAACAAAATAAATAAAATTCTGGTATTTCACCAATTCACACCAAAATCTAACATACATTGTTGTTGCTGGTGTATTAAAATACAAAATAATGAAATAATGAGGAAAATAACAACAATTCACGCAAAGCTTATTTGCTCAGTGCCATGACATAATCCCAAGTTAAAAAAAAAAATTATAATTATGACACTCTACGGCAGAGCGTCTAGCCAACTTATGTTATCTCGTTTTCTGTTTTTTGAAATGTCACTTTATGCTATTTTAAGCCTTAGCATTTTCTGTGGAGTTCATGCTACCATACCATTCTCCCCATTAAGCTTATCTAAGTATCTAAATATTTTACAAAAGCAAGTCCAGCTGTTCAAACTTAATATCTTAATTTAATTGATGTCCTTAAATTAAAGCCAATTATCATAGCAAATAACTTCAAAATCTCAATTTGCCATTATTTTGTTTATTTATGGCCGATGACATCTATTAATTAAGAGACAAGTAATATTGAATGTAATTTGTGCATAATTGAGCATTGAATTTAAATATTCACATAATTCCCAGTGTGCCTATGTGCATACTATGTGGAATATGTAATGCGCATACATATTTACGTTAAGAACATTAGGGTAAGCTTTAAAAATAGGAAGAAAATTCTTAGAGATTGCCCCAACCTCAGCCCCTACACTCTAGTTAAAGATATCGCCAATAGGACGCTGTCAACAATGAAGTGGCTGTCAGGGCGCGGATTTGCCATTTCTATTTGTTCTTACTTTTTTATCCAGCTCAGAGAAGACAGGAACATAAGGCCGCTTTTAAGACCAATGATAACAATCTTATCGGTTACTGGGCGCCATAAAAATCTCGTAAAGTACGCACGTCCAGCACATTGGAGCTATGTCTGCCATCGCTCATGACATGGTAAATTTGCTTTCGCAAGTTTTGAGCAGGGGACCTGCAGGTCATTTTACGGGTATTTTAACGATAAACAAGGTACTGGAGATTATCATATTTCGAGCCCGTGCAAAGTCAGTCAACCTAGTTCCGTTGGAAGATGTTACATCGTGGAGAATGAGGTACCTTACCTTAAAAGGTTCTAGAAATTGCCCTTAAATCGTTTTACTTAAAAAGTTACTGTTGTCGTCATCACAAAGATGAATTCTTATCCCAGGTTTTGTGATAATTATCTTTGGAAGTAGCTTTCAAATGACGGGTCTCAGCGCAACTTAAGCCGAGCATATCGTCGCCAATCTGTAAGGACCCCAATGGTACGGGTTGGTTACGACGTCTTCTGCCTAGATAGTTGACATTGTATACGTCATCCAGTTAAGTTGATGATTTTGAGATACAATAGAATGTTTTAAGCTAGTTTGCGCTGACAGCCACGATGGCTTTCTCTGCAGCCGAATTTGGGTGTTGATAGAAAAACCTTCTGGGCCGGAGCTTCTTTGTTCATGCGTAGAACATAATGCAGCCAGCAGAGCGTTTGGGCTTTAATTCTCTGGACTATGGTCAGCTGCGTAAAGCTCGTACAGTTAATTTTTTAAATTCCTTCGATAATTGCGGCTGTCATCGTGAGAAACACCATAAATCTCACGAAAGAATTTTCTCTCGAATACTTCTAGGGTCATCTCATTTGTATCACAGTTTGAAAGTGATTGAGGCTGTTGACCTTACCAAAGTACTCACTTTCAGTGTCACAAGCCATCGTAAGACGTACAAGTTGTGTCGACTTCAGCATATTCTTTACTTTCAAAATTGCAATAAGTTTCTCGTTATTGGCTTAACTAGCTGCCACCCTACTCATACCTATGTTTACTTAAGCTCTAATCACACTAAATTGTTAATGACATATGTACACGTGTGTCCCCTATTATGTCAATTCCTTTTCGACCCTTCAGTATCCACTAACATTGGCACTGAGTGGCTTTACAGCCACTTATAGATTTGATTATAAAGCGGAAACGTTGAAAATATTGTCCTTACTGTGACATACGAGGTGTGTTCAAAAAGTATCGCGAATTTTGTGTTTTTTCAAAAATGGTTAATTAGTCATGAATATCTATTTTGTCCCCTTCAAAGTAATCCCCATGAGATATTATACACTTGTGCCAACGGTTTTTCCAATCTTCGAAGCACTTCAAAAAATCATTTTTTTGTATCTTGTTCAGCTCCTACTTCGATGCCGTCTTTATCTCGTCAAGAGAAGCGTAACGTCGTCCTTTCATGGGCCTCTTCAGTTTAGGGAACAAGAAAAAGTCACAGGGGGCCAGATCTGGGGAATACGGTGGCTGCGGCATCATTAGTGTGTTGTTTTTGGCCAAAAAGTCGCGCACAAGCAACGATGCGTGAGCAGGGGCGTTATCGTGGTGCGAAAGCCAATTTTTGTTCTTCCACAAATCCGGGCGTTTCTGGCGGATTGCTTCGCGCAAATTGCGCATAAGTTGCAGGTAATATTCCTTATTGACCGTTCTTCCCTGTGGCAAGAACTCATGATGCACCACGCCCCTGCAATCGAAGAAAACTGTCAGCAAAACTTTCACATTCGACCGAACTTGGCGCGCTTTTTTCGGTCTTGGTTCGTGCGGCAGCTTCCATTGAGATGATTGAGCTTTGGTTTCCACGTCATAACCATAAACCCACGATTCGTCACCAGTTATGACCCTCTGGAGCAAATTTGGGTCGTCGCGGACAGAGTTTAACATCTCATTAGCAATGTTCATGCGATGCTGTTTTTGGTCACAATTGAGCAATTTTGGTAAAAAAATAGGTACAAATCGAAGACGATCCAAAACACGTGCAAGCAAAGCAGCTGTCAACAATTAACTGAACATTCAAAATGGCCGAGCTTGTCGGCATAAGTGAGAGACATGAGTACCAACATAACGCCACAAAAAATTCGAAATTCGAATATACGTAACCAGCGAAAATTCAAAATTCGCGATACTTTTTGAACACACCTCGTACATATATGAAGCCCAAAAAAGTTTTAAATTTATGCTCAAATTTTTAGCCGTGTAGCAATTTATATTAAACGCCTCTGGGAAAAGGAATACATGTGATGGCTTTCAGTGATTAGTCAATTCATTTGGAGCCTTTTTTTATATTTGAGTTTTGAAAGGTTTTATTCAAGTTTGTTTGTCGATAGAAGACAAGAAGGGCATGTATAAGAACTAATTCTATAATATATATCTATATCTATACGCTATATATACCGCAAAACACCCCATCTGCCCAATAAAAAATGCAATATTCTTGTCACATCAAGGGCCACTTTCATAAAGGCCGGTTAAGCCTAATCGGCGATTAATTTGACAGCTAACCGTACAAAATACGTCAATTAAACTCCGGTTAGCAGTTACCGGCTTTTATGAAAGCGGCCCTAATAATAACAAATAAGTTTGATTTAAGTATCAAGTCGAAGAACGTAGAACTAAAGAAGGTCCAAGAACGAATGTAAAACTTATGTAGACACTATCGTAATTTGAAACTCATTCTTAGTTTCGCGGGAAAATATGTGTTTTCGTTTTGTAAAATCTGTTTCCGAAAACTATATAAAAACTTGTAATTTGTAACATATCAAGATCGAAAACAACTTCCAATCAGTGTCGGCTGATATTGGATTGTACTTTTCCTGCCAAAACAGTACTAGGGATATAAAGCATTATGTATTAAAACAAGTGTAATTTTTTGTGGGTCAAACTGACTGAAAAGGCGGGCCGAAAAGTGTTACTAGCATTAAAACTCGTGAATTAAGGTTTTACCTGTCGAACTTTCGTCGCGTTGAACCTTCTTACGACGATAAGTGGTGGTATTAATACTAGCTTATTTGGCACTCGATAACAACTATACGAGAGAATGACATAAAACTCTCGCGAAACGCAAAAAGTAAAAAGTTTTCGCAGAACAGGAATTTGTAAAAACTGGAAAGCAAAACAGCAGTTGCTGTTTTCATTGGTTAATAACTCAAAGTTTGAAGTTGTTGTTGTTTTTTCATTATTTCACGATCAGCTGTTTTTCACTTGTAAGTTTCACTGAGTGAAATTTCGCCAAAAAAAACTTTCACCCCAATAAAATGTCAAAGTTCGCTCTCATCCTGAAAGTTTTAGTGTCGCCAAACACTATTCAGTGAAAATTTTATGCTTGCCAACAGAGCTTATGTTTAACACATTTGTATAATTTTTTGACTAATAAATATCAACGTATTTTTCTATACATTTTATATATCCACATGCACTGAAAAAAATTTTCTTTACAGGTTTTGTCTAATTGTTTTTACGCTCTTTACAATTATCGCAACGGTGACCGTGCTGCTCTCGGCTCCACACATAATCGTGCAATAAGCCTAAATGAATGTGAGGTTTACATTTAAGCCTCGTTTAGACATAACCAAACTATATACTTTAAAATTATATACAAATACATATACATTTTTCCGGAGGAAAAGCACTTAATTACAGACAAAACAAGCAACAAAAATGATAGAGTAAAGTAAAATAAAATTAATTTTTAGTTAATATTTAATTAAAAAAAGGAAACTATTCAATAATTATTAATGTAGACAAATGAGAAATGAAAAAAAAATGAAAATTAGAAAAAAAAATCTATACAAAAAAAATTGTTAATTAAATTTTTAAGAAAACTCGAAAACAAGTTACAACATAAAATTAAAATTAAGTAAAAAAACACACAGACACAAATGATGTGTATATACAAAATTAGTATGTAATGAAACTGGCAACAAAATGGTTACTTAACACAGAAACAAATTAAAATACTTTTATGAAATGAAAAAAAGGAAATTTCAAAACAAACTGCCGTAAACAAATATGTTGAATAATTCGAAAAATTACACTTTAAGAATACATACTGTAATTGAAAGAATGGTATATACATAAATAGTAAATTTAGGAAAAGTTCATAATAGTATTCGGATACACTGAAAATAAAAATTGATTCCAAAAAAAAATTTATAGAAATTACAAAAAAAAATTCCAAAACATGCGTTCGTTATAGAGAAAAAGAAATTGTGGAAGGAGCATATTTTTTTTTTTTTTTTTTTTTATAAACTCAAATAAATGTTGAAAGTCAAGTAAGAGAAAGAGTTCTACTAAATGTAGAAATTTAGCTATAACGTAATTATTTTTTTATTTAGCATAGTGTAAAATTAAAAACCACAAAAAAGTGATTGTTCCTATGAAACATATAAAAAAAAGAACCACACACACTAACATAGAAGTGCTTAATTTCATACAAAAGTACACGAAAAGAACAAAAAATAGCAAATGAACTAAGCTCATTCGTATGCAATGATGGCTGAATTGAGCGCATAAATATTTAATTTATATTTAGGTATTACAAAATAAAGGTAATAACTAGTTTACAAATTAGTTAAAATGTTATCATTAAAAAAAAAAAAGAAACACTACTTGCATACTTTAGAAAGAGCGAAATATACTTACGGAAGTATGGAATTAATCACCAGTCAACTAACTAGTGTTCAGAGCAACCAAGCAATGTTTCGAGAACTACGCAATGTACCAACTGAAAGCGACAAGGCTATACAGTGCAGTGATCTGTGTTGAAATAAATTTCCGTAATTCTGCTCACAATTTTCATTGTGTTCTTTTCTCAGCCCAAAAAAGACCAAAGAGTGTTCATATTGAATAAGCAGGCACTTTCATTGGATTCTTTTACCTGAGCAATGCCAGTATCAGTATAAATAATGTAGTAAAAAGGAGCTACACCTTGTCCAATAGTGGTTCAAGAAAGTCAATTGAAGCTCCGAAAATATTAGAAGACTTTAGAAACAATCAAAAGTTTTTCAGAAAGGGGAGAATTTTTTTAAAAAAAAAGTACAAATGGATTGCAAAAAAGAGGTATATGAACTTCAAAAAGAATTTAAGGCATTTCAGAAAAAGTCAAATGTATTTCAGAAATTCAAATAAAAATGTTAAAGGTAGAAGAAGACGTTCGCTATTGTATTGAGCTTTTTTCTCTTCTTTAATAGTTGAAACCTTTCCTAAAATATATTCGAAATTTTCTGAATATTTTGTTTTGTCTCAGAAATATTTGTAATTTTCTAAAAATGCGTTTTCAAGTTTTAAAAGAATTTTGTATTTTTACCTGTTCTTACCTAGAATATTTGGACAAGGAGTAATAACAATAACTTAAAACGTGATGAATTTTCATTTGGAAACTCTATTTCAACGGACATCACTGTAGTAGTACATATAACATATTGACATATAAAACATTTGCTGAGAGTTAAAGTCGTAGAAATAGAGACTAATATGTTTATTGGGTAAACGGCGCAGAAATGCAGAATAGCTCAAACTCTCAAATCTAGGAAAAAACTACCCTGCAATACTTAGTTCAAAGTTTTAAGTTTTAAACTTTAAACTCAGCGTATTTTTAAATGAAAATGAATTTTACGCTCTGAGTTCTATCACTTTAGCAACCATATATATTCCTTTATTTATTTTATTTCAATTAAGTAACAGTAATCACTCGATATCGATTAGTTCGAATCTGAATAATCAATAATTGTGGTTAATCAGAAGCATTATTAACTAAAAGTTTGTTTAATTTATAAAACGCACATCCCTAAATTATTCACTTTATTTAAAAAAGTGATTAGCTTAATTAGCGATTCTATCAACTTCTACTCTCAGATTAAACAATTAATCGATCATTTCAATAATTTAATATATTGTTATTTATTAATTTTCTACAAACCCTTTTATTTATAAATTAGAGCTATTCTGTAAAAATAAAATTACAAAAATTTATCTAAAAAGTGCATTGTACACATTAGAAAAATGGTAGGTGAGTGGCGGAACAAATTAAATGAGAAATAAGAGATGAAATATTTTTATGCGCATTTATGTATTGTAAAGAATTTAATATTAAAAAGAAAAAAATATGTGAGATGTTAATGGAGATAATTAAATATAGGAAATAATTAAAGTTTAGCAATATAGATACTCATAAAAATGGGAAAAATTTAGCAGCACTTAAGTATGTATGTAGAATGCATTAACTCTTAGCAGTAAGTGGGAGAGGAACAATAATAATTGCAGGTGCGACAACTAGAATGTACGAAGAAGAATACAAAATAAAAAATTTATTGCAAAGAACACTATTCTGATTACATAGACATAGTTTAGAAACAATGAAAATCTAAACTAAAAAACGTTTACAAAACCAAGTGCACGTAATTAATAAAAACATTATAATTATAATGAAATTATAGGCATGTGTTTGAAAATATGGAGAACAAAAAATTAAAGACCAACTTAAAATTTTTATAAAAATGTTTGGTAATAATTTTTATTTTTTCTGCCTAAGTGGAGAAGTTTACACAATAATCAACACAGACCTTAATTAGACAATTTAAGCTTTCAAAATAAGCTACACAAAATGCTACTACTTGATTACAAGATTACGACCTGCGATGATGCACCATGCATTAATTTAATATTGTCGTAACGCAAAATATTCATCGATTTTTTTAGATTATTACTACTGTTGTGATTGATGTCGATATATCACAGTCCATTACTTATACTATAACTATGTACACTCTATAGTTAAAATATTTAATTTCGTATAAATCACTTCAAAACTAAATACGTTTATAACTGCGATTCTTAATTTGACTTGTCAGCGACCTGGGAAAATGTCACTTTTGTATGTAATGCATTTTTCGATTTTTATCGTTAAGAGTTTGGACCGACGCTGATTTTTTATTGATTTCGATTTTGATTTGAGATAAATTAAGTGTTTTTTGGCCACACATGAAATTCATTGTTTTCAAGTCGATTAGCTTCGAAATTAGGAATGACCTTCATATTGAGATAATATGTACATAGTATGCAACAACTCGCACTAGTGACAACTGAAGAAACATATCAGCAGAAGAAAAACAGCTGATTGAAAAATCAGAAGGAACTATGACAATGTCAGTTTATAAAAGATAAAAGTTTTGTACAGTAATCTAATGTTTTGGTGAAAGAGATACCTTATTGACCCGCAACCATCCAACTGGTTTCTAAAACATGTCTGGTAGGTCATTCGCAGTTCTAGCGAAGCTCTATGTGTTCAACTTAACTCTAAATTCTTTTTGCCCACACCTAGTTTTTTATGTTTCTTCTTCATTTCGTACTCATAATTATCAATAATACTGAAAATACAGAGTTGTACATAAAAAAATGTCTCTAGGGGATAATTTTGTTTGATTATTTCATTACGAATTTCGGAGTTGGGTACAAATAAATAGATAATCCCGTCATGTGAACCTACTTTTAGTTAAAATATGTATCTTGTTTAATTTATATGGTGCATTGCATGTTCCTTGCCTAGTAGTCGAATACGGATATTTTTGATTTGAACAGCACCAAATATCAAATACAAATTGAATTGTTTTATAAATATTTGGAGTGTTCACACAAACGAATCTCTTTCCAGAGAGATTTAACTCTATACTTAAAGCAAAGATTACTTTAATCGTAATTTCACTTTTTTTAAATAAAATAAAATTACAGCGATTGTAATTACAATTATTTCAAAATCATACTTGTTGCAATGGTAATTTTAATTGGAACGATTATGTTTACTTTAATCCTATTTATTCAATATAAAACAGTTTAAAAGTCGATTAGTTCAGAATCGATTTTCGCAACGCAACTTTGCAAATTTTTGACTGACGTCAATGTGACGTCGCATCCGACACCGAACTAGTATCTTTACGGATTGATAGAAAGAGGTGGGATGCGACAAAACTTACAAAAAACTGTCAGTAAAGAGAGAATGACGAAAAACTCTCTCGAAATGCAAAAAGTGAAAAGTTGTAAAAACTTGCAAGCAAAAAAACTGTTACTGTTTTCATGAGTTTATAACTCAAATTTTGAAGTGTTGTTGTTGTTTTGCTATGTCACGATCAGCGGTTTTCCAATTGTAACTTGTACTGAGTAAAATTTCCCCAGCAGAAACTTGCAACTCTCTCTCAAAATGCGCTCTCTCCCTGGAAAAGTTGTGTGTTCAGTAAAAATTTTATTCCCGCCGAACAGATACTAGCTTCTTTAAAAATAGTTGACATAGGCTGATTCTTATTTTCTTAGATCCAACTTGTTATGAAGTATTATGATTCTTGAATTAACAGATTTTCTGAAAATCAGCAAACAAAAGGGTTTTTTGAAGTGTTATTCAAAATCTCAAGTCAGGAAACTTTTTAGTTCTAGATATCTTAATTTTAAAATGATCAATGACGCAATTCTTAATTTTAAACTCAAAAGTGATGTCATCTAATTTTGTTTACTTTGTATTCCCTACAAGACGCTGCTGATAGATGCATCAGATTTTTCATATTGCTTCTACAAATCTAAGGGGCGATTTGTTCTACGCCCCGATAACCCCTTCAGCGCTTCCTTTCAAATGACGGATCATGTGAAGGTCAGCTGTCTTGTAGGGATGCTTTAGAATTTAATGGAAAGATTCATACTTTATTCGCAGTGTAGAGTTCTTCTGAAATCTTGTTTAATTGTGTATAAATTATTCTTTACCCATACTTCTCTGAGAGGATGTACGAATGTAAAAATCGAATTTATTAAATATATAAACTACTTCTTTAAAAAACCTACCCCACTTATTTGCGATCGTAATTAAATCCCTCCACAAGTAAATAAATCAAACTCAACTGATAACTGTGTACTTTAATAGTTATAATAGTTTTATACAGCATTTTGCAATCAAATTCTCAAAAGAAAATAAGGAACAAAAATGAAGGTTGTTTATGATGAGACCGACACTGACAAAAATACGATCACACATACTATAACATACGTTTATTTTCAAATGAATCTCTAGTCCATAATATTACGTCGCATAATTTACTACCTTTTCAAGTATTTATACTACGTTTTGAAGCATTACTAGGCATATATATTTACAAATATATCTAGAATCTAGATATACTTGTACATATATTCGTTGCTTTGTATGTAGACTCAGAGCTCATTTATGCACACTAGGGCGTATCAAGGGGTATCGAGGGAAAAAATATGGTAATGTACCCAATGTGGCAAAACACTATCCCACAAATTCATAAAAAATAAAAAACGTTTACAAAGCTTTTTAAAATGACATTTCGATACAAAATTTTGCAAGTAAAAGAACTTTAAAAACCTATATTATTTTTTATGAATGCTGGGGTAACTTTGTAATTATTTCAAAAATGAGGGAATAAATTTTTCGACATTCTGTGAAAACAACGAATTTTGTTTTTTCTTTTGATACCCACTCTTTCATCTACGAATCCTATCTATGATATATTGTTGTAAGGGCAGTTTCCTTATGTTTTAAACCACAGATACTTTCTAGGCGGATCGTGGGCAATTCGAATTATTAGCTCTTTGGCGATTCCAGTACTTTTCGTTTAGCAAAAATTTAAGTCTGAAAACTTACGCTCCAGTAACCCTGCTTTAGCGAATCTGCCACGAACTCTACACAAGTCTAATAAATTACTCTAGAGAACAGCTGCTTTGGCGAATCCACCTCGAATTCGAGATGAGTCTCACATAGCTGTAAATGCCAAGACAGGCGACAGACTCCAAGTGTAACTCAGATCTACAAAAAAGAATATGGTACGAATGTGTACTGTATGCTAATTGCCGCTGAGGGTATCCAATTTGAATACCACTTTATTTACATTTATGGGTCAATTCTGTGCGGTAATTTTGTACCTGGAAGATTATCTAACCGAAAATCGTAACCGCTGGCAATGCAGCTCATGTAACCGCAATTTTAACGTACATGGCAACGCTGTCAAAACAAACAATGCGCAATAGGTAATAAAATGCAAACGTGAACGAAACTTCGTGTAAAAAAGTGATTTTATTCTTTATTAATTCTTGTGAACTAGTATGTGTACAAAATTTGCGGTATTTTCTGTCCACAAAAATATTTACAAAACACGTGCAACTTTTCGCTGTTACGCGACGTTACTACCTATTTTAGTGGTTACGAAATTGACCTGCAACTTAAGCCGGCAAAATACCAAAAGGGTGTAAAAGTTTCCAAACTGTTTATTTGTCGGTAAAATTACTGTTGTTACACACTAAAATTAGGGCGTTAATGTGCGATAGCAAAATCATTATACAAAAAAGGTCGGTTCATCAGGAAGATTGTTACAAATGTCAAATATACTAGCTTTTCCAATACAGTTGCGTTAATCCTTAATCTACTGCTAATAATTACAAGGATGGCAAAAAAAAAATCTTTACGAAAATAAATCACTCAAAAAATCATTTACAAATTAGAGAAGTTGCAGATAAAAAACTATAAGCGCTCTTTTTACAGGGTGCCGGAAAATTTTTATAAGTTTTGAAGTCGTCACAAGCAATGTGTTCAAACTAGTGGGGACAATTTTAAACATTTATTTACGATACGCTCTATTGCACAATTAAAAAATTTTAATTTAATATAGGAAAAATCAGATATAAATGCGCTCAGTATTTTGCCTGTGTCTAATGTAAAAAATTTTTATTATTATACAACGGGATAGATATCTTTAGTAAAAAGGTAGTAACTACTATTAAAAACAAAAATGTATCTACTGCATAGATTTATTTATATTGAATGCGCATACCAATACTTATATGTATTTTATGGACATCACACCACAAAAACTCTTCTAACAAATTTTTATAAAAATATTTACTATACGCGTATAAAATTGTATGTATGTATGTGTTTTTCTTTTGCAAAAAACAAACGACAAGAAAACTTCTATTAGCAATACACTTTTCTATGAAACTGTCTACATGTTAAGCATTCAAACAAAAAAATTAGAGCTACTCTTAACTTAACTCAAATCTATAAATAACTATTAGAAAAAGAAAAATTACTATTTAGAATATATAAGTTAGAGCTAAAAAGCTTCCTTTGCCCCCCACTACAAATCACAGCCGGTAAAGGATACCTACATACGTCGAATTTAAACAACAAAAGCATGAAAAACTAAACAAGTTTATGAAAAAATTCCAAAACCATAAAATCTAAATATATAAAATATAATAGAGCAGCACGAAAACACAAATATTTTAATTATTTCTGTGAATTTTTTTGGTATGTCTAAAACAAACCCAAACTAACTTGACATTAACACCCACAAAAAGTACTATAGTTTCATACATTTATCCTAATTGACGTTGTTCAGCTATGGAAACTTTTTCGGGGCATGATTTTTCTGTTGCTGATTGCAAGGCGAGCAAGCAACGAAAAATTTATACGGGTACCGAGTTGCCCGTCAGTGTGCTGTCAATAACTGTAAAATTGGCAAGAAACAGTGATCGATTTCGGTTACATTTTAATATTTTTCCAACACCAATTTTACAATTGCAAATTGCCACGACTTCCTTTAAAAAAAAATTGATGCCGATTCAAGGTAAGGGACATACCGATTAAGCAAGGTGAAACTTCGTTACAACAGCAACAACATCGTAGCTTGTGACACACTTACGCACATATTCCGATTATCTGAGCTTAGGTCCAAACATTGTTTACCCGTACTAGTTTGGCATCTTCTTTTGCAAATCGGAGTGGAAGGCAGTGGATGAATGTACTCCGAGAGAGTGTAATGAAGGAAATCGCGTTCAGAGTTGTTTTAAAGTAAAAACTGCAACTAAAAACTGCAATTCAAATACATTCTATAGTAACTGATAACGTGTTATAACTGCTTTATATTCAATAATTTCGGAGTTTCAAGTCTTCGTGTTCAATATTGCAGTATTTAAATTTGATTGTTTTATTACTGCAAACAACACACCCTGTGTAGTTTGTTTGTGTGTGCAGATTCGGAGTAAGTTGCGGTACTCTCTTTCTCTTTATGGCGCGATAAACAACAGGTATATCATCATAAACCTCCTAAAAGATTTTTGCGCCAAGCTTCTCTTCCAATTTGTGGTGTGCCGATTTGAATTTTCCCTACAAATTGGTGGGACCTACAGTTTTTTGCCGACTCCGACCGGCATCTACAAAGGAGACGAATTTTTGCTGAGAAGCCTGTCATGGCAGAAATACACTCGGAGAGTTTGCCAAACCACTGCCGAGGGGCGACCCCGTTTTGAAAAACTTTTTCAAATCACTTTTGATGTTACCTGTACCAGGGCTCGAACCATGGACCTTCGGTGTGGTAGGCCGGCAACACTACCTCCACACCACGGCGGTTGCGGTACTATTATACATATACTATGGGTCCTAACTTCCACTGACTCATCAAAATATAAGGCATTTATGTGCTTAGTTAATGGTGCCATAGTCATATCTCTATAAAACAGCTGATGGAACCAGCCTTATGGAAGTCAATTAATGTCAGATTAATGATGTCATACCATAACGCTAACACCATACCATACCATAGCCAACCAATTGAATTTTGGCTTTCTGATATATCCGTAAACAGCTGACTGCTGATATTGAAAACATACAAACGCCAACAATAACAAATATATAAATATGCACCTTATTTGTTGATTATCCCAAAACAACTTAATTAAGTTTTAGTATTTAATTTATACACACATATTTCGTGTATAGATGACAATAGATATTGTTATGTATGGTATGGTTATGGCTTTGGATTTATGAATAAGGAAGTTTATCTGCAGCTGTCCTGGAAAACGCTCAGTGTTATCCTGTGTTTTATAACCAAAAAGCAAATCGATATAAAGTACCGATTTACAATCGGCGAGGTAGATGCTTAGTGGTAGAGGTCCGAACACAGTTACATGTACCTTTTCCCTTTCCTCCTCGCTCCCTCTGGACTATCAGTCCGTAATAGAGCATAATGTTGCCTCGAAAAAGTGTCCGTGTCTGAATAACGTTACTCAAACAAACATCGATGTCTAATTATGTTGATGTGTAAACACTTAGTAAATATGTTTGTAGATGGAATAATGCAGTTGGGCGCGCGAATGAGAATAAATTATAAAAAAAGATCGAAGTGAAGTTATAATTAAAAAGAATTAAAATAATTTTTATATTCGATTGTTGTTGTTAGTTCAGTAAAAAAAAATTTGAAATATTAAGACAATGAAAACTAGTTAAGAAACAAAGATAGCAAATAAATGGTATAGTTTTAATTATAGTGTTAGATAAGATAATTAGTATTTTATATATAGTTATTATTAATTGATTTTAAAAAACTCAACTGTTGCCAGATCACTTGTTTAAAACCACACACTGCGCACGCTTTTTATATTTCACGAGCTACAAGGTGTCATTGTGAAGTACACGTAAAATACACGTGGTAAGAAAATAACCATTGCCAGGCACATTAATCTTACAAAGCTACATACGGGTATTTTGAACGATTCCGGTTCTGACAGACAACTTAATATAATGCTAGGTGATATTATATATAGGAATGTTGCGGAAGTGTGTTTACCGAAGCGGAAATCGGATTTTCAAATGTTTATCGGAAACGGAAACGCAATCGGCAGTTTAAGCAAGTTACAGGAAACACATATTAAGTTAAATGTAGGGTGGTTGTGGAATGAAATACTTTTAATGTAATAATGTTGAGATTTTCGTTAACCGTTTGTAAGGCAGTTATTATAGCTTGCTAATCATATGAATGGGCAAAGTGAATGCCCTGGTGAAACAGCTAGTTTCCTTCGACTTCCGTTGACACTGTTAATAACAACAAGAACTGCAGAGTGAATGATTAGTCGATTTTTCAATTTTCCATTCTGCTGTAAGCCAACTCAAAGGATCTATGCGAAATTATAGCAGATATAATTATGATAGCAATTTTGGTCATTTAAGCTGCAAGTAACTTTCAAATTAATACAGGGTGTTTTTTTTACAGGTTTGTTTTTTGAATAGAGATAAAACTGGCATTTTGTGGTCAAATCTGGCAACTCTAATGTCATTTATGTTCAGTTTGGTTTGCCATTTTATCATGAACAGGTTGACAAAAGAACAACGCTTGCAAATCGTGCAAATTTATTTCGAAAATAATGGTTCAGTTCGCGAAGTTTACCGTGAGCTCCGTCCATTTTATGGTCGACATAATCGTCCATCAGAGCAATTAATTCGGTTAACCATGGATCGTTTTCGCACTACGTTTACTCTATGTGATAATACGCATCCGCAGAGACGTCGAACAGTGCGCACCGAAGAAACAATTGCCGCTGTAGAGCAAAGTGTTGAAGAGGACCCGAATGAATCGATTCGCCACCGTGCACAGCAATTGGAGCTTTGTCCATCAACTTTATGGAAGATTTTGCGCAAAGATCTTGGCTTGCGACCTTACAAGATCCAGCTTGTGCAAGAATTAAAGCCGCGAGACCATGCAATGCGTCGTGATTTTGGTGTATGGGCCGAAAATGAGATTGATTTCGATGCTGATTTTCATCGCAAAATTTTGTTCAGTGATGAGGCTCATTTTTGGTTGAATGGCTACGTCAACAAGCAAAATTGCCGCATTTGGAGTGAAGAGAATCCACATGAGACCCTTGAAACGCCATTACATCCACAAAAACTGACTGTTTGGTGTGCTCTATGGGCTGGTGGAGTCATTGGGCCATACTTCTTCCGCAATAATGCTGGAGAGGCAGCTACCGTTAATGGAGACCGGTATAGAGCCATGATAACCGACTATTTTGTTCCCGAATTGGATGGCATGAATGTGGATGAGTTGTGGTTCCAAGAAGACGGCGCTACATGCCACACAGCGCACGTCACAATCGATTTATTGAAGGAAACATTCGATGAGCGCATAATTTCGCGGAATGGACCTGTCAATTGGCCACCAAGGTCGTGTGATTTGACACCATTGGATTATTTTCTTTGGGGATATGTGAAGTCGCTCGTCTACACCAACAAACCAGAAACGTTAGGGGAATTGGAAGCCAACATTCGTGGCGTTATTGCCGACATACGGCCCCATATGCTCGAAAAAGTGGTTGAAAATTGGGCCTGTAGAATTGGCTTTATTCGAGCCAGCCGCGGCGGCCACATGCCCGAAATCATATTTAAGCATTAATGGCATAAAATTATCCTTCCAATAAAGCCAAATTGATGGACCTTAAAACGATTTTCTTGTGTTTTATTTCAATTCGAAGTTCTATACCCCTAAAAAAACACCCTTTATTTAAATCAATCGGAAGGTTCGGCATCATCTCAAGAATATTTTTCCAATCTAACTTCGAATTTGTATACATGCCAAACGGTTGAAAATTTTAATTTTGTCAGCGAAAGATGAAGTCAGAATTTAAGCTAGCCCATGGGGAAAGGCGAATATATATAGGTGAACGCGCTACGAAAGCAACGTTTTTGCTTGGATCAAGGCGAATTCAATTAATTTAAATAAATGTAAACAAAAAAATAAGAAGCCGTGGGCCGCAAAAAGGTAAACAAATTTTGAAAACTACGAATATCTACACATACATATATGCATTTGGTATTGCCAAACATATTCAGCCTATTCGTTTAGATGCTTATGTGCCTCGCAAATTGTGTAAAGCTAGTATACGAGGTGTGTTAAAAAAGTATCGCGACTTTTGTGTTTTTTCAAAAATTAATTATTTATTCATGAATATCTATTTTGTCCCCTTCAAAGTAATCCCCATGAGATATTATACACTTGTGCTAACGGTTTTTTCAATCTTCGAAGCACTTCAAAAAATCATTTTTTTGTATCTTGTTCAGCTCCTCCTTCGATGCCGTCTTTATCTCGTCAAGAGAAGCGTAACGTCGTCCTTTCATGGGCCTCTTCAGTTTAGGGAACAAGAAAAAGTCACAGGGGGCCAGATCTGGGGAATACGGTGGCTGCGGCATCATTAGTGTGTTGTTTTTGGCCAAAAAGTCGCGCACAAGCAACGATGCGTGAGCAGGGGCGTTATCGTGGTGCAAAAGCCAATTTTTGTTCTTCGTTGCACATCTTTTCGGCCTTCTGAGAACATTTTGTACCACCGATAAACGTTGCTTCGGTCCAACGTAGCTTCTCCGTATGCCACAGTCAACATTTGGAATGCATCCGCGCACTTAATTTCGTTTTTCACACAAAATTTGATACAGGTTCTTTGATCCATTTTTTGAATAGGTAAAAATCGAAGACGATCCAAAACACGTGCAAGCAAAGCAGCTGTCAACAATTAACTGAACATTCAAAATGGCCCAGCTTGTCGGCATAAGTGAGAGACATGAGTACCAACATAACGCCACAAAAAATTCGAAATTCGAATATACATAACCAGCGAAAATTCAAAATTCGCGATACGTTTTGAACACACCTCGTATATGTCATTTTTCATACGAGCTTACGAGGTTTACGTTGTATACAAGCTTCAAGCTCAAGTTATTGGTGCGTTATCGGTAACCTTATAAAACAGCTGATTCGACCAACCTTATAAGAAACAATGCAATCGATTATTGGTGCTGTAGCGTAATTCCTTATCCGTAAAGTAGCCTAACCGACCAATTGCATGTTGGTTTTTCTCTTACGTTAAGGATACGACTATAGTGATACGCCAACGGCACCAATGTTTTGAGTTTTACGAGGCATAAAAGAAATTAAACGAATACCCTGATTATCTCAAATAATTTCATATGCCAACACGTTATTAGACGCAAAAAATTTAATGCAAAAAATACGAAATATAAAGGCAGAAAAAATACGTAAATTTAAAATTTATTCACAGACTATTTGCTTTCGAACTGGCTCTTTTCAGTAGTGGAATTCACTAACTTCTATAACAACATTCGCAATCGATATTTTATCTTAACGATATTTATAACGATATCGGTATTCACTAACCATTTTTTATCGATATTCGTTTATTCGGGATCAGCTGTGTCATTAAGTAAACAACACACAATTTGGGGTTGTTATCTGCGTCGTTAAATAAACAACACATAATTTCAAGTTTTTAGCGAAAATTAAAATAATATTCATATTATATCAATATTATTATCAAAAAAATTATATTTGAGTACTTAGCGTATTTTTTATCGCGGGATGAGGAATCTTAACCCCGAATCGTTATAGCTAAGTAAGTGAATGGCACAGTCGATAATGCAGGAAACAAAATCGTTTATTAAAACCTCGAATAATCGCATCGTTATAAGTTAGTGAATTCCACCACAGATTCAAAATTTACCATACCATTTGGCACAGCAAAATGGAAAACATTTTTACACCGATTGGCACACGGCCTAAGTTCAATTTGCAAAATCGTGTAAGAAACATTCTGGGATCATTGGCGTTGTTCTTCGGTTAGCGGACGCAAAATATTTTAAAGGGGCGGAAATTGAGCAAATAAATTATGTATACAAATTTTTCACAATGACACACTAAAAAAAATTATGTCTTCTTTTATTTATAATCATATTATATATGAAATTCCTCAAATTTTATGAGTAATCGTTAATACGTACATGTAAAGGTGGGTAAATAAAGAGAACTCACAAAGGCACAGAAATAGATTTTTTGGAAAATATAATAAAACGCAATACTAAATAAAAAATTAAAAGTGACAAAACTTGAATAGTTATTCATAATATTTCTCTAAAACAAACTTATATGCATTTAAAAACCCCTGCATTCCTGCATTCAGGGCCGTTTTCTCGACTACGTGCTAATATTTCTCTTTAAACAAAATTTGGTTTCCGTAGTGCTCGTTATGGTTTTTGTGTCGACAAATTTAACAGGCAGTCTATATGCTATAGAAAACAGACGTGCGTTGTATATTCATGCACTAGATGAAGCATTTGAGGAAACCAGCGAGAGCAGTATAGCCAAGAGGACTCTCGCAACCGCTTGGGTTACTTTAAAGAATACAAACATGAATTTTAACGAATTATGTTCGGCGAAAATGCCAAAATTTTGTTTAATATTTATACATTGACAGTTGCTTTTGACATTCCGTTTCCTTTACGGAGGTTGAGAAAATGAAGTAGAATTTATGTTGTTGTTGTTGTTGTTGTTGTTAACAGTGCTTCGCCCTGCCCACTGGGCTCGATCACTCTAAATTCTCATCAGGCTCTTCTAACGGAAGTCCGAAAAACGCGCAGTTTCAACAGGGTTGGACCAAAGTGATGTAGGTGTTAGAAGAGTGAAGTAGAATTTATCTTGCCCGTTGGCTAATCCTTCGGAGATTGGATTACTGATCGGATTAGTTCGTCTAAAACATTTGGAACATTTGTAAAGCCTCATACTGGGAACGTACTGGGTTCATATCCGGCAAAGAACTGCCACTTCTTGGAAGTGTTTTTGTTTGCTAAAAACAACCACAATAGGATGTCTATTGAAGTATGTGGTAGAATTCCCAATCAGATTGGCCCCTTCGAAAATCGAGAAAGAGTTGCAAATGATCAACCAAGCATAAAAGTTGAGGCGTCGGGGTAGCATGCTTTCCAAGATCATGTGCAACTCGCATAATATGGGGTCAACAAAATTGCTATTATCCCCAAAATTGGAAGACTGAAGGCTCTTGATGGGCATACCTACAGGACACTGCCTTTGAGGAGTCAGTTGAACATGTTTTGTGTTACCGTCGTGTACGCGGCAGATTAGGGTTCCGATTTTCACAAATAGCACAGCTACCAGATCTCGAAACAACAAATAGGCTCTCGTTTAAAGCAAAATTCGTATAATGCAACACTCACTAAATCTTCGCTTATTATATAAAATTCCATGATTATATGATACGAATTTTGTTTCACAAGAGATAAAGTTCCTCGAAGCATGGAGTCGTATTTTAGAAAATTAGCTCCTTATTTCATATAATACCCGTATGATGGTAAGTGTAAATGACTATGAGACTAAAAGTCACTCCGAAAATCTAATGAAAAGGTATATTGTGTGGAGTATATATTTATGTGAGAAACCGAATATTCGGTTTGACTTCGGTCGGACAGTAACATTTTTTTAAAACAATTTTTTTTTTCAACTCCTCCCAAAATATTTTTCTAAACAATCGAAAAAGACCGACATACTTATTATTTTGAAATTTAAATATTTACTGCGTAACTTTGCTCATATATTATTGTCACTACGTTTTACACAAAAATGTGTACTAATAAACATAGAACAAAGGAAACAAAAATAATTACAAGTACTAAACTGCATGTAAAAATAAAGCTGACAATTAATGAAATGTTAATTTAAAGTCTAAGTAAGTAATTAAAATTTTAAATAAGTTGTAATGCATACAAAGTCTGTTGCCGATCGATCGTTATTGACAGACAAAACAAATGTTTCGTCACATTGACGATAATTAATAAATTGAAAAAATTTAAATAATTTAACTAAGTTAATAGCATAATATTAGTTTATGAAATTGATGAAAACACACAAAAAAACTGGAAAAAATATTTAAGAAAAATAAAAAAAATCTTTTTGGAAAAAATATTACGCAATAAATAGTGATGTTTTTTTTACTTGTAAATGTGACCTATTGAACCATTTGGTAAGTACGGAAATGCATTTAAATAAGATAACACCACAGCCAATCTAAATCGATATATTTTAATGGATTCAATTCTAATTTAATCGATATATATTGCGTTTCATAACTATAGGACACTCGCATTTGAAATGTTTTAATTATTTATTTCATATCATTTGAATTTCAAAATGTTTCTAAGCTTTGTGCGCATGTAACGAAATTCGAAAAAGTTTTGAAAACTTAAAAAAAAAATTTTGAGACATTTGCTAGGTCAGAAAACCGAATACGCTTAGATTTTTAAAAAACAAACGTTGTGCTTTGCTTCACTCCACTTCTCATAACGATAGCACTTTCAAAATGTATATATTTCTCTGATTTATGTATATAATATCATTTGAGTTTCAATAATTTACTCATTTAAGAGTCATATAAATCTGTTTTCAAAACTTTGCAAAGTTCTAAAGAGTGCAACGGCATGTGCTGTCAAAGGCGTAGTATTAAATAAATCCCATTGCTTATACCGAGCTAATAAATTCCAGAATCTGAATAAATATAGCTGGAAAGAGTATTGAGATTTTCTGAAATATATCTCACTCACTCCTACTTTTGCTGTGGATACTCTAGAGCCCGAGATCACGAGAAGTGGGTGGCGGATAAGAAAAAACTGACATCTGAGTAGACCGCATGTTTTTGTATGTAAAACTAGGCAACAGTTCCTCAAAGGAAGGAAGGAAGGAGAAAAATTCGGTGTCAGTGGAAGCGTATCCGTACTCGTATGATACGGAAAATATTTATTTGTTCGAACTCTTGAATTATGACGGATATGTCGACATTGACGTTTAGTTAAACTTCTTTTCTTGTCGACTAATTTACCATTTATAACATTAATTAGGTACAAGTGAAAAAGACTGGCAAAAAATATAAACAACTAAAAAACCGTTATTGTAAAAAAATTTTACATAAACAACAATACATTAAATATGAACAGTAAGCATTGTTTACCCTTACTAGTTTGGCATCTTCTTTTGCGAATCGGAGTGAATGAAGGTACTCCGAGAGAGTGGAATGAAGGAAATCGCGTTCAGAATTGTTTTAAAATAAAAACTACAACTAAAAATTTCAATTTAAACTGAAATTTACATTCTGTAGGTACTCATAAGCTGTTATAACTGCTTTATATTCAATAATTTGGGTGTTTAAGTCTTCACGTTCAATATTGCAGTATTTAAATTTCATTGTTTTATTATTGCATACAATTCACCCTGTTTGGTTTGTGTGTTGCAGATTCGGAGTAAGTTGCGCTACAAGTAGACATCATTGTTTACCCGTACTAGTTTGGCATCTTCTTTTGGGAATCGGAGTGGAAGGCAGTGGATGAATGTACTCCGAGAGAGTGTAATGAAGGAAATCGCGTTCAGAGTTGTTTTAAAGTAAAAACTGCAACTAAAAACTTCAATTTAAACTGAAATATACATTCTATAGTAAATGATAACGTGTTATAACTGCTTTATATTCAATAATTTGGGAGTTTCAAGTCTTCATGCTCAATATTGCAGTATTTTAATTTGATTGTTTTATTACTGCATACAACACTCCCTGTGTGGTTTGTGTGTGTGTGCAGATTCGGAGTAAGTTGCGCTACTAGTAGACATATACATACTATGGTAGACATATACTATGACAGTAAGTGACGCCCATGATCCAATAATTTATATGGTCGTCTCAATCGGCCAACAACACGAAATTAACGTTTGACGTCGTTTAATTCTTATGTCAAAATGCACATGTGAGAGGGAACGCGCAAAAACGATTCGCCTATTTTCCAAGCTTTTCACGTATAACACACACATAAATCACACATTTTCTTAGAATCTTATCACAAAGCACTCGTTAAATATCAATTCACAGCGAATTTTTATTAAGAATAAATAAAACACGAAGCGAACTCAATAGCTTTTCCAAGAACTGTAAACAAAGAATGTAAACAAAAAACAAAGATATGATAGTTTGACATAAGGTGTGGATGATGCAGAAGAAGACGCTATGTCATGTGAGACGACCATATAAATTATTGGATCATGGTGATGCCAAACATATAGACGTTGGGACAGCATGTTGTGGGATGTTAATATTCTCATGAGCGGCTGAAATTGTTGGTAATCAACTGCCTATAAGCCATAGTATATGTCTTCTAGTACCCTGCAAAAAACGGAAATACTTCGTTTCATATTCCAAAGAATACTCCTAAAGGAGTATCAGAGTACTCCAACACATATCCTCATTCATATAAAAAAGTTGGTCCAATTTACATGGCAATGTCCGGTGATTGGATCACCTAATCCATCTCGGAGTACTCCGTTTCTTTGCATTTGAATACTCAATAGACCACCTACGTGAGAGTACTCTCAAAATACTCCCATGGGCCTACTCTATAGAGTATTCAACCGCAAAGCGAGAGTGGGAGCAGGTGGTCCTCAAAAGAACACATACTCCCTTCTCGCTTTCGTCTAGAATACTCTATAGAGTAATCTTTTGGCAGCATTTTCAAAGTACTCCAACGTAGGTGCTCTATAGACTATTCGGAAGCAAAGTAAATGGTACTCCGAGTAGGATTAGGTGATCCAATCACCGGACATCGCTATGTAAATTGGACCACCTTTTTTATATGAATGAGGATAAGTGTTGGAGTACTCTGATGATCCATCGTTTTTTACAGGGTAGCGCAACTTACTCCGAATCTGCACACAGACACAAACCACACAGGGTGCCTTCCCAGCTAACCAAAAGTGTGAAAAAAGATTCCTTTCGGAGCTATAAAACGCACATTTCTCGGAGCATTACCGTCCGAAAGAAGCTCTTTTCGGAGCCCAAATGGAGCTAAAAATCGTTCTACGCAGGCACACCTAAAGGAGTCATAAAAAAGAGTCGGAAATGAGTCCGAATCCGATGAATTTGGAGCGTTTTCTGACTCTTTTCTAATGAACTTCGGATCCTTTTTGGACTCTTTTCGGAGCTCTTTATGGATGCTTTTCTGAAGGGTGTATTCTGCTTTGACTCTTTTTAGGCACATTTTTTCCTCCATTCTGATGGGTTTTGGAGCCTTTTTGCACTCTTTTTGGAGGATTTTATTGATGCTTTACTGATACTTAGTTTGAGTCTTGTGACTCTTTTTAGACAAAATTTTTTACTACACTTTGAAGAAGAAAAAAGTTTAATTAAAGAGTATAAATATCAATTAATATATTATTTCGTTTGGTTTTTAACTACAGTTCCCTTGACTTTCAGCTATTGATAGACATTGAGAAAAAAAACTTTACGTTCTCTTAGGCAAAAAAAAACTTCAGGAAACGCTTTAAAACATTCATATAATTGAACGTTGCCGGTCATTCGCTCTACAACGTTTATTTTCTCACAGTTCTCTTTACGCGTACAAGAAAAAGGATCAGAAAACGCTCCAAATCTTTCATATAACTGAGCCTTGCAGTTTATCCGCTCTACAACATTCATTTCTTCTCCCAAGGCTCCGTGAATCTTCATAAAAAAGTGGATTTTTTGATGTTTACTAAATAACACTCCAAAAATGTTAAAATTACGGACTCTTTTTGGATCATTATTTTGGAGCGCTCCGACTTTGGTAAGCTGGGTTGTATCTCCATCCACTACCTTCCACTCCGATTCGCAAAAGAAGATGCCAAACTAGTACGGGTAAACAATGCTT
Source organism: Merzomyia westermanni (assembly GCA_949987695.1). NCBI lineage: Eukaryota > Metazoa > Arthropoda > Insecta > Diptera > Tephritidae > Merzomyia > Merzomyia westermanni. Next base: position 190,921,502 of record OX465289.1, read on the forward strand.
TAAGCAGAAGCGCAACTCTCGGTATCTGCTTTAAAATTCATTCTATGTTCTCTCGGTGTATGAATTATATGTAGCATCTCTAATGTATATTGTGACGAATTCGATGATTCCTTAATTATCAATCCTGGGCATCGACGTAGACGTCTAATTCCATGTTCACCTGCGCTGTCCACGTCGTAAATAAGGTGGCCGAGAACTGGGTCGGTGACAGTGTCAGATTTCGTCCAGCGAAAAAACCGGACAAGGATGGAAGGTATGAGTTAACTCTTGAGCACAGCTCGTCTACAGAGGATCGTGCAGTCATCGGCGTAGGAGACGATCGACACAGCCGCCGGATCTGTTGTTTATTGCCAGCATGTTTTTAAAAATTGTATTCTTCAAAATTATTTTGATGAGTGTAAACATCTGGTATCAATTTTGAGTAGTTTTTATAGTTACCATATGGCAACGCTCAACCAATTCGCCATTGAACTCGCTTTGTTTTTAGCGTCGTGTTGTTTTTTGGTTTTTCAGTAATTTTCAACTATTTTAATAAAAATGGACGAAATAAGTGAATTGTTAATAAATCAAGTACATAATCATCCATACCTTTATGACGATCAGCATACGGAGTACAAAAATTTAAATGCCAAAGAGCAAGCTTGGCAAGAAATTGGAGATGAATTGAAAATGTCGGGTAAGTATTTAGGATCAAACAAGTGGGGAGTCGAATTGACCGATTCAAAAGGATGCTACCATCGACGATGGTCAAATACGGTGTCCTCGCAGTATAAAGTGTTCCTGTCGTAAGCGGCGAATAAAATGACTGCCCATATGATTAACACTATCTAAACCTTGCGGAATGTTTTGCGGCAACTAATATATACAATTGCTAATTGTTTACGACCGCCACCGAGTGCTAATATTCATCCAAAAATGTAGATATGGGTATTAAAAGACGCGTTTCGGTCCCAGTAATGAGAATCCGCCTCCGGACAATAGAAATTCTGTGACCGATATTTTCTGACGTTTTCACATTCGGTGGCGGTAGTAAACAATTACCATACAATAAATACAGTTTTTCATTTCTGTACTTTTTTGTTTCTATATAATTTCCAGCATTGAAAGCCAAGGCACGATGGAAAAACTTGCGCGACTCTTATGTGAAGTATAAAAATCAACTAAATAAAGTAACAGATGCGGCAAGTCAAGAAGCTGTCAATAATCGTTTTATAAAATGGACTGGACGCACAAATTTATCATTCTTAGATAAGACTTTAGCCAGACGTTCGCAATCCTCCTTAGTTCAAGTACCTACAAAAATGGAACGCAAAACAATAACGCCTACTTTAAAACGTGCTAAAAGTTTACCATATGATATAATAGCAAACGAAGCAGCAAAAAAACTAAAACTCAATTCCAGTAGTAGATCGAAAAGGAAAAGTCAAATCAAACAACGGCAATCGCTGCAACCCAACACACCGCCAAAGAAACTTACAGAGAAATGTAAAACTGAAATCCAGCAAACTAACGTGAATGATACGTTATTGGATGTGCTTAGCCATGAAATGGCAACTTCTGAAGCATCACACTTTGAAGTATCAACTACGAATGGTATTGCTGCTACTGCAGCTAAAGATCAAAATGTACCTCCAATGCATTCAAATCAAATTAAGCCAAATGATGCTGATTTTATTGCACACTACTTGGAGGACAAGAAAAAATTTCCAAGCTTTATAAGTGCCGGAAGGGGTAATGGAGCTGTAGCTGAGGTTGATTCCATTGATCACTTATTTAGTAGTTATGCGCAAACTTTCCGCACATTACCTTTACGGCAACAGGTTAATATTAAAGTGGAAATGGCAAAATTATTTGCTATTGCGGAAATAGAAAGTCAACAATGAAGCGTTTTACATACGTATGTGGCAGCGGCATGATAGATGAAATGAATTTTATATTTTAACGATCTGCTAACAAAACATCAGTTTCTTACATTTTTTTACAATGAAATTCGTATTTACTTTTAATTTATTTAATTGTAATTGCATTTAAATTGTTAATATTTACCATGTGAATTGCTGTTTTCAAAAATACATGTATTTATGTATGATTGCGTTGTAGTAACGATATAGCCTTTTTATAAGCCTACTCCTTACTGTAGCTGAAATTATATGAGCTCCTTTATACCGAACTACGTATAAAGCCTTTTCATGATACGGGGTTATTAGGTCTTATAAATGTTTCGAAAGATCTTTGGGCTATGTTAACACAATTTGTGGAAAATTCACTTTAATAAATAAAAATAAGTTTGAAATGTATAACACCACCATGGGGTGGGTTTCTTCCCCAAAAACAAAATCGATCCTAAATGCCTAACATAGATTTAAAGGCTGCATTAAATTATTCCAGAAAATCGCCCAAGTTATTTATTTGAAACATATCACAACATAATACAACTGGATGTGACTTTAAGAATAACATGAAGTAATGATGAAATGAACAGCTTGAGATGAATGTATTGTTTTAAATGCAAGAATGGATGTTTTACTAGTGATGATTTTATACGTTTAAATGATAACCACATGGAATATCTGCTCGATAAAGTTAATATTGTCAGTATGATGATATGAATACTTTAAACTTTTAAGTCAGTATTCACGCAACTCCTACATCCATTCATAGATTCAATGATGTGATATGTTAAGAAAATGAAAATGTTATAAAAATATTGTGTACAACATAAACATAAAAGCTTAGCTCATTGCAATTAACAAATAAATACATTGAAATCGAGTATTACAAATATTTATGGCAAAAATAAGCACATTTCTTTGTTTTCAATTAATTCCCCTCTTGACCTTTCTTAGCTGACCATTGCAAATAGTTGGGCTGCGTCGCTGCTTCATATTCCTGCACCAAGCAATCGACCACATCACGTGAATCATCCAGCTCAGATAAATCATCTTTGAATATATCTTCACGTCTGAATTGATCCAAGAAAGCACCGCGTTTCTTAAGTTTATCATATTGACTAAGTGCACGTTCGAAAAGTGAACAAATACTAGTGTGATTGGCGAGCATAAGACCCGAAACGCGATGACTACTCTGTACGTAGGGTGAGGAGCGTGAAAGTGCGACTTGTATGCTTGCCGGACCCCATGGAATAAATTGTGCCAATTTCCGCTCGCGTATGCGCTGCAGCGATTTGTGTACTTGTGTGGGATCCACTTCACCCTGAAACAATAAAGGATTTAATAACTTGAAGTTATGGGCCAATATATTAATAGTGCAAAGTTTTGAAGTGTAAACGCATTGATATAGCCATTTTCCACACCCCTGCGGGTTAGGGGTTTAGAATATGCCCGAGGTAGGCATACCGGTCGTAAAAGGCGACTAATATGCACCAAGGTATGGACGTGCAACTCGACGGTTGATATACGGATATGATGCCTCTCACTTCTCATTACCCATCTTGTCCCTTCTTCAGGAAGGGGATGTGACATGACCTAGAAGGTTGCAATGGTCATACGAAATCGCTACCACGACAGTTGGGCAGTACCGCAAGGGAGTACCGGAGCGTATTGGTTTCATATCCGGTCAAGGACTGTTAATTTGACAACACTCCCCAAAACCTTCGGGGAGTGTTTTTGTAGTTACAAACAAACAACATACATCAGTGAACAAAAACGGGGAATGGCAATAACAGCCTTAGTTAACGAAAGTGAGTCTTCCCTTAAGGGACAGTCCAGCTTAACCTAATTATTCACTAACTTACTTGTATTATATTCAGAATAGAAATATAGCAGTGATGATTGGTTTTGTCAGGACCAGTGGAGACCATCATATTTTTGGGTTGCAGCAGGCGTCGCATGACATCTAACACGGTAGTCTTGCGCACATTAACAGTTTGCTAAATAAAGATGAAAAACAAGTATTCGCTTTGTAGCTTAAATTAATAATATCTTATAACTTGATCTCACGTCGTTATCGGTAGTCAACGGCGTATAACCAGTCATCAGGAAATGCAATTGTGGTGTCGGAATTAAAGGTGCTGTTAATCCAATGAGATTATTATTCATGTATGAAGGATAACGCAGCGTTGTCGTACTAACAGACATTATAGTCGAAACTAATGTGTTGATTTGTGTAAAACTTGGATTTTGTATATGTAAACGATCAGTTGCTATACGATTGAGTGCTGTATTGTCCAATACCACCACACAATCAGCGCAACTAGTCAGCCGGCGTAGTGTTAACATTGAATTATATGGCTGTACAACAACATCACTAATCTCATCTTGATTTGGAAAGACGCTATAGGTTTGTATTAGTTTTTTTGGAAAACGATCTGATAAACGTTCCATTATATATGAGCCCATGCCGGAACCAGTGCCGCCCGCAATGGAATGACAGAGTACAAAACCTTCCAACGAATCGCTACCATCTGCTTCACGATCGATTATATCGAACACCTCTTCTTGCAACTTTTCACCTTGACTATAGCCGGAAGCCCAATTATTACCAGCACCGCCACCATGTTTCGACAAGTAAACGTTCTCCGGATTATAGAGCTACCAGAACAAACAATGCAACAATTTTTAAAAAGTTTTTTTTTTTGCGGTCTACAAACAAATAAATACCTTTGCATATGGAGAACTCATAATAGAGTGTATAACTCGTGGTTCCAAATCCAACAACACAGCGCGTGGTATATAATGGTCATCGTCTGCTTGATAAAAGAAGACATCTTTGCGATCCACGCCATCCGTCGCGAAATCCTCCAAAACACCACTGGGTGATATGCCATGTTCAAGGCATAAACGTTTCCAAAACTCAAAGCCAACTAAGGCACAAAAAGTATTATCCTTCGAATACCTTTACACAATTTGGAGTTTATGTGTGTACTTACTTTGATTGCCGCACTGGCCCAATTGCAACGTAATTATTTCGCTAGGCATCACTCCAATGTGTAGATTTTTTTCCTATTTTTTATAAAATTTGCATTTGTTTAGATAATTTGCAATGTTTTAATTTGCAATTTTAGCTTTCGAACGTATGAAAATTTTAAATTTTTTTGACAGCAGCTTTACAGAGAATGTCAATGGTATTGTGGCGATTATTCTCAAGCATGTACCATCCCTAACTCAATAACACTCCCACCACTAGTTAAACCACAACAGAGATAACGATGGCTACGCTTATGCATGCAAGCGTAAAACTAGGAAGAGGAAGAGAGATGGCGCGAGTGTTTGCGAATACGATGCAAAGAGGAGATTCCAATAAATAACACCGACCCTTCCAGAACACGAAAAGCGAATAACCAAGAAAGTTCTCGGTGCGTAGGCAAGTACCCTGTTGGACTATATAAGGCGGTGACCAAGCAAGGCAGGTTGATCAGTTTATTTTCAAGCGTTCAATAGTGAACTACTGTAAAGTTATCAAACTCTTAAAATTGTTTTGCGTTTATTACTAGTCAATAAAACTAGCTATTACTTACATTATCTGTGCGTGTGTTTATTCGACTTTATAGTGATCGAACCCAGGATTGATAATCAAGGAATCATCGAATTCGTCACAATATAGAGAAGGTCCTTGAACGAATTTCAGTGTTAATTGTCAAAACTCGTAAATTCATGGCTAGAGAATCATTGTTCACCCCTACTAGTTTGGCATCTTCTTTTGCGAATCGGAGTGGATGAAGGTACTCCGAGAGAGTGGGATGAAGGAAATCGCGTTCAGAGTTGTTTCAAAGCATGATCCAACTACAACAGGTCAGCAAACATACAAACACACAACAATTTTCCATGGATTTTGTTTTTGTAATTTGTGAGTTTAACGTCAAAATCGTACTGAGAAATGAGTGTAATGTCAAAATTCGAGCCAGAAGTAAAAATCCGCTGTAGGTCGATTCTGTAACTATTTTAACGCCAGGTGTTAGCGTTAACTTCGCTTAACACCATTTTTAACGCTTTCCCTATTCGCTAACTTTTAACCACACGAAAAGTGTTAGCTAACACTTAGCTGTCGCGAATTATTTTCGAGGTGTTAACGATAGCGTTAATATACAAGGTGGCGCAAAAGTAAGCTTCCGATGTTCAGCATATCGGTTGTGGCACGTGCAGTCTGTGCTGTTGCACCGTCTTGTTGGAACCACATGTTTTCCAATCCCAATTCATCAAGTTGCGGCAAAAAGAACTCGTTGATCATTCCTCTGTAGCGCTCACCATTCACAGTAACCGTTTGGTCCCGACCGATTATTGGTCAAATAAATAGTCAGCAATATTCCGCGTTCTGGAGCAGTGTAGCGTAACATTGTTTATTAACGTGTATTTCGCATGTGTTTACTAAACAAATGTCAAAACAGAACTGACTTTAGGGGCCAATCGCAAAATTTATAGCATTTTCTGATAGGAGGATTACTTTTGCGCAGTAACCGTTTTTCACCGACCGATTATTGGTCAAATAAATAGTCAGCAATATTCCGCGTTCTGGAGCAGTGTAGCGTAACATTGTTTATTAACGTGTATTTCGCATGTGTTTACTACACAAATGTCAAAACAGAACTGACTTTAGGGGCCAATCGCAAAATTTATAGCATTTTCTGATAGGAGGATTACTTTTGCGCCACCTTGTATTTACAAGTGTTTTGGCGTTTGGAAAAAGTAAAAAAATTAGTTTTGAGTTTTTTGCATGTAATTTAGGGCTAAATACGTCTGAACAAGAGTATTTCCATATTTTATCACTATCAAGAGTCAGCTGTTTAGAGGCGTTAAACGAGAGTTACAGAATCGCATTTTCGTTAAGAACAAACGCCAAAGTTTGGCGATAAGCTTAACGCTCGGCGAGTGGTTAAAAATTACAGAATCGGGCTACTGGTCTATTAACACGACCTGTATTATTGGATCATGTTTCAAAGTATTAATTACAACTAAAAACTTGAATACAAACAGAAATTTACATTTTATAGTAACATATACCATAGTATATGTCTTCTACCCTACAAGCACACTGACAGTCATTTGTCACAACATCTGAGAGTCAGTGCTGTCATTCTAACTATCAGGGATTTGCATCATGTTCTTAAAGCGAATAGCAAAAAATGATGTCAACAACCGTGTACGGCTGAGTACGGTACCCTACAAGAAACGCTGATTTCTTTACTAACCCACTCACATTTTTTATTGACAGTAATTTATGTGTCAATGCTGATACTTTCATACTAGTATGTATGTTTCCTAGCACACGGGTTTCCGTTGTTGCCAACACCCGCAAAGAACCAAGGGAAAGAACTCGAATTGGACAGGCCGAAGCTACTTGGGCAATAAAAAAAGGAACATATCGTACTCACACTTACACGGTTGTTGACATAATTTTTTGCTATTCGCTTTAAGAACATGATGCAAATCCCTGATAGTTAGAATGACAGCACTTCAGATGTTGTGACAAATGATGTCAGTGTGCTTGTAGGGTATGTTCCTTTATTATTGCCTACGTAGCTTCGGCCTGTCCAATTCGTGTTCTTTCTCTTGGTTCTTTGTGGAAAGTAAACTTAAAGTAAATTTTTAAAAAGCTTTCCGGAATAAATATTAAGCTTACAAAATTCTGATTTTGTGTTTATAAAACGTTTGAAAATAAAAGTTTTATAATTGAAACGACACGTTGATAAAAAGCTTATTAATGTAAGCCTATAAAGAAATTTCAAAGAAAGCTTTTTATAAGTGTTTTTTGTAAACTTTATTCAAACCTTGTTTTCTATATTAGTTAGCTATTGTACTATAATAAATAAATAAGTTGTAATCATACAATGAATAAACCAACTATCAGCAGATTGCAGAAGTGGTTAATATGAAGCCATGATTTTTGCTTTTTCGTCCACATTATCATGTAAAATTTCTTATGAAAAGAAATTGAAAATTTTTTAAGTTGAAAGAAAAAAATTGACAAATAGCTTTCTCTGGATTTTTTGTAAACAGTTTACTTTAAACTTTCAAATAAATTAAAACTGAAAAAGCCTACATATTGCTTATTGTAGCAAGTTTACTTTAAATTACTTTTAAAAACATTTACAGAAATGATTGTTGGGACTAGTATAAAAGTATCAGCATTGACACATAAATTATTATCACTGTCAAAAAAAATGTGACTGTGTTAGTAAAGAAATCAGCGTTTCTTGTAGGGTAGTAGCGCAATTTACTCCGAATGAAACAACTCTGAACGCGATTTCCTTCATTCCACTCTCTCGGAGTACCTTCATCCACTACCTTCCCCTCCGATTCGCAAAAGATTCCAAACTAGTAGTGGTAAACAATGGTAAACAACGACTATGATTGACATTCATTCACATTCCCAACAGCATTTTGTTTCTTTATTTACTCAGAACTTAAATAAATTAATCGTTTTTGCATTCCAAATATATTAATATCTGATTTAATACGAGCATCGCAGATAAGCGCTATGACAACCAACGACAGCAAATCGAAAAGTAAATATTTAAATGATCTAATTTCACACTTTTCTATTAACATTGAAAAGTCAATTATACATTTCAAGGTTTCAAATGGAGCAGGAATTCGACGTTATTGCTCTTATCATTAATAAAAGAATACTATCATCAATTAGAAGTAGGCGTTAAAAAGGCTGTATTTCAGCAAATTGCATATGAAATGAATGAACAACTTGAAACAGACCTTGTCTTTGAGCAAATCGAATCTAAATGGAATGCAATAAGGCGTACTTATAAAAAATTGTCAGAGTCAAAAACCGGATTCAGTTGGGAGTATTATAATAAAGTTGACGAAATTTTCAAGGATAATATTGAGTTTGTCACAACATCGCCTGGTGCAACATCCGAAACCGAACTGAGTTTCGCTGACAATAACGTTGAATCCGGTAAGAAACAGAGCCACAGGAAGAAGAGGCGACGAAGCAGCGATGACAACAAGGACTATGAAATGGAAAAGGAGGAGGAGTGTAGTGAACCACACAATGTCAAAATACTGCACAGGATTAATAGCGATGACGAACGTAACGATTATGAACGCGCAAGAACTGATGTAAGTCGACAAATATATTTAGATATTGAAGCCGCACGAGAAAGACGACATCAAGAAAAAATGAAAATGGCTAAAAAATTCCTTGCAATATTTGAGAAGTTGGTCGAAAAAATTTAAAATTATACTATTTGAAAACAGTTCCAAAATTCGTATATTTTTAACGTTATTTATGCGTCCTTAATAAATACATATGACTGAAACACATATACATATTTATAGTTACAATTAAGTATAACTTAAAATTAATTGCAAGTCATACTTAATTTCTTGCTCCAAACGCAGATATTTTGAACCCCGTAATTAATATAATAATAACAAAAAATTATTACTGCAAGCTACATTTTTCTTTTCTGATAAAATCACTCTTCATTTCACAGTAGCACTCTTTTTTAAGTATTTACTGGAAAAGTAAATGAACAAACCTACTGTTATAAATTAATTTATTTCCAGCAGTAGTAAGAGAAATCTCGATGCAGTAAAGTAGATGGAACCGTTTTTGTTGTATCCACGTAACTATTCCCTGAGGTGTAAGTTACTTAATTATACACTCCGGTATTAGCACCTACTCTGTTTCTTTGTACCATCAACACCTCCCTTTTGTAAAACGGCGCATGTTTAAATATATATTGCTTGTTTATTTTCTATGCAATAAATCCGTTAACATATTTCTCTTCGAAACGGCTTGTGATACTGCACTATCATGATTTTTGTCGTACAGATACTTTTCATTGTCTTCAATTTCTATCTTAACATCTTCATTTGGAAAATCCTGGCGTTGTAAACAGATGTTATGTAATATACAGCAAGCAACAATCAAACTTGTTATTGACACGATTCTTACAGAATCAATATGATACAAACGTCGAAATCTACCTTTAAGCAAGCCAAATGTACGCTTTATATCATCAAGACATTCATATTGAATTGTATTGAAATATATTTGACCATCTTTTAGATTATTACTTCTACTATAAGGATGTGGTGTGATTAACCACGGTCGCAATGGATAGGACCAATCGCCTATTAAATGTTGCTCATTACTTATTTGAAATTCACCTATAATAATAAATTGATAAATCAACTGTATATTACTTTGCATGCTTTATGTGTCTTAGCATACCTGCATTTATTTTAGCTTCTAGGCCCGATTTTGCTAGCAAAGTAGCATTATTTAATGAGCCCCGTTCGGCTGCATGAAGGAATAGGAACTCCATTTTTTCATTTGATACCGCTTGTAGGAGTACAGAATGTTTTCTCATTTTATTTAAATATGAATTTGCAAATTTACTTGGAGTTCGAATTAATATGTGGCAACTATCAATGCAACCTATAACACCTGAAATGCATAACATTTAATATAATGAAAATTTAGGTTTTAATTTAAACTCCCAAAAGCAAGGATATCGTGCTCAGATAGACCTTTGCAGATCATAGATAAGCTCGCTCCTTAGTGAACCACTTATCTTGAGTGTCTATTAGGTACATGCATATATTACTATACCATTTATTTTATAAGTTAAGTTATAAAATTCCGCAGTTTTAGCTGCTTCTTCCCTTGTAGGCCACCTAATATTTTTTTTCTGCTCATTATATTTGTGCAATGTCTCACACACGTCCAATATGACTCTCCACGATGTTGAGGAACACACACCAAATCTTTTAGAGACTCCCCTAATAATATATGAAAGTTTGAAGTTTGTATGTACATAAAAAACTTTGTTTACTTTCAAACACACCTTAAAGCTTCCATGTTTCCCAGATACCATAATGTGATCATGACCTGCTTATCCAGTTGCAGCGCACTACGTCCCGGTCCATATTTTTTATGCATTAATGGATAAAGTTCTTTGCAAATAAATTCAAAAACATCTGCATTGACCCGAAAATATGTTTTGAAATTTCTATCAGTTAACCTGGGGATTGCAGCCTCTTCCCCTGAATGCGAGTTGGCAGTTGATTGTTTCATTACATTACCCCCGTAAAATTTGCCCCTTTGAAAATCAGTTGATTCGTTTACTTCCATATCGTCATTGTTCTCACTACACTCATCCTCACTGTCATCAAAAAGTAAATGAAATGCAGTTTTTAAAAGAAAAATAGCTTGCACTTTATGCTCCATTGTTTACTTTTTTCTAGGGAAGTGCAAAACTCTTAAGTTAGGGAAGATGATACGAATTGAAAATAATCGCTGCTATCACTAACATTTAGATGCGATATTCGCTGTTCGGGCATGGAAACCTTTCGCGGCAACAAGTTGCTCTATTAAGGATTTATGATATAATCACATTTATCTGAGACGGTAATTTGTAATGCTATCAAGGTCCCGGACTTCCTTTTCGTGGACGGGATGTGTCTTTTCACTTTATTTGTCACTTGACGTTTTCTTTTCTTCACTTCACTGAGCTCTAAAATAAATAAATAAATAAATTTTTATCACTTAAAACGTTTAAATTTGTAAAAAATCCGATGGTTGAATAATTCTGAAATCTTGACGTTAACACCCAAAACTTTTGTCGGAGTTAACTTTTTCACTTCATTTCAATTCGAATATTTAAAGTAAAACGAGAATGGAAAGTCGTGGTGAATTGAAGCATTTACTTTTCACTTCGCGATAACGCCAAACCAGAATTGACCCCCAGAACAGTTAGTGAATGATAAATGAGTAACATTGTCATAAAACTAAGCCCTATAAGCGGGATGAATAAATAAGTGGGTAAAATGTAGGGGTCCCTATGGGCCAGAAGGCACCCAAACGGTACCCAGTAAGGGCTCGCTCTGTCTTGAAAGGCACATGGGTAAGAAGTGACCATTTGAGTAAGTCAAAGTTTTAATTTGCACCGATTTATAACTTGTATAAGAATTTTGTGTAGTGTATGTAGTGTATGCACCGTCACTGGTTGTTGATACTAACCCGCCGCGTTCCCTTCTTTAATATGAGAGAACTGTAGTGGAATTCACTAACTTATAACGATGCGATTTTTCGAGATTTTAGTTAACGATTTTGTTTCCTGCATTATCGACTGTGCTATTCACTAACTTAGCTATAACGATTCGGGGTTAAGATTCCCCATCCCGCTATAAAACGTACGATAATTCACTAACTTTTATAACGACATTCGCAATCGGCATTTTGTCGTAACGATATTTATAACAATATCAATATAAGTTAGTGAATAGCACATTCGATAATGCAAGATACAAAATCGTTATTTAAAATCTCGAAAAATCGCATCGTTATACAAGGTGGCGCAAAAGTAAGCTTCCGATGTTCAGCATATCGGTTGTGGCACGTGCAGTGTGTGCTGTTGCACCGTCTTGTTGGAACCACATGTTTTCCAATCCCAATTCATCAAGTTGCGGCAAAAAGAACTCGTTGATCATTGCTCTGTAGCGCTCACCATTCACAGTAACCGTTTGGCCCCGACCGATTATTGGTCAAATAAATAGTCAGCAATATTCCGCGTTCTGGAGCAGTGTAGCGTAACATTGTTTATTAACGTGTATTTCGCATGTGTTTACTACTCAAATGTCAAAACAGAACTGACTTTAGGGGCCAATCGCAAAATTTATAGCATTTTCTGATAGGAGGATTACTTTTGCGCCACCTTGTAAGTTAGTGAGCTCCACTACTGCCGCCCTATTCTGTAACTTTTAATCACTCGCCGAGCGTTAAGCTTATCGCCAAATTTCGGCGTTTGTTCTTAATGAAAGTGCGATTCTGTAACTCTCCTTTAACGCCGCTAAACAGCTGACTCTTGATGGTGATAAAATATGGCAATACTTCTCTTTTCGCCGTATTTTGCACTAAATTACATGAAAAAAACTCAAAACTAATTCTTTTACTTTTTCCAAACGCTAAAACACTTACAAATATATTAACGCTATTGTTAACACCTCGAAAATAATTCGCGACAGCTAACCACACAAAAAGTGTTACCTAACACTTTTCGTGTGGTTAAAAGTTAGTGCATAGGGAAAAGCGTTAAAAATGGTGTTAAGCGAAGTTAACGCTAACACCTGGCGTTAAAATAGTTACAGAATCGACCAGCTGGTCTATTAACGTGACCTGTATTATTGGGTCATGGTTGAGTCAAAACTGAGGCAAAACAGCTTGAGTTGCTGTCGACTGCCAAATCGAAAATGCCACATCGCTTGTAAAGAACCCTTCAATATTATCTAGCCATCACTATAAACAAAACCAAAATTTAACACACAGGTGGAGGCTCTAAAGGCATTTGTTTGTTTGTTTATTTGAACAATAATTAGTAAAAAATTCATTGATCATGCAAGAAATTAGGTCAATTCCTAACGTAGAGCATTATAACCAGTTGCGTTGTGGCATTCGCCGCATTGCTTCATTTGTCGTACTTGACTTGGAAACAAATGATTTGCCGAACATCTTTTCCCAAATTGCCATTACGGAATTGTGCATGTATGGCTTTTCCGCCAGTGAATTGGAAAGCGAGACATTAAGCAACGAAAGTGGTGCACTGCTACCGAAACGCCCGCGTATTTTACACAAGTTAACACTTTTATTTAATCCTCGGCGACACATACAACCATCCGCCGAAGCTATTACTGGTATGTACATTCTTTAAGTTATTTAAACCCCTGCTGATGCCTTTTGTCGGGTCACCGAAATTGCTACCACGGCGGTGGGGCTGGTACTGCAAGGTGCTTGTATCAGATCATACCGGATTTAAATCTGACATCACGTCCCATTCTATGAATGGATACGCCGACGTACTGCTACAATAATATAAAAAAATTTTTTTTCTTCCAAATTAATATTTGTGCATTTGCAATTTTAATTGTAGGACTAAGCAATTACAGTCTTGAAAAGGAATCCCGTTTTGATGAAAATGCAGGCGTTACAATTCTCAATTTTATAAAGCATATGAAACAACCTGTATGTTTGGTTGCGCACAATGGCGACACCTTTGATTTTCCATTAGTTAAGCAAACTTTACAAAAGCTAAACATGGTATGCAAAATATAACATATTCACCTCTACCATAAATGTAGATATAATCGTCTTTAAACAGAAACTTTTTCAATAATGCAAGAAACAACTGCTTACAAACGACTCTACAGTCGATTTTGATTAACATTCATGGTAGGGGTGATTATTACAAGTTTACTTGAAATAACATAATAATTTTAATCTAGGAAATGCCTGAAGGTATATTATGTCTAGATTCCTTACGAGCATTTTGGGGCATAGATGAACAGTTACCATTAGAAGCGTCATTAGCAGATGCATCTAATTCTAATGATCACCAAGCTAACCAAGAAGCAGACACCCTACCAATGCTAGATTTGGATGTCCCAGATAAAGCACTTATACTGGATACCCAGCAAGCCCTTGAAATTCAACTCAATTTAGAAGAAAAAGTAAATTGGCAAGATATTAATGAAAAGACACCTAAGCGTCGAACTTTTGCTGGTGTGAAACGACCTGCTTCAGCGAAACCAACACCCAAAAAAGTCTCCCACAACAGTAATGATGTGTTCAAATCTAAACGTGCCTTATTTACTAGTAAACCCGTGAGAAAATATCCACCAAAAGGTGTTTATAAATTAGGTAATTTATATGAAAGGCATTTTAAAGAGCAACCAAAGGAAGTACATTATGCTGAAGCGGATGTTGAAACGTTAATGAACTTAATGAAAGTGTATGGTATTAATTTTCTTGCTTTTGCTGAAAATCATGCCATACCTTTTACTGATATTAAAATAAGACGTTAGTCTGAAATGGCATTATCCACAAACATCTATATGCACATATTTATTTACGGACATAAAAACCAGTTAAAACTTTACTGACAAACAATTATGAAAATACTTATCCTTAATAATTTAACTAATAATATTTTTATATTATTTTTAAACTAGTATCTATTAAATATTAAACAGTATTTTTAAAAACTTATCACAGAGTGTGTATGTATATGCCTACTAGTAAACTCTAAAGCAAGAATGTAATAGAAGCTCCCTGCGGGTTAGTGGTTTACAATATGCCCGAGGTAGGCATACCGGTCGTAAGAGGCGACTAATATGCACAAGGTAATGACGTGCAACTCGATGGTTGATCTACGGATATGATGCCTCTCACCTCTCATTACCCATCTTATCCTTCCTTACGAAAGGAAGGCCACAGAATAAGATGAAGGTATTCCATCTAAAAAGGTTATTAGCGATTGGTTTGGAGAATGTGTCTGATCGGGACTGATCAGACTTGGTGGAGGGCAGTGTGGCAAATGTTCTCAAGTATGTACCATCCGTAACTCAATTTACTCCCACTTCTATGTAACACAACGGAGAAAGCGATGACTGCACTGATGTAAGTAAGCAGAGGAAAGGGAGATGGCAACACATAACACCGACCCTTCGAGAACGCGGACATCGAACCACCTGGAACTTCGAGGTGTCTAAGCTAGTACACTGTCGGACTATATAAGACAGCAAGCCATGATCAGTTTATTGTCAAGTGCTGTACAGTGAACTTACTGTGGAGTTACCTTACTCACGAACTTATATTTTGGTTATTAATAGTAAAAAAAACTAGCTAACTGTATTCGCGTTTGTTTGGTTGATTTTATAGTGATCGAACCCATTAGGAATAATCCGGGAGTCATCGAATTTGTCACATTAGTGTGGCGATTATTCTCAAGCATGTAACATCCCTAACTCAATAACACTCCCACGACTAGTTAACACACAACAGAGATAGCGAAGGCTACGCTTATGCATGCAAGCTTTTAAATAGGAAGAGGAAGAGAGATGGCGCGAGTGTTTGCGAATACGATGCAAAGAGGAGATGCCAATAAATAATACCGACCCTTCCAGAACACGAAAAGCGAACCATCAAGGAAGTTCTCGGTGCGTAGGCAAGCACCCTGCTGGACTATATAAGGCGGTGACCAAGCAAGGCAGGTTGATCAGTTTATTTTCAAGCGTTCAATAGTGAACTACTGTGAAGTTACCAAACTCGTTAAAATTGTTTTGTGTTTATTACTACACCATTTCCAGATGGATTTTAGAAAGCGTCAATTGGATTTTAGATTGGTCATTTGGATTTTAGAAAGCGTCAATTGGATTTTGGAATCGTCAATTGGATTTCAGAAAGCGTCAATTGGATTTTAGAAAACGTAAATTGGATTTTAGAAAACTCACCATTTCCAGATGGATTTTAGAAAGCGTCAATTGGATTTTAGATTGGTCATTTGGAGTTTCGAAAGCGTTAATTGGATTTTAGAATAGTCAATTGGATTTTAGAAAGCGTCAATTGGATTGTAGAATAGTCAATTGGATTTTAGAAAGCGTCAATTGGATTTTAGAAAACGTAAATTGGATTTTAGGAAGCGTCAAATGGATTTTAGAAAGCGTCAATTGGATATGAGGAATAGAAATATTTTAGTAATTCATTTATTCAGATATTTTTTCTTTATATTTTAGCAACATAACATATGCATATAAATGAACGATATGTGTAATATAATAAAAAGTGGATAACGAACATCGAGAGCAGTATAAGGAAGACATTATATACATATGAAATGTGAATATACATAGGTGCAATATAAGAATGAATTATAACATATATGTACATGTAATTATGATGATAATGAAAAAATGTACAAGCTGAATATGCAACAAAATACATGTTTTATATATATATGTAAGTACTTGCAGAACATAAATTGACTTTTTTAACAAACTTATTCACCAACCCGCATGTCTTCTCTGGCAATTGCATCGGCATAGAAACTGGTGCTGTGCTGCACTGCTCTTGCACAATCTCCTCCGGTTATTGTAGCCTTAGCGTCGTCGATCAGTTTTTCTAAATACTGCAATCGTTGTTCGCATACCCCGGAGCCTACTGTTTGAGGTATGTCCATATGACTTTTGACATTACTTTTTACTTTTGACCAAATAATTTCTATGGGGTTTAACATTGGGCTATATGGACCCAGTCGCAAAAGTTCTGACCTTCCACCAGAATACTCTTGGATGACCGCCCCCAAGTTTGAATGGCATGGAGCGTTGTCACATACCACGAACAAGTCAGAGAGACTATTTCCTTGCTCTTCCCACTTGTCAAGCAGTTTTCGTGTCCATACAGCACAGGTAGATGCATTATAAGACCCTCTTTGTCTATCGACAGTCACTACACCTGATGTTGAAATCCCGCCTATCAGGTGAACGTTTGGTCCTCTGGCTGCGGGAACCTGCTGTACAGCACGATTGCCGACTTTCGACCGCCCCTTAGTGTGACGACAAAATAAATTAAAGTTGGTCTCGTCGATCCAAACTATTTGTTTGCCACTTTGTATATACGCATTAAGTTGAATGACATAATTAGCACGCTTTTTCTTATTTTCTGCGCTGTTCATTGTGACTGGCTGCGTGTGAACGGTTTTCAATGAATACAGCTTCCCCTCGATGTAATTGCCAACTGTAGACCGGGAGAGCACTACTCCCAAATCGCTTTCAACGCGCTCAACAATTTGCTTTAATGTTACGCTACAATTTTCTTCAATCCACCCCAACATAACATTTACCTGCTCACTTGACAATAATTTCGGCCTATTTCCACCTCTTGGTTTACACGTGCTTCGCCCAGATTTCACCCATGACAATGCTGTTTTATACGGGACATCCAAAGTCTGGGCCAAACTAACCCAATTTTCTCCCCTTGCGGCTGCATTCACGCTCCTCTCCCGGTCCTGCGAAGAGGTTCCGATGTTCACTCTTCTTTCACGTGCATTAATTCCTGAGTACACAGATTCGATATAAACAAAGCTATGCAAATATGATAATATGTTTACCTGATATATCACTTCGACATATAGGACACATTCCTTCCTCCACTACAATCCTTTGGACACACATTGTATGAAACAAATGTCCACAAGGCAATATGCTACTCACTTCTTTGCCGCGACGCATCGAAATTAAGCAAATATCGCAGTCGTCCATTACTTGCATTTCTATTAATTTTTTGTTTTTAATTTGCTAAATAATCGGGGCACGATACAATGTTAAGTATTTTATGTAAAAAAAAATGTATTTACAAATATCGCACATAAAAAATTTATGTTACTAAGTTTTTATAAGAAATTTGAAAAGTAAAGTCAACATTTTCCGAAATCCACCAGAAACTCTCTAAAATCCAATTTACGTTTTCTAAAATCCAATTGACGCTTTCTAAAATCCAATTGACTATTCTACAATCCAAATGACGCTTTCTAAAATCCAATTGACTATTCTAAAATCCAATTGAGGCTTTCGAAACTCCAAATGACCAATCTAAAATCCAATTGACGCTTTCTAAAATCCATCTGGAATTGGTGAGTTTTCTAAAATCCAATTTACGTTTTCTAAAATCCAATTGACGCTTTCTGAAATCCAATTGACGATTCCAAAATCCAATTGACACTTTCTAAAATCCAATTGACTATTCTAAAATCCAATTGACGCTTTCTAAAATCCAATTGACTATTCTAAAATCCAATTGACGCTTTCTAAAATCCAGTTGACGCTTTCTAAAGTCCATCTGGAAATGGTGTAGTAAATAAAACTAGCTATCAGTTACAATATCTGTGCGTGTTTATTTGACTTTATAGTGATCGAACCCAGGATTGATAACCAAGGAATCATCGAATTCGTCACATTAGGATTCATAAAAACATCGATGAGCATCCTAAAGCCTTTAAAATCGATGTTGCCGATATATCGATGTTTTTAAATCCCTATGTATACGCACTCTGCAAAGGATTTCGATTCGGCACCAAATTATTTGGTCAATTCCATTAAAAAACTACGTACGCCTTGCGCAGCATACATGATATCATATCGGCGACGACATCAGCGTCGTCCTGTAAAAAAAACTCACTTGTGGGCGCAGAATCGAAATCAATAAGAAGAACTCTAGATATTTTAACAGTTCCGATGCCTGGAAGTACTGACAAAGAAGAATATATAACGCAAAATCAGATAATTCCATGCACGTTTAATTTGTATAGTGATACCAGCATACAATCCAAACGTAAAAGACGAGCTGAATACATGAAATCTTTTCGAAAGCGTCAGCGCAATCTGCGTCAAAGTGAACCATTTGCCTGTCAAACAAACAAAGAAGACAAGGACTCGTTACAACACAACAGGGATTTTTTGAAATCTGTCGAATACAGTCAACATAATCAATCAGATCACATAACGCAAGTTCGAAGAATTCCATCACCTGAAACACTAGATTATTGCCCGTATGCTCCAGATGTCGAAATCAATTGACGCTTTCTAAAATCCAATTGACTATTCTAAAATCCAATTGACGCTTTCTAAAATCCAGTTGACGCTTTCTAAAGTCCATCTGGAAATGGTGTAGTAAATAAAACTAGCTATCAGTTACAATATCTGTGCGTGTGTTTATTTGACTTTATAGTGATCGAACCCAGGATTGATAACCAAGGAATCATCGAATTCGTCAAATTAGGATTCATAAAAACATCGATGAGCATTCTAAAGCCTTTAAAATCGATGTTGCCGATATATCGATGTTTTTAAATCCCTATGTATACGCACTCTGCAAAGGATTTCGATTCGGCACCAAATTATTTGGTCAATTCCATTAAAAAACTACGTACGCCTTGCGCAGCATACATGATATCATATCGGCGACGACATCAGCGTCGTCCTGTAAAAAAAACTCACTTGTAGGCGCAGAATCGAAATCAATAAGAAGAACTCTAGATATTTTAACAGTTCCGATGCCTGGAAGTACTGACAAAGAAGAATATATAACGCAAAATCAGATAATTCCATCCACGTTTAATTTGTATAGTGATACCAGCATACAATCCAAACGTAAAAGACGAGCTGAATACATGAAATCTTATCGAAAGCGTCAGCGCAATCTGCGTCAAAGTGAACCATTTGCCTGTCAAACAAACAAAGAAGACAAGGACTCGTTACAACACAACAGGGATTTTTTGAAATCTGTCGAATACAGTCAACATAATCAATCAGATCACATAACGCAAGTTCGAAGAATTCCATCACCTGAAACACTAGATTATTGCCCGTATGCTCCAGATGTCGAAATCAAAGAAATATGTACAGACAATAGTTTAGCATATGTACCAGGTAAGTGCCTGGGTAAATACCTTCTAAATAAATGCACTATATGAAGAAATTTGTGGAAGTAGTACAACATCCAATTTGATCCCATAGGTAGTGATGCGGCGGATATGAACTTTATTCTATATTTTAGCCGAAATTCTATAGATTGTCAGCAATATATTCTTGGAGATTTTCCTATTGTTGCCCCTTGTTCTCCATTATATAACTTAGTTGTAGTCCAGTGGGATTCCTCACAGTGATATCTACCGACAACCTTAGTCCTACTTTTCCGGCAGAGTCTTTCAGCCAGTAATCCTCATGTTCCCGCTAATTACTGCAATATCTTAATTTTTGCTTATCGCTTTCTTTAATTATTGCTATTTAAAAATTTCCTTTAACATTTCAGCGCAAAATGACTTTGCTGCAATTTTGAAAAGGTTGGAGGACAAAATCGATTCAATCGCTGCCGATGTTAAGATACTAAAAGAAATAACTTGTCAAAATGCGGTAACATTAGATATAATTACAAAAATGGAGCCAGAGGCCTGATGCATTACCTTGACAATGTCGTTTGTCTTCGGCACACAACGGTCAATGAAGAACTATGAAATAAAACAGACCGATTTTTTAATTCAAATTTGACGAATGGCTTTGGAAAAGCCGTTATCAGTGTAGTGTATATGAACCCAAAAATACTGTAGCCAGAATCAATTGATTATGAACATATTTTTTCCCATCCACATAGAACTATTGGAGTTGGATCAAAAGGCAATAAGAGACAAATTTTGGTTGCTGTGTCAAACAGGTCAATTTCTCCAGGCAGCTAAATTACTTCTGCTAAAGAATTTTACCATGTTCATGTAATTATTTTAAATATCATAAACAGTTTTTAAAGCGCAAACATAGCTTTAAATTGTTAACGTTTTAGGTATCCCCATGTTTAAAAAAAAAAAAGTATACGAAAAAAATAAAACGATTGCAAAATTGTTCCGCAGAGTGTTTACTCGTTTTTAAATGTTTTATTTTAGTAAGTGTTGATCCTTATAAACCGAGTATCAATCGTTGATTATCCAACATGCGATGGTCCGAAAAACTTTCACAAAAAACCTATCCCGACTGGGCTAACCGTTTATTTTCAAAAAGTAGGTATTTTTTTTTTTTAAATACGCTTAAACAGAAGCACTAAGCCCGTTAACACACGGCTGTTTTTGTAAGGCTAGTCTATACCTTTAAAACGATAGCTCCAAATGTAAGCAGAAAATGAAAAGCGACATGTTGAACCATAGTGATTCCATCAGTAAGTGTTAGTTCAGATAGGTGTGAGCAATAATATTGCAATCTATTTTGGGTGTGGGAGTTAGATAAAAAAAATGTATAAGAGCATGATCTTGTCCGTTATCTCCAGCTCAGGGAAGTGCCGCTCGATTTCAAACACGATTTCATTTTATTCTTATAACTTAATCATCAATTAAAATCAGCTGCACTTTACATGATGCCAGGCCAATAATGTTCAGTAGTAATTAGGAGTCATGAGAAAGCTGTTATACTGGTGCGATTAAGGATCTTATTGTGCTAATACTGACAATCAATAAATGAAATGAAATAATGGCACAGACCATTTGGGCACTATTCGGTAATGAGGGCGACAGTGTTGCTGGCCTACCACACCGAAATTTCCAGGTTCAATTAACGAAGCAAGCAACATAAAAAATGTTTCATCAAAAACAGGGTCGCCCTTTGGCAGTGGTTGGCAACCCTCCGAGTGTATTTCTGCCACGAAAGGGTTTTTTGGGGTAAAATTCATCTCCATTTGGAAAAATTAAAAGCAGCACAAAATATTTTTTTATTTTTTGTTTTCATTAGCTGCCAGGGATTGCGCGAGGCTTCGCCACGCACCAAAATAAGGGTAAATTGTGGGCTATATTTTAAGAAGATTACTTAGCTATTCAGCGCTTAATCGTTTAAACGGTTCCCGTTCTTCTTTGAAGAAGCGACTGGCGCTAGAGTAAGATGAAACGCGTAATAAAGTTTAGCGACATTTTTCATTTCAATTATGCCATTTATTTTATTTTCTTGTTTTTACATATTTTGCATCATCTTTTTCTAAATTAATTGCAGTTTAATGATAACTCTAGTTGGATGTGGTTATTGTATGTATATATATGCATGTGTATATTTATTATGCTTATTTAAAAAAAAAAAGAAACGCTTCATTTATCTGCACCCTCTTTAGCACAATCATCAACCAAAACTATACTATGTATAGGGTGGAGAGTATAATATTTTACATATTTATGCATGTATTACGTCCTATGAATGTACATCACAATGTATCATTTATGTAAAAACTATATTATATAGTATGTAATTATTTTTTTATTTTTTATATAATTTTCTGCAACGAATAGCAAAGTGTGAACGAACTTTAAGGAAGTGATGATAGACTAGAAATTGAATCAGTGAGCACCATTTACTCAAGTCTAAATGATATTTGTACATGATAATGATGCTTTGGAACTTCTTAAGCGAGATAGCAGAAAGGAAAAGTAGATTATATACATATCATCGGGTGAGTGCAAGATGGCCCTATTTTAGCAGAACGATTGAAAAATACCATAACTCAGATTAGATACTAAAATGCTCTATTTCAATGTAAATTCAATAACTTTTCAGCTGAAATATAGAGCGCTTTTGTAAAAAGTACGACATTGCTCAAAAACATTCTGAAATAGGGGGATCTTCCGCTCAGTCCTTTATAGTAATGTATATTTGTGCTTATTGCTTTTTTGTACCAACAATTTTTGGTGGTGCTTATATAACTATGAATAGTACTCTGCTACCATATTTAATAAATTAACATAGCAAAGAAGCAGTATGACAAAGCGAAAAATCCAAAATCCTCAACTGATTTGTATGAAGTTTGCGCAGTAGATTTATGGTTATAATTATTTCCTCTTGTATTGTATTTTCAAATCGACATCTGAATTACGCTCTTTCAGAATTTGGTATGTGGCGCTTTCGAAGATAGTACTTTCACCAACCAAATTCTGAATAAGTTCAGCACTATGGCGCTTTTTAAAAATCTTTTTAGTTAGGGTGATCTTACATTCAGCCGTCGATAGATGATTAGTGCAATTTTAGTTAGCTCTTTAATTTTTATGATTGCACTATTTTTTACTAATCATTGTAGAACCAGATACACAACAACAACCAGACCTGTTAAATAATGATTACTAATCGTATTGATAACCGGTTTAAGTATTTTCTTGAGAATCATTTTATGATTAACTACCATTGCTCTCTATCTTTAATTATTATTTTCCAACTGATTGAAATAAATGCATTTCTTTTTTAATTTTTGACTTTATTATTTAAAACTATTTTTTATTTTAATGTAATGGTAGTGCTTTTTGCAAACAATTGAAATAATCATTATCAATTCGATGTATTCTAATACCAATTTAACAGGTTTGTGCAAACTCCGCAATCGTTAGAGATATTTCACAGAAATCTTAATACCAGTTAGGAAATACGGAGAAAACTAAATGTTTCATAATTGAATCGAAATACGCAATGGAACATTTTTCTTTACAAAAAACTAAAGAGCTTGTGTTCCTGAAAAAGAAATACTGGGAAAATTTTAAATTGTTATAAAAAAAAATGTATTAAGCAACTACAGTTATAATCATTTGTAAGCACAATACATACAACATTCCGAGATATTTTACCACTTTCTGCTTCGAAATTTTGGAAAACATACACTAACAAAGAGTTTAAAATAAATATTTTTAAATCAAGTGTTGACCATTATAAGTTACTGACCTTATTAATTCTTTAAAACTTATAGGCAGTAGTAAATTACAAAGCATGTTCATTGCTTTCGCCTAAGAATGTTTTTATTTCAATATTATGTAAAACTTAATTTCTATGTTTGGGTCGTTCCGTCCCAAATATATGCAATGATCGAAACCATGCTTTTACATATGCGTATGAATATTAATCCATTCTCAATATACAAATTGAAGACAAACCCCCATATTTGCAGTATGATGAATGAAGTTTGATAGCAGTGTTGGATTTTAAAACGCTTGATCAATGCAGTACTACCATGTTGGCGTTTTTGAACATTGTGCTTGTCATGCAATCGCCGACCCGGTTTTAGGTCGTAAGATTTAAACATTCTCGTAAGTTTTATATCGAAAATTAGACTTTTCGTAAATGCAATATAGGATATAATGTAAAGCAAAGTCTGGCTTGCACGAGTAAACAAAGTAATACAATTACAATTGTGAAATTCGAATCTTTCAGCCATTTTAATTTAACCATCGCTTGTTAATTCAAAGCGGTCAATTTATCAGCGAACGACCCATACATTGTTGAAAGAAAATCATAATAAATTATAATAAGAGAATAATCTACAATAATTTTACTAATAATATAATAAATAAAAAAATAAAATTAATTAACTTCGATGTCTGTTGAAAGTAAAATGTAACACATATAATAGCATTAATAACATAGTATGCGCGGCTCAAAACTTGCTTGGCTTTTAAATACTTGAAATAAATAGCACATTTCAATTTCTTTTATTGTACATATTTATATATGTATGTAAATATATTTATACATATTATTGTATAATAATGAATTTATATAAATGGTAGCTACGCCTTGTAAAGGTATAAGCAAATAGCAGCAATTTTTTTTAGTTATAAATAAGTTTTTTTGCATATTTAACTCTATAAAATGCATATGTAATTACGTGCACCATAAAATAATTTAAATCAGTATTAGTTATAGCATATCTCTTCACATCTCCACTATCGTTGCAATTCATTTGTTTGATTAAGTAAATACATTGGTCATTAGTTATTATTATCACCGTCGTCATATCAATCATATTTTTCTTCATGTACTCCCTTCTTTTTACTTTTTGTTTCTTTAGATATTTCAATGTAGTTTATGCATGTAGTACAAATGCCATATATAATCTAAAGGATATACATATGTACCTATGTAAATAACAATTGTTTTAATGTGCATGGTTTTATTCACGTTATTTAATTTTCTTGCTTGTTGTTTTGTAATATTCTACTTCACTCGTTTTGACAGCCACCAACAATCATATAATTTTTCTGTCATAAACCTATTTTGTTTTTCTGCTGCGTTCAAATAAACTGTTTTAGTAATTACATTATCTTCATACCTAATTGTAACCATATTAGTATAGTAAATATAGGCTTGAATCTCTACAACCAGCCACCTTTGCGTCCGAAAAGTAGAGAGCTCACTGTACCGACAACCGTTTGTGTTAAAGTTTGCTGCTCACGTGTTTCGCGCAATTTCTGTGAGCTGTTTTTCTTCATATGAGTTGCTCTTGTTACTTCCGTTACAATTGGGGCCGCTGTCATGTTGTCGCTTTTTATTATAGTAGACGAGGCCGTTAAGGGTGCTGAAGACACTTTTCCTAGATCGGGGCGTACACGTCCGGCGCTACCACCACCACTTCCACCAATAGTACCCAAATCTGGTCGTTGACCAGCTATGCCGTTTTTTATGTTACGACGCGATTTTTGTCGTTGTAATTGCTTTATACGGGACTCTGTTGTACTCGTGGACGACGACGACGCTGCTGTAGTTGACGGCGGTGTTATTATGTTAGCCACCTTTTGTGTTTCTCTTATCGTGTGCTGTTGCTCTTCATTTATGAGTGTTCTCCCTGTGCTTAACTTGCTTCTATCTGATTCGGTTGTTGATCTATTTTCAAATAGACATTCTTCACTTCGCCCACTCTTGGGTGTGTTTGTTGGTGTATTGAGTCCCTTATGTAAAACGGTTTTTATTTGATCACGATCGAAGTGTATATCATCGACAACGTTATTGGCGCATGTGTGCAGATTCTTAAGACTAATCAATTGTGACATTGGACTGGAACTTCGGCTTGCTATGCCACTAGCTAATTGTGACATAGTGTTGGGCTGTGCGACAATAATATTCTCCAAACCAATACTTTCGACTTTCTCTACTAACTTCAGTGAACGTAATGCCCTGCGTTCCAAACGCGATAGCATAATTTTTTGCTGCCTTTGAGCTTGATTCCGATTTGGCCTTTCCATATCACCTCCAATTAGTTTGCGTCGAATTAAATCTGCACCAGTCGATAGGATACCGAATAAGGGCTCGGGTGAAGAAGAGCGTGGAGGTGAACCCTCTGAAAGAGAATAAAAGCATGTGAGGAATAGTGATCATATATACAGTATAATCCATGGTTCATAATAAGAAACAATGAAATGATCGTTAAAAACCGTTCTTGAAGTGAGGCACACTCTCCTCTCCAGCTCAAAAAAATACTGGAAAATCAAAGTCTAGAACATCAGAATATAGACTCCTCACCACGGGAAAAGCTAGATATCAGGCCGCTCTTCGCCTTAAAATACTGTATATCGGCTCAGGGAAATTTTTGTTTCTAAGCTAAGAATACAGATAGGTCACCTACTTAGTAAAATATTATGCGTTAAAATACTGTGAAAATGTGTAATTGAGATTATGAATTCGGGGATTTGGCTGGGATTTCAGTTTCAAAATTTTTAGATTTTTTACTTAGTTGTTGTTTGTAATGACGTGCAACTCGATGGTTGATCTGAGGATATGATGCCTCTCATGACCCATCTTCTCCTTCCTTAGGGAAGGAGGGGTGACATGACCCAGAAGGTTGCACTGGTCATACCAAACCATCTCAAACGTTAATGCATCTCTAATCGAAAATCAGGTTAGAGAACTAGGCTAGAAGTCGATTAGAAAAACACTAGAAAAAAGTTCACATTAGAAACCAATTAGAATTCTATTAGATAACTAACCTTTTTCTCGATATCGAGAACTAAGTCCCCTTTTTGTTGATAATGCTATAATTCTCGAGAGTTTCTCAAACCGTTCTCTAACCTTCTACCTTAGAGAAATACATTAGAATTCGAGATATAAATTTAATGGAATTTTTAAATTTATTTACAAAACATCGCGTTAATAAATGTTTATACCTTTCGGTAGTATTGCGAATAAAAAAGAAAAACGAAAACGGGCAAATATAAAAATGCAACTTACCAGGACTATTGCAAGGTGTAACAGTTTGTGAAAAGTTTGGTCCTGCGGGTGTATTCAAAGCACTTGGCGTCACAGCCTTAATACCACGTTCATTTAACATTGAAGCCAAACCCAAATTAACCGAAAACGTAGAGCATGAATTCTTACGCGACAATCCACCATGTGGCGTGGGTGGACAACTGGGCTGGCGTGATGTAGACGCGGAAGCCATGCGCGATGACAATTGCGATTGCGACAGGAACGATAAATCATTGAGACCGTCATCCGGATGCATTACCATGCTCGTTGTATACGTATATGTACAGCCAGCGATTTCAAATTGTTTTCCAGGCAAATCATCACTTACATCCTCTTCAACATCCGACAATGTGTACACTTGCATACCCAATTCGTCTAAACCACGCCCACCACGTATAGTTACTCCCGGCCGTTCCTCAAGTAAACCACTAAGTGTGGGCGTTGCCAAACGTGACCAATGATGCAAAGTTTGAGAACCTTCAATTGGTTTAACTATTTGTAGTTTTTCGGGTAAACGCCATTGTCGCAATGATGCCGACATATTCGTACATGAAATCCCCGACGAACCCGTCGACATAATACTATCTGGCGTTCGTATGCCATGCGGAAGTGTATTTGTGGTCGTTGGTTGCTCATCATAGTTATATGTGCCTATTGGTGCATAGGAGAGCATAGCACGTCGCGCCAGCACCTCAGCCGGTGTGAGTCGTTTCAATGCAGCTTCTAAATCTTTAGCACCTGGCGCACCAGGTACACCAGTTGGTGCCGCTGGATAACCGTCATCCGATTGTGATGCCAAGCTTTCGCACGATAGTGTTTTTAAACCCATAGAATTATCGTCGAAGACGGCAGCACGATACGGAATAGCCGACATCCGCGGTCCAACTGAATTACTCATAGCCATAGCGCCCAATTGTGTCATCGAAGAATTACCACTATCCATGTAATTACCAGCTTTGCTTGCACAGCGTACTGTTTCGAAGACACGTTTATATGGTGGAATAGTACCAATGCCCGGCATACCGTATGCTGATCCCGCTGTACTAGCACCACCACCATATATGCCAGGTAATTGTGACATTAAACGACCCACACGTTCAGCGCCGCGCTGTGTATCGCCAGAAATACCAGAATCAAGACTATTCTCTGACAACATTGAAGACTCCATTAATTCGCATTGTAATGATTCGGGTTGTAGTAGACCCGAACTCGATAGGAAGGAGCTGCGCGCTTGTGGCATTGTTTTCTTTCGTTGATTACGCAATTGCTCTTGTGCTTCTTGTAACAATGCTAAGACTTCTTGATAACGTTGTTTGAATTCTAATAACTCCATTGCCAGGGAATTTTGATTCTCCTTAGTTATATTTAAAAGTGTAATATGCTCGTCATTGTCGTGCGTCAACTGATGCAACCTCATTTCGGCCTCCGATAGCCTAGCTGTTAGACTGATTATTTGTTCATGC
Organism: Merzomyia westermanni; assembly: GCA_949987695.1. NCBI lineage: Eukaryota > Metazoa > Arthropoda > Insecta > Diptera > Tephritidae > Merzomyia > Merzomyia westermanni. Next base: position 190,950,237 of record OX465289.1, read on the forward strand.
TGTAACCGATTTTCTTCACGCTGTCTCTCCAATTCCAGATTGATGTTGTCATAACGGCCGGTGGCTTCGTTTAATTGTGAAGTTATGTCCTCCATGAGTTGGCGTTCTTGTGCCTCAACGTCGTCGGTTTGTGAGGCAAGTTGCGCGGCTTCGACTTTCAGCGATTTATTTTCATCTTGCAGAGAAGCGATTTTCTTTTGTAATAAATCCAAAGTTATTGATTTGGAGAATGTGGGCGTATCTATAATAAGAAATGGAGGAAAGGATGGTCATTTCAAGATATAAGATAAGATATTCAGTGTTGGCCCTGTGGCACCATGTCTCAAGGTCAACTAGAAAACTAAATGCACGAATATGGATGCACTGAAATGTTTAAGATTAATTTTTTTTTTTTAATTTCGCCGTAGATATTAAAAACCAGTATTTATTACTTAAAATATATAACGCATTTATATGCTAGCACATAGTTATTACCGCTGAAACAACGAAAATAAATCAAACGATTTCAAACATGATTACTATCAGTTAAAGTAATAGGCAATAAATCTAGAACATTCCATAAACGAACTAATTTGGAAATGGCAAATTTAATGAAAAAGATAAACAGAAGGGAAAACATTCCCTGTGGGTTAGTATGCCTGCCAGAAGAGGCGACAAGGTGTTGGTACCGGATTCAAGTCTGGCTGCTGGACTGTCAGCATCAGTAGCCCGACTGGTAGCGATTTCGTGGAAAAAGTTGCTAACCCAGGGAAAACTCCGCTCAGTTTTCTTGTGTGTAATCCAAGTGTCTTCTTACCAGTTTCACTCCCTTCATCCGAATCATTTGTTAATACCGCGATCAGTTCATTTTTCTTATGTAATTCATGCACTAATTGAGCACGATCTTCGTTCGATGATTTCAAATCTGCCTCCAACTCAGTTATTCTATTTTCAAGTATGTTGTTTTGCGTCAAAAGCTCCTTGCCGATTTGTACTGTTAGTTCCAAGTCTTTCTCCTTCTCCTCCAGCAAGCGTGTCACAGCTTCTATGTCATCATATGCACGAGTCATTTGGCTTACACGATTTCCACATAAGACTAAAATAAAAAAAAAAAACATTGATAAAAATAAAATGTATTATTTGAGTTTTAAAAAATTATTTAATAGCACCAGTATTTAAAAAAAAGAAACTACCACTTTAATATAATTGTAATACAAGTATTTAATGCACAAAATGTATATGTACATATTGGTACTACAACAACAACGACCCGAATGACAAAATGAATTTCCACTTTTTAATGTAAACTTAAAAGGTAATTGTTAACTTTATTTTTTAAAATAAAAAAAGAAATTACGTTGTTACAATTTTTAGTTTTCAAGTCAGTGAATCATAAAATATTCTTGAAACATTCGTTAACGGTATATGTAAAATGATGTCAAGATCATATAATAGTAAGCCAAGCAAATCTGACCATAAAGAAAATATAGTTCGAATCGGACGACCGCTCTCCACATGTTGGTAGTTATTGGGTTCCTATTTCGCTACGCGTCGATCAGAAATTAGTTTTGTCTCTTTGAATGTCCGCTGTTTCATGTTCGAGTGCCCCCGAGCGCTTACAGCTTTAACAAAAATAGTAGAGCAAAAAATTCTACTCAAAGCCGCAACTAGTAAATTTACATATGAACTTCGGTTTTAGAAGTAGTCGCGTAGAATCAGCAAAAATATCCCTACATCCCAACCAAATTAGAAAAACAGACTGTACCTTTGGTTGAGGTTAAATTATTGGACTTCAAGGATATTTCTTGCGGTCTCCAAAATAGTTTTGTCGCTAAACTTACACTAATATCAAGCTAAAAAAATCATGTAACTTAGGAACTGAATCCTAATAAATAAAATAAAATCTCGATTTTAAAGAAAATTTACAATTAATAAATGATTAATGTGAATAACGGATCTCAGCAAAAAACGGAATAGTGACCATATGGGGATGTCGTCTTCATAATCACGTGGAAAAAATTAATGTAACCAAATATTTTTTGGTATCGTTTTAAATTAAAAAACTTTAAAATAAACAAGTAAGGAAGTCTAAGTTCGGGTGGAACCGAACATTATATACCTAGTAGTGATCTATTATGGCATACCAATTTAAGCAGGTCTATTTTAATACTTTCCAGTTCGTATTATAAAGCCAGCTGGTTGTTTTCATAAAAACACTTCTGTTATTAGTTTTGAGGGGTAAATTAATTTAAAAAAATATATATATAAATGTATGGCGCGAAATACAACAGGCATATCATCATAAACCACCTAAGAAATTTTTGGGCCGAGCTTCCCTTCCAATTTATACCACAAATTTAAATTTTTTCCTACGAATTGGCTGGACCTACAGATTTTTGCCGACTTCGAACAGCATCTAAAAAGGAGATGAATTTTTGCTGAGAAGCCTTCCAAAGCAGAAAGACAGTCGGAGAGTTTGCCAAACCACTGCCGAGTGGCCACCCTGTTTTGAAAAACGTTTCCAAACCACTTTTTATGTTACCTGTTCCAAGCCTCGAACCTTGGACCTTCGGTGTGATTGGCAGGCAACACTACCGCCACACAACGGCGCCCGCCATTAATTTATTTGTATATAAATAGCTTCTCTACCAACAACTGCTAACCACATTTTTTCAAAATACCAATACATGCATATTTTATGTTTGAAAAATTTGCGTTCAAATAGCCTGTATCAGCTCATCATGCTTATTATTTCAGTTTACTTATTGATGGGCCCATCTCTTCTTATTCTCATACTTACAAACATACACATTACACATTTTTGGCAGGAGTATACTAAATACTATTGAGAAGCAGCTGACCAATTTTGATTGAAATATCTAGTTCAAACTACAAGCAATCGCCTTTGAAAATAGCAGAATTTGTATGCTGCAAAGTGGGCGGCGCCACGCCTACTTCCCCAAAATCCACACAATTGTTTGCGGTCGAGTTTTGCTTAAAAAGCTTATTATGTGTGCAAGATATTATTGCTATAGCTTGCATGGTTATGAAAATATCGATTTCTACATTTTACAAACAAATTTTTTAGAACTATGTTAAAAAACTGGGCGTGGCCGTTGACCGATTTCGCCCATTTTTACAAAAGACATTTACCTTTATATGTTCAACATTTTCGCCAAATAGCGTTTCGATAATCAATTTTTGCCGGAGTTATGGCATACAAAGTTTTGTGGAATATTGCACTATAAAAAGGGCGGGGCCAGACCCATTTTCGGGAATTTATATTTTTCGACTTTCTTCGTTCACGTACACTTTGAAGGTGAAATAGATATGATATAAAGATTTTGTACGTAATGTTATTGTCTATTAAATATATCTATGATCCTTTTCAAAATCTTGAAAAAATTTTTTTCTGCCTTAGCATTAATGTACACACCAAATTCTATCCTAATTTATTATGTACTGAATAATCACTTTTTTGTATTTTCGAAAATATTCTATACTAGCTGACCCGCCGAACTTTGTTCCGCCTTAAAAGCACAAATCATACAGTCACCCTGGGTCCACATTTAGGTCAATAAATTGGGAGCCGGGTAAGATATCGCGGTGAAAGATATCTTAAATTTTAGGAGACGTCTAGAAAATGATTATTGAAAGTTTCATTCATTTCCATGCAGTCGTTTTTGTGTGACGCGGGCGTTATGGTAAGAAAACCTCATTTTTGGTCACATTTTTCCCACATTTTGGTCAATAACTCGGGAACTGGATGAGATATCCAAATGAAAGTTGTCCTAAATTTTAAGTTAGACGTTAAGTGATAGAGTGGTGAAAATTTCATGCAATTCTATTCAGTAGTTTTTGCGTGATGCACGCACAATCATACAGACGGGCAGACAGACAGACAGAAAAAAATTCTAAAAATTGTAGATTTGGGTTCCGCTGGTCCAACAACGACCTCTCCTATCAGTTTTTCTTGAATATCTTCAATGTACAGACATCGACCTGTTACAATTTTATTATATGTAAAGATATAAAAAGTGGGCGTGGCTGTCGACCGATTTCGCCCATTTTAAATAGCGATCGGAGATGAGTGCCAAGGAACCTGCATACCAAATTTCATTAAGATTTCTCAAAATTTGTTCAAGTTATTGTGTTAACAGACGGACAGACATGGCTTAACCAATTCTTTTTTCCTCCTGAGCATTTTGATATGTACAAGTCAACTATCTCGATCCGTTTGTGCCGTTACATACCAACGTTACGCGACTAAAGGTAATATACCTTCTGGGCGTAGCCCTACTAGGTATAAAAATAATAAAAAACTATATTATACTTGAAATATACATGTCCATATTGTAATTATTGCAACCAAGAAGATAATACCCGAAGAGAAAACAGAAAACTCAAAAATATTTGCAATTGTTCCACTATCACTGCCACACATGGCACAAATCCAAAAAAAAAAATTATAAAAAAAATTTACCTATCGTCGGTGACATTGCAAAACCCCAGTGATATTTGGCGGTTTTACAACTACAAATTGCTTAATTTTAAGATGAACATACAAGTTTTTCGACACAAATGTAGCTTACCCGGTTTTGCAGTATCACCGACGATATAATAACATCTTGCTTAAATATGTAAAGCACAATTCACTTAACCTTCACAAAAATTAAATTGCATTATTATGGAAATATTTGTTTGAAATCTATACAGTAATTAACGATTTATTTACAGACATTCTCATACAGTAAGCATTACAAATAAATATCAGTTTACTACCTTCATAAAGTAATTGTTCATTCTCAATTAAAGTTCGAATATTTGTAGATTGTACTTCGGGAAAATTAATATTATTATGGGTATGATTTGGCGATGAATTTGGGGATGAACTCAATATTTCATCCTCGTACTCCAATTCTTCAGCATTCACATCTTCAACGTAGTCATCGCCATCAATTAAACTTTCAAACCATTGCAAAAAATCATTAGAAGACTCATGGACATCAACAACATCAAAATCTGTTGGAATGACTTGTATGTTTGTGTTTACAAAAACTATGCTGCTTTCTAGATGCTCGTCGTTTCTCGCTGAACTGGTATATCGATTTTCTGCAGACCATGTTTGTAAGTCGCTTTCGTCGCCACTAAAGCTATTGTCAACATTGGCGCTGGTAGCCCCATTATCCATTGCTTAGTTATACTCAAATGTATGTGTGTAATTCATGTAAAACATTTGGTTTTAGTTATTTGAACGAAATTAAATCCAATATTAGGCAAATCTAATAAGCGTTTAAGAATTGTCTTAACAAATATAATTTATTATATAACACTTTCATTTATGCGACGATGGCAAATTGCCCTTTTTAGTCTTCAAAATGGCAATTTTGATAATGTGTTAAGTGTGCCTTAAACGTTGCTATTGCTATAAATTTGTTTACTTCACTTTTTTAATTTTTAAGTAACTGTATTCATAAATACAACTATTTTACAAACAAATTGTGAAATATATTCAATGGGGTTTCAAATATGACACATTATGTTATGCGAAACTAAGTATTTTTTGCTCAGAAGGGGGTGTGCGAAATTGGAGAGTTGTTGCCGGGAAAATAGCAAGAGAAAATGTTTTTTACGCCTGCGCTGAGAGCAAAGGCATATAACGGGCAGGAGACGACAAATGAGCTTGGTACCCCATGGTTTATTGGTTAGGAGGGGTAAAGACACTAATAAGTTCTGATGCACAGTTTTCAAACAATACCTGGTTGCTGGAGTTTTGTTTGTTTGAGTAGCGATAGAAACACTCCTCAAAGGTCCTGGGTAGTGTTGCCGATGTTACAGACTATGTCCTACCACCTTGCAGCATTAACCCTACTGAAAGAATCACCATGTTACAAAGAGGATCTTGAAAATTGGTCTTATAAAGAATTTGGTTTTTCTTCGGCAAATACACTGTGATCTCCGTGTCAACCATTTCCAGAAAATGAAAGCAAGGACATGGAATAGTGTGTACCCATCCCATACGGGCCGCATTCATTTCGGTCAAAGGCAAACCTAGTTTTCTAGTAATTCCGTTACAATAGATTGAAGTATATTCTAGGTAATGGAATCTGAAATAGTCTCGCATCGTGCTGCTAAAGAGATAAGCTAGGTAGGTAACAGTTTCACCCATCACAATATCCCGAACGAAGTGGACCAGAGTGCCTTCTATAATATTGACTGACTTTTCTTCAGGTTAGATGACTGTTAAATACTCGTACAAACATATATGAGGAAAACGGATCAATCATGGCGAGACGACCTTAAATGTTTTAATCACTACAATTATACTCCATAACTAGCCATTTTCGCAATTCAGGCCTTTGACGCGTCACCTCGTTTTTTGGCTATATCATCTACAAAGCATTTCTACGTTTATATTTATTTCAGTGCGGCCCCCGCTGAAATACCGACGTCTGTTGTTGTTGTTGTGGTAACGACAAAAACGCTCCCCGAAGGTTTTGGGGAGTGTTGTCAAATTAACAGTCTTTGGCCGGATTTGAACTCGCTACGCTCCGGTACTCCCTTGCGGTACTGCCCGACTGTCGTGGTAGCGATTTATGACCAGAGGAACCTTCTAGGTCATGTCACCCCTCCTTCCGTAAAGAAGGATAAGATGTGTAATGAGAGGTGAGAGGCATCATATCCGTAGATCAACCATCGAGTTGCACGTCATTACGCATATTAGTCGCCTCTTACGACTGGTATGCCTACCTCGGGCATATTCTAAACCCCTAACCCGCAGGGGTAACTGACGTCTGTTATAATCAGCACCTATTTTATACACTTTTAGTGGTACAAAACTTATCTATTATGGAGAAAAATTCAATTACATTTTTAATCTAATGAACAACTTTATTAGTATTGTTTTTTAATACTTAATATACTCACTCAAATAGGTTGAAATTACAACATTTAATGCACTTTGTAGGGTAAGCGCACCAGTTTCCGTACACTTAACGTTTTCCTCAACTTTGACTTCGACTCATTTTCTCACTATAAACGCTACCGCGAAAAGATATACTGTTTATAATAGCATAAATATTGCTCAATAATGACGTATTTATAATTTAAATATATAATGTTGTTAATATTATCAAAGTAAAAACTCAAAAAAGTTCGATTTGCTCTAGTTTCCGGATAGTAAAATTTAGTTTCCGGGACACTTTGGTTTTGGTTTCCGGACACTCGAAATTTGTATGAAGTTTGTATATACACTACATTTTTTGTAAAGTATTTCTGAAACATGATGGACATCTCACTAATTTGGACACTAGTCATAAACCAACTTTTCGGTCGGTGGTTCGAGGGATCAGCCAAACTTACGGCGTACGCAGTTGATGTTTAATTTGTCATAATTGGAAGATTTTTTCCAACAATTAGCTATATGAAGGTCCGGGAACTTCAGGAGGTTCTTGTCTGGGCATCCGACGTTGGGTTAATCGCAAAATGCGGGTTTACATAGTCCTGGAGGGTGCACGTGAGTCTTCTCACCCTCTTTTTAATTGGATATTCACCGCGATTGTGGAACATTATGGATTTTGGTTACCAGCCACACAAAAAAAAAGAACTTTTGTTAACAAACTGAAGAGAGTATGCACATAATCCATAATTAGTATAATGGGAGGCTTGAATGCCACCCCGACAATTATTAAATGCCATTCTGTACATCGCACCCGCAGACTTAGTGGGCAAAAGCATATTGTTGAAAACTGAAACTAGGCCCAATATCTCGTGGCAGTAGCCTCTACCAGCGCCATCAAAAACGAGACCGACAGACTGTATGGTCCCGCCCGCACTTGAAGCTACAAAGATGTGATAGATGTGAAGGGTTGGGGTAAGTTTCGGTTGGTACCATACACATTTAGACCGATTGCTCCAAATCTGCTTTATACTGTGCTTATCCGAAGTTAAACAAATCCTACAAGGAGGTAAATTACAACTAAAAGTGTCTTGAAGTGCGACAGGAGCTAGGAAAAATTTACAAAGAGGAAACGTACATCTATACTTGGTCATGGGTCATATGGGATGGCAAAGTCTCCGAGGCCGTGTGCAAGTCGTATGGGTTAACAACCTAGATCTTCTCCGTAAAACGGCAAGACTGCAAAATTATGTTTTTATGGTTGTACAAGTAATGCTTGAACTTATTTTGTTATCCTGTCGCTCGCCAGATTAAGGCTCCGGCTATTAGGAGTTCCACAGTTATCCTAACCTGCCGCTTGTCTGATGCTTGTTGGTTTGACCTTATAACATCGAAGGGCTGAGGTAAAGGTCTGCATTCATTCTTTAAATAATATCGATAAAAATCACAAAGTTTGTACAAAATGCTAATTGTCCGGACATTGAAACTTATGTTCTCACTATCCGGATAGCATAGGAGAAAAATATGTTTTTCATTTTATAATATATATATAATATAATAAACTATCATTTAGGAGCATTAAAATGGTGTTTTGTAATTTTCGCCTACTTTTCAATATCCGGACGGCCTGTCCGGAAACTGAAAATCATCTCAAATTTCGGTACTGGTATCCGGACAGTAATAATTTAGGCTGAAAATTTAACCAAATTCCTTTTTTTAATTATAAAATGAAAGTTTATTTTATTTTAAACAAATATCATTAACTTATATTGTAATATGTTAATAAAGGTAATTGTTTCCTTTAGGAGACAACTGCTAAAACACGTACCAAAATATCGGGACAGGTATCAAACAACGCGTTTTGAATTCGGTATCAACAATCCGAAAGCGGATTTTCATATTTTTGTTTCAGTGAAAAGTTATTCGCAAAAAACCAAAAAATTACCCAGGTCCGATCCCAAATAGGGGGCTTGATCCAAAGTATTTATGTGCAGATCACCGCGCTTCAAAAAAAACCCTTGGCCTGTCCGACACCGGCTACGCGGTCCACAATATTTCTGTGAAGAACACACTTTTGCACTTTTCGGTACACCCTAATCTATGATTACAACAACCACATGAAAATGACAGAAAATTTTCAACTTTGGTTGCAAATATCTCCTCACTGAAACAAATTTATTATTACCGAGGTCAAAATGTGTCTTTTGATACCTTTCCCGATAAATTCGGACGTGTTTTAACAGTTGTCTCCTAAAGGAAACAATGGCCTAAAATTACGTGTAACTTTTAAACTATGCTTTTGATTCATCTTAAATTTTCCACGTACACTCAGTAAACATGCACATTACCATTTGTGTTGTTATTTAAGATATGTCAGTGACTTGCCTATTAATCGCAAAACATTGTCATAGTGTCCGGACACTAGCGCTGTCCGGAAACTAGTGCAGTTACCCTATGCAGTTATTTTTTGTTATACCAAATTTGGCATGTCGATGCCTTCTTTAACTAAAATGCATTATGTAGTGAGCAGACGGAAAACTCTAAAACATTCGCAACTCTAATCATAACGATGATGAAGCATCAGTCTCGTGACGCAGTTTTCTCGTAGATAGATACATATCTCTCACACAACAAAATTAATACACAGCTTCGGTATAATTTGCTTAGTTTTATCAAACAATTTTATAAAATATGACGGGCCGAGTTCACGCAACTTTTACTATATTCATTCGTTTAATTTTAAAGAGAAAAATTACTTCCAAACCCAGCTTTAAACTTTTTAATCGCTTTTATTTTTGCCAAACACAATTCCCGACCACTTCGCAAATATGTTAACTGCTTTTATTAATAGAAAATGAATGTTGGAACGAATGAACAAATGTCAAAAATCAATTTGGCGCAGTGTTGTTGAACGAGATGAGGTGCCTACAGTGGTGTCGATTTAATTGACTACTACTGTTTTTCTCGTGGTTCTCTTGTTTAGCGATGCGAAAGCAAATACTATTCGAAAGCTGTCAAATTACATACAATTTTTTCAAATGCGAAAAAAATTTCCCCTGGGAAAAATTCAAGTAGATTAACAAAAACGCAGTAGATTTGATTTGACTTCATGTATCTCTCTTCAAACCCTAAGTAAAGCCAAAAAAATAAGTATCAGTAATGTTTCTAGATAGAAACAAAATTTATTATGTGTAAGCTTGAAATTTGTAGACTTATCGTGAGAGGTATGTGTTCTACTGCATCATACCTACGTTAATTCAGCGGCTTTTCAGCTATAGGAAAATTAGCAAATTTATAAACTTTAAATTGCTCTATCTTAGCGAAAAAAAAAGATATTTGAGCAAACTCAACGCTGTTCGTAAGGGAAAGACTTCTTCTTTAAGATGCTATGTGTGCTTTTTAAAAAAAAAAAATCTGTCGTTTATATATAACCTCAAAAATCCTGACGTGATAGAGCAATTCTGCGTTTCAGAATTCAGCGCATCGAAACCCTTTAGGAAAGTATGGTCTGGTTTATGGTCAAATTTCTTGTCGGCCTGTGTAATTGATTGCATTGTTTCTCATAAGGTTGGTCGAATCAGCTGTTTTATAAGATTACCGGTAACGCACCAATAACTTGAGCTATAAACGCACTCCGGCGATTTTCTGTCAAAAATGTCTCATGCACATATCACTTGCACGTGTCATATTAATTAAACGCACAGCGTAATTTAATTTACTGTCAGCTAATGGAGAATGACGTAAAAATCTCTCGAAACGCCAAAGGTAAAAAGTTTTCACCGAACAGGAGTCAGTAAAAACTTGCAATCAAAACAGCTGTTGCAATAAACGGAAAAAGCCAAACTCAAGTTTGGTCGAAAACGAGATAGTACTACCATTGTGTTCTCCGTGCTAAGATGTATAATCACACAAAATTTCACTGCTTTTGCTCAAAAATTGTGATCTTTATCGACAAACAACTATATCACAGCTCCCTACACTTACACTATAATTTCAAATTTCAAAGTGCTCTTCTGAAAAATTAAAAAAAAAAATTATCTTGTGGTTTCCCCTTATTGCCACAGGTATGTATACAGTATGGATATGCGATTGATTAAATCCAAACACTGATAAGATAAATATGCTTGTTATTGATTCAAAAAGAACCGTTTTCTTCAAATTATATCAAGGTACCCTACAAGAAACGCTGATTTATTTACTAACCCACTCACACTTTTTATTGACAGTGATGATATTTTATGTGTCAATACTGATACTTTCATACTAGTATGTTTGTTTCCTAGCAATCGGGTGTCCGTTGTTGCCAACACCCACAGAGAACCAAGGGAAAGAACACGAATTGGACAGGCCGAGGCTAAGTGGGCAATAACAAAGGAACATACCGTACTCACACGTACACGGTTGTTGACATCATTTTTTGCTATTCGCTTTAAGAACATGATGCAAATCCCTGATAGTTAGAATGACAGCACTGACTCTCAGATGTTGTGACAAATGACTGTCAGTGTGCTTGAAGGGGTATTTAGTAGTGATTTTCGAACACTTTATGTCATATAAAGCTTTCACAGTAGAATATGAGTAGATTTTGAATTCCTTACGAAACACCGGGTTTTTAAAAATAAAAATTCCTTACATTCATTGAAAAATAGGTATTGAATTCAGTAGCTGTTTGCAACTATATAAATGTAATGCATACCTTCTTTTGAATATAACGTCCTTACGACTCTTAAACAGTTCTTGCCATCAGAATTTCTACCTGCATGATATAACAGATCTTGAGTGCTATTTTGTGCAAAATCATTTCGTATATCCTTTTCATTATCAACGGCTCCTTTGCACCGACCTTTCGAAACGAAATCGCACAAGAGAGATACAAAACGTGGCGATATATCTTGACATATTTTATTATGTGTAGCTAATGTTCGGACACGTTGCATGGCCTCTAATTCAAGCTCGAATAATGTTGGCTGCTCCTCTGACTCCGATATAGAAACTAATGAGCTACAAGCGCTATTTAATGATGATGTACCATCCACATTAAACGATTGCATAACGGTTACAGCTTTTTTGGCATTACATTCAACTTGAGTTTGTAGTAATTTAAAGGTGTTTTCGAAACCTTTACTTGTTTGTGATGGTTTAGTGGTTATAAATAGTGGATTTTCGAAGCTTGTTTCAAGTATAGTTGATGAAGACGCCGATGAGGATAATGGAGAATTTGATGGCGTACAGAAGGAACCAGTTGAATTAAGTAAACCTCCTTTAAAATCTGAACTCATATCATTTAAAGATTCATCTGACTTAGATTCATCAGAAATTTCGTAAAAGTTCGCATAGTTAATATGATCGCTGAAAATGCCACCGTCGCTTTCATTATTCTTTCGACGTTTTGAAGAAATATCAGCATCGCCGTATTTGAATTCTCTTGGTGCAATTATATTGCTTTGTGGCACATTTGGTTCTTGTTGATTAGACATATTTCATATTTCCTTGTTTCATATCAACTTGATTAGAAAACTTTTCATCGTTGCATAAATTTATTATTTTGGCAGATATTTAGAAAGTATTACTGATGGATTTCTATATTTAGTATGTCTAGTGATTATTCGTTAATTATTATAGTTGGACTGAACGTAATGGCGTTTATGGAAATTGAAGTGACCTTTTTTCTTATCACTGGGGCCTAGTGCACGATTTTTTTAAGGTTGTGTATTCGGTCCAGGTTTTTTGAGCATTAAGGGTTTAATTTGAAAACGAATCCAAAAATACACTTGAAGTAAACATTTTCTTTGTTATTTCACTATTATGAATTATTTCTTCTCTATTTGGTACTATTTGGACCACATCCCATATTGTACTTCTGGTAATTGTTTAAGACAGCGACCGAGTGCTAAAACAAGTCCAAAAATGTCCGGAGAGGTATCAACGAAAATTGCAGAAGTGTGGGGATCGCGTAGACGGTGTTGGACCGTCTAAGGGTTATTTTCTTGAAGCGCGGCCGAAGGCCGCCAACTCAAAAGTTATTCTACACATAAAAAGTATGAATCACGTCCAAGATTTAGGATCGGCCTATGGTAACTTTTCGGTTTTCCGCAAATATTTTCGAAAATAATTAAAATATTTGTTACTGGGACCGAAACGCATCTTTTGATACCCATATCGCCATTTTTGGATGAATATTAGCAATCAGTGTCTGTCGTAAACAATTACCCTACTTCCTTACGGAAGGTGTGACATAGCCTAGAAGGTTGCATTGGTCATACCAAGTCGCTACCACGATAATCGGGTAGTACCGGGTTCATATCCGACAAAGCACTGTGACTTTTGACAACACTCCACAAAAAATTCGGGGACTGTTCTTGTTGTTACAAGCAACAACAAATTGCGACAACATTTTTATGTTCTCTCGTACGTTTTGGGAATAAAAAAAGAACCGAAGATAAGAAATTTAACCAGTTTCTCCATACTCCTATTGAGTGTTTGAGTAACACCTTGTATCAAATCAATAGTTTTGATTAAAAAAGCTATCCGTACTTGAAGCATAAGTCATTGTCCTCAAATGTAAACAAGCGTGGAACCCGTTCAGTGGTGAAATTCACTAACTTCTATAACGACATTCGCAATCGACATTTTGTCGTAACGATATTTATAACGATATCGGTATTCACTAACCATTTTTTATCGATATTCGTTTATTCGCGATCAGCTGTGTCGTTAAGTAAACAACACACAATTTGGGGTTATTATCTGTGTCGTTAAATAAACAACACATAATTTCAAGTTTTTAGCGAAAATTAAAATAATATTACTATTATATCAATATTATTATCAAAAAAATGGTATTTGAGTACTCAGCGTACGTTTTATAGCGGGATGAGGAATCTTAATCCCGAATCGTTATAGCTAAGTTAGTGAATAGCACAGTCGATAATGCAGGATACAAAATCGTTAATTAAAATCTCGAAAAATCGCATCGTTATAAGTTAGTGAATTCCACCACAGGTCTGACCAAAATTTGTATTCGAAATAATAGCCTTTGACAAATTAATGGTACCGTCGGTCTATTGCCAACATAGTACAAGGTGGCGCAAAAGTAAGCTTCCGATGTTCAGCATATCGGTTGTGGCACGTGCAGTGTGTGCTGTTGCACAGTCTTGTTGGAACCACATGTTTTCCAATCCCAATTCATCAAGTTGCGGCAAAAAGAACCCGTTGATCATTGCTCTGTAGCGCTCACCATTCACGGTAACCGTTTTTCACCGACCGATTATTGGTCAAATAAATAGTCAGCAATATTCCGCGTTCTGGAGCAGTGTAGCGTAACATTGTTTATTAACGTGTATTTCGCATGTGTTTACTACACAAATGTCAAAACAGAACTGACTTTAGGGGCCAATCGCAAAATTTATAGCATTTTCTGATAGGAGGATTACTTTTGCGCAGTAACCGTTTTTCACCGACCGATTATTGGTCAAATAAATAGTCAGCAATATTCCGCGTTCTGGAGCAGTGTAGCGTAACATTGTTTATTAACGTGTATTTCGCATGTGTTTACTACGCAAATGTCAAAACAGAACTGACTTTAGGGGCCAATCGCAAAATTTATAGCATTTTCTGATAGGAGGATTACTTTTGCGCCACCCTGTATATGCCTGCCAAAAATTGGCAAAAAAGTAACTCCTTGTCAACAATTTTTGTTTGAACACGGACCAAACTCCGAGTTGCTGTGTGGACACGGACGGAAGTGCTAAATATATATAGAGTTGCCAACCAGTTATTAGCGTAGTATGGTACCGTTCATTTGCTTATCTTGACGTAATGATAAATTTAACTTTTATTGACATGGCAAGACATCAAAGTTCTTTGATATATACTTGGGCTATTTAAAGCACACAAGTTTTGAAGTGCAATGAATTAACATAAGATCCAAAGCGTAAATGATCAGCTGATTACAGCCTTGCAATGAGTACTTTCGTTAAAACACGTTTTACATATTACGGAATATGTTATCAAACAATGATCCAATTAAATGCAATTTTTGTTAGTTTAGTTATTATTTGGTCAAGATCAGTTAAAAAAAAAGACGTATTTATATACACATATGAGCGTGTATACACATCAATGTCACGCACAATTCATTCATCCATACATATACATATAAATTTATGGATACTTTTCCGTTGGAATGCTTTTATGTAACTCGTAGGAATGAAAATAAGAAAAAAAAAATCAAAGAAATTCATGTAGATACTACATTAATGAGCAGCATATGCTATTAACACAAATGCTTGCACCGTTTAAAATAGCAAGTACACGCTGGATCATAAACCATTCGCTAAATGCCTACTATTATATCGGTGAAATTGTCTATTGAAAGTTTTCCCTCGTCTACTGGAGTTCCGCAGACACCTTCCGTTCAGCCCACAACCCCACCCTTTAACTTTTATTTAATCATATATTTCGCGTTGGTCAGTCACACGACTTGTCATTTATCTAAGCAAATATTTTTTTACTCCATGTTTTATTATCAGTGTTAATCGTCATCCACAGTATTTTTTTTTTATTCTTACGAATCTTGCAACGTATTTGTCATTCACTTCATATTTTCTTTTATCCTGAGAACAGTCGCACCACAAAACAATATTAAAACATGCGAACAAGTCATCTACCGAAATGAACACACAATTGAGTGTACAGTGGAAGAAAAGAAAACGCCGCAATAAAATTTCCTCAACTAAACACGTTCCAATTTCAAACAAAACTGAACCAACTCTTTAAAATGTCAAAAGCAAATGAACACTGCGCAGAGTTGTATTGAAAGTGTATTGAATGCTTTTTGCCAGCTTTTCACGAATTTTCGCTATTTGGTATTAGCAAAAATTAAAACTGAAAAATCTATACTGAATGCCTGAGCATTAGTTTTAATTTAATTTAATTTTGTTGTGCCAGGAAAATGTTCAATTAAGCTACCTGCGTTAGCTATAAATATACTTATTATATTATTATATATAGCGTAAGTACACCACCAAATACCCTGTTGCGTTCTTTTTTTCATAAATAGGTTGAATTTTATTTTATAAAATGAGCAATAGTTTTTGTTTCTTTTTGAAAGTTCTTGTTTCTTTTTGAAGGTTCATAATTTTATTTAAAAAAAAATCACCAATCTTTTTTTGTTCTGATTTTTTTTGTTCTTGTTGAAAGTTGACGTTTCGGAGCGATACCGGGTTCAAATCCGGCCAAGGACTGTTAATTCGACAACACTTCCCAAAACCTTAACCCAAAATGTTTGCGGAGTACTGACATATTTCAATATATCGCACGTTTTATAATAAAAAATTGCAGTTTTTCGAGATTTTATGTAGCATCAAAATAACTGACTGATATGATTATGCTTAGAATTGTAGAATAAACAGGACGATCAAAATGACTGCATTAATATCTTCCAATCTTATTCAGTTCTATGAACAAATAAACCTTTGGTTACGTTTTCCCAAAATAGTAAAATTTTTAGTTACATGGATTTCAATAAAACGTGCGATGTATTCAAATAAATTTGAAAAGTATGAAAAATGAAGATGTCAGCCTCTAAATTAAAAATAGGCATGACATCACGCAGGCATAAACATGTACAATAGGGTGTTTGGTTTTTAGGACCATTTTTTCTGTTCTACCTCTGATTTCATAAAATTAGAAAATATGAAATTTAAAAGTTGTAAATGGAAATTTCTTAGGTTCATATAACTTGTATGAGAGCAACCAACGGAAATTTGTTTTGCGTGACATATTTTATTGACCTTATGTCATTGTGATGAATTGTTTGATTATTTTTGTTATTTAAGTGAACTTTTTTACACAAATAACGTGTACTAATTGTATTTTTATAAAAAGCATTTCATTTCGGTTGTTCATATGAAAGACGTAAAAAAATGTAAGTATAAAATGTTTAACTAAAAAGGGGTAAAAAAAATTGTTCAGTAAAAAGTCGACAAATCGTTTTTTCCAATAAAAGTTAGAAATATCGTTTATTTTTGAGCAGGATATTTCTACCTTTTAATGGAAAAAACAATTTGTCTACCTTTTACTGTGCAATTTTTTTACCCGTTTTTATTAAACATTTTATAAGTTTCCCCTTTATTTACATGAAAAATAAGTTTACTTTTTATGAAAGGCTAGCATATATGTATATATTTGTGTATAAGCTTGAGTGCATCAGTAAGCTCTGTGCGTTTAGCTCGTTCGAAATTTTGATTTTCCATACAAATTGCACGAATATTAAATTCGACACTTACGTCTATTCTGTGCATAACAGATGTTGTTGTTGTTGTGGTAACCACAAAAACACTCCCCGAGGGTTTTGGGGAGTGTTGCCGAATTAACAGTCCTTGGCCGGATTTGAACCCGGTACGCTCCGGTACTCCCTTGCGGTACTGCCCGACTGTCGTGGTAGCGATTTATGACCAGTGAAACCTTCTAGGTCATGACACCCCTCCTTCCGAAAGGAAGGATAAGATGGGTAATGAGAGGTGAGAGGCATCATATCCGTAGATCAACCATCGAACGTCATTGCCTTAGTGCATATTAGTCGCCTCTTACGACCGGTATGCCTACCATATTCTAAACCCCTAACCCGCAGGTGCAATGCGTAACTGATAATATTATCTAAGGGTAATGCAGTTCACGTAATCGCTATTCTGGCCACATGGAACCGGTACCAAAAACAAAAAGTGAGAATATAATGCAAACAGGAACTAAACTTCTCTGTTAAAAAGTGCTCACATAGTTTATCAATTCTTGTTAATTAGTATGTGTAGAAAATTTGTGCTATTTTCTGCCCGCAAAAATATTTAGAAAACACATGCAATTTTTCCTGGTTACGCGACATTACATATTTTGGTGGTTACAAAATTGGACTGCAACTTAAGCCGGCAAAATACCAAAAGGGTATAAAGTTGCCAAATTATTTATTTGCCGGTAAAAGAAATGTTGTTACCACACTAAAACCGGGAGGTTAAGTTATCAATTCTAGGCATTTTATAGGAATTTGCATGATTAACATGTCTCTTTCCAGCTACAATACAACTCAACACTTACGCCCTAATTCTAGTGTGTTAACAATATTCTTTTCACTGCCAATAAATAATTTGCAACTTTTACACACTTTTGGTATTCTGCCGGCTTAAGTAGCAGTCCAATTTCGCAACCATCAAAACAGGTGGTAAAGACACGTAGCCTCGAAAAATGTTATGTTTTCTAAATATTTTTTTGGACAGAAAACAACACAAATTTTCTATACTTACTAACTAACAAGGATTAATAAACAATATAAGCACTTTTTTACACGAACTTTCGTTCGCCTTTTGTTGTTGTTGTTGTAGCGACTACTTAACCTGCCTAGGATGTCACCCCCCATAGAACACTGTCATCAGGCTCGTTCGCCTTTTCATTTTATTCTCTATTGCGCATTGTTATTTTTTGACATTATTTCGAAGTACGCTAGAATTACGGTTATGTAAACTGCACTACCGAACGTTACGATTTTCTTTTAGATAATCTTCCAGGTACAAAATTAGAGTAAGTTAGGGTATCGTGATATAGGTATACCTTTTTCGAGTGCTACTCAAGATTTTATTAAGTAGATTGGTAGAAAATCATACAGTTTGATAGATTCCAGTAATGTGAAGCACATTCCAAGCCGAGCTCGATTTATCTTAAGTATTTCGGAAGATATTTATTCGAACCCATAAAAAGTAAAAAAAAACGTTTTGTTAAAATTGAGGGTTAATGTGATATACTATACCACATACTTGCCTCTTCTATGAAAGATGTGTTAACCGCATGAAATAATCAAGCCATATTGTAAATATGGTAATTTGCATTCATTCAGATATGTGATAAGCTGATTCGGAGCTTGAAGGATAATGTTGCATCAAAAAGGTTTAAAGATTTTCCTTTTTCTGCTGATCTTATGCACCCAATTTGCTTTTCTGTTGCAGCTAAACTTTTCGGATGCTTACTTGGCGTGATAGACACGCCTGTGTCATCAATGTTCCAAATCTTAGTTGGAGGAAGTTTATACTTTTCATACGCCTGTTTCACATTGAACTACTTTTACCATATCACATTACCCAAACAAGAGATTTTAAGGAACGAACAATCTTTTCACCAAAATTAATTTAAAAATAATTATAGGCCCCAATATGCCTACATTTACCAAAAACGAGAATAAAATATAACTGATAGCAACCTAGTTGACCAATGCCAGCCGTTGCTTTGAAGTAACGGTTTTTGGCCATTACCATTATAGTAAAAAAGATATTCTTGCTCAGACATGAATAATTAACGAAAACCGCATGTATATCATTTTACCAACCCATATCACAATACCCTTACTTACTCTGCCAGTTACGCTCAGAATTGATCTGTTGAGGTCTGACGGCATTTGCTTGAAGGAGCTTTGTAGTAAAAGTTAAGAAGTTATTATTTTGTGTGGTGGTAGTGTTGCTGCCCTACCACACCGGAAGATCAAAGTCGAGAAAACATTAAAAATGTTTGAAAAAAAGTTTTTTTGCAAAAAATTTGCATTTGCAGGTGCCGTCGCAGTCGGCATAAAACATGTAGGTCCTTTCAATTTGTAGGAAAAATTAGAAGCAGTACTCTACCAATTAGTAGGGAAGCCATCCCTTAATCTCTTGAAGTATGTATATCGCGCCAAATTTTTTTTTATTTTTTTTTTGTGTCTCAAAAATACTTTCGCACTGTATCTGGCACAGGCAATATAGCTCTAGTAATACACATCCAAAAATATTAATTTTTTTTTTGATATTACTTTGTATGCATACATTTAAAATTAAAAGAAATTAACAAAATACTTACGAAAATAGTTCAGAGTTTCGCGTGTTTGCTCTTTAGATAGACCTAGACCTTCAGTTGGTATTGTTAATGCTGGTGCAGGAACATACCAATCTTGATTGGAATATCCAGAAAAATCTGTTAAGAAGTCCGAACGCACTTTATATTTAGGTATTTGTTCCTCCAGGAGGGAAAATATCTCAACCTCTGGTAAGTTTTCACTACTGCAAAGCTCTACAATATAAAGGAAACATAATGAATGCGAGTTTAAATTTGAGCAATAAGTACATACATATGTATGTATATTTATTTACAAAAATTACAAATGTGGTTTTTACTATCCTACAAAGCAAGTAGAAAGTATAAAATATAATTAACTGAGAACGCTCTCGATGCGACTGACAGCACTGATAATTTATCTGCACAATTTTCTATTGGCGGCCGCCGTGATGTAGCGGTCTGCTTCACCGAAAGGTCCTTGGTTAAAGTACAAGGAATGGCAATACCAACACTTTTTCTGTCATGAAAAAGATTCTCAAAAGAAATTAAGCTTCCCATCGAAGACGGAAAACTAGGGAACCCCAAAAATGGAAGAGAAGATCGTCCTTAATCTATTCGGAGGTACATATGTGTATAGCGTATTAATATTATTTTCATAAAATAGCACTGTTTGATGACTTTCATTGTTTAAATCAAATTTTTTTTAAACATGGGTTCCGTATTATTTACTCATAAACTATCAGGATACCTGGCATCAAAAAATTGTTAGGTGTAGACAGGTATCTTCGGTTTACCCAAAAGTTTTGAAAATATAATCGTGAACTTAACAAAAACTTAAAACTGGCAGTTTGTCATCCTAAACTTGAGTTGGGCGAAAAATTCAAAACTTAAAAGAAATTATCAATTTGATAATAATTTTTTTAGTTCGTCCGTAGACGAAATTGTGCATTTGATGCCTTCTGTTGTATACCGAACTAAGTGCTTTCTGTATTTTTATTAAAATTATACAGAATGTAATTTTATTTTGAGATTTTGTGGTATTTTTTCAGCACCCATTGCACCTTCATACATACCTGTAATACAACTAGCATCGACCATTTGCACTGCAGGTTTAACATGTTGATGTTGTGTAAGGCGCTTCGTTGATAATTTTGGTAAATGTTTGTTAAGTGTAGCTTGTGCTGACGGACTGAGTGGTCCGGACGACCGTAATGGTGTTGAAAGCAAATAAATGCCTGGTTCCTGCTAAAAAGAAAATAAGACAGTTAAAATGTCCTCTTTTATTTTATGAAACACATGAATGCATATGTATATAAAAATATATGTACATAATTGTTAATGGATCGTGAAATGACTGTTATTTCGATGTAACCCTGTCTAACTCGTTATAGTGGTTTGCTCGGATTTATTCATTAAAGGAGGCTTTTGACCAGCAAATGTATGCCTAGCTTAATATTATATCATAGTGTCTCCCCATGACACAACTCCACTTTTCAACCACCAGTTGCCTAGGGCTTACGTTATTTATATATTTATTTATTTTGTTTTAAGTCGACAATAACATAAAGCGGTCGGCTATGTAAAATAGTAAAACATGGTATTACAAAACAGAAAATACTATTAAATATATAAACAATAACAAAAGTTTATTTAACAACACAGAAGAATGCATACATTTATTTATTTTTGTACTAGAGGGCCCGGCAACCTTTGTCCTGCCCAGAAATGTATCTGCATGGATCTAGAAATATTCCTACCCCTTTACTTATTCCTATACAGCTCACACATTTATTCACATTTTTAACATTCTTTGGACTTACACAAATAATTCAACACCAAAATTAGGCAAATCGGTCCAGCCGTTCTCGAGTTTTAGCGAGACTAAGAAACAGCAATTCATTTTTATATATATAGATTATTTTTGTGCAAATAACTGGAAGGTTGGAGAGGCCATGTCTCTAATCTCATTCGGTTGTTGTTGTTGTTGTAGCGACTACTTAACCTGTCCAGGGTGTCACCCCCAACCAACATTGTCATCAGGCTCTTCTAACGGAAGTCCAAGAAACCTCGCGGCTTCAACAGGGGTGGACCAGAGTGAGATTGGAGTTAGAAGAGTGGGCTCGGTTGAGCAGAGGAACAGATGGTTAGTATCGTGGGGAGACACGCCGCATGCCGGGCAGACATTTGGCATGTCGGGGTTCAGTCTGGATAAGTAAGAGTTTAGTCTGTTACAATATCCAGAACGAAGTTGAGCCAGCGTGACTCTTGTCTCCCTGGGCAGTTCGCGTTCCTCGGCGGCAACAGGTGGAGCTTGTGCCTGTAGGACCACATTCACTGGACGAGACCCGACAAAGGAGTTTACCGACTCCGTGTGGATGAGGTTGAGGGCCCGCCGGTGCACCTCTGGATCAAACGGCGAGGAGATGTGATGCCGGATCTCATCATAGTGCTTACGGAGGTGACTCCTTATTCTCCTGGGAGGCGGATTTTCGTTGAGCAGGTTCCTGTTCGGATGCTGCTGGTTATGGCAGTTGAACAGGAATTGTCTGGACAACATCTCGCAATGCTCTTTGACATTGAGCATTTTTGCCTCATTATGAAGGTGATGCTCAGGAGACATAAGGAGGCACCCCGTGGCGGTTCTGAGTGCGGTGTTTTGGCAGGCCTGCAACCTCCTCCAATGTGTGTCTGCTAACCCCGGCGACCAAATTGGCGTCGCGTAGCTCAGAACCGGCTGGCCGATTGCCTTGTACGTTGCCAGTAACGTTTCTTTGTCTTTCCCCCAAGTACTGCCAGCTAGTGACTTGAGGATTTTGTTACGGCTTTGTACTTTGGTGGCAATCGCGGCTACATGAGCACCGTATTTGAACATGTTATCAAACGTGACCCCTAAGATTTTGGGGTGTGTGACAGTCGGAAGCTTGATGCCGTCGACGTAGACGTTTAATTCCATGTTCGCCTGCGCTGTCCACGTCGTAAATAGGGTGGCCGAGGATTTGGTCGGTGACAGTGTCAGGTTCCGTGCAGCGAAGAAACTGGAAAGGGTTGGAAGGTATGAATTTAGTCTCGAGCAGAGCTCATCAGCGGAGGGTCCAGTCGCCAGGATCGTGCAGTCATCGGCGTAGGAGACGATCGAGACGCCTTCTGGTGGGGAAGGGAGCCTCGATATGTAGTAATTAAACAGAAGCGGGGATAGGACACCACCCTGATCTGATCTTTCGCCTCTAAATTCAACCGATGACTGCCGGCCACTCAGATAGTTGGCGGTCCAACGCTTTAGACAGGGGGGAAGGTTTGAATCTTCCAGGTCGTTAATGAGTTGTGCGTGATTAACAGTGTCGAAAGCTTTCGACAGATCAAGCGCAACTAGCACGGTCCTGTCATTTGGGCGAGATTGGTTGAGACCGTCACCTATCTGTGTGGTGATGGCGTTTAGCGCGGTGGTAGTGCTATGCATTTTGCGGAAACCATGCTGATGTTCGGCTAATCGCAGGTTAGCGGTATAATAAGGGAGCAAGACCGCCTCCAAGGTCTTCACTACTGGCGAGAGGAGTGATATCGGTCGATATGACTCCCCTACGTTAGCCGGCTTGCCGGGCTTTAGTAGTGGCACCACCTTTGCCTGTTTCCATCTTTCTGGAATGACAAAGGTGGTCATGGACAGATTGAAGACGGTTGTTAGGTACCTTACTCCCTCATCGCCGAGATGTTTTAGCATCAGCATGGATATACCGTCTGGCCCAATGGATTTAGAATTTTTGGACCTCCGTATGGCCTCCCGAACCTCTGTGGTGGTGATGACAATGGGCGCTTGGTTGTTTTTGCGTTTGTGCGCTTCCCTGATGGCGCGCCTGATTTCCTTGTCAACCGGAGGATGCAGTACGAATTGGCGGCAGAAAGCGCTCGCGCATCTCTTTGGTTTCGACTGTACCTTATCACCAAAGGTGATGGATATTTTGTCGTTAGGTTTGGTCGGATTAGACAAGGATTTGACAGTGGACCATAGTTTGCCAACACCAGCAGAGAGGTTGCAGGACCTTAGGTGCTCCTCCCATTTGGCGTGTTTGTGTTGATCGACTAGCCGTCTGATCTCCGCATTGAGATCTTGAATTTGGGGATCCGTAGGGTTCAAGCGTCGCACGTGGTCACGTTCATTAGCCAGGGCCGCTGCCTCTGCGGGGAAGTACGGACGTATCTCCTTAATTCTGCCTGACGGAATGTATTGATTGGAGGCTGAAGCTATGACCATGCGAAACGCTTTTTCCCCAGTGAAACCAAGAAAACCAACCCAGTCAGCTTTGTTGAAGTTAGTGAAGGTGCGCTTCTCAGAGGTGACGAAGTCATTGGGGCGATCGATTGAGAGGACTATCGGCAGATGGTCAGATGCAAGAGTGAGCATTGGTCGCCATTCAACGCAGTTTATGAGACCTGCGCTGACAATTGTGAGGTCTGGCGAACTGGAACAATTTGCCGCAACTCTCGTGGGGGCGTCCCCGTTCACAGTGCAAAACGTCGAATCGTCTATTTGTTCAGCCAATTCCTGTCCCCTGCCATCGGCTTGTAGGCTTGAGTGCCACAGATCGTGGTGTGCGTTGAAGTCTCCGATAATTACACGGTTATCGCCCCTGAGTAACGCACTGATGTCAGGGTGGTAATCTCTCGGACAGCAGGTGGCAGGAGGTATATAGATGTTTATAATTTCAAGGTCGACGTCTCCTGTCCGGACAACCATTCCTTGACGTTCCAGGAGGTTGTCCCTCGGGTCGACGTCAGGCTCAAATGTACGATATTGCACGGATTGGTGGGTGATGAAGGCGAGTCCGCCCCCAAGTCCCCTCTCTCGGTCACGTCGGTGGATGTTATAGCCGTCACAAGTCCGAAGACTTGATCGGGCGTTTAACTTCGTCTCCTGAATGGCAGCGATCTTGATGCTCTGACGCTTCATGAAGTTCACTATTTCACTCACTTTCCCAGTTAGGCCGTTGCAGTTTAGTTGTAGGACGCGAAAGTGCGAAGGGGGAGAAATATTCTCGCTGGGAGTCAGGGACTGGTGCGTATGCCTTGGTGGAAGCAGGCTGGGTCGCACACTACGTCGCACTCTAGAAGTCGAGGGATCCGAAGCACCAGAAGGTGGCGAATCAGTTGACGTTGTAGGTTGCGTAGCTCGACAACATGGTGCAACGTACGTATCAGTCCATAGGTTCCTGTTTCCAAGTTGAGAACATATAAGCAGGTGACACAGGCCAAGGCAAGAGTTGCATTTGACTGATGTCGCAGGTGTATATAATCTCAACCGACAAACAGAGCACAAGGTGTAAGGGACCAGGAGCTGGTGGCTTTGACTTACATTTGTACTAGTGCTGGAAGAAGAAGGGGAAGTTGAAAGTGGGCGGGGGGTAGGCTGTCGCTCGGCATTGCTCACTTCTGAAACAGAGGTGCTACGTAGAAAGTAGCTGTGAGCGGCTGTGTGAGGTGTTGGCGCCTGTGGGCGTGAGCGGCAGCGGGTGTTACACACTTCTTGCTGGGCGTTGTTTGTGCTATTAGTCGTGCAGACTGTTACAGAAGCTTGTGACGGTGCGATACTAGATCGTCGTTGGCCACGGGACGTCCGAGGGCGTGAACAGCAAGGGGCCACGAAAGTTTTGTAGAAACTAGGGGGCCTATGTGTGGAGGGATTTAGCCCGGAGCACCTGGTTTTGTGCAGCCATCTTTTGCAAGAATTGCATTGGACGGAGTGTGAACGCTTAACGTAGATTTTCTTCCAGCAGACGCAGCAGATCCATTCTCCTGGACCCGGGTTGGATTCGACCCCAGCCCGGATAAGGAGGGTTTTGAGCAGCCCTGCTGCAAGGAGCTGCTCGGAGGATGACAATATTAGTGAAAAAGGTGACAGGTTAGACAGGGTAGAGTCGAAATAACAGCCCTTGGTCGGACGTAAAAATCCGAGTCATTCCGGTACGTAGAACCGGCTGTTGTGGTCGGTCGATTGATTCGTTTAAGGTTGTGCGTAAAACCTGAAGGACTAACGGGATGGTGGAAGAGGCTGTGTCTCCAATCCACCCTCTCATTTGATCGATTTGTTTATCTAACGAAAAAGCTTAATCTAAATTTAATTCATACTTAACTTTGACTATGACTATGCCTCAATGTTTTCAAACTACAAAAGAGATGGATAACCAAAACCAACGATAATAACAATCACCCCTGCGGGTTGTTGTTGTTGTTAACAGTGCTTCGCCCTGCCCAATGGGCTCGATCACTCTAAATTGTCATCAGGCTCTTCTAACGGAAGTCCGAGGAAATGCGCAGTTTACACAGGGTTGGACCAGAGTGATGTGGGTGTTAGAAGAGTGGGTTAAACTGAACAGGAAAAGAGATGTATGGTATCATGAGGGGTCATACCACATGCAGGGCATGTATTTGGTATGTTGGGGTTCAGTCTGCATAAGTAAGAGTTTAACCTATTACAATATCCAGAGCGAAGTTGTGCTAGTATGACTCTAGTCTCCCTCGGAAGTACACGCTCCTCTTCAGCCAATTCAGGTGGTTGAGTATTAATAACGGGATTCACAGGCCGAAATCTGAGGGATCTGTCTACCGACTCAGTGTGGAGGTCATTTAGAGCCCGTCTATGGTTCCGCAGATCAAACGGCAAAGAGATATGATGCCGGATCTCATCGTAATACTTACGGAGATGTCTCCTTATGTCTCTGGGGGGCGGTGCTACATCCAAAAGATGTCGGTTTGGATGACTAGGTTTGTGACAGTTCAGAAGGAACTGTCTACTCAAGAGTTCCGCGTGCTCTTGAACATTGAGCAATTTCGCCTCTTGAACTCCTGCGGGTTCTTCTTCTTTAAATGGTCATCTAACCGCCTGGGCGATTTTGACCGTCCAACATAGCTCGCCAGTCGTTTCTTCGTTGCGCCAACTGGCGCCAATTGGAAACACCGCGGGATCGCAAATCGGTCTCCACTTGGTCCTTCCATCGGAGTGGTGGTCTCCCTCTTCCTATGCTTCCACCGGCGGGTGCCGATAAGAATACCTTCTACCACTACGTGGCCTAGCCAGCGAAGCCGCTGTGTTTTAATTCGCTGAACTATGTCGGCGTCTGCGTAAAGTTCATACAGCTCATCATTAAATCTTCTTCGGTACTCGCCGTCGCCAACGCGTACAGGTCCACAAATCTTCCGAAGAACCTTTCTCTCGAATACTCCCAGAGCCGCCTCATCAGATGTTGTTAGTGTCCACGCTTCTGCACCATATAGAAGGACGGGTGCGATGAGTGACTTGTAGAGTGTTATTTTCGTTCGTCGAGAGAGGACTTTACTTTTCAATTGCCTACTCAGTCCGAAGTAGCATTTGTTTCCAAGAGTGATTCTTCGTCGGATTTCTAGGCTAACATTATTGTTGGTATTAATGCTGGTTCCCAGGTAAACGAAGTCCTTTACAATTTCGAAATTATTGCTGCCAACAGTGGCTTGGTTGCCAAGGCGCGAATGCGCTGACTCTTTGCATGATGACAGAAGGTACTTCGTTTTGCCCTCGTTCACCACCAATCCCATTTTCTCCGCTTCTTTTTCTAATTTGGAGTAAGCAGAAGTTACGGCGCGGTTGTTAAGGCCAATGATATCAATGTCGTCATTACCACAACAGCCGGTTCTATCGCACCGGAATGACCCGGGTTTTTTCACCCGGCCAAGGGCTGTTATTTCAGTGTAACCCTGTCCAATCTGGGGCAGGGCGAAGCACTGTTAACAACAACAACAACAACAACATATCAATATCGTCAGCATATGCCAACAGTTGCACGCTTTTATAATATATTGTTCCAGCGCGGTTAATTTCTGCAGCTTGTATTATTTTCTTCAGCATTAAATTAAAGAAATCGCACGATAGGGGATCACCCTGTCTGAAACCTCGTTTAGTTTCGAACGGCTCGGGGAGGTACTTCCCAATTCTGACCGAGCTGGCGGTGTTGCTCAAGGTCATTTTGCATAGCCGTATAAGTTTTGCGGGGAAACCAAATTCAGACATAGCGGCATATAGGCAGCTCCTTTTCGTGCTATCGAAAGCGGCTTTAAAATCAACAAAGAGATGATGCGTGTCGATTCTTTTTTCACGGGTTTTTTCCAAGATTTGGCGTAATGTAAAAATCTGGTCGATGTTAGATTTACCAGGTCTGAAGCCACACTGATAAGGTCCAATCAGTCTGTTCACATCAGGCTTCAGTCTTTCGCACAATACGCTTGATAGGACCTTATATGCCATATTCAAAAGGCTGATTCCGCGATAGTTCGCGCAGTTTGCAGGATCGCCCTTCTTGTGGATTGGGCAGAGAACACTTAGATTCCAATCTTCAGGCATGCATTCATCCGACCAAATTCTGCATAGAAGCTGATGCATGCGCCTTACCAGCTCCTCGCCTCCATGTTTGAATAGCTCAGCAGGCAAACCATCAGCGCCAGCTGCTTTATTGTTTTTCAATCGGGATATTGCTATTCGCACCTCATTATAGTCGGGTTGTGGAACGTCAATTCCATCATCTTCGATTGTGGGCTCGGGTTCGGCATCTTCTCTGGTTTCTTGCTCAGTTTCTCCATTTAAAAGGGCAGAGAAGTGATCCCTCCATATTCTGAGTGTTCGCTGAACATCGGTCACCAGGTCGCCGTTCTCATTCTTACACGAGTTTGCCCCGGGTTTGAAACCTTCTGTCGTTCGCCGAATTTTTTGATAGAATTTTCGGGCATTATTCCCGTTGGCCAGCATCTCAAGCTCCTTTATTTCACGCTTTTCTGCCTCTCTTTTTTCGCAAGGAAAAGCCGCCTCGCTTCCCTCTTCAACTCGCGGTAGTGTTCACACACACTCCTCGTTGCATTCGATCTCAGCGTTGCCTTGTAGGCTTCGTCCTTTCTTTTCGTTGCAGCGCGGCACTCTTCATCATCATACCAGTTGTTTCATCGCGTTCGCCGGAATCCAATTACTTCTTCGGCTGCGGTACGGAGTGCTCCTGAGATATGATCCCACTGCTCATGCATTCCACTAGGTTGAATTGTGCTCTCGGAGAGCAGGTGTGAGAGGCGATCTGCGAAATAATTGGCGGTCTGTTGCGATTGCAGCTTTTCGACGTCCAGCTTTCCCTGCGTTTTTTGTTGCACCTGTTTTGTCGTACAGAGGCGGGTACGAGTCTTGGCTGCTACTAGGTAGTGATCAGAGTCGATGTTAGGTCCTTGTATTGTGCGAACATTTAAAACGCTGGAAGCATGCCGTCCGTCTATCACAACGTGGTCGATCTGGTTGCGTGTTTTTCGATCGAAAACAGCCCTGCGGGTTAGGGGTGTAGAATATGCCCGAGGTAGGCATACCGGTCGTAAGAGGCGACTAATATGCACAAAGGTAATGACGTGCAACTCGATGGTTGATCTACGGATATGATGCCTCTCACCTCTCACTACCCACCTTATCCTTCCTTACGGAAGGAGGGGTGACATGACCTGGAAGGTTTCACTGGTCATAAATTGCTACCACGACAGTCGGGCAGTGCCGCAAAGGAGTACCGGAGCGTACCGGGTTCAAATCCAGCCAAGGACTGTTAATTCGACAATACTCCCCCAAGCCTTCGGGGAGTGTTTTTTCGTTACAACAACAACAACAGCCGTTTTCATATGTTTATTAATATTGTACCCTCCTCATTTGGTTGGGATGACCTGGAAGTCAATTACGGTGCTGGGTTATGGTGAGACGAAAGGTACCATGCAGTCATTCACCACGATTATTGATCTTCGTTTTGACTTAAAGCTAAAACTTGAAGTGAAGTGACACAAAGTTAACACTAAATATACATATATCAATTTTGTGTTAACGGCATAACTCTTCTTCTTTCTTTAAATGGTCATCTAACCGCCTGGGCGATTTTGACCGTCCAACATAGCTCGCCAGTTGTTTCTTCGTTGCGCCAACTGGAGCCAATTGGAAACACCGCGGGATCGCAAATCGGTCTCCACTTGGTCCTTCCATCGGAGTGGTGGTCTCCCTCTTCCTCGGCATAATTACATAAAATTAATAATATAATTGTAATAGGTCGATGTACATCGCAGATATTCAAGAAAATCCAGTATAATCCAAAGCGAGAGTTTTCTAAAATTTCTTCTAGTCTGTATGTTTGGGCGCGCATCACGCAAAAACTGCGAATTCAATGCATACTCTACCGTTTCATTACTAGACGTCTTAACTTAAATTTTAAGATATCCCTTATATCGATAACTCGACCGGTTTCCTAGTTATCGATCGATATGTGGACAAGGGGTTACCCAAAATGTCTTAGCACAATATGGACACCAATATCTCAACGTTTTTCGGAGATTTAACGATTAAAATCGAGCTCAGTATATTATAAGTTCCATTATCATTTAGATAATTTTTGTGCTCAGTGAAGTAAAGAAATTAAAGCAACAAGTGATACCCAAAGTTAAATGATTTTTTCACTTACGATAACTCAGAACCGGAATCCACCCCTGGAAGGTTGAAGTGGTCATATTCAATCGATCAAGCGAGTTGTCAACCTATGGTTACGTTCGATATAGTAAGGCTAGTAGCGCCTGTTTCTACTTACTAACAACAGAGTCTTTTATACGTGTAACTATCTACAGTGGGGGATGAGGAGTCGATAAAAGGTTGCGCTGAAGTCACTAAATCTAGTTGCATAATGTGCAAGCTTTCAAGCTTTATTTGAAAACAAAATCCGGTATAATTTTATAAAATTCATTTAAATACATATGTACTATATATAGATATGTAGACACATTTGCTACTAAAATCGAGTTTTAGCCAAAAAAGTTCTAAGATATTAAACTGATAGAATGTACAAACTTGAAACGTCTTAGTTATCATATAAACATACATTCATACTAACATAAGATATGTCTGTATATTTAGAACATTAACAAATTGTTTTAGTAAATATTTTTTGTCAAGTTAAGTCCCTCAGTGGAAATGTTGTCACAACGATACGTAATTGATGGCGTTTAAACTTTTTGGTAAATATAGGATACGCGGTTATTATATAAGCGAAAGGAAATCATTCAGTTTTTTGTATAACTTTGGACATCCATCCATTCAACAACAAATATCAGCATAAACGAGTAGGCGTGTGACTTAAAGGTTATACTGTCTTGTATTCAGAGGTAAAATAAATAATTGATTTTTTTTTACAAATTATTAATGCATTTCATTACCATTGTCTGTTTTGATGATGCAGAAAAAAGTAATCGTCGTCTTTGAGCGCTGCCTTTTTTAAGTGCCAAAATTTTATATTTATTGTTGTTCCGTTATAGTTACATTAGAAAAATCGAATTCTCTACTTTTCATATCGAAAGTCCGTCCGTCTTTTTTTATTATTGCAATTACTTTATTCACTTTTATATGTATGAAAATTTCGCCTTTTTCACCAAGCTCACATTGGATACGATTACGCACACATTTTTTTTTTTTTTTTCTTTTTATATTTTCTCCATTTTCACTTCGTTTCGACAGCGTATAATTTATTGCATAAAGAAGTACTTTCTTAAAATAAAATATCTTGCCTTAATTGTTATCTATTCACACTAATTTTAACTATGTTATATATTTTCTCTTTTTAGATATTTGATGATTTAATTGTGCGAAACTAAAAAAAAGAATGCCCGCAAATGACACTGGACAAGAAAAAACGACTGAGCTTTGTTTAATCGGCACTAGAGATGTTCATCGAGCGATGTGTTCGGACCATGATTTAATGATTTATATGGTTGACGCCAACGGCCAACAACACGAAATTACCGTTTGTCGTCGGTGAATTCTTATGTCACAATGCACATGTGAGAGGGAACGCTCAAAAACGATTCGCCTATTTTCTAAGCTTTTCACGTATAACACACACATAAATCACACATTTTCTTAAAATGTTATCACAAAGCACTAGTTAAATATCAATTCACAGCGAATTTTTATTAAAAACAAATAAAACACGAAGCGAACTCAATAGCTTTTCCAAGAACTGTAAACAAAGAATGTAAGCAAAAAACAAAGATATGATAGTTTGACATAAGGTGTGGATGAGGAAGAAGAAGACCAACAAAAATCAAGACGCTATGTCATTTGAAGCGACCATATAAATTATTGGATCATGGTTCGGACAAAAAATTAACTGCTTTTGACATTTGACAACAGTTAAGTTTTTTTTTTTTGCGCGAACCCATGCGAAAATTATGTCATAAAAGCCGGTAACTGCTAACCGGAGTTTAATTGACGTATTTTGTACGGTTAGCTGTCAAATTAATCGCCGATTAGGCTTAACTGGCCTTTATGAAAGTGACCCTAAGGGGAATGCGAGCAACACATTCGACGGCTACGGCAAAGTAGATTTTGCTCCAATTTTGAGGAAGGACGGATACGTCGACGGTGAAGTACTGTAACTGCGGCTTACAAATTATTGGTACAAATTAGCGTTTACAAGTTTAACTGCGGTTTACAAATTCGCGTTTTATAATTGTGTTGCTTGGCACGTCTGCAAATGTAATAATATTGTTATGCCTTATGCCTGAAACTTTCGTTATTAAAATGAATGTCAAGTTATACAAAGTGAATAGACGAACACAGACACAGAATACAATAGCTTTGTTCGGTGACAAAACTTGCAAAAAACTCTCAGTAAAGTGAGAATGACGTAAAATTCTCTGGAAACGCCAAAAGCAAAAAGTTTTCGCCCAACAGGATTCAGTAAAACTTGCAAGCAAAACAGCTTTCCTATGTCACTTACAAGTTTTACTGAGTGAAATGTCATCTCATTGAAATGTCAAAATGCGCTCTCTCGCTGCAAATGTTTTGGGTCGCCGAACACTTTCCAGTAAAAATTTCATAAAATTTGTAAAATTGTAACACAACTAATGTTGCCAAAGAATACAATACAAAAATGGCAGAATGGAAATGTCACAGGGTGACCTAACAAATTTGAGCTTCAAGGACCGTTTTCTCAATAGCTGGTTTACGCTAACCGTCACTTAGTTTGACAGATAGCCGAAGAACTTCTGTCAATTTAACTGCCGATTAGGAAAAAACGGCCCTAAGTATTGGCTCACGAGGGCATCAGCCAGCCACAAGGGCCCTTTCTCGATAAAGGGTTGCATATTCAGATGCATGCAAGCATGTTTGTTGTTTTAAAATTATAATTAGTTTGTAATTTATAATGTAACATATGTATGTATAAATAACGTAAATACATGCGTGTCCGAATGTGTATTAGAAAACCAAAACAATATATTCTTTCTTTGGAAGATAATTTGGTAAGAAAATGTATTCAGAAAGGTTGGAATATGGATCCGAAAATAAATTGAAATAGTAATAAATAGCATTTGGAAAACGATTCTAAAAAAGTGCGGAAAATGTATATAAAAAGCTTTCGACATAGTGTCAGTTTTTTAAATGGTTTTTGTGCTTTTACAAACATATATTTCGTTCGCACACTTAAAAGGCATATAAAAACAGAAGATAGGTTATCGTCAGCGTTTTCTTCCATTTTCCGATGCGTTTAAGGAAATTTTGCTAGCTGGGAAGAAATGTAGGTATGAGCGTACTTGTTTTATGTGAAATGATTATACGAAATTACGTGATTTTAGCGCACATCTTTTCAACACAATAATGAGAAAACATTAATTTGTAATGAGAAAATCTAAGTTGTAATAATGTTCGGCGATGATTTATATGGTATAGCTGGGGAGACTGAAATAAATCCCCATCCTGGGCATACTACTGGCCTAACTCAATATCCCGTTGGTTCCTTTCTGGCCCAAGTGTCCTTTCAGGCACAGTGACCCCTCGCTGGGTTGCGGCTTATTACGACGCAGTTTAGTGATCTCTCTATCGTTTTTCTTATTCCTCGAACTTGCAAGGCTGGCGGAATTATTATGCTTTTTTCAATATCTATTTTTCTATCATATTTTTCTATTATTCTGTACTATTGTTGTGTTACTCTTCACATCTACATATTTACTCACGCTAAGACATTTTTCAACTACATATGTATATGTTTTCAAATATTTATTATTATTATTAAATACCTTACTTTACTTTGTAACCTTATGCTTTATGGACTAGCACTATAAAATAATTTTGTTAAATTGTCGTGCTAGGGAAAAATTCAATAAATACAAATACAAGCCCTGAACCTTCGCTTGATGGCACAAAGTATATACTTCGTTTCCCTCGTACACCACCAAAAGTATTTTTCGCTTCTTTTTTTTAGTTTCAAGTACCGGGTTCAAAACTTCACAACTCAGCAAACAATTTAAGTACAAATCTTCTGCGTAATGGCAGCTTTGAAAATTCTCGACTGAACTTTTGTGCGTGCCACACCGAAAACCACTTCCAATCGGCGTCGGCTCTAAATTTTTATGAACTCACTTGTTTTATGTGAAGTATTTTATACGAATGTGGCGATTATTCTCAAGCATGTACCATCCTTAACTCAATAACACTCCCACCATTTGGCAATTTACGGTAATGCCCTTTGGGCTATGCAATGCTCCAGCTACTTTTGAGAGACTCATGGACCAGGTACTAAAAGGATCGCAGTGGCAAACATGTTTGGTGTACCTCGACGACATCATCGTGCTGGGAGGAACACCTAAAGAGCTTGGAGGAAGTTTTCCAACGAATAGCTGGTGCTGGTCTGAAACTAAGTCCCAAGAAGTGTTCCTTGTTTAAAAGGGAAGTAAGTTATTTGGGTCACAAGGTAACTACGGAGGAAATTTGCACGCTAAGGAAAAGATAGAAGCCGTAAAGGATTGGCCAAGACCGAGAAATTTGCATGAGTTACGGAGCTTCCTTGGGCTGTGCACGTATTATCGCCGATTTGTACCGAATTTTGCCAGCGTAGCTAGTAGTCTCCATGACCTTACCAGGAAGAATAGGTCATTTGAATGGAAGAAGGAACAGGAGGTGGCTTTTCAAACATTGAAGGAACAACTATGCACTGCCCCGATGTTAGCATATCCGATTCCAGGTTCAAAGTTTATTCTGGATACAGATGCGAGTGGTTATGCTATAGGAGGTATTTTGTCCCAGATTGTTGATGGACAGGAGAAGGTAGTTGCATACTATAGCCGAACAATTGGGAAGCCTGAAAGGAACTATTGTGTAACCCGGAGAGAACTGTTGGCATTGGTAGAGTGCGTTAAGTATTTCCACAAGTACCTCTATGGGCAGCGATTCCACGTCAGGACAGACCATACAGCGTTGAAATGGCTCTTACAGTTCCGTAATCCGGAAGGTCAGTTGGCACGGTGGATAGAGCGACTGCAAAGTTATGACTTTTCCATAGAGCATCGCAAAGCTAGCACACACGGAAATGCTGATGCAATGTCACGAAGACCATGTAACTTGGAATGCAAGCATTGTTCGAAAGCTGAGGCCAAGGAAGACATTATAGATGTACGGCTCATGGCTATAACATCTACGGGCAAATGGAACATGGATCAATTAAGGAGGTGTCAGCACTAAGATCCAGATCTTACACGTGTGATGCAAGGAATCGAACGAAACGAGCGACCATCAAGAGAGGAGATGTCAGCAGAAAGTCCTGTTGCCAAGTTTGCAATTAGAATCCGGTTGTTTGCATCGAATATGGGAGAGTGAGGATGGTCAATGCGTTCGAAAGCTGATAGTCGTCTCAAGGAAGAAAATCCATGATGTACTCAATGAATTACATAACGGTCCAAGCGGAGGTCATCTTGGAGTCACCAAGACCTTGGAGAAAGTCAAGCAAAGATTCCATTGGGTTGGTTGCCGTCAATCGGTCGCGGAGTGGATTGCCAACTGTGAAGTATGCATCAAAGCGCAAGGACCGAAATCAAGGAGCCATGGCCAAATGAAACAGTATAACTCAGGTGCACCATTTGAGAGGATAGCCATGGATGTAGCTGGTCCATTTCCTACTAGCAAACTCGGAAACAAATATGTACTGGTAGTTATGGATTATTTCAGCAAATGGCCAGAAGTGTACCCTATTCCAAATCAAGAGGCAGAAACAATAGCAGAAATGTTTACTAACAATTGGGTAGCTCGGTTTGGTGCACCGATGGAGATACATTCTGACCAAGGCAGAAATTTCGAATCAGCTGTGTTCCAGGAAATGTGCAAGACATTGGGCATTCGAAAAACTCGAACAACTGCACTACACCCTCAGTCAGATGGCATGGTGGAACGATTCAATAGAACCTTGGATAGTTCCAGAAGGATTGGGATACTCACATCTCCTTATTCCTAATGGCATATCGCTCTGCAGTACATGAAACAACTGGTCAGACTCCTGCAAAGGTAATTTTCGGGAATGATCTTCGATTGCCAGCTGACTTGAAGTTTGGGATAAACGCTGATGCAGGAGTATATGCTCGGAAATCTACTAGCGTAGAAGAAATGAGAGAAATTCACGACCTTGTGAGACAACGGACTAAGATCATGAGCGATAAGATGAAGGTCAGGTACGACAAAGCAATCAATTGGGAAGGTTTTATAGAAGGAGATTTAGTGATGCTATACAACCCACAGCGTAGGAAAGGTTTGTCCCCAAAACTACAATGTAACTGGGAAGGCCCATACAAAGTCATAAAACGGATCAACGATGTGGTATATCGCATACAAACTATGGGAAGACCAAGGAATAAGATGAAGGTGGTCCATTTAGAAAGGCTAGCTGCGTTTGGTTCGGGCAAGGTGTCTGATCAGGACGATCAGACTTAGGTGGAGGGCAGTGTGGCGATTATTCTCAAGAATGTACCATCCCTAACTCAATAACACTCCCACCACTAGTTAAGCACAACAGAGATAACGTTGGATACGCTTATGCATGCAAGCATGTACCAAGCAAGAGGAAGAGAGATCACGCGAGTGATGGAGATGCCAATAAATAACTCCGAACCTTCGAGAACACGAAGAGCGAATAACCAAGAAAGTTCTCGGTGCGTAGGCGAGTACCCTGTCGGACTATATAAGGCAGTAACCAAGCAAGGCAGGTTGATCAGTTTATTTTCAAGCGTTGAACGTCTTGCGAAGTTACCAAAGACTTGAATTTGTATTGCGTTTATTACTAGTAAATAAAAGTAGCTATTAGTTACAATATCTGTGCGTGTGTTTATTTGACTTTATAGTGATCGAACCCAGGATTGATAACACAGGCCGACAAAATGAGACCGATTTTTTTGACCATAAACCAGACCATACTTTCCTAAAGGTTTTCGATGCGCTGAATTCCTTTTGCCTATTTTTGAGGTTATATATAAACGACAGATTTTTTTGTTTTAAAAAAGCACACATAGCATCTTAAAGAAGAAGTCTTTCTCTTACGAATGGCGTTGAGTTTGCTCAAATATCTTTTTTTTCGCTAAGATAGAGCAATTTATCGTAAGAGGTATGTGTTCTACTGCATCATACCTACGTCAATTCAGTGGTTTTTCAGCTATAGGAAAATTAGCAAATTTATAAACTTTAAATTGCTCTATCTTAGCGAAAAAAAAGATATTTGAACAAACTCAACGCCATTCGTAAGAGAAAGACTTCTTCTTTAAGATGCTATGTGTTCTTTTTAAGAAAAAAAATCTGTCGTTTATATATAACCTCAAAAATAGGCGAAAACGGTGTTTTTTGCACATTTAGGTTAGGAATTCAGCGCATCGAAAACCTTTAGGAGAGTATGGTCAAATTTCTTGTCGGCCTGTGTAATCAAGGAATCATCGAATTCGTCACACGAGGGTAATATCGATACTCTCAATCGATTGACGTAATCGGTACTTTGTGATAACTAAGCAGAATTTTATTTTCACGGAATCCAATAGCAATTACTTTCCGCCAACAATTTTTTGGCTGTCGTATATCCTTTTTTCCAAAAACAACTTATGCAGAATTGAAAGCAGGTGGAGATGCCGGGTATGAATGGGATCAAGCAGATCGTTCTCATGGCAGTCTGGCGATTGAAAATCGTTATTTCCGTCTACTCAAACATCTCAAAGGCAGACGACTTTTTACAATAAATTATATATTTTACAAAAAAATACATGAAATGATTCTTATCCGGTGGGAAAATGAGATTTTATTTATAGATGGGGTTTAAGTATATCTGGGCCACGGCAAAGTATCCTTACAAAAGGATATTTTTGGAACTCCTTTTTTTAGGCAAAGGTAGTGGAAAAAACGGTAATTGTTTCCTTTAGGAGACAACTGCTAAATCACGTCCGAAATTATCGGGAAATGTATCAAAAGACGCGTTTTGACCTCGGTAACAATAATCCGAAAGCGGATTTTCGAGTTTTTGTTACAGTGAAGAGATATGTATTTGCAATTAAAGTTTAAATTTTTCTGTCATTTTCATGTGGTTGTTGTAATCACAGATTAAGGTGTACCGAAAAGTGTTCTGCGCCGAAATATTGTGGACCACGTAGCCGGTGTTGGACCGGCTAAGGGTTATTTTTTTGAAGCATATGCAGAAAGGTGTTCTGCACATAAATACCTTGGATCAAGCCCCCTATATGGGATCGGACCTGGGTAATTTTTGGGTTTTTTGCGAATAACTTTTCACTGAAACAAAAAATTAAAGATCCGCTTTCGGATTATTGATACCGAAGTCAAAACGCGTTGTTTGTACATCTCCCGATATTTTTGGACGTGTTTTAGTAGTTGTCTCCTAACGGATACAATTACCGAAAAAACTAATAAAACTTAGTGGAAGTATTCTGTGTTTTCTCTTGAATACACAAAAAAATTTTTAAATGTTATTTGTGGGGCGGGATCCTGCTTTGGGATTAGGTTAGGTTAGGTTAGGTTGCAAGGGCAGGACAGAGTACCTGGACTCTGCCCGACACTTAGGCCACTAAATAGGCCCATTGTGATACCCTATACGGTCTCTACCCACCTCTATGCCCCAGAGATGCGAGCAAGTCATCCCCGACGCCGACAGCAGCTCAGCCGCTTAACAGTTAGCCGATCCAACAACCCTAGAGTATCCGAGTTCAAAGGTCTCCCGAGAGCTGAGGAGGACCAGTCGACTCACACGGTTGCGCTGCCGTCGACGCCAGGGAAAACCAACTCACACCCTGTTCAAGGCAGGGGATCGAACCACTTCGTGGAGTCAATAAATTTAGATAACGCTTTTAATTCCATTTGTGATACCTCAGCGAGGTTATTGAGAAACGGTTGGCCCAAGATAGCTAACCGTCGCCTGCTGAGTGCAGGGCATTGACACATCAGATGCTGAACACTTTCCTCCTCCTCAATACATCTGCAGCTGCGACAGTAATCATTAGACATTGCGCCCATTCTGGCGCCGTGAGTGCCTATTAAACAGTGCCCTGTTAGAACCCTTACCAGGGATGAAATGTCCGATTTATTGAGGGACAGCAGGGAGTTTGTACGTCTTTTGTTGTAGGAAGGCCAGGTTAGCCTGGATATCTCACACGTCGAGAGCCCTGACCAGAGCATATTTGCTATTTCCATTGTTTTTGTGCTAACACTAAATTTAAAGGAGGCCATGGGTATGCCTACCGAGCTATTTCCTGGAAGGAGATGGGTGGTGGTACCCCGTCTAGCCAGCTCATCCGCTCTGCAGTTGCCTTCAATATCCCTGTGCCCAGGTACCCAAATAAGGCTAATACTGAAGTGCTGAGCCATCTCGTTGAGAGATCTGCGACATTCAGTTAACGACTTTGCATTGTCGACATATGAGTTCAAGGCTTTAAGTGCGGCCTGACTGTCTGAGAAGATATAGATCTGTTTACCATTTTGGGGCATGGATACCAAGCTTTTCACCGCGCCGTGTATTGCCAGCATTTCCGCTTGGTACACGCTGCAGTGGTCGGGAAGACGGAAGGAGATCTCTAGTCCCAGGTCCGGTGAAAAGATTCCTCCCCCCACCTTCCCCTCAAGCTTGGAGCCATCAGTAAAGATGTTGATGGCGCCCCGAACCGTATGTGGTCTGCTGTCCCATTCTTGTCTTGTCGGTATTATAACCTCGTAGTTCCTGACAAACACGTTATTTGACGCGCAGTAGTCCGTGTGTGGTGGAATGTTAACAGGCGCGTGGTTGCCCAAGATTGTGGCGTGCCCACTTTGTCCATTTATCCAGACGCCAGTCTCCCTTATTCGCAAAGCTGTGATCGTGGCTACTTCCTTCGCCACCAAATCAAGCGGTGGTAGATGCAGCATAGTGTTGAGTGCTTCTGTCGGGGTGGACCCAAGGGCCCCGGTTATGCAGAGTTCTGAACTCCTTTGGACTTTTTGTATCTGTTTGAGGTACGTATTCTTAGTAAGTGCAGGCCACCAGACTAGCACTCCGTAGAGTAGGATCGGGCGAACAATGGCTGTGTAGATCCAGTGCACTACCCTGGGAGAAAACCCCCACGAAACGCCAATTGCTCTCTTGCAAGTAAACAACGCGCACGTTGCCTTTTTAACCCGTTCTGTTATATTGTCACCCCAGAGTAGTTTCCTGTCTAGAGTAACTCCTAAATATTTGACTTTGTCACTGAATGCCAAAGTCGTGTTACCAATTTTTGGTGGTATAAGGTTCGGTATTTTGTACCTTCTAGTAAAGAGGACTAGCTCGGTTTTCTCGGGGTTAACCCCCAGACCTGTTGACTTTGCCCAGTCACAAATTTTAGATAAGGCTGATTCCATTAAGTTGCATAGAGTTTGAGGGAATTTTCCCCGCATCATAACGCAGATGTCATCGGCGTACGCAATCACTTGGTGGCCTTCCGCTTCCATGAGGCGTAGAAGCTGGTTTACAGTAACCACCCAAAGTAGCGGTGAGAGAACACCTCCCTGTGGGGTACCTCTGTTAACGAGTCTGTGAATCGAGTTCCCACCTAGCTCGGTTGTGATCCGTCTGCTAGTAAGCAGTTTACGAATGAACTCCACCAGACAGGTATCGACCCGCAGACCCGTCAGCGCAGAGATGATAGCTTCCGGAAGGACGTTATTGAAAGCGCCTTCAATGTCGAGGAAAGCCACCAATGTATATTCCTTTAGGTTAAGTGACTTGTCTATAACAGATACAAGAGAGTGCAAGGCAGTATCTGTTGACCTACCCTTACTGTAGGCATGCTGAGCCCGCGAGAGCTGAGTTGGGTCAATCGATCTTCTGACATAGTCCTCCAGAAGTCTTTCTAGGGTTTTAAGAAGAAATGAGGATAGGCTTATAGGCCTAAAGTCATTAGGTTTAGTATGAGATGGCTTCCCGGCTTTGGGGATGAAGACTACCTTAACCTCCCTCCATGAAGTGGGTACGTAGTTGAGCCTTAGGCAGCCTATAAACATAGTTTTCAACCAGGGCATGATAAGCCCGGATGTATGTTGTAGCTGGGCCGGGAATATTCCGTCTGGTCCAGGCGACTTATGGGGCTTGAAGGTAGATAAAGCCCAATCTAGCTTCTTCTCATCGGTGATCTCCCTTATCATTTGATCGGAAGGCACCTTTCCGCCGGTAGTAGTAGACACGTCTGTGCATGTCGGGAAATGTGTATCCAGGAGCAGATTCATGGTATCCGTAGTCGAATCCGTCCACTGCCCATCTGGCATTTGGACGTGGCTCAGTGTTGCTGGCGCTTTTGAGAGCACCCTCCTCAAGCGCGAGGCAGCAGATGTGGATTCAATTTCACTGCAGAATTCCACCCAGGAGGTTCGTTTGGCCTTGCGGATTTCTTTTTTATATGTACTTAGCTTAGTTTTGTAAACAGCCCAGGATAGCTCGCGGCCGTCCTGTTTGGCTTTATTAAAGGCAACCCTACAAGCCTTCCTGAGTCTATCTAGATCAGACGACCACCAAGGTGGCTTATGGGTTTCCGTTACCTTTTTGATCGGGCAGGCCTTATCTAAAGCAAGCTTGCATTGTTGATTAAAAGTGTTGACTAGCTCGTCTAGTTCCTTATCATTTCTAGGTGTGACCATTTGTTTTGATAGATTTCTATCAATGAGCTTCCTGTAGTAGCCCCAGTTTGTTCTTTTTATATTTTGTATGAATTTTGGACATGTGTGCGTATCTGCTATTGAGAAACTAATATATCTATGGTCTGAGAAGGAGTGTTCTGTTAGAACCCTCCATGATTCTATGAGGTCGCTGAAGGAGTCGCTGACCAGTGTAATATCAAGGACTTCCTCGCGGTTCCTTGTTATGAATGTGGGGTCACTTCCCCTGTTGCATAAACTTAGATTAGTGCCTAATAAGTAGTTATATAGTGACTCACCTCGGTCGTTTGTGTCGGTGCTGCCCCATTGAGTGTGATGGGCATTCGCATCGCCTCCAAGCACAATTAGATTATTACGTGGCCTAGTGGAACTCACGAGCTCTCTGAAGTTATGTGGCGGTAGTGAACCTTCGTGATCGTGGGCCAGATAGAAGGAGACAAATCTACAACTTCTACCCAACCCCTCGACGCTAATCGCTGTCAGATCTCCGTCACTAAATTGGGGTAGAAGAAAAGCGTTAATATTTGACTTAGCTAAAATACACGTACGAGGCTTACCCTTATCTTGAGCGCTGTAGAGCTTGTAAGTGGGAGTCCTCAAACCACAGATCCTATTTCCAGTGATCCACGGTTCTTGAACTAAAACGATATCTACTCCCCCTGCCGAAAGTTGGAGTAGAAGCGCAGCTGACGCTGCTCTACTGTGATGAAGGTTGATTTGGAGGACCCTCATCATCTTGCTTTTTAGCACTCTCCTCCGTGAGCGTCGCGTCGGCGTCGTCCTCGCTCAGAAGCTGACTCTCGGAGTAAAGCCTCCTGAGAGTCCCGCTACCGTCCAAGCTGGACGAGGCATAGCCGCTCCGCACATCCGACCCACTGTCATCAACCTCCATCTCGTTATCGCTGGGGGGAGGCTCCACCTCCGCCAGAGATGAAAAATTAGCCAGGGCTTCGGCGTCCGCCTTGTACACCTTCAGGCTTATATTTTTGAAACCATAGCTTACGCGGTAGTCGCACCGGTCCAGGGCCTCGATGCTTACCTGGTCTAGCAGCAGAACTATCTGCATCGTCGCTTGTCCGGCTGCTTTGTCTACGCTGACCACCTTCCAGTTTTGGGTCGGTAGACCCGGGTTAAACTCCTGCAATTGTTCCAGGATTTCATCTGGCTCCGTTGGCGTCACTGGAACCCAGGCTCTAGCTCTTGGCCGCTGCGGGATGTCGCACGCATCCAC
Source organism: Merzomyia westermanni (assembly GCA_949987695.1). Classification (NCBI taxonomy): domain Eukaryota; kingdom Metazoa; phylum Arthropoda; class Insecta; order Diptera; family Tephritidae; genus Merzomyia; species Merzomyia westermanni. Next base: position 190,993,179 of record OX465289.1, read on the forward strand.
TGCTTTGAGGCGCGCGCCAGGGTACACTTCCCCTATTCGCTGCACGCCAATCTTGTATAGGTCCACGGACCTAGCGTCTCCACAGGCGATCAGCCTGACATTGCCTTGGTACCATCCTGCATCGGTATAGGATGGTGGCGGTCCAGGGTTCTCCCTCTTCACCTGGATGGCAACTTTAGCGAGCGCGGCTTCGATCCACTTCCATTGTTGTTTCGGGATCCTGCCATCTACGCTGCCCTCATCGATAACGCCAATGATCTTGCGATCCTTGGCTACCGCCGCGAAAGACCGTGTATAGCCTCCCTGCGTTTTGGCCCTTTTCGGTGCCGTTGGGGTAGTCACCTCCACTGAGCGATTGCGCTTAGAGGCTTCCCCTTTGTTAGCGCCATACAACTCCAGTTTAAAATCCGGCACTACCCGCCGAGACCACGCCAGGTCTCGCTGGAGCTTCGCCCAAACCTCCGCAGAAACATCTTCCTCCCTTGTCGGTGAGGTCGCGTTTCTGTACAGAATCCGGGCTGCAGACCGCTTATCCTGGTGGCTGGCCTTTGTGGGTTGCCTAGGCATCGAGTCCTTGGCCCTATCGCTAGCACCCCCCTCACCCTTGGCGCCCCCAGCTACGGACTCGCCAGACGCTTTGCGCTGAATGGCAAGGCCACTGGTGGAAGCTACAGGATTGGTGGTAGCTGCGTTGCTGGCCTCCCGATCGGCACCCCTGGTAGAGGCACCGGTCATCGGACTACTCGGACCGGTTTTGCACTCAGCCCTATCCCGTCTAGCTGCCGCTGCAGCACTGAAACGCCGGGGTGTCCTCTCGGCTTTCGTATCTTTGTTTTGGTCCGGTTTCCCCGTGACCATCTTAGCGGAGCGAGCTCCTGCTGACTTTTTATTAGGAGAGTCAGACTCCTTGCTTTTATTTACATTTTTATTAATATATTTTTCCATAATTAGGACCCACGAGTGGCGGAGAAGGGGACGGTCCACCCGGGCAGAGATCCGCATTACCCGGGTAAGGCTAAATAGAATCGGAGGTCGCCCGGTGTCCGAAGCACTCCGTTCGCGACTGGGCTATTTAAGGGCCCCCAGCCAGGTTGATCATCGGCACGGGTCGTATGACACCTTGATCCAGCCCTTACAAGGAAGGAAAAAGGGGGGGGGGGGGGGGGGTTGGGGTTGAAAAGGTCGCCGCTCGAATTAGCCGCCGTAGCGTTACCAGGTATCACCACGAGGAGGCTCCTCCCCCGCTTGGAGGAGGAGGGTGTAAGCACCTACGAGTCGACGGTTTGGGGTGGCGCTGGTGTGTGCAAGGCGCGAACACCCCCATTAAGATACCCCTTTGGGATTAAATCCAGTTAAAATATCTGACATCAAAGATCGTAATATTTTGCTTTTTATATACCAACAAATCAAAAGAAAACTATAGATTTGCTTTGCCGACTGAGAACTAACCTTTTCCTGTGCTACCAAAGTGAGGAATCGGTAGCATAAGAATTCCAGTATATGCCCATGTTTTTAAGATCAAATCTGCAACTAATTTGTCGCGAATAATAGGCATGAATATACGTATTATGAATGGTGCAAGCCTACTTTAAGTGGGTGAGTACACCTTTAGATCAAACGGGTGGGTTATGAGTTGCAGATTTCAGTTAACTTGGTTGCGTTTTCAACGATATCTACCTCAAAAGGTTGTCTGCTTCGGAAGGTGACAACTCGGTAGGAAATGGCTGTGTAGTATATCATTGTCCTTAACTTTGAGCATTTTGGAGTCCCAATGTAGATGATTTTCAGGCATTTAAAGAAATAAGTCTTTCTAGGTTTCTTTCAGTGAGGAACAGAAATAATTGTTAGTTTATTTCAGCACTTTAACACTGCTTATATCCTAAATCATTGAAATTTCATATATTTTTATTTATTTCGATTTGTTGAAATACATATATGATCATATTAATTTTAGAAGTATGTATGTCTGAAAATGGATACTAAACATACAACGAAAAGCAGAAAAATAGAACAAAATGACTATAACTAAGTGGGTACGTTTAATAAAATCCCATGCAATCAAGTTTGCAAACTGATATTGAGTCTCCATATAGTTATGTACGTAAATGAATATCAAAATGATGCAATTTAAGAATGGATCTCATATGTATTTTTTCTAAGCCCGAAAAAGAGCAGGAATGCATGGTAAACTAACAACGATGACATGACTGATCATCAAAATGACCATCGATTTGTGTGTATATTTGTATGTATAAAATTTGAAAGCCATTATGTAGCATCATGATATTTGTTAGGGCATATATCAGTTTTATAAGCGATCTCAACTCATTCGCCCGACTTTCGCGTCGAAGTTAATAAGTTTACCGATGTTATCGCATCAGGAAACAGTGAGTGGTAATTCAATAACGGTACATATGCAGCAGTAATAACACGGCCAGCAAACCATCGTCCATGAAGAGCATTTACAGCCAAAACTGCTGTAGTTATGCTCGGACATTTAACATATACATTTCCCGTTGGCGAAGCTTTATCAACAAATAGGTGTAGAACGCCACCATGTTTTGAACATTCATCAATCACATCATCCCGTATTTCGCTATCCCATGAAGGATTTGTTTCAGTGCGCGGATCAAACATATTGGATAGCATAAAACATTGCGTAGCAATAGCGGGCGTTTGTGTCTGTATCTGATTTGGTGCAGGTTGTGGCGCAGTAGCCAGTAATGCATTAGCAGCTGCTTGTGGTACAGCTAAACCAGCTCCCTCGGCTAATTTAAACATCAATTGCAATCTTCCAGTAGCACCTAAATCTATACCACTTCGATCCATTTCATCAGTATCCAAAGATGATGTATTCATATCCAAACGTTCAGTCACATTCCCGACCTTCATTGGTCGACCAGCCAATTCGAATCCATTTAGCTGATCTAACGCTTTCTTAGCATCTTCCGCATTGTGATACTAAAATATATATTTTGTAAAAAAAAAAATTATATAGGTATGCAATTTATTTACCGTAATAAATCCGTAGCCTTTTGAGCGACCCGTCTCTGTATCCATAATAAGTTGTATGGTGTCAATTTTTCCAAAGGGTTCAAATATTCCACGCAACATATCCTCGGTAATATTAAAATGCAGAGATCCTACATAAAGGCGCATAGGCCCTGTATGATTTTTGGGTGGAGTAAATACGGGAGCCGCATTTGCAATACGATTTTTCTCAGCCTGTGTATGTTGGACAGAGATCGGAATGCCTAGTAGTCTTTGACCCGACAATCCCAGGGCTAATGCGACGGATTCTGGATCTTTAAACTCAATATATGCTATACCTTTAAACCGTTTAGTTTTATTGCATGTTATTAAGCGAACATCTCGTACTTTTCCAACACTTGAAAAAAATTCTTCCAAATCCCGAGCTCTTATACGTTGTGACAACTGCATACAAAATACAGTACGTGCATCCCGCTCCTCTGGGCTGAGATCAGCGCGAGGAGATCGATCACCAAGACCGTTGGGTGGTGTTCTACCCCGACGGAAGGGTCGCGGGGAATTGCTGCGACGCCTGCTGCTGAAACAAATTTTATATTGATTGAAATTTTATATAAGTATTTGTTAAAATAAAATAAATAATAATCACAGTGCGGAACGGATTACTATGTTGTTGTTGTAAGGGGAAAAACAATGCTGGTGATTGGAGAAGGGCATTAGGTTCTACATCCGTTTAAACCTAACTCGGGGCAAAAAACGATTAGTGTTGCCCGTATTAAATTTTTAAATTTTAGTTCTGCTCATACATTTTTCCAAGCTCACAAAATCAAAGAATTCTTTGATAGGGATATATAATGTGCCATGCTCTGCAATTCACTTTCGAGAGAAAATTGTGACTTGAGCCTATGTAAATTTGCCACTTAAAGCAAGCAAATTCGAGTCGAAGTGAAATGCAGAACAAGCCTGAATTTTATTACTCCAATTTTAACTGTATATCTACTTGTATCTATCATACCTTCTTTCTCTCGATGCAAATCCCGAGCGTGGTTTAAATTCTCTAATGGGACTTAACTTTCTATCTTTCGAACGACGATCGCGTGTAGGAGAGCGACTACGTCGCCGTTCTGACCGTGGTCTACTTCCACGCCTTTCTCTTGAACGACGATCACGTTCACGCGAACGACTATTACGTCGTCTATCCTTAGAACGGCTCCGTCTCTTGTCTGCATCGCGATCACGATCACGATCAAGTGATCCATTGCGTCGTCCACGATCACCATTATCACGATCTCGGTCACGTGTGCGCTCCTTATCACGTATACGATCTCTATCCTTTGAGCGACGACTTTCGTCTCTATCACCACGGTAACGTTCGCGGTCCTTTGATTTGCGATTTTTTCGCTCGTCTGTACCATGCGGTGATCTGGAACGGCTCCTGTAAAATTTAAAATGGGGACGTTAGCACAAAATATTACTAATCAAAATTCACTATAAAATCATATTATAGAGAATTGAGTTACAAGTCAAAGAAAAAACACCAACAAAAGCATTTGGCCACAGTAAGCGAAAGAATAGTTCTCATCTTATAAATAAAAATGAATGGGTGTCGTCTGCGTGCCTGTTATAGGCGTCCCAAGTACTAAACCAATGTTTATGAAATTTTCACAGTGTATTCATGGATTCACTGGATACAGCATAGGCTATTTATAATTTTGGAAAAGTGAAAGGTACAGTGCCCTCATCCTAAATAAAGTTTCAATTGTTCATAGCTCTGAATGTATTTGGCTTAAATTAATGATATACATATGTTATTTATACAATTTGTTTGTATCTATTGACGTCCAAACTTCATCACCGATCTTTGTCACTTACAGAGTGGGTTCAGGGGTCCGTGGATATGACGCATACTATATATAGTTTTTGGAAAAGCCCCCAGGTTATATAAAGTTGCAATTCGTTATAACTCTGAATTTATTTGGTTCAAGTTAATAATATTTTATAATACGTGCCCTACATATCAAAAAACCATTTTTGGTAAAAGTGAGCGGTACCAATGTCAAAATTGTTGGAGAAGTTTTGAGTGCAATAATATGCAAGCTAGAACGAGCTCAAAAATTGCCCTGAGTTTTCAGAATTTTTATTTCGAGTAATACTGTATATATGAAAAGAAATAATATATTTCGTTACTGACCTTGAATAGTGTTTGCGTCCATTCAAATGTGCGGACGATGATTTGCTGCTGCCTTTACCGCCATCGTCATAATCTTTGCCTCCTGGTGATTTATTGCGGCTACTTCTGCTGCCATCATGATGATGCTGATCTTGATCACTTCGACTGGCATTCTATTTTACAGATATTTATAGGAGAAGGAAGTGTGTAGTAGGACACGCAATTGACGTGCAATTTGCGGTTTGCCGTCAATCAAAATTGGTACGTTTTTTTAGGTTTGAAGTTGAGCGAATGAGAGAAAGCAAATCAAAGGAATTAGTTAGTTCTTTTGTGCTGTGAAAACAAGAAATCATTATTTGGTTTTGGTTTTATTTCAGCAATAGGCTTAATTTGATGGCTACATAGTTTCCCACCATTCAATCGTCCATTGCTTCTGTCTTTTTAAATTTTAGCTTTTATGTGTTGTCATTACATTTTATTTATTATTAATATGATTTTTTATTTATATAATTATTGTATGCAATTTTATTTTTGTCATATACACTCTTGCTTTAGAATATTCAGTTGAACCTTCGCTCAGCAGCGAATATTCTCATGCTCATGCATTCATTTCAATTGTTGAAGTGGTATTTTATTTGTCATATTCTGTTTATTTTATTTTTATATTTTTGGGTGAAGTAGGTAGGTGGTAGATAATGTGAATTGGTTTTGGCCCTTCAAAATCCTGTTTGTTTAAGACAAGTGCTGCCACACAGACGCAAATTTGTACGAGTTTATCTGAAATTTAGTTCACGTTCAGTTCATTTGATAATTTAAAACGTTTCAAGATAAAATTATGTTTTTGTTTTTTTTCTTGACATACAAAATGCATCGATACAAGATTTCTTGGTATAATAATATACTGTTTTTTTTAAGACGAAATATTTTTTTCTGGCGCATTCAAACTTACCAAATGGTCTCCGGCTTTAATCGTTAGAATGACCAAAACAATCACTAGCAACAAATTGAGCTTTTAGGTTTTCTGCAAAGACATTTCACCCTTAAGAATTATTTCATGTTTTTTGAGTTATGAATGTGTCTTTTTTTAATTTGGTATCTTTAGAAAAAAGAGAGGATTATCTTGAGTGGCTGATGAGAACAGATTAAACTCAAGCAACCGTAGTCATGTTTAATGTGCTAGCGACAAAAAAAATTTAAACGTTGAAAAAGAGCCATCATTATTTTATGAATCAGTTTTATTTAAAATCTCAATTGCAAACCCAGCAAACGTTGTCTGCTTGAAATTTGGAACCATACACTAAATACCCAACTGTAATGAGGGTGTTAGCGGAGTCTCAATGCTATTTTGCTCTTTAATTTTTGTACTTTCCACAACCTTGTTATGCTTTGATTCGTAATGATTAGGTTGTAAGGGTGGCATACCCATTCGCTTTTTTGAAAATGTAGCAAAAAGCTTTAATAGAATAGCCGAGTCAATGTAGCCTCAAATTTTAGCTGAATCAGTCAATGAATATCGAAAATGGGGGCGTGGTTATCATTCGATTTCGCCAAATTTAATTAGCAACATTGGCTGGAAAATACCCTGTATATTGAATTGTATTCCAATATCTCAAGTTATAGCACAGATGGAAAGACCGGCGTCGGACTTAGCTCAAACGATTGGCCTATAAATCTTAAGAACTTTGATACATGAAATCCGGGATATATCTCGATGCATTGATGGCGCTACAAACCTTCATTATATCTATAAAGTACATCTTGGTCCAGATAGTAGAAACAAAACGGTTTGCTTTCTCAAGGTTTGATCAAATACCAGGACAGAGATAAAACAATAGTTAGCCTCTTTTACGGTTTATTAAATTCTGCGAAATATAGGATCGTAGAGGTGTAGTTAGATCTGATAGGGAACGGAACAAATAAAAGTGTAGACAAATATGCAGTCCAAAGAGCCAATAACGAGCTAATAAACGAACAGATTAAATAGTGTTTTAGATTCCAAGGAGTATAGATTGATCAGAATACGACGAGTGTTTTTATCGCTAAAAACAACAAACAAGGGGCAACCCAGAATATCCTAAGAAGCACTTACTTTAAGAAGACCGACTATCTGGAAAGTATGAGTACATCTTCGTAAGCACTAAAGCTGCCTGGCGACACGCAAGCATATGCTGCTGGTAGCCATAGCAACGGGTGGTTACCATAGCAATCGGCGCGAACGACGGGTAGTCGTGCTCACACGTACTTGTTGTCGGCTTTCGTTGATGAAAATCAAAAATTTTAGATTTTTTCGCTTGACAGCTGGTCTATTTGATCGTTGCCAACGTGTTTGACAAGCATTAGTGTGTTAGTTTTGTGAGAACGTGAAATGAGCAAGCTCGCGGAAGAAAAAGATTTTACGTTGCGGTTTATTGAAACCTACGAGTGCATGATGCTTTTAACTCTTTTAAGAGGTTCTCATGTGTAAACTGTTTATGTTTTGCATACAAACTTTTCATCCACAATTTTTTTTTTTTTTAATTTTTTTTTCCGCCAAAACAACTGCAGTTACAAGCAATAAAAAATCGTCATCCGATGACATGTTTACGTCCGCACGCTACGAATTTTCAATACAAATGGCGCTTGATGCTTTATGCTTGTATGGTGGCCGGGCAAACGACAATCACCCGATTACGCACACAACCACCCGTTGCCATGGCTACCAGCAGCATATGCTTGCGTGTCGCCAGGCAGCTTAAGATGAGGCATCATATAATATGGCCGATTGATCCAAAGGTGCACCGGCAGACTCTCAACATCCCCACATAGTCGGTAGCGAGGAACGTTAACTTTCGAGGGAGACAATAGTAGCTTTGGCCCAATTTGGACCTGGATACTGTAACAGATTAAGATCTTACCTATCCAGACTCCCCGACGTTCCGAATGTTTACCCGGCATGTGGTGTATCCATCCATCACACCACCTATCTGTTCCCCTGCTCGACGGAGCAAACCCTTTTAGATGGTGTTGAGGACAGTGTTAGGTAGCCGGTTAAGGCTTAGAATATACCCGCGGTAAGGCATGTCAGTCGTAAGAGGCGACTAAAAGCCCAAACGGTAACGAGGTGCAATATGATGGTTGATCTCACCTCTCATTAACAAAGTTCTTCCTTACGGAAGGACGAGGTGATCGAAGGAAATTCTGACATTTATCGTGGTGAACATGAACATCAGTATTTTTCTAAGCATGGGCAAGGACATATTTTAACAACTACGAATGTGTACACATACAAAAAAACATGCATGTGATATTAACAATCATATTACTTCAAAAATTTGTTCACAAAATAATTACTTTCTCACGCATAGCTAAATGGAAAAAAATTTTACACCCTGGAACTTGTTCACTTTATTTTTCTTCTGAGTAAAATTGTTCCGCGCACAGCGTATGTAAAACTATCACTGCTACTGTTCTCTGATACAAAATATGTATACACAATACCTCTGCAGGTTAAGGGGTTAGAATATTCTCGAGGTAGGTGTACCTGTGGTAAGATGCGACTAAAATCCACATCGACCCCGGTTCCAGGGCCAATGCAATCGGCACCACGGTAGTTGGGCTTGTGCCGCAGGTGATTGTACCGGAGCTACCCGAATTCATATCTGGCAAAGGACAGTCATCATCAGTATAAACCTGGTTTGTCCCTCAACTAAACTCGAAAGTAATTGTTAGATGTTAAAAAAAAAGACTATCTTTTTTTTTTTGCGTAACTTGATGATTTACATCTTGTAAAAGAAGCCACTGAATTTATAGAAGTCAAAGGACTCGATACATTTACCCGTGACTGTCTTTTAATGATCCAAGCAAGCGACTAACACAAATAAAATATGTATACAATTAAAATTTTAATAAAATGCTCAGTTATACATCCGAAGTACTTTGGATATAGATAGGGATAGCCCAAATAAATTGATAAGTCGCTTTGAAATTATTATCTTTAATTAAACACGAAAAATATTAGAGTTACCAAATAGTACAGTATTATCTTGCTTACTTTTATTTAATATGCTTTTGTGGTATTAATACACCAATAAATCCATTCGGTTCACCTTCATAATTTATCTATAATAAATAGCCTTTATTAAATCACGCCTATAAATAAACCAATCAATTTCAATTACTTTTACAGGCGGAACATTATTCTACCATCATTAAATGATGGAAAAAGCTTTTCACGCCTTTTAAATGACCTCTTACATAATCAAATATCAATCGTTTATAATATCTGTAAAAGAAAACATAAATACAATAACTTAACCGTGGGATACACTTTTTTAAAATTTTTTATATTAACTAATAGTATGATCGAACAAGATTAGTGCCAACACAACTAAACGTTGATAAAACTTGTAGTGTCTGCAGGCAGTAAACTATGTCAAAAAACAAAAATTACGCCGTACACGTTATTTTGTAACAAAAATAAACCTTTTTCTGAGCCAACTGAATTTTTTTATAATATCTTTATAATTGAGTACCTAAATTCAACTAATAAAGTGCTTGAAACGATCGCACATCAAATGTAAATGACAATCCCAACGACGAGAAATACTTCACTGTTAACAACAATAACAACAACAACGAAGTATTGTTTTTATACTGCGTGCATTCTAGTCTACTTGACGTGTTTCAACATATTTAAGTTTTTTCCTCATTTTAGTCTCAAATTATTATGGCATTGAAAGGAACAGAGATTATACATTTGAACGAACTAATAAGCCCGTATTACCATTCAGTTGGCATACCCAAAACAACCGGTTCGACAAACCCCAATTACACGGGTTTTGGTCCAACATCAATTTGGACGACGTTGTAAGAGCCCTTCCGCGGGCTATAAGATTGGCCGTCAACTCATATAGCTACAATACATAAATGATTTTTTTCATCCACATTTTCACACTGCCGTTAATATATTGACACAAAAGAGTAACAGTTTCACTGCTGAGTCATTTGGCATCAATTGAGCGTCCCTGGTCTTGTAGGGATCGTTCATACTTTTGTTCAAAGGCTGACCGATATAGTACCCTTGATATGATATATTATATCTATAAATGTACCCACAAATATATATATATATGTATTGCTGGCGCATACTGGAGAGCAATACATCAATTCAAATGTATTTTGGGTAATTCTATACCAACGTAACTGCTAATATACGTCCAAAGGTATCAAGAGACGGGTTTTAACCTCCGTATCAATAATCCGAAAGAGGAAATTCGATATTTTATGTCTGTTCAGAGATATTTGCAATTAAAGTTGAAATTTTACTGTCATTTTCATGTGGTTGTTGTATTCACAGATTAGACTGTACCGAAAAGTGCAGAAATGTGTTCTGCGCAGAAATATTGTTGACCGCGTAGCCGGTTTTTGGGGTTTTTGCTAATAACTTTTCGGTAGGTCTATACGACCGTACGTAACTGCTAATATACGTCCAAAAATATCGGGAAAGGTATCAAACGACGGGTTTTAACCTTCGTATCAATAATCCGAAAGAGGAAATTCGATATTTTATGTCTGTTCAGAGATATTTTCAATTAAAGTTGAAATTTTACTGTCATTTTCATGTGGTTGTTGTAATCACAGATTAGGGTGTACCGAAAAGTGCAGAAATGTGTTCTGCACAGAAATACTGTGGACCGCGTAGCCGGTGTTGAACCGGCTAAGGGTTATTTTTTTGAAGCGCGGCCGAAGGCCGCCTACGTAGAAAGGTGTTTTGCACACAAATACCTTGGATCAAGCCCCCTATTTAGGATCGGACCTGGGTCATTTTTGGTTTTTTCGCGGATAACTTTTCACTGAAACAAAAAATTGAAAATCCGGTTTCAGATTGTTAATACCGAAGTCAAAACGCGTCGTTTGATAGCTCTCCCGATATTTTTGGACATGTTTTAGCAGTTGTCTCCTAAAGGAAACAAATACCTTGCATGTTTGTAACACAATAAATTCTTTGCTCGCACTAACAAGGGTAGATAATTTTCAATTTAACAATCTTAAAAAAATTCCACATATATAAATACGTATGCATGTTGGCAAATATTTCCGATGTAACCTTTTTTCACCTTAATATCATGCGATTTTTGCATATTTAAGGTAAAATTAAGAAGCATTGTTATCATCTTTAAAAAACTTACATTTTTCATGTATGGCGCTTCCAGCATAGCCTCCACATCAAAATCCTCGGCCATGTTGGCTTCTACTGAGTTGTTGATTTCCTCCTCAAATATATTAATTCGTTGTCCTATTTCGTAAGAAAGTATGTTTATTTCATTTCCTTATCAATTTGGTGATTATATATTTGCAAAATATATACTTTTTTAAACGTTAATAAGTTCCTAATTCACAGATATAAAACCGAAAAAGCATGTACCAAATTCTATTTTTCACACCAAGTTGCACCAAGTGACGAAGTTGAACGAAGAATATACGAAGGAGATCGATACGAGACTCGCTTTTCAACTGCGTTCAAAAATCTTGGTAATAAAGTTGTAGGTTTAATTAAGCAGAGTACACAGTCCGACGGATACTTTTTGTAACGATCTAAGCTGGCCATTGTTTACGTCTACTAGTTTGGAATCTTCTTTTGCGATTCGGAGTGGAAGGTAGAGGATGAAGGCATGATTAAATTATATATGGTTGACGCAAGCGGCCAATAACACGAAATTACCGTTTTACGTCGTTTAATCTTTATGTCAAAATGCACATATGAGAGGGAAAGCGTAATAACGATCCGCCTATTTGCCAAGCTTTCCACCTATAACAAAAACATAAATCACAAAATCTCTGAAAATGTTATCACAAAGCACTCGTCAAATATCAATTCACAGCGAATTTTTATTAAAAATAAATAAAACACGAGCGAACTCAATAGCTTTTCTATGAATACTAAACAAAGAATGTAAACAGAAAACAAAGATATGATAGTTTGACATAAGGTGTGGATGAGGAAGAAGAAGACGCTATGTCATCTGCGGCAACCATATAAATTATTTAATCATGGATGAAGGTACTCCGAGAAAGTGTAATGAAGAAAATCACGTTCAGAGTTGTTTTAAAGTAAAAACTACAACTAAAAACTGAAATTTAAAATTAAGTATAAATTCTGTAGGAACTGATAAGGTGTTATAACTGCTTTATATTTAATAATTTGAATGTCTTATGTTTACACGTTCAATATTGCAGTGTTTATATATGATTGTTTTATTATTGCATACAACACACCCTGTGTGGTTTGTGTGCAGATTCGGAATAAGTTGCGCTACTACTAGACCCTACAAGCACACTGACAGTCATTTGTCACAACATCTGAGAGTCAGTGCTGTCATTCTAACTATCAGGGATTTGCATCTTGTTCTTAAAGCGAATAGCAAAATATGATGTCAACAACCGTGTACGTGTGAGTACGGTATGTTCCTTTGTTATTGCCCGCGTAGCTTCGGGCTGTCCAATTCGTGTTCTTTCCCTTGGTTCTTTGTGGGTGTTGGCAACAACGGACTCCCGTGTGTTAGGAAACAAACATACTACTATGAAAGTATCAGCATTGACACATAAATTATCATTACTGTCAATAAAAAGTGTGACTGGGTTAGTAAGTGACAGTGATGATAATTTATGTGTCAATGGTGATACTTTTATACTAGTATGTTTGTTTCCTAGCACACTGGTGTCCGTTGTTGCCAACTCCGGTTGTTGACATCATTTTTTGCTATTCGCTTTAAGAACATGATGCAAATCCCTGATAGTTAGAATGACAGCACTGACTCTCAGATGTTGTGACAAATGACTGTCAGTGTGCTTGTAGGGTTGTAGGGTAACTATTCCTGTTTTTGTTGAAGTGGTCAAATGTTAGCAGGTGTGCGTGAGTGGCCGAAAGAATGCAAATGCAACTCTACTACGGAGTGAGTCACGCATAGAGAACAGTAAACATAGCTGTGAGTGAGTAGTTGGCGATTTCGGCTTTTGACAGCTACAAAATTATGATCACCAAAGCTTCACGTTCACAAAGAGGTGTATAGCGGGCTTAATTGCGTACAGGGAAAAACTTTGAGATTAAAGTTCATGGTTGGATTTGAATCATCCCTAATGGACAGATGTTTTGTCATTGACTCAGCTGATACTCAGGCAATAAGGCATTAGAATTCTGATAAGATTGTGCTCATCAGGTTGACAGTGGCTGTCTTGTAGGGATGCATTAGCCCTAAATGCGTTCACAAATTTGATAAAATATTGCAATTTTTTTCGCATACACTAGCTCTGTTCGACGAGCGTACAATTTTTAAAAATCTAAGTTTTTACTGAAAACAGTTCGCCCATGATCCGAAATACAGATCGTGTTAATAGACCAGCTGATTTTTACTTTTGTCTCGAGTTTTGACATTACACTCATTTCTCAGTACGATTTTGACGTTAAACTCACAAATTACAAAAACAAAATACATGGAAAATTTTTGTGTGTCTGTATGTTTGTCGAACTGCTACGACCTGTTGTAATTGGATTATGAGTTCGCCGACACAAAACTCTCGCAGGGAGACAGACGTACAAGCTGTGTTTGACGACAAAACTTGCAAAGAATTGTGAGTGAAGTGAGAATGACGCAAAAATCCCTCGAAACGCTAAAAGTAAAAAGTTTTCGCCGAACAGGAATCAGTAAAAACAGCTGTTGCTTTCTTGATTGGTTAGTGCTAACATTTTTAAGTCTTTGTTGTTGCTTTTCTTAGCCATGTTCAGCTCTTTTTCAAAGTTTCACTGAATGAAATTTTCCCAGCAGAAACTTGCAACCCTCTTTCCCAATGAAATGTCAAAATATGCTCTCTTCTTGCTAATATTTCGTGTCGCCGAACACTTTTCAGTACAAATTCTAAAAAATTGTATCCTCGCCGAACAGAGCTGTTATGGCGGAGTTCTGTGTAATTGAACATTTTGACATATCGCTACCATAGCGCAACCAATAAGGTGGACCTATGGCGACTTACATACATCCATACTTACATCTTCCATGTATTTCGTTGTTGTAATTCTTGAGCTTAGTATCAAAAATGTACTGAAAAATTAGCGTACTGTAAAAATTCAAGAAAAAAGTTTCAATCAGCTGGCCTTATGCCACGACCTGTTAGTTGGACCATGATCGCTACTAATATTCCCCTTCAAGAACATTATATTAGATTAGTATTTCCTAAAACATGTCCAAAAATATCGGGAAAGGTATCAAAAGTCGCGTTTCGGTCCCAGTAATAAGACATGTTTGGACGTGTTTTAGCAGCTGTCTCCTAAAGGAATGGATAAAATTTGAATTGAAATAAAAAATACTAATGTTAGAGCTTATAAAATAATTATTATTATATATAAATAGATTTTACATCAAATAATAGTGAAACAGAACATATTTGACTTTTTCTCTGCCTAAGTTAAAGTATAAACTTAAGGTAAAAAAAGGAAATTCTTTCTATTTCAATTTTGTTTTATAGATTTGTGAAGTGATGCTTCAAATTTCGTGCACTGCAATGTGTGTGAATATTTAGAAATTGTTTATTGTAGTTTTGCCGATGCATTTATACAGTACATCAACAATGAGTGGCAAGTGATGCCTTAAGTGACGAGCACGGCAAAGATACATTTATAATTTCTATCTCATGTTGCATTATAAGAAAGTTCGTTTGAGTGAATTGGTGTCCATCACTAGGGTTTGGCTGGGTGTTTAGTTACGCAGGCTTCACTGTGTTTGTTTACATCTACGAATTGGCAAACCTTTTTTCAGATTCCATTATTTTACACTACACTTGTGAAAATTTAACTTAAAAATATGCATTAGTTTAATTTTATTGGAGATATTACTTCAAAAAGTGAAGTATTTGGTAAAAAGCGTTTGTATACAAAATAAAAGGTGCAGCATAGAGCTGTGAGTAAAGCAAAAAAATAGTTGAGTCACCATATCACAGGTGAGTGGTGCAAAAACACTTGCCTAAATTTTCATGGTTTTAAGTCAAATACATATATACACATTTTACTCTAATACTTATCATACGGGTGGGACTTAATATTGATCATTTAATCCTATTACATGTTCGCATAGTTTCTTAGCTTGTACATATATATGTATATATACTAAGTACATATTAACCGTGTATGAAAAATTCAATCGTGGTATGATGTCATATTAGAAAGTATCATACTGAATAGTTATGTTGTAGTAGTTAATTTTTTAGTTTATTTATATGACTGAAGTGCATATATGTGAATATATATTCATTAGATCAATTAAACACACTGACGAGAGCCATCCCCTTTTAAAAAACGTGATTTGAACTTGATGCTTCGGTATGCCAGGCCAGCTCATACCCACTATACCAATAGAAGCGTCAAACTGTTGAAGTTTCACTGAGGTTAGAAAGACGTGGATCGGATCAGCGGTATTCTTTGTTTTTGTTATATGTTATGGGTAACGGGACCAGTTCTATAGATAGCTTCATAGTCAGCATAGTTATAATCAACATCTCATAATGATCGTGTAAACTGGCCTTTGGTACGAGGAATAAAATCCACATCGACCCCTTTCCCGGGTCAACGAAATCGCTACCACGGCAATTGGATTCATATCTGGCCAAGGACAGTCAACACAGTATAACCATGAAATCTAATTCATAGCATTGTAACTTCCCCAACCCAAGCTGCCGTATGTGTCTACCCTTGTTATTCACGAAATATTTAACCAGGCAAGACTGCCCCATTTACTTAAGTAGTCTACAGCTAACCAAGAAGAATCATTTCAAACGAACCCTCTAAAAGTTCAGAAAGCATATTCAGAATTTTGAAGACAATAATCAAAAAAGGCGTACTGTATGTAGTATCTACTGTTTAATTGTTGGAACTACTGTGAAATTGTTATGTATTCCTTTATTTTAAATAATAACTATTTAAATTTACATTTATAATATGAAAAAACTAATTTGTATTCTCAAGATGAAAAATTTATATAATAGGCAATTTTTGAAATTTTATCAATCAACATTGGAAATTAAAAAATTGTTATACATATTAAAACAAAAAGATTCAAAGTAAAATAATATCAAAGTTCAATAATAATAATATAATTAACATAGTTGAAGAACCCTACACTGTACACATTTATCTCGACGTCTATCGAAATCTTCAACTTTACATTCATAAAAACTCATATTTTTTTTCTAGAAAGCTTTAGACTGATGGAGGACTATAAATTTCTATTCAAAATCGTACTTGTTGGCAACGCAGGTGTCGGCAAAACATGTCTCGTACGTCGTTTCACACAAGGATTGTTTCCTCCCGGCCAAGGGGCAACTATCGGAGTTGATTTTATGATTAAAACAGTGGAAGTCGAAGGGGAAAAAATCAAGGTATTGTATAATAGTGATACATAATTGATAAAAGTATAATTGGAATACACACTTTATTTTATCAGCTTCAAATATGGGACACAGCAGGTCAAGAACGTTTTCGTTCAATTACACAAAGTTATTACCGATCTGCACATGCACTCATACTTGTATATGATATAAGTTGTCAGCCAACATTCGACTGCTTGCCTGACTGGTTGCGAGAGATACAGGAGTATGCGAATTCAAAAGTTTTAAAAATTCTTGTTGGCAATAAAACAGATAGAGATGATCGTGAAATACCAACACAAATTGGTGAAGAGTTTGCAAAACAGCATGATATGTATTTTTTAGAAACTTCAGCCAAGGAAGCGGAAAATGTAGAACGTTTATTTTATGAAATAGCAGCTGAACTTATTGATCAGGCGCGAAGTAAGGATAGCACAAATTTGAATAAAACCACAGCAGAGTCTATTGGTCTTGGCAGTTTTGGCCCAAAAGGTTCCCAAAATAGTTGTTGTAGTAGCTTTATTACTAACCCTAGTCAACACCCGGCAAGTGAAAATAGTATTAGTAAGAATAATACCTAGGCTTGTGGGCTGATGCCGAATGAATGTAATGGATCAGTAATTATATATTTTATTCATATTCAACGCGATTAGGTTTTAAAAAGAATAAATATACTATGTATGTAGGCATATGTGCATACAGAATGCTTTTGTGATGGACAATTGAGTAACTCTGAAAATTCTACAATAGTGAGCTATAGTGCTTATTCAAAGCAGGACGCATATAGTTCGCTTCGTAGAACAGGGGAAAACAATAGTTGTAATATTTGCTGGTAATATTAGTCTTGTAAATTTCTTTTTAAAAAGTATCCTAAGTAGTACTCTCGTAAAAAAATGTCATCACTCGCATACGTATGCATTTATGTTTCTATGTATGTAAGTAGGTACAAATGCACAAAGATTATTATATTTTAAATGAAAGGCAGCTCTTATTTTTACAGATTTAAGTGTTAAGATAGTCAACATTATGTTAACTAATCTAATTTTAATTGTATAAGTATGTATTTAAATGTACAATCTAAGTGTATTACATTTGTCCGTCCTTATATAATACTGTTTTCAGTTTAAACTAATAAGTAACATAATTCCATCACATGTAAACTTTTTTTCAAATTTTTCTTTTTTTATCACACATTTGTGTCGGCGCGTGAATGTAAGTTCGCCCTAAATCGCCAGTCGTTCTAAAGCGGTATTTCTCGGTAAACTGCTGAAAAATGTTTTATTTCAGAATTCGTTCCAAAAGCATCCTTTGCCGGATATGAACCCGGTACACTCCGGTACTCCCTTGTCGTGGTAGCGATTTAGTATGATCAGTGCAACCTTCTAGGTCATGTCACCCCTCCTTCCGTAAGGAAGGAGAACATGGGTAATGAGAGGCATCATATCCGTAGATCAAACATCGAGTATGCCTACCTTGGGCATATTCTAAACCCCTAACCCACAGGGGTGCTAACAATCTAATCTTTTCGTTGAGTAAACATTTTCACAAAATTGTGAAACAAGTGTTTTTGAACTCTTCTGTAGGGTGTTTTTGAAACCATTTTTGGAAACTTCCTTACGAGATAGCTGAGCAGCTGAAGACGACTTGTTCAATGTTTGAACTTGGAACGCTTTATTAGTAAGACTCAAAATAGTTATATATGCCCATACAAACTGATAAGTGCTGATTGCTAAACCACTTCTATTTACCTTTATAATCTTGTCAAAATTTCATATTAAATAACATTTTCAATGATTGGAATGAAACACGTTTTGCTAGAGGTCAATCTCTGCTCCACAGAACTGTCAAGTATGGCATATTGAATTTGAAAAACTGCTTTGGGTTTAACTTAAATTAGTTCTTCAATTTATTTTTTTTAACTTTTTTGAGTGATTTTTTAGTTCTGTTAATATAATCATATCGAACCCGGGCGATATATGTAAATATGTGTAATCAATTGCACCTACTATATCCTTAAGCACAATATAACACTTTTTAAATGCATAATAATAATAATAGCTTGGCGCTATCTGCCTCCGAGTAGATCGACTCTGAATGCCAAAAATACACTCGGAGAGTTGATGCAATCGTTATTGTGGTTCGAACGGTTGTGACTACTGTAATTGTAATAAAAAAAAGTATTGAAGTTACTATTACTGTAATCATAACCGTCATGTAAGTGTAATCCCCATAACCCAAGTCTTACTTATCGCGCCTTTTTTATTGGGAGCTCTAAATGACTTAAAAATATATCTTGTGCAATTATAATTTTATATATTACAGAAGGATCTCGTATTGCAAAAATGAAAAATAATATATGTGTGTATTTCTATGTATTCAAAAAATGAAGAATAAAGAAACTAAACTACTGAAAGTACATACATATAAAAATCAGCATGGTTATAATTTTCGATACTCAAACTAGGAAAAAATTCAAAACTGTGCATTGCAAAATTGTTTATGGTCCTTTTGTCATTGTTTTTACTTTAGAGGCAATGCTACATTTCTTACCTTTTAAACAGATTGGATAACATACCTGCGAGTGTGAACAGCTTCTCGACAACAAAGTTTTAAGAGGATTCAATTGTCATGTCGTCAGCAAGCTCCTTCACCTTGGCTTGCTCATTGTGGTATAAGAGTGGCGTTCACGTCATTTCTAGGCTGTTTTCAATGTTTTTTTTTGTGCGTTGTTGTTGATACCTTGTATATGATGTATTCTTTCACTCAAAGTGCCGGTTATTCCTAGTTCGAGTTGTGGTTCTCTTTTTTTTCCTCTTTTGAGTAGTGCCACTGTGTGGTATCTTTATAGTGTTGTTGTTATTAACACTACATCAAAAAATTTAAACATCTGTATATTTTGTAATACCTTATTTTTTATTTTATTTGAAATATTTAAAGGGA
This sequence comes from Merzomyia westermanni, assembly GCA_949987695.1. Taxonomy (NCBI): domain Eukaryota; kingdom Metazoa; phylum Arthropoda; class Insecta; order Diptera; family Tephritidae; genus Merzomyia; species Merzomyia westermanni. The sequence goes on from OX465289.1 coordinate 191,012,668, forward strand.
CAATTAATTTGTTCGATTCGTAAAGCGATAAATACATGAATCACAATAAATCTTGGTTATGGGTGTTGTTAGGGGAGTAGTGAATATAGTATGAACATTTGCTGTTAAAGAGTTATTTAAAAATATGTATGATTGTGTATAATTTTTCATTTGTAAATGTTAGTAGCAAAAATGTAAAAATTGTTACGTTAGCTATTTTATGTATATACGAATATTTTTGTAAATGTAACTCTGTATGCATGTTTATATTCCGACATTGATTGCTTGCGTTTTTCGCTGATTATATGTCTACATACATACATATATTTTTTACATTGACATTTTGTGCTATTTTTTAAATTTAACGTCCACTTTACTGTTAACAAATATGTTGATATTCTTTTTACATTATATAAAAATAGAATTAAAATAGTATATAAATATAGTATATTCATAAAACTGTATGAATATATTTGTTCTTATGTATGTATGTATATATACGAGATAAGTATATAAACGTATAAATATTCAAAACAAGTTATATACATTAAAAGGTTTATATTGATTAGTATTACATACATACATACATACTCATATTCATGCATATTAGCTCTAACAAGCCACACATTTCGAAAAAATACATGTACATATGTATGTACTTTCAATTACATAAAGATTTACATATTTTTTTAGGGGTGCCTTGTTTTTTTTTTTTTTGTTTCATCACTATAACAATTCTTCCCTAAATATCATATAAATACTATATGTATATAACTATGCCGATAACTTGCTAGAAATCGGTATAACTATTGTCTGTCAGGTAGCTGCCCATTTCATTGTTCTCCCTTTCATTGTAGCATCAAGGCATTCAAGTTTCTTTGTAGTATTGTATCTTTGACTGAATTGAATACAACTTTGATATTTCGAGTGTCTATGGCAGTGGTGAAATGGTGATAGATACGGCTTTGTGGACTTTTGTGAACACTCATAAATAATTGCAAAGTAAAATTTTGCACATCGAGCAACGAATGTGGGTTCCCGTTGAATTGTGGATAATACCAACGGATATCAGTCTCTGGATTGCGTACTTTTTGTTCAAGCAAGTCAGTTTTGTTTAGAAATAATATTATAGATATACCCTTAAACGTATTATTGTTAACGATCGTGTCGAATATGTTTTTTGATTCTTCCAAACGGTTCGTTTTTCTAAGGAGAAAAATATAGCATTTAAATACACTGTTCATCGTAAATTTTTAATTTTTGTAAGGAATCTGCTATTAATTTAAACAAATTTTTAATAATAACTGTTAAGATTAATTTTAACCATGTGATTGTAGGATTTTTTTTATATTACCTGTCCTCAGCAAGTACTTGATCAAATTCTGAACTTGAGACCAAGAATATAATTGATGTTACTGATGAATCAAAACATTTAGTCCACTTTTGTCGCTGAGTACGCTGGCCACCAACATCAACAAACACGAATGGAATGTTCTAAAATTAAAAACATAGTAATAGTATTTAAATAATAAACTTATTACATACATATGTACACCTACGTATGCACCCATTATCCCGGTGGGGAATTCTTTAATAACAACGCGTTACACACATTCTGTCCTATGAACCAAATATACATTTTCGGAAAGGGAAGAAAAAATAAAAATACACGTGTATCGGCGATTTTCATGTACACGTCAGAATTTTTTTTTTTAGTAGACTATTGCTATAGAAATTTATGCAAGTTTACTGATGGAAAGTCAACAATAAAGTACGCTGTACCAACAATTTGCCTACCACGTACGGAGCACTGTAAAAAAAAAAAAATTCTGACGTGTACATGAAAATCGCCGATACATGTGTATTTTTATTTTTTCTCCCCTTTCCGAAAAAGTATATTTAGTTCATAGGACTGAACTTAAGCTCGTTTTTGTAACTCAGTGTAATTAAACAATAATTTGGTGCACGATTATATTAAAATTTTCCTACAAAACGATGAGGCAGATACATTTTTGTTGAGGACCTTTTTATAGCATAATAAACCTGGTGAAGGGTGACGCAATTATTTTGCTAGCTTTAATTTTTAAATACTAAAGCGGGAACCAAAAGTGGGTCGTATAACCTACGATACTAAATTGAAGTGTCAGTGTCGATTATCGAATTACGTATAGCACCCTGCACCAACAGCACTATCGTTTAATAAAACTTTCTGGAATATTTAGTGCCTGTCCGGGGATTTCACTATTATAATGGGTAGCCACAACAGTATCCACACTGCTACGCTACAGGCAAAAACTTTTCTAACAGCTACCCATCTAAGAAGAGCTACCTAACTTAATTACCCTCTTTCATAATTTTGTTAATGGAAGTCTGAATCCCTTAGATAGGTAGTCTTCAAAGACGCAGTTAGGATTTAACTTTACCGGAATTGTTATGTGGTGGCGAGTTTCGTCATAATGCAAAGAATTTTTTTCAGAATATATTTGAAGAAAAATGTATCTTTCTACTCCTTCACTTACTTGTATTTTTACACAAAATTCATAAACTCCTTTGGTTGCTTTCCGACAATGCAATATATCTTTGTGGGTCGGTAAATAATCATACGTAGATAAGCGGCCAATATCATTCAGAAAATAGCTTACAGAATCACTCTGAAAAATAAAAACAAAATTTCCAAATTCAAGTGCTTTTTTGAAGGTAATTCCACTTACAATTTGAAATTCTCTTCGTCTTTCATAAGCACGCCGGATACCGCGATCTTGCCACAGTCTTCGTATATATGGTGCCCATTGTACAAAATTGTCGATTTCTACTTTACTACTTTCGATTAATTTGGCATAGTTTGCGTCGTTTTCTCTTTCGTTGTTTTCCCAGGGGATTTCCAGTTTTTGACGTGCGTCAATCAATACTTGCATTCCTTGAAATGATATAATTATGTAACTATGTCTATATAGATGTATTTCTATGCACTTGGCATATCACAAATATTCCAAAGGTATATGTACAGCTTCTTAACGAAGGTCCTTAAACTATATCCTTTTTGTTTTTGAATCGTCGAAACGTTCTGCGATGTGGATGGTCATTTGTCTGAACTAGGACGACTGCTGCGAGAGCAATGTGTTTGGCCCCGAAGAAACTTCAGGTGATTATGATTATTGTAGCAGTACTTCGCCCTGTTTATTCGGTGCATCCATTCATGGAATGGGACGTGACGGACCATATAGGGTTATACTGCTGCCAGACATGAATCCGGTACAAGCACCAACCTAACTGCCGTGGTAGCGATTTCGTTGATCTCGAGCATATTCTAATCCCATAGCCCGGAAAGGGGTTTCAACCCCTTTTACGACAGGCATACCGGTAGGTATCGGGTATATACTATGCTCCCAACCTGCTGGAGTCATGGCTAGCTACAACGTACTACATTTAATTTTTACTTATTTAGGACGTGGCCAGCGCACGTGGACACACAAATTAGACGTCTACGTCGACGGCACCAAGCTTCCCACTGTCACACATCCCAAAATCTTAGGGATCGCGTTTGATAACAAGCTCACCTATGGTGCTCATGCAGCCGCGATTGTCATCAAAGTACAAAGCCGCAACGAAATTCTCAAGTTATTAGCTGGCCGCACTTGGGGAAAACACAAAGAAACGTTGCGGGCAACGTTCAAGGCAATTGGCCAACCGGTTCTGACAAACGCGTCGCCAATATGGTTGTTGTTGTTTGTAACGACAAAACCACTCCACGAATATTTTGGGGAGTGTTGTCGAATTGACAGTCCTTGGCCGGATATGGGCCCGGTATGCTCCGGAAATCACCGACTGTCGTGGTAACGATTTGGTATGACCAGTGCAACCTTCTAGGCAATGTTCCGTAAGAAAGGAGAAGATGGGTAATGAGAGGCATCATCTCCGTAGACAATCGTCGAGTTGCACGTTATTTCCTTACATGCATTTTAGTCGTCAATATGATGGAGGGGGGTTAGCAGACACACACTAGGTGGCAGGCCACTCAGAACTGCCACGGGATGTTGTTGTCGTTGTTAACAGTGCTTCGCCCTGCCCCAGATTGGACAGGGTTACACTGAAATAACAGCCCTTGGCCGGGTGAAAAAAACCCGGGTCATTCCGGTGCGATAGAACCGGCTGTTGTGGGAATGGCCACGGGATGTCTCTTATGTCACCTGAGCACCAACTCATAGTGAGATGTTGACCAGGCAATGCCTGTTAAATTGTTACAAACCGACGAAAATTTGCCTCCCAAGAGAATAAGAAGACATCTCAGTTAGCACTATGATGAGTTTCGGCATCACATTTTTTCGCTGTTTGATCCAAAGGTGCATCGACGGGCCTTCCACCTCATCCACACAGAGTCGGTAAACTGATTTATTTTGTTGTGTTGATCTTCCGACAGGGTAGTAAGCTGATTTTTGTTGGAACGATTTTCCGTCATCCCTTGTCAAGTTTGGTTTTGTGACCTAGTTCGAGAACGAAACTAGGCATTGAAAATGGCAGAACGCCGAAACCGGTTTGTCACAAAACCAAACTTGACAAGGGATGACGGAAAATCGTTCCAACAAAAATCAGTTGGTAAACTCCTTTGCCAGCTCTCGCCCAGTGAATGCCGTCATTCAGGCACAAGCCCCACCTGTTACCGAAGAAGAACGCTAACTGCTTAGGAAGACAAATCATGCTACTGTGGAAACTGCGCGTTTCCTTGGACTTCCGTGAGAAGAGCGTGATGACAATTTAGAGTGATCGAGCCCATTGGGCAGGGCGAAGCACTGTTAACAACAAGTCATGCTAGCCCAACTTCGTTCTAAATATTGTAACAGATTATCTTATCTATTCAGACTGAGCCCGGACATGGCAAATGTCTGCCCGGCATGGGGTGTGTCCTCCCATGATATGTATCTGCTCAACTGATCCGACTTTTCTAGCACCGTTGGAAGAGATTGATGACAATGCTAGTTAACGCAGATGACGATTAGGCAAGGCGAAGCTTCGGTAACACAACAACAACAAACTTTTACATATTTATCCAGATTTTACTATGAAGTACCCTAAGGTATGTCCGCCACCACAAATTTCTCAAAAAGACAATGATTTTTTGACCTTTCCCCTAAGCAAACTATTAGATGGCAATTAATGAATGATGCCAAAAGGTTAGGATATCTGCTGGGTGGTATTGGTAAGAAGTCTGCAGTCATATTTTTATACATACCTCGTATTACATTTTGATATATCACATATTGGTATTCGCGAATAAGTTCGGGTTCGAAGTTAATTCCATGGATTATACGCATTTGCTTAAGAAAAGTAGATTTTCCAGATTCACCTGCGCCCAGTAGCAAAAGTTTTACCTAAATCAATTAATTTAAAAAAATAATACATTTACTATGTTACTTTTGTATGTGCACACACGAACTTGCATTTTGAGTAGACTTACCTGTCGGCGGAACGTATGCTTCTCCTTTTCCAAAAACTTATCAATCTCACGAGATTTATACCTTTGTTCCAACTCTTCAGGTGTATTGCGTAAACGTACAAGATATGAAATAATATTTCCGCAACATCGTAGGCAGGCAAACCTTGAAGTCAGCAATCCACTACCCGGTCGACTTGTACGATACGGCTCATTATCATGTTGTCCTTCCATCAAGTGTGCCATTGTGCCCATTTCATTGTGCGTAGACGCCAATGTAGCGCTGCGACGAATCGCTGCGTCACCACCCATTTTACTTGTTTATATAGGGCGGGGCAAGGCCGTTCCCCTAATTTGCTTTTACCAAATTTAACTATTTGGCACACAAATTTTTAGGCAATGTTCTCACAATTAGGTGTTTAACTTAAAGTATTGTTGAGAGCTTCCTTTCATCATAATGACGTTGAATTTGCCTCTTCCAAAGAGCCTCCTCCGGCAAATTATATACTCGATCCCGCTAAGCTGCAGCACAGTTTGGTGCAGCACCCCTAATTTTAGAGAAATGCACCAGGGGAATAAGTTAGGCACTTCGCTTATAAATTATTCGTGAATAATATTATGCTCAAAATCATACAACGTTGATAACAAATTGATAGCGACTGCAGTTTATTGCTTATTTCGTAGATCAAAACAATTTTTCCTAGTTGCACAGAAATTTCACTTTTATCCCTGCCTTGGTAAATCGTGACATCTGACGTTGTGTTTATAAGGCGACATCTATTGACAATTACTAATGCAGTTTCAAGTTTTACTTATGCCCTATACGCCATTTGACTATGAATTTAGGGCGGGTTTTACATTCTATACTTAAGTTGAACTTAAGTTTTAGTTAAGAAAAATCTTAGCCAAGGACAGTTTAAGTTTTTTCTCAAGTTGATTTGATTTTCTCAATTTTATTGATATTTTTATAGATTTTTCTCAAGTTTACGTTTTACAATGCATACTTAAGTTTGGAAAAAATTTAGCGCTGAAATATGGTAACACTGCAACGAAATCTTTTGTTTACATATTTTGACAGAAGTCCTTGCACAAAAAACAGAGATTTTGTGAAATTGGATTATAAATTAAAAGTTATTCGACTATAAATTTTGCTCCAAGAAAAATAGATTTGCTTGTCGAAGAAGACTTCTATTCTCAAAGCGAATCTTCTTTATTCCAGTTGTATGTTTTAGAGCATCTTTAATTAAACTGAGGACACTCCAAGCGGCTTGTTTTTTAACTCGAAAGCGGTCGCAGAAATCTTTTTCTTCGTATAGTTGAAAATATTGTGGACGCTCACGAATTGTTTTTGTTCTCCGTAATACAATAGTATTTATTACTTATTCATATTCCGAGTCACTGCTTTCATCGCTACTCCAGTTAAAAGCCACATTTTAATAAATTTGCTTAAATTTTCTTAACTTAGACCTTCAAAATTGTATTTTGCAACATATAATCAGCTGTTCATATAGATAAGAGCAACTTAACCCCTGCGGGTTAGGGGTTTAGAATATGCCCGAGGTAGGCATACCGGTCGTAAGAGGCGACTAATATGCACAAAGGTAATGACGTGCAACTCGATGGCTGATCTACGGATATGATGCCTCTCACCTCTCATTACCCATCTCTCCTTCCTTACGGAAGGAGGGGTGACATGACCTAGAAGGTTCCACTGGTCATAAATCGCTACCACGACAGTCGGGCAGTACCGCAAGGGAGTACCGGAGCGTACCGGGTTCAAATCCGGCCAAGGACTGTTAATTCGACAACACTCTCCAAAACCTTCGGGGAGTGTCTTTGTCGTTACTACAACAACAACAACAACATAAGAGCAACTTAAGTCGCCAAAGCTGGAAACTTAAGAACAACTTAACTTCAGCTAAAGAAATTGTTCGTAAAACGGAAAATCTTAACCTAAATTTAAGTTCGACTTTAAAATGCATTGTAAAACCCGCCCTTATTGTTTTAGCAATTGGCGGCGGCGCCAACAAAAACTTTTATCTGTTTTCCAAAATTTCTTTTCATCAGTTGGGCTTGTATAGATCTATATCACAGCGTGCTCCTGTCCTAAATAGGTTTAACAAAAATTACCACAAAAAGTATGAATGCGGCATGTTACAATATTCTCATATTCCTAATAATATTGGCTTGTTCTTGTTCTTTAAATTAACTAAAAATCAAATACTGTGATTAAGGACCCCAAGCACGGCGCAATCTCCCTTTTCTCTAAAATTATACATAAAGGCACATTTTTGAGCACGGAATCGAGTGCAGCCTGAAAAATCCTTGAGGAAGCATACAGTTTTGTTGTAGTGTCATAACACATGCAGCGCAGTGTGATTAATGTCTGAAATATCAATTAATTATTTAATTTACTGCCCTATTTTGGGGCCGCCTGTCATCGTGACTACTGACAATTGTTATAACCCAATTCCACTTGTTCCTTTAATTTGCAATATTCATTGTAGCTGTCACCACCTTGTTTGTAGATGACAAGCAAACTGAGAATATCACCATTAGTTATAATAAAAAATGTTTTTTTTTTTGTTTAATTGCCGTTCTTAGAAATAAACTGTACATGCCATCGAAACCAAAATAGATCTTTTTGAAAACTGTGTATGATAAAATACATCCTTTCACTGAGCATCATAAGGGTTAAAGCGAAATATTTCTTAAAAACGAGTAGGCGCAATTTTACTTGAAACCGATTTTAATATTCCGGACGGTCGCTGACCATGCCTCGTTCATACTTTTTGTAGTCAATTTTGTTAAACCTATTGAGGTCAGGAGCACGCTGTAATATAAAAATGTTACATATATTTTTATAAAAGGAACCTAAGGTCAAAATCAACTATAAGTAAGAAAGTGTATACCCGTACTGAGACCATTTTTAGTACTGGGGCAAACAGATGTTTTTGAATTCGGCTGACCCCTGCGGGTCATTGGGTTATAATATGCCCGAGAAAAACATGCCGGTCGTAAGAGGCGACTAAAATTCGCAAAGGTAATGACGTGCAACTTGATGGTTGATGTGTGGATATCATACTTCTCATATATCATTACCCATTTTATCATTCCTTACGGAAGGAGGAATGACATGACATATCGACGGCTGAGTGGAAGATGACCCTATTTCAAAATATTTTTCAAAAACGCCCTATCTCAGAATTTCTCTGAAGAATGCCCCATCTCAACATTTTTTTCAATAACGCCTTACTTAAAAATTTGGTGTAAGAAATTCTGAGATAGGGCGTTTTTGAATCAAATTCTGAAGTAGAGTGTTATTCAAACAAATTCTGACATAGAGCGGCTTTGAAAAATATTTTGAAATAGGGTGATGTTCCACTCAACAATCAATATAATACGGCACTGGTCATATCAAATCGTTTTCGATACAGCCGGGCTAGTACCGGGACAATATCCGACAAAGGACTGTCACATCGGCAACATTCCCCAGGGCCTTCGGGAAATGTTTTGTGGCTACTAAAACAAACAAACAAGATGTTCGCGATCACTTCTTAGCCAAAAGAGATATAAAAAAATGGTAGAAAAAAGATATTTTTACAGCCGGTTTCACGATCGCAATTTAAGTAAGAAATAATTTTTAATTTCAATTTCTTTCGTGAAACCGGCTGTTAATGGAGAATGAATTAAAAAAAAAAACGTATACAGCTGTTTGATGGCGCAGCGACTAAATGAAAATTTGATATTTCTTGTGATCATCCTACCATATTCGAGTCATCAGGCTATTCATAGTCAGAATGAAGACAATACCCACGAGAAAGGACATTTTCTTCCTGATCAACCCTACAACACTTCTAAAATACGACAACGAGATTATCTTCACATTAGTTAGTCCTAGCCAGTGTGACCAGGTTAGCCTTTTTGAAGCTAAATTCAGCCTTTTTTTTCTTTAGCCTCATAATTTTGGTTTTAGCTTCCTTTTCTGGTCCCAACTCCATATTTTTCATAAAGTAAAAATTGTCAACTATTTTTAATGGAGTTGATAACCCAATTGCGACATCACCACCTGATAATACGAACTCTTTACAAAAGATACATTTTTTTTCAGTTGATAGTTCCTTGAAAGTTACAAAGCCGGATGTATTTTCTCACTTTCAAGAGGAAAAATCTAGGTATTCTTCAAGTCAAGTAGCATTGATTGAGCTGCAGTGGCGAAGTGTGGACATTTGTGACCTCTACCATTGAAGTTTGAGCGGGAGTCCGAGAACATAAAAATTCATTAAACGAACCCCCTTTTTACAGTAATACATATATAAACATACGCTTATACACAAACAACTCTCATACTAATAATCCGTGTCATTCCCGTTGGATCTTGATCCCGTTACGGATCTGGATAGCTGATTGGACCGCAACTATTATTACGAAATGAATAAAAACGTTGATCAAACAACACCCCATGTAACCCATAGGTTTCCATTTAGGTGTGATACAAAGTCGAACAAGTAATACCAATTAATAAGATAGAGAAGGAAATTTCTGTCATTTTACTAACAATTTTATCTATGAAAATATTTTCGTAAAATTTTTCATTAAAACCTTTGTATTGTGATAGAAACTTTGTGGACAGGCTGTGAAGTATGTTTTCATTAGGGATTCCACTCTATTTATGAATCAATTGAGAGAGGGAGATTACAAGTACCTCCCATGATTTAGTTATTTATATGGTTTCCGCAGATGACATAGCATCTTCTTCTTCCTCATCAACACCTTATGTCAAACTATCATATCTTTGTTTTTTATTTACATTCTTTGTTAAAATTCTTGGGAAAGCTATTGCGATTGTTGGCGTGTTTTACTGATTTCGAATAACTTATCTTTGATACCATTTTCAGAAAATGTGTGTGATATACGTGAAAAACTTTGCGCATAGCTGCGTCGCAACCATATAAATCAATAAATCATTGTTCCCCCCTACCGTAAAGTCGCTTTCAGTTTTTCTCTCTATTACTTTCTCTCTCCCTTGTATACCGTTTTTTGTTTAGTAATTGCTTTCAAGAAAAATTGACACACAATAGAAAACAAAACTATATTTTATAATTTTCTCGTGTAAAATGGCTCTAATAAAGATATTTATTCTCGGGATGCTGATTCTCATTACTGGGAGCGAAACGCAGCTGCGCGTAAACAATTACTGACTGTTCTTGTAGGTAACTAAAAGCTTGACTGTAGTTATTAGTTGCGTTCCAATCAGCTTTCCAGATCAAGATCTCACGGGAGTGATACGGATAAGTTGTATAAGAGTTGTTTGTGTACATATGTGTGTTTATATATGCCTGTGCTGCCAAGTAAATAAGGGTTGGCTGTCAAAAAGTCTACTACAAAAAACTAAACTAACAGAGCTTCTGTACGGATCCGAAATTGATCCATAGAAATATCAAGATCACAACATTGTTGTTGCATTTACATGCAAAATTTCTATCTGGATCTGGAGCACGCCTAATGTTGGTAGTCGATAACTACAGCAGAAATAATTAAAATTATCGTCTTATGTATATATCATCCATATACCATCCACATCTAAAAGTTTATAGTTTATAATCAATTTTTGCAGTGTTTGCTGAAAAAAGTTTCAAAATGTATGCAAATACAAAAAATATTGCAGTTGCGGCAAATAGGCTAGGTTCAATAAATACATTATGCTATAGGAAAGATTTAAATGATATTCTTGGTAAGTAAGATGAACGTGAAAGAGCTACGTTATGATTGGTTGTTGATGTGCTTTGTGAAGGGCAATTTAATTAAATTAATTATGTGCAATAAGAATATGAAGAATGGTGTGATTCGTGTAAAGAATTTGTCCTTGTCCTTTTGGACTCCACATGTACGAGATAAGCTTATTTGGATTAGTGGTATTTTGAAAAAAATATTAATCTGTTTGGTCATGGCATTCCTGCCAACATAATACAAAAATAGAACGACTTTAGGCATGTATGCAAAATTATGTGCTTTTAGGCGAGACGAAAGTAATATTGACTGGAAAATTGCCGCGCAATAGATTAACAAGAACAACAAGGTGCAATTGTTAACAAAATCCATAGAAACTAGCTGTAAGAAAGCCATTGTTGAAAATTCGTAATAGTAATAGAATTGAGGTAATACACTACGACCCACTGATCTATTGTCATACGCGTCATACAAGCCAACACCTTCATGAAATCCAGAACCAGGTATTCTAGTATTTTAAGTTCGATGAACTTATTTCCCCTTCTTTTGCCAGAAAGGAAACATACCAGTATGATTTTTGCTGTTGCTTCTCTGTCTTGCGTTCGTTGCCCTAAAGAAAATTGGATATGCATTCCTCTTCAAATAAAAAAAAGTGGTGCAAGATAATTATTTTCTGTCCAATTTCTATCCTCAGACATTGGAACCGGTGGCTTTAACGCTTCACCTCTCTCAGTTAGTTTAGCCAGATTGAAAGTTGGGAGGATGACATTACATGGGTTTATATACCGAAATGATTCAGTGTTTTAATCTGACCAAGGGAAACAACTAGCGATTGTTTTTTGTTTTTGTAACCTCTTTGTATTTTTTTCAAAGTTCGTCCCTACGTCGGACATATTCTAAACCCCTAACCCGCAGGAGCAAGTTGTCATATCCTTCGTCGTCGATTTGCCCTTCACTTCCTGACATGACGGAAAATCAGACAAAATGAGAGTGAGCGTAATAGCTTTTTATTCATGCATAAAAATAATGTAAACTTTAATTATCTTATTTTAGACCTTACTAGATTTAAAAAAGTTCATACAACTTCTTCACGTGCTAACAATGTACGCGTTGCCAGCTTGCCTTTGCCTAACAATATCGATCCAGCCGAGACGACTCGCTTTTCACCAAACCGCACTCGTGATATTAATGGTCCAGTAATTCTATCTCAAAAAGCACAATCCAAAATAGACATAACCGCGGACAATACATTAACATCAGCAAATGATGCGAGCTCTGTACAGCGAGATCCCCATCTCGAATCATATGATTGCTTTGGTGCAGTTAGCCTTAATGCAGTTATGCAAAGTAATGTGCCTACACCGTATGGTGGAATGCATAAGTTTTCGCATTTGAATATGCCAGGCGGGCAGTGGTCACAAGAAGGAAAATTCATGTCTGATAATTTACACGGTTCCCATTACACTAATTTGCGTAAAGATGTGCGTTCAAAATGGCTAGAATATAACCAAGACTACAGTATTAACAAACAAGGTATGAACAAAATCGCACGTTTCATTGTTAACAGATGTAATTCGAAATTCAATTTTTTCATAGAATTTCATTATACGTATGAACATATGTATAAATGAGATAAAAACCTTGGTCAATTTGATATACAACTCTGTGCACAATCTCATTATCCGGTTATTTTGGTGCATCATAAAATCACCAAAAATTAATTACATGTGTTTACTATAGAACGTGCCAATGATAAAAATTCAATGATATACATATGTATATATAACTGTATGTTTGTGTAGTATGTGTGTCTGTACCTAATACATATATGTATGTGTTGTAATTATTTTGGGCATGGTTACCGCTAAACTCACTCTATACTTAACATATAGTCTAAAGCAAATGCGTCATTGCACCTTAATTCCATCATAGAGTATCGAAAAGCATCAAGGTTACAAGTAAAAGTGGCTAGATATATTAACTCAAAAGTTAGTACATTGCCAGATCATAGTAAGCGTCTTTATTGTACCAAAATTGAGGGAGACAAACAACCAACGGTGCTAAGCAAAAAGGAACAATTGAAAAAAGCATTTAAAGATTATGGATCGACTGTAATAGTATTCCATGTGGCTATATCTTTGGCTTCGCTTGGTTGCTGCTATTTACTGGTTTCTGGGTAAGCGAAATAATTGATATAACTTCAGTCATTTCATGTCGAATCGACCAACGATCTGAAATGGACCCTGCTCAACTGCAATACATTTTGGTCAAATGGAATTTTTCATTAATATATATGTATATATCTTAAAAAAATTTAAATAGATTGGTATTGAAAATGGAAAAATTTTTGAAAATGTGCAGGTCATCGGTTTAAGACGTATCTAGATTTTCAAGTATATTTCCGTTGTATTTTAATGAAGTTTGAGTGGTGGGGAAGTCTTTAACAACCCAGAATAAATTTCGCATTTTTTCTTTTGCCAGAACTTCGTTTTATGATAAAAGTATACTCTTAACCCGCTCATTTAAGCAGTCCCAGAGGAACACATTTTTCATACATTTCAAAAGGCCCTTTTCTCCGTAGGATACGCTTCGCGTTGAGAGCCTTTTCGGAGCCTTTTTAGGGGGTTGAGAGCTCTCCTTACGGAGTCCTAACGGAGCACCGTGCGGACTCATCTGGTTGGCTAGATATCTAAATCGATTCGACATCAAATGCCTGATACATTTTTTTTTTTAATTTCTATTTGCTAGCTAGCTCACCTGCATGTGCATGCTCTTAGCAAAAGCTTTTACAAATGTCATCATCCTTCAGTAGGCTGTGTAAAGTCGCTGATTGCTACATCAATATGCTTTAACAATCATACATAACTAGGTGCCATATACCTGCGGAATCTAAGGTCGAAGATAAATTTTGCAGATAAGCATTAATGGCAGAAACTTCACTCGCAGGATCGCATACCACTGTCGATGGGGACTACTTTTTTAAAATATACTTTTTTTTACAATATTTCCTGTTATTTGTCCCAGTATATAAACCTAGGACCTTCGGTATATTAATATATTTGAATTTTTAATGAGACAACGAACTGTAAAAAATAAATACCAGAACTTATTTGGTACTCTGCTACTCGGTATATCCCGCTCTCTCTCTCTTCCTCCCTCGGCTTCTTTCTCTTCACTCAATCTCCCACGCTCTTTTTACCTCTCTAATCTTTTTCTTACCCTTTTTATTCCCCCTGCAAAAAAATTTTAATCGCATTCAACTCTTGCCCTGTCGGAATCGGAAAGGTCAGTAACATCCGTACCATGAACACCATTACGAAAAATTTTGTACAAAAAATATGTCTTATCTTACGTTTGGATGATTGATTATCCATCATACCAGTTTGCTTCGAAAGTCCAATGCTTTAATCAATGAAGTTAAGATTTTGATAATAATATTCAGAAACATGGAATTGGCAATACGGTCAAAAGGTTTCAAGATAAGACCGATTCCCGAAAATATAGTTGTGGATTTAAACCTTAAAACTAAAAAATCGACGTTGTGAAGATGTTTGCCTATATTTCTTGTGTGCTTGTAGATTCTAAGGAAATCAATAAAGTGAATTTTTTCTAAGTTTTTTAACTCAAATCCGCAACTGTTTTTTCGCGAATCGATCCGTACTCCCCGCAAATAGCATCCATCGGATATCGGAATGGACATAAACAGTAACCTTTAAGAGAATGCATTTATTAGGAATGTACATTAAGCAAGCAAATGATTATGAATGAATGCCGATCAGTTGTTCATTAGAAATTCTTAGAAAATGAATATATGCATATGTCTGATTCCATCAACATTTATGTTTATGTATGCAAATATATACATATATATTAACCATTTCATTTCTTTTTATTATAGAGGAATAGACATTGTCCCAATTCTGGAACGTCTTGGCCTTGGATCAAGTGCGCTGTCAAATAAAATCACAACTGGTGCTAGTACATTTGTTATTGCATATGCCATACATAAAGTCTTTGCGCCGATACGCATCAGCATTACATTGGCCGCAACACCTTTTATTGTACGATTTATGCGATCGAAAGGGTACATTAAACCACCAAAAATATAAACTTAAACACATTGTTTTTATAACTATTAATATACTAACAAAAAAATATGCTAAAAGCATACATTTATACAAAGATGCATATCTAATATTGCAATTCGCGAAAACTCGCAAATCTCGCAAGCTGTGTTAATCTCGTAAACCAACTTTCACGGATAATCGTTTTATTTACGAGCTTTCCATGGTTATGCGGCATAGACAAGTTTGAATGAATTGCCCTTTTATATTAATATACAATACATATATACAAATTTGCTGAAATTAAACACTATGTTGCTGTGGAAATCATAAATCACTTTTCCTACAAATTGGTGGGGCCTACAGGTTTTTGCCGACTCCGAATGGCATCTCGAAACCGAAGAATATTTTCTGAGTAGCCTTCCATGACAGAAATACACTCGGAAAGGGGCAAAACCATTTAAAAAAAAAACTTTTTCAAACCACTTAAGATGTTAGCTGTCCCGGTACTCTAAGCTTGGACTTTCGGTATGGTAGGGCAGCAACCCTATCGCCACACCACGGCGGCCGCAAGGCATATCTTATATATAAATAGACAAGATGAATGCAATGTAGAACCGTTTTCTGCTAAACTATAATTCTAAGGTATACAAATTATATATGTATAGATAGGAAATTTTGAGTTGTACTCTTATCCGTAAATAAAAAAAATTAAAAAATCATTTTAATATACAAACTTTAACATAAAAGTCACACCACTACACATTTACTTATTCACACTATAGACACGCTGTCTGTGTGTAGTTGCTTTTTGTGTACTATGCTGAATCGTGAGCATGGCCGAGGAGTTGCTTTGTAGGAAAAAATTAAGAGCCGTAGTAGTGTGAGTAGACTTGCCATGCATGTTTTTGTGTTATTCGTGTGGTCGGCTCTCACTGTGAGTGCGAAGAGTTGGTAGTGGACCAATGAAAAATAAGTATTCGCACTATAAATACTCTGTTGTGTCGTGCATTTTTGCTTTAGTTGTTGTTATTGTATTGATTACTGGCTACGATGCCCAGTGTCAGCTGCTCTCCTGAGAGCACGAAAAGTTGCTTTGTTGGATACATTAAACAAGCAATGTAAAATATGAGCAAATATGTAAAAATCATTGCTGATACCTACAAACAGGGGTTACAAAAATAAAATAAATGATTACTCATAAAGAGTATTAAACACCGAAGAAAATTAAAGGAAAATAGAGGAAAGGAAAAGAATTGAAAGGAAGGAAAATTAAAGGAAAGGAAAGGAAGGAAAGGGAAGGGAATGGAAAGGATGGGAAAGGAAGGAAAATTAAAGGAAAGAAAGGAATGGTAAGGAAATGAAAGGAAGGGAAGGAAAAGGGAATTAAAGGAAAGGTAAGAAAACGAAGGGGAAAGCAAGAAAACAAAAGGAAGGGAAGGGAAAGGAAAAGAAGTTTGAGGAAAGTAAAAAATAAAATAAGAGAGTAAAAAAAGAAATCAAGGAAAATAAAAATATGTTAGAGGAAAGGAACGACATAGAAAGGAAGAAAAAAAGGCGGATAAAATGTACCTACAGCAAAAAAATAAAATAAAATAAAGTTTATTGGTTGAATTTCAACCACTGGGCGAACTCTAGTACATATAAAACTGCATAGGTTTCATATTATTTGATTTTGCTTATGTGTACGATTTTGAAGATGAAGGCTGCCGCAGTCCAAGTGTAAGAAAAAAATATATGTAAATGTGCAGTTTAAGGCGCCTATAGAAAAGTTTGCAAGTAGGAGCTCGCGAACGCGATATTTAAACAAAATAGGATAGTATGTAAAATTTGGAGCAATTATTTCCACCATGAACAATATTGGCATGCGTACGACCATACGTTATCTATTTTCTTTCATTATGTCTTAAAAGTTTTTCTTTAGAGAGAGATGGAAAACGAACTTGCTTCTTATTGATAACAATCTGTGGAAGGAATATACCGACAGATAACTTTTTGACTAGCATTAGGAAAAAATTATTGGCCAAATATAAATAAATACTACAAAAAATATGAATATACATAGGTAATTACGAAGTTGCAGTCTGATATCGCGTTATGCTGTCTCATTTTCACTCGAAGAGACTGTACATTTTCTTGTTTAGATTTCACATTGACCTTGTTTTGCATTCCTCTTTCACTCCTATATAAATACAGTCAATAACATCAATGGCCACTTTTTTAAGTTGAATCTGGGAGAGGTTGCAAATACATCTTCATAGACATTAAACTCTATCACACTTCTGATTTTGTTAAGCCGATCATTCCCTGAGCTAATTTTTTTTTAATATGCCTTTTATTACCTGTTATCATTTCCAAAGCACTTTTCAAATTGAAATAAGGAAACACAGTCACGTTCCACATTCACTTTCACAACATTTTGAGTTTTATATCCACCCAATGTAGGCTTCTCGCAGAAGTGAACTATAGAATATGTCTGATAAATAAAATTTTCTTGTATACAAAATATTGACTTTATTAACTATTCGCGAATATTAAGTTTAAATTTAAGTAAATAAGAATGCATTTAGTAAAAAAACAACGCAGTTCTGTATACGAAAAGAGATACATTTTACATTAATGCGTCTCGTTGTCGCATTGTGCTTGTTCCATTCTTTCTTCTTCTTTGGCTTTTTTTCTGTTAATAAATGGCATAAAACTCCAAAGACTGGCGCCACATAATAACGTAAGTCCCAATGTATGAAATAATGGACCATAGTCCATAATTGCTTCATACCATGCGCCACATAACGGCGGTCCAATCAACTGCAATATACCATTTACAAATAAGCTAATGCCATACGATGATGTTAAACGTTCTTCACCCAACATATCAGCCATAATAACAGCAGTTACGCCAACATATATACCAGACGCAAGTCCAAAAATTGTACACCAAAAACTCAACATGCCATAACTTGTGGCGAACGGTAGTAGAGCTAGAGATAAACCAGATACTGCTAGACCTCCAATGAAGTACCAAGTTTTTGGTATTAGACCTAGATCCGAAAGTGCTGACCCGCCAATACGTCCAATAAGATCAGTTGCAGATACAATTGAAATTAGGTAAGCTGATAGTGATTTATTAAAGCCTAAGGCTACACCATACGCCGGAAGTAATATAATGAAATTTGTATAACCGATGGCATTTGTTGAATTCGAGATTAAAATAACCAAATATGTTGGATCTCTTAATAAGGTAAGATCGAAAAATTTTGAACATGTAGATTGTTTTTGTGCATCCTTTTCACCAACACCATCACCCATTAAACTTTCATTAGCTGCACCACCACCACCACCGCCTGTACTACTTGCCATCGAACGTAATGATAAATGTGATGAGAATTCTTTCGGTTGAAATGATAATGTGCTACCATGGTATGGTGTGCTCACATATTGAAAACTGCTTGTGGAAGGTGAACGTCGTGAAAGGCGATTTTTCGAGCTGTTACGTAGAGCGCTTAGACGATTCAGTTTATGCGTGGATCGTTCACCTTCTGGAACAGCATATAGCGATGATTGTGAATTTAATTGCCCGGGTGTAAATGTTTGATTACGTTGTGGTAAACGTACGGGTGTACTGATTTTTCGTGTACGCGATGTTGGCGCATATTCATCTTGATGATTACTGCAATTTTGAACGACTGCAGCCGATGCACTACGCACAAACTGATTATCTGGCAATAAGGCTGGAGGACTATATGGTGGATATGCTTTTGTACCAACATCACTACAGCCATCATGTAAAGACATGTCATTATGTATAGATCCGGCTTCATCGACAGTTTCAAATTTCATTACAATTCCAATATCCTCTTCTTCGATATCTTCAAGAGTATTCTTTTTCTTTGGCACTCGTATCATATGTTGCTCGACCGGTTCATAAAAGATTGCAGCTACGAAGACGTTTAATGTGATACCACCCATTATGAGAACTGCGCCCCTGTAATAAATTAAATATATTTAAGATCGTGTATTAACTATTTTTGGGAGCAATAATCAATTTCCAAATGCAGTTTATATGCACGATATTTTTGTTCCTTTGCCAAGCGTTTTTATATCTGATTCAGGAAGAGGTATATACCATTGTAGACCTTAGCGCTTCCCTTGCAGGTTGACAGGGCTTAGAACATACCCGAGGAAGGTTTGGCTGGCGTAAGAGGCAAAACCGTTCCCACGGCGTTGAGGATAGTAACACATGATACAAATACCTCATCGATAACCGGCAAAGGGCTAGCAATTACTATTAGTATTACGACCCATTATATGAATGGATGCAGGCGAAGTACTGCGGTCTTGCAGTACGGTCTGTGCTTTTTGGCCTGGGTAGAAACGAATTTTAAGGCAGTGTCAGATTTCAATGTGAAACTTTAGAGGACTTTCGTCTATTTAGGGAACAGTGTTACTTTTGCCTGCAGAACCTACATTGGACTGAGTTAGTAATTGAGAAGTACCCAAATTTAGCTGCACGTCTCCCAAAATACCCGTCCTAATATACAATTATGGACGTTGGAAACATGAGATGAAACGTGAAGTGTTTTAAATAAAATACCAGAGGACTGGGGATACCCGTTGAAGTCAGCTATCTCGAAAAATAAATGTATACACCATATGCAGTTGTATTTTAGAAAGCGTCCATTAGGATAGAATAGTCAACTGGATTTTTAGAAAGCGGCAATTGGATTTTAGAATTGCCAGTTGGATTTTAGAAGCGTCAATAGGATTTTGGAAAACATCAATTGGATTTTCGAAAAATTCTATTGGACTTTAGAAAGCTTAAAAAAATCAATTGATGCTTTCTACAATCCAATTGACTATTTAAAATCAAAGTGACGCTTTATAAAATACAACAAATGGTGTAGACGGCTTAGCTTAAATTTTGAAAACTAAGACGACAATATCAAATACATAAAATGTTTAATTACCTGTATCCATAAGTTTCCAGAAGCCAACGCAATACTGGTGGTAAAATAATCGAACCCAATGCACTGCCCGATATGCATAAACCATTAGCCAATCCACGTAATTTAACAAAATATGACGTCACTATATACACGGTTGGAGGGAATGATAAACCGGCACCAATCCCCACTAGAACTCCATAACTATGGGGTGTTTGATTTAACTCTAATTAACGCATCCATGAAATTCTCGTTCAATTACCTTAAGTATAAATATGCTACAGATGAGGCCCAAAATGACGCAATCATACCAATTGCCGCCGATGCACCACCCATCATTGTTACCGTACGATATGAATACTTAACTGATAATATACTGGAAACAGGGCCTGTAATATAAGTTAGCTCATAATGATATAAATGCATATTCTCGAAATAAAAAAAAAACGAACAAAAAAAAAAAAGTATATCACAAAGACATTCTAACCTAGTGAACTGTACAGGAAATAACAAAGTGCCGGTATCCACGCTCCTGTCGCTGGAGATGCATCAAAAGCTTCCAAAAATTCAACGAACAGTACACCAAAACTTTTTATTGTACCAGGTATAAGTATATTAACCATCATCGAACCGAGCAAAACCAACCATCCCCAACCTCCATCGGGCGGCACAAGGTCATAATCATTACTGTCGTCATTTGATTTGGTATCCAATAAACTAACTGTAAATACATAAAGATAAAAGAATAATAAAAAATTAAAGTGATAATATATAATCATTAGCAGTTAGGTAGGTAGAAGTGGCTGTCGTCGACAAGCAGAACAAGATCAAATTTTAGAAATTTTGGTTCTTTCGTTTCCTTTGACAGAATAAAACTTTCAATTTCTAACTGAGAGAGAACCATATTTACTCTCATTTTTGTACTCTCAGAGAACCGAGTTCGGAAGTGACTTCCTGTAGCTTCTGTGTGATTCTGACTCGTACGGGATCAAAGCTCCGGTTTTTGCACCATTGACATTTTATTGCTAATTTACAACAATTGATATTTAATTAATTTGTTTTGACACTCTTCTGTTTGATATTCGATCTTGAAACTAGTCCGTTAATAAAATTAATTATGGTAAACAATTTAATACATAATACTAACCTCCTTTATCACATGATTCGGTAGCTCCGTTAACTTTGATTTTATTACAATCGGCGTTAGAGTTCTGCTTTTTCGTCACAGACACGTCTTCTCTTGCCATTATCTATAAAATTAAATAGCGAATATGTTAACAGCTTTGTATGTACGCGTGTATAATTTTTATGCAGAACAAAATTAACTTAACAGGAGGCAATAATCACAAGAACCATTGTACATACTTGGGATATTCGTACAAGCGGAACTTCCGCATTAATTTTGAAATTGATTTGCGCATATAGAAAAAGCTGAGTGGTTCAAGAATGCATTCCTTTTGGAATAATAATTCCTTGGACTGCAGAATTTTTTGTAATAAGGAATGCAAATTTGCAGTATTCCAATATATTACATTCCTTATTCCGAAAAATGGAATAGAGGATGTTCTTCAGTGAATGGGAATGCATTGATTGCATTCCGACAAGAGTGCATTCCAGTGTTCCCGGTTTGGTTACTTTTAACCAAAATTGTTAATTTTTCTAACTTTAAAACGTTTTTGGTAATTTTTTCCTCTGTTTGGTTGTTTTTTCAATGTCTTGAGGTCAATATATAGTTTTAAGTAAAATATCCCACAAAATGCTAGAAGAATGGCATTTCAGAAAAAGTAGCTTAAGGTATTATAAAAAATTAATAGTTTTTTCTTGAAAAATGTATAGTGGCTTAAGAAATCGTATAACTTTTGAAGCATATTTTGTTAAAGTGATTCAAAGAGGTTTTGTTGATTTTTCTTTTCACAATTCCATCTAAGATGCAATAGTTTTGTATTATTTGCAATTTAAAATAACCTGTAGTTTTTGGAAATTTTTTCCTTAATTTTTGGTAACGCACAAAAACGATACGCCTATTTCCTAAGCTTTTCACGTATAACACGCACATAAATCGCACATTTTCTTAAAATGTTATCACAAAGCACTCGTTAAATATCAATTCACAGCGAATCTTTATTAAAAATAAATAAAACACGAAGCGAACTCAATAGCTTTTCCAAGAACTGTAAACAAAGAATGTAAACAAAAAACAAAGATATGATAGTTTGACATAAGGTGTGAATGAGGAAGAAGAAGACGCTATGTCATGTGAAACGACCATATAAATTATTGGATCATGCTCTGGAGCGAGCGCATTTTGACATTTCAGTGGGGAGAGTTGCAAATTTCTGATCAGGGAAAACTTGCAAGTGAAAAACATCGTGACATAAAAAAGCAACAACAAAGACTTTTAGCTATTAACAAATCAATAAAAAGCATCAGCTGTTTTTACTGATTCCTGTTCGGCGGAAACTTTTTTACTTTTTGTGTTTCGAGAAAGTTTTACGTCTTCCCCTCTTTACTGGCAGTTCTTTGCAAGTTTTGTTACCGAGCACAGCTAATAATGTGATTATCTCGACCATTGTACCATCTCTCTGCAATTCGATGGTCTTTTATTTGGGTTCCGAATATTAGGGAGCTTGAAATATTGATTGCATAACCCATTAGCGAGAGGTCCCGGCAATAAAATGTAAAGCACCACACCACAAATTGTAATAGACACTCGGTCGTAAATTCGCCGGAAGTATATCTCGGTTAAATATTATTTAATTTTTTCAAGCCTGCCGTTTAAAAATGATTTATAGTTCCACGATTAAGCGAGGTTTTGTAAATACCGTACTTGTAATACTGATTTAATATAATTCGTGGTTGGATATGATTCCAGGTGGATACGTGTAATTCTCATGGTCGTGGAGTAGTAATTATCGACTAAATATAGCTCCATTTGAGGTTTTTTTTTGGATCGCGAGGTTGGGAGAAATTCTTCAAAGAGAGCAAAAATAAGGTTTAATCTGCAATGAACATACCGCTTACATATAATGCCAAATCCTCCTCAGTCAAACCTGTCCACGCTGAGTTTGGAAGCCTTCGAAAACTCCCTGTATGTGTAACATTTTTGGCCAAGCCGCTAAAAGGAACGCAGTAAATAAGCTGTAAATAATTTTCTTAAAATTCAAGTTCGATTTTTGGTGGAAATCGAACTTTTTTGATCGAAACCGCACCAAAGTCAAAGTTCGATCGTTCTCTAGTAAAAAAAACTGTGTAGAGAAACAATTGCTCATTCCTGTATGTGAGCGAAATATGTACTGCATTAAAATAACTATTGAACTGATATTTTAAACATAGCCACATCACTTACAAATTAATTTATCAAGGTTAAGGCGTTAATTGGTGGTGATATGGCAACAACCCTTGTCTTTCAAGTACGTAAGCATAACCATAAAACATGCTGCGCTGAAAAAATTTCAATTTTCTAATCGAACTTATGGTCGAATTAGCTTAGACTTAGATTAACTTGACTTAGTTTACAAAAGAACTGAGTCAATTATTCAACATGTCATCTTTTTGAATTTTTTTTATTTGACGTATTGTTTAACGGGCAGTTAACTGACAGAAATCGTTCGGGTATCTGTCGGATGAAGGGCCATTTAGCGCTAACTGGAAATGGTGAAAACGGCCTCGAACGATCTATTCTTGCATATTTTGTATATCTACACTATGTTGTTGTTGTTAACAGTGCTTCGCCCTGCCCCAGATTGGACAGGGTTACACTGAAATAACAGCCCTTGGCCGGGTGAAAAAACCCGGGTCATTCCGGTGCGATAGAACCGGCTGTTGTATCTACACTATCTTGGAAACTGCATAACTGATTTTGATGAATTTTCGTATGTAGATAGTGTGCTATATTCTTAAAATTACTACCAATAAGAGTAACAAACGAAAAGTATTTTACGGCGTATTTAAAAAAAATTTCTTGAGTCGAACAGCTATTCCGATGTAACTGCCGACGGAAGAAATGTAATAGATCATAAGAGAATTCAATCGAAATTTGGCAGTGAATTTTGATAAAGTCGATGGAGTTCACAAAACTCTATTACAATTATTCCCCACCGATAGTTACGCCGAAATAGGTGATAGACCCCTCTAGGTAGCATTAATACCTGGGGTTGTCACCTAATTCCATTATATTTATTTTTTGGTATATCCTCTTTAATTTTGACATGCCCGACTGTAGGGGGAGCGATTTTGTATGACCAATACAACCATCTAGGTCATGTCACCCCTCCTCCGTAAGGAAGAAGAAGATGGGTAATGAGAGGTGAGAGGCATCATAACCGTAGATTAACCATCAAGTTACAGGTCATTTCTTTTGTGAATTTTAGTCCCCTCTTACGACATATTCTAAGCCCGCAGGGGTTAGCAATAGCAGCCTCGTGGAGTAAAGCTCGGTCGTCCAGGTACTTTGTTATTAATCATAGAAATTATTCATATAACTAAGAGAATCTTTGTTCTAATTGCAAAGGTTGTAAAGTTATGAAATAAAGGCCGGGTACAACTATTATTTTGTCCATAAGGTATAAAGATAATGATTGAGTGTTTGATTGAAACTAATTCGAAAGTTGATAACGTCAACATATGGTGTTAGAATTGTTAAGAATTTAGCAACGATGTTCAATTACATCATTGGATTCTACAAAGCTAATTGATGAGGCGTTTTCTAGGCACCAATAAACAACTGTATCGACACAATTGATTCGATTACGTTCAATCAAAACCATACATATTGTAGTACATATATATATATACGTAGTATACCGACTGTAAGCAGTGTTGCCACAGCAATAAAAAAGAAGTAACCAAAAATTTAAAAATAAATTACTAAAAAACTACCATTTTACAAAAACGAGCACATACAGGTTTATTTGAAATTACAGGTACGCACATACGTAAATCAAATAATATAAAAATATTGCATCTTAGATGGAATTGTGAAAAGAAAGATCAACAAAACCTCTTTGAATTTCTTTAAATATACTTCAAAAACTATTAATTTTTCTGTCATAACATAAATAAGCAGCTTTTTTTAAATGCTATTCTTCCAGCATTTGCGGGATATATTATCTAAAACTATATATTGGCCTCAAGACATAAAAAAAAAATACAAAACAGGGGAAAAAATTACCAAATTACCAAAAACGTTTTAAAGTGATAAAAATTACCAATTTTGGTTAAAAATAACCAAAACGGCAACACTGACTGTAAGTAAGATCAGGCAGGAATAAACACATACAAATATAAATACATAAGTCGAACAGAAAAATTTTCTTTAAAATTTAGAAGCGATTCCGAGTAGGTATATGTACATTGTTGTTGGTGTAGGATCAATGCCACTTTTATTATCATAAGAAGCCGAGTTCGCTGGAATTTATGGCTTTTTAGGCATCAAGATTATCTGAAGGTAGGTTTAGCAAGTATAGTAGTCAGCAAAAATTCCTCTGACTAAAACTTGAAACTTCTGACTGAGAGAGAACCAAATTTACTATATTTTTTGTGCTCTCAGTAGTTACCCTACAAGGCAGCTGACCTGCACATGAGTCGTCATTTGAAAGGAAGCGCTGAAGGAGTCATCAGGGCGTAGAACAAATCGGCCATCATAATTTGTGGTAGTCTTGTAGGGTAAAGAACCAAGTAGGGGAATGATTTTCTGTAGCTTCTGACTATTCCTTTATTTTCACTTTTAAGAACATAAATAGTTGATGCTTCTATTATACTAGGCCTCGCTGTATGTATGGAATATTTAGCGTATTTCAAATAATAAAAAATTTATTCGCGCATTTTTCGTCAAAATCTACAGTTGAACTACACACATATGAAATGCAGTTTGGAGCGTTTGGCGCTGGTGCTGTCACCCCTTAAGGCACAATCAAACAAGCTGCTTCTGCGTTCAAAGAAAATGCTAGTGACCTTATTAAGTTGGCGTTCGCGGCGCATGCACTCTCTTTGTGCGGCACAAAGTTAAAGATAAACGGCGCTAGGGAAAATACAAATAAACAAATTGTATATTTTACGAAACCACTATGTAGGATGTCACAGGTTTCAGCTGTTCAAGATGACACAGGCGGCTTATATGGCCGTTACACCTTTGCCAATAATATGTATATATATTATGAACGATAAACAATAAAATACATGATTCATAACAACGGGAAAATAGGTAAATAAATACTTATGCGTATAACGGGTGATTAGAAAAATTGAGACTTTTTTCAAAACTTTATAACAGTATTTACTTTAATTTTCCCCAAAAATTTTGCGGTTAAGTCATTGATGCATAATTGAAAATCTTTTTTGAATTACTTTCAGTTATACATACAAACTAACTTGAATTTCTAAAGAAATTACAGATTTGCTGAAAATGCAATAAGTTTGTAGGACTCCGTTCATCCATCGATATGGCGACTTTATTTTAGATATTTCTTTAGCTTTATTTGAAGATTTAACAGGGATTGCAGCGGTTTTAAGTAGTTTATGTAATCCTTGTTCAAAATATGCTTAAGGATGCATAGGGTTCTTTAAATAAAAATCAATGGAATGAAATCGGTACCACGACAGGTGCCGGAAGGTCCTTATACCGGAGTGTACCGGATTCATATCTGGTAAAGGACCGCGAATTTTAGTACAATCCTTTTGGGTCCTTTAGGCCCATTCTAGTAATATTATTTAAATTTTCGCTAAAAACTTTAAATTATGTGTTGTTTATTTAACGACACAGATAACAACCCCAAATTGTATGTTGTTTACTTAACGACACAGCTGATCGTGAATAAACGAATATCGATAAAAAATGGTTAGTGAATACCGATATCGTTACAACAAAATGTCGATTGCGAATGCCGTTATAGAAGTTAGAGAATTCAACTACTGGCCACCTAATCAAACTTTTGTTATGTTTTCTGGCATATGTTTTTGTAGAGAGATATGTACGAGTACGTACTATATGTATGATTCTAATAAAGTAAATACGAGTAAGCACTTACACAGAAGATAAAGAATCTATATAAGATGCACAGGGTAAGTGTACCGGATACAGGATAGCAAAAATTGTTAATTTTACCCGATTATCAATTGGTAGATAATTTTATAAACAAGAAAATCAAACGTGGTGGTTGTTGTAACGACAAAAAAACTCCCCGAAGTGCTGTCGAACTGACAGTCCTTGGCCGGATATCCGGATAATCCGGTACTCCCTTGCGGTACTGGCCGACTGTCGTAGCGATTCGGTATGACCAGTGGAAAATTCTAGGTCATGTCATCCCTCCTTGCGTAAGGTAGGAGAGGTGGGTAATGAGAGGCATCATATCCGTACGCATCATTCGCACGTCATTACCTTTATGCATATTACTCGGCTCTTACGACCGGTATGCCTACCTCGGGCATATTCTAAACCCCGAACCAGCAGCGGGTAATAATATGCAGGCGCTTAAAACAATAACCCTTAGGCGTCCAACACGGGCTTCCCGATCCACAGTAAATCTGTGCAGAGCACTTTAACCTTTAAATTATAAATACATATTAATTATCCGCGCCCGCCGTGATGAGGCGGTAGTGTTGCTGGCCTACTATACCGAAGGTCCAAGGTTCGAGTCCAGGACAGGTAACATCAAAAGTGGTCTGAAAGTTTTTTTAAAACTGGGTCGCCCCTCGGAAGTGGTTTGGCAAACTCTCCGAGTGCAGTGCTGTCATAGACTATGGTTTATGGGATGGAAACGCGTCTTTATTGATCTCTACAACATTCTTCGACAATTACGAACATATTTTTCGTCGGAAATCGTTATCAACGTAGTGTAAAGTATTGCATTTTAAATCATTTGGTCATTGCCACATTTGCATTCCTGAATGATAAAGCTAAGTTATTGGTGCGTTATAATCATCCTTATAAAACAGCTGATATCGTACTTCCCTTTCCGTACCATAACCTTTACTATTTGCATTTTGGTTTTTCTATTACGAAAAGGGCACGACTATAGCGACACGCCAACGGCCAACATTATCATGCATTCCCGAATGGACCCATTCTCCTAAATCAGTGTCACTAAAAGCACGTATATGTATATATGGGTGAAAACTAGTTATCGATGCTAATTCCGCGAAATCAGCGGCAAAACTCAAGTTAACTCAACATTAAAATTGATAATCGAGAGTTAACTGCGGATGTAAAATAACCCGCCAATGCACTACGTGTCGGAACGACCATATTTACCCTATGTACATACATAAGTTTGTTTGATTGTACGATGCTTAGTATTCCAGGGTCATTTTAACAAAACAAACTGAATAAACTCCCTTCTCCATTTTGCAAAAAAAAAACATATACACATGTGCATGTATGTACTTCGTAAAACTGTATCGCAATGTCACCTAGCCTTACAGCCTGGATTTGGGGTTATTACTTTCTATTTTTACTAAACAAAAAAATAGGCAAAACTGCAATATTCAAAAGGTTTTACTTACACATGCACATAGTAAAAAAAAACATACGCGCATAGAATCTCGACCATGACCCCGTCTACTTATATCACGTTCGCCAATACATTTTTAGATACTAAATTACAAATGAGGCACGTTTTCTTAAAATCTTTCTACCTGCCAGTTCTAGGCAAACAGTTTTTTTTTTTCTATTACATATGTTCAAGTTTTATAAAGAATTCAAGGAATGTAGAAAAAAAACACTACTACCTAACACACACAACGTAACAACTTACCTCATTTATCAACTTTAAAATCGTCCAGTTTCAGTGAGTAGTATCAATTTATTTAAATTTTTATTTAACTATATAAATTGCATGACACAATTTTTAAGTCATTCCACGAAAACCATATCTCACTACACTATGCAAAATAAAGTATATTACAAAAATAATAAATTAACAATGTAATAATGAAAGAAAAGTCACAATCACTATACTCCACGGCCTCCACGCATTTTCTTTCGCTGTTACTTGTACAATGTTGCTGTAGAGATGGAAAAATCCCTAACGCCTTATCGGCCGTCCGATAATGCAGTGGACAGAAATTGCAGGGCGTCGGTCTTGCAGTAGATCGGTAATGTGGGGTGCATTCTGTTTGACATTAATGTTTGTGAGAGATTAGTTTATGATTAACCCTTAACTATCCAGTATACTTTTAGAATATATATGACCACTATTGTCCAGTGGCGACACTTAATTTATCTTAAACTGTAAATAAATTATGAAAATTGTTTTATTCCGTTTTCATTCATTTATGAACGTATTTTTAATTCATTTACAGATATTTCAAATATGTTTTCAGTTGGTTTTAATAATGTAGCTCAATATTTAATTTAATACATATTTTCAGAAAATTAATTAAATTATGAGGGTTTCTAGCCAGCAGATATGTAAAAAACAACCCCTAACAAAAGTCTAGTGTGTCCATTGGCAGGTGGTACACGGTCAATATGGATCACGCGATCCTTATTGACGGATTTCAAAATGTATTGAAATTCGTGTCACGATCCATCAATATTGCATGCTACACGGTCAATAAATATCGCGATCTATGGATCATGTCAGTAAATATTAACCGTGTACAGCCTGCCGTTGGACACTTGTCGGTTGATAAGTTTGTAGTTGAGTTTATTCGGTATAAAAAGTTAAGCACAAATCAGCTATTCCGGAGGAATTCCCGAAGGAGAAAATGTAATAGATCAAGAGAAATGAATCGATTTAATCGGAATTTGGCAGTAAATTTCGATAAAGTCAATAGAGATCACAAAACTCTATAACAATTATTCGCCGCCGGAATAGCTGATAGGCCCCATAATACATAGAAAAATGGGGAACGAATACAAAAAAATTTCTTGCACAGCATTGAATAATTGAAATTTTATAGAAATGGTGCTCACAACTTTTTTATGATGGAGTTAGTCTCATTCAAAAGAAGAAAATTTACCTGTTAGCATGTTTCAATGCCTACTATTGCAATAACTCATTACAGGCTTATTACAGGATTACAGGCAAAAGGTAACTATGTTCAATACATAGCCAAAATAAAACAAAAGTGTGTTCGAGGGACATAAGTGGGCTTCTAAGGGTTAATTTGGTTAGGAGTATACAAAATTTTAATATTTAGTAAGAGCAAAAACGACGCTTTGCTGGCTATTGAGAACGCCCGAAAATTTAGCTAAATGGAGGCCAGCTCGAAAAATTCCAAAAACGAAAAATGCGCTATGGTCAATAAAATTAAAGTGCGAATGAAACTTTGTGTAAAAAATCTTGTTCATTAATTTTCGTTATCCATTTGTGCTGTTTTCTGCCAACAAAAAGATTTATAAAGGACTTGAAACTTCTCGCCAGGTTTCAGCGTTGTTTAACAATAACATAGATCTAATTGTAATATGTGGCATCTCCGTCGAAATAGGCGGGGCATTGCGCCAACGTCTGCTTCGACGGTTCGATTTCAGGATCTCAGAGCATTTTTTTATTTTTTTATTTTTTTATTTTCATGCCTGTTCCTTATTCCGACTCAGTTTGAAAAGTTAAACGATTGCGACTGGGTTTCTGTTCTCAATTCCGATTGAAAAAGTCAATGCGAAGTCGATATCGAATCTTTGTCATTCCGATTCTATAATCAATTCAGTCAACTGTTGATGTTTAGTTTGGATTCGATAAAATTAAATTCAAGCAAAATTGATAAAATTACTGCTCCAATGCTTTTTGGATGTGCCAAGGTAAGAAGAGTATTGGTGTGTTCTAATTGACAGTGATAAATGCAACAACAATATTGTTATACGGATCAAAATTTTAATTTGCATCTAAATGCAACAACAAAGTGCGGGTTAGGGGTTCAGAATATGCCCGAGGTAGGCATACCGGTCGTAAAAGGCGACTAATATGCACAAAGGTAATGACGTGCAACTCGATGGTTGATCTACGGATATGATGCCTCTCACCTCTCAATACCCATCTTATCCTTCCTTACGGAAGGAGGGGTGACATGACCTAGAAGGTCTGACTGGTCATAAATCGCTACCACGACAGTCGGACAGTACCGCAAGAGAGTACCGGAACGTACCGGGTTCAAATGCGGCCAAGGACTGTTAATTCGACAGTACTCTCCAAAATCTTCAGGGAGTGTTTTTGTCATTACAACAACAATAACAACAACATGATTACCGGTTTGATTAATTACTTTTTGGAAACATTAATGATTGATTACACATTCTTTTCAGGTTTTAATGATTATTTTAAAAAACAATCAAAAAACAATCAAGAAAATCTAGAAAAATCCAAAATATTCAAAAACAATCAAACAAAATACTTTTTTTTTACCTTTAATTATTTTTGATTATTTGATTACTTTTAATTATTTTGGATTGTTTTTGATTATTTTTGGTATTGTTTCAGAGGAACATAAGCACATACATGGAAATATGTATGAGCGATGTATAAAGTTCGTGTTTATATAAGTTTTAAGCTAATTAAGAATATACTTATATACAATAAAGTACATACATATATGTGATAGTAGCACGTGAACGCTGAACCGGATCCGGCAAAAAATCGTGTAGTCGATTGTAGGAAATAAAGGAATCGGCGGCAACGTTGCTTGTCGCAATGGTTTAAGTACAGAAAAATGACAGTATATTCAGTTTAATGTTCTATGATAAGGTCGTTTTTCAAAAAGCATATCCATCTTTGTATAAGGTTGTCTCTTATGGCGAATATAACCCACGTGAGATAAAATCATTACAGCAAACTCACATTTCTCAAGTGTTTTATTAAAAGGCATGCATGCACATCAGGATGAGCCGAAAAATCAATTTTTCTGGAATCTGAATGGGTAATAGAAATACGGACCATATACTCATACAATTTACATAGCGATGTGCTATGACAGCACCCCCTACCCCCGTTGTTTCTAAGTACTCCAAAGCTGTTACTCCATAGAGTATCTACAGGAAAGTACTATCCAAACTACTTTCTATTCTACATAGAACCAATTGCGTGATTTCATTATTTTTATTATTAGTTTTATATTTCTTGACAACTCAGCCCAATAGCATTCGCAAAGATTGGGTTGTTTTTGCATCGTCACGGTTCAGTACTGTTTAAGCGACATAAGCTGTAGTCATTTCTTTCGTTTATTTCATTTGTATTGCATGAAATTCGCAATCAGCTAATGAAATATTCGAAAGATATAGTTTATGCTTTCCGATCCCTACTCGCCCTCCATAAAGCTTAGACAAGTACTACTAATAATAATAATAATAATTTGGCGCAATATACTCTGAGGTGATTAAGACTTAGCTTCCTCTACAATTTTGTAGTGTAATGCTTCTAATTATTCCTGCGAAGCTTTTTCATAGAATAAATCACTCGGAGGGTTGCCTACTACCGCCGAAGG
Source organism: Merzomyia westermanni (assembly GCA_949987695.1). Lineage (NCBI taxonomy): Eukaryota > Metazoa > Arthropoda > Insecta > Diptera > Tephritidae > Merzomyia > Merzomyia westermanni. Next base: position 191,045,223 of record OX465289.1, read on the forward strand.
CGACCCTGTTTTAAAACCACTTTTTTCAAACAATTTGATGTTCCCTGTGTCGTTATTTGAACGTGAGATCTTCGGCACACAACCACCACATCATGGCTGCCACGATTCACGACTACATCTTAAAAATTCCTCCAAATGTACTGGTATATCCATATTAGCATACGCGGGCAATAAATTGTGATATTTCTTATAACCATACAGCAAAATAATCAAAAAAAAAAAGTAAAGTAAAAAATAATAAAAAAAATCAAAAATAATAAAAAAGAAAACAAAAATTATAAAAAAAAATCAAAAGTAATCAAAAACAAACAAAACCTTTTTTTTTATTAATTTTGATTACTTTTGATTTTTTTGTATTCTTTTGATTATTTTTTTGATTTTTATTTCCAAATTCATCAATTAGTAATTGAAAATTTCTGAAAACAATTAAAATAATCATTAATGATTGAAAAAGCTATTTAATCAATTGATTACTAATTACTGATCAAATTTAACAGGTCTGATTTAAATGCCATGCCATTTCGATTCCGCAAACAAATTTTTTTATTTAATTAAATTTTATTTTAAAAAATATGTCAAATGTAATTTTTTTTTACACGATGTAAGCACGGGGACTTTAACCACACTTTTAGACGCCATCAAATTATACCTTATGATAACCAACCACAATAAAAGTGTCAGCGTCTAATCACTTTTCGTATGGTCAAAACATAGCGACACCTGGCGTTAAAATAGTTACAGTATCCACCTACTGTTCTGGAACCCGCCTTGAAATATTAAAAGAAATCGTATTCATGGTAACGTTTGGCACATATGCTCAATACTAGTAAGGTTACAACCATAGCGTAATAAACAAGGTGAAGTAAATAAAAAGAGACAGAAAAAGTACGCTATCTGAAATGCTACGGGTGTATTTTCCAGTTACGCATCAGGGTAAAAAAGGAGTAAAAAAATTAATTACTAACATTAACAATAGCAGAAATTTTGTTTTTGTATTTTAATCTAACGTGAAGAATAAACAGGTGATCAATAGCGAGAGGTGAACTGGGTCACATTCATGGATAAGCCATTGACTGGTACTTTACTACCTTTTTCGACTCTTGAATGGTTCCCTGCCTTTCACTCTGGTATGGAAAATTTCACAATTAAAATATGTAGTTTGAGTTTTTCTGCAACGATTTTCCGTCATCCCTTGTAAATTTTGGTTTGGGGACAAACCGGTTTCGGCGTTGTACCATCATTAGTGTAATTTTTCGTTAACTGATGATGGCACAACGCCGAAACCGGTTTGTTTAAAAACCATAAAAACTTATATTCTTACCCTGTCGGAAACAGCAACAATAAAAAGGAAGATAAAATATGTAGCTTTACAGAGGCTTCTCGGCTGGAATCGATCCCAATGGTTTCTTACTAAAACAATTTCAAGAAAGGTCTGCGGAGATGATAGATCTTGTTCTGAGTCGATAATAAACTGTATTTAGCTCCAATCTTTGGCGGAAACTAATGAACATACCACCACAAATTAAATAAGAAGCTTCTCCATAAAAGTTGTCACACTTGCCTTATGAAACTATTACTTATTACTTGTTTTTTTTGTTTTACAACTATTTGGTTGTTTGCCGTATTGGTAGAAGATATTTCTGACTCACTTTTCGCATCAGATTTTTCATATATAAAGCGTCGTTTGAAAATGTTGTCTTTGTGAGGTACTGTTAAGCGCATTGTCAAAGATGCAGGATAGGGCTACCATATCCTTTGGTTGCATATGAATCGGAATCGTTGGAATGTTTGGGCCCTGTGAGATGAAAAAATTTGCTTTTCTTAAGGCCTAGATACATTTTTTTGTAAACAAATTGAACTTACGGGCCTTACTATAGTGATATGCCAGTTACTGTATTAGGTGAAAACTTCTTAAAAACCTTGCAGAAACCTACAGTTTTGTGATTTCATTGAAGGATATCTCTAAAGATAAATCGCCTTTTTACGTGAAAATATCTTCCATGATATAATTTTGCTGAGCTTTGCTTTCAAGAACTACCAAAAAAGCTATGACCCGAAAATAGGACCGTTGACCTCGTATATTTATATAAAAAATAGTAGTAAAATAGTAATAAAATTATAATTTTATATATATAAAAATAAAAATAGTAATAAAATTATGTACTAAAACGTACTTGTTTTACCCAAAAAACAACACCTTCGAGGATACAACATTTGCTCCATATTTTAAGATAGCAGAATGACAGAACAAAGAAGAATTTCGAGCGAGACAACTGACAGCTTACTTCACCTTGTTGATTACACTATGGGTAACAACATTCTTTTCACAGGAAAATGAATGATTTGAAAGATTTTACACCCTTTTTCTACTCTTCTGGGGCGGTATTACGACATACGTGATCGTAAACAGTTTTTCAAATCACAATAACTTTGAAACTTTTCAACTTTTAAAAAGAGTAATAATGCATAATTTAACCGACCGGTACTTTCAGCCAATTGCTTACGTATGACGTCATTCCGAATTACGGGTTTAGAGCAATTAAGATTTAAAAATTCGCTTTCGATCACGGAACGTATAACGTAATTCGGCCCCTGGTTTAAGTTGCAGTCCAATTTCGCAACCAACAAAATAGGTGACAACGTCACGTAACCGAGAAAAATGCTAGTGTTTTGTAAATATTTTTGTGGAGAGAAAATACCACACATGTGGTCCACATGCTAGTTAACAAGAATCAATAAACAATATAAGCACTTTATTGCACGAAGTTTCGTTCGCATTTCAATTTTATTCTCTTTTGCACATTGTTGCACCCTGAAGAAAATTTGACTAGCTCAGAACTATCCCTGAGCTAAACCGTTCAACGGCACCACCAGTTCTAGCTCTTCACCCAAGCAATGCTTTCAACTGTAATCTTTTACATGGCGATGTCGTTGGCGGTGGCAATTGCCGCCAGTGCATTACTTTGCAACTCGGTCTGAACCAGTTTACATTCCGACAGTTCTAAGATAGTTTTGCTTTGGCTAGTTCTCAAACTGTGCCATTTCGGAAGGTTTGGGGATAGTTTTGGTTGAGGATGAGTGATTATCGATATCCGATATTTCAAACTGTGTTTAAACTATCACTGTTGTAACCGGCACAGAATGATTCACAAAGCGTGTAACTCAAGACTGCCTCTTTTGGAGACTGGTTCACAATTTTACTGCAAGGCATGTACGCTAGAATTGCGGTTACATGAATTGCATTGCCGATGGTTACGATTTTCGGTTAGATAATTTTCCAGGTACAAAATTACCGGTTACGGTCAGAATCGACCCGTATCCTACTGCATGGTGCAGAAATACTTTTGGACCTTTTCGCATTGGCGACACCGAGAACCGAAGAAGGTTTAATAATGAGCTTTACGCAGTCGTCGACAGAATTCAAAGAATCAAAGCCTAGCGGGTATTCTTTTTGGGATTCACCGGTGGAAGGAGCAAATGGAGACTAATTTACGATCCCGTGGTGCTTCCAATTGGCGCCAGTTGATATAAAGAATGGCTAAAACTTTTTGGATGGTTAAGCGCCACTAACAGAAGAAGAAATTACTAACACCTCAAAAGAGTTTTGTTTTTGTGTAATTTTATTAAAACCGCTAAGCGTTTATAATCCAATCGACATTATTTGTAATTTATTTGTTTATTTTCGTTCGGAAGGAATCGAAATATTTAATACTAACCAAGAGCTTTCAGCACACCATTGGCACACGCTTATGTCTTAACCCAGGATATTTAGATGTTTGTTCACTTGATCGGAAGTGACACATGTGGGTATAGCGCTCGACCATTTGCCGTTTTTCAAACATTTTAACACCTTAGCTCCACGTAACTCCAACCCAGCGTCGCAAGTAAAAGTAATACTTTCCCCGATTGCATAGTAAAACTTAACCGATGACATACGACCACTGATTGCAGTGCCTATGGAATAAGAATTAAATCGTACAAAAATCACATCGTCTCAGAGTAACAGTTAATCATACCAGGATAAGAGCATGCCTGCACACACTTAGGCAGTCCACCCGACCAACGTCCATTATCTTGACACGCAATTATGGGTTGTCCTTGCATCATATACTCCGGATTACAGTTAAATTGTACAACATCACCTGCACGATATGGTGCCTGACCCTGAGCATAACCATTTAGTGGAGCGCCAGGATTATCACATTGCACTTCGACGCATGTAGGAAATGGCGTTGACCATTCACCAGTTGGCAAGCAAATAGCTTCCGCCGGCCCACGCAAGCCATAACCTGATGAGCATGAAAATGCTACCCTACCACCGACCTCCCGCGATAGTACCGCTACCCTTGGTGAACTAATATTATTCGGCAATGGTATATCACCACATTCGACACTTTCGCACACAGGTAGTGGTGCGCTCCAATTACCACTTGGCAAGCAAAATAACTCCGATGCACCAATCAATGAATTTCCATTGGCACAGGAGAGTAAGGCGCGCGTACTTAGCTTTGTATCATTTGTATTTACAATAAGCCCACGACGTTGTGGTATCTCAGGACAATTGATGGCCTTCACCACGACCTCTACGGAATGTTCGTGACGTGCCGGTGTTTGACAAGAATATACGCCGGTATCTTCATCCATGGCATTGAATATGGTTAAACGGTATTCAAGTGTCGCATCACGACCTTCATCGGCCTCGGTGACCCAGCCTTCTGAGTAGTTTCTGCAACGAAAAAAAAAATCGATCACAAAACCGATTTAAGATTCCGACAAGGTCAAGAGCTTTTTTACTTTTTCTTACCTAAATTCATGACTAACATTCCATTTTGGATTACCAAATCGTCTCATCCACAGACATTCCATATGCAATGTTGTACCTGGGTATACAATCAGTTTGCCGTCATTACTCTGGGCTATAGGCCCATTTTGATGCCTGAACAGTATAGTTGGCGCCTTTTCCACTAAAATGAGATTATTTAATAACAATTATGTTTTTTATTGTTGTAAATTATCATACTAGCATAATCATTTTCTTGATTCAATCCAAAGCATGCTGGTTTATTGCCAGTCCATTCGGAGTGTATGCAAGTTCTTTCATTGCTGCCAACCATTGAAAACTTTCCTATGTCGACACACCTGTTTTTCAAAATAATGATAAAACATTGTTTTTCTAAGAACCCGAAGTCGCCTTTGGTCGCCTATAACATTCACCCCTATCCATAGTATATGACTACTACACCTTTTCCATATTGAATTCAGAAAACATCAATTGAATTTCAGATTAGGCAATTGGATTTCAGAATTTGTCAATTGGATTTCAGAATAGGCAATTGGAATTCAGAATGTGTGAATTCGATTTCAGAAATAGGCAATTGGATTTCAGAATGTGTCAATTGGATTTCAGAATAGGCAATTGGAATTCAGAATGTGTGAATTTGATTTCAGAAATAGACAATTGGTTTTCGGAAGCCGTCAAGTGGATTTCAGATAAACACAAATTTATTACGCAAAGTTGGAAAATAATAATACAAATTACACAGTTATCGCGAAACTCCATTTTTAAGAACACAATTACAACTGACCGGCACAAAGTTTAGGAACTAATTTACTCCATAGCAAATAATTTTTGCATATTTCATGGCCTTCTTTATACAAAATCAAGTATTAGCATCGAAAAAACAGTTCGAAAGGTAGTTTCTGAAATCCACTTGACGATTTCTGAAATCCAATTGTCTATTTCTGAAATCCAATTGTCTATTTCTGAAATCCAATTGACATGTTCCGAAATCCAATTGCCAAATCTGAAATTCAATTGTCGTTTTCTGAAATATAATTGGAGTTTTCTGAATTCAATCTGGAAAAGGTGTAGTAGCGCAACTTACTCAGAATCTGCACACACACAAAAACCCCGCAGGGTGCGTTGAATGCAATAATAAAACAATCAAATTTAAATACTGAAATATTGAGCCTGAAGACATAAAACTTCCCAAGTATTGAATATAAAGTAGTTCTAACACCTTATAAGTTACTATAAAATGTGAATTTTAGTTTACATTAAAGTTTTTAGTTGTAATTTTTACTTTGTAACAACTCTGAACGCCATTTCCTTCATTACACTTTCTCGGAGTACCTTCATCCACTACCTTCCACTCCGAATCGCAAAAGAAGATGCAAACTAGTACACGTAAACAATGCCTCTATCACGATAGCCGACTGTCGAAAAACTTGGTAAGCCAATCGTTGTTCTTCGCAAATCAGCAACAAAACTATATTTTGGGCAACCGTTGGCGACTTCGGGTTGACAAGTGAACGTAGATATTATTTTTAAATCTAAACTTTTGTCTCTTAAGCGGTGTTCGTACACGAAGACCTTTGTCCGGTAACCTGCTGTTCATAGGCTGACTGTAGCCGTTCAAGGCATCGACCTACCGAGCAAGGAGTCACTGTCTAAGAACTTTGCAGTTAGCACTCTAGGTAACATGACCAAGCCATGTTCGAAATAAGGTAAGCAACCCCAGTGCATAATCTGCATAAAATTCATTAAACTAAATTTCAATGGTCTACGGCAGACCCCAAAATGTAACAACCCCTAACAGGATGAGGCTGACAGAGTTCGTCGGGCCCAAAATAAGGTCATCAAGCTATCAAGCTGCCTCCTTAGCATGATCATGGTACACAATCCGAGTTACCAAAATACGTTGGAACTGCCCAAATGCTCTACCGCAGTTTGGTCCTTGCAGACGGGAGGAGCGGTATAACCCTCAGCACTGTTTAAATGTCAAGTGGAGAAATAAGCAAGAAAGTCTCTGAGTCACTGAGCTCTAAAATGCGATTCTTATATGTGCGATGAAAACATTTTGCGTTGCGTTGACACAAGTTGATCTTGCTTATTATAGAATTGTAAGAATAAAAGTAATTTTTATCACTTAAAACATTTAAATTTGTAAAAAATACGATTTTTGATTTTATGGAAATTTTGAAGTTAACATTAAATTTATATTGGCGTTAACTTTTTTCACTTCACTTTAAACCGAAAATTTAAAGTAAAACGAGAATCAAAAATCGTGGTGAATTTACGCATTTACTTTTCACTTCACAATAACGCAAAACCATTGACCCCCAGGGTGACTTTCGTTTCCCTGGAAAAACTGCTTTTGTTTCACAATGCATAACAACTCTGTCGGCCTGGTTATATGATTCCGGATCTCGAATGGTTAATTTATCGCTACAACAACAACAAAGTAATTTGCTCTATTTTACACAAAACACGTTAACCTTGCGTAATACAAATCGTAAAGAGTGCCCCCGGGATTAGGGCATGTATAAATATATAACATATACATAACTAGGATCGTATCGTATCTACCTTGATATTATAGTGGCACCTGGCGGAAATTCAACCACATCCTCTCGAATTTCAAGATCATTATAAAAGCTTACCACATTCGGCTCGTTATTCTTGAACAGACATGTACCATTAGCTGAAAATAACCAAAAAGGAAATATTTGTAAAGGCCAGATCCCGTCAAAAATCTTATTAATAATTGTTCACTCTCGAGTCTGGAATTTTTCTTAAAAAGCTTCTAAATCAAGCTTTTCCGTCCGAAATTACATACCACAATTGTAGGAACGTCCAATCCATTGGCCATTGTCGCAAATAATTTTCCATGTATTCCTTTCACCTGCAGCACTCGGTATGCAATTGAAGAATATTTCTGTGCCACTTTCGTAGACACCTTCTACATCGGCTAGGTCTGTGTTCCTAAATTAAAATTTTACTATTAATTTATATTTTCAATATTTTTAAGGGTCGTCAAATTTATTAAGTGACTATTTTGTAAATGAGCAATTGATGGCTAATGTGTTTATGAAAGTTGCTAAGAAACCACACCCTCGGTCAAAGAGTGCAAAATACGGCTTCCAAAGAGAGCCCATCCAGGTTAGATGGACTAAGTACTTGAATGAATCCCAGTAAAATATATTTTACGAAGACTGGAATGTCAAAGGATCTCTGTTTGGCAATAAAGCTGTTTACGAGCAAGTTGGATTGACCACCTTCACTACGTATTCGCTGCTTTGGCAGCAGAGTGTGTAGCAGGCCGGAAAACAAGATGCTCCATTCGTAAAGAAGTTAAGTGGAATGTAAAATGGACTCTTTCAGCTTGATTGGATATACAGATATTTGTTTGGTTTTGTTTACTAGTAATTTCCGCCCCTCAACTTTAGCCTCATCCGAAATCGATTAAAATGGGTGACAAATCGGACCGAAATCCTTTAGCAAAAGTCTTTTAGGTATGACTTTTAAATTACTAATATTATCATTCCTCCGGCGCCGGATTATGATTCCTGGGACGAAACGTGTCCCTTAATATCTCTCCCGAAGAGTTTAGTAGGTAACGTAGGATGTAAAGTAATACCGAAAAATCGGAAAAAACATCGATGTTTAATACGTTACCTCAAGCATCGATAGTTTCATCGTAATTTACAACACTAGTTCTTAAATGAAAGAAAATTTTCAACAAATCTATCTACTACATCAGTTGCCAAATTTGAGTGCGGCCACTGTTGCAAATACCTATTTTTAAATAATAGTAATTTGATATAAAAAAAATTACTTGTAAACTAATGCGCCATCGGTTATACTCGGTGGACCACACATTTTAGACTCCTCGGTAACGTTCTCTTCAGTTGTATTAGTCACATCTTCTGCGGAATCGTCAATTTGCATTGCCACTATATTGTGCGGCTTCGTATTTGTATGTGCCTCCGAAGGTAATTCCTCACGTGACTTCCGCTGACCCGTTTCACAGTGTATAGTTTGTGGACTGAGAATACCCTTATTACAGCTCATTTCAATAGGCATTGCGTTCGTTGAGTGATCACAATGAGCAGTAACGGTGCTACCGTGCCCTATAGTCAGACCAGGTCGATAACCACCCTGAAGAAGAAGACAATATTTAGAAAGTATTCTAAAATACACAGATTAAAAAAAAAAACACAAACATAATGGACATTCCCAAAAATTATAAAGCAAAAAAAAACAAAGCGTGAAAAATTGTTATTGTTTTGCTTTAGAAATTTTTGGGACTTTCGTTCACAATGGTTTCTACTCAAAATATCATACTACTTACATATATCTTAATCTTAATAATATTATAAATGTGAATGATTGGATGTTTAGATATTTGGATGTCCAGACGTTTGCTATTGTTACTCAATAACGTGAGTATGACAAGACGGATTTTGTTCAAATTTGGTGTGCAGACAGCTAATAGTCTGGAAGGAGTTATAGGCTATTTTTTTGGTATACAGGTTGGTCATATTTCAATATATTTATCGATAAATGTGTTATCGGTAAAAATGTTGTTCCCACAAAACCTTGATGTATGCATTCAAAATGTGTGTCAAACGAAAGGGCATGGCCACAGCTTTCATTTGAACTGTGCCATATTTCGATATATTTATCGATAAATGTGTTATCGGTAAAAATGTTGTTCCCACAAAACCTTGAAATTTGCATGCAATATGGGTGTCAAACGAAAGGGCATGGCCACTGATTTCATTTGAACAGTTCCATATTTCGATATATTTATCGATAAATGAGTTATCGATCAAAATGTGGTTTCCATTAAACATTGGAATTTTGCATGCACTATAGGTATCAAACAAAAGGGCAAGGCCACAACTTTTATTTGGAATTTTTATATTTCGATATATTTATCGATAAATGAGTTATCGGTCAAAATGTGGTTCCCTGAAACCTTGAAATTTGTTTCAATATCGGTATCAAGCGAAAGGGGAAGACCACTGGTTTCATTTGGACTTAGCCATATTTCGATATATTTATCGTAAAATAAGTTATTGCTCAAAATATGGTGCACATAAAATGTGGTTCCTCTAAATACCTGATATTGGTCATTGGTAAAATTTTCAGATCTAAGTATTAAAAGACGCTTTTGAAAAACTTCATATTCCTTTTTTGTTTTTTCTGTTTAGTTGTGAAAAAACTAAATGATTATTTGCTAAAAAACGAGACTGCAATAGTGGTATTATTGGGTAACAAAATGCTTTTTTCAATACTTAAAACGAAAGCAATATTTAAAAAGAAAAATCTCATTTTCAATAGATTTTTACTATAAAAAACATCAGCAAAACCAAATAATAAAAGATTTGGTATAGATCAATAAGATTTGATTTATGGGTCTCAATTTTGGAAAGTTGGTCTGCGTACTAGGTATAGCGGTTTTATTTACTTTATCGAAAATAATTAACGATAAACCCCTAGCAAAAATTTTACTTTTTAATTATGTATAATGTGATGTTTCACTTTCGAGGTGCGGACAAGGCCGCGGGTACAGGCTAGTACATATGTATATAAAAAATAAAAGCGAAATTTTTTTAAGAGCAAAACAGTCAGTCTATAGGTCCGATTTATCGAATTTGGAAATGACGTATTCGTGCCATACTATGATATAGAGGTATTTGTAATATGAAAGAGGGAGACAGGAAGAAGAATACCAAGAAAAGAAAAGAATGAGAAAGAGTAAGGGGAAGGTAAATTGCAAGATTAAGATATAGAATAAGAAGTGGAGAAAGAACAATGGGCTAGAATAGAAAGAGAGATGAGCTAGTATCTACAAAATATCTGTAAATAATAGACGAGATGTAATTGTGTCAAACTATTTATTTGGTGAGAGTGACTCTCGTAAAAATACCAAGTGTTGGGCACAGGTATCGATACTTTTAGGCATCTGTTACTTTTAAAAGTAGTAGCATAAAGTTTATTGGCAGCTCTATATTTTACCACAAAATATGGCCTCTTTATTGTTGACATTTAAAAATAATGAAACCACAATCGTCAATTTGTGAATATTTCAACAAAAATGGAGATTTAGCACATTGCAGTATTTGTGAAAAGAATTTTTAAACATAATAGTAATACCACAAAGTTAAGAAACCATATACAACTTGTGCAGTTGTTAGAAACACAAGATTTAAATTGTTACTCGGAAGACCAAGTTGTTATTGTTGGTGTTACTCCAGCTTCAGACGAGTTTTATGTTCACCTCAATATCGATTAAGTGTACAGAACTTAGGGCCACTTTCATAAAAGCCGGTTAAGCCTAATCGGCGATTAGTTTGACAGCTAACCGGCTTTTATGAAAGCGGCCCTTAATAATTTAGCCTACTTAGTACATTTTTTATTGTGCTGCAGGCTGTTTCGGCTCAAAGCACTTTTGGGGAATTACGGTACTTTTTAGGCACTGTGTACATTTTGCGTTTTGCATACTCTTAAGTACGAGGATTAGTCCTTTTGATAACGATAACTGCTATAAGATCAACCACAACCGTAGATTTTTAAAGCTTACTATGTGTTTGAAATCCTTCCATTATAAGTTTGATTCATAGAAAACATTACCCACTGTTACTCACCTCGTATATGATTCCAGGTAAAGCAGGTAGTGTACAAGGTATAGATACACATTCAGAGAATGCATTAACCGACCAACTGCCATGCGCACAGCGCAATTGTGCGGATCCCTGTAGAAGAGTAGATCGAGTGTCTTCTATGTTATGGAGATTTTTTGGTGGAAAATAAGTAACAGAAAAACCTTTCTTACCTGTATATTAAAACCCTCATCACATTCGAGCGTAATCAATTCATTTGAATCGATTTCTTCATATGTCGTCAATGATGTCAATGTTGGCTTATCGCTTAATTTCTTCGTTTGTGGTTCAACTTTATAGTATTTACCATTCTCAACTGCCGGCACCAAGCAAGGTGCTACAAAAAGTATTTAAACAATTGTAAATCAGGTTGTATGAGATTAGTTTAAATGACTTTCCTGGTAATTACCTGAAATGCACTTGGGCGTATCAGGTTTCCAAATGCCGCGTATACAACGTGCAGTCGCATTTTCGCCTTTTATATTCAGTTTGAAGCCAGCATTACATTCCAAATAAAGCATAATACCGACACTATTGCGACCTGGCGCTTTACCGGGTCTTACCACAGTTATATTTGCAAATTGTTCCCAATTTATATCTTCACAAGGTCCACGTAAACGCTTGCGGCCCTCTTTGGACTCGAGGTGGTCTGCGGTGGTGTCCTCATCGACAGCTGTAGGCGGCTGCAGCGTTGCAGGTGTAGTCGTTTGATTAACACTAACATTGTTGTTGCTACGCTTACGACGTTTTCGTACAATTTGTGATTTCAGTTGCTCGATTAAATCGGTGTCATTTTGAGTTTTTGCTAAATTTGCATAATTATTGAAAAAATAACTGGCAGAATTACTGTCGTAGAGAAAATTCTCATTGCGATTGGTTTTATCTACGTTATAACGAGAATTTTGGTTTATGTTTGGTAAAGGTATCTTAGCCGATGACTGATGATGTGCATGTAAATCATGATATTCATTCTCCAGACTGAGAAAATCGTTATTAGATGTTCTCGACTTGTGCGTGGCCTTATAGCGTGTGAGTAGGTCCGGACTGTTGTAGGTGTTATACCAACGTCCATCTTGTAGTTTTATCTTTTTGGTGGGATTTCGAAAATCACCAGTGCTGTGTAATCGATTGTAGCCTAGTAAATTTTTAACGTAATTTTGATATTTCTGTTTTATTTTCTGATAATACTTCGAATATGCTTGATCAAGTTCCGAAGGGCTTCGTTTAATTCTAGTTCTAGCTCTGGTAATGGTATCTGAGAGGAAAAATAAATTATCAGATTTATTTTTCGTTGATTTAGTAGGAGAAAATGAGTTTGTTTAAACGATTCCCGATTTCGATTGAACCTTCACTAAGCCAAATTATTTCTGATTCCTTACCTATTTTTTTTCTACTTATATAAAATTATTTTGCTAGGCGGTCTGTAGGTAGCTCTTTTCGTTTCATTTAATTTGCTGCTGCCTACCTTCCTCTTCTACTCTCACCGCTCGCTCCAAAATCGGCGTTTGCCGAACATTTTCTGATACTTTCTCATGAATTCTGAATTTTTCGACAGTGTGGTCAAAGGCTACATTTTTACCTTAGGCCCTTTCAAAAGTATCATAGAACTAGTCATTGACCCCTCATTATACTCTTCCGATGGGTCGTGGGAACATATGAGCTAAATGTAAATGAAAAATCTCATGCCGATAGTGGGGAGTTGCTCGTCGAGAATATTGATCGCCAATTCTTAGAACGGCAGTCTCTATACAACTACAAATTCAACAAGTCAAGTGATCTCCCTTTTTTCTTAACATAACTGCATCGGCCTTAAAGCAGTTATACCTTGCTCCGTCCGTGGATATGGGTTTTATGGCAGCCACGTCAGATCGATAGACTCTGTTCCCAAAAAACTTTGGATCGCACATCACTAATACCTACCAATTTCTCCAGATATTGTTCCAGCTACTGGTGCCCGCATTTCTCCATGTTTCATCTCATCTAATTTTCGTTGTAGAGCACGTTTGTTACGTAATAAATATTGTGAACGTAGAAAACGCATTTGTATCGAACGTCTTTTACGATTCCAACGTAAACGTGGATGTTGTCCCAGCAAACATTGCGGTAGTTCCAAAGGACGCCATTTACCTCCTACACATGTAGCGCCTGGGGGGCCGACTTCCAGCACATAACCCTTGTCACAATCATACATTATTTGCTTGTTGTTTACAATCTGTAAATTAGAATATATTTTTTAAAAGAATCTGCAAAGTGAAAATCGTGGGAAATCTTTTACATACCTTCTTTACATAAGGCCTGTAATCATACAATCCCATATTACCAACGAGCAGTACTTTGCCGTTTGGTATGTAGCCGGGAAATGAGCAGAATACCTCCTGACATTGTGGCGTCTCACCAGTCCAATTACCAAATGAGCATGTTAGTACATATTCACTGTGATCAGTTATATCCTTGCCTTCGGGGCTTATCAATTTAAAACCATCCTTACATTTGAACCTAGCTTTCATGCCATGTTCTGTCTTCGGCGCCAGCACCATACCATGTTTTGGTGGTTTTGGCATACTTTTACAACGTGCTGGCACACAACGTGGTATTATACTCCATGTACCGTTATTGCATGTGGGTGGGCTTAGTAAAGAGACTGGAAATTCGTAGTTTTCATCACATTTCACTTCCAATGCTGTACCATGTTTGACTTTCTCCACCCCGCTGCTGCTGCTAGATGATGTTGACGGTGATTGTGTTGTTGTTGTTGTAGGCATTATAATTGTGGTGCCATTTTCATCAGTGATGATTTCCACCGGTATTACATAACCCTGAGATATGGTCGGTACAACGCAAGGTGCCAAACATTCGGGCAACGGATTACGCCAACGTCCATCAATTTGACAGACGCTTGATGAATGTCCCTGTATTAACATTTCTGGTTGACAACGGAATATTATGCTTGCGCCAAGACCAGTGCCAGCTTCGATATTTTCAATCCAACCGTTGTAAAGTACACCGGGATGTCCACAATTTATTTCTTAATTATATTTATTGAATTAAATAAAAGTTATTGTATCGGATTTTCACTAGATCGTAAAAAAAAAACAAAAGTTCGCCGTGCACTTCAATATATTAAGTATTTTACATTTTTCGCCATATCTTTGCAGTAATGGTATCTTATTATAATTAGTTACGTGTTGGTAATGTAGTACATATTTTATTAAAAGCTCATTAAAATAAATTAAGCACTTCTTTGGGATCTTATAAAATCATTTCATGAGTAATTGAAGGTCTTGAACGCCACTATAAGTAATGGTACGAGTATGTAATTAAAATAAGTTACACATTGACTATCGTATGTATGTAGCTATTTAAAGCAAGGATGCATCGTAACGTTGGTATAAAAACTCAATAATTTCTGTGGAAGCGATCGAAATAACCAAAATAATACTATTTCGTTTGTTAGCGAAAATAAATTATCAAAATAGCTTAACTCATAACTTTACAACGTTATTTTCTTTATGTTACGTTATTTTCTTGAATCCCTTGCTTTGTTCGGCGAGCATAACTTATTTAAAAATTAAAAAAAAAGTTACAAATAAATGATCGGTGACACAAAACACTTGTAGTGAGATAGCGCTTTGTAACATTTCATTTGGAAAGGACGTTTTCAGTTTCTTCTGGGGAAATTTCACTCAGGAAGATTTATAAGCGGAAAACAGCTGATCGTTACATAGCAAAACAACGAAAGAAACTTCAAATTTTGATTTATGAACCACTGAAAAAAGTAACAGCTATTTTGCTTGCAAGTTTTTACAATTTCCTGTTCGGCAGAAACTTTTCACATTTGAGATTTATAGAGCGTTCTACACAAACCTTTCTTTACTTATGTCACTTGCACGCGGTACACACCTTACAAAGGCAATGTCTAAGAAATCCCGACATTTTTTATTCCTCTCAAAAACAATTTGAATCCGTGTTTCATATTGATGTTAATTAAAAAAAAAAACTTTAATATAAGAAAATTGAGTTGATAGTTCAAAGTTGACTTTTTTTATATAAAAAAATTATGCAAGAACAAATAATATTTATTTCTGATACTAAGCCTAACGAAATTTGTTTCAGTTCCGTAGAACAGATTGTGTTGTGTGGTGTTCGGCAAACGTTTGCTGTTTTTCTATTGCAATTAAATTACCTTTACAAGTTGGCAGAGTTCCGCTCCATTTACGATCTGCACCACATCTGCTACTTGTCTCTCCAACTAATGTGTAGCCGTAACGACATTCATAACTTACCACTGAGTTATAGGCTAGTGTGGTATATGTAGCTTTGCCGTTTCGCGGATTTTCTGGCGTTGGACACACAACGGATGTCACCACTTAAAGTATAAGTTAATATATTGAGGTTATGAAATTGTTTTCTCGTGAGCACCTTAACTATTTCTGAATGTACATATGTTGATACAAGGTGGCGCAAAAGTAATCCTCCTATCAGAAAATGCTATAAATTTTGCGATTGGCCCCTAAAGTCAGTTCTGTTTTGACATTTGTGTAGTAAACACATGCGAAATACACGTTAATAAACAATGTTACGCTACACTGCTCCAGAACGCGGAATATTGCTGACTATTTATTTGACCAATAATCGGTCGGGACCAAACGGTTACTGTGAATGGTGAGCGCTACAGAGCAATGATCAACGAGTTCTCTTTGCCGCAACTTGATGAATTGGGATTGGAAAACATGTGGTTCCAACAAGACGGTGCAACAGCACACACTGCACGTGCCACAACCGATATGCTGAATATCGGAAGCTTACTTTTGCGCCACCTTGTATTTATAATAAGAAACAATTAAGAAATTAGAATTTTGTGTGAAACTAAAGCGATGTTTAAGTGATTTGTATTAAACGGTGTTCGTTGCGTACAGTATAGAAAAAGTAACGGTTAATCGGACCCACAGTATCAATTTCTAAATTGTTTTGATGCAGAGTATCTGGAAGGTCTTTGACAATTGAAAAAAAAAGTATTTTTCCGACACTCTCTTTATACAATTTGGAGCTCACGGAAGCGCTATTTAGTATCGATATGGGTGGAATGTAAATCAGATATAGATCCGGCTTCCATCTTTATTAATTTAAGCACAAGTGTTGCCTTTAATTGCAGTACAACTGAAACCATAAGATGAACAATTGAGTGGAACGAATTTGCGGTTCTAGGTATAGGAGGTAAGGTGGCTCATCACAGCTGGATAGCAGAATGAAAAAATTATGGTGCTTACGGAAGGTTTTCGACAATTGCCACTGAATCGAGCAATACTTGCTTATGAGAAGAAATGGAGACGTGCCATCGACTATATTTATATAGTTCCTGGAAATTCAAGGTTTCATAAACTGCAGGATATAGATACCTTCGATTTATGCCGACCAGCATATGTTATGCGTCCCTTGGAAGTGAAGATACTTGAAATGGACACAAAGATGCGGCAAGCTGGATGCTGCAAATCGCCCCTGCTTCCCTTACAAAGCACGCCAGCCATCAGAGGCTTACGCCAATTTGTTTTACCAGCGGCGTACTGCTAATTAGGAACACCATGGTAAGTACTATCGAACTCAGTGGGATATTTTCCTCCCTTTTAACGGATTACTTAGTTAAGCAATGTATTATTATCCTGATCTTGAACCAAACACGAAGAAGTGCCTATCAGCTTTGGACACAACAGCAATTTTAGCAACAAAAGGGAATTCTGAAGGTAAATCTACCCAATCCTCAGCAAGTAATAGTAAGAATATTTTTTGGTCCAATCCCGTACTTTTCTGACTATAACTTAGAAGAAAAAATCAGTTCGTTACTATTGATTAACGAGGATAGTATAGATTTTTTAAAGCTAAAAAGCGAGTCAAAAATATCAAAAGTGCTGGGGTGAGTGTTAAAATTTTTACACAAACATCGAAAAGGCTCATTTAGTTAAAAATGAGTGCTACACTGTTTCAAGAAAAGATGTTTAAAATGTCTTGATGGCCGAAAAGAAATGTTAAAGTTGACTTCTCCCAACAAAAATGGGCTAGAGACTAATCCGTTTAATAATTTAATCATAAATATTGTTCCGAGCATTTCTCCACTACTAGCAAGGGTAAGAAGATTAACAAGTTCCAAGCGATTAGCATAGGAAGGCAAATTATACATGTGTTTTAGAAGAATTCCACTTATGCTTTTTCTCCTTAATATATACCGTTCGTTTTGAGGGAAAATTACTATCAGACACTTTATGCATTATTCAAAACAAAGCCTCCAGAATATTTTAACGAATGATACCTAATTTTAAAGAAGATAGTTTGAAAACGAGATGGTTTTGTGGTTTTTATCAAAAGTTGGACTCTGATAATCTTAATCTTGAGTATCAAACGAAAGGAGATTGTGGTGTTTCAAAATAGGTAGTTTTCTGAATAGACACGGGTAGTGCCAAAAAGTATTGAGTGAATATCTTGGAAGTCATTGTGTCATGACTTTTGCCATACTGTAAAACAAATTATTTCGTAGATTGCTTGATACACTTTGACTTTTATAATTTCTGACATAAAACAGCTTCACACAAAAATTCAATTGCCTTTGACAAATGCAATGCTATGAAAGAAACACAAAAAGTTACCGCAAATTCAAAATCTATGGTGCCAAGTGAAAGTTTTAGATGAATTTATGTACTAGCCAAGTGTGTCATGGAATAAAACAACATTTTTTTTTGTTTTGGATTTATAATTGTATATATATTTGCGGTAACTTTATTTTGTAGTAACATTAGTAATTTTTGAACATTTAAAACCTGACAACAATTAGAGTTTGAACAAATTTTCTTCAAAAGCAATGCATAATTGCAATAAATTTTAGTTGAAATAACTCACAAAATAACTATTCGAAGTTTTCTTATCATTTTCAATTTGTTTTTCCTACTGGCATTTTTCTGTGTATAGTTACAATAATGTAAGTCTCTCTCTACTGACAGTTTTGAAATAACTGTTACTGCTTTTATAGCAACTTGTTTGCTACGGTGGTATTATTGTTATCAGTTTTAGCTAATGTAAGAATATATTTAAAAAATAAAGTTAATTTTTTTAATAAAAGGACCAAGGTAAATATGTCTTGATAAATTTTACTTACATACACATGTCGGAAGTTCTTTTGGCACCCAGGATCCATCCGATTGACAATAACGTTCATGCTTACCCACCAATTCGTAGCCAGTGCCGCAATTGTAACTTATCTTACAACCGAAAGTGTAGCATTCGCCAGCGTGCCAACCGTAAGCGGGATCTGGTGGTTGTCCACAAGATCTTGCTGTAAATAATTGTTTTTAATTGAATCCTTTTTATTTTTAGTATGCGCATATTGTATTAAGAGGTGATATAACCGTGACCATATACAACTGCACTTCCAGACACTCATGGAAAACTATATTCCTTAAGTGTGCTTATACATTTTATTATTACAACATATTCACAATACCTTTGCAATAACCGTAACCGTATAAATGATTCTATATGTTTCCCAATACGACATTAACAACTATAACCATAATAGGACCGTAGCCGTAGAAACAATTTCGAACTTCACCGTAAATGGTGTGATAGTCCATTAAAAAAACAATGTGAAGGAAAAGATCAACCATACAAATTCACGTGACTAACCATTTTGGAACGTCCTAGCTATTTTGTGGTTGGCACTGATGCACCTCTGTGACGGAACCAATGGTATATTCCAGAATATTTAAATTTCGTAGAGTTTTTTACCTGTGTAGTAAACATAACAAATCTTTCACAAAAGTTGAGGACAATTTTTGAACTAAAAGTCTTTAAAAAAAAATAAAAAAATTCAAAATTTCCGTTCAAAAATTTCTTAAAAAAAATACTCGATATAGAAAGAAAGAAATCTTTATCTGTGCAAATGCACTAACACTCCGTGTATGATATTAACATCAATATTTTTACAGACCTAAAATTCTATAGTTTTGAGAGTTATCACTTAAAATCATAAGGTTGCCTAATGTCCATTGGGCAGCGAATATTTAGCAAAATAGCTAAAACAAAATTGTGAATCGATAGTTAAATATGGAATGTAAATTAACCCGGTACTGTGAAAATGGCCTTACGTTGAGCAATCGCAAATAAATAATTTTAATAAATATAAAATCCGTGAGTTCCGGCTGCAATTGTGTCAAATTTGGGCATGTTTATTTTCATTCATTTTCATTAGTTATGGTTATGGTCAAGGCTGCAGATATGTCATCGCTCACTTCACCTTTATATTATTTTAAAAATATTAAAAGCTTACGTTCGCATTGAATATCGGGTCCATACCAACTAGCCTGACCTTCGATGGCAAGACATTTAGCACGTGGAAATCCGTTTGTAACATAACCGGTGTGGCAATGATATTGAACTGTTGAATCTAAATCGAAAGTCTCTTGTTCAGGTAGTGCTGAATGACGCGCGTGCTCTATTTGTGGAGGTT
This sequence comes from Merzomyia westermanni, assembly GCA_949987695.1. NCBI lineage: Eukaryota > Metazoa > Arthropoda > Insecta > Diptera > Tephritidae > Merzomyia > Merzomyia westermanni. The sequence goes on from OX465289.1 coordinate 191,065,165, forward strand.
TTAGGCAATAAACTGTAAAGAAGTTAAACAAATTTGTTAGTAATTTAATTTAGTAATTTGAATCACCCTAAGCCAAGTACAGTAGAGGGTTATATTAAGGTGAATCGGAATGGTTCGCTAGAATGCTGTGGCTCGAAATACAAGTTTTTCTCATTTAATAATGCACAGCCCTTTTAATGAATTAATTTTCAATGAAGTCGTATAACAACAGAACCAGGAAACTTGATTGTTCATTAAAATGTGACGATAATTGGATTGATGTAAGATGAATATGCGCACTTTGCTATCGCTACTGCAGACCTTGTAGTTTATTGAATGTGGTCAACTATAGAGAGACTGAGGTCTACTTCAGCCGGCTACATACCGATCACGTGTAGGGTTGTGAATATCTTCATGAGAAGGGTTGGCAAAATGCACCGAACCTATGGGGGATAACGTTTCCGAATGCGGAAGATTATAAGACTTTTGTGGTACACGAGTCGAAAATGGAACTAGGATACTATAATTCAGCTACAATAGATCTCTTATCAACCCAAATAATTGTACCGGTTGTCCCAAACGTTTCTTTTGATCCTGCACGTGACCTTAAAAATCTCTCCACGTATGAAAACACAGACATTATTTACTAGTCCTTATGCAATCTGGTAATAAGGCATCATTTACCGCTTTCAAAGTTACAACTTACTGTTTTGTTTGCAAGCTGGTTCAGCACCTGCCCAATTGCCATCGGCTTGACAAAGACGGCTTTGAAGTCCAACAACGTGATAGCCATGGGGACAGGAATATGTAGCACGGGCGCCAAAATGTCTGCCAGCAACGGATACCTGGCCCAGTGATGGTTGCGCCAGTTCAGGACATTCACGATCTGTAGAAAAAAAATTTGTAAAAATGTATGCAAGTAAGTATGTCTGACGTAACCTTTTGAAATACTAACTACTCACCTGGTTTGATACAGGACATGCCACAAACACCATCGCATAGGCACTTTTTCTTTTTACTTTTACAATCCTCATCTGAAGAACATTTCCTTAGACATTTTTGTCCAAGTAATGTTGCCTGCTCTTCATCTCTTGGACATTCAGTTGAAGGCGAGTTCCGAGGATTCTTATAAACTCGTCCATCATCGTCTGCTTCCGAAGAATCATCATCTTCATCCCAATCATCATCTTCGTCATCTTGAGGAACCTCTGTTTGCGTTTGTGTTGGCACGGAAATAACTTAAAAAATACGGAGAGATAGAAATTAAATGTTCGCAGAAAAAAAATTATGTCTAAGAATAATGTAAAAACTGGTAAGGGATGGTGGGGTAAAGCTCTACTGGGAGGATAATCATCAAGGACCTTCCTAACAGAAACCATCTTGTTCAGCTTTCAAGCACGACAGGAGAAGTGAACTGAAAAGCGTAGCGGACCTTTCTTTGTTCTTGAGTTTTTTCACACTTTGGACAATGGTCTCTTAGTCTATTCCTTAATATCGGTATTTCGAATCAGTTACTATGATGCAGAGTGCAAAGCTAGGGCTTTTCGCGTAGGTAGTATTTTGACTTAACCTCAAAACAGAACTATTCTTCTTTAGACGGCACGTAATACTCATTGGAATAGAGTCGAATGCTATTGTCTACATAGATCTTAGCGTTTTATCGAAATATTGGCTTTTTTGCTTCGACTTTGGAACTCGAGTATACTCCAGAATTTTAGATTCATTTCTTACTGGGTCTTGCAATAAAGTGGAAAAGTGGCCTTTCATCAGTGTTCCCAACTGCTTGAGATCCACTCCTCATTCTCTTTACGTAGCAGAGATATAACAGTTTCTGTTTTAGAATCTTCAAATTCTTTAAGGAACTTCAGTTGACTTTTTCACCAGTTTTGGCGCTGCAACACTCGTTGCAGTCAGCTTACAACATCAGCACAACCTTGCCTAACCTGGTGTTTTAGAGCAAACAATTTTTTCTGCCATATTTTTGCAAGCCAAACATCAAGTTGTAAACTTTGACCTACATACACACGTACACATTATATACCATACATAAAGCATACGGTGACCATATTTTTTAAAGTGTAAATATAGGACAACTTTTTTTAATTTTGCTTAATGCCATTTTCACAGTGCCGAGTTAACTTACATTCCACAGTTAACTATCGATTCACAATTTTATTTTAGCTATTTTGATAAATTTTTACTGTCCAATACAAAATAGACAGCCTTATGATTTCTAGCCCGAGGTTAACTCACCAATGCTGAGCGGTTAAACTCTAGTTAACTTAACTTGAAATTTTAAAATATAGAGTTAACTGTGGGCCGTTAGTTAACTCGCCACTGCGAAAATAGCCCTTAGAATTACTCAAATGTTTATGCACATATTTCTAAAAATAAAATAAAATTTAACTAAACGATAAAAAACTTAACCAGAAAAAATTGTTTGTTTTTTTTCGGTAAACGATAATGTTAACGTTAAGATACACCCTTGGTCACATCTTTACTAAGTAAATTTGAGCCTACTTTGGTCAATGGCATTGAAGCTTAAAAATAGCATACAAATTACTATGGTGGCTTAATTTTGAAATTTTTTGTTAAACAAATTTTAACATTGAAATCGAAGTGGCAAAAGTAAAATACGTTTAGATGGCCCTCTTAAGCATATGTAGTTAAAGAAAATAGTGGGGGTGAAGAGCGACTGCCCATTTTTATATAGTATTTACTGACTTGCGCACAACAAAAGTATGCTTATATAATAAGAGTTTAATATTTTCGCAACAATTTTGCACAAAAAAGTTTTAGAAATCACTGAGATTCCTATAACTTGCATGCGAAAGCTTCTTCTTTTATATATTATTGTTATTATTTATGTTTTAATCTATTTTGTACCTTTATATATAAGCACCGTTAGCACCAAAAAATTTATCAGAAATTTGTTCATAATTATAGGTAATTTAAATTTTTTTTATTGACTTTTCAATGTACATTAATTGCACAATTATATTTGAATGTGAATCGAATATTTTACTTAATTGACCTGCATTTATTTTAAATAATTTTAAATTTGAGACCAATATCTTTTTCCAAATGTATTTTAATAATTTAATCGATTGAACTGACTCGCGTATCTAAAGATGCTGCAACTTAAACTAAACGTGAGCGAGGAAAGTGCAAACTACGACTTGAGCAGAGATGCTGCTGAGATGTCAATAATACAGGTGAAATGCCAAAATAATTCGAGCTGCGTCAGATGTGACATATTCCAAGGTGACGGGTGTAACATTTCAACCTATATTTGAAGGTTTAGAACTTTGAATATAACTGCAGCTCTGGTTTAGTGTTGGGTATGAGTTCCGCGATTTCCCGTGGTATGGTGGTGGTGTACTAGCCTACTATACCGAAAGATCACTGGTTCAAGTACCGGTACAGGTAACATTAAAGGTGTTTTGAATAAGAAGTTTGGTTTAAAATTCCAGGAAAGTATATCGTGCCAAATTATTATTATCATTACACCGCGTTACACATATTCTGTCCTATGAACCGCCTGTGTGAAAGACTTTGGATCGATTTTTAACCCTTTTATTTATTTTTTTGGATCCAAAGTCTTTCACACAGTCGGACAGACGGACACTACGACCTTTATACTTTATACATAAAAAAAATTCTGACGTGTACATGAAAATCGCCGATACACGTGTATTTTTATTTTTTCTCCCCTTTCCGAAAAAGTATATTTGGTTCATAGGACAAAACTAAAGCTCGTTTTTGTAACGCAGTGTTATTACTAAGTTCCATTGCATAAAAACCTTTTCTGAAGGCTGAAGCCACTAAGCCTCTGTGGGAAGCACACTTCGTTATGAAGACCTTGACAAACGTAGGTACGATGATGAGAAACGCCCATACCTTTGCTGTTTTGATACCCGCCTATCTAGTTGTCGTTCCTCTCAACACGAAGTCTGACATCACTCGGCTACAAGAGAAGCTGTAGATGAGACAAGCCTATACCTATCGGATGAGGCATCTTAGAATACACCCGCGGTATGGTATTCCTGTCGGAAGAGTTTACTGAAATCCACGAGAAGTGTAAGTACCCGAACGTACCGAATTCAATACGTCAAAGGAATGCCCATATCCGTAACATTCTCTTATAAATTCGGATGGTGTTTTGCTGTTACACACTGAACAACAAGGCCTCAAGGCCCAGCGTTACTTGCACCTCAAGATGATATTAACATTAACATGAACATTAACATTAACATGAACATTAACATTAACATGAACTAATGTTTACGCACATTAACATGAACATTAATATTAACATTAATATTAACATTAACATGAACATTAACATCCGTCTGTCTGTCCGTCTGCCTATTTGAACCAGGGGTGCAAAACGAAATACATATACAACATACATCTTCTCTCTTCACTCTCATTAGCTATAATGCAAACGCACGCCACCGCTAATGGTTATGAGTACGGCAAACATGCGCCAGGCCTAATGGTTATGAATGATGGAAACTTCATATACGAGGTGTGTTCAAAAAGTATCGCGAATTTTGTGTTTTTTCAAAAATTATTTATTTATTCATGAATATCTATTTTGTCCCCTTCAAAGTAATCCCCATGAGATATTATACACTTGTGCCAACGGTTTTTCCAATTTTCGAAACACTTCAAAAAATCATTTTTTGTATCTTGTTCAGCTCCTCCTTCGATGCCGTCTTTCTCTCGTCAAGAGAAGCGTAACGTTGTCCTTTCATGGGCCTCTTCAGTTTAGGGAACAAGAAAAAGTCACAGGGTGCCAGATCTGGGGAATACGGTGGCTGCGGCATCATTAGTGTGTTGTTTTTGGCCAAAAAGTCGCGCACAAGCAACGATGCGTGAGCAGGGGCGTTATCGTGGTGCAAAAGCCAATTTTTGTTCTTCCACAAATCCGGGCGTTTCTGGCGGATTGCTTCGCGCAAATTGCGCATAACTTGCAGGTAATATTCCTTATTGACCGTTCTTCCCTGTGGCAAGAACTCATGATGCACCACGCCCCTGCAATCGAAGAAAACTGTCAGCAAAACTTTCACATTCGACCGAACTTGGCGCGCTTTTTTCGGTCTTGGTTCGTGCGGCAGCTTCCATTGAGATGATTGAGCTTTGGTTTCCACGTCATAACCATAAACCCACGATTCGTCACCAGTTATGACCCTCTGGAGCAAATTTGGGTCGTCGCGGACAGAGTTTAACATCTCATTAGCAATGTTCATGCGATGCTGTTTTTGGTCACAATTGAGCAATTTTGGTACGAATTTCGCGTAAAAATCGAAGACGATCCAAAACACGTGCAAGCAAAGCAGCTGTCAACAATTAACTGAACATTCAAAATGGCCGAGCTTGTCGGCATAAGTGAGAGACATGACATAACGCCACAAAAAATTCGAAATTCGAATATACGTAACCAGCGAAAATTCAAAATTCGCGATACTGTTTGAACACACCTCGTATAGCTAACAATGAAAAGACAATTAATTGGTTTTATTATTAAATTTGGTTTTTGATGTTTAATATAATTTAAAATTACACAATTTTCATGTTCACAATAGTCAATAAGATCTATAAATATATGTTTATACCACTAAACATTTACAAAATATACTTTTACTCCATTTGCTTCAAATTGAAAATTCCTTTGCTCGTCCGTCTGAAAGTAAAACATTTTGGGTGCATAAATATATAAACCAGGACTTGACTTGTTAAACAACAATAATTAGCACTATATACTTGCCTTATCTGGGCGTATTAGTAGCAATTTCACTGTAAAACTCCTTGTTAAATATTTTATACATTTTTTAACGACGCACTTACATTTTGCTCACAACATCAAAGAAGAAAATACACAAAGAAAAACTTGACAGAAGTGTTTGTTTGTGTTAGTAATTTACATTTTTTGCTTGCATGTATTAGTGAGTGGGTCATTTATCAGCTGATTGAATATTTTTAACAAACTGGCGTATACATTGTCAGAAGGAGATGCAAACAGCAGAATCTAAACCAGCAAAATGTAAACAAGCGTGATTTGCATTGCAATTTTGTGGTTTTTCTAACGCTTATATTAAAAACAATTGCAAATATGGCGACATTATTCAATAATAATCATTTTTCAACCATGCTTGCACTACATAATTTCTCACAAATGACAATTTTTCTGGTTTCTCTTCCCTTCATTAGCTAACACCAGACAGTTGCTCTTGACAATCTTTACGCCAGTATGTTGTTGCTTTAGAGTTGACTTTACCCACTTATTGTACCATTTGAAAAAAAAAATATCAAAAAAATTTCGTTTTGTTGTTTAAAAAAAATTTCCTATGTAGATACATATGTAGGTACATATTTACATTCTTACGTAACATATACACATTTTGCAAAAATGAATATTATTTTGATATCAAACTTTTTGCTGCAGCGAAAAGAAAATCTTTTTGATATTTTTTTTTTGATACTTAACAAAATTTAAAATTTTTGGGATATTTTTTTTTGATATTTGTAGAAACTATTTCTTTTTTGTTATACACACAACTTTCACGATACTTTTTATCTTAACAAAATCGAAATTCTATTTTGCTTTTTGATAAAAATAACGTTATTATGCAGGCCTGATTTGAAGGCAAATTTCCCAAACATAAAATTTGCATGAATTGGTATTTTAAAAAAATGTGGTTAGCAGTGGTTGGTACTGAAGCTATTTATATATATAAAAAATAAATTTACCCCTCAAAACTCATAAGAGAAGTATTTTGATTGAAAACAATTAGTTGGCTATATAATACACATGAAAGGTATTAAAATAGACCTGCGTAAATTCGAATGCCATAATAGGTCACTACTAGGGATATAATGTTCGGTTCCACCCGAACTTACACTTCCTTACATGTTTGTTTTTTAGGTTTACCATTCACAACAAATGGCTACATACGAATTTGCATTTGCTACAATTTTCTGAATTCCTAAATTTATATCACTGAGCTAAGCTCATATCCTGGAATTTAATTAAAAGTAATCTAAAATACTTTGAAAGGCCATTAACATTAACATTAAAAAATAGCACTCAAAAGATATTTTTATTCTTAAATGGTTGATATCAAATAAATATTACAACCTATAAGGGTTACCTTGTACTGTGGTGTGCCATATACCGTGGGAATCAGTTGACACTCAAGCATTTCAATTTCTGCAAAATTTAGTTTTCGTGTAAAGATTTAAAAATATCTTTAGTATAGAGAGAAAAATTAAAAATTCGTGGAAATCTCGCTGTTTGAACTCTTGACTTTTACCCGAGCACAACTATTAACGTTAACATGTGCCTTCGATTTATAATATCGAAATTATACCTAAAATTGCTGAAAGTTTATGGAAACAATACAATGAGTACCATTTCGTCTAGCGGCTTTTTCCATTGCGACTCAGTTAACTAGTCTCGGGGCACTTGCCCAATAGGAGATTTCTGGCTTGCACTGACTGACAATTGTCTATTTAAACTCTCTCTATTAGTTATGATAGGGAATTTATAGATATTTGTTAGTGGTGACTAGCCAAAATTTTGCTGTTCATTTCCCTCGCGAAAATCCCCCTAATATGTGCCTTCAACTTGTGGCTTAGGTGGTGCCTTAGGGACCATTCAATTTTTCACTGGGTTATGTTCATCCATGCCTACACCTAAGTGTACATCATTGAATACCATTTGTAAATTGGTGGTTATAATATATATCATGAAATTAATAAATATGAATGCTTCTAAGCGGCAAACGACCCGAACCTCCTACGTACTACAGATATCTAGGCATACATACATACGTCTATTACAAAGCATATTACGCTCTTTGCTCGCAATTACAAAACGTAAATATACAGTTCCTTTTTATGCTCTCCAACAAAAAGAAAGCTGGCGAGCGCACATATAGTGGTAAGCACACGGCAAAGCTTTTTGAATACAACATCGAGAAGTATAAGTAGATTTTATATTATATACTGCAATCAGTATGAAGTGCATAAAATATGGGAAAGACGTGAAATGATTAAATTGTCGAAAAATTCAAGAAAATGTGGAAAACAATAAGAAAATTTATGAAATTCGAAATGTAGTATAGTTTAGTTAAATTTTGAAAATAAAATCTACGCTAAAATAAGTAAAAAAATTCTAATATAATGCAATAAAAAATATATACTTAATTGTAATACCTAAAGTAAAATAGTTTTCAGTGCAAAAAGGACGAAGTACACATAAAAATATGAGACATATAGAGAGTGTGCGAGAGAAAGAGAGAAATTTCACGTTGGAAAGTACTCAAGCAACATACTAGGCCGTTTGTAGAAAAAATTGTTTTTTTTTCTAAACATACAGAAATGTTTCATATTAATTCTAGGGATGTTCACATCACATTTTCCAATTTTCCACAGAAGTTATAAGCGGACAACCGCTTTCGCTGCTTCTGAGTGTTATAAATGTTTAAACGATAGATCAATTTTCATACCATATAAGCATTACAGGGAATTGGCTGCTCTAGAACAATATTTTCATTAAAATCCATGTTAAAAAGTTATAAAAGTTCAATTTTGGGATAAGAAATTTCTCTCCATATTTTATCTAATAATTTTGTCAAATTTTTTCGACTCGAATTTAGAAGGAGACAGCTTAAGAGAAAATGGAATTTTGATAAAAATTTATTTTATTATCACCTTTTAGAAACATCGTAACTTAACGGGGTTTTCTTATAAGTTTTCGAGGTTTACGCGGCATAAATGAAATGCCCCATTAATTTTGCCTAGTTTAAAAAGCAATGTTCTAAGTAATCTTATAAGAGCGGTGCCAGAAATTTTTTATATTTTTGTAAACTTAATATACTCAATGGAAAATTATTACTATTGATATAAAATAATAAAAAAAATACAGTTTAAAAATAACTCATTCATGAATTGTAGCTTCAAAGTAAGACTAAGGGCCGGTTTCACCAACGCGACTAAGACTAAAACTAAGTCGTGACTTAAATTGGCGCAGATTCGAGACTAACTTAATTTTGGGTTTCACCAACTGAGCGACTTAAATAATTTTGAACACAACAACCCGATCAGCTGTTTTATGTAGTAGTATAGTAGTATTTTTTCATACCAGACAACTCTGCGCAGCCCTATACCCCAGTGCGAAATGGGCATGTATGGCCATACACGAAGGAATGTATTGATCTTACACCCATTTCTCTTTAGTTGGAAGGTACTAAATTTAGCGCTTAATTAAAAACGATAGTTTCGTAATGGTTGCATGCTAGAAAACAAGTGTTCACATGCATCTACGCATACGCCGTTAAAGTTATGCTTGACGAATTTTCCGGCTGGGACATTATACAAAACAAATTAGGATCATTACTGACATTTAGGTTTTGAAAGACAGCAACACTGACTTAGTCGAGAATAAGTCAGCTGGCAGGCTGACTAAGTTGTGACTTAGTTAAGTTAGATGGTGAAACTGAAAAGGTGAAAAACCGGCCCTAAGTATTCAGGAAGCTTTTTGAATCAATCGATGAGCAATTTTTTTTAAAACCTGTCGTTATTCAAGCGTACTTTCCAGCAAAATATCGATATCGATTGGAGGAAGATTATATAAATAGCCAAATCTCTAAAATCTGACTTTAACGGGCGACTCGAGAACAAAGCAATTTTTTTAATAGTCTAATGTGCATACAGACATACTTCAATGAAAGTGTGTACTCGTACTGGTACGCTCGCTAGCACAGTTCGTTCCCAGTGCTCCCTCAAAGTGCCAAATCTTGTTGATGCTATTAATTGATTTTATTAAAACGTCACTAAAATTTAAATTAATAAATATTAATAATAGAAAATCAAAATAAATAAAAATTACAAAATTTTTGTTGTGTGCATATTACTTATCTATGTATGCGTACAACGACAAAAACCCGAGTGAACCGTAATACATATCTATGTATATCCAAAAAAAATTCTTTCGCTGTTATTAATAGAATTATTTGTATTTTAAATATAACGTGATAGTGTTTAGACAACAACAAATGAAGCGTGAAAAATCTAATTTCTAATAAAAGTGCAATATATACACAGATAGTTTAACGTACATAAAAACATTTTGTGCTTTTATCAAACCCAAAAAAAGTAAAAAAAAAAACACATTTCAATACTGTAAATTTATCTACTAAAGGAAGAAAATATTGCATTACAGCAGTGTGTGTATACAAAATTCCATCTGTTTAAAAATGAGACAATGGGGCAAAATTGTATGCTCTTGCGAGTATGAAGGTAGTGTAGGACACGCCTCTCTTCCCACTAGAGACTGCAGCATGACATTTGTGGCATAATATACATGTGTATGAATGTGTGCAAAAAGGAAGAGGAAGCAGAAGAAGAGGAAGCGTAAAATAACTATATTTTTACATACATACTTATCCACATACACACACATCCACATTTAGGTGTCCGTTATGTTTAATCATTTCCCAGCATACAATCGGAATCCAAAATTCGGAGGGCCTCACCACAGGCTTTGGTGTTGTGCACATACACGGTCAAATACGTCAAACTTCTTAATCAAATTAAGGAAACCACTATCACCCCACCCTAAATAGATAGAGCGCCATTAAACCGAGTGGTCGGCAGGTGTTCGTGGAGTTCAATAACGAAATCTCAAGATCTCTAAGCATTAAAAAAAAGCTTCCACTTGATGAAGCTTATCCCCTCTATTGTTAAATTTTTACATTTCTCGTCAAATTGCCCTGCTCCTCAGAAGCAGTTTTATTTTTACTACTCAGGTGAGCACGATAATGGCAACAGGCTAAAAAAATTGTTATCTCCCGGTGGTATCTGTTTTTTTTTACCTCGCGTAGCCCGTTATTGCCACTGTCTAAATCCTCGACCCCAATACTCACGATGGTATCAAGCTAACGACTGTGCAACATCTCAAAATCTTGGGATGCCGTTTAACAACGTGCTCAATTTCGCTTTTTATTCAACCGCGATTTCTACTAAGAAATTATAAATCCGCAACAAATCCATCAAGTAACTGGCTGGCAGTACCTGGGGAAAATATAAAGAAACCTACAAGGCAATCGACCACTGATTATTAGTCGCCGGGTTTAGCAGATAAAAACTGTAGGAAGTTGCAGTCCTGTAATGGAAGTCGATTATGCAGTTTAAAGTATTTCCCTAGTTGTGATGATAGTTCAATATGAGTGTAATTCCATACGTTAAACCGCCCAGACTAATTTAGGATGTTTATCGGAGGCATTTTTAATAGCTCAAACAGGTCAAAATGTGACCTCAATGCTCTTAATTTTTTTATTTGAAAATATTTATTTTGAACCGTTAGGTGGCGCTGTCATCTCAAATTGTCACATGAATATACTTTATTCCTATTTTGGCTGTATGGCGTCAAGAAAAAGGCCTTCTTCGCAATTAAATCTAATTACATTTCTTCTTCATTGAACATTACCATCAACATTGATAATATAAATGCGAATGATTAGCAGTACAATTGGGGTACTGTGCATATCTTTTTTTGGCCATAGAATATACATACATATGTACATATTTTCTAAGTATGGGCGAAATCAGCACCATTTCTTGCGGACCCTTTTTTTGTCATTGCAACTTTACTTCGCTTTGCTCTTAACAATAGCTGTGTTCGGTGACAAAACTTGCAAAGTGTCAGTAAAGTGAGAATGACGTAAAACTCTCCCAAAACGCTAAAAGTAAAAAGTTTTCGCCGAACAGGAGTCGGTAAAAACTTGCAAGCAAAACAGCTGATGCTTTTTTAATTGGTTAATAGCTCAAATTTTAAAACTTTTTGTTGTTGCTTTTCGATGTCACGATCAGCTGTTTTTCACTTGCAAGTTTTACTGAGTGAAACTCCCCCAGCAGAAACTTGCAACTCTCTCTCAAATAAATGTTAAAATGGACTCTCTCGCTGCAAATGTTTTGTGTCATCGAACACTTTCCAGTAAAATAAAAATTATTTTAAATTTTATCCTCACCGAACACAACTAATATCTTCACAAATTAACCTTTTTTATTTTGCAAAGTAGTGTCAACTGCTTTCCCGGTAAACTCCCAGTTCCACATCTCCAGCTTATCGGGAATTTTGTTTAAAGATTAATAATAACGGACACCCTGTTGTAAATTTTGTACGTTTGTGTGTGTATGTTGATGTGTATGTGTGCATTAGAGCATGCGTTCCTCCCGCGGTGTTTCCTGAATATTTTGTTGACCTGTTGTACGATTCCACGTGTGCGTACATATGTTCTTTTTGATACATATTAATAGGGGTGACAGCGGCATTAGGCAAAGACTGCACACTAATGGCAGATAGTAGAGTGGTGACTTAAAACAACAAAATTCAAAGGAACTCATATAACGTGCCGATAGGTATCGAATATATCTACTAAACATTGGGCCATAAGAGTGCAAATTGAATTTATACATTTAAATGTGTAATGGCTCCAATTTTTTACTTACGTCGATATGTATGTTCACTAGACCGTTCTAGAAAAAATTGTTTTGTACAATTAAAATATAATCATACAACGTAGCACAATCAGAAGTCGAGGCCGCCGCCTTCTTCTGCTGCTGAATTCAGGTGTCGTTAGGAAAACCTACTCGTGTGGAGCTTCTTTGTCGATTCGCATAACATGACCCAGTCAGCGCATTCTTTGGGCTTTTATTCGCTGCACTATGGTCAGGGCTGCGTAAAGCTCATACAGCTCATCGTTGAATTTTCTTCGATACTCGCCGTTGGCATCACGGGAAGGATCATGAAGTTTCCGGAGATCTTTTCTCTCCAATACTCCAAAGGTCATTTCATTTTCATGCACCTAGTGACATTTCATCGATGTAAACGCTGGTTTCCAAATAGACGATGTCCCTCACAGTTTCAAATTTGTAACTATCAAGAGTGACGTGCCTACCAAGCCGCAGGTGCGCAGATTCTTTCTTTGAAGTCAGCAAATACTTAGTCTTGGCCTAGTTCACCGCAAGACCCACTTTCTTCGCTTCTTTGTCCGGGCCAGAGAAGGCACAACTTAAGGCGCGGTGATTAAGGCCAATGATATCATTTGCGGTTCAGCTCTGCTGCTCAAATTATCTTCTCAAGCATGAAGTTGAAGAAATCGCACGTAAATAGAAGTGTTACTGGTATTAAAACTAACGAATTAAAAGATAATTAATATTCTGGACGAGTCGTTCCTTAAACGGTCTAGTCTACAAACATAAGTATATAAATAAAAGCACATACTATTTTAATTTCGATTTATTTGTAGCTTCATAAAAGCTTAAGTAGCATAGAAGACTTAATTGGATAATTATCATTATATGTAAAAGGTAATAATAATAAAGATGGGCAACGTTTGCAGCTCTGGAGATAAACGAAAGAAAGACAGCATATCAGAGAAATCAGACGAGTGAGTACACATACATTTAAATTTTGCTATATTGATGTTATTCCGGGGTTCACGTTCACAAAAATGAAATTCCGAGCAAGCGCGGGCGATCTCGGGCTCACAAAAGAACACTATTTTTTAGTACATCCAGTTACTAAACTTATTAAAAATATTAACTTATTATTTCACATACTTCTTTGACTATATTAGTCGAGAGAAGGAATGGGAAAGTTACTCCTTCTTTGTGATAAATCTAGCCAATTAGGAACTGCAAGGTATTCCAGGTCCTTCTGCGATTTGATACCCCTACTGCAGTGAGGGGCTGACTTTTCCTTTACTGCCGACTGCGGCCGAATACCTTCTATGTGAATGAGCGTTTGCATTCATTCGCATACCTTGGAAGAACCTTAGTGGCTGCTGGAGTTTTATTGCGTACTATTTGGTAATTGGATTTTTATAAGAACCAATATCTTATTGAGCACCAAAGCACTCAGTAAAAATTATCTTTAGCAAGTCCCCTTCCTGAATCATGCCTTGCTGTATTGTGTTTATTTATTGAGGATAACAAAAATAACATAACAACAATAATTTCACAGTTCCTCGCCGTATCAAGAAGCCAATAAAAAGGAAATTCAATTAACATCAGTTGGGAATAATGAAAAGCTTGCACCATTGGCCGATCCAGAGCCAGTGCCACCAGATGTATCGTTAACAACAACCGCACACAATCAAGCACAACAAACGCCCAATGAAGCCAATAAAGATTCAATCAAAGGAAATCAAGTCATGGGGAAGGGTATGTATAAATTTACTTATTCTTCCATGTATTTATGTGTTTCAGATGTATAAAAACCCCAAAGTGACACCGACTAGTTGTAAACTATTTACTTCTTTTACCAAATGTGAGTCCCAGACCCAGTTAGTTAGTCAAGTATTTCCTACATATACAAGCGACTGGCATTTTTAACGACTGCTCTTGGTACTTTTTTGTTATTATATATTTCTGTGGCGTTTTATTATAACAACTTAAGTCGAATTAAGAAATTAGACCAATCAAAACTTTTTCTGGCGATTTTGTGTGTCGTGTAAGTTTGCAAGACTTTTATCGGTCTTATATTATTTTGTTTATAAACGATTGAATCTAACTGGCTTGGCTAAGTTGTGAAGCAGTTTTGTTATTCAAAATCGCCAGAAAAAGTTTTGATTGGTCTAATTTCTTAAGTCGACTTAAGTTGTTATAACAAAACGCCACAGATTTGTAAGTTCTGAATGGGTCCACATTGTCGGAACCATAGTATATGTCTACAAGTAGCGCAATTTACTCCGGGTGCATTCAATATTAAAACAAACAAATTTAATTAATATAAATCAGTTATAACTATATAAGCAGAAAAACTAAATGATCAAGTTAAGCAAAGTTGAACTAAACAATTTTATTGAACTTACACTAGAAACCCGGGCCCAATAGATTGCGCAATTTTTTTTCCGAGCGTGTTGATCTAAAACATTTTTTAGAAAAAAGTTCCTTTAACAAATTTTCCGTTACATTATAGGTATTATTGTAAACTTTGCTAATTCTGAATATTTATTAATTAAATTTTTTGTAGACTCGGACACAACTACACCGCAGGGCCTCAATGCACCTAGTGACATTTCAAATCTTAAATCTGCACCAAATAATTTATCAATACTTCAAGGCAAACCCCCGCCCGGACGTAAAATCGAGAGGGATAAAAAAATCGTTATTTACATTCTAGCTAATAACAGTACAGAATATAAAAAGCACAAGCGTGTTGTACACGGTCTCTACAAGCAATTTGTTGGTAAATGTCAAAGTAGAGGTTTTGATTTCTTAATCTCAGATGTACATGAAAACGATGTTGGAACAAAAAAAGACTTTAGTAAATTACTTGAGGTCAAGCGCTGGACGCAAAGCCCACAAGAAGCACAAGGTGGTCACGAGGAAGCTGCTAATTGTTTATCGGAAATCTCTAGACACTCATCCACTTCTTACATAATACCGGTATTATTTATGGGTTCATCACTCGGTACACCCATGTTGCCATTAACAATTGAAAGTCAAGATTTCACTTCAGTTTTAAGTGTGGCAAGTGAGGAGGAGAAAGTTTTACTAGAAAAGTGGTATACAATCGATAATTCATATCAGCCGATGTGTCATCGTTTATATACACAACAAATCGATACATATTCAACAGAAGTTGATGGTGAATTGAATCATTTATTAGAAGTATTACTTCGTCTCTTTTCCGATGATTTAAAAGACTCATATTTAACAACGGTAGTTGAACAAGAAATTAATAATACTGTACTTATAAGTCAAGAGCATGCTAAACGTTGTATTTGGATACAAACTGGTGCACAATATACAAAACTACAAGAAAATGCCTCGCAATTGGATGCTGAAGTTTTAAGACGTATTACCAAAGTATATGCCGAGTTGAAAATGCACCTTTCTGAGAAAAATTTAATTCGTATCTTGCCCACTATGAATATATTGGATGAAGAATTGACTGATGTTATCGAAAGTTTGCTGGATAAATCGATAACATCTATATTTGAGGAGCATCAAAATAAAAATAGTATACCAAATAATACCAATGGTGTGGATAAAGTACTACTAGAAGAATTACATCTAATAGCACACTACTCAAAAATATTAGCGCAGAACTCGGCTAATTTTGATATTATGAATGATGTGAAAAGGTAATTACTATCTACGTATGACACATTTTGTAACAGTATTAAAGAAAGGGAAAAAAATATTTCAAAAAATCTCTAATTAAGCAGAAAAATAAAAATGTTTATTGGAAAATATATTTCAGAAACGGTCTAATATCTTTTAGGAAACCTAAAATATTTGCGAGAAAGGCAACGTAAATTCAGAAAAGAGAAAATTTTTATTTATTTATTTTAGAAACGTATATTTTCAGAAAATTGAAAATATATTTCAGGCAATTTGAATTCAGCAAACTGGTAAAGTACTATAAAAAAGGCCAATTTATGTCAGAAATTCACTTATATATTAAAATTTTTCTGAACTCCTTAGCTTTTTTTGAGCTTCTTTTAGATCTTCTGAAGCCTTTTTGGGCGCCTTTTTCCTGTTCTTTTAAGACCTGAAAATCACTACAATTTCTCTAAAATTATTTTTATTTTCTCCACAGATATATTAAAGACAACACACAATGGCCACTGATAATATCTGGTGCTAGCGGTTGTGGAAAGAGTGTGTTAGTATCAAAAATAATGGAAAACGTTCATAGATGGAAACCTGATGCTCACTTGATTTTAAGGTAAGAATAATCAAGGACGTAGAGATAGAGAACTAGAGAGAATAAAAGTTGTGTAACCTAAAACAGAGACTTGTAGTGCATATACAAGGCATACTAGGATCCGTTTTACTAGTTTCAGACTAGTGAAGAAAGATGCGAATATAAATGAACTAAGTAACATAAATTCCAAACTCAGTGTATCTCATTGTTACTATAATGCCAAGTTATGGACAGCTAATGTCAGAGTTCGACCATTTCAGTGTTTTCAAAACTAGCTTAACGTCACTAAAATCATTTTCATTATATTATCAGAACGCAAGTGCTATATGGACGAAATCAAACGAGTTTAGAAATGCAGCATCACTACAAGACTATGATATGATAGCTATAATAACTGACAACTATTACACTGTTTATCGCCATGATAGATACCCTATTGCTAGGGGATGCGGTCGTGATGGAGAAGTGTTATTAACAGTTTAATCAAGCCTGAATATCAGTTTAATAGGTTTGCCTTTTGTTGATAAGTTAATCGAACAAGTCTGCATAGTTGTATCATTTTCAAATGTCAAACGTATTTGTTCGCCTTGGTGTGTATATTATGGGAAACCGAATCGTGACCACAAAATATTTAGCCCAAAGCATGCTAAAAATTATTTCGTTGTTAATATTTAAAAACGAAAATATATTAAAATTGAACCTTTATTTATAGATATGGGAATTTGACAGTTCGTTCGTCCGATTTAACATCATTGCTGGGGTCCATGGCGGATCAATTGTCAATTTTAATTAATGGTTGCCAATCTAACTGTGATCATGTAAGTTTTCTGTACACGATAGTTTTAATACTAATATTTTTCAAACTAATCTACATATATCCATCTTACAGACAATAGAAAGTTATTCGAAGGCGTTGAATGAACTTTTAGAAAACAAAAATTTTTTCGTCGTTATTATTATCGACGCTTTGGATGAAATTCTTAACGAAGAAAACTTGGATTGGTTACCGCTACAACTGAATAGTGCATGTAAAATAATACTCACCGTAACCGATACCGATTATAAAGACGAAACGCCAATATTACAAAATTTTAGTGAACTGGGCATACCGAATAAATGTTTTATAAAAATGAAACAATTTACCGAACGACAATGGAATGATATACTCTGTTCAGGTGGTAGTGAATTTTATGCATCCAATGGTGCACTCAAATTACCTGATGAATGGAAGTTATTACATGGTAAAACTCCTTTGCATGCGAAATCTTTATGGTGGTTAGCTTGGTTGTCTCACATGTCCATTAGTATAACGGATATATCGGAGGTTTTGGATAAAATGTTGCAAATTTTGGAGACAAAATTTCAAACGGAGCAGGTTGAATTAATGTTGCTGATATTAGCTTTATCGCAATGGGGTATACGTGAAAGTGATTGTTTGGGTATATTTCAAAAACAAACTCAATTAGAAGCGCAGGTCGCTTTTAAGATATGGTCAAAATTTTGCTGGTTAATGGGACCGATGTTGTTATTTTTAAAAAATGTTCGTATAGCTGATAAAACATTTCGAAAAGCTGTTTTCAAGAGATATACACATAAAAGGTGGCTGGTACACAAATCGATACGTGACTACTTCGATCGACAGCAGAGTATACTGCCAAGCGCGCAAGGAAATGGACATATAACAAAGTAAGTATCATATAAGCAATAAAACCGAAACTGCAAGCGGTTGAACTACTTGTATAACCAATTATTTTTTCAAACCTCCGCGGAAACCGTCACCGTTACTTTTCATTATGTTTTTCAAAACCGAGCCCGAAAACATAAATGTTAGGTTTATTTACTACACTTAACAGTTTAGACTTGAAAAATAGGTTCTCACTAGGGCTGGACAATCTCTTAGGGAAGGAAGGGTAGGGAGTTTAACTGTAGGTAGGTTCGACGTGGTCTTATTAAATTTTTCACACTATAGTCAAGCTAGCAACTATGGGTGCAAGTACTTGAGCGTTTTGGGTTCGCTAAACAGTAAAACATGCTGGGCAATATAGATATCAACCAAGTGGTGCGCACTAGGGCTTGACATTGTTTGGTGTTTTTTGTGCGCGCTCAACTGGTTGCAGGGGTATCGACCAACTTTCGGTCCACCAAAAGCGATAATTGTTTGGTGTTATTTGAGTGTCGAAGGGGAGGTGTTCATTTGGACTTCATTTATTTATAGTATGTATAAAAATTAATCATCCAACGTTATAATTCTCTTTTATTTACAGTTTAAACTACCAAAAGTACTTAAAACTGCCTTATCATCATTTTTGTGCCATAGTTGAAGATAATGCAGCGCCCGATAAAATTGAAATGCTCTTCAATTGTTTCTATTTTACCGATTTACAATGGATTGCCGATAAAGTCCATTCGAATGGTCCAGCATATTTAATGCATGATATATTAGATTCGGAAAAGTTAGCATTAATTCAGCAACAAACATGGATTCATATAAGTTTTTTAAGAGATTTTTTAAAAAATTATATGCGTGAACTCAATTATGACGGTCATCAATTTTTTACATTAATTAAATATTATCTGAAATCTCGCATTAGAGATGATCCCACACTTAAAGATGATGAAAAAATACGTTCTTGGCTGGAATATACCAATGAGATAGAAATACCATTTATGGAGATATTAAATTGTAATTTGTTCTCTGATGAGGGTATATCGACAAGCAGTTATGATGTGTTGGTCAATTTGCCACAAAACGGTTATTATGTAGCATCGATAAGTACCGAACGTGAGGAAATATGTATTTGGGATGTACAAAGTTGCACGCGCGTACGACAATTATTGGGTATACCACAGCCAACGGCTATGTGCCCATTTGGTAGCTATGAGGCAGCTGTACTATGTCGACGTGAAATACGAGTAATCAACTTGGATGAGGGAAAATATAAGGTAATTCGTTTTTTACAAACAAATTTTATGAAACTAGCTTTATATACTATGCAAATGGTACGGCTCTTGTTGGTATCCGGGTAATCGATAGTCGAGTAGTCGAATAGCAACTATTGAGCAAATATTCGATTTCGAATAATCGACTGTCACTTTTCGAATACTGACAGTTTGACAAACACAATATTTATAGTTTTAAAAAAATTTCAACATATGCTATAGTTGCAATGCATGCCCACACTTCTAGCATTTATTATAACTTTCAAACGTATTAACCGTCAACGTAAGAAGAGAGATACAAAGTATAATAAGTAAAAGATAAGTCGAATCTGTCAACTAATCGGATATAGACAACGAATTGATAAGCCGATTACTAACGGCAGCTGACATCGTGTGGCGGTAGTGCTGCTGGTCTATCAAACGGAAGGTCCCAGGTTCAAGTGACCCGCAGATGGTATAAAAGGTCGTTAGTGGTCAATGGGGTGATAAAAATTACGAAGATTTGTCTTTCTATTCTCAATATAAAATCCTCAAAACATTTGTCATCATAAAGTGCTGTATACTCCAGGCTATTCTATTACTTCTTACCCTTGACAATGACTTTTTAGGGCCATCGCTCTATTCGGTTTGTGAGACATAAATTAACTTATACTTTTATATCATTAGATAACTTTAAAAGGTGTTATGAATCAGAAAATGCCATATTTTGGATTACACGACCAAAATCACGTTGTATGTTTATCACGAAATCGGATGTATGTCCATCTTATGAATCTGGAGTCTGGCGATTGTGTTATGACGTTTAAAGCTGGTGAAGATCGATTTCTTAATTCGCTGCTAGTTTCCGGTGATGGAAGGTTTGTGACACAAAACTCATGATATTTCTACGAAATCTGTAACTCTTAATTACCTTACAGGATTCTCGTATGTGGCGATGAAACACAAAAGCCGTTTCCTCTCTTAGTCTGGCATTTGTCACAGAAGAAACTTCTTTATGATTTGCGCATTCCACATCATGATTTCATCACCTCGCTATCGGCCATTACCTATGAGGGGTCTTACGTTTGTGTGGTGGCCAAAGAGTTGAATGAGCCGACGCCTAATTTTATTGTTGTTTATGATTTACAAAGCGGTACATTATTTAAAAAATGGAAGCCGGCCTGCAATACTGTATCATTGGCGATATCCCAAACGAACGCTTGCGTCATAGCTGGTTTAGAAGATGCAAAAATATTAATCTGGGATTTGATAACAGGAAATTGTAGATCAACGTTAATTGGTCATAACGCCCCGGTGACGTTTTTAAAATTAGATCCATTAGGAAAAGTTTTGCTGTCACGAGATAAAGATGGGCGTGATAACTCCATACGCGTTTGGGAACTGAATACAGGTAAGTAATCTTTGTACTCCTTGCGGTTTAGGGATCGCGCTTTGTAAGCCTCTCATCGAACCGCTGATGATGAAGCCTGTACTTACTACATATCGTCAGCTTAGAGCGTAAACCTGCTAGCTAAGATTAAAAAAATTTCACTGACAGACAAAAAACTATTTGAAATTTCATTGAAAACATAGGAAAAGTGATCAACATAAGTTCGAATTAGTTAGTTTATAGCTAGGATATGTCATGGTTTGCCTGGTTGATGCAATATCCCCTGCTCTGTCGAACTGTACCAAAAAGTAAATTTTGATAAGAAGGCAATTTAGCAGGTTTACACTCTACGCCGGCGATATGTGTTAACTGCTATACAATTTTTTTTTTATTTCTAGGAAAATCACTAGCGGTCTACAAGCCTCCGGGCCAAATAACAGCATGTGAAATACTACCAAATGGTGCATTTGTTGTCGTGGCTTTGAAAAATCGAACTGAACTATTGACTTTGGCTTTAAAAAATTATGGAGAAGCTCCAGATGATAATTGTTATTTGTATGGCAATCAGGATAACCAAAATAGAACTTTTAATCTTGAATAATTAATTAATGAATTAATTAACTAATTAATTGAAAGTAAATCTCTTAAACTTTAAATTAAATTAAGTGAATTTTTATTTAAATAAGTATGTATGTGTCTTCTTAGGTATTTATTTATAACAAACAAAAAACGCACTTAAGCTTGTACAAAATATTGTTAAACTTTAACAATAACAACAACAAAAAAGAAAAAAAATGAACCAAAAAAGAAACAACACATCTGCATTATCATATTTAGGGTAATCACAGTTTCGTGGTAAAATTAAGAGCGACTACTTTCAGCGAGATAATAGCAAGTATCGGGGAACATCCTTTTATTGTTTAATATTTTATTAATTTAAGTTATTAAATGTTCCATCTTTTTATACGCGCTTTTATATACTGTGAACATTTCCTTCTAATAAAAAAATATATACCCCTGAGGGGATTAAGCTGCAAAATTTCCATAGCCATCACGCCATAGTTTTAACATACCATACACTTAAGTAAAGTTAGAAAGTCCGGAAAACTATTCCGAAAAGGTCCGACTCAATACCGAACGAATCAGAAAAAAGGGCGGGTACATATGTCCCCGAATAAGTCCAACAAGCCTTGGCAAAAGACGTTTTTTGGTTCACATTGCGCTCGGTATACCTGCAATAGCATTTTTCAAATTTACAGCTACCGCCTTTTGCGAATATTCCATGCATTCGTTTTTGAAGAAGACTAACTCGCATATTTTTGATCCGGATAACAACATTTACATGCAAAAATTTTAGCTCTATCTGGATCACTGTCAATTAAAACACATTAAATATGAAACGATGGTTACTTCAAATAACACCTCAGCATAACGGTTATTTTCCAAACACTTTGCTTTTTTAATTATCAGCCTTAATTTTTAGTTTTTGTTTAAGCAAGAAAGTATCGAATCAAAAATTTAGATACATTTTGAGTTCATATATGAAAGTTCTCAAAAGGAATAGAGAGATCGATTGAGCCTAGTGCTTCAGTTTGTATTGCCAACAAGATAGCTCTTGCGAGAATTGACGTACAAGAATAGCTTACAGGGTACTTCCCCTCAGGTAGGTTATAATTGAAAACGTACAAAATCGGATGATAACCACGCCTCTCTGTTGGATATCGAAAATTTCGAAAAATAATAAAATTCATTGACCGATGTAGCTACATATGTTGATTCGTTCATCCTATTAATGATTTTTACAATATTTGAGAAAATGGCCTTGGCACCGCCCACGTATGACTGAACAAATTTTAAGGTTTCTAGGGCTAATAACTTTAGAAACCGTTACGATAAAAATACGTAACTTAAAACAAGGCACATAACGGTTGGAGGAAGTGCAACCATTACTTTCTTATTTCCCTTTATTTTATTTCATTTAAAGCTTTCTAAAATACATACTGAAAATCTAGAATAAGTTTGAGTTTTTCTAAAACACATTTAAGCTGCACTTAAATTAACTTGAGGGTTTTGAAATACAGCAGTTTTTTTTTGAAAAAGGTTAAAATACCTTTAAAAAAAGATATATGAAATTTTTTGTGAACATGATACTTATCAAATTATTTCAGTCACGGAAAAACCTACCTGTAGGGAGGAAACGAAGTTGGTTGTATGAAAGATTTACACTCAGGAGCGCAATGTGGGCTGCGTTTCATGTAACTTTAGCCATTAGTTCACGCTTAGAATATTAACCAAATACTTTCATCCACAACAGAAATTTTGACAAATACAATTTTTTAGAGTGCTAAGCTTAAGTATAAGACTTGCTCACCTATAAGAAAAGTACAGAATCTCCAGATAGTAGAATGAATAGCCGCTCAGATTGTTTATTGCGTTTGAATGTGTATGTAAGTCCTTAATTTAAACTAAGTGCAATTTCGCATTGTTATTTTCTATGTGGTCCATTGTTTAGTTATTAGCTTAGATAATGATCTATTATACATATGTGTATGTAATGTATGTATGTATGTACGTAAATGAAATTTGATCAAATGTCAGTACTAGTCACATGAACTGTAAAAAAATACTTCATGCAATACTTAAGCAAATGGGATTTTTTATTTAAAAGAAGCTATCCTAGCAGTAAAATTGCGAACAAGTCTTCACAACGACACCCTTAAAGCTACACTCTAAACTACTGAAACGTTCCATAAACTAACCGAAATGGAACCGGTGAAAGAAAACGGTTAAGAATGAGGTGCTAAGTAATGTCACCGCCCATGAAGTCGAATGGTTCAGCCAGTGCAATTGCATTTTTAATACAAAAAAACATGCATAACACTCCCATATGACATCACATATAAATACAATTCAAAGGTCTGATACTCTACTTTTTTGACTAAAATTGGTAAAACATCAAACATTAAAAATTACTTGAGAGCCAGAGAGTAAGACTCAAAAGTAAGGAATTGACTTTTAGTAAAAAATGTTACTTCTGTAAATTTCAACAAATGGCGGGAAACTCAATCACATCGAATTAGAAAAGCCAAAAAAATTTACACGCAATTTCAAATAAATTTTTCGCCAGACATTTTAAAACGCCTTCAGTTCTTTATTTTCATGTATTTTATTATTTCCCAATATAGTTTTAGTTATTTGTTGTTTTTGTCAAATGTACAACAGCTGATCGTTTAACAGTTTTACCGGAAGTTGTCAGCAAAAATTCTTCTGACTGATAAATAACTTCATTTACTCTCTTTTTTTGTGCTTTCACTAGACAGAAAATCGAGCACTGCATTGATTTTCTGCAGCCTTCTGATTCGTACGTCACACAACTCATATGCACAATGATATAAAAATTTACACTATCAAATTTAAATAAAGCATATTTTTTTAATTATTTAAGCATTGAGGAAATTCATTTCAGAATCGATTCTTCAATACAATTTTTTTTTATTCCCTCATCAACAACAAATAAATTTCAGATGCACACAATTTTTGTGAAAAAAAAAAATGGCTTAGCTCTAATGCGCCAAGCAGATAAAGCACGTCAAATTTTCTGCAGGGAAAATGCCCTTTTCAAGTTCAAACGGGTGGTGCATATTTTCACTTTACCCAAAATTTTATCATTATTTTATGATGGAAATTTCGGAAATAACAATTTGATCGGTATGGGAAATATTTACAGAGTGAAGCATTAGGAGCTTTATTTCTTAAACATTTTTGAAAAACCCATATCTCAATATAAATTCACTACATTCATAGTTAGAAAAAGGCATTCTTAAAACAAATTCTGAGATCAGATGTTTCGAACCGGTATCCAAGATAGATGTTCTGCCACTCTGCCATGAAAATAATAAAAATAAAAATCTTGCAATCTACTGGGTTTAGTTAAACAAAAATAAAATTAAAAATGGTTTGTTTTAATAAAAAATAAATAAAAATCCCTATGTGCAGGTTGAAATTCAGCCACAAAACTTTATTTTATTTTAAATAATTTGTTGTTCTTTTCCTTCGCCCATTGTTCCCTTCATTTCGTTTCTGTTCCTTTTCTTCACTTTCTTCGTCTTTGTCCTTTTCTTTCTCCGTTCTTTTCCTCTAACTTTGTTTCCGTTC
Source organism: Merzomyia westermanni (assembly GCA_949987695.1). Lineage (NCBI taxonomy): Eukaryota > Metazoa > Arthropoda > Insecta > Diptera > Tephritidae > Merzomyia > Merzomyia westermanni. Next base: position 191,090,337 of record OX465289.1, read on the forward strand.
GTAAACATTCCCCTTCTTCCGTATCTTTCTTCAATTTCCTTTCCACACCCTTTAATAGTATAGTTTTTATCTTTATATTTCTTCATTTTATTTGAATTTATTGTATTTTATTTTTTTCCTTTCCTTGATGTTCCCTTCGTCCACCTTCATTTTGGTACCTTTCTTTGATGCCACTTTCTTTTACTTTCAGATAATTTATTTTCTTTTTGTATCTTTTTCTCCAATTCCTTTCCTCTAGTGTGAAAACATGTTTGTAGTGGTGTCATTTTTAAACTGAGTTTTCTATATTATAAATAATATTTTTATTTTTATTGATGGCACTGTAGCTTGAACAGACCAATCCATACATATGTGGATCACACTTTTTCAGCTTCTGCATTCAATATCACCCCTATTGCGAGTGTCGATTTGCAGTAGAATATACATTTTTCGATTGAATCGACTGCATTTTATTTTGGTATCGTGTAACTTAATCAAACAAAAGCTGTACATTTTTAACGTTTATTTACTATATATTTTCTATGTTTTTTAATGATTTATTTTTTAGACATTTTATTCGCAGTTTTCAAATCTCATCGACACGCCAACGACTGCAAAATAATTGTAATAGAAAGATGATCGATTAAGGGCCGCTTTCATAAAAGCCGGTTAACGCTAACCGGGGTTTAATTGACGTATATTGTACGGTTAGCTGTCAAATTAACCGCCGATTAGCCTTTATGAAAGTGGCCCTAAGTATTCACAGTCGCCATTAAGCGATCGGTTCGACGCTCGCAATTGCTCGATGATCGCTAATCGCTTAATAGTCGATTATCTATTCATGTTCGACAATCGCAATTGGGACGTATATTATTATAGATTCTGAACTCTGTTGTACGCATGAAATGTGCTAGCTATATCTTGACTCTATCAAATTAACTCAGAGCCACTTTTCTTAGGACCATTGGTGTCACAAAACCTGGCGTGTCACGTCGTTTTCCGTGCGGCTTCAAATATTTTCTTTCTTAAGCTATTTAGCTAGAAAACGGGCACATCGACGTAAGTATATATATTTTTTTTGCAGACTCCTAGTTAGATCTTGCTGCACATCCGTTCTGGAAAAGTAAGCAAACTTATTTGAGAACTCCCCATAAAATGCTCTGCTCAAATATACTAAGCTCTATAACAAAAAAGAGAAATAACAATCGAAATAGAAATGGGAGAGTCTTCCATTAATACAAGGTCCACATGGCAGTGACCCTGTGGAGTCATCAACTACCGAAAGGTGTGAATTCTTATGCTATGGTAAATGAGTGAGAAAATTCCGTTATCGCCACAGCGTCAGTCAGTAAGTAATCCAGTCTAGCAAGTGCAGCTCTGGCCTACATTCCACTTAGCTGGACAAGGACGGTAGACGCTGACACGTGAATGTTGACAACTGAAAGTCTAAGCGAGGCCTATACACAGCCACATAAAGTCAATATCTACAGCATTCAGCCTAAGGCTAAACCAAGAAGTAAAGTAGAAAGGAAATACAACAAGGATTCAGATTATGGGTGATAGGAATAATTATGCAAATAAATCCAGTGAAATGATAGAAAGTTTCAAAACAGGGCCATATTTCTGTAAGAGCAGTAACGGCGACCAGAGTAAGCCTACAGTATACCAGATTTTCACAGCACTGTAAACGCTGGAGAAGATCTTAAATAAGTCTGCCCCTGTGTCCGATTTTGTTTTTCGATTTCTTTAACTTGCTGTTGGTAAAGTTACTAGTTGAAGCAGTAAAACTAAACTACAAGTAATCCTTATTTTATAAGAGCACTCAATTGCTTGCATAATACTCAATTTATTCACCTTTTTAGTTTAGCAGTAAGTTCTGTCTTCTTTAGACTGAATAATGAGGTGAAAAAAATGTGTATATCGGCAAAAGACGAAGTATTTTCACACACTCCCAGAAGGTAAGATCTGGTACGATCCGGAATATCACGGTGCGTTTTGTTAGACCACCTCGAAATTTCGGGTTGTTGTTGAAGTAAACAGGGTTATACTGAAAATGGCTGCCGTGAGAATGTTCAACTTTCCGATCGCTCCACCTTGCTAATCAGTTGTCCAAATACAGTTAAAAGTGCCGCCTAAAGTGAAGTAGAACAAAAGGTTAGTCGGAGAGCAATCGTGAACGTCATCAGAATCAAATGAAATGGCTCTTGAATTGGGCAGCAGACGAGACAGGAGGCCTCGGCGAGGATATGAAAAAGCAGATGCAGGATGTTTTCGCTGGCTAGGATGTGCCATGCGCGGACGGTCCCATTGAATTGGCAGAAAGTGGTAGAAAACTAGTTGGCTTATGACTAGCTTTTTGTTAGCGATTTCATTTACGCAGCTAACAAACGCGGTGAATTTTTACGACGCATAAAACGCTAAAGATTTTACGCTGGGAGTTCTAGGTCTAGAGTTTTCCTTTTACATCACAAGGAAAACAAGAAGACATCTGAGCATTGAGTTTTTAGTTGTTTTGAGGAACAACTCAGCTCTCAGGTCTAAGGTAGAGCGGCACATATAAAAGCTAGCTAAACAGCTGTTAACATTAATCAATTTCAGAGTCAACTTCTTGTTGATTCATGCAAGTTGCATGGTGTAAACGGGTCATCCAACAAATGCATGGAACTAAATTGGTAGGCAGCCAACTTTAAATCAAAGTTGATTAATGTCAACAGCTCTATACATAAACACCCCTACCAAACAGCTGTTTCGTCAGTGACAATTCAACTGAGCTTCAGAACTATGATAAGATTTCTATGGCGCTGGTGCAAAATCTTATCAAAACATCCCTACCGGACAATCCTGATGCTCACCAACACATATAGACATTTGACTGATCAGTGACAGCTCAGCTGATACTCAGGTCTTAGGTGGAGGGATAGACGTACACAAATGTTTTGCTAAGATTTTGCACCACCGCCATAGAAATCTTTTCACAATTCTGATGCCTCACTACCCATGACCTGAGTATCAGCTGAGCTGTCACTGACCAAACAGCTGTCTGGTAGGGATTCGTGTACAAGTGAGCCGTTTGCGTATGTGTGCCGTATGTGTATAGCTCTATCTAAGACCTGAGTATCATATGAGTTGTCACTGTTTGACTTGATACGCACCAGGATTGTTGATTTGATAGTCACTCAAATTTAAGTAGATGCAACTAAGGTCCGTCCTACTCTTCTAACACCAATTTCACTCTGGTCCACCCCTGTTGAAGCCGCGAGGTTTCTTGGACTTCCGTTTTGAAAGACCAGTATAAGTCCCCGGAATCATAATGATTGGGTGGAAAAGCTTTATAAAAACAATCCTTAGCCGGGCCAATACCGGCTTCGTGGTCCGCAGTATTTCTGAGCAGAAGATCTTATAAATTGTTAACTATTAATATTATCTTTACACCTACGGATTATGATTCCTGGGACGGAGACGCGTGTTTTGACGCCTCTCCCGACATTTTTCGAAGCGTTTTAGCAGTTGACATAGTATGGAATGAATGTCGAAACTAACACTTGTAATGTTATAATCAATTTTATCAAGAATTTAAAGGCTTTATGTTAAAGTTTTTATCCCATCAATATTTACGTAACAGGGTGTTGTGCTATATTAATAGATTATAACCACTACATTTTTCAACAAACAATCCAGAACCGTGCAAGCCTGTGTGTGTGAAAATCAAATCGATTTTTTTCAGTATTTGGTTAATTTCTTCAACCTGTATTTACTATATTTCGCAAAAAATTATGTACGCATTCTTTAATGATATTTTATTGATCAACTTATGTGGAATTTAAAAACAAATATCATAAACAAATTGTGAAAGCTTTATAAAGAAAGTTGAAATATTGCAAACAATAAATTACTGCTAGCAGAGCGAATACAGGGTAGTGAATTTTCATATCTACATACAAGAGAAAAAATATTTTCGGTACATTCTCCATACATACATACCATCAGAATCCATAATCAAAACTAAAGAAATGATTTAAATTTAGTAAGACAAACATTGCAAAATGGCTATTTGTACAATTAGAAGAGCTCCTCCTGTTTAAGATATCCATCTATCGTCTCAATTAATAACTGTGACGGAGGTGCGTGCAGCAGTAGCAGCAGCAAAGTGAACCCAGTGTAGGTTGTGGAGGGTGTTGTTGTTATTGGTGTTGTGTGGCGATTAACATTAGCGCTGTACGATTAGAACAGCGAAATGTTCTCATCCCAGCATCATACTTCCTGTATCAGCAGCTGCGATGATGATGGTTATGATTTTACTAAAAGTGGAAATGCAGGGCGCTGGAAAGGATTATTTATACCGTCCCTGAAAAAGGTGCGCATATCTACATATTCGTTTAAAGTTATATATCATAATTAAAAGAAAAATACAACTTAAATTGTTTTTATTTCATTTTGAAAAGGTGCTTGAACAAGTACACCCACGCTTATCGGCCAAAGAAGATGCACTTTTGTTTGTGGAAACACTTTGCTTACGCATTTTAGCGATGTTATGCGCTAAACCACTGCCACACACTGTACAGGTAAGATTTTTTACAATACGGGTATATAAGGAAATATTCTTGTTTTATTACATTATTGCTGTTGTTATTGCCGCTAAGAGAAGTGACGTAACCATAGCACTTTGTGGCTTAGAATGTACCCACGTTCAAATATACCTGTTGTAGCAGTACTTCGAGATGCTAAGCAATAGATCCTGCTATATTAGGACTAATACTAGAAGGTGCTAGTGCCGGTGCATACCGAAGCCATATCCGGCAAAGGACTTTCCGTATCGCTAACACCGACTCGACACTTTTCGACTCTCACTGTCAATATTGCAGACATCTGGTTAGAGAACAGAGCTTACTTTACTCAAATTTACCAGTTTCGATCTATATATCACTACCCTTTCCGGCATCCACAGACAACGTACTAAAATTGACAGTGGGATTTACAGTCTTTTGAATGACCCGTCGGTAAACCGGCAATAATGAGACTGATATATGTATTGGTGGTCTTCATGATATTGCTCAAGCACTCGACGTAAATTTTAGGTCTAAATTATTATTATTATAAATGATGCCAAGGGGTGCAAACGGAAGTATTACCTGGGATTATCATCTAAGAAAAGCGAATCCCATTATAAGTATGCATGTAATACACATGATACACATATATACTACAGTATCGATACTGTAGTTTAGAGTATACTACAACCAGTCTATTGATACTATACTACAATGTGTGTCCCTGCTATAAGTAAAACTCTCTAGGTTTAATCGACTAAGACTAATGACGTTCTTTAAATAACCTTTCAAATCAAGAAGGACTTTTTTTATATGACATAGACGAGATAGTGGCTGAAGTAGAATATAGTTCTCACGTGGAGGGCGCTGGAGTTTTTGACGGATTTATAATTATTGAGATACAATGTGATGAAATAAGAAATCAACCATCAACATACATATATTTTATTCCATCTTCTTTTCAGGATGTGGAAGAAAAAGTGAATAAATCATTTCCATCACCAATAGATCAATGGGCTCTAAACGAAGCCAAGGAAACGGTTTCCTCCAAAAAGAAAAAGTGTGTGCTGCCAACGGATAGGGTACATAGCATGTTACAAAAGGTAAATTATGCACTTACATTAAAGCCATTAATGAAATTAACACGTTTTGTTAATGTGACCTGCAGTGGTCGGATAAAACCATTTGTCTACCAAGATGCCAAACTAGCCCCTGCGGGTAGGGGTAGGGGGTAGGTATGCCTATCGTAAGAGACTACTAAAATCCACAAAGCATAATGACGTGCAACTTGATGGTTGATATACGGATACAATGCCTCTCACTTCTCATTACCAACCTTTTTCTTCCTTACGGAAAGAGGGGGTGAGATGACCTAGAAGGTTGCAAGTGAGTACCGCAGCATGCCGGGTTCATATCCGACAAAGGACTGTCACTTTCAACAACACTCGCCAAAACCTCCAAAAAGTTGCAGAGAGCCATTCGAGTTCCATGATTTGGTATATTAGGATCAACCTAGTCATTCTGTCTTGCAAGAATTATATCTAAGCATCCATTTCACTACAGTCAGAATCTTCTGAGAGAAGGGGATTATTAATTTTCGAGCATAAGACTCGTAAACAGGCAGAACCTATATTTGTTTTCAAAAATGACTGGGAAACAAGTAATCTGGTGTTTGTTCTCGCCAGACAGTGGCCTCTCACGTCTATGGTTTAGAACTAGTATCCGACCGATGCCTACGTTTTGGCCGATGCCTACGTTTTGGCCGATGCCGGTTAATCGGGCTCTACCGGTGCTGATTCCTTAACAAAAACCCACTTAATACTTATAAATTAGTTTATGAAGAACGGATGCGCCACTCTACATACCCCATTCGTACGTTTTCTGTCACTGCTCAGTGGTGACACGCAAACTGCCTTTTTACCGGAGGAAACTGTTTTCTAGTTTTTACACCGGTAAAGAAATTAGGTTTCGGCTGTTAATTATTTTATATGACTAGGCGTCTTTAGTATCCTATCAGGAAATATTCACATACATAGGTATTGCTAATTTTCACAAATATATTAATTATTACTAAACATATATTTGCTGTCTGTCTCCATTTTCCAGGATGTACTTCAATATAAAATTGATAGTAATGTCTCAGTGTTCCTTGTTGCAATATTAGAGTATATATCAGCTGATATACTAAATTTGGCTGGTAATTATGTGCTTAAAATAAAGCATTTGGAAATAACAAAAGAGGATATTGAAGTTGCTATGTGCGCTGACAAAGTGCTAATGGATATGTTCTCACCAAATGATATGAAATCGAGTACCTTAGCAAATACGCTTCCAACTTTACCAGCACAACGTGCCAGTACCACATACGAGGAGGTGGTAAAAGATCTCATTAACGATGAAAAACAGTATCAACGCGATTTACATATGATAATACGTGTATTTCGCGAAGAATTAGCAAAAATTGTACGCGATCCAAAAGATTTGGATCCAATATTTTCAAATATAATGGATATATATGAAGTAACTGTAACATTACTCGGTTCACTGGAAGATGTCATAGAGATGTCACAGGAGCAAAGCACTCCATGTGTAGGTAGTTGTTTTGAAGAACTGGCGGAGGGTGAGGAGTTGCATGTGTATTCGAAATATGCTAATGAAGTAACTTCACAAAGATCCAAAGATGCGCTACAAACGCTCTTGGCTAAACCGGATGTAAGTAATTTCTGCTAAGTAAGAAAAAAGGGAATTCAGGTTACTAAATACTTATTAATATATTTCCAGGCAATGTCCCTAATGTCAGCGGGTCATGGTTTCCGTGATGCTGTGAAATATTATCTTCCTAAATTGCTGTTAGTGCCGGTATCACATGCGTTTGTTTATTTCGATTACATAAATGTATTGCGAGAACTCAGCCGTTCAGAGGATGATATTGAAAGCTTCAAACAAGTACAGGGGTTATTGTGTCCTTTACAAAGTGAGCTGGAAAACATATTAGGAAGTCTGCCTAAGTAAGTAATACTTTTATTAATTTTTTTATTTCGATTTAAATATTTTTGATTTTGTGCATGTTAATACTTTTTGGGTTTGGCTATTGTAACGAAAAAAATAATCCACGTAACATTGGGTAAGTGATTCCGCATATAAATGCGGACCCTTCCAGTATTAACCAGAAAACTAGCAGACCTTATTTAATAAATCTCCATTAACATTTCCTCTCTTCTAAGAGCTTTGAATGTCTCAAAACTGCTGCCTGGAGCCAATGTGCCTCCTTGAGCTTTCTCTCTTCTTCTGTGAGATATCTTTTGTGGGAGTACCTAATGCAAGGAGTCTCCCATGAGCATTGTAGGGTGTGCGGTTTTAATAGATTCACCACCAGTTTTACTGTCTCTATATTTGTGGGCAGGTACCTAGGCGAATGGGGCGGATTATTTAACTTAACATATTCCAGAACTGGATATATTCTCACTCAAACAATTTTACCCATGCACTCGAATTATCACCAAATCCTATCCTTCCGAATAATCCAAATGAGCCGTGTTTATAATATAAGTTTATGAAAATAATAACTTTTTTATTTTAATTTTTCAGAGAGACGCATGTGCCATTGAGTAGCCGTGCTCGTCGTCAGTTGGCTATTGAACGCACGAGGGAACTGCAAAGTACTGTTGAGCACTGGGACAAGGATGTGGGACAAAACTGCAATGAATTTATAAGAGGTATATATATTCAAATATATATTATTTATGCATTTAAAAATATAATAATAATGTAATTTCAATCCCTTCAGATGATTCCCTTGGCAAGCTAGGCTCTGGCAAGCGTATTGCTGAACGCAAAGTTTATTTATTCGATGGACTTATGGTTTTATGTAAAGCGAATACGAAACGTCAAGCAGCATCTAATGGCGCACCTTCATTCGATTATCGTGTTAAAGAAAAATTTTTTATGCGTCGCGTTGAAATTAATGACCGTGCAGATACAGATGAATTGAAACATTCGTTTGAAATAGCACCACGCGTACAACCGCCTGTTATACTCACTGCACGTAATGCTCAACATAAAAACGACTGGATGGCTGATCTAATTATGGTTAATACAAAATCTATGTTAGATCGTATACTTGACAGTATATTGCTGGATATTGAAAAGAAGCATCCCTTACGTATGCCTAGTCCAGATATATATAATTTTGCTGAACCTGATAGTTCAGATAACATTGTGTTGGAGGAGCGTGAAAGTGCCGGTGTGCCACAAATAAAGGTATGAGCCCTATTTTGGATATTTCAACGAACTCACACAACAGTAATAAAATTTCTCTTGTATTTTTTGTTTCAGGGCGCCACACTGTACAAACTAATCGAAAGATTAACCTATCACATATATGCCGATCCAATGTTCGTGCGCACATTCCTCACTACATATCGCTACTTTTGCACTCCTCGTAATTTGTTAACTTTGTTAATAGAACGTTTTAATATACCTGATCCGAGTTTGGTCTATCAGGATAGTGTACAGGGTATTGATAAGGATACATTGAATTGTGATACAGATAAGTTACATAAAAATTCGCAACGTGAAGATTGGAAACGTTACCGCAAAGAGTATGTTCAACCAGTTCAATTTCGTGTACTAAATGTTCTACGACATTGGGTTGATCATCACTTTTATGATTTTGAAAAAGATCCAACGCTACTGGAAGAATTGGAAAAATTTTTGGGTCTTGTTAATGGCAAATCGATGCGAAAATGGGTGGATTCTGTTTTGAAAATCGTTCAGCGAAAGGTAAACTTTTAAAAAAATAATATACAAAAATTTCAGGTTTACTGGAGGGAGGCGCAATAACGTCAAACAAATGGAAAACCTTTAACTTAGTGCATACCATATTCCGTTTACATTATGCGTTTTTTTACGAAAAAGGTTGTAAACAAACAATATTTGATCTTATTGATTTCTTATTATATTTAAGGCTGAATGAAAGTTCACGCTATCTCTGCTTACGCTTAAAAAAATCACTATTTTATTGTTTTAACAGAAAAACAGTCCCCGAAACTCCTAGGCCATTCCATACTCACCCCTCTTTTTATAATCTAACGGGATCCACCACGCGGATGTGAGGTTGACACTGGAAATTTATCAAATATGTATTAAAAAATTAAAAAAAAAAGAATAGACCTTTCTAAACAAAAATTATTTTTTTTTGTAAAACACTTGGCCTTGAAGTATTTTCCCAGTTTAAAATTTTACTTTCACCAAAAAAAATTTTTCTGTGTAAAATCAAATTTTTACAGTGTATATTTTCGAAAGCTGATTTAAATATCTTTCTAAATGTATAAAGATCCTTGAAATCAGTTAAGCCATTCCGCTATTCCGTAGTAATCACAGCTTAAAAGTACCTATTGCCGTTATTTTTCAAATATGCATTTACTTATAAAATTAAAAAAAAAAAGGCATTTTAGTTTTTAGATATGTTATATATATTAAACAGATTTTGCTTAACACATTTTTTTTACCGCTTGCCCTTTGAAGTGTTTTCTCAGTTTCAAATATTATTTTTATCAATCGAAAATGCAATTTCTAGAAATTAGGTTGTATTTTTGTAGGTAAAATGTGCCTTTTTTATAAGCTTTGATATGAAATTCATCATATGAATCTGTGTGAAACGCTTATCAACAACTTTAAACCTATCACAGCAAACTACCAATCTAAGAATTTGATAGTGCGCTCTTTATTAGAATTTGTTAGAAGAGCGATAAAATAGCATACATTGTGCAAACACATATCATGTGACTCTGATACCCATTGATAATTGTTTTGGACGCCTACTCTTTCATAAAACTGGATGATGAAATATCATGCGATAAAATATCATATGATACGACATATCATCTGACTATGAGCGATATGACATCATCATATCATGTGATTATCAACTATGTGACATTCGTTACCGATCGTCATTAGCATTTATTGCCGCTTAATCGCCGAGGCGATTTTGGCATCATTAAAGCACGCCAGACATCCCATTTAGGCGTTAACTGTCGCCAGTTGGAAACCCCAATGGGATTCAAGTCATCCTCCACTGGTTGTTGTTGTTGTTGTTGTTGCCCCAGATTGGACAGGGTTACACTGAAATAACAGCCCTTGGCCGGGTGAAAAAACCCGGGTCATTCCGGTGCGATAGAACCGGCTGTTGTGGGAATGATCCTCCACTGGTCGATAGCTTCAACTGCTGCCGAACTTCGTTTCTAATACCCATTGATTGTTGTTATTCAGCCCTTTTTCATATATTTTTAAACCTTATTGCGCCCCTAAAAATTATTTTGTTCTATGTCATGTATGTCTTAGTGCAATGCTTATAAATATCTTTTTCTTGTATTCGACTTTAGAATGATCAAGAGCAGAGTCACAAACCGATTACATTTGCATATGGACATAGCCCCCCACCAATTGAACATCATCTAAATGTTCCTGATTCAGAAATTAATTTGTTAACGCTACATCCTCTAGAGTTAGCACGACAATTAACATTATTGGAATTTGAATTATACAAAAATGTTAAACCATCGGAACTAGTTGGCTCGCCATGGACAAAGAAGGATAAGGATGTAAAAAGTCCAAATTTACTCAAAATAATGAAACACACAACAAATGTGACGCGATGGATTGAGAAATCGATAACAGAGGCGGAAAACTTTGAGGAGCGTGTAGCGATAGTGGCACGTTCCATTGAAGTTATGATGGTTATGCTTGAGCTAAATAATTTTAATGGAATACTTTCCATCAGCGCTGCTATGGGTAGCGCATCTGTGTATCGATTAAAGTTAACATTTCAAGGTTTACCAGCACGCTATGAAAAATTCTTGGAAGAATGTTGGGAACCAAATGATGGACGTTTGAAAAAGTATCAAGAACGCTTACGCTCAATAAACCCGCCATGTGTGCCATTTTTCGGGCGCTATCTCACAAATATTTTACATTTGGAAGAAGGAAATCCTGATTTTTTGCCAAATACAGAGCTTATAAATTTTTCAAAACGACGGAAAGTATCCGAAATAATTGGAGAGATTTTGCTTTATCAAAATCAACCTTATTGTTTATCAGTCGATACAAAAATAAGAGTAAGTGGCTCAAATGAGTATTAAAATTACATTATTTATTTAACATATACGCAATATATATTTTTGACAGCACTTTTTGGAACATTTGGATCCCTTCAAAGGTATGACCGACACAGAAATTTCAAATTATTTATATCATGCAAGTCTTCGCATTGAGCCAAGGGGCTGTAAGCAAGCACCAAAATTTGTGAGTAATATACTAGAGGCGTTTTTAAATTATAGCTCAAAAGAATGTATTATTCAAAAATGTTCCCTAATCTTATATTCACCAGCCGCGCAAATGGGCTTCAATTACCCTCAAATCACCGGGTATCAAGCCCCGACGCCAGAATCACACTAGCACTAATAATATCATAAGCAGCGGCAGTACAAGTGGCAATTCCTTATTACAAGCAACATCAATTTTTGGCACACGTGCAGCGTCTCACACTAGCAATACAATAGAGTCAAGCCATGCAAGTGTCGGAAGCAGCAGTGTTAGCACGCTGCTGGATCAACATAGTCCTCTTAGTTGTGTCTCAAATACGAGTACAAGCTCACCAAATACTAGTGTAAATATAACCGACCGTAATGGTGAAACACAAATGTGGGGCCACAACACTAACACCTTAAGTAGTGTCGGTGCTAGTGGGGTTGGCGCACAGAGTAGTGAAATAGTAGCTAAAAATGAATTTCAATATTCTAATGGCGAGGAAGGTGTACAACAACACTCCTCCGTTGCACCACAATTACCTAAAAAATCGCATACGTTACTAAGCTCACAATCGGCTGGACCGAATACGTGGTGTACTGGCGGTGGTGAGAACGTTTTTAACAGTGGCAGCGGCGCATGTGCAAATATAGAAAAGACACCATCATCCTCATTTACACCCACTTTTGTTGAAACACCCCCAACACGTTTGGAAAATGTATGGAATTTAGGTGAGGATATATGTGGGGGAATGCATGAAACAGCACATCAGCAACAACACCAAAGGCACAATAGTACCACCAGCAGCAATATTTTAATAAGTGAACAAACTAGCGGTGAAGCCCCGTTAACCTCGCCTTTGCCAAGGGTGATAATTAGTCCACGTACGGATGCCAACTGCGCAATAAACACACGTACTCCATTCCAGAACACGCCCCCATCACATTCTCATAAATTTGGCTCCAATCATTTTAGGTGAGATTTATATATATTTGTTGGCGTAAGTCGTGTATTGCAAAAAACTTGACTAACCGTTGTTATTTTAGTATAACCCTGTTTCTTCGGCAAGGAAAAGAGGACGTGCTGATAAAGCAGGGCGAAGTAGTATTACAACAAAGCATTAAAATGTCTTCTCGTTTTATTTTAGTCCAACAAGCATTGGAGCAGCCTATGTGGGTAGTGGAAGTCCACAATTGCCTGATACAGAACCAGGAAATTCACCATTACCTGTTTCGCCACATGTGAACGTCCCATCGCCGCTAAGCACTGAATATCGCTCTGTACCGCCACCATTACCCCCACGACGTAAGGAGCGTACGGAAAGCTGTGCGGATTTAGCACAGAAACGGCAAGCACCTGATGCACCGACTGTAAGTCGAATAAAATTAAAATAAAAGTGTGATTAAAATATATAATTGCATTTACATTTTTCCAGTTGCCACCACGTGACGGTGAACTTAGTCCGCCACCAATTCCCCCAAGGCTTCATCATTCCATTGGCACATATCCTCGTAGCCAAACAAATGAATTTAATAATGTCAGTGGCAATTTGTTGCTTCCACACACTAGTAGTATTATGATTCGTCGTAATTTGGCCATAGAGAAACGTTCATCGACGGAATCCAATTGTGGTAGTAGTTGTAGTAGTGGCAGCGGAGGTACAAAAACAGTGGCAGCAGCAGCAGCAACAAATGAGACTTTGTCTTTATCATCCCCGCTCGCGACGAATTCGGCACAAGGCCCGCCATATCCACAATATACATTACCTACAATTTCTGCTGCTGCTGGTACTACGAGTCATCTTAATGCCGGTGGTACTTCAATAACAATGTCATCTTGGGATGATCAAGCCATATCGCCAGCTCTAAGCTCCTCAACGACGACATCGCCAATGACACCTATGACTCCAATTTCCCCACACATTCCAAGCGGCGGTATACAACAGCAAGCAACAGATCTACAAGCTCCACCACCACCGCCACCTTACCATCGCTACAAATCGACAGCAATTACACTAACATCTGGGCATGTATCATCTAGTTCAATGAATCCATATGCAACAGCAATCGCACATCATCAGCAACAACAACAACAACTACAACAGCAGCATCAGCATCACCATCATGAGCAACGTCTACCCCCACCATTACTTAGTAGTAGCGCGCTACCAGCCAAATCATCTCCAAAAGAATTCTTTCCCATAACCGAAGGCACTCCCAAACTTCCACCCAAACCTAGTCTTAGTGGAAATTTTTACAATTCCTCAGGTAAACTCAATAAATTTTGAGCTCTGTACATACATACATACATACAACTACACACAGAGTGCACAGTGATAATTACGACACTCAACTTTTTAGATTAGTAACTAAACAAAACTCAAAACTAAAACCATAAATGCTGTTAACTTTGTATTTCTAAAAACGTTTAACCTTTTCGAAACTCTTTTACGCTTTTAATTATTCTTCATACTCCTAAACACATGAATATGTATGCTGTTACACAGTGTTATAAAAATTTTGCTAAGAAACAAATAACAACACAACAACGCGTAACTATTTTTTTGCCCTTGCAGATAAAGGTACGATGTTTCCTTACCCAAGTACAAATCAAGATTAATATTTATTGCCTGGCGATGTGATACGGACGAAGATTTTTATCCACTCAGCAAAATACGTTATTATTATTATTATTATTGTAAATATTAAACTGTATTAAATGTAGAAGATAAAAATAATAAAGTAAAATATAATAGATTATTGTTAGAATAAAACAAAATCAAGGTATTTCTGCCGGAATTATAGAACTTGACCAGATATATACTGACTTGACTTCTGTTCATCCTTAATTAAATAGGCTTAGAATGAATTTCCCTCATACTTCGGATATGCTGAGTAATTTGAGCTTTAACTGTAAGATTTGCAAATGCTACCTATCAGGCGCTTAGAGATTAAGCACAAGCGACAGCGGGAAAAAAAATGCTGCCAAGTTTTTCAGTGCAGTGCTGAATGTATGGACCTCTACGCTTAGACTACGGCGAGTACCGAAGAAGATTTATTGACGAGATATATGCAGACAACGACATAGTTCAACTAATTAGAACCCAGCTAGTTCATTCACTAGGCAGAATTCACTCTTAGCCATCAATCCACCCATGGAAGCAAAGGAAGAGGGAGACCACCACGCCGACGGAAGAACCCAGTGGACCCGATTTGCGATCCCGTGGTGTTTCCAATGCCGCTGAGTGGAAACTCAGCTAACGGTGAGAAAGCCGTTCCAACCAATCCAATAAAAATCAATGTAATAATTTATATGGTATGGTTAAGATTGAGGCGCTACCTTTTGAAATGGTTGCCAAATTTTTTCCTGGTAGCTCAAATATTGACAGAAGTTAATTGTTTTACTAGAAATCAGTCCATGCTTTCTGGTATTACGTATTACTCTCTCGCCCTCAGCGAATTTTACTTTTTGACATTTTTACTAGTTTTAGTCAGATAAGTATTGGACGGTTTTTGAAAAACGTTTTTACGCTTCACCACCGCTTGCAAAGTCAAAAGTTATAGTGGAGCCTGTACTATAGTAAAAAAAAAAACTAATTTACAAACTTTCACGTTTTACTACATGTTACTTTATTTTCTTTAAAAGTTTTGTCAATTCTATTTTCGAATTTATATAGGTAGCCTTCGAAAGTTATACTTACTAATTAATATACTGTTTAAAATATATATGTTGTTGTACTTCATGCTTATAGAGAGAAATTTAAACTTACAATTGGATATATATGTATTAAATTCGTGAATAACTAAATCTACACACAAACATACTATATATTACGTACACAGAGTCGAAACTACATACTTACTAGTCAGACACTACACCTTATAATGCATTGTTCTGTCTACTCGCTGACTAGCAGGCTCGTCAGCTTTGCTCCAAACTCATCCTATATAGTATTTCATAACAAATTTAAATTTAACACAAAATTATAAATTACATCCCAGTGTTTCGATCTCATCCAGAAAATATTTCATATCATCTTCGGTAAGATCTGAACTTTGTAAAACTAATCTGAAGAAATTTGGTATCTTACGTAAAGGTTGATAGGTGATCATCATTGAACCTTTCTTTATCATACCCTCTTTAACTTTTGGTGCAACCGCATTCAATTTAGATATGTATAGCTCATTACGCTCCATATTTCGTATACTTGGCGGCACATACCAAAAGCTTACGTTTGTGCACTCAGGTTCGTCTAGTACCAATTCGAATCCAGGTCTTTCTTTGATTAATTTAGCTATATACTCGGCCATTTTGAATGCTTGATTAACATGCTCTTCCAGGCCATTTGTACCTTTTGCTTTCCACATGAACCAAAATTTAAAGACATCAGCACGACGGCCACATTGAATATGCTTATCACCGGTATCATATGAAGTATCATAAAATTTATCCTTTTGGAATAGATATGTTGCATTTGTGGAATGGCATTGGCTCAGTAAGTCCTTGTGTCGTGTGAGGAAGGTTGAGCATTGTTGGGAAGCCGTTAAAAGCTTATGTGGATTCCATGTAACAGAGTCGGAACTAAATAATGTAAATGAAAACGAAATATAATCATATTAGACTATAGAGAAGAAAATATTATAAATATGGAAATAACCACTTCAGAATAATTAGAACTTGTTGATAGTGACGGCAACTGACAGTATGGAGCTTAAACCTAATATTCACTGCAATGTGCCCCCTAAGCTGTGTTCGGCGAGGACAAACATTTTTTAAAATTTTTGCTGAAAAGTATTCGGTGACACAAAACATTCGCAGGGAGAGAGCTTATTTTGACATTTCGTTGGGAGAGAGAGTTGCAAGTTTCTGCTGTGGAGATTTCACCCAGTAAAACTTTTATCATTATTGTATATTTTCATATCCACACTATCTCGGAAGCGAGATATGCCAATATGAGGATCAAACGAATCAAACGATCAAATGTATTTTAAGTCGTATTGTAGGTAGGGTTACAACCTAAGGTTGCCACCTAATCCCAATATATTTATTTTTTGACATTTTCGCTATTATCTCGAAAACGACTTGATGCTTTTGGATGTACTTTTGAACAAACCAATGACATTATTTACATGTACTATGCCAATAAGCTACATTGCCAATAATTGGAATAATTGGAGAATTATTCTCCTACTTAAGCATTTGCTACTAGGTTTTAACAGGGTTGCCAGCTATTTGAAATTTTTTAATAATGGAGTGAGATATGCTAATTTGGATATCAAACGAATGGTATTCTACGTAGGCAAAGCGTGTAACAAAGCCTATACATTATCATTATCGAGTACCTTCTCCTATAAAGTCGCTAAGGAGCTTCTATGCACAAGTACCATCTAATCAAATCTCGAGGACATATCCGTAGGCAGTTACACATGCAGGAGCATCCCTCAAGATGGTATCTACTCGGAAGTTGTAACACTGAGTAAGCGTAAGGCCAGCGAGCTACTACAACGACTTAACGGAGCCCACGCAATGGTTACTGTTCAAAAATCTAGTGAGTCTAAGTTTGAAAACATGTGTTGTAAGTTCCTGGTCACAGTGGTATAACTGGAAAGGGCGTTGCCTAACTGGAAGCCCATTGGTCAAAACGAGGTAAGCCCTTATGCTACGTGTCAGCACTGGGAAAGCAATTCGCAGATATTCAATAGAACCCACTCTGAGGAACAAGTTTTTCTCCGTATCAATGTTATGCAAAATATGGCTTACACAGGGCCTTCAACAAACAAATTCTGAAATAGGGCATTCCGCTTTCTTTCGAAAGGGAAGAAGACTGAATTATTTAGATTTGTAAACAAACGGGAATTCGTTCCAAAACAAATTGCATATTGCTGTATCAGTGAAAATCTGGAACTATCCCTATGAGTTTCTTAATAAGGAAGAGGAACATCCGACATCGTTCTCTCAAAAGCGAGAGAGTTTATGCCAACAGGAAGTTTAAGGAGTTTTTTTCTAAGCACTTGATGTCTATGACCATCTAATTTTGTTGCGAAGTCAACTTTATCAAGATAGTTTGGGTCGTTAGCCTAGCGAGAATTCCATAAGCCTTAGGTACCATATTGATAGCTCAGTAGCCACTTCAATGTCATTTTACAGGTTTATTTCACTCTAATATTAAACGGATTAGCATTGAGCAGAGTGTATGTATGCGTGCTGGGTAGCAATGTGATCAGTGGTGGAATTAACTAACTTATAACGATGCGATTTTTCGAGATTTTCATTAACGATTTTGTATCCTGCATTATCGGCTGTGCTATTCACTAACTTAGCTATAACGATTCGGGGTTAAGATTCCTCATCCTGCGATAAAACGTACGCTAAGTACTCAAATGCCATTTTTTTGATAATAATATTGATAAAATAGTAATATTATTATAATTTTCGCTAAAAACTTGTAATTATGTGTTGTTTATTTAACGACACAGATAACCACCCCAAATTGTGTGTTGTTTACTTAACGACACAGCTGATCGCGAATAAACGAATATCGCTAAAAAATGGTTAGTGAATGCCGATATCGTTATAAATATCGTTACGATAAAATGTCGATTGCGAATGTCGTTATAGAAGTTAGTGAATTCCACTACAGATGCGTTAATAACATCTGTTCACTAATGCCGTATGCAACGCTGAGGGTCCTGCTGACGGCCATTTCGCCTACTGGTAGCGTGAAATAAACCACAAGATTTTATCACCGATATTAGCAGCTGACGCCTGTGATAAGAACTTCAAGTAGAATAATTACCGTTGGATGCCATCTAATAAATGACGATATTTTTTTGAAACTAAAGCTCCACCACCCCAAGCTGCATCAACGTGAAACCATATGTCATATTTTTTACAAATATCAGCTATACTATTCAGATCATCGAATGCGCCCAAAACCGTTGTACCCGCTGTAGCGGAGACCATTAGGGGTCGAGCACCTTCACTTAGACAACGCTTGACTTGCGACTCCAAATCTGTCACATCCATTTTCCCCACTTCATTTGTTGCAATTTTGCAGACATTATCGCTGCCGAAACCCATGAACATAGCCAACTTTTCCACGGAATAATGTGCGTCCTCTGATGTGAAAATAATTAATTGCTTTCCTTCAAACAGTCCACATTTCTGGAAATAAAAAAAAGTAAAATAGTTTAATTAGTATTTAAAAATGAACGAAAATGGATTTTTACGGCCGAAACAACTTAAGGCCAAATCCGAGCCTAACAAAACGGTAAGCAATCAATCATTGATTTTAAAGCTAGATTTTTTTTCCGAAGCCGAACAGAATATAGAAGACATTTAAAATAACGTTTCGATTTTGGTTTTTATTTCGTTCTTCAAAATTTTTTCGGTATCGCACCAGTGGTGGAATTCACTAACTTATAACGATGCGATTTTTCGAGATTTTAATTAACGATTTTGTATCCTGCATTGCCGACTGTGCTATTCATTAACTTATCTATAACGATTTGGGGTTAAGATTCCTCAGCCCGCGATAAAACGTACGCTAAGTACTCAAATGCCATCTTTTTGATATTAATATTGATATAATAGTAATATTATTTTAATTTTCGCTAAAAACTTGAAATTATGTGTTGTTTATTTAACGACACAAATAACAACCCCAAATTGTGAGTTGTTTACTTAACGACACAGCTGATCGCGAATAAACGAATATCGATTAAAAATAGTTAGCGAATACCGATATCGTTATAAATATCGTTACGACAAAATGTCGATTGCGAATGTCGTTATAGAAGTTAGTGAATTCCACCACAGGGTCGGTTTCGGTTTTATAATAAAAATATGAAAACAAGTTTTAATGAAAAAATTTACTAAACAGACCGAACCTGGCGGATTAGCTGTCAAGGCGTGTATTATGAAAAGAGGAGATACGAGAAGATTGAACCTAATGCTCAATATCTGGATAAAGTACTATCTACACTTCGTTATACTGTAGTGTTAATGTATAAAAAGGAGCTAACTGTCGTTGGCAAGCTTTGGAGGCTCTCATCAAGGATAGAAAATGCTGGACCGAATATTCAATTGTGTTCTTGGTTTAATGTACCACAAGACATTGCAAGTACTTCCAAAAGGATATACATCGTACTCTGTATGAGTGTAGTAGGGCTCTGCAAACCATTGATGTCGCCATGAATATTTGACGTGTACTACAATTAGGCAATGCCCAGGACGATAACTAAACATAAATTACACAAAACTTGGGCCAGAATGATCTTGTTACTTTGCATATGCTTTCTCAAGATCAGAGTAAGGGTGAACAGCGGAATCCCGAGTTCGTTACGCTCGGTTCACAAGTATCCTATCGGCGGAAAAGATCCGCACGACAGTTTACCGATATATTATGACTCAAAATGAGATCGAGCTCCCAACAGAAAACTCCCTTCCTACCTTCCCCACCAACTACATTCCATACGTGAACCAGTAAATTGGTCCACTGGGCCTGTAGTTCACACACCTTGCCCACAATGTCTTGTATCACCACCGCATGTTACATATCGACCCCTTTGCGCGAATTATCGTAACGGACATTTTTTCGAAATTTACTTTTTTGATGCAAATTTGTTCTATATCCATCAGTGTTTCACCTGGTATAATATTATAGCTGAAATCCGTACGGTGGTGCCAAAAATGAGGTTTTCTTTTTTATCGTAAGGGACAAACAACTTTTTTCTTGAGCCCGAAGTTATCGTATCGCCCATATAAAAATATTTGGAATATAGCTAGCAAGTAATTTGATGTGCTATTTCCCGCTCAACCTTAAAGTAGAATGTGAAGGGGAACACTGAAAGACCCGCCAAAATACCGCACTCATGTCACCGGAACATCATTTACACAGCAAGGTAAAAATGATTAATGTGAAGTAGGCTAATGAAACGCTGAGCAGGCAGTTCCTGTTAAATTGCTGCAAACCGCATCATCCTAATAGGTAATTTCTTGAGGCAGCTCTATCCCCAGTCGATAAGAACACATCTCCGTAAGCGCTACGATGAGATCTGACACCACATAACAACGCAACCAAAACTACATAGGTCGGCCCTGAACCATATTCATACATAGGGAGACAAGAGTCCCTCTGACCCAAAGTCCATCTGAGTACTGTAATAGGTTGACCGCATATATGTCGTCCCCGCACGATACCAATCACCTGCTCGGCGGAGCAGACTCTTCTAACACCAATTTCACTCAAATTCAATGTATAGTTATTTACTTTTGATGTTATCTGCAAAAAGACGAACTCGGAAACTATGGTATTGAAGGCGAGTACACTAGTCCCTATATTACCGCGACCTCGTCATTAAAATTACAAAATCTCTACATATAATAAAATTGTAAACGGTCGATATCTGTACATTGCAGATATTAAAAAAAAATCGATAGCAGGGATCATTATTAAGCCAATAGAAACCAAATAAAATGTTTTTAGAATTTTTGTCTGTCTGTATGTTTGGGCACGCATCACTCAAAAACTGCTAAATGGAATTGAATGGAACTTTTACCGCTATATTATTACACCTTTTCCAGATTGAATTCAGAAAACTCCAATTATATTTCAGAAAACGACAATTGAATTTCAGATTTGGCAATTGGATTTCGGAACATGTCAATTGAATTTCAGAATGTGTCAATTGGATTTCAGAATAGACAATTGGAATTCAGAATGTGTGAATTTGATTTCAGAAATAGACACTTGGATTTCAGAATGTGTCAATTGGATTTCAGAAATCGTCAAGTGGATTTCAGAAAATACCTTTCGAACTGTTTTTGCGATGCTAACACTTGATTTTGTATAAAAAAGGCCATGAAATATGCAAAACTTATTTGCTATGGAGTAAATTAATTCCTAAATTTTGTGCCGGTCAGTTGTAATTGTTCTTAAAAATAGAGTTTCGCGATAACTGTGTAATTTATATTATTATTCTCCAACTTTGCGTAATAAATTTGTTTTTTTTTGAAATCCTATTGACGCCTTCCGAAATCCAATTGCCTATTCTGAAATCCAATTGACGCATTCTGAAATCCAATTGCCTAATCTGAAATTCAATTGATGTTTTCTGAATTCAATATGGAAAAGGTGTAGACGTTTAACTTAAAATTTAAGATATCATTTGTTCGACCAGTTTAGGAGATATTGAATGACATGTGGACCAAGGTGACCCAAAATGTGTTTAGTACAATATGGGTTTTATACGAAAGGTAATAATGAGTGCTGCAATAAGCGATGCAATTTCTCTCTCTATGGCGCGATATATGTACAACAGGTATATCATCATAAACCTCCTAAGAGATTTTTGCGCCAAGCTTCTCTTCCAATTTGTGGTGTGCCGATTTGAATTTTCCCTACAAATTGGTGGGACCTACAGTTTTTTGCCGACTCCGAACGGCATCTACAAAGGAGACAAATTTTTGCTGAGAAGCCTGTCATGGCAGAAATACACTCGGAGAGTTTGCCAAACCACTGCCGAGGGGCGACCCCGTTTTGAAAAACTTTTTTCAAATCACTTTTGATGTTACCTGTACCAGGGCTCGAACCATGGACCTTCGATGTGGTAGGCCGGCAACACTACCTTCACACCACGGCGGCCGCCAAGCGATGCAATTTAGTTTCATATATTATCTGGTATGGGATATAATGATTAAAATCGGACTCAGTCTATTATTAGTTCTGAGACGCAGCGAAGCGACCGGGGTTTAATAGTTATGGAATAAAACACTTGCCTTTGTCATGTCTATATATTTTTTTTAAATTGTCGTAAGGGACATTTATTCAAACGCACTCATAAAATATTGAGAGCGAAATTGTCGTAAGGGACAAATTTGTGATTTTTTCGCAAACTACGAATTTTTTCAAGAAAAAAAATAAGAGGTTCAGTATATTAGTTAACTATCTAACTGCGTGCTCAATTTCTTCTTCTTTAAATGGTCATCTAACCGCCTGGGCGATTTTGACCGTCCAACATAGCTCGCCAGTCGTTTCTTCGTTGCGCCAACTGGCGCCAATTGGAAACACCGCGGGATCGCAAATCGGTCTCCACTTGGTCCTTCCATCGGAGTGGTGGTCTCCCTCTTCCTCTGCTTCCACCGGCGGGTGCCGATAAGAATACCTTCTGGGCTGGAGCATCTTCGCTCATTCGCACTACGTGGCCTAGCCAGCGAAGCCGCTGTGTTTTAATTCGCTGAACTATGTCGGCGTCTGCGTAAAGTTCATACAGCTCATCATTAAATCTTCTTCGGTACTCGCCGTCGCCAACGCGTAGAGGTCCACAAATCTTACGAAGAACCTTTCTCTCGAATACTCCCAGAGCCGCCTCATCAGATGTTGTTAGTGTCCACGCTTCTGCACCATATAGCAGGACGGGTGCGATGAGTGACTTGTAGAGTGTTATTTTCGTTCGTCGAGAGAGGACTTGACTTTTCAATTGCCTACTCAGTCCGAAGTAGCATTTGTTTGCAAGAGTGATTCTTCGTCGGATTTCTAGGCTAACATTATTGTTGGTATTAATGCTGGTTCCCAGGTAAACGAAGTCCTTTACTATTTCGAAATTATTGCTGCCAACAGTGGCTTGGTTGCCAAGGCGCGAATGCGCTGACTCTTTGCATGATGACAGAAGGTACTTCGTTTTGCCCTCGTTCACCACCAATCCCATTTTCCCCGCTTCTTTTTCTAATTTGGAGTAAGCAGAAGTTACGGCGCGGTTGTTAAGGCCAATGATATCAATATCGTCAGCATATGCCAACAGTTGGACGCTTTTATAAAATATTGTTCCAGCGCGGTTAAGTTCTGCAGCTTGTATTATTTTCTCCAGCATTAAATTAAAGAAATCGCACGATAGGGGGTCACCCTGTCTGAAACCTCGTTTAGTTTCGAACGGCTCGGAGAGGTACTTCCCAATTCTGACCGAGCTGGCGGTGTTGCTCAAGGTCATTTTGCATAGCCGTATAAGTTTTGCGGGGAAACCAAATTCAGACATAGCGGAATATAGGCAGCTCCTTTTCGTGCTATCGAAAGCGGCTTTAAAATCAACAAAGAGATGATGCGTGTCGATTCTTTTTTCACGGGTTTTTTCCAAGATTTGGCGTATTGTAAAAATCTGGTCGATGGTAGATTTACCAGGTCTGAAGCCACACTGATAAGGTCCAATCAGTCTGTTCACATCAGGTTTCAGTCTTTCGCACAATACGCTTGATAGGACCTTATATGCGATATTCAAAAGGCTGATTCCGCGATAGTTGGCGCAGTTTGCAGGATCGCCCTTCTTGTGGATTGGGCAGAGAACACTTAGATTCCAATCTTCAGGCATGCATTCATCCGACCAAATTCTGCATAGAAGCTGATGCATGCGCCTTACCAGCTTCTCGCCTCCGTGTTTGAATAGCTCAGCAGGCAAACCATTGCTATTCGCACCTCATTGTAGTCGGGTTGTGGAACGTCAATTCCATCATCTTCGATTGTGGGCTCGGGTTCGGCATCTTCTCTGGTTTCTTGCTCAGTTTCTCCATTTAAAAGGGCAGAGAAGTGATCCCTCCATATTCTGAGTGTTCTCTGAACATCGGTCACCAGGTCGCCGTTCTCGTTCTTACAGGAGTTTGCCCCGGGTTTGAAACCTTCTGTCATTCGCCGAATTTTTTGATAGAATTTTCGGGCATTATTCCCGTTGGCCAGCATCTCAAGCTCCTTTATTTCACGCTTTTCTGCCTCTCTTTTTTTCGCCCGGAAAAGCCGCCTCGCTTCCCTCTTCAACTCGCGGTAGTGTTCACACACACTCCTCGTTGCATTTGATCTCAGCGTTGCCTTGTAGGCTTCGTCCTTTCTTTTCGTTGCAGCGCGGCACTCTTCATCATCATACCAGTTGTTTTTTCGCGTTCGCCGGAATCCAATTACTTCTTCGGCTGCGGTACGGAGTGCTCCTGAGATATGATCCCACTGCTCATGCATTCCACTAGGTTGAATTGTGCTCTCGGAGAGCAGGTGTGAGAGGCGATCTGCGAAATAATTGGCGGTCTATTGCGATTGCAGCTTTTCGACGTCCAGCTTTCCCTGCGTTTTTTGTTGCACCTGTTTTGTCGTACAGAGGCGGGTACGAATCTTGGCTGCTACTAGGTAGTGATCAGAGTCGATGTTAGGTCCTCGTATTGTGCGAACATCTAAAACGCTGGAAGCATGCCGTCCGTCTATCACAACGTGGTCGATCTGGTTGCGTGTTTTTCGATCGGGGGACAGCCATGTAGCCTGATGGATCTTCTTGTGCATAAACCTAGTGCTGGATATGACCATGTTTCGGGCACCGGCGAAGTCGATCAGCCTGAATCCATTTGGCGAAGTCTGATCGTGGAGACTGAACTTCCCGACAGTGGGGCCAAATACACCCTCCTTACCCACCCTGGCGTTAAAGTCGCCAAGCACGACTTTGATATCATGACGGGGGCAGCGCTCGTATGCTTCTTCCAGGCGCTCGTAGAATGCATCCTTTTCCACGTCGTCCTTCTCTTCCGTCGGTGCATGAGCGCAGATAAACGATATGGTGAAAAATCGTACTTTTATGCGGATTGCAGCGAGACGCTCGTTCACGGGTGTGAACGACAGTACTCGGTGACGGAGTCTCTCTCCCACCACAAATCCCACGCCGAATCTGCGCTTGTCTTCATGCCCACTCCAGTAGATGTTGCAAGGTGTTTTGATCGTGTTTCCTCGCCCCGTCCATCGCATCTCTTGTATGGCGGTGATGTCAGCTTTTGCTTTCCTCAGGACCTCAACCAGCCGGGCAGCGGCACCTTCCCCATTAAGGGACCGGACATTCCAGGTACATGCCCTTATCTCATAATCCTTATTTCGTTTGCGGGTGTTGTCATCTAAAAAAGGGGTTCTCATATCCGAGGCTTTGTTGTTGAATTTCATTGGAACGTTGTTTTATGTGGTGGGTCCCAAACCCAACGCACAACCCGTTTCACGGGAGGTTGAATTCTATTACACGTTTGTATAGCGAGCCGCTTGATCCAAGACAGACGCCCGCTTGCAGCCGCACCACCTGGTGATCAGACGCTGCTGTTTGAACCCCCCCCAGCAAGCCCTTAAACCGATTATGTCGGAGTGGCCTTACCAGGTTGTCGCCTTCTCACGTTTAGCTCACCACCAAACGGGTGTTCGGTGGTTACCCAGAGGATACTTGGGCGCAAAGCCCGGAAGTAGTGAGCTGCTTGAACCGCATGCAAAAGAATCGCTCTGGCCATTCCCAGGTGAATGGCGATCAGAAACTTTCCCCACTTGCGTGGACTTCTGCACACGGCCCCACCCTCCAGTGCTCAATTTAGCTTCAATAAATCAACAAAAAGTGATAAAAAAAAACATAAAAAATTGCTCTCCTGTAAAATTTGCTTTCTGTCCCTTACGATAATATCGCGCAAAGGGGTTGATATGTATGTGCTTTAAATAATTACATAATTACTTTTAAAAGTAAGGTTTTATTGTTTTAAATTTTCTCAAAATACTTATCGACAAGCAAATAAACATATATACATACATACATCTAATAGCGTGCTACTAAAATGCAAAATTCATTCAAATTTCGCTCTTGAACCACTAATCGGAATGGCCTTGACTTAACAACGTTATTGTATTCACCATGTAATTAGTTGCATAAATGCAATGTAATTATGTATGTATGTAAACTAGGGTGTTATATTAAAAATTTTTTTTTTATTTCGTTGTCCTATCGAAAAATTTGACTTTTTACTTTATTTCTAAACGTAACCAAACTTTTAGGGAAAACAATGAAAAAACCATCGCATGTAACTGTAACACGCTAACGTAAATAAATAGAAATGTTAACTAAGACTATGTACACACTACAGCATGAAAATCGTGTTTTCGCTTAAATCACTTCACGTATTTTCAATTGACAACTATCTAACAACCCTGTGGGACTATTTAATTTATTTTAAGGATAACGAAAATGTGAACTATTGTATAAAATGTTATACTTAAGTGTTTCTGTTATATTTAATTTAATTTTAAAGAAGTGATCAACAGAAAAAATACTGCATTTGATATTTCACATCGGTCTAAGAAAAGGGACGTGTTATGTCTGCACGTTTTATAATGCCTTATAGCAATGTTCTGGATGAGAAAGAACCATGACGTATCAGTTTTGTGACACTGATTGGTAGTGGTTTTCGATAATTTCATATCTCAATTTTTACTCAAGTTATCGTGTGCACGGACGGACAAATGGGCTTTCGGACATAGCGCAATCGATTCCTGTATTCATTCTAGGAACTTTGATATGTGGAGCTCGGTTTTTTCTGAATTATTTTGCACCGTTAAAAACCCCCCGTTATTTTTGTAGTTTATTTATTTAAATGTTGGGAAATGTTACTTATTTGAATTGAATGTTTCGAATGAAAAATATTAGACAGAATTGAAAAATTCGAATAGCATTACAAAAGAATAAGTGATCTATAAAAAACACAAGTACATAGTAGAAAAGTGTATGTAACTATAACACCGCGTTACACACATTCTGACCTACATATGAACCAAATATACTTTTTCGGAAAGGGGAGAAAAAATAAAAATACACGAGTATTAGCGATTTTTATGTACAAGTCAGAATTTTTTTATGTATAAAGTATAAAGGTCGTAATGTCCGTCTGTCCGCCTGTGTGAAAGACTTTGGATCGATTTTTAACCTTTTTTTTTTTTGCGATCCCTTGTGTTCTAGTGCAGCTGGCTATAAGAAAAAAAAAACAAAGAAAAAAAAAAACAATATAATAAAAAAATACAAAATAATAAAAATTAAAACAAGTAAGGAGAGCGCTGACTTCGGCTGCGCTAAAGGCTTCATACGAGTTTCATCGTCTTATTTACAAGTACAAAATGTCCAAAATTTTACCTTCATACCTTGTTAATTGAAAGATATAAAGCCCAGACCCTGTTTATCGAAAAAATCGGTTTTATGCGATATTTTGGCTCAACCTTACTGATATTCACTATCCACATTACATATGCAATGAGTGCAACAGTTAATTGTTAATTGCAGGAGTTATCGCTCTAACCCCGTTCATCGAAATAATCATTTGTAAGGGGGCTATATGTTTTATTGGTCTGATCTTGTTAGTATCGCCAAATGATTAATATATTACAAATAAAATTTTAGATAGATATCTTTAAAACTGAAAGGTTTGTTTGCGTTCAAACAGACAGAGGGACGAGTATTGCTAAAGCGCTCAGTTCACCCTACTGATCACTTCGGTATGCTTATTCTTAGGTCCGCTGCTATACGAAGCTTTTCGAAGTGATTTCTGTTCCTTATAATCTGCTCTTTTTGGGCCCTTAAAAGACAATTTTTGGCACTGAAATTCAGGCATGTGGTTTGGCAAATGTTGTCTGAGGCTATGTTTAGAAAAATTTTGATAAAGGATATTTGGAAGAAAACCCTTGACAGATTCAGCTACATATGTATATTTCCCATGTGTTTAAAAAAAAAAAACCAGTGAAAACCACCAATACATGGGTGCTGTATATCGATACAGTCTCAACTTTATGGAACACACTTTTCAGTTGCAGATGACTTGAGGTGGCGTTCACGAAAATGTATATACAGTGGTGAACATAAGTATTGGCACAGTAGTTTTCGGCGATTTTCATCAATTTAGGCCTTAATAAAATTATTTTAACAAAGACTATATAAATGCATGTGTCAATATCTATTACAATAACTATGAATTTTGTTTTAAAAATGTACGCGATATACGCGAAAATTCCAAGAAATTTTAGCAAAATTTTCATAGAATTTTCAGAAGTTTTTAGAGTATTAATATCCGCTCCAAAGTTACTCTGGTAAATAAACACTTTTCGTATAAGGCTCATAATTTTCCACACATCGGAGTCATAAAAGATTTCTGAGGTTTATATTTTTCACATATTTAGGACTGACATCGGACTCCTAAATTATGAGCACTCTGAGAATGTTTGTGGGGTATTTTACATAATACTATAGTATGCTAAAATCTTTGTATTTTTAGGTAAGAAATATAATGTGTATGTATGTATATGTATGTGTAAAGTTCTCTGCATTTCAAACCGATGTCTTTTATTTTTGTAATATTTCCATTTATCAATACAATTTTTCACATAAGTGTGTTATCTTGTAACAGTAAAACAAGGATGAACTGTTTGAGTACACATGAATGCAAACAATACATACATACGGATGCAGCTGGTTTATTTGATGTAAGCACTACACTGCGTATGAGTGACATTTACCTTAACATATGAGGAAGGAGTTTAGTTTTTTTTTGTTGTTATAAACTACTGTGTTAAGCACACGTCAGAACATAGAGTAGAAGTTCGACCTAAGACTTGGCAGGTAAAAAACGAGTCATATTATCTATAAACATTAGGGTGGGTAATTTTTTCCACGCTGAGCCATTAACTGGCTTTAAAAAAGTTTGTTAGTTTGTAAAGAAATAACCTTTGCGATATACTCGAAATACAAAAGATCTGCATTTTTGTACGATTTTCAATGCAAAACCAAGATCCTAGGGTAATATCCTTATTTCTTCCATTAAACGAAATACAATCAGATAGCCAATCAACACTGATGTTAGATATCGATTAGAGGAAGCCTACATATATAGACCGGTTCTCTAACGTCAGACAACAGCACGAGAAATACTTTAGATACAAAGCGTTCGGAAACAAAAAGTGACCTAATTTTTAAATCGAGAAAATCATAGTTCTCTAAACGATTTTAAATTTCATTCATAAATTTTTATTACGTTTCTAATCATTCTCGAATCTAGTTCTCTAACATCTTACTCCATTCGAAAATTACGTTAGTTATCTAATGTGGCAATTAAAATTTCGCTTGCGTTAGAAACAGTTTTTGCCTAATTTTTTCTGTTATACAGTTTCCATTTTATTTTCATTTTCGACACTTTCATTAGCATTAAACGTCGATTTTCAATTCTAAAATCCATGAAAACGCTCCTAATGGAAATGTGCATTAGTATCTAATAATGCAAATGCAGAGGAATGCCCACTAAATATAAATCTGCGTGGTAATGGAGATAAAGTGTTAATGCAGGTGAAACTCACTCACAGTCAACGTTGAGTTAGGTTCCACTCAAAACACAAATAGTTGTGATAATGTAAATGAAATTTCTGGAGTGGTTTATTTTATTTCATTTTAATGCAGTCTGCACCTGCAAAAAAAAAGTCGATGCATCGAAAAGGCGAAAAATGTACAACGATATATTCTTGCCACTGGTATAACTATTATAAGAAATAACCCAACTAAGTGTTCACTTACCTTAGTTTCTGGCGCATATTTATAACGTGCACAACTAATTCCATAACCATTCGCTATAGAGCCACCCGGACAGAAAATACCATCACCGAATCCATCATTTGGAAAACCGACAATACGACGCATCTCAGCCAACACCGCTTCTTCCATAAGTGTGAACACAGGTGCCACTTCATATGTATAAACACTCGGATTTAGTGCATCTGTCAACCATTGACCAATTAATGCATAAACATCAACACCCGAATAAAGTTGATTTATAAAATATGGATGACCCGTTTTAACTGAATATTGTATTGTTGATTTCAGTAGCTCCATTAATTTGTTATGTGTTTCCGGTTCCGCTTTCAAATCAAAATCGAATAATTGTTTCAATTCACACGGTTCATGCCATTCAACAACTTTACTAGCACGATTGGTGCCAGCTAAAACCGCTGTTTTAATAATTTCATCAACACATTGCCGTATAAAATTCTCAAATTTTACATCAGGATGACCAGGAATAAAATTGGGATGTTGTGTTTTGTTATTGTGGTTGTTGTTATTATCACTAAGGTCAGCCGATATTATTCCATTCATTGTTTCATCGTTGGTTGATGTGGTTGTTGTTGTTAATGCTGAATTGTTGTTGTTGTTATTGGAATTCATTTTCTTTACAGCTACTTTATAGTCTTCACAGCCTTCACACACAGCATTCGACACAGCACTACTATTGTTGGCCGTAGTAATAACAGGACTGCCTGTCGCCGCAGCACCACAACCCATATTCACAACGTCCGTTTTATTAGTAGTTGCTGCCACATTTACGACGCCTGCCAGTTCTTTGTTGACGTTGTTCTTTAAATGATTTTTAAATTTAGCTTCATTATAATGTGTGGGTAAACTTTCGCTGGCCAACATTTTTAGTTTTTATTTCTTATGTTTTGGTTATTTTTTTTGTTTGTTTTTACTTTCGTTTTGTTATCGCTTTTAATTCGTACCCTTCAACTATTCAATCAACGACGTATGTTTAATTTATAGTCTGCAGGGCAAACATTCATGCACTAGCCAAATACTTTAACCCTTAAATGACAAATGCCACACTATGGCGTTTTTGAAAAAAAAAAAGTACTTGAAAAACGTTTTCTAAAAATATCCGTTTTAATTTTTTTAACATTTTAGAATGTCAAAGGCGAGTCAAATATTCACCTTTTTTTATTCGTCATATACATGTGTTTTGTTTTTACTCGGTTCTCTGACTACTGATAGCACAAAAATTAAAGTAAATACGTTTCTGTCTTAGTCATAAGTAAACGCACATCGTAAAAACCTAACTGGATTTCCAATTTTAGTTTTGCTTGACTTTTCGATTTGACACACAGCTTGCAAGTCGTTGACATTTAAACTTTCATTCGTTCGGACAGCTGCAATAATCAGCTACACACGCATCTAAATTTATTTTGGTTAGAACCAAAAAAATCTCTTATATTCGTATGTTAAAAATTTGCGGTGTGTCCATATTAGGTTGGGATTTACGTCAAAAGAATTCTTCCTGGCTACTTCTGGTAAACCTGCCAAACGATCAAATGTTGTGCATTTGACGAAAATAGGAAACCAAATTTTTATAATTTGAGTTTTAAAAGAACCACCAGGCATCTTGCATGCATTACTTGGAATTGATTTATCATTTTTAATTTTTATTGTAATTTTAAGTAATAGCTGTATTTATCAATTTCCCGCAATTTTTAAATAACCTAACGAATTTGACTGAAATAACATTTTTACTAGAAATCAATCCCGTATTTTTTAGTGTTATTCTCTCGCTCTCAGCAAATTTTTTTTTTTTTAGATTTTTGCAGTTTTAGGGCCGTTTGAGCCATCTCCAGTTTGCTTAGTTTAGCTAAGAATGGGGGACGCTAAACAAATACATACCTGGGAAGTTATGCTTATAAGTGCATCAATGTTCAGTAGTTCTAGAGGTATTTGAGAAATTGCTTGTTTTTTTCGACGAGCCCTACAATAAAACGAGTAACATTTCCTAGGAATTTTCTAAGAACTTATTTTCTGGATAAATAAAAAATATAACTAAAAAACATTCCAACTCTGCTACATATGTATACATTTTTAACCAAAAATTGCATTGAGTGGTCATTTAGGGTTAAAGCTGCTTATTTCTTGGGATCCCACTGTGCTTACGATACTTTGCTGACTTTCACGTTGCTGCTTGATTTAGCTTAGTTAAATAAATTAGTTTTCATCCACTTGTTGTACAATAATCACAATCACAAAATAGTATATAAATTTACACAAATGCAATTTTTAGCTCATGTATTTTTTTATTTTTTTTTTTTTATAAAAAAAATCGTATTTCTGCCTTTTCAAGTTGTAAAGCTATTTTGAGGTACCACGCGCCAAAACTTTTTGTACATAAAATCACTTCATACAAACAAAAGTAAAATAAGTGTTAAAAGCTTTTTTTTCGATTGCAAGGAACAACTTTGCTAAAAGCATCCAACAGCGATCTTAACAATAAATCGCGTCTTACCAATCTGAGTGTCCGTCAACGATTACTGCTGCTTTTATAAATACTCGCACTTGCGTATTTACTCGTGTTTGTATGTATGTTTGATTTAAAAGCCGAACAAATCAGCGTACACATTCGTTGATTCATTCTATGCTCATTATTAACAAGGGGGTATATAAAAGATCGCCTTAAGATCGTTTGTAGTAATTATAGTTTTGTATGTACGAGTATAGCGGATTGTTCCACCTGCACGGTAGCATGCCACCTGGGTGATCCGAGTATATTTGCATACAGTAATGTTTGTAAGCATGCATTTTTGTAATTTAATTTGTTATTAATATACATATATTGACATATAGTTTTATAAGAAAATTTACGAAAATATGCTCATATTTGGGTAAAGCTCGTATCATAGCCATCGCAGGAAATATCGATGTACGGGAAGAACCATAAATCTTTCAGAGAACTTTTGTCTACAATACGCCAAAGGCCAAGGCAGCTTCTATCGATCCCTCACATGATTTTGAGCCATTCCCCACGACAGTTATGAACCAAATAATTTGGGTTCCATGCTTCGATATTTAACAAAGAAAATGTTGAAGATTAGACTTATGTATCGTATAGCCCCATTCAACACAATTTTCCGATACGCGGGATTTGGGCTATGTATCTTTAAATTAACAGTGTACGACCGTCAAATTGTACATAGTTTGTTCTTACTCTAACTTAACTTAAACCCGTTTATTATGACTTTTCCTTGTTTTTTTCTATTAATTGAATTCAAGGATTTCCGACAAAAAAAAAACGCATACATATTTTAACTGTAATTCACAAACCCGAGTTATGTTTTTAAATACATTTTTCTTATTTTTTCAAAACTATTATTTTGTGAAAATACTTTCCAGTATTTGTATCATGATTATTGCTTTGTAAATAAAATTGTGGGCGGAATATTTTTTACTGTGGCAACATTTCATTCAATAAAGTTTGATCCGAACTCTTGAAAAAAGTGTTTTTGTTCCCACGTTCATATCGTTAGCCCGGTCGAAAGCGCACATCTATAAATTAATTCTTTCTTTCTCATTTGCCTGCAATAATTTATGAGTCTGAAAAATTTTAGAATAAAACATGATTTCTTCATCTACTGATCTTCAATTAAATGCAAAAAAAATTTAAAATGCGTTTTAAAGTGCCCGGAGAACAATTTACTTGCAATTGATACATAATTTTTTATTTTTATTGCATTCTTAAGTGATTGTCGTAGCATTTCCCGCCATTTGTAAATAACCTAATTAGTTTGACAGAAGTTACATTTTTTTTTAGAAATCAAACCCGTACTTTTCAGTGTTACTCTCTCGCTCTCGGCGAATTTTTAGATTTTGACACTTTGCTAGGTTTAGTCAGCAAAGTACGGGACTAGACCTAAGAGAGGCATGATCCAACTACAACAGGTCGTAACAGCTCGACAAACATACAAACACACAAAAATTTTCCATGTATTTTGTTTTTGTAATTTGTGAGTTTAATGAGAAATGGGTGTAATGTCAAAATTCGAGTCAAAAGTAAAATTCAGCTGGTCTATTAACACGACCTGTATTATTGGATCATGTAAGAGAGGAGGAAAATTATGTTTTTTCTTACACTCAATAGTATCGGTTATAGTGCGAACATGCTCTGATTAACGATAAATTAATAAATCTTTATGTTTAATTTTGACTTACTGCGCTTATCGTCTCCACTTTTTATCTCTTGCTTACGAGCCCCAGGTATTGCAAGCAAGGAATTTCCAAACGTCAAAAATATGGATAACGCTGTACGTTCAAAAGTTTGTATTTAAGGGCCAGTTTACGTTTGTAGAACTGGTTTTTTAATTAATAAAATAAATTTGCTCTTTTTTTAAAGTTCGCTTGCAATAAATTATTTGGCGATACAGGCAAACAAATTTTATATATTTAGATTTAAGAAATGCTGTTTTAATGGGCGTGTCATTAAACAATACAGTGATAAAATCAAAGCATATATTTATGTATATACACATGTACATATGTATGTATTTATTCAAAAAAATTATTGAAAGAAAAGCGCAAGTATTTAAAAGTTGGTGTCAGTGTTTAGTCAATTGACGTCGACGGAAATAATTTCATAAGCTTTATTCAATCATTTTAAATCGCCATATACTGATTAAAGGTGTTTTTTTGTCGAATCTACACAAATTATGTACACAAAATAGTCATGTGTGACCGAGCTAAGCTTAGATTTTTAACTATTTGGATATAGGTGGTTGCAACCCTATATTTCTCAGTTTATCATTATGCGAATATCTGGTTATAAAGGTGTATGACTTTATATCAAAAATAGTTAGCAACTCTAAATTGGCATATTTCATGAAATTTTAAAATAATTTGAAATGAGTGTCAACCTTAAAGAGCATCTTTTTTGACTACACCTAGCCAATGTGCGAGTAGTACATTCACTGTTAAAATGCTAAATACAACATTTTATCCAAATCATTCGAACCGTTTTCGAGATATTGGCGCAGATGCAAACACATAAATTTATAAATATTTTCACATAAAATAGATGGCCACCTCCTAGAAACCATTTTTGTAAATTAAGTTACATCCTTTTTTGTGATACTATATATATTTCCTTGAAGTTTTAAACCATTGGTTTTCAATCTGTGGGTCGCGACCCACTGGTGGGTCGCGGAGCCCTCTCTGGTGGGTCGCGAGCTAAATAAGATAACTTTAACAAAATCTTTTTGTTAAACAAAAATAGAATTCATTCTTTTATTAAAATATCGTAAAATACATATTTACATATGTTTTTCATATTACATTCATTCAATTCATTTGTAAGTACATATGTATATTAATGCGAAGGATGGGCTTGCTTATTTTGAAGTAAATTAGAATAACGTGGTTGCATATGTGACACGCAAACAATCAAATCGTTTTCTTTTTTCTGCGTTTATTTGCCTCTAAGGACCATTTTCACTCTTGATTTTCAATTTTCATGTCGAGTTAACCCGAGTTTAACCGCCCAATATCAGAATAGCATCATTTTCGAAATTTTGGTGGGTCGCGAGATTTTTTGGACGACATTTTTGGGTCGCGACCTCAAAAAGTTTGAAAACCACTGTTTTAAACAATTTGAAATAGGTGGCAATCTCCTAATATCCTCAGTAGCACCACAAATATGCTTGTTGGTCTGTGGAGCAAGTTTCATCCAAGTCGGTTTATCCATTTTCGAGATAGTCCCGGTTTTACAAATATATAAAATATTAAGATTAAGGGCGGACAACCCTGCTTGAAATTATTATTTTTAAGCAATTCCAAAAATGTGGAGATCCCGTTTTCAGTGGCACCACATAAGTGAGCTGGAAGTGTGGCACCTTACGTACATATGTAGAAAATTTTATACAAATCTATTTTATATTCAATAAATTATTGAAAGCAAATTTTTGAGGAAAAGAGATTAGTAGTAAAATCGTGAATCAACTTCAGTATGATATGAGGTGGGATTTTTATAATTCACCCCAATTATATTATGACTTTTTGGATGATGTAGCAGCAGAGATGCGGAAGTTTTTAGAGTTCTACTTTCAAATAATTATTAAACAATTTTAAAAGTAGTTGAGTGTGAAAAAATTAAGGTAAATTAATTAGTGCAAATGATTGAACTAGAAAATTAAAAAGTTTTGTTGTTTTTTAAACAGCGTATATATGTACTTTAGGGTGGGATACAAAACCCAATGAACTAGTTTTTCAGACTCTAGCGGTAACACCACTCGCAAAGATAACACGAATGAGCTTTGGTCCCGATTGAAAATGGTTAAGGTATATCAACATAATTTTAATATTGTTGTTTACCTAATACCCAAATTAATAATACTATAGTCTAAGATATCCGATAAAAATTGTGGTCCCGATTGGACCCGCTTAAGGCTTGTCGGATATGAGTCAAAGGCTTTATTAGTATCGATGTAGGAGATGAAGCTTAGGAAATCCGGTGTGAATATTCGTACATTTACGAACCACAGTAATGTACATTCATTTCTAATATATAAAAGCGAAAGTGAGTATCTGATGTTGCTTTAATCTATTGCTTATATTGGCAACGGTATAACAAATTTGTGTTTAAATATGTATGTAAATTCACATCTGTCAGAGAATGGCAAATTCACGCTAATCCTACTTTTGTCATCGGTAAGTATGTATATCAACATTCTCCTAGCTATGGCAACTTTAAAACTACATAATTCTGGAGCGAGTAGTTTCATCAATGTACTTTAGGGTGTTTCGAGTTTCGTGATTTAAGCCTTAAAATTGTTATGGAAATTGATCATGTTTGGATGAATAAAATCTTAAACGCTCACTAAACCGACCACTGCAATATACAAACACCACACTGCTTACGTGGGAGGCTGCTTAAAGTCTTCGAGGGCTCCTGATCACGTCAACGGGAGACATAAAAGCAGCTTTCTAGACTCTACATTACCCGAGTATATATTTGAACCACCAACTTGTGATAGCCAAGATAAACTTACGCTTTGGTGCAGTAAAGAAGCTGTGCAGTCTACAGTCAACTTATAATAGCTCACTTGCCACCTTGTTGCGAGACGCCCAGAACCACTCACCTGATTAGGCACCCAGTAATGATGATGGTGATGTAGATCATAATGTAAATGACTATTGTGCAAACTTAGTTAAGAAATAAAATAAGCAGGTACTCGTGCCGATCTCTGTTACGTATGTTTTACATATGTAGGTGAGATAATGCTGGCTGACTAAATGCTTCAAAGTTGATTTACCTTAATCTGCGGAAGTAGAAGAGAATTTCAATAGCGTATGAACATTGAATCAATTAGCTAACAGATATTCGAATATAACCATATTGATTTACATATGTACATATATGTATATGAATGTATGTATGTGATACCCAGTAAGAAATGGTGTAAGGAATAATAAGCACCTGTGCCACACGAAAACTGTTTTGGAATGTAAATTTTTGACAGAGCTGAGATAAATAAACTTGCAAAGAAGTGTCAGTAAAGTAAGAATGACGTAAAACTCTCTCGAAATGCAAAAGGTAAAAGTTTCCGCGGAACAGGAATCAGTAAAAACTTGCAAGCAAAACAGCTGTTGCTTTTTCTGTCACGATCAGCTGTTTTTCACTTGTAAGTTTTAGTGGGTGAAATTCCCCCAGCGGAAACTTGCAACTCTCTCTTCCAATGAAATGTCAAATGCGTTCTTTCCCTGCAAATGTTTTGTGTCACCGAACAATTTTCAGTAAAAATTTTATAAAATTTTTAAAAATTTTATCCTCACCAATGCAGCTAATGTTAGTCCTGTCTTCTAAGCCTTATGGTCAACTGCAATAAACTTTATATAAAAAGTACATTTTTTGTGAGCCCCTTTGTACGTTTGTAGTATTTATGTATGTGTGTCGATACAGTTAACAATTTTTGATACTATCAGGTAATTAATCAAACTACCGCACTATCGAATTAGTAAATCAATTTTACTGTTCTTGATGAAATGATTTCAGGTACTGTTAGAAGTTAGTTGTTACAAGGCCACTGCGCAAATGGCTGTATGAATATTTCAAAACAAAATTTTGGTATCGACTTAGTAAATTTTAATAAGTTTATAATATGATCAGCAATCTACATGTTTATCTTCTTCTTCTTTAAATGGTCATCTAACCGCCTGGGCGATTTTGACCGTCCAACATAGCTCGCCAGTCGTTTCTTCGTTGCGCCAACAGGCGCCAATTGGAAACACCGCGGGATCGCAAATCGGTCTCCACTTGGTCCTTCCATCGGAGTGGTGGTCTCACTCTTCCTCTGCTTCCACCGGGGGGGTGCCGATAAGGAGCATCTTCGCTCATTCTCACTACGTGGCCTAGCCAGCGAAGCCGCTCATCATTAAATATTCTTCAGTACTCGCCGTCGCCAACGCGTAGAGGTCCACAAATCTTTCGAAGAACCTTTCTCTCGAATACCCCCAGAGCCGCCTCATCAGATGTTGTTAGTGTCCACGCTTCTGCACCATATAGCAGGACGGGTGCGATGAGTGACATGTTTATCTATATATATATATATTTATACTAGGCATATTACGCTATTGTTGGTCGGTAGTGCGATCCCCTATGGATAGTTGCAATTCATTTAAACGCATTAAACTAATTATTTAGAGAAAATTGGTATATTTAAAAAAAAAAGTACATAAACATACAACATATATTTTGGTTTGCATTGTAAAGCTTAAATTTTCAAGTTATTCATGGAATTATTCAATCCATTATCGATATCCCAAATAACAAGTTGACCATCGACAGCAGATGTGCTAATTTTTCGAGCGTTATCCTTTTCGCCTGCATACAAACGTATACATGTAATGGCATTCTGATGAATTGAATCAACATTAGTGTCATTATTTTCAGTTCTTAAATTACGATCCAACGATTGGAAAATTCGCATAGCGGATATACCACTAGACTCCTTCTTTTGCGACTTATCTAACTTGGCAGTGAGCACTAATTTTGAATTTTCAATCAAAGTATACACCAATGGTACACAGCTATGGCCAGCCACAACTATAGACACTGGCGATATCCAAACGCATGCAAGGAATGGTAAATATTGAGTTTTGCACCGTACTACTGCATTGCCATTTGTGGCATCAGCAATATTAATACAACTATCATGTCCACTCCAACATATTTTATTACCATCAGCAGAGAAGCTAACATCATTAATCCAACCACCACCAGAGGTTGTCGAATTCCTAAATTCAGCCATTAAATTACCAAGAGGCATGCGAACTCCCCATGGAGTAGGGCTCGGCTGATCTTCAATATCCTTGATGTAAGCGGAGAATACGCGAACCTGTAAGAAAACAAACGAATGTTTACTCGATGTTTTAATGCAATAGATGTTATAAATTATACCGTGCACCAATTTCAAGGTCATGTTTACAATTCATAGGGCAGAACAATTTGTTTGACCGTTTAGGTAAACATTTTCAAAATCGGCTTACCCCCATGAGTATGTAAATATTAAACCTTACATGCGTTACTCAAACCATATATTATTTTGAATACAAGCAAAGCAAATTTCGTACACTTACCTTATAATCAGTTGATCCAGCTACAAGTAACACATTATTTGGATGCCAATCCAAAGAAGTTACAGTTGAACGTATTGGCTTCTTTATGTGTTTGGACACCCACCAATCATTTTCAGACTCAAAATAGCATACCGATATCAATCGGGCACCCGAACCAACAGCAAATTTATTTTCAGCTGGCGACCATTTAACACAAGTAGCTGCACGATTAATACGTAGTAATACCAATGTAGGTTTCCATTTGCCATCATCTCCTTGTGACCATACATAAGCATTCCTATCGGCAGCACAACTCACAATACGATTAGTATTCTTAGCCCAATCAATACCCATAACACGTAAATCATGTTGATTTAATACGTCCGACAATTTCCAATCATTACGCTCTCGACTATAGATGTGTATCTCGTTGTTATTGGGCGAAAGTGCTATTTCTATTGTAGCAGAAAAATGTAAAACCTTTAAAACTATATATGACTAATGCAGCTAAAGCAAAAATAGTTACGTGAGCGATCTTTGTTCCAGGCGTGACAAGTTATTGAAGCCAAAGAGCTACCGAAAGTATAACGTTCCGACATTTTTTATATAAATGGATGAATTTAATCGTTTTGTAATTTACTATAAACCAATAATCGCGGACTCTGGGCCGTCTACACGATTAACTGGAAAGTATTTCTCAAATAATGACTAACAAGAATTAAAGGAATTCACTGGTATCTCAAATATGGAAGTCTTTGCCCCCCGCGGAAAGTTATGACAGCTGATTTTACAGTCGTGGAGTGCTGCCATCTTTTCTAGCCCAAATTTGACAATTGAGTTGTCAAATTATTTGGACTATTCACAATTATTTGGATTATTCGTGTCCGAGCACATTCATTGTTAACCCATTCGCCCCCATTCTGTTCGAAAGAAGGGTTAAGTTTCCATTATGGTCCATGAATTTATCTTTTTAAATTGTGAAAGGTTAGGACAAATCACCACCAACTCTAGGAACTTTGAAGATTTTAGACAACTTAAATATATAGCGAAGTTTTATTGATCTGTAAACGATAAACTATCCAATTAATATTTCGTTCTAACGACAGGCTTTCGGGTTCTTACGTTTCTCAAATATTTGCTTAGTTAGCATCTATATCTTTCAGAAGACGAATGTCTTTTTGGAAAATGAATGCTTGTTAAATTTTCCCGTCTCCGTTATTATCGTTGTATGGAATTACATATATATTTTATACGCATATTATTCTACAGTATATAACATTTTTTAAATATATTCTTTAAATATTCTGCTCTTTTTTTGGAACTGCAAATTTTACTCCCCCAATCCCTTTAACTAGTAACTTTTTACTTGAAATGACATCACGCACTATCCTTTTATCCAGTGCCATTGATTAAGATCACCACCACCAGCTTTTCTAATGGCATCATAAATATCCAAACTCTCACCAGGTGGTATACCATAACCAATATGAAGGCCATGAGGATTCGAAGGCGTTTTACAGTCCATAGTGCTATCTTTCCGTAAGACTGTATCCACTTCAACTGACGAAAAAAATGACACAGACATCGGTAAATCTGAGAGCCCTAATCGCGATGAACAAAATGAACGCGTTAGAAGATTTGTGATATGTAGTGCCAGAGCGGTTTTGTAGGCTAACTCCTCTTTTACCAGATAACGCACTTCATCATGAAAACTTAAGCTGAAGCGCACTTTTGGGCCCATTAGCCAACGCATGCAAACTAGCATAAGATGTAAAAAATCAACAGCACCACTTTGTACCACCCAATTGATGCGGGTGGGAAGAAATCTATTTTCATCACCCCCGCTGATTTCTAATGCACGACTGAGACGACAATTTAGGAAAGGAGTCTTTGGGCATTCACTTGAAGCAATTCCTTCCAACCTATTGAACATTGCGCTCTCCGTTCCGCCTTGCCATCGGGGGTTATGGAACATTTCTTTAACCGCTAAGTTGCAAGATGAAGCTAACTTTAGTGCCTCGTAACCAGTATAGCTAAAAATGGAAATAAGATAGAGCATTTTAAGCTATGCACTCTAATAAATTCAGGTTTTGTCTGGGGCATGATGATTTCAACTCAATATTAAATATTTTAGAATGTTGTTTCGGTAAAATTACTTTTGCCGTTATTGCAGTTGCTTTGACCAACTAACTTTCAAGAACTAGGGTAGCGAAGAACCACCCTGCATATTTGTTGTCTTACCAACTTCTATTTCATGGACGGAACCGGGGACAAAGTCAAGTTTTGTGAGCTAAAGAACCTTGATCCCTTCGGGTTAGAATATGCCCGAGTGAGGTACAAGGTGGCGCAAAAGTAAGCTTCCGATGTTCAGCATATCGGTTGTGGCACGTGCAGTGTGTGCTGTTGCACCGTCTTGTTGGAACCACATGTTTTCCAATCCCAATTCATCAAGTTGCGGCAAAAAGAACTCGTTGATCATTGCTCTGTAGCGCTCACCATTCACAGTAACCGTTTGGCCCCGACCGATTATTGGTCAAATAAATAGTCAGCAATATTCCGCGTTCTGGAGCAGTGTAGCGTAACATTGTTTATTAACGTGTATTTCGCATGTGTTTACTACACAAATGTCAAAACAGAACTGACTTTAGGGGCCAATCGCAAAATTTATAGCATTTTCTGATAGGAGGATTACTTTTGCGCCAAACTGTATGTATGTCGTAAAAGGCGACTAAAATGCACATCGAAACCGTTCCCAGGGTTAACGAAATATCTGACCACGGACTGTCAACGTCAGCATAACCCTGTTTGGTCCATTACGTCCCATTCCATAAATTGATGCGCCGAACAAGTAGGGCGAACTACTGCTACAATAATAACTGGGAAAGGTTGGAGAGACAATCATTTATTTGAAGTAAGAGCACATGATGTTGTCGTTGTAACCGCAAAACCAATACCCGTTTAGAGTCCTTTACGAAATTAGTCTGCGACAGCCTGGGTTTAGCACCTTCTGCTACTACAACGAACTGCCGCAGGAACGACCGACATACCCTACTGATTGCATATTCTTAGCTCCCCCTAGTGCGCTGAAGAGAAGTTACTATAGGAAGTTTAGTCTCTAATCCAGAGTTGGAATCATTTCATACCGAAAACACCGTTGCATTGTTTTTTACATATAAAATACATTAGTAACATACCTTCGATCTTCATAACTGTCTGTATATTCTTCGCGCAGCTTATATATTCGCTTGCCTTTCGTAATTGCAAACATTTTTTGTGATTTCAACCGAGCTTCTGTATCCGATAAAGTTGGATTGAATTGTTTAAGTAAACCTTCCGCAAAATTTTGTCCAGCACCATAGATGCGTGCATAATTAATGACTTTAGCATGTTCTCTGGATATGCCGACCGCTTTTGCGGTAATCGAGTGCATATCAGTCCCATTCGATTTCGAGCCACTAATTGTCATCCAGCCCAGAGGGGTAGCCCCATGTATTCCACACGCATGTGCATCACCCAACACCGAAGCAATCCATAACTCTTGCGAATCCACAT
The DNA here is from genome assembly GCA_949987695.1 of Merzomyia westermanni. NCBI lineage: Eukaryota > Metazoa > Arthropoda > Insecta > Diptera > Tephritidae > Merzomyia > Merzomyia westermanni. The sequence continues at coordinate 191,133,709 of OX465289.1, forward strand.
CAGCGCCAACAATGCGATAGCCAGCAGGTGCTTGTACCATAGAACGTAGCTCGGAACCAATACGTTCTCGTTGTGAATTAGAGGCTGTCATCCAAGTGGGCTCCATTGCGCGCCGGGTCAACGTGCCACACGCTACAACTTGTGGACAAATTGCACCATATTCCATCATGTCATTATTTGTGTTTGTTGTACTTGTGTGAAGACATCTTGGCAAATCATCTTTACTCAACCATACAACCATTTGACCCATTATACGATCACGATTGTTGCGCCAATAGGACATCATGCGCGCAATATCGATAACACGTTTCGCTGAACCTTCTACAGCATCTCCACTGCTAAGCACATTATCTGAGAATTTGTTTAGAAAATCTTTTGATAGCGGATTACCCACGCGGAAGGAGTTCCCATTTTTATGCGGCAATTTGAGAAAAAAGCAGCAGCCTTCCAATATTTTCTTACACCAAACGCCAGAACCTTTATAAATTCCGTTTGTATGATCTTTTGGTTGTTTTTTTAAATAGTCTTTTTTCCCCAATTTATAATCCAATTCGTTACTGAGCGCGCCCAAGTCATAACCCAGATCTTTTGAATCTATGTTACTGAAATCCAGATGCTCAGGTAGGGGGCAACGTTCTACGAGTTTTGCAATTGGTATACGATATGGACTCATCACGCAATCTCCTAGCTCTATTGGTGGATATGGTTGTGAACTAAAAGGCACAAGAAACCCCCAACCATGTTCTCTTATATAATGCAATGGATAACCTTCCCAACACAATGACAGTAATTTAGGTGCAATTTGCATACCAGTGCCAATTTCTGTAGCACCTGGCGACCAATCTACACAATTCATGGTTGCATTTTTAGGAAGCTTTTTACATAATTTACGATACCACGCCGGATACCCAGGCAATAGTGGACGTCGTGCTGGAAGAAGTGACTTCATATCATACAAATGCTTAAACTTTTTTTGTAGCTGTAATTCTTTATCCGCAACAGCTTCATCACTATTCTGTGAACGGCTAACATAATCGAGCGGTTTATTTTTTATAATTTTTGGTTTCTTCATTTTTATTTCTTGTACACTCCAATCTTCATCCCATAGCCAAAGATTTTTGTGATACGCTTCATTCTTTAAAAGACGACAAGCACTATCAGCACGTCTTGTAAGATGATTTTTGGACTCAATACTCAAATCTTCATATGCTAAGTCCGACTCCTTAAGGTAACGCAGCCAATTAGAGTTTACAGGTAAATACGCTGAACCTAATTCCAGCATGCCAGCTAAAGTAGCTGGATGTGGAAAGCGCTCTAAATACATTGGATATAGTTTAGTGTACACATTAAAGGTAGCTTCAACATCATTAGCACAATATGACATTAAAATTTGGAAATTTTCCTTTACATCATCGAGCGTACCTTCAAGAAAAATATTACGCTCCTCTTTGGAAATTGGATCACCTCCACAATATAAGCGATGTACATCTACTAAGCTGTTCAGTGAACTCTGGGCTTGCCATTCTTCATCCGCAGGATCGGTTTCTTTTTGAGACTTGAGTAGCGCTCTTTGATAGCTTGTTATGCCACTTACACTTATATGTAAAGACATTGTATCCACAAATCTCACACCGGTATCCTCAATTAGGTATTGTTCGCGTAAACGTGCTCGATCATATGAAACATTATGACCAACAATTATTTTAGGACCTTTAGTCGCACCTAATGGTATAAGATCATTTAAAGTGTAACGCTTCAGTGCTGATGTATGTTTTTCACGCAAATGTTTACCTACATCAATGAGTTGCGGACTTACCCAAGAATACCAGTTGTGTGTACCAACTGCTGTGGCTAATACTGGAGCTGAGCCTTCCGTAACACACACTTCAACATCGAAGATTAATGCCTCCGCTAAAGGTGCACTTATAGGTTTCCCTACTCCATTAATTTCATCATAAATTGTCCAACCGCTTCGAAAATGCCATTGCTGTGGGCGCGCAGGCATAGCTTGGCAATTGACTAAGGAATTAAGTAAATTCTGGTAGGGTTCTACTTGATCTTTAGCTATTGTATAGAAATGCTCTTCTATATTTTCACCGTGCAGTTTTGGCAGTTGTATATTCACATCCGGTAAACTGTCTGTGCTATGCACATCAATACCATGTTTTTTAAGTTCCCCTAAGTAGTCTACTGCACTCGTAGTCGTAATAGTTGTTGAATTCTTAAATATTTGTTTATGTAAATTTCGTGAAATCATTTGTACTTTAACTGCGTTTTCCGCGTAATTGTCATTTATATCTGCGCCAATCCTATTGGTTTCATCCTTCGCGTTTGTTTTTAAGTGGTCATACAGCTGTGCTACAGTTGCTTTCTCTTTGGTTTTGCTTATGACGGGATCATTTCGACGAAAAACCTTAACAGTACTATGGGGATAAACTTCGCCAAATTTTGTTGAATAAGATCGAAAAAGTTGCATGTTGTAAACATTTATAATTTAGATGTTTTAAACGCCGAAAAACCGGCAATAAAATTGTAAACAAATTAGATTAAGAAATATAATCGATTTATATCGAGTTTCCGGAGTGACACTAAGCATAGCGTACTTCAAATGACGAATGTTTGTCTTATGCCCGTATGACACTACGTTTTTTCTTTAAATTTACACAAACAATTTTGCAGTTGTTGAAGGGGGACCAGCCGTGCCTTTAATTTCAATTTGGTTGACGTTTTTTTGAATGCTGAACGAAAATCAAATTAAAAAATAAACAAATATAAAATTAAACAATTTAAAAATTAGAACTTGGCGCGGGTAGTGCTGAACACATATTACCCGGAGAGCAACCACTATGCTTCAAAAATCGGAACATATTACGGGTTACCCTCCCCCCGGAAGGATATTTTGTACAGACAAATTTGGTGGTAGATTTGTGAACTCAGTATTTGCTATGGTAGGATATCGCGTAAAGAGCCTCTGGTACATGATATAATCGGAATTTTTGCCTAGCATTTTTCTTACGTAGTTCAACCCGACTACGGTCCATCCATGTTTTATAAAGCTTCAAATTACACTTAGGTGTCGAAAGGGCCCCCATGCGTTGCGCACTTTCAGAAAGATGCAATTCATGTATTATATTCCAACACTTGAATCGCGGCCAGTTTTATATTGTAATCCTTCATGAATTTCCTAATATCCGTGGTCTTTCTATATAGTTAGTACCATACAATTAAGTAGATGTCGATGTCACTATAGGCGTTAAGGACGGGTGAGTACACCTTGATGGTGTTAGCCTAAGTCCCAAGCTGTGTCGCAGTGTAGAACGCTGTAGACCTAGCATGGGCAGGTTATTTTGAGTACTAGCCTTTGGAACAAGAAGAAGGCTGGAAGAACAGGGGGCATTGAGTTGAGAAAGAGGGTAGGCGGATGCCATTGCTCATATCCGTCTTACTCCTAAGGAAGGAGGATTGTTGAGCGGAAGTGAGAGGTGGTAGCGCAAGTCTGAATTTAATTTGATGGGCATTGCAGACGTGCTGATAACCGAGAAGACAATGTCATTATTTTAGCTGTTATAGCACGAGGGGTGGAGGTAGGGATGCACTTTGAACCCGATGACGCCCTGTAACGTTAACAACATATGGCCACGAATTTACTAAAAAAAATTATTGGGTCTATGGATGTTAGAAGCTATCTCTTACATGTGAGGCATTGTTCAGAATGTGACCGGTTAGTGTGAATTTTATTACCGCAAATCCATTGTCTGCATCCAGGGTTGGGTTCTATACCCGTCTGTTACGAAGGAACGGGGAGGAGTCCGCAAGAGAATGGGGAGCACTACCGCAAAAGAAATGTGAGCAGTCCCGCTGCAAGGAATTATCAGTGCACATATTGCATGAGATTAATCATTTGTCGGAATCAGCAAGATCGGAGCATACAACGCATAAGCTGCCTGGCGACACGCAAGCATATGCTGCTGGTAGCCATAGTAACGGGTGGTTACCATAGCAATCGGCCCGAAAGAAGGGTAGTCGTGCTCACACGTACTTGTTGTCGGCTTTCGTTGATGAAAATCAAAAATTTTAGATTTTTTCGCTTGACAGCTGGTCTATTTGATCGTTGCCAACGTGTTTGACAAGCATTAGTGTGTTAGTTTTGTGAGAACGTGAAATGAGCAAGCTCGCGGAAGAAAAAGATTTTACGTTGCGGTTTATTGAAACCTACGAGTGCATGATGCTTTTAACTCTTTTAAGAGGTTCTCATGCGTAAACTGTTTACGTTTTGCATGCAAACTTTTCATCCAGAATTTTCTTTTTTTAATTTTTTTTCGCCAAAACAACTGCAGTTACAAGCAATAAAAAATCGTCATCCGATGACATGTTTACGTCCGCACGCTACGAATTTTCAATACAAATGGCGCTTGATGCTTTATGCTTGTATGGTGGCCGGGCAAACGACAATCACCCGATTACGCACACAACCACCCATTGCTATGGCTACCAGCAGCATATGCTTGCTTGATAGTTTTGATAAATGGGTTTTCAATGTGATTTTGTTTTTATAAACAACAACAAAGCCAACAACAAATAACCAAAATTTACCAATATTCTAAATTTGTAGTAACATTTTTTTTTAATTATATATAATTTGTCACAATAAGGACAGTTGTCAAAAAAAAAGAAAAGCAGCCAAGTTTCAAAAAAAAACCTAACGAAGTACAAACTGGCTCGTTTGTTTTTAACAGCCTAGATTGTATTTTGGCTGTATTTTGTTAGAGTTTTTGCATAGCTTGCCTGTTTTCACCAATTCGAAAACTGTATGTGACTATCTCTTTTGCGTAAAAAACAGAATAAAATCCAAAAAACACGTAGTGTCATACAGGTATTATCAATATAAAAAACTATTCCTTTATTGATCCATAACCTGAGTTGTAAAACTATGCACTCTTTTGTAATTATAGACATGAAGGGAAATATTTAAGATAGTGCGCTGCTCCTATAGTTTTTTAGAGAGGTGGAGGGGGTCACACAAAGCACAACATCAAAGACCTAATTTGGCGACGTTTTAGATTTCATGAGAAACTCGCATTTAACGCTGCAAAATTTTACATATGAAAAAGTACAAAATTTACGCGATATCCACACAGAACTATTACTCCTTCTAATCATCACCGGCACTACTAGAAATAAAAATCTCTAAATAAACTGTCGAATCGCTTGCAAACACATATCAGAAAAACCTGAAAATAAGCTGTCTTAAAATCAGAAAAGTATAACATTTTTTACAATAATTCACATTTTCTCTATCCTTTAATTGAGTTAAATGGTCCCACAGGACTATTAGATAGTTGTCAAGTTAAAACAAGAATCGCAAGTATGAACCCACTAGTTTTATGTAAACTTTTTTAGACGAAAACAGGAGTTTTATGCAGTGGTGTGTACATTTTGCGTGGTGTATGCTGTGCTTCCAAAGAAATTAGATTTTTCCGCATATTTGATGACATTGTACATGATTTTTCTCCATGTATGGCACTTGCTTTATACAATTAAAACGCATGTTTCTTTTTCAGATCCAGTTTAGAAATGGATATTACACAGTGTTTTTCAGTTGTGCGTCACAATTCTTTTGCACGAACTTATACTAGTGGACTTGTGCAAGACTTTTTTGTGATGTTTTTGCCGCTTTACCTAGACGGTATCGATCAAAGTATCGATAAATTGTTATCCGGCTGCATCAAAACACACACGTTTCATAACCGACTTCGGATTTCTTCCTGCAAATCTCGGTGGTCTTAAAAAATGGCACAGAGTAGATTGGAAAAAATAGGGACCATATTTTCCAGGTTTGTAACAAAATCTATTAACAATGTTTGATTAATTCTACGTGTAACACAATTTAGGGTTGATGGTCTGATCAAAGCGAATGCCATGAAAATAGAGGACCGACCAATTTGGTACGATTTATATGTAGCTTTTCCGCCCAAGCTAGAACCACGTTTTGACCGCAAAGCACAAGACCTAGCCATTAAGAATATATTTTATGCTGAAGATGTTGCGAGAGCGTAAGTTTTACCATTTGTTTTATGAAAGGTGCTTAATATGCGTTATAAAACCTTTTTTATTTTTAGGAAATTTCATAAGCACATTAAACAATATGAAACAATAAATATGGCCGATACCAAACGTAGGACACAGACGCAACATTTTCTTGAGATTTATAACAATCTTGAAACACAGAATCCTCTAGACAAAGAAAAGCTCTATGAAACTGCGATTGAGATGCTGGCGGAAAAAACAAAAGAAGCAAATTTTCAACAAAGGACTGAAGATAAACCTGATTTTAATACAAGTCGAACCGCAGACTTTGAAGAAAACTTGAACGATAAAAATGATATTATTCCCACTAAAAAAATTAATATTCACAAACTATTCAGTGAATAAAAGTTATTGTTCAAGAGGTATATGTATAGACTATGTATTTATTGAAAAATTCATATTGTTTATACTGCAAGAGCATCATTTTGTGTCTCATGACTTAGTTGTGTTTGCAGATTGGATAGTTTGTTCTTCAATACCTGTACACCCATAATTACAATATTTTCCGGTTTAAGCGCGCCAGCTGACTCTACATTATAAAAGAATTTATTCGGTTTCGCTTCCCAATTGTAAGGCGCCTCATATTGATCGTCTTCCAATTCAGTATGCTCACTTTTCGGCCACTCATCGGGTTTGGGATATAAGGTATGACGCATAGCATTGTCTGGATCATATTCAAAGCAAACTCCTGCTGTTGGATTCCATTTGGCATGTTCCTTGCCGAAACCCTTTTTGGCATAAGCTCGCAGTTTAAGTTCTTGACCACGACGTAGTTTAATTATCAAAATTTCATCTGTGCTCTCTCCATATTCATTATCTTCTTCATTTAAATGGCGTGATGTTACAGGCAATACTTTCGGATTACTCGACTTCAAATCAGCAGTTGTAACATGACGAGTCTGTTCTTCTGTGCATTTCACGTCCAGAGTAAATTCCACACTACATTCCGGACAGAAGTCCAAGCAGATACAATCGCGTGTGTATTGCAAACGTTCCACAACTTCGTCCGATATTAGTGGTATAAGTCCGATGCGATGTGCAAGAAATTCATCAGAGAGTACAGTAGAATTTGCTTCAAGTTGGACCCAATCTATTGCTAGTGTTGGAGTCTCTGCAATGAAAACGCGCCGCAAACTATTTGCTACACTCAGTTCGGTGTCTTCCAAAACAAATTTCACATTATCGTCTGTCAATTCGGTTATTTGTACAGATGGCTGATTAGCGTAAGGCATTTAAATAACTTGATCTTTCTAAGAGTTAGAAAAAATATCTAAAATGCCAAGAATAGCAAAACAATTCAAACAATCAAAAAAGTGGCACACTACCAGTCGTACTATTGAAGTGTCTCTGGTTATCGAAAAGCAAAACCGTTTATCGTTTTTATTTCTGTATAGCAATACCTTCCCTACCGGACAGCTGTTTGGTCAGTGACAGTGATACTCAGGTCCTAGGCAGTGAGGCATCATTAGCCCGATTCTGTAACTTTAAGCCACGCGCCGAGCGTTAAGCTTATCGCCAAATTTTGGCGTTTGTTCTTAACGAAAATGCGATTCTGTAACTCTCCTTTAACGCCGCTAAGCAGCTGACTCTTGATGGTGATAAAATATGGCAATACTTCTCTTTTCGACGTATTTTGCACTAAATTACATGCAAAAAACTCAAAACTAATTTTTTTACTTTTTCCAAACACTAAAACACTTGCAAATATATTAACGCTATTGTTAACACCTCGAAAATAATTCGCGACAGCTAACCACGCAAAAGTGTTAGCTAACACTTTTCGTGTGGTTAAAAGTTAGTGAATAGGAAAAAGCGTTAAAAAAGGTGTTAAGCGAAGTTAAAATAGTTGCAGAATCGACCTACAGAATTGTGATAAAATTTTTATGGCGGTGTTGCAAAATCGTATCAAAACTTTTGTTTACGTGTGAGTCATTTGCGTATGTGTGTCGCTCTACCTAAGACCTGAGTATCAGCTGAGTTGTCACTGATCCGTCAAATGCTATATGTGTTGTCCGGTAGGGATGTTGTTATTACTCGTTTTTTCCCCAATAGTTCCTGTTTTAAATGATAAAGGCCGTATGTTAATCGGAAACATTTTTTTCAGAGTAAAAATGAGGTGAACAAATTTTCCATGGTGTAAAAATATTTTCCATTTTGCTGTGCCAAATGAAATGGTAAATTTTGACATCTGATAAAAAAAAAAAAACACATGGGAAAGCGAATTGAAATGCAATTCTGTTTTGGTGTGCATCGCGCATCGGAAATTATAAACAGCTATGAGTGAGTAGTTAGCGATTTCGCCTTTTGACAGCTACAGAATAGTCTTCCAAAGCTTCACGGTCACGAAGAGGTTTATAGCGGGCTTAAAGCATAAAACTTCTGCTGTGCGCTTATACTAATTTCTAATTTCATTACTAATGCAAAAAAGTCGAGTAAGGTATCGAAAGACGCGTATATATGCCTAAATTAGCAATCTGAAGGCGTTCAAAAGTTATAATATAAAAATTGCTCCATCAGGAACACTTTGCTACTACATTTTTACGTTACCTTAAGAACACGATAAAGTTTCTTTTGTATATGTATTGTCATTATTTTACACAATGAACCCGAACTGATGAGCAACCAACGCAAAACCAACTTCCTCGAATATCAGGTATTCCATAGAATTGGTCCCGGTTCTGGCGTTGGGAGTTAGAGTAATTGAGTGGGGTGTCCGAGGCGCGAGCCCCGGCGATATTTGAGGAGCCCCTACATGTAAAATTTTCGATGGGTTCCTTAAACTGCACATTTATAATTATTTTCACCCATTGAGAATATTTAATCAAGTTAAAGGAGAGCGAAATCGTTAATTATTGTAGAAAATGTTATACTGTAGTGCTTCTGTATTTTATTTAATTTAGGAGGAGTCATCAATTCAAAAGAGACTATGTTACCACAACAAAAACAATAACAAGACTGTTTTAGAGTGGTCATATCAGTCTAAGAAATCGAACATGTTATGTCTGCAGTGTTCTGGCAGGGAAAGTACAATGTGGTCTAACAGCAATTCCAGGGGCACTGCCGGTGGGGAGTAATTGTACTTATCTTTATCGACCTACCCAACTAACAAGTCGTGTCATTAGATCAGCTGATTTCCACTTTGTTCTCCAATTTTGATAGGAAACCCATTTCCCAGTGTGATTTCGACATTAAACCTATGAATTCCAAAAACAACGTCCATGGATAATGTATGTGCTATGATCTGATAGTTGGTGCATGCTATCAACTTTATCGAAATTGACTGTTGAATTCCGATTAAGTCGATTAAATTCTCATGTTCTTTTACCCCGTCGGCATAGTATATTTTTACTAGTAGCGCAACTTACTTCGAATCTGCACACACACAACCCCCACAGTATGCGTTGTATGCAATAATAAAACAATCAAATTTAATTTGAAAGTGCAGACATAAAACTCCCCAATCATTGAATATAAAGTAGTTATTACACCTTATCAGTTACTCTAAAATGTAAGTTTCAGTTTAAATTAAAGCTTTTCGTTGTAATTTTTACTTTGGATTAATTCTGATTTCCCCCATTCCACTTACTTCGACTACCTTCATCCACTGTCTTCCACCGATTCGCAAAAGAAGATGCCAAACAAGTAAGAGTAAACAATGGCCACACTAGTAGGAGGATGGTCCAACTAACAGATCGTAGCAGCTCGACAAACATACAGCCACACATCCATTTTCCATGTATTTTGTTTTTGTATTTCGCCCTATTCTGGGGAAATTATTATAGCCCAATTCCACTTGTTCCTATAATTTGCAATAGTCATTGCAGCTGTCCTTGTATGTAGATGACAAGCAAGCTGAGAATAGCACCATTAATCTCAATATCGCACTGCTAAATTAGTGTACGGTCAAAATTCGAGAAAAAAGTAGATATCAACTGGTGTGATAACACAACCCCCTCCTTGGACCTAGAGTAGGAGTAAACAGAGACTATTACGGACCCGTGACGATACTGCAGGCTTGACTGGGAATTTTTAAGTATTAGTGCACTCGGCGAACCTCGTGTCAGACCTACTTACATTCGACTGTCGTCGTGTCTCTGCCGGTGTTGATTGGCTAAACTCTAAAATTTTGGATTTTTTAAGTTGACGCATGGTAAATTTGATTGTCCGGGTCATGATTGACTAGCTGGGTAGTAATGTTGTGCTGCGCTAGGCAATTGCGCTTACAGCGCAAGTGGAAGTTATCCTACCGGACAATCCTCATGCGCACCAACACATATAGACATTTGACTGATCAGTGACAGCTTAGGTGATACTCAGGTCTCAGGTGGAGCGACACACATACGCAAATAGCTCACACGTACACAAATGTTTTGATAAGATTTTGCACCACCGCAATAGAAATCTTATCACAATTCTGATGTCTCACTACCTAGGACCTGAGTGTCAGGTGAGCTGTCACTGTCCAAGCAGCTGTCCGGTAGGGATTGTGCTAGAGCTGTTGGCGCAATTGCCTAGCGCATCACAATATTGACAGTCGAATAAAAGTAGGTGTGACACGAGGACCGCCGAGTGCACTAACACTTAAAAGTTCTCAGTCAAGCCTACAGTATCGTCACGGGTCCCTATATAGCAGGTGGTACACGTTCAATATTTACTGATGTGATCCATGGATCGCGATATTTATTGACAGTGTAGCATGCAATATTGATGGATCGTGAAACGGATTTCAATACATTTTGAGATTTATCAATATTGTGACGATTATTCTCAAACATGTACCCTCGCTAACTCAATAATACTCCTACCACTTAGTCAAACACAACAGAGATGACGATGACTATTCTTATGCATGCAAGCGCGTACCTAGGAAGAGGAAGAGAGATGGCGTGAATGTTTGCGAATACAAGGCAAACAGGAGATGTCAATAAATAACACCGACCCTTCGAGAACACGAAGAGCGAACAACCAAGAAAGTTCTCGGTGTGGAGGCAAGCACCCTGTCGAACTATATAAGGCAGTGACCAAACAAGGCAGGTTGATCAGTTTATTTCCCAGTGTTGAACAGTGAAATACTGTGAAGTTACCTAGCTCTTAAATCAGTATTGCGTTTATTACTAGTAAATAAAACTAGCTATTAGTTACAATATCTGTGCGTGTGTTTATTTGACTTTATAGTGATCGAACCCAGGATTAATAATCGAATTCGTCACACTATTGAACCAAGTAGCCAAAATAAAAAATATAAACATGCTTGTTTGACAATTGATTTGAATGTATGAGTCAAAAATTTTCATCAAATGTCGTTTCTTTTAACCCGTATAAAATTTATGTTTTACTTTGAATTTAATTTCAATTAAGAAAAAGAAAAGATATTGACATTGCATTAAAATACATGCTGCGGTAATCGTTTTATTTGCATAGTGGTACTAATACGTTTTTATTCCTAATTGTTACACGGATAGAAAATTTTCGCAGTAGCAGTTTTATTGCTACTATAGACATGGGAAGCTAATAATTCAACTTTGGCCGTGTGCTAATCGGAAACATTTTACTCAGAGCAAAAATGAGGTGAACAAATTTTCTATGTTGTAAAAATATTTTCCATTTCGCTGTGCCAAATGAAATGGGAAATTTTTACAGTTGTAAATTTTGACATCTGAATAAATCACGTGCGAAATCAAATAGTCTGTGAATAAATTTTAAGTGTACGTATTTTTTCTGCCATTATATTTCGTATCTTTTGCGTTAAATTATATTTTATCGTTTAATAACGTGTTGGCATTTCAATTCATTTGAAGTAATATGATTGGCAATACCGAATGCATATATGTGTGCACATTCGTAGTTGTCAAAATTTTACCTAGCCCCATGGGTTGGGGTAAATTCTGACGTTCATACTCACCGCGATAAATGTCAGAATTTTCTTTCGCTCTGTCAAAATTTTAAATTTTCAACCGATTGGCACATGGCCTTTGAATGCATTTCGTCTGCAATCTTTAAGTCCTTTCCCCAGAAACTTACATACTCATATCAGGTTACCTACCACACTAACGTTATTATAAGCAGTGTATTTCAACGAATTTATTGAGAAATGGAAGATTAGCAGCTATATTACGGAAAATCCAAGAAGAAATGCAGTACGTATATGGCAATCGTTAGGTATGATCGGCGAGAAAACTTGCAAGAATTCTAATTCGTGAATATGATTGTCAGAATTTACCCTAGTCCAAATTTGTGCACCTCATTTTTCCTCTGAGTAGAAAGTTTCCGATTAGCACAAGGTCTAAGTAAAGAAAGAATTGCGTCAATATCTCTGGAAACCGCAAAAATTAAAAAGGAAGAGGAATTTGTATATACTCGCTAATGAACTCTCCCAACAGAAACTTGCCACTTCCTCTCTTAATTAAATGTAAAAATGCGTTCTCTCCCTGCAAGTTTTATGTGTCGCCGAACACAATTCATAGAAATTGTATAACATTTTTAAAAGTTTTAAGCTCCTCTAACAGAGCTATTGCCTCATCAATATTTGAGAAGAAGTTGGAAAACCACATATGTATATTTCTCATACGAAATGCATGGAGCTTTTGTGAACTTTTCGTTCAATTGTTTTCAAAGGGTTAATGGAAACAAATTACTGACACATACGAATTATTTCACATACATGTTGTCAGCGGCTGGCTCACGGTTTCACTGTGGCGTGGCCCACCAGGCTATAGCGTTTGGCTGTTCATGGAAATGTAAGCAATGTATCGACGTATCAATACCGATTGCTATCTGAAGTTTATTAAATGGCAGCACTCCATTGAAACGTGGATCAATTTTTACCATATACACCGATTATTTGGAAAGTGAATGCATTTTTCTCTGCTGATGCAATTTTCTGCTGGAGTCTTCTAATTTTACAATGACTTCTGAAAATTCTATTGGTAAGTAAAAAGCATATGGAAAGACATACATTACTTTATAATTTTTTAAAATTTCTGCACACTAACAGGCGAACTTTATACATCTGAAAAGTGTGGTAGTGACGAAATTGGCAATGGCACTAAGGAAACCCCATATAAAACGATTTTGCAAGCTATGCGTCATGCAAAAGTAGAGCCCTTCCCTACCATATACGTAGATAGCAAAGATCCAAATGGAGAAAGTAAATATGAAGTAGCTGCAAAATCACAACTAAAAAAGATACAGAAAATTTTTACTCGTGAGAGCTATAAAAATGTAGACAAACAGCAACGTGAAGCTGACGATGCGGAAAAACGTACACAAAACTTAGAAGATGCACGAAAGATCAAAATTGTTGAGGATCTAAGTTTACCTCCAGCGCGTAGAATATATATACGGCATGGTGAAGAATATCGTGGCGAACGAATTAAAATTTATGGCTGGGTACATCGCTTGCGACGCCAGGGGAAAGGATTTTTTTTCATAACCCTACGGGATGGTACCGGTTTCCTTCAGTGTGTACTTACAGATCGGCTATGCCATACTTATGAAGCACTGGTTTTGACCACAGAAAGCTCAGTGCTTTTATTTGGTGAACTGAAACCGGTACCAGCTGGCAAATCGGTAATAGAAAAATTAATATACATAGATACGAAATTGTTTTCATAATTTTATGTTATGCTCTTAGGCACCAGGTGGTCATGAATTAATTGTAGATTACTGGGAATTGATTGGTTTGGCACCTGCTGGTGGAGCTGAAAGCATTTTGAACGAGGAAGCTCACCCGGATGTACAATTGGATAATCGTCATATTTTGATACGCGGTGAAAATACATCTAAGGTTTTAAAAATGAGATCGGTAGTTATGCAAGCATTTCGTGGGCACTTCTTTGATCGTGGGTATAATGAAGTGACACCACCAACTTTAGTGCAGACGCAAGTTGAAGGAGGCTCAACCCTTTTTAAATTACAATACTTCAGGTTAGTTGGATTTAAACTTTTTTGAGTGAAACTAGTTTATGTGCAGTGCAAAGTATCTATTTATTTCTTCTGCGGCTTGTACTTGCAAGCCTATGTCCTTTTGAACCCTTGAGAAATAAAACAAAATTAGTCCATTCCACGGAAGACTAAACTTTCTGGAAATGTTCCTATGGAGTTTAATTTCCTTCGCGATCCTTAACCAAATATTATTTAAAATTAACAAACTTAATTATTGTATTGTAGTGAAGAGGCTTACCTAACCCAAAGCTCTCAGCTATATTTAGAAACTTGTTTGCCAGCACTTGGTGATGTTTTCTGTCTTGCGCAAAGCTATCGTGCTGAGCAGAGTCGTACACGTCGTCATTTAGCTGAATATACACACGTTGAAGCTGAATGCCCTTTCATTACATTCGATGACTTATTGGATCGCTTGGAGGACTTGGTGTGTGACGTTGTGGAGCGTGTTTTAAAATCACCATGGGGATATATCGTACAGGAGCTTAACCCCGATTTCAAACCACCCAAGAAACCTTTTCGTCGTATAAATTATGCAGATGCCATAGAGTGGTTAAAAGAAAACAATGTTACCAAGGAAGATGGTACATTCTATGAATTTGGCGAGGTACTTAAATATAAGACAGTGAAGACTGAATGGAATGTTGTTCTATTTCTGCATCTCAGCGAAAGACAGAAAAAAGAACGCTTTTTACCAAGCATTTGCTGTATTTTTGTTACAAATTTTTAATTTATATTTTTATTATAATAGGACATACCGGAAGCTCCCGAACGAAAAATGACAGATACAATCAATGAACCAATAATGCTATGTCGCTTCCCTGTTAACATCAAATCTTTTTACATGTCGAGATGTGCTGAAGATTCCAACTTAACAGAAAGTGTTGATGTACTTTTACCCAATGTTGGTGAGATTGTTGGTGGCTCAATGAGGATTTCAAATATTGAAGAACTACTCAAAGGCTATGAACGTGAAGGCATTGACCCTACACCATATTACTGGTATACCGATCAAAGAGTATATGGCACACAACCACATGGTGGTTATGGGCTTGGACTAGAACGTTTTCTTTGCTGGTTATTAAATCGTTATCATATTCGAGAAGTATGTTTGTATCCACGTTTCTTGGATCGATGTAAGCCATAAATCCGATATAGCATTTCACACGAGAAAAAAATACAAAATTAATGATATTTAATACAAAAAAAGCTTGTATTTGCATTTACAATGCCGCACTACACTATTTATTCATCAAATATTTCTTTACATAAATCACTATTATCTAAATTGTCATCAAATGTAGTATCGCTTCCTGCATCATCCTGCAATATAAACTTGATTATAATACCAGAAAAATAATAAAGGATCAGAATAATAACACAAACGTACCCCGTTATCATCTGAGTCCAATTCTGCATGTACTTGGTCTTTGCGATAATGATTTCGTAACAAATCTTTAATACAATTATTCATTATTTGGCGCACTTGCATATCAAATCCAGCTGGTAACCAACCAGTTTTCTCATTGCATATTGCTCCAGTACGTGGTGAAGGTATTTTTTCGATCATCTCTTGTATTTTAGGCATATGAATATCACAATACTAAATTTAACAATAGACATTAAAGTTTATTTACATGTTTATGTATGTGAAAAGTAAATAGCTTACGCGCATTATACATTGACGAGAACGTGGTAATTTGTTTGGTTCAAAATAGGGATAATTTATATCCAGAACCAAGTCACTGGATTCCTCTGAAGTTTCATTCAATTTCTTAAGTGTATTTTTTTTGTCTAATACCTTTAATAAAAAATGTTAGCAAAAGTTATTTTAACTACTTAAACATACGAGTACTAATAAAAGTTTGCATAGTTGCTTTCGACGATAAAACCAGGCGAAATTCTACAAAGAAATGCGGTTTCTTTTGCAAACATTCAATGAATACTTGTTGTTTATGAGACGATTTCATTGCCTACACCAGTTATTTTGAGTGATTGAAATTACTCAAAACTATGCGCCCCTGCGGGTTAGGGGCTTAGAATATGCCCGAGGTAGGCATACCTGTCGTAAGAGGCGACTAATATGCACAAAGGTAATGACGGGCAACTCGATGGTTGATCTACGGAAGGAGGGGTGACATGACCTAGGTTTCACTGGTCATAAATCGCTACCACGACAGTCGGGAAGTACCGCAAGGAAGCACCGGGTTCAAATCTGGCCAAGGACTGTTAATCCGACAACACTCCAAAAAACCTTCGGGGAGTGTTTTTGTCGTTACCAAAACGACAACAAGAACTCAAAACTCTGACCTTTCCACGATTCACACAAGAATTGATTGCTTACGAACTGCGCTTGTCATGGGCCTCAATAATAAATGTTTTAAAATTCAGGTCAAATATGGAAAGATTACAAAAAATTACGAGAATTTATTGATTTCTTTCTTCACGTTAAATAAACGAACTTTTATTAGTTCCCTCACGCATCCATAATTACTTACAATACATTCTCAAAGTAATCGTGCTCATTAAGCAGGGCGAATTAACAACAACAACAACTTACAAATTCAGATATTCCGGAACGGAAGCGTAGTCGATAGTCGAATGTTTGGTAGTAACGACTTTTGAAATCTTTACGTGGATCATATCCGTAACGTACATAAAGCGTACGCCATGGCCCAGTTGAGAAAGAATAAGACAACGATGGTACAATACATTTCAATTTCTCACT
Organism: Merzomyia westermanni; assembly: GCA_949987695.1. Taxonomy (NCBI): domain Eukaryota; kingdom Metazoa; phylum Arthropoda; class Insecta; order Diptera; family Tephritidae; genus Merzomyia; species Merzomyia westermanni. Next base: position 191,150,465 of record OX465289.1, read on the forward strand.
ACTTATACCAGTTTCATATAGCAGCGCAATACGTGTCCATATTGGAGATTCCTCAAAGAGCTGTTGAACAATCAAATTTTAATTAAATAATATAATTATGATATTAGGAGTTCTTGCGTTTGGCTACTTACGGATTTAACTTTCTGTAACTGTTCGTCGGAGACATATTTGACTCTCATACGTTTAACCGTTTGCACATCTGGACGTACAGGAAAATCGTCAGTCATATTGAAAGCCACAATATCGCGATTGTCGAGAGGGGTTTTTTGTATCACACCCAGTACTTCATGTTGGCCGTCTTCTTGTTGACCGCCACGGTAAAAATTGGCAGTAGGTGTTTCGATTCGTGCAAATGTTTGTGGCAAGCATATTAATGGCAAATCTCTGTGACTAGTAATGTATTAGTACAAATTAATAACATGATTGACTTCTATATGTAAATACTTCTTAACATACGAAAAATAATGAGTATCTGTTACGGACTGCGGCGCTATTTTTGATACATTAAAAGTATAATCCTTACTGTCGTTGAGTTCCTTGTATAATGGCAGGTATTGAAAATCACAAATACCTTTTAATAATAATAAAAAAAATCAATGAAAAATATATTGAGCTTTTGTGGTAGAAGTTTGAGCTGTTCAATTCATTCCATCAATTGTCTACTTGCAAGGGAATATTAAATATATGTACGTACTATTAAACGTGAAACTCCTTTTACAATGTCCAAGAATACATAATTGATATTCCGGCGGTTTATTTGGATTTTTTTTCGAGCGCCTTACTTTAACAGATATTAATAGTCCAGCACCTTGAACTACATCCCCGTTGGCAGCTTTGTTAAATGGATTTTTGGGATGGTATCGTAACTCCAAACGCTTTTGTTCTAATCCCAAGGACTGCATTGAAATATAATTACATAATCAAGGCAATTTATATAAAATAGCCGATTGTAGCCCACCTGCGAAATGTTGCCAATGCCTCCAAGTGTTGCTACCATCTTTTCAACATTAACAACCTTGCCTGGATACTCGATCACCTCCAACTCTTTATTTGAATTAAAATTAACTTGTGTTGTAGACATCTTGAAACTATACACAAATCTTTTGGGAAATGATAAAAGTTTAGTTCCTTTGTAGATGTTTGTAGGTCGTTTACTGTTTATGTTTGTTTTCAATTTGTTTACAAATTTGTTCGACAGTAAATTGATTTCATAACGTAGTACATGTTATCAACTATCGATAAGCTAAAATGTGAACCAACATAAAAAAACAGAAGGTATCATCTCTTGATGTCAAAAAAATTGTTGACTACGTCCATACAAGCACACTGACATTCATTTGTCACAACATCTGAGAGGCAGTGCTGTCATTCTAACTATCAGGGATTTGAATCATGTTCTTAAAGCCAATCGTGTTTGTGTCGTCCAACGGGAAGGTTGTGCGTAGCTATCTAGCAGCTTAGCCAAATTATAAACAGGCTTGTGTGTGGCTAAGACGCAAAGAAATGGACTTGAAGGATAGCTCAAGCACACCTTTCCAAGATTAGTGGAGTTGGGATTTGCAGAGCCTCCACAAAATAATATTAATAACGGAACCTTAAAAATGTGTAATCTAACGTAAAGTGAAAAACTTGATAGCGGAACTAAAAACAAAATGGCAGATCAGCTTTAGAAGCAAATGGAATTAAACTACTACAAATTTGATACCATAATCCTTAATTAAACCAAAAAAACGTGAGTCTGTGAAAAAAAAAACGTGAGTCTGTGAAAAAAAAACCCCAATTTTGAAAATATATGAAAATAACGGAACATATCGAATAACGGAACGATAAATGTGACGTGAAGTGACTGAGAGATAGACAAAAAAAACTTGAGTTTGGGAAAGAAAAAAAAAAACGGAGTATTGAAAATATGTGAAAGTAACGGGGCTGAACCACGAGAATAGAAACAATTACCTTTAATGTGAAAATAAAAAAAAAGCTTGAAAACAACGAGAATAGAAACAATTACCATTAATGTGAAAACAAAAAAAACTTTGAGCTTGTGAAAGAAAAACAAAAACGGAATATTCAAAATATGTGAAAATAACGGAACTGTGAAGATAAAGGAACATTTCAAATAACGGAACGATAGATTGACGCTTGCATTTAGCTCCCAGCCATGTGGATTATTATAATTTTGCTAATATATCTCACATAGGCTACTTATTTCATTTGATCTGGCATTATCGACTATGTTAGCCAATTTTTCTCAACTATCATATGTTGAGTAAACCCCCCAAAAAAAAAATGTTCTTAAAGCGAGTAGCAAAAAATGATCCCTACAAGAGACGCTGATTTTGTTACTAACACACTCACACTCTTTATTGACAGCGGTGTTAATTTATTTGTCAATGCTGATACTTTCATACTAGTATGTTTGTTTCTTAGCACACAGTTCTCCGTTGTTGCCAACACCCACGAAGAACCAAGGGAAAGAACATGAATTGGACAGGCCGAAGCTACGTGGGCAATAACAACCCTGCAAAAATCGAATGACTGAAACTTCAATACATATACACGAGTTTTCTTCTGCAAAAATAGTACGGGTAAAATGATTAGTCAATTTACCCGGAGCCATACCGAAAGTTTCCGTGTTCAAGAATTTTCTGTTAGAGTGAAATGGCATATTGGTCGTTTTAGGTTTGTTTTGCTATATCTTTTTCTGTCGCACTCTTTGAGCATACAAAATTTCACAAGTGGCAACACAGCAAGCTTGATTGTTACTCCATTTTGTGTTTTCTAGAAAAAGCCTGAAAAGTTTAAGCTGGTGGTGTTAAGTTGCAAAATTAAAGGTATGTATAACAAAAAAAATATGCAATTGTTATTCAAAATAATACTGAAAATACCTTTTAATAGTTTCAGATTGTCTTAAGCGTTCAGAAGTTGGATTGTGTACAACCTCAAGTAAAAGAGTGCAGGATTCCAGTGGAAAAGGTAAGTGCTTCATCAGAAATTGTATGCAGTAATTGTTTCCTTTAGGAAGCAACTGGTAAAACACGTCCAAAAATGCCAGGAGAGGCATCAAAAGACGGGTTTCGACCTCGGCATCAACAATTTGAAAGCGGATTTTCTAGTTTTTGTTGTAGTGAAACGTTTTTTGAAAAAAAAATGGACCAATTCCAATCCCAAATGTGTAATTACAACAATCACATAAAATGACAGAAAATGTTCAGCTTTAATTGCAAATATCTCTTGACAGAAATATAAATTGGAATCTCCGCTTTCGGATTATTGATACCGAGGTCAAAACCCGCCTTTCGATACCTCTCCAGACATTTTTGGACGTGTTTTTCCAGTTGTCTCCTAAAGGAAACAATTACCGGAAAATATGTGCTGCATTTTGTTGAAATGTGTAGAGGAAACCAACTTTCGAAAATATGTGCTGAATTTTGCTGAAGTAAAGGAAACAAATACCCAAAAATGTGTGATAGTAATTCATATGTACATGTACTATGTCTTTTTAGATGATCGAAAAGCCGGAAATGTTGGCCCACCGTAAAGCCGTTCGAGAGACAAAGGTTTTTTACAAAAAAAGTGCATAGGCTAGTGTGCCGCATAAGTGGAGAAAGTGGAAATGGGCTTCAGAATGAGCTGGCTGACATGTTTCCACTATCGTGTATTGCTGCGGTGTATGATTTGGAGAAGAAGCTCGAAAACGAAACATACGAGAATGCACTCGTAAGTAATTTTTTATTCGACCGAACTTTTTGTTGCTCAATTATTCACAACTAAAATACATCTTTTCTTTATAGACCTCGTATTTATATGTAATTAAAGGGCCTACAGGGGGTTTAGATGCGGTCTTTAGAAAACTCACAACTGATGAGCTCATCGCCAACTTTAACTGGGACGGAAGGAGCTCAAAAAAAGCGCTGTCAGAGCTCAAATTGTTTAAAAAGATTTTATGTAGTAATTTCCGAATTTTTTTTTATTAACGTATACTAATGTTTTTACTTTTCCGGCAGGCGTGTTCAAGATGCAGGGCGAAATAGAATATGTGCGTAGCATGAAGAAATCCGTGGAACTAAGCCACAACAGGCACAAACAAAAGCGGTACCTTACAACGAAGCTGAACCAAACATTATAATTAAATATATTTACTTAACTTAACAATTTAATCACTTTTTTATACTAATATTTTTAAACATTCTTTAAATACTTAACTATATTTACTAAATTAAATAATTTGTTAACTCTTACAAACATATACACCATAAAATGGTTGTGAATAACTTTTTTATTTTTTGTTCTAAAGTTAACATACTTAAACCCGTTTTTAAAAGACTGAATTTATGTTTATTTTTCAGTTTTAAATACTAAGGCCCGGTTTTTCAGTCCTTGGTTAATCTCAGTTTAAACTAAGTTTGCTTAAACTCGGCATAAATTTAAACTCCAGTTAAACTGCAGAGCGGTTTTTCAGTGAGAGTTTAAGGCCGCTTTTAAGATTTGCTTGTTATACGGCAACATTGGTTTTTTTTTTTATCTAGATACGGCAAAAGATTACATTTGTTTACATATTCAACGCCATTGCTTTTTCTTAGTATTGTAATAGTTAGGATTTCGCTAATTTTTGCATCACTATAATCACTTTCGTCAGATGATATATCCAGTATTTAATTAAATATAAAAATATCGTCCTTTTTTAATTGCGTTCAGTTTATTGTTTCACAACCAAAACCATCAAATATGCAAACAGCTGACAGGTTAACTAGAGTTTAACCCTGCCAAATTGGCCGCTTAAACTACGTTTAAACTTCGTTTAAAGTTGACTGAAAAACTGCGTAACAAGTTTAAGCTTAGTTTAACTGACGAATTGAGTTGAACTTGTACTGAAAAACCGGGCCTAAGTGCCTTTTCAAATAAATGTAATGAAATACAAAAAAGATAAAACAATATAAATATAATAAAATACTAAAATGATAAAATAAAACAATATAAATATAATAATATACTAAAAAGATAAAATAAAATAAATGTAAATATAATAAAATACTAAGATAAATATAAATATAATAAAATACTAAAATGATAAAATGAATAAAATAAAATACTAAAAAGATAAAAAGATAAAACATTATAAATATTAATATAATAAAACACTAAAAAGATGTTGAGTTCAACTATATATTTATCAGCTTTGTATTAAACTATACATTATACAATTATTATGCGTTTTATTACAATTTGGGATAGGTAAACCTTTCAGTAACATGACCATAATTATACCGTAAAATTGATGTCATTATACAGGTAAAATTACGTTCTAAATACTGCTAAAATTTCCGTAAGTATGCTGTTTAAATCAATATAATCTTAGATCAATCGGCACGCTTTACAAACGTGTATTATAATTTCCACCCCTGAAAACGGGTTGTGCGTTGGGTTTGGAACAGGTCCACAAGTACTGTGGTTCACACCTGTGGATGAGCCAAAACCCGCATAAAAGCAAGATTTTTTATTATCTTCTTTATTTGCGCACTCGGCGGATGTAGACGACGTGGAAAAGGATGCATTCTACGAACGCTAGAAACACACATGCCAGCGCCGCCCCAGGTTGGATAAATAGAGCGTTTTCGGCGTTACAGTCGAAAAGTTCAATGTACACCATCCGAGGACCTAAACTCGACTATTAGCAGCTAAGACAGACTTCCGTTAGAAGAGCCTGATGACAGTGTTGGATGGGGGGTGACATCCTAGGCAGGTTAAGTAGTCGCTACAACAACAACAGTAGCAGCTAAGATCGTCTCCGAGCGGAATGCAGGAGCAGTGGGAGCACTATCTATTTTGATCTGCTGATTATGTACCTAGTTAATTTATTAATTATTTATTACCACTTGTTAATCATTTCATTCATATTTTTGTAACCTTGTGTAATCCTGACATATAAATAAATACAAATACTATGACTAAATGCGAATATCAATATCCATTGAAAAACCATAAAGCAGTAGGCAAGAATGGATTGCCTGCTGAGTTATTCAAGCACGGTGGCAAGGAGCTGATAAGGCGCCTGCATCAGCTATACAGAATACGGTCGGATGAATGCATGTCTGAGGAATCCCGAAAACCACAACTATCGCGGAATCAGCCTTTCAATATCGAATATTAGGTTCTATGAATTGATTGTGCAAAAGACCGATGTCTGAAGAGAACGGATTGTTTTAGTCGCCTCTGGCGACAGGCATACCTACCCTGAGCATATTCTTCGCAGGTTTCCTGGTCGAAAATAAACTAAGTTTCTTTGAATTAATGTTAGAGAATATAATATAAGCTACAGAACTTTATAAGAGCTTGCAACTTTTGACGTATGCCAATGACACTGGCCATAACTACCGCGCTCTGACTGCTACAGTTTGGACTGATTTTACGTATCGGCTCAGCATAATTTAATGCTGATGTAAACAGTTTCTGCTAAGTCTCAGCATAGGTTAAAGAGCTATACAGGACTCACGTCCCACTAGTGCAACTTCGCTCTTATCCCTCTAACGAGCGTAAGTTATTTAACTTCCCGATTATTACCATAAGCCCTAATTATTCTACGTTTCTCTGCCTCGGACAACTATTTGTAAAACCTGGAATCAAACATATTTTAGAAAATAAAATTACCCAATATGTTCATATAATCCGGCATGAGATCCTCACTGGAGCCACCCGACTGGCCCTTATTTTGTGGAGGTTTATAGCGATTCACCTTTTCCTTACGACGAGGATCTACAAAACTCATTTTGATCTACTTATGGAAAGATTTTGTTAAAAGATGTGTGCTGATTTTATTGTGGCGATTATTCTCAAGCATGTACCATTCCTAACTCAATAACACTCCCACCACTAGATAAACACAGCAGAGATAACGATGGCTACGCTTATGCATGCAAGCGTGTAACTAGGAAGAGGAAGAGAGATGGCGCGAGTGTTTGCGAATACGATGCAAAGAGGAGATGCCAATAAATAACACCGACCCTTCCAGAACACGAAAAGCGAACAACCAAGAAAGTTCTCGGTGCAAAGCTAAGCACCCTGTTGGACTATATAAGGCGGTGACCAAGCAAGGCAGGTTGATCAGTTTGTATTCAAGTATTGTACAGTGAACTACTGTGGAGTAACCAAACTCGGGAATTTGTCTTGCGTTTATTACTAGTAAATAAAACTAGCTATGAGTTACAATATCTCTGCGTGTGTTTATTTGACTTTATAGTGATCGAACCCAGGATTGATAATCAAGGAATCATCGAATTCGTCACAATTGGTGTCAGAAGCGGTATTGTTGAATAAATACCAGTGAATTTAAGGATAACAAGGACATGGCGAAGCTGAATGAATTAAAGATTCAGCAACTCAAAAATGAGTTGGAACAACGGGGACTAAACACTACAGGCAATAAATCAGAGTTACAGTCACGATTGCGAGAGGCTATGGAAGCAGAAGGAATCGACGTCGATGATCATGTTTTTCATCTTGTGGAGGAGGCACCAACAAAAATGGAAGAAAAAAAGGAGTATCCGAATCCAGTAGCAACCGTCGACACAAACATGATATTGGCTGTATTGACTCAGATGTCATCTAGCATTTCAACACAGTTGGAAGAACAAAAGACACACATGGCATCTCAGCAGGAAGAACAAAAGACACACATGGCGAGAATTGCATTGCAGCTGGAGGCACAGGAAGAACGAATGGCATCACAGCTAAGAATGCAAGACGCAAAAATTACTGAAGTGCAGGAGGTATTCAGAGAACGGCAAGACAAAATTGAGGCCGAAGTAGATGCATTGAGAGGTCGCATCCAGGGGTTGCAGCTAAATCGTCCAACTGCTTCAACGAGTATTCCCAAGGTAAAACCCCCATCTTTTGACGGTTCTGTTCCTTTCCAGGTATTCAAGCTACAGTTTGAGAAGACGGCAGCTGTAAATAATTGGGGCACGGAAGACAAAGTTGCTGCACTATTCGTGGCATTGAAAGGGCCTGCAGCTGAAATCTTGCAGACTATTCCTGACGGCGAACGGAATAATTATGAGGCATTGATGAGAGCAGTTGAGAGACGCTATGGCAGCGAGCATCGAAAACAGATATACCAAATAGAGCTACAGAATCGCTTTCAGAAGGCTAATGAGACATTGCAGGAATTTGCATCGGATATCGAGAGGTTGGCCCATCTAGCAAACGCAGACGCACCTGTAGAATACACAGAAAGGGTAAAAATCCAAAGCTTTATAAATGGAATACGTGATGTGGAGACGAAACGAGCCACATATGCAAATCCCAAGAGATCATTTGCTGAGACGGTATCACATGCTCTAACACAGGAAACAGCCTCACTATTAAGTAAGCTGGCGTACAAAGCTCACCGCGTGGAGGTAGAACGGCCAGACTGGGTAGACACAATTCTGGAAGCGTTGAACGGAGTACAGAAAAAAAGTGATGGTGCCATTAAATGCTTTAAGTGCGGGAAACCAGGTCACATAGCTGGCTGCAGTAACCCCAGAAATTCAGGTGGACGTAAACGCAAAGCTGGGGAAGATGAGCAAGATGAATGCCCCATAATCTCTGTGTCACAACTCGAACGGAAAGCGAGTAATGTTACTGTTGAAGGCTACGTGGACGGGAAAGAGCGCTTGCTGACTGTGGATACTGGTGCATCACATTCCATCATTCGGAGTGACTTGGTCAGCGGGAAGGTGACACGACTGCAGAAAGCTAAGTTGAGGACAGTAACTGGTGATAGCAAGCCAGTCCTTGGAAAGGTGACATGCAAGGTTGTAGTTGGAAATGTGGCTACGTAACACAACTTCTTGGTAGCGAATATTGTCGACGAAGTCATCATTGGCGTCGATTTCTTGGCTGAGAGAGACATTCACATCAACGTAAGGAACAGGGTTATGAATTACAACGGCCAAGAAGTTCCTCTGGTCTTTGGACACATTAGTGGCTATACCACCAAGGGAGTGATCTTGAAGATGAAGCAACAGGAGCCTCGTAAAGCAGAGGAAGGTCCTCGACCAAAGGCTTTCACGGACAAGTACCTCGTGAAGAAGATTCGGCAAGACCAGGAGGAAGATCCAGATTTGGCACGTGTGTTGAAAGGAATAAAGGAAAACAAACAGCCAAGAAGAGGAGAGAAATGGATTACTAAGTGTGCAGAGTGTGCTGAGAATAAAAGACGAACATCTGGTGGTCATGTTCCGAGGAAGCAACGCAACTTATTGGATAATGTGAAACAGTGCAATGGGCATGAGAGAACGGAACGGAATCCTGAAGAAACGAGTTGCAGGAATGTTTGCCGGGTACCATTGGGAACGAAAGTGAAGGCACAAATCTATTCGAGATTAAGAACGGACAAAATGGTTGGAATATGTGACACTGCAAAGCATTGTGGGAATCTCTGCAGGAGAGGATTGATGTCGGAGTCTCAATCCCTGGAGGAAATGAGGTTTAGTAAAGCAGTGCCAACCATTGAGCGTCTAGCAGCGTTTGGTTTGGGAAATGTATCTGATCGGGACGATCAGACTTCGGTGGAGGGCAGTGTGGCGATTATTATCAAGCATGTACCATCCCTAACTCAATAACACTCCCACCACTAGTTAAACCACAACAGAGATAACGATGGCTACGCGTATGCATGCAAGCGTGTAACTAGGAAGAGGAAGAGAGATGGCGCGAGTGTTTGCGAATACGATGCAAAGAGGAGATTCCAATAAATAACACCGACCCTTCCAGAACACGAAAAGCGAATAACCAAGAAAGTTCTCGGTGCGTAGGCAAGTATCCTGTTGGACTATATAAGGCGGTGACCAAGCAAGGCAGGTGGACCAGTTTATTTTCAAGCGTTCAATAGTGAACTACTGTAAAGTTATCAAACTCTTAAAATTGTTTTGCGTTTATTACTAGTAAATAAAACTAGCTATTACTTACATTATCTGTGCGTGTGTTTATTCGACTTTATAGTGACCCAGGATTGATAACCAAGGAATCATCGAATTCGTCACATTATTATGCCAACCCAACGATTTGGCAGGAAAAGGTAACACTGTTCTCTTAGCAACCCGTTGTTACCCAGGGTAATTATTTTAATTGTTTTTCGTACAAGTCTGATGCACACAAACATTTCCAGACTGCTGTCAACTTTTAATCAGGTCTGAGGTAGAACTGCACACCTACCCACAAGGCTCGGAAGTGTTGTGATGAGATTTTTCAAAAGCAGCATAGAAACCTTATCAAAATTAATGCTTCACTACCTCAGACCTGAGTATCGGATGAGTTGTCACTGATCATACAGATTGCTGTATGTGTTGATGAGCATCAGGAACCGTAGGATCGGTATTGCTCCCTACCGGACGGTTGTTTGATAAGTGACAACCCAGCTGATACTCAGGATACGCCGTAGATAGGGCGTTTTTGGGGCTTACCTTTGCTACCGAACAGCTGTTTGATCAGTAGGTAGGTAGTAACACAACAGAATTCCCATAAGATAAATATGACGTTTTTTAAAATCCGATCATAACGTTCCTGTAGGTGTGAGCCGTTTGCGTATGTGTACCGCTCAAGGAAGCCAAATTGAAGCCAAGCCTTCGAAATCAATCGGACCATGAAGATGTTGAAACACTGTTTTATTTTGTTTCGTTACAACAAAAAGACACGGAATCCAACCATCATACCAGAGTCCAACTTTGCGAATCACATGGTGGAGAGTAAATGCCGCCCCCCGGAAACATCAATAAAACAGTCAAGGTCCTAAATGTACAAGCAAAAGGCCGACGTCTGAACGTACTCGAAAACATGGAAATCTACAAACAAAAAACATTCGACGGTAGAATAATAAACGAACAGACAAACGCTGTTTCCGACAAAATATTTGAACCTTTAAAATAATTTTACAAAAAACAAAGCAATCACTCAGGTACAACAAACACACACGCACCGACAAATAAACACAAAACAGCAAACGATCAAAAACAACAAACGAGCCCCTGCGGGTTAGGGGTTTAGAACATGCCCGTGGTAGGCATACCGGTCGTAAGAGGCGACTAATATGCACAAAGGTAATGACGTGCAACTCGATGGTTGATCTACGGATATGATGCCTCTCACTACCCATCTTATCCTTCCTTTCGGAAGGAGGGGTGACATGACCTAGAAGGTTTCACTTGTCATAAATCGGTACCACAACAGTCGGGCAGTACCGGAGCGTACCGGGTTCAAATCCGGCCAAGGACTGTTAATTCGGGGAGTGTTTTTGTCGTTACCTCAACAACAACAACAACAGCAGCAAAAAAGGTCAAACAACAAAAATCACCAACTTTTAGCTGCCTCAGTCAACCACACAAAAACCGATCGGTGCAAACCACACCCGTTTCTGAATGTACACACATACATAAACAGACACCCATGCTGACATTACCTGCTACCTACGAACTATAAATACAAGACAAACAACAACAAATCAGAACGAAAATCGACACTGATGATGGCACAACGCCGAAACCGGTTTGACAAGGGATGACGGAAAATCGTTCCAATATACATCATGTTGAAGCACCTTGGCCACGAGGAACAGAGTATTTAGCGGCTCTTTTTAACCTTTCACTAACCACCTTAGTCATTCCTGAGATACGGAAAATTGCAATTGTTGTTCTTTTACTAATACCTGGGAAGCCGGCGAATCAAAGAGAATCATATTGTCCGATATCTCTCCTGTCGCCGGTTGTTTAATTTCTATATTTCTAGGCTTCTAACCCAGCAGACTACTTGCTGTTGTTTTTGTAACGGCAAAAACACTCCCCAAAGGTTTAGGGTAGTGTTGTCCTTTTTTTTTATTGAACATTCTCCTTATATCCATTTATGTACAAAATAAATTATAAATTACAAATAAATACAACATGAACCATTAGAATTTATGTAAGGTACACGTATGTAGGTATAGGAAAAGATAAGGCATTTTATATGTTAAGTTTAACATTGTTTCAAATGCCATCTAGTAAATATATTAATACAGTGGGGTGCACTGTTAAATTTTTAAATAAAAATTTAGTTTGTAAATATAAGATAAATAATAACCTGAGAATTTTCAAGCACTTGCAACAGTGACATTTAAATGAGTTTGAGAAATATATTTAGGTAAACAAAGAAGAAATTTAATGGCTTAATTAATATATTTGTTTATTGTATGCTTACGAACTAATCCGGAGCAAAACTTCGATTTCATCGTGTGAGAAACTTAAGAGGAATGTTTTCACCCTGCTCAAAAATTGCTGAAGATTTCCTAATTCACGAACCTCGGCAGGAAGGGTATTGAATAGTTTACGAGACACTATTGTATAAAATTTGATTGAGTGTGTGGTTCTCGCTGCAGGTACAACTACTGTAGGATGAGAGTTTTTCCTCAGGTTATATGATTCGGATCTCATACTCTGCAGGTACCCACACCTAATGAAAAATATTTTTAAGACTTTAAAATAGTACAGGTCCCTTACTGGAAGAATCTCTAGGCTTCTAAAAATCTCCCTCGAGGGATGGAGTCGATTTACATTACATTTCGAATAACACATTTTGCATGTATTTTGTTTAGGGAGGTACCCCCCCAGCAGCTGATCGCATATAGTAATCTAGAATGAATTAATGCATAGTAAACTGTTGTCAGGGTATCTTTAGTGCAGCACGATTTTAGAAGATAGAAACAGCGTAGCGGAGATTGAAGATATAGTTTCAGACGGGATATGTGGTTACCCCAGTTTAGGCTTTGATCGACTGTGACCCCTAGATACTGAAAGTCTTCAACAATGCAACAACAGGCAGCGAGCGGGTTAAACGTACTTGATTGAGTATCACGACACAGTGGTTCGTGTAGATCAAATCGTTCGCAGAACGAAGAATGAAAAAACATAAGCTTAGTTTTATTGCTGACAACGAGCTTATGTTTAGCAAACCAAGTTCTTAAAAGATGAACATCATGATTTATACAGGCTATTAGATCAAAAAGGTTCGGAGAACCATAAGCAATTGCAAGGTCATCGCCAAATGCAGTGACCTTCCCCAAAAAGCGCAAGTCAAAAATTGAATTTACGTAGACTAGGAACAGAATAGGACCAAGCACGGAACCTTGCGGAACGCCTATCTTGATTGGATTCGAATTGCTTAGGTTTCCTAAAACTTAAACTCGTTGCACCCTCCCAGTAAGATAAGACTCAAACCATTTGTGTATCCACGAAAACCAGCACAGTATAATTTCTCTCTCTATGGCGCGATATACAACAGGTATATCATCATAAACCTCCTAAGAGATTTTTGCGCCAAGCTTCTATTCCAATTTGTGGTGTGCCGATTTGAATTTTTCCCTACAAATTGGTGGGACCTACAGTTTTTTGCCGACTCCGAACGGCATCTACAAAGGAGACAAATTTTTTTGCTGAGAAGCCTGTCTTGGCAGAAATACACTCGGAGAGTTTGCCAAACCACTGCCGAGGGGCGACCCCGTTTTGAAAAACTTTTTTCAAATCACTTTTGATGTTACCTGTACCAGGGCTCGAACCATGGACCTTCGGTGTGGTAGGCCGGCAACACTACCTTCACACCACGTATAATTTGTTCAGTAAAATATTGTGGTCCACTGTGTCAAACGCTTTGGTTATGTCAACGAAAAGACTCGCGCCACTTTTTTTATTGTCCAGCTTATGATAAATAAACGTACAAAATTCTAAAAGAGCATGCTCTGTGGAGCGGCCAGTTCTAAAACCAAACTGTCTTGGACTAAAATAACACTTGCTTTCAAGAAATAGCAAAACTCGGCTTTTAAGTGCCTTTTCAAAAACTGTAGATATAGCAGGTAGTAATGATATTGGCCGGTAGTTATTTTTATCTTCCTTACTTCCCTTTTTAAATAAAGGAATAACTATCGCACATTTTAAATCGTCAGGGAAGATACCCGAATAAATACTAGCGTTAAATAAATGTTTCAGAACATCCACAATATTCAGAGCTACGTTCTTTAGTAATTTATTTGAAATACCATTGTGTCCGCAAGAACTAGAGTTATTTAAATTTTTGATTATACTTAAAATTTCCAGGCCTGAGAAGGCGCCAAAAACGAAGCTACTTTGTGAGCTAGTTGTGTCGCCACCGGACATGACGCACGTACATGCCGAAGTATTAGAACGACCGACGGAAACGAAGAAATCATTCAGTAAATTAGATACAATGGAGGGATCAGACATGACCTTTGCCGGATATGAATCCGGTACTCCCTTGCGGTACATGCCCGACTGTTCTGGTAGCGATTTGGTATGACCAGTGCAACCTTCTAGGTCATGTCACCCCTCCTTCCGTAAGAAAAGAGATCGGTAATGAGAGTTGAAAGGCATCATATCCGCAGATCAATCATAGAGTTGCACGTCATTACCCTTGTGCATACTAGTCGCCTCTTATGACCAGTATGCCTACCTCGGGTATATTTTAAACCCCTAACGACTGTACGATTATGGCTTCGGGTAAGGGCCCCACCATTGACTAACTCTGCACTAAGATAAACTGTTAAACTCAACCTTTTGGGGGTTTAAATTTTTTTTTTTCTCTTTATTTAGCATTTGCTATTTTTTTTTTTTAAATTCAGGTACAATTAGTACTTAATAGCTATTAGTTGGCTTATTGCGAGCTAAAATACTACTCTAATATGGTCAATTAGCAGTCTCTTAAATACATTAATATTATTTTCATTTTTTATACTACTTGGTAGTTCATTGAATAGTTTCAGGCCTTTGTACATTAATATATTTTGAGCCTTATTGGACCTATACAAATTTATTCTAAAATCATTTTTGTTTCTTAAACTATACGGTTGCACATCTCCTACGTACACTATTTGGCTTGTTAAATACTTTGGCAACAGGTTATGCTTCATTTTAAATACAAAAAGTAATACATTCATGCACGTTCTTTGGTTTATATTAAGCCATTTTAGGGTATCTAACATATATGCGGTTGGTGTCAGTCTATTACATAGTAGAATGCATCGCATTCCTTTATTCTGCAGTTTTTGCAGCCTGCTTTTCATATAATTGGATCCCAAGAACAGTATAGTTGAGCAATATTCAAAATGTGGTTTTATCATTACATTGTATATATTTAAGGCACTATTTATAGACACTTTTTTTTGAAATTTTGCTACAAATGTAATCTAAGTGCTTATCGAAATTTAATTTTTTATCTATGATAATGCCTAAATACTTAATTTCGTCAACTTTATCGATTATTTCATCATTGACTATGATGTTCTGGTTCGATTCGCCATTGATGATCATTGCTTTTGTTTTACCAACATTCAGTTTTAGCTTGTTCATTTGCAGGTATTTATTTATGTTTTTTAAATTATCATTCAACCGGGTAATACAATCCATACATGAACTTCCTGTCGTATACAGTAATGTATCATCGGCAAATTGACAAACTTTAACTCCTCCCTGTAGTATGTTTTCCATGTCGTTTATGTATATTATAAACAGTTGCGTAAATGACATCCACACCGTGTCGGTAGATATCAGATCTCGGCCTGTGAACCCCGTGAACCTGAAATAGCTGAAGAGAAGCACGTCCTTCCGAAGGAGACTAGAGTAATAGGTTAAACTCTTACTTATCCAGACTGAACCCCAACATACCAAATACATGCCCTGCATGTGGTATGACCCCTCATGATACCATACATCTCTTCTCCTGTTCAGTTGAACCCACTCTTCTAACACCTACATCACTCTGGTCCAACCCTGTGGAAACTGCGCGTTTCCTCGGACTTCCGTTAGAAGAGCCTGATGACAATTTAGAATGATCGAGCCCATTGGGCAGGGCGAAGCACTGTTAACAACAACAACAACAAGGAGACTAGAGTCATGCTAGCACAGCTTCGTTCTGCATATTGTAACAGGTTAAACTCTTACTTATCCAGACTGAACCCACCATACCAAACACGTGCCCTGCATGTGGTATGCCCTCTCATGATATTGAGCATATCTTTTCCTGCTCAATTGAATCTACTCTTCTAACACCAATATCACTCTGGTCCAACTCTGTTGAAACTGCGATTTTCCTTAGACTTCCATTAGAAGAGCTTGATAACGATTCTCAAAGTGATCGTGCCCATTAGGCAGGGCGAAGCACTGTTAACAACAACAACGAAAAAGTAAATAAACTCGTTATATATAATTTTGCTTTTACCTTTAATTAGGTAATTATACGTGTGTATAAAGGAGCTTACATTTACGAAACGTATTTAATTCTTAATATACTTACTGTATGAAACTGATTTTGCAAAATCATTTAACGATAAGGGAAAGCATTACACTTTTAGTGTTGTGTGAGTTACTAACCAACATTATTTTTATACGTGCTAAAGTTTTACGTTTGGTTATTTTAGAATGCGTAAGCAAATTCAATCAGCCTTACTTCAATATATTCATTCTCTTACACTTATCACTGGGGTATGAATCAAATTTTTAGCCCATTTTATAAGATTTACTTCAGCTATTTCTTCCTCGAAAGTGTTGGTGCCATGGGCGGGTTGCTTCATAGTTTGGACGAAATCTTACACCTCGTCCACCATATTGCATTGGCGGATGAGGTAACCCATATAGCGGAAATGGTGGCCGAACTGGTGGTATTGCAGTTGCCGGCAAAATGGGATAGGATGCGCGAGCACCATATCGAGGTGGCTGACCCAAGTGAGGGTTCCATTGTGTTGGGGCTGGCCATGCTAACTGAGATTGATATAAGAAAAACAGAAATTAAAGAGAAAAAATGTATATGAAATACTTATAAGCTAGACAGAACGAATTATTATTCGGCTGGCTGTTAAAAGCAGACATTCAATTTATTTTAGGGACGTTTTCAGCATCTCCAGATAGTAGTAAAAATAGTGTCATACACCCTAAATAGTAAAACGATGTACAAAAAATGTGGGCAGTGAAATATATACAACTCATATTAAAAAATAAATGTATGCCGCGATATACAACAGGTACATGTATCATCATCCCTTCCAATTTGTGTGCTGCTTTGAATTTTTTCCCCACAAATTGGCGGGACCTACAGTTTTTTTGCCGACTCCAAACGGCATCTGCAAAGCAAACTCGGAGTTTGCAAGACCACTGCAAAGGGGCGACCCCATTTTGAAAAAGCTTCTCCAAAACACTTTAATGTTACCTGTCCCTGAGGTCCTTGACAAAACTCTGGTCAGATTCTTTCAGTGACCTTATCGTATCTTGGAGGGTTTTAAAAGAACACTCCTTCTTTAACCATAGGTATATAAGTTTATCTGTATCAGAGGCACACACAAACGATAAATATATACAAAATGTTAGAAGAACAAAGTAAGGCTACTACAAGAAGCTTATAGGTAAAAAGTTATCTAAAGGGATGCGAGCCCCAACGAATGAAAATGAGCTGGACGAGCTCGTAAACAAATTCAGTTAGCAATGTAGGACTGCTTTAGATAGGGGTTGCCCGATTAAGAAGGTAAAGCAAACACACAAACCACCATGATGGCTGTCTGATTTTGATAAACTCAGGAAGGTCTGTAGGACGGCCGAACACGACGGACACGAATCATCATGGGCTGTTTACACGACGAAACTCAACCCATATAAAAAATGAAACCAAGATTAAATCGGAAAACCATGAGCGTGCTTCTGGATACACACTTCCTGACATGCACGAACGTGTCTACAAATATGATTAGTGGAGGGTTATCCTCAGAGACGATAAAAAGCTATCCACCTTCAAGCCCTATAAGTCGCCGGGCCCGCACGGAATATGCCGAACTTATAAATCTCTGGCTGAAGGAGATGTTTATAACTTGTCTTAGCCTCAATTACGTGCCAGCATCATGGAGAAAGGTCAATGTGGTTTATATCCCGAAAGCGGGGAAAACCTCCCACTCTAAACCAAATGATTATATGCCTTGACGCCTATCTTCTTTTCTTCTTAAAAGTCATGAAAGACCCCTGAAGTGGATTAAAACAGAGTCCTCTTCACGAGGAGGTACAAAATACCGAATCTAACACCGCCAAGAATTGGGGGTACGTCATTAGCGTTTTAGCGACAAAGTCAAGTACTTAGGATACACTTTAGATAGAAAATTGCTGTGGAGTGACAACATAGTGAAACAAGCCCGAAATGCAGCAGCGGCGCTGTTTTCCTGTAAGAGGGCAATTGGTGTCTCCTGGGGATTCTCCGCTAAGGTGGTTTATATGCATTTATTATATATATGGATATATACAGGCTTTGTGCGCCGGACTCTCCTATATGGTGTTCTGGTTGCCTGCACTGGCTAAAAATACCTACCTCAAACTGCTGCAAAAAGTTCAAAGGATTTGGGAGCTCTGCATAACCGAAGCTCTCTGTTCCACTCTGACGGAAGCACTCAACACAATGTTGTACCTATCACCGCTTGACCTGGCGGCGAAGGAAGTATGTCATCGCGGCTCTAAGTATTAGAGAAACCGGTTTCTGGCTAAATGGAGCTAGTGGGCAAGCCACAATTTTAAGTACTAAAGTCCCAGTTCCAATACCATCACACACTGACTATTGTACGTCAAGGAATGTATTCGTTAAGAACTATGTAGTGGATATACCATTACGACACGATTGGAATAATAGACAATATACGGTCCCGGGTGCCATCAACATATTCACCAATGGCTCTAAGCTTATTGGAAAGGGGGAGGGGGCATCTTTTCACCGGATCTGGATTTAGAGGTCTCTTTCCGCCTTCCTGATCATTGTAGTGTGTACCAAGCTGAAATGCTGGCAATACACGGGGTTGCGAATCATCAGGATGGCAAACGGGTTTTTATCTTCACAGACAGCCAGACCGTACTAAAGGCTTTTGACTCATTCGTCGACGACGCAAACGAGATGGTTTAGCACTTCAGTATCAGCCTTTCATGGGTACCTGAACACAGAGATATTGAAGGCAACAGCAGAGCAAACGAGCTGGCCAGCAGAGGCACCACCGACCATATCCTCCAGGGAAATGACTCGGTAGGTATACCCATGAACACTTTCAGGCTTCGTTTAAGCACAAGCACCACAAGCAAGGCAAATGGATTATGGCCAGCCATCTCGTCGTGAGAGACAACCAGTCTAACTTGGCCTTCATACGATAAGGGGCATAAAAGAGAGCTTCTGACTCTACCCAAATCGGGTTTATCATACTTGACAAGGATTATAACGGGGCACTGTTTAGTAGGCACTCACGGCGCTAGAATATGGGTAACGTCCTATGATTAGTGTCACAGTTGCAGATGTAACGAGGAGGACGACGCTCTCCTTCAGCACCTGCTTTGTCAATGTCCAGCACTCAGCAGACGACAGTTTGCTATTCTAGGTGAACCTATTCACTACGACCTCACAGATGTATCAAAAATTGAAGTTAAGACTTTAGCGAAATTTATTGACTCCACGAAGTGATTTGAACCTCCGCTTTAGGCATGGAAGAGGCTAGGGACCGTATAGGGTATCAAAACAAGGCCCATTGGTGGCCTAAGTGTCGGGCGGTTACCTTTAGCTTTTCAGCTCAGCCCTCGCAACCTAACCTAACCTACCTGCCCCTTGACTCGAACCTTAAACCTTCGGTGTGATAGGCCTGCAACACTACCACTACGGCCGGTATGCTCATATTGCTTTTACTTTTTACCGACCAATATTTTTGTACATCGCTTTAAAATTCAGTTTATATACTCAAGATTTGCGCGTATTTACATATGCCTACTTTTTACTGCCAGCATGTCACCTGTAGACTTTACGAAAGCTTACTCACATATGGATAATTGAGAAAATCAGTCGGAACCGGTACTGGAATTGTAATAATCTGCGTTTGTGCCAAATTCCTTTGTATAAAATCGACATTTGATCCTTCGTCACGTTTAGCATAGTGATACTTACGACGCTCGTTGCGAGTGCTCTCTGTATTATGAGATCGTGTAATGCGTTCACGTGAAGGACTACGTGATCTTGAGCTGGAGTGGAAACTGCGATGTCGATATCTATTTCGTTCTCCGTCTTCATATCTATGCCGGTATATTGAATTCTTAGACTTGTCTGATTTTGGGTTTTCTTTATTATATCTTCCACGACCATCTCTTGATCGACTTCGACGGGATTTGGACGACACAGTTAAAGATGACCGCTTATCAGATACAATTCCGTATTTACGACGAAGTCGATCACGTTCTCTTACTTCATCTATAAAATATGGAATTTTTTCAGGTGGTTGCCGGCGATAGGTGGATGATGGCAGCAATGATCTGCCTGGAAGTACATCTTTTTTATCCAAAGTGGGCCTACCACTATTATATATATTAGTTTCATTATGACGGGAAGAACTTCTGTCTTCACAAATTGAAATTTTTGTGTCGATGCAGTCATTTTTCTGAGATCGCTCCGGGCTGGCACTTAATACCTATATGTTACAAATAAATATATTTAGTTATTGGTTTTTGCGGTCTGTCCATTTTACTGATTTTGTAAGTTTTACGAGAGCAGTTGATAATAATTATTAGTCAATTATTAATTTTGATTTTTACGCCCTAATTCTAGTGTGGTAACATTCGTTTTACCGGCAAATAAATAGTTTGGAAACTTTTACACCCTTTTGGTATTCTGCCGGCTTAAATTGCAGTTCAATTTCGTAACCACCAAAATAGGTGGTTACGTCGCGTAACCGCGAAAGAATGCACGTGTTTTGTAAATATTTTTGACGACAGAAAATACCGCAGGAAGTTTTTACACGTTTTCTAAAAAAGTATAGCCCATTAGCTAATAAAAAATATTCAAGAACAAATTTCAAACTTTGTTCTAAACCTCGAAAAATTTAACCAAGTTTTATCAAAATTCTACACTTTTTAATCCGAATTTTTATACAAAATTTGGATTTGCAGTTTTATGACCTCTTAAATTTTAGTATTTATAATAAAGTGCCAGGGTAAAGTTGGCAAAAAATAGTGCCAAATGTGGGCATTTATTGATAAATTTATGGTGTTAGTTTTGTTATGCGAAAGGCTCAAAATTTAAAAAATTTCAACATTTTCTCTATTAGTATTATAAAATTCTTAGCTCAACATTAAAAACTATTTTTTATAAATAATAAGCGCAGTCTCTTGGCATCTTTGTTAACACAATGCGTTCTGCCTTTATGTAATAAACTTCAACAAATAAAGATAGACTTAGCGCTTGAAGTCGATTTCGCAAAAAAACTTAGTACTGGAGTTACGATGTATTCGTTCCGACAAACATGACTTTGAAAAGTTGTTCAGAACTTGTAACATGGATATTGAAATCAAATAGAATCGATTCAAATCTAGTCAAAGTCTACAAGCATGTAACCTAGACGTTTTTTTTCAAGATTTCTGTTTTTTATCCATTTATGTATTGATCATATAATAATGGAAATAGATTGTCGATTCACTCAACATAAAACTATCTTTAGAGATTTCGCTTCAGTTTTTCAACAAACCACAGAGAAGAATATGACAAAAATTTATTAAAGCTTGATGAATTTTTTGAACCACTTGTTCAAAGCCAAAATATAGTGGCCGAAACCAATTAATGGAGAAGGTTCTTAAAGGTACATAATCTTCCGACAAAAACTGCATTTTACGCACTTTAGAGCTGCTCGTCACGTTTTTCTGCCAATTGGCGCCAATTGGAAATACCACGGGATCACAAATCGGTCTCCACTTCGTTTGGAGTGGTGGTCTCCCTCTTTCTCTGCTACCACCGATGGGTGCCGATAAGAATAAATTCTGGGCCGGAACATCTCCATTCATTCGCACAACATGGCCTAGTCAATTAATTTTATTGGACTATGTCGGGGTCTGCATATAGCTCATCATTAAATCTTTTTCCGTACTCGCCGTCGCCAACACGTAAGGGTCCGTAACTCTTTCGAAAAATTTTTCTCTCGAATACTCCTAGAGCCGCCTCATCAAATGTTGTTAGTGTCCAAGCTTCTGCACCATAAACCAGGACGGGTACGATATGTGACTTATTTATTTTCGTTCTTCGAGAGAGGACTTTACTTCGCAATTGCCAACTCAGTCAGAAATAGAATTTGTTTGCGTTGAGTGATTGTTCGTTGGATTTCTAGGCTGACATTATTGTTGGTGTTAATGCTGGTTTCCGGGTTAAAAACTCTAAAGAAATATTTTCTTGGGGATTTCTGTATTTTCCTCAATACAAAGTTATGAAAGCAATTTCTTTTATATGAAACAAAACACTTTAGCTCTTCGGAAAAAAAAAAATTGCCGGAAATCATCAAAATGTGTCACGATCTTCAGATTGACACATTACTATATTAAAATTTAATGAACTGCAAAAAATTCGAAAAATTTTGAAAAAACGGTAAGACTTTGATAAAATTGCTTTGAATTTTCGGGAATTTTGCCCCCTTCCCCAAATCCTGGCTACGCCACTGCTAGTTCACAACAATTAATAAGCAGTATGAGCACTTTTTTACACGAAGTTTAGTTCGCGTCTGCATTTTATTCTCTATTGCGGATTGTTTGTTTTTGACAGCGTTGCCATGTATGCTAGAATCGCGGTTACAAGAACTGCATTGCCAACGCTTACGATTTTCGGTTAGATAACCTTCCAGGTACAAAATTACCGGTTACGCACAGAATTGACCCGTTAAAGGAAATATTTAAACCAATAAACATATACAGGCTATAGTTATAGTACTATTTCGACAACAGTCACGATTTCTAGTCAAACTAGTTCGTATAGTTTTGCTTTTTCAGAATATTTTGCGGTGAATCGAACCCGCGCACTTCTGTAGTGGAATTCACTAACTTCTATAACGACATTCGCAATCGACATTTTGTCGTAACGATATTTATAACGATATCGGTATTCACTAACTATTTTTTATCGATATTCGTTTATGCGTGATCAGCTGTGTCGCTAAGTAAACAACACACAATTTGGGGTTTTTATCGGTGTCGTTAAATAAACAACACATAATTTCAAGTTTTTAGCGAAAATTAAAGTAATATTACTATTATATCAATATTATAAAAAAAATGGCATTTTAGTACTTAGCGTACGTTTTATTGCGGAATGAGAAATCTTAACCCCATATCGTTATAGCTAAGTTAGTGAATAGAACAGTCGATAATGCAGGATACAAAATCGTTAGTTAAAATCTCGAAAAATCGCATCGTTATAGGTTAGTGAATTCCACCACTGATTTGCAAAAGCGCAGTTGCCTAACCCATAGAGTTAATTTATTAAATTTAATTATTTAATTATATATTATATTATATTATAAATTTAAGTTATATCAAAAATGTAATTTATATAAATAATTAAATTTATAATTTTGAAATTATTAACTATTTTTCAAGTAATTTTTAATTGTATATTGGAACGCAACAATAACGTCAAGAGCTCACAATCTCGTTTACCTATTTCGACTAATTGTAGACCTGCTTCCAATACCGTCAGAACATGGCGAACTGAACAAATGGAAATCGATAACTTAGAGACTACAAATTTTCAGTCAGACTACACAGATCTCTTCCCCATATAATAGTTATGACAAAATGATTGCCTTTAAAATTGTTAATAGATTCCGGTGCAGCAACTTCATTAATTAATAAAAGTATTTTCAATGACTCTTTTAGACTGAAATTAAGTAAAACTATTTTATTGGCGGCCGCCGTGGTGTGAAGGTAGTGTTGCCGGCCTACCACACCGAAGGTCCATGGTTCGAGCCCTGGTACAGGTAACATCAAAAGTGATTTGAAAAAAGTTTTTCAAAACGGGGTCGCCCCTCGGCAGTGGTTTGGCAAAATCTCCGAGTGTATTTCTGCCATGACAGGCTTCTCAGCAAAAATTCGTCTCCTTTGTAGATGCCGTTCGGAGTCGGCAAAAAACTGTAGGTCCCACCAATTTGTAGGGAAAATTCAAATCGGCACACCACAAATTGGAAGAGAAGCTTGGCGCAAAAATCTCTTAGGAGGTTTATGATGATATACCTGTTGTACATCGCGCCATAAAGAGAGAAAAGAGATTTTATTAAAAATAATAAATTCAAAAGCTTCTATTGACACGAAAATAGTTATACCCCTTTTTAAAGAATTTAATAAAGAAAATGTGAAAATAGAAATGTTAGAAGCTGATTTAAGTAACAATGGCTTTGACGGTATTTTAGGTTGTAATATACTCGAATTATAATTGATTTTGAAAAACGAGAACTAAATACAAAATTTTCAGGGTGTAAGCTGATTTTTGATGTCAGCATGATAAGGTTTTTGATAAATCAGAATTGGTTAGCTTTAATACCGATGTCATAGGCCCGGTTTCACCAACTCGACTTAACTTAGTTAAGTCGCGATTTTCACTTTTTCAGTTTCACCACCTAACTTAGCTAAGTCACAACTTAGTCAACTTGCCAGCTGACTTATTCTCGACTAAGCAGTGTTGCTGTGGTTCGAAACCATAATGTCAGTAATGTTGCTAATTTGTTTTGTGCAACGTCCCAGTCGGAAACTTCATCATGCTTGACTTTAACGGGGTAAGCGTAGATGCATGTAAACGCTTGTTTTCAAGCATGCAACCATTACGAAACTATAGTTTTCAATTGAAAGCTAATTTAAGTACCTTCCAACTAAAGAGAAATGGGTGTAAGATCAATACATTCCTTCGTGTCTGGCCATACATGCCCATTTCGCACTGGGGTATTGGGATGCGCAAAGTTGTCTGGTATGAAAAAATACTACTATGCATAAAACAGCTGATCGGGTTGTTGTGTTCAAAATTATTTAAGTCGCTCAGTTGGTGAAACCCAAAATTAAGTTAGTCTCGAATCTGTGCTAACTTAAGTCACGACTTAGTTTTAGTGTTAGTCGCGCTGGTGAAACCGGCCCATAGACATTCAATTCAATAAGCCAAATATTAAAACAATTACAGAAAAGTTAATAATAGAAAGTCCTACAAATTTAATCAAACAAATTAATTCAGTATTTTACGAAGAAAGCGATGTACTTTCAATGACAATCAGCAAATACCAACATACAATTCCAACCATTAATGACATCCCTGTTTATTCTAAAGCGTACCGTTTCCCTGAAATACATAGGGAGGAAGTGGAAAAGCAGGTAAGAGAAATTCTGGACTCGGGAATACTGGTAAAATCCTTCAGACCTATTTAGGTAGTTCCAAAAAAGTTGGACAATTCAAAAATGGAGTGTAGTCATCGGTAACAGAAGGCTCAATGATGTAACCGTTGAAGATAAGTTCCCTATACCCAACATTGAGGATTTGTTTTCAAAATTCAAGCTATATTTCGACTTTGGATCTAGCTAAAGGTTTTCACAAAATTCCTAAATCTCCTAAAGATCGGCACAAAACTGCATTTTCCACCTCAACAGGTCATTACGAATATACTCGCATGCCGTTTGGACTCAAAAATGCACCCGCATCTTTTCAAAGAATTATGAATGAGGTGTTACATGATTACGTTAACAATATCTGTGTAGTATATCTTGACGATATTCTTATATTTTCAACATCTCTGCAAGAGCACATAAACTCATTAGAAAAGATATTAAAAAGACTATCTGAGTATAATTTAAAAGTTCAAATTGACAAGTGTCACTTCTTTAAAAGAGAATCGGAGTATTTGGGACATGTCATCACAAGCCAAGGTATTAAACAAAACCCTGACAAAATAGAGGTCATTAATAAAATAAGACTCTCACAGACTCGCAAACAAATACGACCATTTCTAGGCCTTTCCGGCTTCTATAGGAAGTTCATAAAGGAAAATAGTCGAGTTTCCCATTGACAAAGTGTTTAAAGACTCAAAAATAAATATTAATGACAATAGTTATAAGGATTCGAGTCCCGTACTTGCGTTTGCCTCACGAACTCTAAACAAACATGAATGCAACTATAGCACAATTGAGAACGAACTACTGGGAATCGTGTGGTCGGTAGAGCATTCTCGCCCCTTTCTGTTTGGTAGTAAATTCAAAACTCAGACTGACCACCGCCCTCTAGTTTGGCTTAATTCTTTGAAGGAGCCAAACATGAAGTTGCAACGCTAGAAAATAAATCTCAATGAATATGATTTTCACATTGAGTACGTTAAGGGCAAAACTAAAAAAGTTGCTGATTATTTAAGCCGCCTTGAGCTTGGATGCTTAGAAGAGTGTCCACAAAGTCCTGCATCGGATTTAGCAACTATACATAGCGCTAAAGAAGATTTTAACGATCACATATTGTTGCCGCGACGTTATGAATACCCATATTAAAATTTTCTCATTTATAAAATGCAACTCTGTGCAAATTTTACTATACATGTTCGAAAATTCTCTCATTGTTCCAATACTATCAACTTATGTTCGAATACTCTCAATTTATGTATAACTATTATATTTTGCGCTCAAATACACATACATTAATGAAATTCAAATTTTATGTATTAACCGAAAAGCAAATTCTTTGAACTCAAATGCCCATTCGCGGAATAGATTCATAGAGAGAACATCAAATTTCTTTAACGCACGCGCATGAAGCGCAAGCCAGAAAGCAAACTTAATAAATTTTCAATCATTTTTATTTGGTCTGTTTTTCTTTGTGGGCATTTATGTCTACATTTGTTTAAAGAAATTTGTTCTTTTATTCGCGTTTTTTTATCAATGTTTACGAGATTGCAAGCACAAAAAATTGCAAACAGGAAGGAGTCAATTAGTGACAAATCGGAGTACGATTCGACGAACGAGATGGAAGATCAGCCGGCTGCACAGCTGCCAGAAAGTGCAGAGGATTCAACAGGTGCTTCTGGAGGTCATCCAAGCGCCATTTCTAGTGACCAAATCGCATTATTGGTTTCTAGCATTATATCATTGCAAGCGTGTGTAGAGGAGCTACGAAGTGATGCTATTCGTAACAGGCAAGCAATCGGAGCCAGCTTTGCCAACGCTGCAGCTGCCGATACTGCTCAGTCGCCAACAGCAATGTCAATGCAAGCGCAGTCGCCAGCGCAAATGCCGCCGCTAACATCAATGCCGCCGCTAATAACAAGCTCAGCCGCCAATGCAACAGCACGTAATAATGGAGTCGCCACAATCGCCATCGAATATTCCAGAAATTTCAATGCAAGCGCAGTCGCCAGCGCAAATACCGTCGCCATCAACAATTGCAAATGCTCCGTCGTCAATGCAAGAGCACATACGAGTTCAGCCACAACTACCATCAACGCATATGCCGCTAACGTCAACGCAGATGCCGCCACTCATGCTGCAAACGCCAACAATGAACAGTGCCGCCTTAACATTTATGGATAATTCTTCCGTCAAGCTATTTCCGTTGCCAAATTTCGATGGCAATCCTGAGGATTGGCCTTTGTTTTTGGCCAATTATAATACCACAAATGAGTTCCAATACAGCAATAGGCAAAGCCTAATGCGTCTGCACAAAGCATTACAAGGTGCTGCCAAGAGAGCTGTCACGTCGTTGCTGATCTATCCCGAAGATGTGCCACGGGTCATTCGGGAGTTGGAATTCAACTTTGGTCGGCCTGAACTGCTAATCAAAGCACAGCTGCAAAAAGTTCAACTATTCAGCCTATAAACGAGAATCATCTTGATCAGATATTGGACTTTTCTAACCGTGTTAGAAATATCATTGCCTTTTTTAAATCAGCCAGATGTTCACATCATTTAATGAACCCTGCGCTGCTCGAATGTTTAGTTGGGAAACTACCGCCATCCAAGCAGTATGAATGGAGCCAACGAGCAGCTTGTCTTTTACCTTTTCCAACAGTGGAGAATTTTGGTGAGTGGTTAAGTGAAATAGCTAAAGTAATTTCTTTATTGCCAGGAGTATCAGATGTATCGCTTCGGTCGATCCAGACCAACGTATCGCAGTCGACGTCAGCTGCGCAGTCACGCACAATAACACGTCACAATGGATCTGCCACAAATTCTGCACGTCGAGTCTTGTACAACAACGAGGTACAACCTGAAACAAAAAATGCATGTATCAAGTGTGGTCAATCACACAAATTAGAAGAATGTCGTCAGTTTGTGTCAAGTGACATTCCAACAAAATGGAGCTTTGTAAAAAACAATAGGCTATGCTTTGGGTGCCTTCGTAAAGGGCATAGTCCTGGTAATTGTCGTCAGCGCAAGGAATGTTCATATGATGGTTGCAAGAGGATGCACCATAAGTTGTTGCATTTGGATGCATCTCAATCCGCTCCAGCCACTGCCATAACGTTAAACAATCAACGCTTTTTAAGATACTGCCAATTACATTGTCTGGGCCGAACGGTAGCATATCTGCATATGCAATGTTCGATGAGGGTTCATCAATCACTCTTTTAGAAGAGAACGTCGCTACCACACAAGGTCTACGTGGTCAAACTATACCTCTAACATTACAGTGGTATGGTGAAAGCCAGGTGAAAGAAAATTCGAGAAAAGTTTCAGTCGCAATCAAGGGTAGTTTTGACGAATATAATTTACGAAATGTTTATACAGTCAAGTCACTAAACTTACCAAGTCAGTCTTTTGATAAAGGATGTTTTGCCATCTTCAGTCACTGCCCATAACAAGTTATTCCAATGCCAAGCCTGTACTTTTGCTGGGCCTCGACAATAGTTATTTGGGTATTTCCAACAAAACGGTCGATGCCGGACCAAATAAGTCAATCGCTACATCTACGAAGTTGGGGTGGGTGGTATATGGACCACTCAAACAATGTCAAGATATGTTGCATGTTCGTCAAAGTCAGTCACTACAGGAATTGCATAAACTAGTAAATGAATACTACACTATCGATAGTTTTGGTGTACGTAGCACCAACATAATATTGGAGTCCGATGACAATCGCCGTGCCAGGGCGATTTTAGAAGAGACAACTAAAGAGGTGGGTCAAAAATATGAAGTTGGGTTGTTGTGGCGCAGTGATCACACAACACTGCCACCTAGTTTTGACATGGCATATCAGCGGCTACAAAACCTAGAATCACGCATGTCGAAAGATAACAATTTTGCCGCCAAATATAAGGTTGAAATTGAGAAGTATGTCCAAAAAGGGCATGCCAGATTATTGTCGCGAGATGAGGCTGCTCAAACAAGTCCAACTACATGGTATTTGCCACATTTTGGGGCCTAGCAAGTTACGAATTGTATTTGATGCTGCCGCTGCCACATCCAATGTATCGCTTAATTCCGTTTTGCTCAAAGGGCCTGAGCATGCACAGTCACTCATTGCTGTGATACACAAATTCCGTCAAGGCTCTGTAGCAGTGGCAGCCGATATACAAGAAATGTTTTCTCAAGTAGCCATAAGAGATATTGATCAGCATTCACAGCGCTTCTTATGGCGTGATGGGGATCGATGTTAGCCAGTTCAGGTCTACGTGATGTCGTCCATGATCTTCGGTGCTGTATGTTCGCCATGCTGTGCAGAATATATTATAAATTTTAACGCCAAAAAGTATGAGTCTACCATGCCAAGAGGATCCACCACCGTTGTCAACAATATGTATGTTGACGATTTGGTTGTCAGTTTTGCCATCGAAGCTGAAGAAGTTGTGAGCGAAGTTATAGCAATCAACTCTGCTGCTGGTTTCAAATTACGAAACTTGTGTCAAACGATAAATCCTTAAAAGCCAAACTATGCGGAGAAGAAGAAACACTTCCAACTTGTCTAGCCATGGAACACAAATCAGCTGCCGACAAAGTTTTGGGTATGTTTTGGAACACCCTCAGCGATTCATTCGAATTCCACAAAATTTCACGTGATGTATTAAATTGTAAACGACCGCCGACGAAAAAAGAACTATTGGGTATCGCTATGGCCATATACGATCCGTTTGGGTTCCTCGCAGATGAAACAATTTATGTCAAACTTTTGCAACAGTCACTTTGGAAATGTCAAACCGAATGGGATGAGCCAATACCACAACAGCTTAATATTAAATGGATGTCATGGTGGGAAAGTTTCCAAAACGTATCAAGTTTTTCTGTCCCACGTTGCTATTCCAAACTATTGTTGTCAGCCGATGAGATCCAGCTGCATGTATTGGTCGACGCGAGTTCTAGCGCATACGCAGCTGTAGCATACTTACGAATCAAAAACGGTAGCAACGTGGATGTTGCATTCGTCGCAGCCAAGTCACGATGCGCTCCGGTAAAAGGTATGACCGTCCCACGCCTTGAGCTACAAGCGGCAGTCCTGGGTAGCCGTTTGCATAAATCCATTGTAGATTGTCACGACATAAAAATTCACCATGTCATGTTATGGAGTGATTCAAAAACTGTTTTGCTCTGGATTAAATCCACTACCAGGGAATATAAGCAGTTTGTCGCCAGTAGAATCGCCGAGATTTTGTCCACCACCAAGTCTTCTTCAATGGAGGTGGTTGCCAACAGCGTTTAGTGTAGCAGATGATGCTACAAGAGGTAAACTTGTACCGAAGTTCGATCCAAATCATAAATGGTTAAAAGGTCCAGAGTTTCTACAACGAGCAGAAGAAGATTGGCCAAAGGATCTATCAGATTTCGTACCAAACGACTGTGCCGCAGAGGAGAAGAGGACCTGCCTTATTCTCACATCGACAACAGATGAGTATATTCTTAATTTCAAAAACTTTTCTTCTTATTTGAAGGTTGTCAGAGTCATGAGTTGGGTACAACGCTTCATTTACAACACCAGAAATCGATGCCGACGTCAAGGGGAACTGAAAGCCATAGAAATCGCAGAAGCAGAAAGGGCACTATGTCGCCGCGTACAGGAAGAATGTTTTGCCACTGAAATTTCCGAGTTACCCCTGAAGCAAAATTTATCTAAGTCCAGCCGCATCTATGCATTAACGCCTTTTCTTGCCGACGATGGTCTTCTCAGGGTAAATGGTCGAATCGACGCAGCATACTGTCTTTCTGTATCAGCGCGTCGTCCTGTCATACTACCACAATATTTTACGCGTTTAGTCCTTGCTTATTGGCATAAAAAGTTACACCATCAAAATGATAGCTTGACGATAAATGAAGTTCGCCAAAAGTTCTGGGTGCCACATATTCGTTCAGTGTTAATGTCAATAAAAAAAATCGTGCCTTATATGTCAAGCCAATGCTGCCAAACCAAACACGGCAATAATGGCGTTTAACCCCGTTTGTCCGTCCGTTCAGCTACACGGGAGTCGAGTATTGTGACCCGTTTCAAATAGCAATATGACGTCGTCGCGAAAAACGGTGGATCGCTCTTTTTACGTGCTTGACAGTCAGAGCCGTTCATCTGGAGGTAGCAGAAGACCTATCAACAGATGCGTTTTTAATTTGCCTAATAAATTTTGTCAACCGTAGAGGCACTCCAATCCGGCTGCGTAGCGACAACGGGACAAATTTCATTGGCGCGCAGAAAATATTAAAGGACGACGAACGTTTATGGGACTTTACCCAAGTTGAACAAGAATGTGCCAAACGTGGAATCGAATGGGTTTTCAATTGTCCAGCGAACCCATCAGATGGAGGGTGCTGGGAAAGATTGATCAAGTGTGTCAAACGACTTCTGCAGAGGGTTTTAAAATAGGAGGATCCACTTCTCGAAACGTTTAGAAGTACATTGATCGAAGCCGAAAACATAATCAACAGTCGACCACTAACAGATGTGCCAATTTCACCAGCCGATGAGGAGCCAATTACCCCAAACCACTTTTTAGTTGGCTGCGTAAATTCAACGCAAACGCCGAGTAATGACGAAGAAAATATTTGTTTGCGAAAGCAATATCGCATAGCGCAAGCCCTAAAAGACCGCCTATGGAAGCGATGGACTTGCGAATATTTGCCTACGCTATTATGTCGCTCAAAGTGGAGAGAAAAGGTTGAACCATTGCAATGCGGTGATTTTGTCATCATATGTGACACCCTTATCGCGAGTTTTATTTTCACCCGAAAAGGTTCGCATTTTTTGTTCGCCCTATCGCAGATATTGGCGAACACATTTTTCGTGTTCGAAAAGCATTCCGCCTTATTGGCAACGCTTTGTTCGGGCGAAATGAACAGCGGAAAAT
The DNA here is from genome assembly GCA_949987695.1 of Merzomyia westermanni. NCBI lineage: Eukaryota > Metazoa > Arthropoda > Insecta > Diptera > Tephritidae > Merzomyia > Merzomyia westermanni. The sequence goes on from OX465289.1 coordinate 191,182,566, forward strand.
CCCAAATCTATTCACTTATATTTTACATGCGAACAAGAGAAACAAAATGTAAGTATTCTGTTATTTTGAATATTAGATATTCTTCTAATTAATTATACTTCTATTTTAAGGAGTAAATCTATTAATAATGCACAATCGGAAATGCTGCTGGATAAAATGGTGCAAAAACCCGACATTGCAAGAGGGTTTTCAAAAGAGAATCAGGAAAAGGTGGCGCCCTTTTGGAAGCAGCTCACTTCATCTTTAAATAGCCTTGGTCCACCTGTTAAGAGTGAAGCGGAGTGGAAAAAAGTAAAATTCCTTTATTGCTATGTACTCGTATGTAAATTATTTTTTTTAAGGAAAATTATCTTTTATTAGGTATGGAATGACCAAAAAAGATACGTACGGAAAAAGGCGTCGAAAAATGTAATATATGAGAAGGGGACAGGAGGCGGGCCCAACAAAACGAAACAACTTTCAACTGCAGAAGAGACAATATACCAACTGCTGAATTTGAACGATTCATTTGAAGGTATTGAAGACTCTCATCGCTACGGAGTGCCGGCAAAACCCAGTTCGCCAATCCAAATTTTATCAAACATCGTACTATGCGATGATGACGTTCCTGGTTGCAGCACCGATTTGCCTACAAGCATGCCGGACAGCAAACCAGTTCAAGATCCAACCAGTCCAGATCCAAATTGTGATCCTGTTGCTGCTGAACGTGAATGTCAAACCAGCGATGGCAGCACTCAGCCAGTTCCGCAGAGTAGGCCAAATCCTGCGAAAAAAATGACAAACGCAGAACTAATCCTTGAGGAAATCGAAACTCAAAAAGACCTATGTGGTAAATTGGGCGAAATACTAGCCGAAATAAAGCCTAATAATGATAAAATATGTAGCAGACTAGATCGTATGTGCGATATCAAGGAAAGAAAGTTAGTTGAATTGAAGGAGCATAATCTTAAAATGGAAAGGTTGCGTAAGCGAGAACTCGAGGAGCAAATCGAATTTAACAGGCGGACGTTAGAGCTGAAAGAAATAAAAATAGAAATTCTTAAAAGAAAATCAAAAGACTACCGAACAAAGTAAACGTAAAGTAAATTTTTTTAAATATTTTCAATGAATTAAATAATTATTTATTTAGTAAATATTTTTATATGTATATAGTTCAGTGCAATGCGGTATTTGTGTTCCTTTTTTAATTCACGATTAGGGTGTAAGTTTATTGAATTGAAGTATTTATGTTTGCTTTTTACTAGAAATAAGTTGGATAACAAAGGTACCTTAATACTTTTAAATAAAAATAATGAATGAATTTTAATTAGTATGTGTTATTTAAAGAATGTTTGTGATTTCTGTACGAATACGCTGAGCTGCGACTATATAGGTACTGTTTACTTCGCCAATATGTTGATTATTTAATGTAGAAGTCTCGTTCAAATATCCGTTATCAGATGGTATTGCAAAATCTGCTTCACTTTTGTAATGAATGCAAATGTTGTGTAAAGCTGCGCAAACGTTAGTTATTTTTATTGCCTTTGCAGGAGCATAATACAACTCTCTTGCACTTAAAAGACACCTCCATCGGTTTTTAAGAACACCATTTGTTCTTTCGATTATATTTCGACAACGCGTGTGTACTTCATTAAATTTTGCCTCAGGTGATCCACTTTCTGGTGTTCTGTATGGAGTAAGTAGCCAAGGCTCTAGAGGGTACCCAGCGTCACCTGAAAACTTTGTTATTTTAAATTGCATTCGTTTCATTGATTTTAAGCTATTACCTAGTAGACGGGCATTGCTGTGACTTTGCAAATAATTCTGTTCCATTTCTGATCTTATGTCGCTTATGTTCCATATAAAGGCATCGTGGCAAGCACCAGGGCGTGTAGCATCGATAGCACAAATTCTTAGATTGCTGTCACATACCTAGACAAATATTTATGTACATACTCGTACATATATAATTTATATTTTATTTTAACTTAAATTATAGGCACAGCACTCACCAGCATAACATTTAAACTACATTTGCCTTTTCTGTTGTAAAATTGGTGAACGTTCTTTGAAGGGGTTGTTATGTTCACGTGTGTTCCATCAACACACCCTACAACTCCTGGTATTCCGAACTTGGTATAAAAATCGTGTGCAGTTTGACGTTGCTCTTCTAAAGTCGGCCAAGTTATCCATTGTGAACAAAGCAACGGCTCCAAAATGTTCAGCACCTCTGAAAGTACCTCACTAAAACAAGATTGGCTAAGACCCACCTCATGGTCCTTTCCAACGCCTTTTTGATGTCCTCCCTCTGCGAAAAAACGAAGACATGCGCTCAACTTTACAATTGGTGGAACTCCAAATTTTTGCTTCAATGGTGGCAGGGAGTTGGTAAGAATATCTAGCAAATATTTGAATGCCGGCTTGTTTACCCTGTAATATTGCCGAAACCTAGTTGAAAAAAAGTTAATTTGTTATTCAAAAGGGCAGAAAATAGTAATTTATAACTTACAGTGAATCACTTAGCTCCAAAGGGTTAGAACTGTCCCTTAATTGCCTCCGAATCGCTTTCACGTTCATATTCTCCTCGCGCTCAATCAATGCCAACCTAAGTGCAATACTCAACATTTTTTTATAATTTTTTTGTCTCTATTTTTGTTTTATTTTAAGTAAATGTGTGCTTGTTTACAAAATTTACACAATTGCAATTACATTTATTTGTTCGCTATTAATTCGAAATTGAGCATCAGCTGTTTCGAACTGAACTTTTGTTCGCCCGGAATTGCCGATAGGCGGAAAATGTTCACCCGAACAAAAAAAGTGAAGGCGAACGTTCGTTCGGGCGAACTCTGCGATAAGGGTGAAAGATTCACCTGGAGGTGGAATGTTGCCGCGACGTTATGAATACCCATATTAAAATTTTCTCATTTATAAAATGCAACTCTGTGCAAATTTTACTATACATGTTCGAAAATTCTCTCATTGTTCCAATACTATGAATTCATGTTCGAATACTCTCAATTTATGTTTAACTATTATATTTTGCGCTCAAATACTCTCAATCTTCATATACTTTCAATGCATGTACACATAAAGGGTGTTTTTTTAGGAGTATAGAACTTCGAATTGAAATAAAACACAAGAAAATCGTTTTAAGGTCCATCAATTTGGCTTTATTGGAAGGATAATTTTATGCCATTAATGTTTAAATATGATTTCGGGCATGTGGCCGCCGCGGCTGGCTCGAATAAAGCCAATTCTACAGGTCCAATTTTCAACCACTTTTTGGAGCATATGGGGCCGTATGTCGGCAATAACGCCACGAATGTTGGCTTCCAATTCCCCTAACGTTTCTGGTTTGTTGGTGTAGACGAGCGACTTCACATATCCCCAAAGAAAATAATCCAATGGTGTCAAATCACACGACCTTGGTGGCCAATTGGCAGGTCCATTCCGCGAAATTATGCGCTCATCGAATGTTTCCTTCAATAAATCGATTGTGACGTGCGCTGTGTGGCATGTAGCGCCGTCTTGTTGGAACCACAACTCATCCACATTCATGCCATCCAATTCGGGAACAAAATAGTCGGTTATCATGGCTCTATACCGGTCTCCATTAACGGTAGCTGCCTCTCCAGCATTATTGCGGAAGAAGTATGGCCCAATGACTCCACCAGCCCATAGAGCACACCAAACAGTCAGTTTTTGTGGATGTAATGGCGTTTCAAGGGTCTCATGTGGATTCTCTTCACTCCAAATGCGGCAATTTTGCTTGTTGACGTAGCCATTCAACCAAAAATGAGCCTCATCACTGAACAAAATTTTGCGATGAAAATCAGCATCGAAATCAATCTCATTTTCGGCCCATACACCAAAATCACGACGCATTGCATGGTCTCGCGGCTTTAATTCTTGCACAAGCTGGATCTTGTAAGGTCGCAAGCCAAGATCTTTGCGCAAAATCTTCCATAAAGTTGATGGACAAAGCTCCAATTGCTGTGCACGGTGGCGAATCGATTCATTCGGGTCCTCTTCAACACTTTGCTCTACAGCGGCAATTGTTTCTTCGGTGCGCACTGTTCGACGTCTCTGCGGATGCGTATTATCACATAGAGTAAACGTAGTGCGAAAACGATCCATGGTTAACCGAATTAATTGCTCTGATGGACGATTATGTCGACCATAAAATGGACGGAGCTCACGGTAAACTTCGCGAACTGAACCATTATTTTCGAAATAAATTTGCACGATTTGCAAGCGTTGTTCTTTTGTCAACCTGTTCATGATGAAATGGCAAACCAAACTGAACATAAATGACATTAGAGTTGCCAGATTTGACCACAAAATGCCAGTTTTATCTCTATTCGAAAAACAAACCTGTAAAAAAAACACCCTGTACATTAATGAAATTCAAATTTTATGTATTAACCGAAAAGCAAATTCTATGAACCATGATCAAATAATTTATATGGTCGTCGCAATCGGCCAACAACACGAAATTACCGTTTGACGTCGGTGAATTCTTATGTTAAAATGAGGGAACGCGCAAAAACGATTCGCCTATTTTCTAAGCTTTTCACGTATAACACACACATAAATCACACATTTTTTTAAAATGTTATCACAAAGCACTGGTTAAATATCAATTCACAGCGAATTTTTATTAAAAATAAATAAAACACGAAGCGAACTCAATAGCTTTTCCAAGAACTGTAATCAAAGAATGTAAACAAAAAACAAAGATATGATAGTTTGACATAAGGTGTGGATGAGGAAAAACTCAAATGCTCATTCGCGGAATAGATTCATAGAGAGAACATCAAATTTCTTTAACGCACGCGCATGAAGCGCAAGCCAGAAAGCAAACTCAATAAATTTTCAATCATTTTTATTTGGTCTGTTTTTTTTTTGGGGGGGCATTTATGTCTACATTTGTATATAACAAAGTCCCCAGTTAATATTTATAAGCACCAAATAATTATAGAGTTAGGAAAAGTTAACAAATGTGTAAACAAAATTTTATTTAAGAGAAAATACCTAACAACAATCATATTTCAAAAGTACTCAGAGGAATACGTAGTTAGGATTTTATAAGAACTATTGCCCGTAAAAGGTACCAGCGGGGTTTTCTGTAATGATTTTCATACCTTTAAGCTATTTCAAAAGACAGTAGTAAACTATTTTACAAAAGTGCCTGGAACAAAATTTTTGAAATGTTGCCAATATTTAGAGGATAAATCTGAAAAAGATAAACTTTTGGAAATAATAGAAAAACACCATACCGATAAAAATCATAGAGGTATCGAAGAAACGTATAAAGAATTAAAAAGTAAATATTATTTTCCAAATTTAAAACTAGAAATCCATAAATATATTAACAATTTCATTATATGCAACATGTGTAAATATGATCGAAATCCAATAAAAACAAAGTTTTGCATAACTGCATAACAGAAACTCCTAACAATCCAAATGAAATTATTCATATAGACACATGGTTTTTGAATCAAAATACTACCTTTTTAACTTGCATTGATAAGCTTACTAAATATGTTTTTATTCATTACTTATCAGAAAAAAACTCGCTAACTATAGTAGATACTTTGAAAGAAAGGTTTGTCATTTTAGGAAAACCATTTAAGATCATTACTGATAATGAATTTAATACTGCTTATATCAAAGATTTTTTCAAAATGTTGAGTATCATTTTACTTCACCAAATACACACACTGGAAATTCTGACATAGAACGCTTCAATTTAACGCTTAACGAACACGAAGAAATTTTTAAATTAGACCAGAAAAATAAGAATATAGACGATAAGACTTTAGTGCTAAAAGATGTTCAAATTTACAATGAAACCATACATTCCGCAACTTAGAAAAACCCATTGATCTTTTACATAAAAAAAATCGACAAATCAGTTTGGCAAAAACTTCACGAACTTTTACACAGAAAGAAAGAAAAAATGTTAAGACAATTAACGATAACAGGGAAGAGTGTCAGGAGTTTAAAGATAGAGAGTAGTTAAAAATCTTGGATTTCAAAATTTAAAACAAAAGCCAAAATATATTATTAAAAATGTTAAGAATAAAGAAAAAGACACATTTCGTAGACGAAAATGGTTGCAAAAGAGACAGGAAAATTGTAAAAAGGAAGTATAAGCATCAACATGAAATAAGTGATGTCAAGTTTGAAAAAAAAGTAGAAACTATTCAAAAAAATAAATATGTATAACAACCAATAAGTGTAAGTATTCAAAAGTTAAAAACAAAAAAAAAAACAATAGCAACAACTAAGCAAACTTCCAAGCAAAATAATAATAAAAAAAAACAATTATGTACGCTTACTTTATGCAAAAACAAATACTTATATAACAACAAAAACTGCACACACATGTTCTTAGATTTTAAGTTATAACATTTCAGGAGTAATGTATTGTCAAACCCCGGGGGAGTTATGTTAACACTCTTTCTCTGGAAAGTTCCATTAGTTCCTTTCTTCCTCATCATTTCTTTTTAACTCTTTTGTTTCTAGCTTCAATTAGTTCATAAGCTTACTTTTATATTCAGTCTTAAGGTTCACGTCGTCAGCTTAATTAAAAGCTTTAGGAGCGGAAACAAAAGTTTGAATGACATATTTTTTAAATAAATATAAAATTAAAAAGAAAACACTGACTGAATTTATTTGATTATAGGCTATGCTGCGTGTTATTTGCAAGCAGTGTATATTCTGTCTATATATAAATCTTGTATGTTGGACTTTTTGTTTTTGTCTTTCTTATTTTTTAGATAACTGCGCTAAAAAGAGTTTGAGTTTGAGGGTGGTGACTGTAAAAATAGTTTTTTTCTAATTTTTCCTCTAATATCTAATATCACTTTACAAACAAACAATAAAAAAATTCGAGCACTGCTCCAACAATTACCTTAACTATAATTGGTACAGGGACAGTGCGGGTTCATAACAAATAACCCGGAAGTGTTTCATCAACACGCCTAGAGTTAACATATAAAAATATATGTACCGAAGAATGTAAAAGGAATAAAGTAAAAATGGCACATTAGAAGAAAAATGCATCGTGACGCTACATAGCACCATATCTGATGAGTGAAGCAAAAATTATAAACGAACTTTAACTATTCATTATTAAAAACATATTTTAGTGACGAGTGAAATCTTATTGGGGTTTCAAAATTTTTTGAATAACAGATGAATTTTTAACTATTATCCAATAATTAACGAATAAAAGCTAAGCACAAGAGATCCCACAAATTATGCCCATTGGTCCATATAGTTTTAGTGAGTACTTCTGAAGGTTATTTGGGTTATTTCGTGATAAATTATATTCACTGAGGTTATTTCACTCAAGTTTTATAGGTCTAGTTCGGAATTATTTTTTATTTAAATAATTGTTTATGCAAAGTGGCCCAACCCTTTAATGGGTGTATGTAAGCATGTAGTACGTACTGTTAAATGCGAGTGCGATTTATGAAACTCCTTTGGTGGCTCTTCTTTGGCGCTTTTATCCCTGCTTCTTTCAAGTTGGTTTTCTGTGTCCTGGTTAGAAGCACCAATAACACTTCTGGAGTGTACAGCTGTGTCATCGCTTTGCAATGACGAACACCTGCTTTCATCTGTAAATAGTATGGACATTGTACATTTATGTATGTCATATGTAAAAAGTATAGCGTCATTAAAAGTTTTCGTATCGATCGCAACTCAGCGATCAATTTTGGCTCTCTGCGTGTTTCCGTTGCGGATGTCGAGAACGGTGTAGGGAAGCTTAAGCCTTCATCCAAGACGGACACAGATGGTCTTTCGGTCATACTGCTAAAAAATTGTTTGTCTTTGGCTGAGCCTCTTACATTTATATTCAACAACTCACTGGCCACTGGGACATTTGTGGATGACTGGAAACTAACTTCAATTTCTCCGATATTCAAGAGTGGTAACAAAAATGATGTTCGTAATTATAGACCGATTTCGAAGCTCTCATCTGTATCCAAACTTTTCGAGATTATAGTCAATGACAAATTATACTTTGCAGTAAAGGGCCTAATTTCGAACAATCAGCACGGATTCGTCCCAAAACGGTCCACTGTCAGTAACTTATCTATCTTTTCCGATTACTGCATTTCCGCTTTTCAGAATAGACTGCAAGTTGACTCAATTTATACAGATTTCTCGAAAGCCTTCGACAAGGTGTCCTATCAGATACTCCTGGCAAAGCTGGCGGCGTTGGGTTTTCATTCCACATTTTTGTTGTGGATCGAGTCCTATCTGTCAAACAGACATTGCGTTGTTGACGTAGACAACGCCACATCCCGGTCCTTCATTGCATCCTCTGGTGTTCCGCAGGGAAGTATTCTTGGGCCTTTATTTTTTATATTATTTATTAACGATATTGGCTCATGTTTCTCTTTTGCGGAATATTTGTTATATGCTGATGATTTGAAAATATTCGCTGTCATAAATAGTTCACATGACTCCGAACGGCTGAAATCAGACCTTTTCAACCTCGAAAACTGGTGTTGTTTAAATCGACTAACGCTGAACATCAAAAAGTGTTTCCATGTGACTTTTTCGAAGTCTGCGAATACCCTACGTACTTCGTATAGTATTGCCGGCTGTGCCTTGGAATCCGTTGAAGAAATCAAGGACTTGGGTGTATTTTTCGACTCTAAATTTAGTTTCTCTAACCAAGTCAACTACGTGGTAGCTCGGTCTTATGCGATGTGGGCGTTCATACGCAGAAATTGTTCTGCATTCACTAACCCTCACACCCTAAAGTCTCTATATTGTTCTTTTGTCAGATCGAGATTGGAGTATGCTGCTCCCATTTGGAGACCCTACCAAATTGGGCCCTCTAAACGAATTGAGAGAGTCCAGAAAGTTTTCCTACGTTTTGCTCTCCGATCTTTGAATTTTTCTGATCCTTTACCATCATATGAATCTCGATGTCTTTTAATTGAACTAAGTACGCTTGAAAATAGACGAACCATTTTATCGTGCTCGTTTGTTATTGGCTTACTTTCTGGAGCTGTTGATTGTCCATCACTTCTGGCAAAAATTCACCTCAATGTCCCATGCAGAAATTTTCGGCATTTTGAGACCTTTAAAATTGGTTTTGCAAGGACCAACTATGCTGCAAATGCTCCTATCCCTAGGGCATGTGCGGATCTTAATTTGTTTTTCAGTTCTTCAGGTGTTGACCTCACTTCTTCGTATGCAACCCTAATTAGTCATTTAAGATCTTTCTTTTTCTAATTAGTATGATAGTCTGTAAGAATTTTTTTGAATTTAAAGACTGAAATAAATAAATAAATAAAAAATTTGGGGCATGTTAAAGATGGTAACGTTGATCGCCTAGAATAGTAGTATTACATTTATTGGAATGTGGCAAATATCATAATAGAAAAATTAAAAAAACTACTTTAGATCAACTGTAAATTGTGCAAAACAAAAGCAACAAATTAATATTTTGTGTATGAGCCCTTATTTTTGATAACCTCTGCACAGCGGCGGGGCATTGATGCCATAAGATTTTCAATCGTCTTGTGTGGGATGTTTTTCCACTCTGCTTTGAGGGCTTGGAATAGTTCTTCCTTGTTGCGGAAACGTTGACCGGAAATTTGGCGCTTTAAAATCCCGAACAGGTTCTCAATTGGGTTCAGGTCAGGTGACTGAGCTGGCCAATCAAGAACGTGAACTCCACTACCTCTCAGATAGTCTTTCACAAACTTAGAGGTGTGTTTCGGATCGTTGTCATGTTGGAAGATCCAACGAAGTGGCATATGCCACCAAGCAAAAGTTATCATTTTTGTTTCTAAAATGTCCTTATAAACAAAGCGGTCCATTATTCTATTTATTTTTTTGAAAGGACCAACTCCTCTACCAGAAAAACAGGTCCAAACCATAATTCCTCCGCGTCCGTGCTTAAAAGTCATGCGGCAATTTCTTGAAGCAAGGCGATGTTGGCCTTTGCGACGCCTGACTGCACATACGAGTATATCCCTACTGGATAATGCTGAGTACTTTCGTCAAAAATACTGAGTCATTTGTGCAACCCCTCATATTTTGCAACACATTTACATTTCCAAATAAATTTTGTTTGTGGAATTTTTTTATGAACAAAAGAGACAATTTGGTCTGCATTACCTTCATTCAAAAATGCGTAAGTTAGATATCTTAATGTCATGGCTATTTGATAGACTATCGAACTTGACAGATTGTCATCTAAATTTTTTCTTCAAAATTAATTTTTTTGTTCATAAAAGTTTTTAAATTTTCCCTTATTCAGTTTAATAAAATTTAAAATTAAAACAAAAAGATTCTCCCGTAAGAAAGTAGGTACGTGTCTTACTTATGTGTGTAATTCAAGAAAGCTTCTTGAAATCGGTCAAAAGATATGATGTGTACCACTCTTTTCATCGGCGGTGTTAGCAAAGCCATGGGAGACCAGAAATATTAAAGCTTTTCACAAGGCTCAAGATGTGCCAGCCAATACGAAATTGTAGGAAAAACTAAAAACAGGAGATGATGCGTTCCGGTATTTTAAATTTAGAGACTAATTTAGTAAGATTTATGTAACTAAGTAGAATAATATTAGAATAATTTCTAAGTATACTAAATACATACATACATATGCATATTCATAAATTGAAAGAATTAAAATAAAGAAGTGAAATAACAAAGAAATGTCAATTTTGTATTGTTGGAATAGAGCAATTTTAAATGTGAGTACTTTGAGGGGGAAAATATAAGGGGTTTGAGCATTTGCTGTGAATAGTTTGTAAGGCCATTTATAAGTACATTGAACATTAGAAATGATCAGTTTGTAAGGTCTTTAATCAGCACATTGAGGTTTAGTAGTAAGGTGCTGAAGATTTAAATATTGAGCAGTTTGGTTGCTTGCTCTGAGTAATTTGTAAGCATTTGAAGGAAGACTTTAAGGCTTTGTTAGAGCAGAGAAGATATATTTTTTCATTTATACGAATGTAATTAGTAAAAAAAAAAAGAGATATCGGATCACATCGATAAGGGGAGGTACTCAAATTCTTAACACGGCCTGAACAAAATTGAACACATTATTAAGGGCTTTCGTCATTATTGAAAATGCTTTTATAAGTACTTATAAAAGGCTCAGCGGACTAGTAGGGTATATGTACCCCCATATTCATAAAAAATAAAATTGGTATATAAAGCCTTTTTAGAATGACATTTCTATAGAAATTTTGAATTATAAGAGCTTCATAAACCTTTACTTTTTATGAATATGGGGTATAATATATAAAATGTTATTTTTTGTAAATAATTTTTTAATTAATCAAAGTAACCCAACGCTGGTACACCGATAGTCAGACCCATAATAGTATATTGAATCCTGGCATGAGCTCCAAGATCAGCTTTAAGCACACTGGGGGGATCACTCACCAAAGCAAGCTACTCACATGAAAACAACCATTCTAAGCGATAGTCAAGCCGCAATCGAAGCCATAATATCTTGTGTGTGTGAAAAGACTAGAAAGCATACCGTCGTACAATAACCTCCGATTACCAGAGGTTCCAAAATATGCGGGGGTGGAGAGCAACCAGTTAGCAAGGGTGGCGGGCCAACGGGCCCTGAACCGTTTCTGAACACGGAAGAAGAGGCTGCCATTAGGGAAGTACACTGGGCGGTCATAAGACCAAGTGCTTTAAAGCGGAATTCCGCACGGGCCAATGCAGGCTCAGAGCCCATATGCACAAACTGGGCATTCTGTCGGGCAGCCTGTGTCGACTCTGCGATATTGAAGATGAAACCACGGAACACATTTTGTGCAAAATGGCATGCTATTTCTTGGAGGCATAAGCTCCTTGGAACTCGAACGCCGACTGCAATCCTGGACGTTCTGAAGGAGACCGACTTGGCACTTGTGCTGAGTATTCGAGGACTATTATTCCGAGGTTAAACGCGTCTGTCGATACCTTTCCCGATATTTTTGGAAGTGTTTTAACAGTTACGTGCGGTTGTTGTTGTTGTAACGACAAAAACACTCCACGAAGGTTTTGGAGTGTTGTCGAATTAACAGTCCTTGGCCGGATTTGAACCCGGTACGCTCCGGTACTCCCTTGCGGTACTGTCGTGGTAGCGATTTATGACCAGTGAAACCTTCTAGGCCATTGCTCTGTCAACGATTTTTCCTTCAGTTACATACAGGATGGCTGATGAATTTTGCTACATTAAGAAACTCAAATAATTTTTTTTTCAGTGTATGGAATTCATTTTTCTTTTATTCATGTTAAAGCTCATTAAATTTTATTAAATATAGCTTAATTAGTTTTAAAAATAATGGAATTTAAATGCCCCCCCCTGCTCGTCGATGCATGTGCGGCATCTTACCAAAAAGTTGTTCATTACTGCTTGGAGAGTTGAGACAGGAATAGCCGCAATTGTTTCTCGAATGGATTGCCTTAGTTCATTCAAATTTGTTGGTTTTGCTTTGAAGACTTCCTGTTTGCAATAACCCCACAAGAAAAAGTCAGGTGGAGTAAGGTCAGGCGAACTGGGTGGCCAACGGAATGTGGAGTGTCTGGATATCAGCTTATTGGGAAATTTTCGTCGCAATTCTGTCATAACAGGTTGGGCTATATGAGGAGCTGCACCATCTTGCTGAAACCACACAGAGTTGAAAGAAATTCTCATTCGGCGTAATTCTGGATAGAAAAACTCTCTCAACATGCTCAAGTAACGGTCTCCAGTAACCGTAACGGTGTGACCGTTTTCTTCGAAGAAGTAGGGCCCGACAATGCAGCGTGATGAAACTGCACACCACACTGTGACACGAAGTGGATGCAATTCCGTCTCATGGAGTATCTGTGGGTTGGAAGCACTCCATATTCGACAATTTTGTTTGATTATGTTGCCGTTTAAATCGAAATGGGCCTCGTCAGACATGAAAAGACAGTTCAACATGTTTCCATCCTCTTCCACCATTTGAAGCATCTTCTGGCAAAATTCCAAGCGAATCGGCAAGTCTGCAGCGTTCAGTTTGTTGGCCATTTGAATTTTATATGGGAATAAGTCCAAATCTTTGTGCATAATTGACTGTAATGACTGTCTGCTTACACCCATTTGAGCAGATAAGCTTCTTGTCGAAACACGTGGATTGTTTTGTATGGCAGCAGCTACAGCAGCGATTGTTTCCTCCGGTCGAACTGAAGGGTTTCGATGGTAAGGTCTTCTGTTGACTGTCCCATGCTCGGCAAAATTGTTTGCAAGTCTTATTATGGTCCATCTGCTCGGAGGATTGCCGCCAAACGTGCGCCTATACTCTCTTTGAACCGAAACTACGGACTCCAGTGCGTGATAGCGGCGGACAATCCAAATTCTTGTTTCAGTGTCCCAGTTATCCATTTTTGTTAAATGTAAAAGTCAATCTGCAAAATAAAAAAAAAATTAACCAGATTCATTAAATAGAAAAAAAGTTATTTAATTTTTTTTTAGTAGCGGCTTTCATCAGCCACCCTGTACATATGTAGTAAGCACGAACATCCAGCAAAGGATTATCACCCCTGCGGGCTAGGGGTTTAGAATATGTCCGAGGTTGGCATACCGGTCGCAAGAGGCGACTAATATGCACAAAGGTAATGACGTGCAACTTGATGGTTGATCTACAGATATGATGCCTCTCACCTCTCATTACCCATCTTATCCTTTCTAACGGAAGGAGGGGTGACATGACCTAGAAGGTTTCACTGGTCATAAATCGCTACGTCGTCAATATAATAGTAAAATAGTCATATTCATGAGGGTAAAATTTCAGTAATTTTTCCCATTATATGCCGGTCATAGAAGTCGTAAATTCCCTTTAAAAATTGGAGTTATATAACCATTCATATGACTAGTAGCCGTGACAGTATAGTACTGTAGGTGTGAGCAGTGCAGCTGTATGTTTATCTTAGTGCAAAATAAATGAGAACGAGCGAGATGTAAAACCACACATACAGGAACGTGAGAAAAGAAACGGTCAAAAAGTCTACCGATGCTCTTAAAAATGTGATGGGAGAAATACGGAAACTTTCGGTATGGCTCCGGGTAAATTGACTAATCATTTTACCCGTACTGTTTTTGCAGGGAAAGGAACATACCGTACGCACACGTACATGGTTGTTGACATCATTTTTTGCTATTCGCTTTAAGAACATGATGCAAATCCCTGATAGTTTGAATGACAGCACTGACTCTCAGATGTTGTGACAAATGACTGTCAGTGGGCTTGTAGGGATGTCAACAACCGTGTACGTGTGAGTATGGTATGTTCCTTTGTTACCACGTAGCTTCGGCCTGTTCAATTCGTGTTGTTTCCCTTGGTTCTTAGTGGGTGTTGGCAATAATAGACACCCGTGTGCTAAGAAACAAACATACCAGTATGAAAGTATCAGCATTGACACAATAAAAAGTGTGAGTGTGTTAGTAAAAAGCCAGCGTTTCTTGTAGAGGTGTTACATTACAACAACTGTTTGATCAGTGAACACTCAGCTGATAATCAGGTCTTCGGAATTGGGATATAATTTCTATGGCGCTGGTACAAAATCTAATCAAAACATTTATGTACGTGTGAGGCGGTTGCGTATGTGTGACCTGAGCTGAGTGGTCACTGATCAAACAAATATATGATGGTGTTGGTGCTCATTAGGCTTTTTAGTGCCCAAAAAATGCACCAAACAATAAATAATCAATGACTATATGAGAAAAATATATTAAAAACCCGATTTGGTGTTATTTCGTTGTTTCATCGACTTTCATTCTTTTAGATTTAAAATTATCACGTAGATCAGCATTTAATTAATTAGCTGTAGTTTTTGACATTTGAACTCTCGTACTTCATTTTAAATATAAATAAAAAGTAAAAGCAAAGAAAACTATGCAATTAGAAAACCGTACTTATCTAAGGTTTTTTATATTAACAACAGGTCACATATTTGGAAAAGTTTGTTTGGAAGAAAAAAGATAAAACATAATATCGCCGTCTGAGTGGAGGAGCACCCTATTTCAAAATATATCAGAATTTAATTCGAAAACGCCCTATATCAGAATTTGTTTCACCAACGGCCCCTCTGAAAATTTGATTCAAAAACGCTCTCTCTGCTAAAAGTGTTTGAATTTTCGCTCAGATAATTGAGTTTTATCATTTAAATGATTAAAACATGCAAATTGAGAATGATATAGTTAAGAAACGCCATACAACGAAAATACAGAACTATACAGACTATCAAAATCTATCATGATAATGTGAAAATTTTGTTTTTTCATTACAACTATTCGGTTAAATATGGCATCTCCCGATGTGGAATTCTTTCGAAATGTGCCCAAAAGATTACAGCCCAACATAATATGAGCGCACTCCAACAATTTTCTGTCAAAAATGTCTCATGCACATACAACTTATATGGGAGTAATGTGCTTTTCATGCTGAAGTTAAAATACAACATTTTGCATTTTCGGAAATTGGTTTCGAAAAAGCGTTTATGGTGGCGCATTTAGTAAATGCACATCTCTATATCATGTCATTTATGCTGTTAACTTATGTATATGCACTTTATGTTACATGCTTGTATCTTACTTGTTTTTGTCGTCTAATTATTGCAGTTCTAACCGCAATGCCCCATTCTACCTTGTTACTTATGCTCATATTCGTATGAGATTTGACAAACCGGTTGCGCATAAGAATGATAGGTTTCTATCATATTCGGCAGAGCACAACTTATTTGTTAGCTGTCGTCAAACAGGGGAGAAGGATCACACTGCTTTAAGTACAGGGTGGCTGATGAATTTTGCTACATTAAGAAACTCAAATAATTTTTTTTTTCAGTGTATGGAACTCATTTTTCTTTTATTCATGTTAACGCTCATTAAATTTTATTAAATATAGCTTAATTAGTTTTAAAAATAATGGCATTTAAATGCCCCCCCCCCTGCTCGTCGATGCATGTGCGGCATCTTACCAAAAAGTTGTTCATTACTGCTTGGAGAGTTGAGACAGGAATAACCGCAATTGTTTCTCGAATGGATTGCCTTAGTTCATTCAAATTTGTTGGTTTTGCTTTGAAGACTTCCTGTTTGCAATAACCCCACAAGAAAAAGTCAGGTGCAGTAAGGTCAGGCGACCTGGGTGGCCAACGGAATGTGGAGTGTCTGGATATCAGCTTATTGGGAAATTTTCGTCGCAATTCTGTCATAACAGGTTGGGCTATATGAGGAGCTGCACCATCTTGCTGAAACCACACAGAGTTGAAAGAAATTCTCATTCGGCGTAATTCTGGATAGAAAAACTCTCTCAACATGCTCAAGTAACGGTCTCCAGTAACCGTAACGGTGTGACCGTTTTCTTCGAAGAAGTAGGGCCCGACAATGCAGCGTGATGAAACTGCACACCACACTGTGACACGAAGTGGATGCAATTCCGTCTCATGGAGTATCTGTGGGTTGGAAGCACTCCATATTCGACAATTTTGTTTGTTTATGTTGCCGTTTAAATCGAAATGGGCCTCGTCAGACATGAAAAGACAGTTCAACATGTTTCCATCCTCTTCCACCATTTGAAGCATCTTCTGGCAAAATTCCAAGCGAATCGGCAAGTCTGCAGCGTTCAGTTTTTTGGCTATTTCAATTTTATATGGGAATAAGTCCAAATCTTTGTGCATAATTGACTGTAATGACTGTCTGCTTACACCCATTTGAGCAGATAAGCTTCTTGTCGAAACACGTGGATTGTTTTGTATGGCAGCAGCTACAGCAGCGATTGTTTCCTCCGGTCGAACTGAAGGGTTTCGATGGTAAGGTCTTCTGCTGACTGTCCCATGCTCGGCAAAATTGTTTGCAAGTCTTATTATGGTCCATCTGCTCGGAGGATTGCCGCCAAACGTGCGCCTATACTCTCTTTGAACCGAAACTACAGACTCCAGTGCGTGATAGCGGCGGACAATCCAAATTCTTGTTTCAGTGTCCCAGTTATCCATTTTTGTTAAATGTAAAAGTCAATCTGCAAAATAAAAAAAAAATTTACCAGATTCATTAAATAGAAAAAAAGTTATTTAATTTTTTTTTGGTAGCGGCTTTCACCAGCCACCCTGTACTTGCTTATTGGGTAATTCTATACGACAGCACGTAACTGCTAATACACGTCCAAAAATCTCGGGAAAGGTCTCAAACGACGCGTTTTGATCTCTGTATCAATAATCCGAAAGCGGAAATTAAATAATTTGTTTCAGTGAAAAGTTATTAGCAAAAAACCCAAAAATTGCCTAGGTCCGATCCCAAATAGGGGGCTTGATCCAAGGTATTTATGTGCACAACACCTTTCTGCGTAGGCGGCCTTCGGCCGCGCTTCAAAAAAATAACCATTAGCCGGTCCAACACCGGCTAGGCGGTCCACAGTATTTCTGCGCAGAACACACTTTTTGCACTTTTCGGTCCACCCTAATCAGTGATTACAACAACCACATGAAAATGACAGAAAATTTTCAACTTTGATTGCAAAATCCGCTGAACATACATAAAATATCGAATTTCCGCTTTCGGATTATTGATACGAAGGTTAAAACCCGTCGTTTGATACCTTTCCCGATATTTTTGGACCTATATTAGCAGTTACGTGCTGTCGTATAGAATTACCGCGTATTGTTATAATTGTGCGTTTGTAACTGATGTCAATCTTTAGAAATAAACTAAACCAATCGAATATATGTCATTTGCGGTACTAGCCAGTAGCTGTTTTTTTTTTTTGGTTAAATTCGAAAGCGAGGACGACGGCTAACAATGTCAATTCAGGAACTGGTGAAAAGGCGTACCAACCTAACTCAATTTCCAATTTTTGTTTTGCACGACATAGAGATTGGACGTTTACGTTCAGCTGGCACGTCGTTTATACATATGAGCGGTACTTACGCACGCAAATTTATTTCTGTTAGAACTAAAAAGCCATGTTCCTGCGTTAAAAAACGCAGTGTGGTTATATTAGGTTGGGGTGTTACTCCATGTAGTATTCAACACCAGAGCGAGAGGGAGTAGGTGGTCTACAAGAGTAATACCTAAGACCTGAGTTGTCACTGATCAAACAAATGTCTGATGCGTTGGTGCGCATCAGGATTGTCCGGTAGGAAAACTAAACGAACCGACTAAGAAATCGATCATCAAGTTTGCAAAATCTCAAATCGAGCTATCGATAAGTTATGACGAACATTACATACACGCTATTTGCAAAACAAAACTAGCTGATAACATCATCTTTGCTGATAACTTAAAACGAACTTTCACCAGCAGAATTTTTAATTCGAAAGAAATGGGCGCATTAGCAGAAGTATTTATCCACTTATTTTTTATAAAATAAAATTCACGATTCACTTTTCAGGTAGCTGGTGATGAAAATAGTGGCGAAGGTTCGCGCACATTTGTATTTCAGAATGAGGGACATACATTGGGAAACGCATTGAAAACAATTATAAGCCGATATCCAGACGTTGATTTTTGTGGTTATACGATTCCACATCCAACTGAAAACAAAATGCATTTTCGAATACAATCTAATCATAACAGAGCAATAGATATTTTAAAAAGGGGTTTAGATGATTTAGAATCGTTATGTGATCATACCATAAACACATTCGAATCTGAAGTAAATTCATTTATTGATAAAAATGAGACAGTTGTAATTTAAGAATAAATCCACATATGGGTACTAGTGCAGTTTAAGGAGCCCACCAAAGTGTAGTAGTGTATCGAAAGACGTTATGCCTAGATTAAGAATCAGAAGGCGGAGCTTAATTTTTTTTAACCGTTCAAAAGTTATGATAAAAAACTGCTCTATCGGGGACACTTCGTTACTACAGGCGCGAGTCCCGCCGGGTTATTGGGCGGAATCCATACATACAACATTTTCGGTGGATCCCTTAAACTCCACCTTTAACCACATATGTACCAACCATTGGAATTCAGATGTTTGTTAAGCAGCTATAAGTTTTTTTTTTTAGGATCAAAGTTTGGTTTCCGTAAGTGGTGGTAATTGGGTAATACCTTCCGCAGAAAGTCGATTTGTAGCGTTTGAGACTGAAAGAAATTATACATTAGCTTCTTATCACAATTAATTCTTATTAGTACCTACCCCATGTTTATCGATGGCTTCTCTTTGTAAGCAATTTCTGCCGTAAATCACAGTATTTTCTGAAAGTTTTTGCTCTGCGATTAACTGAACGCCGGCACCAATAATGCAACCATTGGATATAAATACGTAAGGTCCAACATAGCATTTGCTTTCAAATACATTCTTCTCTCCAATATGACATGCTTCAACAGTGCAGCCTACTTCGAAAATATTATTTGGACCAATGTTTAAAGCTCGTACTTCAGCAGAGGGATCAAGTGTTTGGCCGGCTGGTAAACGAAATGCGATGGTAGTGTATTCTTCTACTATGCAATTTTCTCCTAGTACAATGGGTCCAGCTTCAGCTATAATGGTAGCACTTGGATGTATTACACATCCAGGAGATACAGTGATGTCGCCCTTAAGAGTGCAATCTTCACAGACTATAGCCTTTCCCATTATTTTAATGCTAAAATGAAAACAATTACCAAAGAATAAAATATCAAATTTGTATGTTTAAAATATTGGCGTTACTCAGTGTGATCCGTATGCGCCATGGCAAACTATTTAAAAATTATTGAGACTAAAACGTATATCTTTAATTGTCCAGTGTCCTAGTGACACACAAATTTCATTCTGGCAAAATTGATTTGCCCACTTTTGTGTTTCGATTGACTTCTGATAGAAAAGATAATCGATTAAAGTCCACTGAAGAAATATCGAAAGAAAAGAACAATAACATACCAGTTATATGACTGTATACAGTCTATACAGCTATAGCTATGTTCGGCGAGTATTCAATTTTTACTGGAAGGTGTTCGCCGACACAAAACATTTGTAGGGAGAGAGCATATTTCTACATTTTATTGGGAGAAAGTTGCAGGTTTCTTCGGGGGAAATTTCACTCAGTACAACTTGCAAGTGAAAAACAGGTGATTGTGACATAGCAAAACAACCACAAGAATTTCAAACTTTGGTAATTCTTTGCATCCAACGTCAACTGTAAAAACTGCACTAAAAATGTCGATATTGGTACCCAGAGACGCGTTTCGGTCCCAGGAACCCTAATCCGGTGGGGGAAAACCCATTATTTTTAGTAATTTAAAAGTTATTAGCAAAGGTTCTTGAACCAAGGTATTTATGTGCAGAACACCTTTGTGCGTAGCCGGCCTTCGGCCACGCTTAAAAAAAATATCCCTTAGCCGGTTCAACACCGGCTAGGCGATCCCAAGTATTTCTGCGCAGAACACACTTTTCAGAACACCTTATATCTTTGTCTACAACAACCACATGAAAATGACAGAAAATTGTTAACTTTAATTGCAAATTTCTCTGGACAGACATAAAATATCGAATCTTCGCTTTGACAGAGGCCAAAACGCGTCGTTTGATACACTTTCCGATATTATTGGACGTATATTAGCAGTTACATACGGTCGTATAGAATTACCTTAATAAATGCACATTTAGCAAGTTCGAATCAAATGTTTATCAACATTGGATTAACTTGTAGTTTGACTTATCTGAACAATATCGGCTTAATCTGTCAGATAAAATGCCAATAAGCGCTAACTGGAAATAGTGATAACGGCCCTAAGCATGTCCTCTAACTTCATAACTCTCCTTTAACGCCGATAAACAGCTGACTCTTCATGGTGATAAAATATGGCTTACTTACTTCTCTTTTCGCCGTATTTTGCACTAAATTACATGCAAAAAACTCAAAACTAATTTTTTTTATTTTTTCCAACCGCTAAAACACTTGCAAATATATTAACGCTATTGTTAACACCTCGAAAATAATTCCCGACAGCTAACCACACAAAAAGTGTTAGCTAACACTTTTCGTGTGGTTAAAAGTTAGTGAATACTGAAAAGCGTTAAAAATGGTGTTAAGCGAAGTTAACGCTAACACCTGGCGTTACTGGTGTTACAGAATCGACCTACTGGTGTGGTAAAAGTTATTACTTGGTATTACGTGATACGTGAACGTATAGCAGATGCTGTTATTTGGTATTATGAGTTTAGTGAACCTACGAAATAAATCTTAGAGTGCGCTTGAAATTGACTATTTTATTATTATTTTGGGTAATTGTTTCCTTTAGGAGACAACTGCTAAGACACGTCCAACAATCCGAAAGCGAATTTTAAAGTTTTTGTTTCAGTGAAAAGTTATTCACAAAAACCCAAAAATTACCCAGGTCCGATGCCAAATAGGGGACTTGAACCAAGGTATTTATGTGCAGAACACCTTTCAGCCTAGGCGGTCTTCGGCCGCGCTTTAAAAAAATAAACCTTAGTCGGTCCAACACCGGCTAGGCGGTCCACAGTATTTCTGTGCAGAACACACTTTTGCACTTTTCGGTACACCCTAATCTGTAATTACAACAACCACATGAGGTAATTCTATACGACAGCACGTAACTGCTAATATACGTCCAAAAATCTCGGGAAAGGTATCAAACGACGAATTTTGATCTCTGTATCAATAATCCGAAAGCGGAAATTAAATAATTTGTTTCGGTGAAAAGTTATTAGCAAAAAACCCAAAAAAGGGCCAGGTCCGATCCTAAATAGGGGGCTTGATTCGAAGTATTTATGTGCAAAACACTTCTCTGCGTAGGCGGCCTTCGGCCGCGCTTCAAGAAAATAGACCTTAGCCGGTCCAACACCGGGTACGCGGTCCACAATATTTCTGTGCAGAGCACACTTTTGCACTTTTCGATACACCCTAATCTGTAATCACAACAACCAAATGAAAATGACAGAAAATTTTTAAACTTTGATTGCAAATATCTCTTCACTTATCTGCTTTCGGATTATTGTTACCGAGGTCAAAACGCATCTTTTGGTACCTTTCCCGATAATTTCGGACGTGTTTTAGAAGTTGTCTCCTAAAGGAAACAATTACCAAATGTCCCACTATGAACTATTTTTCGAAACCAATGTCCGAAAATGTAAAATTTGCAATTTAAATTTAGCATAAACAGCACATTACCATGTAATTAAAACGAACGCGGCAGCTCTACTCGAGCGAAATACAACACTGTGTGTTTCCGCATTTTAATGGCGCTGCTTCGATGTTTCTGTTCTATTCCGCCGCTTTCAGTTTTTGTTTAGTAGCTGTTGAAGTTAAGTACATAATCACAATTACAAGGTGAAATATAATTATTATAGCATAATAGGAAACATTTTGTACGATAAAGTTATAAAAAACTTATAATTAAAGACCGTTGGAAAAGTAAAATATTATTGTTCTTAATATTAATTTTTGCGTCACACAAAAAATGCGAGAGAATTCGCTGTAAGCTACGTGAGTTAAATCGCCCTACCTTTTGGTTCTACTTCGTCGTTAGTGGCTTCAACACACAAACAAACTGCAAAAGACAGCATTGCTTGCGCAGCACCACGTTTAATACACATTTCTAATTGTAGCCAAAGGTGGCTGCCCTACAGTAATCTTCCCCCAGAAGTCAAATATACATACTACGTTAAAATGAAAGCATTAAAGTTCTCAGGTTTGTCGAAGGTTTTCATAATTGTTATAGTAAATACCGAAAAAAACAAAAATAATTTGTGCCATAAATTTATTAGTATACCAAAAATGAAGACGGAAGCTTATTCTAGAGTGTTATTCGTTTCGGTGTGAAGAATTTTGTTTTTGTTTTCACGGGATATATGTATATCGCTATTAATTAATGGCGAACAAACCATTTGTGTATCCATATCATATGCGCTACAATCCGTTTATTACAAGTCATAAACTGCAATATTAAATTATTAAATAAAGTGTGTTCGTGTGAAAAAAATGCAGTTTTGTATTAATTGTGTATACATATTCTTACACAGACATAATCCAGGAAGTTAACGGTAGCAGACTGTGCCTCGATCTGTAAATGTTTTTTTTTTTAACGATTTTTCCCTCTGAATTTTTAATAATTTTAAGCGAGAATATATATATTTTATTTATATTTCACATCCCAAACTATGCATCGTATGTATATACATAAGTATACACATATCTATATACATTGTTGCCCCCGGTTTTGGTGTCGTTAGTTATGTACTTGTTTTGTTATATTTAATATGCACTCTGATAGCGAGTGTTGTACATACTTACAACGTACAAAGTCACAACGGCATAGATGGCCCAAGCAGCAGACAACATAAATATATGTACGAATATGTATATAGGTAGCAGCTAAACGACTGCTATGAAAACGCGCCACTTTGAAATGCTTTATTTTGTTCTTGGAGAGAGAAATATACATAGTTTGTGGATGAGAATGGGTGGATGAATGGACAGCGGAAGCAAATATGAATGTTAACTTGTGTGTGCGCGCGTAAAATGTGGAAGGTGACTAATGCGCGTCGTCGTGTTTCATTACCAATTCGTTTCCCCTTTTTACCATGGAGTTCACCTAAGAACCCAACGGCTCCCGCCACGGTTGCCACTGTTATGGATATACTAGTTAAAAATGGTGCTTTATCAAAATTTGTCCGCAGGTGCATTTCATTATTGTTGTGATGTCCTTTGTTATATTCCTGTAACATCATTTAACCGTCTGACGAGACAACTAACCACCTGTATTATCTAACGGTAAACTCAGGAATACTGCCAGTAAAAATAAGTATTCAATCTATGTTGTTGTTTTTAACGCCAAACTCCTATCCGAAAGTTTACGGAATTGTTGCCGAATATGGATCCGATACGGAAAGAGGGGGTGAGATGACCTAGAAGGTTCCACTGGTACCAGATTATCAATACTCCCCGAAAACTTTCGGGAAGTGTTTGTATTGCGTTTAACAAGTCTTTGAATCCTAGAGTATGGGATCCACGTTTATCCAAGCAAGCAGAATGCCTTGGCGCTCTTAAAGGATGTAGTTGACCCCCTTTAGTTATTGGGTGCTTAGTTAAGCTTGTAAGTTAGCTCCTTCAGCGGAGTGTCGGGGTCAGCCATCTTGTCTCCGGTCACTACACATTTCGGCTAGTGTCCCATCCCCTATTGAATCAAGAGCGCTTTTACACAAAGAAATTGTTTGAATTCATTTCTGCTTGCGTTCTCTTTTCTGCGACTTGAATTCAATACTTCTACAATCCAAAAACTAAACATTTGAAGAAGTTAACAAGGTATTTTTGTTTGTTTGAGTAACGGCAGTCCTCTGATGGATATGTGTCTGGTACTAGCTGGAATTAGCCCGACTGTCCCGTAAACGATTTGTTTGACCCAAATTAACTTTTAGGTTTGTGTAGCAGGTCGTGGGTTTTAGTCGCCTTTTACGACGGGCATACATGCAGGATGTTGGTGCGTGCAAAGGTTGATTTTAAAACTCTTCGCTTAGATCGTAAACTGTCTTATTGCACTTTGTAGTTGTTTGTAACAACAAAAACACTACCCTAAGGTTTTAGAGAGTGTTGTCGAAAGTGACAGTCCTTTGCCGGATATGAACTCGGTACGCTCTCGTACTCCTTTGCATTCCAGATTGATTGGATCTTGGCCCAATCAACAGTAGCACGGCCATGTAATTGTGACCAGGAATCATATCATTCACACAACTGTCTGTCGATATTCTGAACGTAACATTTTACTCCCATAACACCCAAATATTCTTTCGTTGGCTTGATTTTTAACCCTAGAAAGCTAAACTTCGCTCACTCCCTATAAAATCTAATCATTCGTCGATTCGAGGGTTGAGAGTACCGACAAAAATACTTCTCATAGAAATTAGGGAATAACACCTAAATGAAAGTCCAAACGTTCAAATAAAATAGAGAAAAAAATTCCTAAAACTTTTTATATTACCACATATTAAGGTTTTTGGTTCGTTTGCATAATAAATTTGAGTACCGAAAACCATTTTGTGTGGCAACCGTGGCTACGGCTAGCCATCTCACAAGCAACAAAAAAAAATAAACTGCAACTCTCTGATTTATGTATGTGGCTTCAAGTCCATTTCCTCATGCATTATTACTCATTTTCGCTTTTAATCCCATACCAATTTCTTCTTTTTTTTTGTTTTATTCATGAACAGGGCTTTAATGCTTGCAAATTAGGGGTATGATCTAAAATCATTGGGGTGTTTTGTTTTTTAATTTTTGTCCTTAAGCCGGCTTTAGATTCTTTGAAATATTGAATTCTATAAACTTAGAAAAGGAGAAAGAGAACAGTGACAAGGAGAACAAGTACATGTCCAGTGCACTTAAGGGTTTCTAATATAAGCCCTTGAGTGTTATTGGCTTATAATATATATATATATTTATGCCTGTTGTAAAAGGCGACTAAAATCCACAGACCCCAGTTCCGGGTTCAAAGAAATCGTGGCATGACAGTCGGTTTAGTAACCCGAAGTACTAGTACCAGAGCGTACATTCGTATCCGGCAAAGGTTTGCCAATATACTTAATACCAAACTTTTTGATCCGTGATGTCCGATTCCATGAACGGATTCCGACTAAGCATGGCGAAGTACTAATACTACTACCCTAAAAAGCTGTTTTAATTTCTCTCTATGTTTTACATCACTCTTCCACCTTTGTTTAAGTTTAGCGGCCGTGTGTCTGGCGCAACCCTCAGACCAATCCAAAATACTTCAAATGGCATCACTAGTTACCTACGATGTGCTTTTTTGCTTAGCATAATGTGCACTGCATCTTTTATGAGTTTGTATCTTTGTTCATTAGAGCCATCTACGTGCATACGTAACTGTGGTGCGGCAGCAGCTTCATCAGGTTCAGCCATTCAAAGGAGCAGCAAATGGCGACTGACTCTCTTCTACTATACATATACATTTGTAATATTGAAAGAGAGACACATTGAAAGAGAGACACAAAGGAATATTTTTGTCCAACAACCTTTGCTTCTTCCCTCTTATTTTATTGTTTTCTCTGAATTGTCACCCTTCCGTTTGGTGTTGCTTCAATTTGTTTGTATATAGGCGTCCTAAAGCTATGAAGTCGGAATGAATACATATGTATATACATACCCATTTTATGGATCTTACAACTTTTTTTTTGCAGAGAAAACAACCAGCTTGAAATCATACATTTCTGGATATGTATGTGCATACATATCTACGTTCGTTGAATTGAATGTATGAATGCATGTGGTTGGAATAATACTTGCACTCTTCTTTATGTTGTAACTTGCAAGGTGCTTCTTTAATTGGTTCATTCCTGTTTTATTGAAAATGAAGCTTGTTTTGACGCAATTCTTTTTCTAGGTACTATACACCATCGTTTGACGTTTTGGCCCTCAGTGTGTCTTGCAAATCGGTCATCTTCATGAGTTTGTCTTTACTATTTATGCCAGTTCGTTGTTGTTGTTGTTACTAACAGTTCGTCATTTATTTCGTCTTTCCACCTTAGCATGGACCGACCGTGATTTCGTGTATTTAATGATTGACATTCTCTTGTTGTTGTTGTTGTTGTTGTTATAACGACAAAAACACCCCGAAAGTTTTGGGGGTTGCTGTCGAACTGCCTTGCGGTACTGCCCGACTGTCGTGGTAACGATTTGGTATGACCAGTGGAACCTTCTAGGTCATGTCACCCCTCCTTCCGTAAGGAAGGAGAGATGGGTAATGAGAAGTGAGAGGCATCATATCCGTAGATCAACCATGGAGTTGCACGTCATTACCTTTGTGCATATTAGTCGCCTCTTACGACCGGTATGCCTACCTCGGGCATATTCTAAACCCCTAACCCGCAGGGGTTTTGACATTCTCTTAAAATGGCCTAGCGCAGGCAGTGACATGTACTGTTGCAAGGAGTCCTAGAGAGTAGATATAAGCACCTCGAGGGCTGATCTATATATATGACGGCTTTCACCTGTCACTTGCTTTCCTCCACGGAGCAACATACATATTGGTATGTAGTTTGAAACTATTCAAGATAGGACCAATATAACATATATCCCACATATAACCGATTTTTCTGATAAACAGGTGTCCGCCTATATATCTTTAAATTAAACAGCGCTCTCTTTAATTGTTTTCTACTAACGAAGCATGTTGCGGACTTCTGATTAGTGGGAAAACTGTATCAAAGAAAAGTTTACATTTCAAAACGCAGACTCAAACAATTTTCACCGGTCTCAAGATGTGATCTTTGTAGCAAGTTTCTTTAAATAAAAATGGTACTCAAAGAGACATGACGTAGTCTCCCAACAAACACAGTATCTAGGTTAGGTTAGGTTAGGTTGCAAGGGCAGGACAGAGTACCTGGACTCTGCCCGACACTTAGGCCACTAAATAGGCCCATTGTGATACCCTATACGGTCTCTACCCACCTCTATGCCCCAGAGATGCGGCAAGTCATCCCTGACGCCGACAGCAGCTCAGACGCTTTACAGTCAGCCGATCCAACAACCCTAGAGTAATCGTGTTCAATGATCTCGAGAAGGCTGAAAAGGACCAGCCGACTCACACGGTCGCGCTACCGTCGACGCCAGCGGAAATCAACTCACACCCAGGGCAGGGGATCGAAACACTTCGTGGAGTCAAAAAATTTGGATAACGCTTTTATTTCTATTTTTGATACCTCAGCGAGGTCATCGAGAAACGGCTGGCCCTGGATAGCCAACCGTCGCCTGCTAAGTGCAGGGCATTGACACATCAGATGCTGAACACTCTCCTCCTCAATGCATCTGCCGCTGAGACAGTAATCATTAGACATTGCGCCCATTCTGGCGCCAGTATCTAACGTTATAGACATTTTGATTGCCACATTAGACAACTGCGTTATTCTTGAGTCGAGAAAGAAGCTAGAGAACTACACTAGTAATCGACTCGAGAATGATTAGAGAACAAATGCAAATTCAATTCACCTTAGAATTCTATTAGAGAATCACATTGAAAATCAACTATGTTTCTGCAGTGTTTCACGAGACGTCATCTAACGTTAGAGATTAGATAATGGCGCATGGCGACTTACATACATCCATACACACATTTGCTATATATTTTGTTGTTGTAATTCGTGAGCTTAGTGTCAAAAATGTACTAAGAAGTGAGTGTCAAAATTCGAGAAAAAATTTTCAATCAGCTGGCCTAATGCCGCTTATCGATATCTAAGCCCAGTGTTTGTTGGGCTACTTAGAACGAATAGCTCTCGTTACCACAACAACAACAACAATAACTCTTGGCCTGGTGCAAACTGGTACGTGAAATCGGTAGCCGTTACTACCATCAATAACTTCATCGCCCTTATCATTTTGGTGTACTTATTGATAGGTCGATCTCTTAATATGTAATTTCTGGTCTATTTTAGCAATGAATGAGATGCCGATGCCTCACACTCATCTCTAATTGCACATATGTTTAGGTCATAAGAATGGTTATAACAATCGTTAATGTTTAATAAAAAATTCATGATATTACTACCTTTATTGTGCAGTCGGAGGTGTTGCATTGTTTTGTTGCTTTTGTGAAGCAGTTCAACGATCTAAAATTTT
The DNA here is from genome assembly GCA_949987695.1 of Merzomyia westermanni. Classification (NCBI taxonomy): domain Eukaryota; kingdom Metazoa; phylum Arthropoda; class Insecta; order Diptera; family Tephritidae; genus Merzomyia; species Merzomyia westermanni. The sequence goes on from OX465289.1 coordinate 191,211,114, forward strand.
GTTTAGTGTCAATGCTCTCAAAAACAGAGGCCACATAATACATATGTACATAGATACATACATAAATATGAATGTATGTTTGTAGTATGTGGATATGTTTAGTTAAATTTTGTATACTTGTACTATATTCGTTACTCATTAAAATATTCAATAAAATGACAAGCAAATTTAAAGAGTAGTAGTTATATAAATAAATGCTAGCTGTATTGTTCGCAAAAGCATACAAATTCGAATATTTGTAGTCAAGACTAACCGCAACAAGGTTATTAATATTTCTTCACAAAATAGAAGTAACGAAAGGAGGGAAAAGAACAAAGAATGTACAGAAATTGAGGAGAAAGGTGAGAAAACTTCTTAGCGCAGCCTGTCAAACTTTCAGATGGAATCTAAGTAAGATTAAACCTAATAATAGGCGTGTTCGGCGACAAAACTTGCAAAGAACTGTCAAAATGACGTTTAACTCTCTCGAAACGCAAAAAATTTCCGCCGATCAGGCATTTGTAAAATAAAAAAAAAAAGCAAAACAGCTGTTACTATTGGTTGAAAACTCAAAGTTTGAAGTTTTTGTTCTTGTTTTCCTATGTCACGATCAGCTGTTTTTCACTTGCAACTTTTACTGAGTGAAACTTTAAAACACGTTCTCTCCCTGCAAATGTTTTGTATCGCCGAACATTTTTCAGTAAAAATTGTATCGTAGCCGAACAGAGCTTATGATAGCTTCCATGAAGTGACAATAATTCCACCTCGTCATCTACAGTATAGAGAATTATTAAGCAAAATGTTCTTAGGCTATACCTCACTTACTCGATTTATATAAAAAATGATTAATTGCAACGCAAAAATATTAGTTGACATTAGAGCTAAACTTTTTGACGACAGTAGTAGTTAGGCATGCAATTGCTTTAACTTTAACAATCGCGAGATTTTTGGGATCTGATTTCACAATCCTCGGATCTTGGGATTAGTGTCGAGATCTGAATATTTGCCTTTCTCAGGCAGTTTAGTTGGAAATAAGTGAGGTCATTTTTTGAGAAATTATTTAACCTTACAATATTTGACAAAAAATTGGATATTTTTATGTTTTTTGTTTTATTTATAACGAAAGGTATTTGATCAATAACAAATCGAAATCAAATAGGTACCAACTTTTTTTCAAAAGTTTTGTATATTTGTAAATTTTTTTTGGGTATTTAAAGATTTTTTTTAAATGGACCACCTGAAAAAAAATTTTGGCAAAAATTGCTTCGCTTTGGCTACTTTTCAACAGGTGGATTTCGCATAGCTTAGGGGTAACTAGTTCTGGTTGTGGATCAGTGCTTTCCGATACCCGAAAAAACTGAAAAAACAGTTTTGTTGTTACCTGTCTCGGATTTAAATAAGTTTTGCGAAATAAATAATTCGTTTGTTGTATGAGATAAAGCTCATCGATTATTGCTTCGACTAATTAGAATGTGATAAAAAATACTTGGTTAACGCTATTCATTTGATTAATTTTTCGCATTACTTAATTGTACTCATCGGGCGAGTTTTGAGAAAAGAATAGCAAAAAATTAAATTTGAGTCTTCATATTTGGGGAGGCTCATAGACACTTACTTTTGTTGTTGCTGTTTTCCCCCGAAGGTTTTGGGGAGTGTTGTCGGAAGTGACAGTCCTTTGCCGGGTATCAATCCCTAACGCTTCATTACTCCCTGCCCGAGTGTCCTGGTAGCGATTTGGTATGACCAGTGGAACCTTCTAGGTCATGTCATGGGTAATGAGAGGTGGGAGCATCATATCCGTAGATCAACCATCGAGTTGCACGCCATTACCTTTGTGCATATTAGTCGCCTCTTACGACCGGTATGCCTACCTCGGGCATATTATAACCTCCTAACCCGCAGGGGGATGGACACCTACTCGTACAATTATCTAGATAAGAGATCGTGACTCCCACCTTTACTTGATAGATGTTTTAAGGTTGACTTTTGAATGAAACATATTCAATATTCAGAAAGCTTATTCTGACTTAGACTCGGTGGTTGTTGTTGTTGTAACGACAAAAACATTCCTCGAAGGTTGTGGGGAGTTTTGTCGAAAGTGACAGTCCTTTGCCGGCTATTAACCCGGTACGCTCCGTTACTTCCTTGCGGTACTGCCCGACTGTCGTGGTAGCGATTTGTTAGGTCATGTCGCCGCTCCTTCCGTAAGGAAGGAGAAAATGGGTAATGAGAGGCATCATATCCGTAGATCATATACTCGGTGGTCTATGTTGTCGACTTCACTTTTCTTTTGGCAATTATATTTCGTTATTTAAAGCTGTGTTGAAATAAATTTTTTTAAACCTATGACTATTCGGTCCCTGATGTCCTTAATGTAGCATCATCGTCCATTTATTTTCGAAAAGCTCATTAGCGCAAAGGTGAAGTGGCTATTACGTATAGATGTCATATCTTATTAAATGACTCAAAAAATTATTCAAAACACGAACTTACCTTTGTATGTATACGTACGAATATACATACATACAAGTGTTTGTATAGATAAATAAATAGTGATTCAGTCAAAAGAAGCTAAAGTTATGAACCTTCTTTGAAAAGATGTGAATGTATGCGGCGATGGTAACAATTATAAATTTAACTACCCAATTGGAAATAGCTTTAATATGAGGCAGGTGAAGAAAATAGAAACACGAGTTGAGAACAAAAAATAAGTGAGGAACGCCAGTGTGTTATGGGCTTATAATATACCGGCGGCAAGATTTACGGTTTAATAGCCGACTTAAATCCGCAAATATAAATATGTGAGAAACACTAGAACGGGCGTCAAGGAATTCCGGCCGCTCTCCACCCAAACCTTTAGTGAGTGTCTCTGATACTGTAACAACAACAACCACACAAAGATACAAAAAATTAGAAAGACGGGAAGAAAGGAAAGAGAAAAAAAATGTTTTTACGATGAGAACAAAACTGGGAAGGAAAAAAAAATTAGAAGGGAAATCGAAGAGTAAATAGAAGGCAAAAAAAAAACGAAGAGAATAACCGATGGGGAAAAAACCAGACCTCAGGAAGAAAAGAAGTAGAAAATAGAAGTACAGTCAAACTGAAAGAATAAAAGAAAGCAGACGGCGAATAAAATGAAGCCAAAATAGTAGAGAAAGAAAAGCAGCAACACAAGACAACGAATAAAACATGTTTATGTAGTGATATTTCGATTGGAAAATTTAAATATTTTATAACTTCATACATAATTTTAAGTAATTATGACAAAAACTTACAGAAAACTTAAAAAAAAAATAAACAACAAAGAAGTTAAAGAAAGAAACAAAAATAAAAAAACCAAAAAGGACAAAAATATAAAGCTTGAACAAACAACCAGCATGATTTAAAAACAACAATGTAAATATATATTATATTAAACAACTTAAAACTACCAGGAAAGAAACAGGTAGCATTATAATATAACATAAAGAAACACAGGAAAGAACAAAACATAGAAACAGAATACATAAAAAACAATATAATTAAACACGTTGAACAAAGATAAAACATGATAGTAACTCGTGATGGAACCGGGCGCATCTTGCGGAAAAGAAAGCCAAACATAGATTCCGATTACGCCAAAAAAAAATATACAAAAAAATAACTAAGTAATGGTCATCCAGCCCAGAAGGTATTTTTTTATCGGCACCCGCCGGTGGAGGCAGAGTAAGAGCGAGACCACCACTCCGATGAAAGGACCAAGTGGAAACCGATTTGCGATCCCGCAGTGTCTCCAATTGGCGCAAGTTGGGCAACGAAGAAACGTCTGACGTGCTAGGTTGGACGGTCAAAATGCCCCAGTTGGTTAGGTGGCCATGCCATAACGATATATACCATTTTTATATTTATACATTTATAATGGCAACTCACATTTTAATCCACGTACCATTGCCATACCTTAGCCGTACCAACATCAAACTTTTTTCAAATTTTCTAATTTATTAAACCGTATCGGTCTGGCATCACGTAAAGTGCAGTTGATTTCACTTGATGTTCTAATTATAAAAATAAAACGGACAGTTATAATTTTGGATAGTTTTAAGCGCAAAACAGTCACAATATGTCATAGTATTAATAGATTTTTTGTGCGTTTACAATCGTTTATTTTTAACAATTGATTTTTACACCGTTTTAAATGTAGAGCTAAGCTAAAATAGCAAAAATAAGAAGTGAAAAACAACAGAAATCAAGTAAGAACAACAACGAAGAACATTTACATACTATATCCCAAACCAAGCCAGGAAGCATTCATACGAGCCTAGCAACAAATTAATAAATAAACAAAAATTTTACAAATGTAAAAATCTCAACAGTTATCAATAATTTTTTTTTTAAAGAAAAACAAGGTTAAAAATTAGCTGTTCAACGACCTTCCGAAAGGTTCGTTTAGATGCCTACTTGTAACTTCAAAGCGTTTACCCCCCTACAAAAATTCCGATTATTCTAGGACGAATCCGGGACGAGTTACAAAGGAACATGCGACTAATGCCATGTTGGGATCCCTTTATGTGGGTTAAAGAGACCATTTGTACCTTTTTATGCCTTAACGCGTACTATCGAAACATCCACTTTATTCTTCTTCTTTAAATGGTCATCTAACCGCCTGGGCGATTTTGACCGTCCTACATAGCTCGCCAGTCGTTTCTTCGTTGCGCCAACTGGCGCCAATTGGAAACACCGCGGGATCGCAAATCGGTCTCCACTTGGTCCTTCCATCGGTGTGGTGGTCTCCCTCTTCCTCTGCTTCCACCGGCGGGTGCCGATAAGAATACCTTCTGGGCTGGAGCATCTTCGCTCATTCGCACCACGTGGCCTAGCCAGCGAAGCCGCTGTGTTTTAATTCGCTGAACTATGTCGGCGTCTGCGTAAAGTTCATACAGCTCATCATTAAATCTTCTTCGGTACTCGCCGTCGCCAACGCGTAGAGGTCCACAAATCTTTCGAAGAACCTTTCTCTCGAATACTCCCAGAGCCGCCTCATCAGATGTTGTTAGTGTCCACGCTTCTGCACCATATAGCAGGACGGGTGCGATGAGTGACTTGAGTGTTATTTTCGTTCGTCGATAGAGGACTTTACTTTTCAATTGATCTCCTATCAGTCCGAAGTAGCATTTGATTGCAAGAGTGATTCTTCGTCGGATTTCTAGGCTAACATTATTGTTGTTATTAATGCTGGTTCCCAGGTAAACGAAGTCCTTTACTATTTCGAAATTATTGCTGCCAACAGTGGCTTGGTTGCCAAGGCGCGAATGCGCTGACTCTTTGCATGATGACAGAAGGTACTTCGTTTTGCCCTCGTTCACCACCAATATTTTATTATATATTTTATAAAAGCGTGCAACTGTTGGCATATGCTGACGATATTGATATCATTGGCCTTAACAACCGCGCCTTAACTTCTGCTTACTCCAAATTAGAAAAAGAAGCGGAGAAAATGGGATTGATCCACTTTATTACCTTAGGGATATTGTCGGACATTTTTAGCTTCTACCTCTACAAGTAAGGTACGCAAATTAAAATTAAATTATCCCAACTATACCCATATGTGCCTAGTTAGGATTAATTGTAGGCGAAATGGATTAATCGGGGGCCACTGTCTTTAGAGATTGATCGCACGCAGGGCTGCTACATATGTGATTTGCAAGTACACATTTACTTATATATGTACATATGTATGCACGTATGTAAGTATACCATCATGATCTGACGGTTACCACGACGGATTTAGCCATTAACAAAAACCGCCGACAATTCGTTTGTGTTAGCATTAAATCATAAGCACATATTCAACGAACGTGTATACAAAAAAAAACTAAAAAATATACGATTCCGTACAAATAAACAATAGTGTGGAAGTTAGGGTGCAACAAATTTAGAATACATTTTTTTTCTTAAATTTGATCTCCTATGTCGTTTTCATGCTCCCAAAAACTTCAAAAAAGCGTAAACAAAGCAATACAATAATGTGAATGACCAAAACAATCGAAATATTTTTGAAAAACAACGCATTTCAGAATATTTTTTCAAAATGCCCAATTTCAGAATTCTACTGAAGAATGCCCCATTTTAGAATTTTTTTTTTTTTGAAAATGCTCTATTTAAAAATTCGGTTGAAGAGCGCTATATCTCAGAATGTCAAAAATTTGATTCGAACCCCTCCTTTCTCACTTGAATATGTATTGAAATTTCGTATACATAGGGCGTTCTTCAAAGAAATTTTGAAAAAGGACGAAATTAAAAAAAAAAAAAATCTGTGACGGCATTCTACAACCAGATTCTTTTTTCCTTTTTTTTGGAATATGGCGATTTTCCATTCAGACGCCGATATGTAAATACATACTATGTACATGTAATTTGTCTGAAATTTTTTGGCACGCAAGTGACTTTACAGTTTTATTCTGAACTCTTATCGAAAAAAGTACGACCCATCCTAATGTACATAGAAACCTAAACATGTACGTGTACTTGCGTATAAGCATAAAAGGAAATAATAATAAGAGTCCAATCACACCGAATTTCGGAAAAAAATATACCGATTTCGTGTGTTGGCTGGTTCTGAGCCGCTGTCTTGCCGCTCTTTTTGTTGCGATTGTCCAACATAGAGTTCATTGTGTGTTAAAGTGGTGTGGTGATGGTGGGTTCGATCGACTACATGGCAAGCCGAACTGATTTTTCAGCGAAGCTTTTGTAAAGTATGTTTGTATTTGTGTGTGATTTCAATTTACAGTGAAACTTCCCTACAGTCAAATCTACTAGTTGGCACACCACTCGTAGTTCTGTATTACTTCCATATTAGCAACTCTACAGACTTAACATTTGGATTTAAAAATTCACATAAGCCAAAAATATCGCATACATTATTTCAAAAATATCACAAAAATGTTTTCGAACTTAATTCGTCAATATTTATTAACGAAATTATTTCAGACATTTCTCGAAAATATACCCAAAAATAATACAAATATCCTGAACCAGTGCCGGCTTGAGTTTTTCGTGAAATTTCCCAGGATTGACACATATATATACCAACAAACATTTCTCTAAATATTTTTAAAAATAATTTAAAGTAAACTTGCTACAATAAGCGAAATGTAAGATTTTTCAGTTTTAATTTATTTGGAAGTAAACTTTTTATAAACTTCAAGAAAAAACTTTTATAAATCATTTCACTTTAAAAGTGAAATGCAAATGTTTCAAAAAATTCAGAAAAATCTATTTGTCATTTTTTTCTTTTCAAGTTAAAATATTTCCAATTATTTTCAGAAAAATTTTACATGAGAATGACGACACAAAAGCAAAAATCATGGCTGCATTTTAACCATTTCCACAACCTGCTAATAATTGGTTTAAGTTGCAGCATTCAATGTATGATTAGAACTTTTTTTATTTATTTTATTGCAACAGCTAAATAAGATTAAATATATCGTTTGAATAAAGTTTCAGAAAAACCATTTACATTAATAAGCTTTTAATCAACGTGCCTTTTTGATTACGAAACGCTTTTTTTCAAACGTTTTATAAACGAAAAATCAGAATTTTGTAAGCTTAATATTTACTTCAGAAAGCTTTTTAAACGTTTATTTTTAGTTTACTTTGCTTGTTGGGATTACTTAGTATGTCTATGGGTATTTTCAAAAACTTCAAAAAGGTTAAAATTGCTAGTAGATATATTGTGAGATATTTCCCTACGCGTTTTGTTTGAGCCGCATGACACTTTCCGCATGTTCTGGTATGAGTACCTTATAGTAGCAGCTCGACTGTCGCGGCAACGATTTGTTTGACTACGTTAAACCCTTGGGTCGTCTTACCTTTTAAATGTGACACCTAACGTGAAAGAAAAGCAGAAGATTGATAGCAAGAGTTGAAAGCCGGCATAGCATTTTGCTTCATTTCATGTACATACAATGGCATTAGTGCACCAATGTGATTGCGATAAGAGTTTGTTTAGTTGCAGCTTTACTGTTTATTCTTGTTCCTTTTTGATTTTGATTATTGTTATTATTTTGTAATTGTACGTACAATTTGTAAGCCCATAACAAAGAAAGAAAAAATCATAGCAACGATCCAAAACAGCATTGTTTTATTTGCATTTTTGAATCTATGCGTTTTTTTATTTTTATTTCTTTTTATCTTTTTGCTTAATGAAGGTCAATGCTCGTTCTAAAGTTGATTTAAATTTTTTTGTCAATGTTTTATGCTTAATTTTAAAGCACGTTTTGAAGAGCTTTTAGTTTGGACGCGTATGTATGTATGCGTGAATAGTTTGAAGAATCAAGTTTTTATTGAATTTTCACCTCTTCATTTATAAATTTTAATTATTTTTTTTTTATAAAGTCTGTTTAACATATTGTGTTTACTTTCAAAAAGCAGGAAATATTGGTTGATTGTTATGCTATATGATATGTTTGTTGCTTGATATTCTGATGAGGTCATACATTCTCCCTTGTTTCTTCATTGGAAAGTTTTAAGTATAACGTAGTTGTTACTATATGAAACTAGAAATATGTATATATGTCTTTTTGTTTTTTCTTTAAAAGCAGGATATAAATCTGTAGCTGTTATTGTAACAGGGTTATGCTGAAATAATTTGGGAATGACTTCATATGTCTGTAAAGTTGCCACACGGAGTGTCCCAAGAAAGTAAAACAGAAACTGCTTTGTGTAGGTTCTGAATAGTTCTAGAGTTCTTACAAAGGAAAAAAAAATTTCAAAGCTGACTTAAAAAAATTAAAAATTCTTAAATAACTAATATCACACATCCTGAAGGTGTCCTGGGTAGCATTCAAGTAGGTCTAGAGTTCCTGAAAAAAAAAAAAAGTTCTACATACAGGGTGGCTAATGAAAGCCGCTACCAAAAAAAAATTAAATAACTTTTTTTCTATTTAATGAATCTGGTTAATTTTTTTTTTATTTTGCAGATTGACTTTTACATTTAACAAAAATGGATAACTGGGACACTGAAACAAGAATTTGGATTGTCCGCCGCTATCACGCACTGGAGTCCGTAGTTTCGGTTCAAAGAGAGTATAGGCGCACGTTTGGCGGCAATCCTCCGAGCAGATGGACCATAATAAAACTTGTAAACAATTTTGCCGAGCATGGGACAGTCAACAGAAGACCTTACCATCGAAACCCTTCAGTTCGAACGGAGGAAACAATCGCTGCTGTAGCTGCTGCCATACAAAACAATCCACGTGTTTCGACAAGAAGCTTATCTGCTCAAATGGGTGTAAGCAGACAGTCATTACAGTCAATTATGCACAAAGATTTGGACTTATTCCCATATAAAATTCAAATGGCCAACAAACTGAACGCTGCAGACTTGCCGATTCGCTTGGAATTTTGCCAGAAGATGCTTCAAATGGTGGAAGAGGATGGAAACATGTTGAACTGTCTTTTCATGTCTGACGAGGCCCATTTCGATTTAAACGGCAACATAAACAAACAAAATTGTCGAATATGGAGTGCTTCCAACCCACAGATACTCCATGAGACGGAATTGCATCCACTTTGTGTCACAGTGTGGTGTGCAGTTTCATCACGCTGCATTGTCGGGCCCTACTTCTTCGAAGAAAACGGTCACACTACGGTTACTGGAGACCGTTACTTGAGCATGTTGAGAGAGTTTTTCTATCCAGAATTACGCCGAATGAGAATTTCTTTCAACTCTGTGTGGTTTCAGCAAGATGGTGCAGCTCCTCATATAGCCCAACCTGTTATGACAGAATTGCGACGAAAATTTCCCAATAAGCTGATATGCAGAAACTCCACATTCCGTTGGCCACCCAGGTCGCCTGACCTTACTGCACCTGACTTTCTTGTGGGGTTATTGCAAACAGGAAGTCTTCAAAGCAAAACCAACAAATTTGAATGAACTAAGGCAATCCATTCGAGAAACAATTGCGGCTATTCCTGTCTCAACTCTCCAAGCAGTAATGAACAACTTTTTGGTAAGATGCCGCACATGCATCGACGAGCAGGGGGGGCATTTAAATTCCATTATTTTTAAAACTAATTAAGCTATATTTAATAAAATTTAATGAGCTTTAACATGAATAAAAGAAAAATGAATTCCATACACTGAAAAAAAAATTATTTGAGTTTCTTAATGTAGCAAAATTCATCAGCCACCCTGTACAAACTGTGTTGGCTAGCATTCAAATAGTTCTAGAATCTAGAGAATCTGATAAGAGGAAAAAAAATTGCTTGGTCAGTGTGTAGATTTTTTTTTCTTCATCTCAAGAGCTCTAGAACTATTCAGAACCCAACCAGAAAAGCTTTTGTTTTAATTTTTTGCGACACTTTATTGACACACATTGACTTCAGAGCTTTTACAGGGTGTTTTTTTTACAGGTTTGTTTTTCGAATAGAGATAAAACTGGCATTTTGTGGTCAAATCTGGCAACTCTAATGTCATTTATGTTCAGTTTGGTTTGCCATTTCATCATGAATAGGTTGACAAAAGAACAACGCTTGCAAATCGTGCAAATTTATTTCGAAAATAATGGTTCAGTTCGCGAAGTTTACCGTGAGCTCCGTCCATTTTATGGTCGACATAATCGTCCATCAGAGCAATTAATTCGGTTAACCATGGATCGTTTTCGCACTACGTTTACTCTATGTGATAATACGCATCCGCAGAGACGTCGAACAGTGCGCACCGAAGAAACAATTGCCGCTGTAGAGCAAAGTGTTGAAGAGGACCCGAATGAATCGATTCGCCACCGTGCACAGCAATTGGAGCTTTGTCCATCAACTTTATGGAAGATTTTGCGCAAAGATCTTGGCTTGCGACCTTACAAGATCCAGCTTGTGCAAGAATTAAAGCCGCGAGACCATGCAATGCGTCGTGATTTTGGTGTATGGGCCGAAAATGAGATTGATTTCGATGCTGATTTTCATCGCAAAATTTTGTTCAGTGATGAGGCTCATTTTTGGTTGAATGGCTACGTCAACAAGCAAAATTGCCGCATTTGGAGTGAAGAGAATCCACATGAGACCCTTGAAACGCCATTACATCCACAAAAACTGACTGTTTGGTGTGCTCTATGGGCTGGTGGAGTCATTGGGCCATACTTCTTCCGCAATAATGCTGGAGAGGCAGCTACCGTTAATGGAGACCGGTATAGAGCCATGATAACCGACTATTTTGTTCCCGAATTTGATGGCATGAATGTGGATGAGTTGTGGTTCCAACAAGACGGCGCTGCATGCCACACAGCGCACGTCACAATCGATTTATTGAAGGAAACATTCGATGAGCGCATAATTTCGCGGAATGGACCTGTCAATTGGCCACCAAGGTCGTGTGATTTGACACCATTGGATTATTTTCTTTGGGGATATGTGAAGTCGCTCGTCTACACCAACAAACCAGAAACGTTAGGGGAATTGGAAGCCAACATTCGTGGCGTTATTGCCGACATACGGCCCCATATGCTCGAAAAAGTGGTTGAAAATTGGACCTGTAGAATTGGCTTTATTCGAGCCAGCCGCGGCGGCCACATGCCCGAAATCATATTTAAACATTAATGGCATAAAATTATCCTTCCAATAAAGCCAAATTGATGGACCTTAAAACGATTTTCTTGTGTTTTATTTCAATTCGAAGTTCTATACCCCTAAAAAAAACACCCTTTATATATTTATTTAATTTTCCTTTAATTCCTGATTTTTTGGTTTTTATACAGTACAACCCGTAATACCACCTAACATTAAATATAGATGTTGTGGACTGTTAAAGGTATATCAATTCTCGTACGTATAAGAAACGTTCGGGGACTTTCATTAGTAGGGCTAATGTACCCGAACGATTGCCCTATTATTACAATTTTTTATTTTTTTTTTGAAATGTGTTGAATATAAATATATCGTTAACACTAGCGAATAAGCCCAAAGTTGTAACTGCTCGAAAATCAACGCAAGAAACATCAAAGTCACGGATTTGACACCCGCAACACCCGATGGTGAACAAAAGAACATACGACATGGTGCTTCTTTGATTTCAATGCTGCCAATAAATTTTATTTATGCGATTTGCATTGTCGTTTTGCAACTTTTAGAGCTGTGGCGAAAAGGGCTTACTTGCAAAATTTATTTGTATTCCCATTCATATACATATGTATATACAAAGGGAATAACAAAAGTTCGCATAATTGGCAAGGGAATTTGGTATTATAATACCAATCGTACTTTTAGAACGGAAGTTCATTGCCAGTAACAACTTTCATAAAGTTTCTAGACTGCCTATTTTGAAATTTAATTTGTTGAGAAGAATGAACTTCGACCTCTTTTAGAGTCCCATTTCTTTGTTTATTCCAGATTATGCTTAACATTTGAACCAACCATGATATTAAATTCTAATTCATAAGCAAAACTTTCTTCCGATATTTGTAAATTCTGGTAGACCTTTTCGGTCCCTACCTCTAAATAAAAACGTCTGTGGAATTTTCGTAACTGCTTGGCAATAGTCTATAGCGACGGTGCAGTCATTCCATAAGCATTCATTGAAAGTTTGTATGCCGAAAACCAAAGGCTATCCAATGAATCGTTTTAAAGTTTTCAAAGATGTGTCCAAAATGATTGCACTTTTAAAATTTAATTTAATTCACCAAGTGAGTGAACTTTTGTTACTACCCTTATATAACAAACCAAATATGTACAATGCAAGTACATTTCGAGGGGTTTGAGTTTGAGCATTCGTTTGTTTCAGAGTTCAACTTTTTCATTTGATCATTCTTTGTCGTTATTTAAGTCTGATTCTTCATGGCCATTGTCATTCTTGAAAACTACCACTCATTAAATTACGTAAGCGTACTTACGTACTATAATTACAAATGTGGGTATACTAGGGTGGGTCAGTTATATAAAGCGAATTTTTTCAACAACGTATTCGGTGCCATAAAACATTCTGAGTGGCCACACTTATGTAAGATAGCTTAAATTGTGGCAGATAACCTATGTATATAAAAATTTCATAGATATGTGCCAAGTTGTTTTCGAGATAACATCGGATATGCAAAAACATAAATATAATCTAATTAGGTGGCAACCCTAGGTGGTAACACTTCCTGTTTTGTTGAAATACGATGTAAAATACCTTTCGTTCAATACCAATATCAGCATATCACTCAAAAAAAAAAATAAAAAAATTGGTGGCAATGCTGTAAAAACTTTCCAGTGACAATGCTTAAGTATATACCTACATTCAAAATTTCAATAAAAGCATCATGTCGGGTTCGAGATAAAAGCGGGTATGCCAAAAAATAAATATGATGGGATTAGGTGGCAATCCTAGGTAGTAATATATTTTTTTAATACGACTTAAAATACCTTTCGTTCGATAACCAATTGGTGCATTTCATTACAAAAAAATTACCCAAGTGGCAACCCCATAAAAGCATCCTGAGTGGCAACACCTAGGTAGAAAATCTCTATATACGAAACTTCATCCAAATCGGTCAAGCCCTTTAAGTGAATAAACTGACCTACTGATGCTATTAATTGCTATAATAGGCTCTTGAATAGTTTAGCTTGCCTATTCGAACTACGAAGTAGTTAAGTGCCCTGCAATAATTAATTTAACTTTGATATAATATTTCAGTTGAACGTAAACTAAATCTTAAGCTCTCATCTAAAATCCCATATACACCCTTCCGATATGTTAAAAATATTTCTTTTAGAATTCTGGCTCTTGTAGTTTTGCAAAAATTTTTCTTCACACAAATAAAGCTCACCCTAATGTAGAACATCCCTGTATATAGTTGCGTTTATTAAATGTAAGGTGAACCACTGCTAAATGAAAAAAACCTAACCGAGCAGTAATAAATATTCTGATAAAATATTGGTAAATAGACTAGCTAAATACTTGAAACGCCTAGAATCTCACAAATAATCTCATCTTAGTTATATCTGTAGCAGTCGTTAGCCCCCAAGCTGGTATGTAATTAATCAATTTTTTTCATTTGACTTTGCCGACATGGGTACAAGATTATAAATCTAGTCGTTTGGTGGACTTTCTTGATAAACATATTTTTTACCCTGCAGAAAGTTCGACTAGCTCAGAATTACGTTAGAGTTACATGATTTGCCTACAGTACTAGTTTTAGCTCAATATCCAAACGGTTCTCGTGCGAACAGTTCTAAGGTAGCCAGATGATAATGAAACTTTTTCATTGATAGATCTGCCTGCCGACAGATGGCCAGAGAATCTTGTTGCGTCTCTTTACTTAAGTCCATAGAAGGTAAGAGGCAGGATTACATGCCCGACTATCGCTGGAGTGATTTGGCACGACCATTGCAACCTTCTAGGTCATGTCACACCTAATTCCATAAGGAAGGAGAAGATGGGTAATATGAGGCATCATATCCCTAGATCAACCAGCGCGTTGCACGTCATTAATAGCACTTACTCGTTGACAATGTCAAGATCATTGTCTATCAGTGATAACGTTTTCAGTGGGCATAGCCAAGTAGTCATTAGGTTGAGCGATTATGTTTACTCCATTTGGGGTAGTATGAATTCATACTTAAGTTTCGATAAGCAAATGAACTCTATTCAAATGGTATTATAACTTTGGTCCGATGTTTGTAAGTATGAGAATAAGAAGAGATAGACCCACCAATAAGTATACCGAAGTGATCAGGGCGATGAGCTGAGTTGATTTAGCCATGTCCGTCTGTCCGCCCGTCTGTCTATTTGAACGCAAACTCAGTTTCAGAGATATCTGGATGAAATTTGGTAAGAGGCAGCCATTTTGTAAAACATTAATCATTTGTCGGAACCAGCATGATCGGACCAATACAACGCATAGCTCCCATACAATCGGTTGTTCCGATAAACGAGTTTTGGCCTATAACTGTTGCAATTAAAAAGCTAGGAACGTAAAATTTTGCAGTTTTGGTACATATTATATATGTGAAGTGTGTAGTAAAAACCACCCAGATCGGACCAACATAACATATGGGAGCTATATACATATACAATCGATATTTCCGATAAATGGGGATTTGGCTATGTGTCTTTAAATGAGCAGTTTTGCAGAGTTTGTACTAATTGTGAGTAAGGATCGGAAACTTAAAACCGTGATGCATATTTATGAAAGGTATAAAGTCTTCGGCACAGTCGACAGCCCTTTGCTTACTTGTTTGTAGTTGTTTTTGATCTGTTTCGTTTCCAAATTCTGGCCATGCTTACTGACCTAACAGGTAATACCCGTACTACCTCATAAACTTCGTAGATGTACTGTGCGAGACTCAGGAAAAGTTTGGTATAATTAACTGTATCAAAGGCTTTCGATCAGTAAAGTACCATGACGACTGTTCTCTCTTAGGGTCGCTAGCTTTTTAAATATGTACATGTTGATGAGCGCTCCATTGTATGCTTCTTATCGGAGTGGGCTTTATCGAACTTAAGCTCTAACCTTAACCCTGATCACTAAGGCTAGCGAAATGCTGATAAATTTTCGTAGGGATTGTCTCACCGCCAAATTTTTGCTTTAACGATTTGGGTTCAAAGCAAAGGTGACTTTAGCAAATTTGGTGTAGAAGGGCGACGTGAAAGGTAGTTTGTTTCGTGCAGTGGCTTTTTTCAGTTATTTATTTTTTAGTTACTTTTTTTTTAGTTTGAATATAGAACTAAAATGATATGTTCACTTTTTTCCGCGAAATTTCTCTTATGAATAATTTTTTCAAAGGCCATTGAACGAATAGTTTTAAGAGCATTCGGCGAGGTCAATTTGCAGAAGTCAAGCCATAAAATAAAGTGAAGCGAATTAAAGAATCACTGACCTTGACTTTTTCAAAAGTTTAAAGCCCTTGCAAAAGAAGAACATAAAGGAATCTTCGAATAATCATTCGTATCTTTACGCATACAAATGCATAGATCTTACTAGGGATGCTGCGAATACTCGAATTCGCATACACGGAAAACTTCCGCATTGATTTTAGCTTACTATATTTGAAAACATTCATATTAGACTGGGTTTAACCAACATTTTTTTTATTTACTGATATTATTTTTTAGAATAGCGTAAAAAATTTGTAAAAGTTTTAGGCCTTAATATTACATTTTACAGGTCTATCGTTAGTTTACATTTTTTATGACTGGTTAAATTTTTTCTTTGCTTTAGAACATTAAATTACCCACAAAAAGTTCGAAATAACAATATTCTTCAGGTGGCCCGTTCCAAAGTAATCAACCTTTAAACATTGGTGTGGATTTCACGTTTTTACTTTGGAATTTCGCCAATAACTAAAAAATCAATATAGAAAGAAGATAAATATAGATTCTTAAATCGTATCTATAGCTTGCGGACATCGGCGTGTTATAAATTTATTATATGTGTGTAAAGCAAAAACAGAAAGGCTACATAAGAAATGTTCAACGACAGTTGGGGCTTTTTGATTAACCCAAACTGAAACTTTATCAAAGCCAGAGAAAAAGTTTCCTACGCAAACATCCGCGATTTCGAATACACGAATATCCATAGTTCCACATTCGCAACATCTCTAATGCATGTTTGTTTGTATACAACATTTCTTTAACATTGCACACGCATGCGTTTATGTCTAGTACATTTTTCTTCGTATTTTGCGCTCGTATAAATACTGGTTTTATTGGAGCTTCCATAGTTGCTTTTATTTGCTGTTGCATTCTTTTTAAGTTCTGCGGGAGTTAAACAAGATCTATTGTTGTAGTGTAGATAGTTAAAACCTGTGTGCAGAGGCGTAGCAAAGCATCAGCCAAGGATGAAGCAGGAGTTGTATAGCTTCAAAATATATCCTCTGAATTACCCCGTCAAAGACTTGCAACTCGAATTGAATTCGTTACACCTCAACTCTGAAGACATCCTTTGAAGAATAAATAGTAGACAGCCGAGATTTGAAAATGCTTGTAGTTGCGTTGAGTGCTTGCTTGGAAAGACACAGCTAAAGATTCAAGGCTTATCTAAGTATCAACCTCAGCTACGTCTGCTAAAGATTTTGGCGAAATGTTTCTCGTGCTTGATCGATTTGATTAGCGCTGTCGGGCCGTCAACGTCGTCCTACCTTCTTTATATACTCCATAAATAGAAGTTTGGCGTTTAAAACGCCACCTGACGTGAAGCAAAACCCCTCGATCAAGTGGTACTTCACTAAGCTTCGCGTGATCGGATATTGAGCCTTGGTATATCATATATTTGGCTAGGGTCTACTAAGGAGTTGAACGTACATGTTCTTGGGGTAAGCCCCTAGTAAACCAGGAAATAATCAATACAAGTTATTGCTAATTCTACCTTGCTTTATTGTTGTTGTTTCACCGACATGCTCACTCATGCATGCTGATTAATAACTATTATAATGCATTAGCCCTTGGTCGTATAAACCCCGAGTCATTGCCGGACGAAGACCCTTCTGTAGTGGAAATGAGCTTGTTCTGCAGCCTAATCGTCGTTTCCAATTTTTCCCTATGTATGTCAGTATCTCTGCACATAGAACATTCCTTTAGATTGACCTTTCTAATATGTTGATCTAATTGTTCGTTGTAACGAATACGAGCCTCCTCACCTCTTATTAAGATACCACAACTTTAAAGATACTTTACATAAACTGAATAAGGTTGGGACTGTGTTGTTAATTGCTAGCTTTATTAGACAACGGTCTGCCTGCCAATACATGCAATTTTTAATAAACTTAATACTTTAACTAAAAATATTTGCTATAAACATTTCATTTTGAAAATGCCCCTATAACCTTGTGTGGAAAGAATGTGCCATTTTAAAATTTTAATTAGAAAAATCCCATTAGATAATCTGTTTTGCGCTTTCGAAAATTTGGGTTTTAGTTTTATATTTATACTAGCTCGGTAGACTTTGTCCTGCCCAGAAATTTACCTGCATCTATCTAGATATGTTGCCTATCCCTATCAATATCCTTACCCCTTTCGCTACCCTATTCCTATCTGGCCCTTCTCCTCCATATAAAAGACGTCTATAGAAAATATTAGAAAGCTCGTAGAAATAGTTGCGGAGTAATACTAATTTGGATTATATCAAAAGGCGTCACACCTCATTTTCCCCCTGCCGACCTTTTTTCTTGAGGAGGTAGAGATTGACCTCATATCAGTACGAAAATTTTTATTTGTATGGGAGGTGCCCGCCCACTTCTCCCTTTTTCCCCCCATTTCTTGAGGTGTGAGAGATTGGTTTCCTTTAGCTCCTTATAAATTTTCAATATTCTACCATAAATACTTTCAGAGCAGTACGGAAAATTTCATTTGTATGGGAGGTGCCACGCCCACATCATCCAGTGGTCCGGATTATGAATCTAAAATATTCTTGAGCCCACTTGAGTACACACACAAAAAATTTCATTAATATTGGTCCAGGCGTGCAGAAGGAGTTCAGTGACAACGAACCCACAGAGGATTTTTATATATAAAGATATAGCGTAATACGATGACAGCATAGAAGACAGTTTGTTGGTGACTTACATACGTGTCATACTAGTTGTGAGTTAGTTTGCAACAAGCTCGTTCGGCTGGTATGACATGCACTTTATACTGACCAAAAATAATACGCTGTATGCTTGTTTCACAAGGTTAATGTGATTTTTTGATCAAAAAAATTTTGATACGCTGTGTGCATAGTGTGTAATTACTTTCGTGCATCATACATTTGTCGTATGTACATATGTGTATGTTTTTTTTTTTTTGTACCTACATTCTTTAGAGGTAAAGGTGGCAGACATTTGATTAGTCTGTTGATTAAATCGCCAAGTATTGACTGTTGGGTTTGTTGACAAATGATGACCTCACAGGGTTGCGCTGTATCGTCATAACGTCAAGTGGCCTTAAGCAAAAGCCCAATGACTTCGAGCAGATAAGTCTGTTCTTTCTAGCATATAAAGAAATTAGTGTGAGCAGTTCTCGCTGAGAGCACTAAGAGTTGCTTTGTTGGAAAGATTAAGCAAAGCAATGTAAAATATGACCAAAGATGCAAGCTTCATTGGTGATACAGTGTTTACAAAAACAAAATTAGAGTATTCAACATAGGAGTTAGTTTTGTTTTTGTATTTTTTATGGTTAGATTTAAGTGAAATGAAATAAAATAAAATAAATAAAATAAGAAAAATCATAAAAATAAGGTAAAATAAAATTAAGGAAAGGAAAGGAAAGGAAAAGAAATTAAAAGAAAAGAAACTAAAAGAAAAGAAAGGAAAATAAAAGAAAGGAAAATAAAAAAAAAGAAAAGGAAATAAAATAACTAAGGGAAGCAGCATCAAAGAAAAATACAGAAATGAAAGTGAAGGAAATGATCAGCAAGAAAAAGATACAACTAAACAGAATACAGTGATATAAATTAAAAATAGACACTGAAAGAAAGGAAAGCAAAGAAAATGGAAATATATATAAAGGAAAGGAACAGCAAAAAAAGGAAGAACAAGAAGGCGAATGAAACGAACAGCAAATAATTAAAATAAAATAAAGTTTTGTGGTTGAATTTCAGAGATCAACTCTAGTATTTTAATTAAGCATATTTGTTATCACTTATGAATAACTCCAGTTCATTCTGTGCGCATGAATGTCATTTAAAATTTCAGTCGAAAAAATCGACCCCTTAGATTATATGTTTTGCTGTTACGAAAATTAATTTTTTTTATTTTTTTTATAGACTGAGCCAAAAAAAAAATGTACAGAGCTTAATATTAACTTTTAGAGATTTGTTTAAATTGCTAATATGTTTAATTTCTGAAAATAGCCGACTTTTTTCGTAAGCACTTAACGACATGAATAAAATAACACATTATTTTTTTGTCAAAATGTTTAATTTGCGTTTAAAATCAAATGTGAACTAGTCGCTTCCGAGATGGCAAACAAAATTATGAGCGCGTACAAGTAGAAAGTTTTATCTAGCATAGAAAATGACGAAAAATAAACGACCAACATCAATATAATTTACAAAAAAAAAGAAGATTTTTCGCCCAGTCTAATATATAGTATAGATAGATAATGGTGACAAGGGATAAAAACATGTTGGTGTCTCCAATCAGAAGCACTGACTGGACAATTAAGTCTATGTCTGATTTCCAGTTACTGCGAAACTTCTTGTACAGAACGTTGAGTCACTCGGCACGCTAAATACGCAGGATATTTCAGGCTTGGATTTTTTTCAGCTCACACAAGGCCGGCCTGTTAAAAATAGAAGGCAAAAATAATAATAAATTGTAACCCTCATTGGTATTTTCGGTGTCAAATCAACTAAACATTAAAAAAAGGTGGTTGTTCTCAATATTGTGCACGGTATAAACTAGCACAACAGTTTGCAATGCCCACCCTGGTTCAAATATTTACTTGTTGGAGATTTAAAAATGGGTAACATTTTTCTCAGCACTCTGTAAAAAGAGTGAAATTTGGGTTTTCCTTATACATAACATTACTAATTGACCTTTACAGGGTGCAATAAAAAATGTTTTCTTTTTTTTGAAAACCTCATAAGGTAAGTGTTTCAACTTTTTTCCGCTGTTTCCTACTGGCCACTAGTCTACACGACACATTTTGTTTCTCTATTTTCAGATGAACCTGTGAACGAATTGTATTTTAAGTATGAGCTGTTTTTAGTTCTAGAATGGGTTTTCCGTTGTTTGGCTATATTTTTTGTCGGTTTTGTAATCGTGTGTGGAGTCTTTTGGAAAATAATTTAGGTTTCTTTAGCGCCATTTTCCTTGGAGCTTCGATTTCTTAAATTCGGTGTTTTAAAAGCAGAACTGGGTGCTGATTTCCGCCTTTTGAAACGGCTATGCAAAAAAGGCTTTACTAAGAGATTTGTGTCGCTTTTCCTTAGTAAATGAAAGTGATAAATACACATACATACATAAGTAAAAGTGTATTCATATGAATATGTACATACACCCGAACAGGGTATCAACCCTTAAGCATAACACAAACACCCAGGTGAACGAAATCGTTGTCGAAAAGTTGCAACGGTCATTGGTCTGGAAAAAGCGTTTGTGTGTGTATAGCGAGTTTTTCATAAAATTAATCCCTCTATGTGCAGATATACATATTTATGTATTTACATGCCTTTTACGAATATATAGAAAGCTTCAATATCATTGTAATAAAAAAGAATTTTGCAAATATGAACTTATTTACTAGCCTTACCTTAATTTAGAAAGTTTAGTTCCGACATCTTAGCTTCATTATGTAACCGTTTTGTGACGATCTCATAAATAACTTAATACTACAGGGGTAGTAAAAAGGTGTCGAAGGGTGAGAGGGGGGGTTTACAAGTCTGCCAAAACGCCGCAATCAGAACCGCTACGAGATGTCTTCTTATGGCGCCTCAGTCTCACCTCCACCAAGAGTCTGGAGTGCTCAGTGTTAATCAGACAGTCTCTACGGAGACCTAGACATCCATTCGTCATGGATGATAATGAAATCGTTGACTAAACTCTGAGTCGAAGGCTTCCCAGAATGCTTAACTTCAAAACTCTAGCGGGACCTCTTTTAAAAGGTGAAAGAAATGAAATTAGAAGTTTGATGAAAAAATAGGGTGACAGCATATAATAATAATGTAACACCTTCGTGAAGATTGACGCCTACCTTCACTAGAAGTTTTTGATCGATGTCTTCACTTTCATTTGGAACATCGATAATGGTTTTTCGTTAGTCCATGGTCTGTTTTTCTATTATAATGACTGTAAGAAACTGGAATATTTGAAACACCAGGGGGATTACTCTGTATCGCGATGCCAATGAAATTTCCTTCGCATTTGATAAAAAATTTATGTTATTTGACAGCTTTCGAGTATCATTTGCTTTCGCATCGCGATACAGAGTAACCCCCCAGCACAGAAGCCTGTGTTTCTAAACATCATAATGTAATTTATAAATGTTTTTGAAATCAAAGTGTACGTACATCGATGTTTTCTCCCAAAAATTATCGAAACATCGATATGCATGAATATTGATGCTTTTCCAGCACTACTGCCCACTATTTTGTAGTCTGCCTACGCCTCTGTTTGTAAGTGTCTGCAAATGTTTGCAAATTCTGCGTAGAAAAGGAGTTGAGACAATTTTATTGTTTTAGTTCATATGTTTACAGAAGTAGACATTAGGGTGTCGCCCTCATGTGGCAAGAATATTTTTTTGAGCCAACTATCGCCTCTCATTACCCATCTTCTCCATCCTTAAGGAAGGCGGGGTGACATGACCTAGAAGGTTGCACTGGTCATACCAAAGCGCCACCCCACCAATCGGGCATTAACCCCAACAGAGTACCGGAGCGTACCGGGCTCACATCCGCCAAAGGACTGTCACTTTCGACAACAGCCTTCGGGGAGAGTTCTTTTCGTTACAAAACAAAACAAACCAAAACGGTGCGATTGTTTTTTTTTTTTTTTCAAATTGTCATTGCGTATATGATATGAATTTAAAATACTTTATGTAATAAATTTACACAACCGAAAATTTTAAATAAAAAGTTGGAATTCTAAAATTAATCGAATAATTTTTAGAATCGATTAAAAAACTGAAAATAATCGAGTTATAAAATTAATCTTACAATTATCTGGGCCCTTACTCTGTAGTTCTATTCGAAAGGCTGTTCTACTCGAAAGCAACAAGTGATTCTAATACACATAGGCACTCTGTAGTTCGTTAGAATTTACTTTAGAAAATATCCCATAATAGGCATCACTGTTTCACAAATTTCAAGCAAAATACAAAAACACTGCATAAATCTCAATTGCAGTATAAGGCAGCGCAGTTTTACATGTTGCAGTAGCGCAGGTGCTAAGAAATTATTTATTTTATTTTTATTGAATAACATTTTTTAAATATATAATTACTTCTAATTTTCTTTTGTGAAATTTTTCCAGTTTTTTACCTAGAACTCTTCAATTATTTTCTGTCAACAGCGATTGCTTAACTCTTTCTGCGATAAAAATGATTTCTTGTTGAAAAAAATACTAATTGGCTTATTATAATGATAAGAATATACATTTTTGTGGATTTCCGTTTACTAAATTGTTGCCGAATAGAATTTTCTAACTTTCGACCATATTGGCATATGCTTAAAAATAGTGAGTAACAAATTTTCTACAACCGAAAGGGGTATAAATCAAATCCGAAGGGAACATAATGGAACTCGAACAACGAATGCGTTCTACTCGAAAATTTCTTACAGAGTACGAATCACTCGAAAGCGGACAAATTTTGTTTCGAATAGAACTACAGAGTAAGGGCCCTGATTATTTCAAATTTTTTAATAAATGACAATTAAACAAATAGTAAAAACCAATAGTGTTACATAATTAACTATCTAAACGATAGAATTAGAGGCATTTAATAATTCAATGCAGATCTAAAAATGACAGCCATAGTGAAGATTAATCATCATTTAACAGATTATATCGGGACACACTCATGTACATATATTTGTACTTATGTCACAGGTCCTTGCAAATTTCATAATAATAATAAATGAATGTAATGTAAACGTACTGTCTCACAGCAACGATAAATATCACCAACATTTTGTACTTCTAGTTTGGGGCTCGAAAGTTCATGAAACTGCGTCGCTTCACAACCTGTAGAGCTCCACAAATATGTAGCTAAATTTTCTTATGTACCACCCATCCTATGCAACAAAGGGGGATTGGGTGGTAGAGCTTTGAGTTGGGGACGATAGTATTTTTTTGTGGCGTCTAACATTCAACAGTTCGGCTTTTGGTTAAAATAGCATTTATATAAGCTACAAATGGAAATATGAATGTACGTACAAATGTTAGGTGGTAGAGAGGGTGGTCGCATTTGCTAAGGGTGTGAAAGCTTCTGTCTCAAATGTATGTGTCTGTATTTAGAATTTCCCTCGCAGGATACATTTTATGCATTGTTGGGGCGTTATTTGGTAGTAACGGCAACGACAACGGCCATGGCGGCAGCTGTGGAAGCGGCTATATTTTTGTATAAAAATTGAGAATATATACATAAGTATATATGTATATATTGATTTTTATCGAAACACAAACAACAACAGAAACAAAGGCAAGAGAGTAATTTGATGATGCGAAGGCGGAATGAAGCGAATCGGTACAATTATTCAGGGTGCGCATACTCGTTACTTGCTGCTTATACATATAATATATGAATGCATGTAATTCAGCGAGTAGTTATGGTAAATATGCGGTAAGGGTAGATTACAGGATTGCCAACATTCATGTTTACAAAAAACATATTTGCTTCTCGTAAAGATTCCCTGAGAACTACAGTTGGCGATTTCGTGCAATTAAAAGAATTAGTTCTGTTTTAAAAAGTGAACTGGACACTTCGTTCAGTCGTTCCGCCGTTCAATACTAAGTTTTCTTTTCAATCAGTTTGTATATCCTTAAGCACAGGGAAAAAAAGAAAAAGCGTGGACCCTAAACCACGGTTATGAACTCGGGTAGGAATTAACCGTTCGTTAGGTAAAATTTATTGTGGTAATAAGAGCCAATGTCGACTAGCTTAAGCTTTTTTTCCAAACCAATATTTAGTGCGATTGACATAGCAAATTTTGATTCGCCTTTGGCGAAAATAGGATCATTTGAACTACTTACGTTAGCGTCATACACAAAAATTTTCCAACATTACCAATCACTGACCGAGGCTAAAAATATTTGAACGATGTAGTTCGTTCAGTTTGTGAACTGAGTCGTTCAATTGAACTAGTTCGTTCGCGAACTACACAACTCTACTGAGAACCACAAACCACCCAACTACTTAAACTTTAAAGCATCGTTTGACAACTGAGATTTTCGGAGAAATTCCTGCCAAACGTATCTTTAGCAATGTGGGTACGCGATGAGGCTGCCCCGCTGCTCGCTACCATTCACTCTCTACCCCCTGTTTTACTTTTGTGGGATGTTATTTTATTTCAACGAATTTAGTCGTAATGACACACGATTTGAAGCCATTTTTCTTAATCCCGAGTAGGTACTGGTGTTAAAATGAATGAAAGCAGCATTTAGCAAATTAATTTCAAGTCTTACACCCGTATCCAATCTCTTATTCAGGTCTAATACTCTTTGCATGATGTCACAAATTATGTTCTCGAATTCGTTATCGTGCCATGGTACCTATGTCATCCGAAAATTCTTGACATCGAGGGATAATAAGACTTTAGTGCGTTAATATTTAGTGTTGGCATGTGCTGTGCTGTTTCCTAACTTGTTTTCAGTGAAAACTTTACTAAAATGCTTCCTTGCGGTTCTAGGCAGCTGGTAACGAATATCCGAATGCGCATTTTTATGTCTCACAAAATTAAGGCTCTGTCTATACCACTTCGAACGCTGTCTGGATTTCAGTTGACATCTGTTATAACGCTGTGGTCTTGGAACTATTGGTTCTGTGAGCATTGGCTTCAACACCCAAAGTAAGTTCGACTAATCGGTCTGAAGGACTTCTTTTAAAGCTGTCTCATTTTTCTATTTTGGATATGCTAGGCTGTTGCTCATATTAGCAAGGTGTGTGTTAAGTTCATTCTGACCTTACACTGGCACCGCATAGATAGTCGAACTTCTTCAGTGCCCACTTTGGTGCCATCTTCGAGACTAGGTGCACCAGTTCTGTGTGTTTGGTCTAACTTCTAGTGTGTCAGCTTTCGTTCTATAGTTATTATATCTGCACTATACATTCTTCCGATGCCGTGATATGATTTGGCAACTCTACGCTTTCTGAGACATGTGTAAGGGTAGATGGTGAGTGCGCTAAGCCATCGACTACATGCATACTATCCACTCGTCGTCGCAGCTGTCGTCTGTTGTTTTTCTCTCGTCCCTGAAGTTTTAACGCATATTTCTGTATGTGCATATGTCAGATGAGTTGTGCGAATGTGTACGTAATTGTGCGGTGTCGGGTAGCATTTTTCAAGGAAGGCAACTAGCAGTCCTGTTTATTCTAATATTGCATTCGTTGCAATGCCATCCCGTTTGAAAACCTTCGGAAAAAGGTTATACAAATTATTACCTAAATATTGTCTAACAGTACATTCGAAGCATTATTGTTCTGCTGTCTGCTGTGATAATATACATACATACATACATATGTATATTAGTTTTGACTACTAGAGGGTATGTGTGTTTGTGTGTATTTTTTGATTCATCACAGGTAGTTCAACTCGTTCGTGACTAGCTTTGTCCGGGTCGTTGGCGGTGCTGCTACAAATTATTATTTTTTGTCTACCAAATTGTTTTGTGAAATTGTGCGCTTCGTATATGGTGGTAAATGTTTCTTTTAAGAATTTAAAATAATAATAAATAATAACTAAAAAGGTTAAAAAAATTTTCAAATAATTAAGTTCATTATAATATTTAACAAAAAGTGTCTCATGAAATATTTAAGTTACATACTTATGTGGCGTATCACCCTCGAGGCGAGTGAGGCGATTGCCCTTGGGCTCGGAGCATTAAAGAACATCAAAGAAGTTAAAGAATATAATTAGCTTGACTTTATTCGTTATTTTACCTATTCTAAGAAGGTTCTTTGTAAGAGAAAGTGACTAAGAAAAATTTTAGCAGCTTATAGCAAACAATTTTGGAATTTTTAATAAAAATATGTATACAAAATTGTGCGAAAATATACACATTGGCTAGTACCAGAAGGTGCAGTGTATCCATATCCGGCAAAGGGTAACACTCCCCTCCACACTCGGGGAATGTTTTGCCGTTACAAATAGCAACAACTCAACTAAAGCCTTAAATGAATATTTAATTTTTAATTATTTTCAAATAATTTAATTTTCTAAAAAGCTGTCTCACTATTTGTGATGCATACTTCCAGTGACTAGTAAGAAACATTTTTGTGTGTATTAGCTTATTGGGTAGCTCGACACTCGACTCTGATGCGGAGTACGTCCTAGCGAAATTTGGTAACGAAACGAAAATTCTGGTTTCATATTGTTAACTCTTTACATCATACTAATTTTCTCGACAACTAGAATGGTTTAAAATTTTTGACAGTGTAGTCGTAAAATTCAATATTTATGTGCTTGCACTGCTTGTATATATTTTTTCAATGTAATAGTTTTTAGTTGAAATATATGTATACTAATTGGATGCATAACAGAAGTGACAAAAAAAATAAGTACGAACGTCGCCAAAAAGTTTGAAACTAAAAAATTTCATCAAAATTTCACACTTTCAATTAAAACTTTAAAATTTTCAGACAGAATTTTTAAAGTTTAAAAAATCTCATGTATGTATATATGTATAGATGTTTGAAAATTTTAAGCGTGTAGCCGTAATATTTTGCTTGCGATGTTTGTATAAGAATATTTTTTCAATGCAAATATTTTTTAAGAAATAAGAGAAATTTTAATCAAAATTTCCAACTTAAATGTTAATAAAAACCAAAATTTTTGAAACTAAAAATTGTCATTGAAATTTTGAATTAAGAATTTTAATTGAAAGTGAAAATTTTGATACTAAAAATTTTTATTACAATCTCCAATTCCAAATTTTAATTTAAACCAAAAATTTTGAGATCAAAATTTGAATTAATGCCAAAAATTTTAAACTAAATTTGAATTAAAATTTTTTTTATTAAAACCAAAAGTTTTGAGACAAAAAATTATCATACAAATTTTGAAGAAAGAATTTTAATTGAAACCAACAATTTTTCAACTAAAAATTTTCATCAAAATTTCCCACTAAAATTTTTTACTAAAATCAAAAGTTACAAACTTGAAATTTTCAGTTTGTTGTGCTACATTTTTTTGTAGTTCTGCCTGAAAAATTTAAAAAATGCGGCTCTTTTCTTTCGAGTTATCAACGTATCACATAACTGCATGCTCAAAAAAATTTAGAACTTTTGAAAAATGTCAAATTGAAAAATTTGAAATTTTTAGGAAACATTTTTGAAATTAGTAGAACTTTTGGTGCAAGATCACCGCTGTTGGCTCGCAGACGCCCTATCGGCAGATTCGGACTTGCGTCACTTGGAAGAAGAAGAATGAGTGAATAACAGTTAAGCGCCAATTAATTTCATCATTTATTTAATCATGATTTTTAGATTAAAGTGCTCTTTCGCTTTGTTAATTATACTAAAAAATGCTTTTCTTCCTTTACTTGCAGTTTTTTAATATGATGGGCTACATTTTTACTAAATTGGAAAATGAATTGAATCTTCATTAAACGATAGCATAGCTGGTTGTCTGCACTCACAGGAAAACTGAACACATTTACATACAAAATAAATTTTAAATTCTAAATTGTTTGGTACTAACGAAGCAGATAAAATTCATTTACAAGGGTTAAAGGTAATTCACTAAAACAAAAGTATAAAATATAATTGTATTATTTTTACGTACTTTTTTCTTCTTTCAGAAGCAATATTGGTCATTTAGCACACCTGCTAAAATGGCCACATCTCCCACCCCCTCTTTGGACTCCATACGTGGTACAAATTCTATAGAATCTTATGGTGAACACAACGGTTATCTATCAGACTCACCACTTACATTGAGCGGCTCATCGCCGCCTGTTAGTGACTCAGCTATTTGTGACGAATTTACAAGTAACGGTTCTGTTAGCAATCAACATCATCCCATCTCAGCATCAGTATCATCATCATCGTCTAGTAGTGGCTTAAGTGGCTGCGGTAGTACAAGTAGTGCAACGAGTGCTTCAAGTAATAAAAGTTGCAACAACAACAGTGTCAATGGTGGCATTGGTGTGAATGCTGGCGGCGTACCGCCTGGCATTGATGGTGTTGGTGGTGGACTGAGCATAATCAGCGGTTGCAATGGTAATAATGGTGGTCCTGGTGTTATAGGAAGCAATTTGAATAGCGTTAGCGGTGGGGTTGGCAAAGGTAGTCCTCCGTGTAACAATTTACTCAATACCCATAACAACGTAAGTGGCGGTGTTGTTGTAAGTGTAGCAACAACAACTAATAATGGTGTTGGCGTAGGTAGCAACGGCAATATTGTACCACGTTGTAACGCATGCAAGAGTAAACAGTCTGATGCTGTGGCAAAATGTTTTGAATGCTGTAGTTATCTTTGCGCCAATTGTGTAACAGCTCATCAATTTATGCATTGTTTTAATGGACACAATGTTTCACTTATTAAAGGCTTTGAAGCCACAACAACAACAAATGCAATTAATGCAACCAACGCACCAGCAACCACAACAGCAAAGATGCCAACATCACCAACGTCAGCATCTGCAGCCACAAATTCTACAAATCTAACTGCACCAACGTCCAATAATATGGTAACAGCTGATTTGAAATTTTCTAGTTCACTTACAATGATGCTACAACAGCAGCAACAACAACAAATATCCAAATCATTTTCGCAACTGGTATTAAATTCGCATGTTGTAGCTACGGGTAGTGCAGCACTATTGGGTGGCGCTGGTGGCAGTAGCGGCGATAATAATGGTGATATAGAGAATGTTAGTAGTAATACTAGCAGTAACAATATGTGTAATGGTAACGATGATCTATTTGGAAATATTATGCCGCAACAAAAACTACTACGTTCCACAACAACATCATATTGCAGGCGTCATAAAAATGAGCCATTAAAATTCAATTGTCGCACATGCTGTAAAATTATTTGTAATGAATGTGTCTTATTAGAACATTCTGCTGGTGGCATGCATGAGGTAGAGCATTTACAAGAGCATCAGCAACAGCAATTAACACCAGTATACGCACCAAATTCGTCGTCAGCAATGTCGAACACATCAGCTGCATATAATAATACTACACAACAACAACAACAGCAACAACAACAACAGCAACAACAACTACAAACAATGTTAAGCGAATTGCGCGGTAAGATCGCCGAAATCGTTTCATTGGTTAGCAGTAATTCGGATAATAACTCAAGCAAGATAAAAATACATTACCAGAAAGCACATAATGAAGTTAATGAGACTTATCAATTTTTTTGTTCAATGCTTGACGAACGTAAGCAAGAAGTTTTAAAAGAACTTGAAGGTTTGTATCAAGCTAAAGTCGCTTCAAGCAACATTTGGCTGCAACGGTCCAAAGAACTCATTGAGAAAGCTGTTCACACCTGCGATAGCTTGGAACGTTCACCGAAAATCCCTAGCGGCACCGATATTATAATGTTACGTAAAATGCTTGAACAACAATTACAAACAGCTTTAATGGATACGCAATTGCCATTCGAACTGGAATTCATCTCAAATTATCAATCAATACAAGCGGGTGTACGCAATACTTTTGGTTATATAAGACCACACTGTAACAGCGTCGTTGATCATGCAAATGCACATGTGCAATCCTTAAATGGACATTTGATGAAACAACCACCAATTGCTAGACCAACGCAAAGTTCATCAAATTGCAGCAGCAGTAATAGTAGCATAAACGGTGGCGGCAGCGGTAGTATGAGTTCAACACATTTACCCATGGGCTTGGGCTTAACAGGCAGTTTGCTTGAGAATGCATACAATAGCGGTGTAATTGGTAGCGGTGGTGTTGGTGCTATGCTTGGTGGACGTGTACATAATCATCAGAATTTGTTGAGTAATGGTGGCGCTTTGAATACAAACAATAGCAACACTACATTTGAAGAGTTAATGATAAAACGTTATCATCATGCTGGAAGTCATGCTAGCAGCAGTGGGGGTGGCGGTGTTAATGGTGCAATCGCTCCTTATGTTAGTGTAAATCCATATGAAAAATGGAGTAATGGTGGTAGCGATAATCTATTTTCAACAACTTCTGCCGATCCTTTCTCAAGCGCACAATTACTTAGTTCATTGACAAGCAGTGTTGGTGGTGGTGCTAACAGTGTTGTGTTGGGCGGTGCCGGCAATAATACACTTAGCGCTGCACTTAGCGGTGTTGGCAATAATACATCTACTGATTCGCTTATGGATTTAACTACAAAATTGCTAAATACCTCCACTTATCCGCCGAAGTCACAAATAAAACGACAAAAAATGATTTATCATTGTAAATTTGGTGAATTTGGTGTGCTGGAGGGACAATTCACCGAACCGAGCGGTGTTGCTGTGAATGCCCAAAATGATATAATTGTTGCAGATACAAATAATCATCGTATACAAATTTTCGATAAGGAAGGACGTTTTAAATTCCAATTTGGTGAATGTGGTAAACGTGATTCACAACTTTTATATCCAAATCGTGTTGCTGTTGTACGTAATTCTGGTGATATTATTGTTACCGAACGTTCGCCTACACATCAAATTCAAATCTATAATCAATATGGACAGTTTGTACGTAAATTTGGTGCCAATATATTACAGCATCCACGTGGTGTTACAGTTGATAATAAGGGACGTATTATCGTTGTCGAATGTAAGGTGATGCGGGTCATAATATTCGATCAAAATGGCAATGTTATACACAAATTTGGTTGTAGTAAACATTTAGAATTTCCAAATGGTGTTGTTGTTAATGATAAACAAGAGATATTCATAAGCGATAATCGTGCACATTGCGTTAAGGTTTTCAATTATGAAGGGCAGTATTTGCGACAGATTGGCGGCGAAGGTGTAACAAATTATCCGATTGGTGTGGGCATCAATGCAAATGGTGAAATATTAATTGCGGACAATCATAACAATTTCAATTTAACAATCTTCACACAAGAAGGGCAATTGGTTAGTGCATTAGAGTCGAAGGTGAAGCATGCACAATGCTTCGATGTGGCGTTAATGGACGATGGTAGCGTTGTATTGGCTAGCAAAGATTATCGCTTATATATATACAGGTATGTGCAGGTCCCACCAATTGTTTTGTAAGAAGTCTGACATAGTAAAAACAAAACAAAAACCACTTATATACATATTTATATGTAATTAAATAATAATGATTTAAAATGTTAAATCCTCTAGCCAACACTAAGCACAGTGGTGAATTTTGAAAAAAAATTTTTTTTCAAAGTCAAATAACCATTTCGAAGTTCACAAACTTCGAAAATATTAGAAAAATTGATTATTAAAAACTTAAAGGGAGAATTGAAAAACGTTTTTAAAGTTTTACCAAGCCTGTTTTATTGGTTTCATTGTAAAAAAACCAAATATTATTTTAAAAGTTACTTTTTGGTACTTTCAATTCTGAGTATGTTTTATGAAATTTCCTATTTTTCATTTGGGAAGTGCCGAATTTGCCAAAGTTTGGAAAGGAGTCTAAAACTATGAGCTCCCGAAATTTGAATTTTTTTTAATGAAATTTTGAAATTATTTTTTTTAGAAAATTTTGTGCGAAGTTTTTTGCAAAATTTATAAAAATAAAAAAAACCAAAAAAGAAGTTCTTAAAGATGGCCAAATCTGTAAAATATTAAAAAATTTTCTTACGAAATACCAAAAAAGGAAACATCCAAAAATATGGGAAACCAATTAAACAAAAGGCCGTAGGTGATTTCTTAAAATTTTCGCATTGGCGTTCAAGTTGAACATAATACTCAACTTATTTGATCTAATATTTTTTTCTTATCAACTAAAACAAAGATAGTTTTAAATTTTCGAAATCGTTTTTCAATGTTTCATAGGGTTTTTTGTAGTTAATGCGCTAACGCGACTTATTTTTTTGCTTTTAGTTTTGAGGCACATTTCTTTGAAATTCCCCACTGTGCGGCGTGAAGCAGGACCGAAGCATTTGTATGTAGCACTATGTAGTAAACATTGAATGCCAGTTAAGTTAAAATAAAAAAAAAATAAACGTAAATGTTAAATGTAAAATACGGTAAGATTCGTACGGTTTCGTACAATTGAAACTGCAAAAATTTTTCGCACATATTTCTCTATTAAGTAACTAAATAAGATTGACACATAATTTTATGCATTTTATGTACGATGTAAGTACGCATGTAAGTAAGAAAAATGTGTACATATGTTTGTTGTGTATACCCAGTAGTACTGCTATTTTTGATACTTCGAAAGCAAACTACCACCATACATATATGAAACATTTTTTGCTGGTATTCTCTGCTTTAATTAAAAAAAAAAAAAAAACAGCATAAAAACGTATGTTTGTAGAAGTTGAAATGTTTTTTATACTAAACACTATTGCTGCTAAACAAAACTTATTGGGTTTATATATATACATACATGTATATATTATATTTGTGTATATAATATAAAATGAATGTTAGATTTAATTATAAATTAGAAAAACTTAATATTGACAAAGAAAAGAGAAGAGCAAAATGAGCAGAAAGTTAATTAATGTTTTACTTATTATCTACTTATATCTAATAATTTGTTATTTTTTATACTTTTATACCATTTTATGCTTGTTTGTACTTTTTTAATATTATTTATAATTTATTAAATTCTTTTTTTTATTTATTTGTAATTTATATACATATATACGCACAGTGTGGTTTGTTTGTTTTCTATTTTATTTTTTTCCAATTTTACTTTTAATTTTACTATTTCATTTATGGTGTTGATGTTCGTTAAAAATGATTGTGTATGTATGTAATTTTAGCGAAATTTTATTTCGAGCGGAGCATAATAATAAAGTTGTTAAATAAATTTAAATTTTCTTGTGTTTGTATATTTTTTTTACCATCTTTTTGATTTAAACAAAGGAACTGAACAGAACATATTTTTGTGTATGAAAAAAAGTGAGGGATAATAAAAAATTTTAATTTATATAAAATTCTTTTTGCACAGTAAATAAAAATAAATTACTTGAATTTATAGAATGTTGAATTTTTTCATAGTTAATACCAAGTTTAATTATTCGAAAAGAGCAACCAACCCGATTACGGAAAAGTTAGTGATGAACTAAACAATTAAAAAAAAAAAAAGAAAGTGAAATAACTTACATTTTGGCAATCAAATAAGACTTGAATAGCAACTAGTTTGTAAATTTTGCATTTGCATTTCATAGTAAACGTTTTACTTAGTTAAAAAATAAAATTAAAAAAAATTATATTAAAACATTAATGTTAAAAAAAAATTAAAATTATTCATGTAATGAATTGTACCGTTGCATTTGTTTATTTTTAACATTTTCTAATCAAATGACACGAAACATAAATATTTACACTATAGGACTGCATGTAACTGTAAATTTCAGTAAAAGCGCATGAAACTTGAAAAGGGCTTTTTCTTCCTCCTCACCACCAATTTTTAGCTTTTTCCATTTGTTATTTTTCCTTAAATTTTGTGCAACTTTTAAAAGCAGCGTTGTTTCTGAAAATTTTCAGTACTTTTTTGCCAAGGACAAAAATAATGTTTACGGAATGTTACGAATTCTTGTCATTTCTCATATAAGAAGCTGAAATTCGTATATTTTTCTACTAATTTTTTTGTTATTGAACAGAACTGACGTATTTTTTAAAAAATGCAAAGACTATTTAAAAATTCTTACTATTTTTTTTAATGGTGGAATTTTGCAAATATTATAAATTATTCTTAAAACTTGGGTGAAAATTCACAAGTACAGAAGATGTTGCTTTGTTTGGAACTAAAGTTACAATATTTCAAAAACGGAAAAAATTTATTAGAATTTTTTTGCAACTTCCAATTGAGTTTTGCTCAATTGATCACTTATCACATATGTAAAATAAGAAAATAAAAAAAATTTAAATATTGTTTCCGCATCAGTTTATATATTTCTAGTTAAGATTTAAAGTATATTGCATTTAATCTTTTTTGAATTCAACGTAACAGTTAACAATGTAGGACGAGCTTCTTGCATTTATAACAATTAAATTTAATAAAAAAAGATAATACTTGCATTCAGAACTACAACAAAAACACGTATTTTTAAATGTGAAATAAAAAAAAAATACTAGATGTTTATTATTCTTTAAAACAAATCATGTCAACAACTCAAATACTCAATGGATTTTGAAATTGTTATATTTAATTTTATTAGGATTTTGTATAAAATGTCCCAATAAAAATATTTGCTTTGCGGCTTTTTCAGGGACCGAAAGTGATGATTGCTAAAAAAAATACAAACAGTTCTAGCTTTCTAGGCTACTTCCTTTTTTCTACTTTAAATGCTTGTGCTCAAATTTTCAAATTTTTCTTTATAAACCATTAACACTGATATAAAATGCGTGATTTCAGACCAGCATTCGAATGTGTTCTTATCGGCTTTAAATGCGCTCGTTTGTTTGTTTTGAAGTATCAATCAAACAAGTTTGACGCATTCGAAACGAACTTTCATGAATTCATTGCATTTGCTGTGTAATTTGGTTTGAATGCGATTTGTATGGAAAAATGTGCCGCATTTCGATCTTTTCTATGAAAGTCACGCATATCATTCAGTGTACATGTAGTATAAGGGACGGAAAAATGTATTAAAAACTAATCAATGTTAGCTGCTAATGATAGTTTGAATATTAATTATTTTTCAAAACACAAATAAAGTAATAAAAAATTAAAATTTATAAAATGATAAACAAAAACAATCATGGTAATAATGTTAGTTTTAAATTTGAAAAAGAAGCTTCCAAAATTAAAATATAGTCAAAACTCATTGCTCATTTCAAACCAAATATTTTTTTTAAATCAATTACGGTCCCTGCGTGATGAAATAAATTCATTTTCTTCATTCATAAAAAATGTTTCCTCTAATACATTGAAAAAAAAAAATAAAAAATTTTGAAAATTGTTTTAAAAATTGAATAGGGGAGTGAAAAAGCTTAATATTACATATAAAAATTTAACATCTACTGTTACAACCAAAATAGCCAACTTGTGTGTGTTTACACATTGACTGAAGCGGAATATAAGAGAAAAAAATTTGCTAGGTTTGATTTTGTATCTTAAGGTAAATTTAGTTATTCATTTTCAATTTAAAAAAATGTATATTCAATTTTAAAATATTTTTTTTTTTCAAAAACATTGCTTTTCTTTTTTTCCAAATTTTTTTTTAGAAATTTTTTTTTAGAAAAATTTAAAATAGTTATAAAATTTTTACACAGAAATTCTAATTTAAAAAAAAATATTTCATTCAAAGTTCTCAAATTTTCTTACAATTTCTTTTTTTCAACCTGACAATATTTCAAAGACTTGTATTTGATTTCATTACTGCTTTTGAAAAATTTAATTTCGTATTTTAAAATGTTTTTTTTTTTTTTAGATTTTTTCAAAATGTTTAATTTTTTTATATTATTTTCTGTTTCATTTATTTTTGAAAAATTATTCTGTTAATAGGCTACAAATTCCACCCCCTAAGTCTTTTTCTTAAATTCAGCTTCCTAATATTAGCACATTCACATGAAAGCATATTCATTTGCATTGTTACTGATATATATAATATATTGATTAGGAATTTTTTTACAACAAACAACTTAAATATTTATAAGAAATTTCATAACCAAAAGAAAACTGGTTTTGAAATTTATTAACACACATACATGTTTGAAAGCAAAAACAAAACACGAAGCAAACACGAAAAGTCACAAAAGTTCTTGTTTCATTCAAACCCTTCAATTATTACTTAATAAACTGTTGTTTATTAAATACTACGAAATATAGCAAGTTTTCTTTCAAAGCAATTGAAAGTTGAAAATAATTAATAGTAAGGACAAAAAAGCACAAATTAATAACAACACTAAAACGCTGAAGACAAATGAAAAGAAAACAAAACATAACAGAAAAAAGAACGCTGCGAAAAGCATACATACAATTGAGAGTTAAAAGTAATAAAACACACGTGTACATAAAAACTGTTCAAAATTCTGTAAGTAGTTTATATTTTTGATAAATGTTATTAAAAACTCCAAAAACAAAACAAAAAAAAAAACTAAATGAAGGAAATTTAAGAAGCTACTAAATAAAAAAATTTACTCTTTATAGCAAAACGTTGAACAGACCAAAACAAAAGAACATACCGAAAACAAATTATGCGAAAATTTTAATCTAAATTATTTTTTTAATTTATAATTTTTTTGTACGAAACATTTGATACTCTGCCGCAATGTGAGTTGTGTTTGTGTAAAAAAAAAAAAAAATACGAAATAGTTTTTGTTTGCTAAAAAATAATTTGTTATTTTTGTTTGACACAATTTATGATGTAGTTAATGTCCTTAAAACATAATTTTCCATGTTTCCCTCCATCATGCGTTTATAATGATATAAATAAAATTGCAAACACGCATACAAACATATTCAAATAGATTAGAAAGTATAAATGTTGAAAGAATTGATCTCATTTGTTGTACGTTGCGGCTCACAAAGCCAATGTTTTAATATTACACTTATAAAAACTAATTATGTACTAGAAAAGAAAGGAATATAGACTTGAAAATATCAATATTTAATAATTATGTAGCCAGCAAAATGATAGCAGAGATAAACAACAAAAATTTAAAAAAAATTGCACGCTAAAAAATTGTGTATGCACTTTTGTTATGAAGACACATGTAGAATAGTTTTTTTTTGTTTACCTTTTGAAATTATAAAAATATAATTTTTCTCAAGTTTTTTTTTTTTGCTTATCTTGTTGCCGAAAAAATGTTGAAAACGAAAATCGTAATAATAAAATTTATTTAAATGCATAATTGATTTTTGTAGGAAGCGAAAGATGCAATTTTGTACAATCAGTATTTAATACTTTTTGAAATTTTTAAAAATTACTTAAAGTTATGCGAACCCCAAAATTTCGCTATTTTTTAGTCTAGAATTTCGAAGTTTCTGAATAATGAAAAAAAAATTCTAATTGTTTTTTCTAAATTCAGTTGTTTTTTTTTTGGTTATATTTTGTAATTTCTAATTCAAACTATATTAAAAAAATTTTATTACAAAAAAAAAAAAAATTCAAACATGGATTTTCAAAGTTTCATTTTAAGAGATTTCGACAAGTTTAAATATTTTTATTAAATTCAATGATTTTTAGAGTTTCCATATTGTTTTCTTTTATTTATTTTAATTTTTTTTTATTATTTTAATTTTTATTTTTTATTTGATGTTTTTTCTTCATGCGGTCCATTTGTGATTCAAATAAAATAAAGTGTTAATGGTTAAATATCAAATTAAGATATCTTTCTTATAATTAGCTTGTAGTGGTTTTTGTAAGTAGATATATGAAAAGTGTTTATCTTAAGCTGCATGTTTGCATAGATACATATACAACAATAGACGGCATTTAGAAAATAAAACACAGCTTTTTGTAGATTTATGTTTTATGCACCACGACGTATTCCAACTGTCACACACCTACATAGTACATAAAAGAATACATACATACATATGTTTTCAGGCGAATAAGATCCACTCAACACATAATGCAAATGGTAGATTTATTAGATTAGTAATGAATTAATTTGTTTGTTTTTGTTCTTAATAGTTATATACATATATAATAAACAATATTTAAAAATATTTGTACTAAAGTAAATCCATAGAATATATTATAGATACAGTAAATGTTCGTTGGATAAAAAGAGTTTTACTATATGGGACTGATTTTATAAACATTCATATATATTCATATATATAGTAATTATGTGTGGGTCATTCCATGGCAAATCGACCAATTGGTTGCTATCGATTCAACCCACACTTAAAGCATTATATTAAAAACTCTTCTCTCTTCCAATAACGATGTTTTTTTTTTCAGAGCTTATACTAAATTTAGTTGATTGAAAAAATAAAAGCCTAGTTGCAACTTTAATTTTGTACACATCCATTAAAACACATTCAAGTGCAAATTTTTTACAGCAAAAATTAAAATTTTGAATCAGAAGTTCCAAACTAAGCTTCAGTAAACATATTGAAAAAAAAAAAGAATGCAAAACAATAGTTCTGTTCAATAACAAAAACTTATAAGGGAGATTTAAGCTTTGTTATTTCTCATAGATAAAAACAAGAATTTGTAAATTTCCCTAATAGTTTTTCTTTGTTAATGAACAAAACTAATATATGTAAATATGTACTTCTATCTTTGACTTTAAAAATGTCAACAAGTTTGGAATTTTTTTTTTTCATATATGAGAAAATACAAAAATTAAAGGTGCATTTTAAATAACATTGAATTAAACAGATTTCAAAAATTTGATTTTGAATTTTAAGTTAAGCCTTAAAAGCTTAAAAACAAAATTTTGGCTTTTCCTCTTAACAACAAAAATGTAAAATTTCGAAAATATTTTATTGCGGTTTTCTAAAAAGTACAAAATCCTATGCAAGTAAAGGTAAAGAGATTGATCAAAACCCGAACTTACACTTAAAAATATGCATTTGTTATTGGTTTTTACCATATATGAAAAAAAAAATTAAAAAAGAAAAATTAGAAAAAAAAAATGTTTTCTACATTTTTAAAGAAGGTCAAAAATAATACTCGCTTTAAAAATTTTGTGTACCAAAAAGAGTTGAATTTTTTTAAGGTCAAAGTAAGCCAAGAGTATTTTTTCAAATGCAGTCTAAAAAAATGCTCCTCAACTGAAAATATTTTTATTTTTTTTATTTTTGTAAGAACTCAAATATATATTAGCTTAAGATCAATTTTGATAAAAAAAAACAATAGTTGAAAAAAACAAAAAAATTTAGTTTTAGTTTTACAAAATTTTTTATTCTTGGCCTTGACTTTTAACATTTTATTTTTTCAACTATTGTTTCTTTAATCAATATTGATCTTAAGTTAATATATACTCGAGTTCTTACGAAAATATAAAATAAAAATATTTTCAGTTGAGCATTTATTTTACAGTGCATTTGAAAAAATACTCTTGGCTTACTTTGACCTTAAAAAAAATTCAACTCTTTTTGGTACACAAAATTTTCAAAGCGAGTAAAAAATAAAAATCATTACCAACTGAAGTTTAATTTAAAATCTTCACAATTTTCGATCACAGTTAAGTTTCGTCCTGATCGTTTAAAATTTGGTTCAGAAATTGTTTTGAAAAACTGCGAAAACAATATAATACTTTGGAAAAACTTGTTTTTAGATTTCTTTTTTGCTTTTGACAGCATTTTTTTTGTGGTAAAACGAAAGCTTTCGGAAAATGTTATTCAAATAATAACCGCACATTGGTCGATTGTTATATGTTGATATAAATGCTTCAAAATATTTATATATATGAATATACACAGTATATGTATACACACAAATACACAACAACTTTTCTATACACACATTTGCGTGTAAACAAAGAAAAACAAAATAATATGTGATGCTTTTAAAAACAAAATTGTAGTGTGTCTAGAGCAACAGTTCATAGTTATATACATAAATATATAAATATGTAGCAATATACAAAATATATACTGATTTATTATATATACTGTCTATTGCAATCTCTATATAGACTATTTTGAACTTTTTTTCAAACGAAAGTAGAGAAACTTTTGAAACTACTTATACTTATACTTACGAGTTATAGCATTACAAAACATTTATATGTCCGAATATAATAATTATGTTGTTAAACGAATTTAAGCTTAATTTAATTTGTCTGATCTTAATTTATTTGCATATGTTTGCTTAGTTAATTGGTTTATTGTTTTGCTTTTTAACTAAATGTTAGTTAAATACGAGTATGTATAAAAATGTATTCTTTCACTGCTTTTGTACTAGTTTCTTTTTTTAGTCTGTAGTAATGGGGAATTATAAACTTAACAAAAATATGACTGCAATAGTGTAAGACTACTAAAAATAAATTTTTTTTAAGTTTATTTTTTTATATGCAAAAAAGGGTGTGTTGTTTTTTTTTTGGAAGTGTAAGGCTTC
This sequence comes from Merzomyia westermanni, assembly GCA_949987695.1. Taxonomy (NCBI): domain Eukaryota; kingdom Metazoa; phylum Arthropoda; class Insecta; order Diptera; family Tephritidae; genus Merzomyia; species Merzomyia westermanni. The sequence goes on from OX465289.1 coordinate 191,251,793, forward strand.
TTCATATAAAAATGAAATAACCGGGTTTCCGGGTATAGTCCAAAAGTATCCAGGTGTGTAGTAGTCAAAAAACCTATATAAAATATGATTACAATTCATACTTGAAATACTTTAATGTCTGGCATATATTGAAAAAATGGAAAATACTTCTACTTGAATTATTTTGGCGCGATATTACGTCATGCATTGCGAATTTGATTGGCAGACAAATCGGTTTCGGCGATATGTCATCTCCCGCGTGCTTTCAAAGATATCGTTATGTCATCCAATCGAAATCTATGTCGCTTTTTGCTGTGTTCGGTAGAAAGTGGTTTTAATAAATAAATACTACAACAAAGGTTACTTTTTATTATGTATTTTTTTATTTTTTCTACTACAGTTTGCGAGTTTTTTTGTTCGTTATGTCTTTCGATATCGATTAAAATAAGTTTCAATAAAACCATCAATAAAACCAAAACTTCAAAATAGTCAAAATACCTACAAAAAACAAATTTAATTTCGGTATAACGATTGAACTTTAATTTTTAGCATAATAATGATAACCGTTACGGTATGAAAATGAAATTTTGTAATTTATATTAGAAACAAGTTTTAGAAAGAATTGAAAAGAGCTACATACATATGTATAACTGTTATTATGAACAAAAGATGTTTAATAAAACATTACGACACAAAAATATTTTAAAAACTATGGACCAAATTAAAATTTTATATTTTTTCAAATATGTAATTAAATTAAAACTGTTTGAAAACGAAATTTGGTGTGAAATATTTCAAAGATATGCCAATATTGCCAAATATCGTTGATAGACTCAAAGCTCAAAGTATCGATAACAACATGCAATGCGCATATGGATACCGATTAGAGTTGTGGTAAAGCGTGAAGATGAATATATTCCGTTCTAACGTTAAAATAACAAACTTATGATATGAAAAAAATCGATAAAATCGAAGCTCGGCATTTAAAAACATTTAAAATTAAACGGCTAATATTATAAAATATAAAAAAATCGACAGAAGTAAATCGTTCAAAGTTTCTATAAAGAAAAAAAGTAGTACCTTTGCGGTAAGAAAGAAATGGGAACTCCAAAGAAATCGATAAAATTTGCAATATATCGGTATCATTTTATCGAAAAGATTTTAAATGCAAGTGCAATATCAAATGATGTTGTTCCTAAAACGCAAAAACTTGAGTAAACATTTAAAAAAATTGGAAATGCAAAGCAAAATATCGAAAATAGAATCAAATATCGATATAATTTTATTGAAAAAAATTTAAATGAAAGGTTAACTGATATTGTTCCAAAAAATGTTAAATTGCTAAACTCTTAATCGATAGAAACAAGACATCTATAATGAATTTCAAAAGCACTGTAAGGAAATTCATTTAAAACAATATTCAATAATTAGCATCAAGTTAGGAAAATCGATAAAGGCAAACAAAAAGTAAAAATAGAGTTGAAATTATTATAAACTGTCTGAAAAATTTAGAAAACAAGCGGTATTTTTCTATTATCACTTGGACACACTTGGACTGCTAGTTAAGTTTTATACTTCTAAAAAGAACACCCTATATATACATACATACATACATAAATACATGTGTATAAAAACTATTTATAAGCTACCACAAAATAATTGTTACTTAACAAAATGCTAAAATAATAATACTCCATAGTAGTTTACATACTTACATGTAGGAATTTTTATACATACATACATACATAGTACATACATATATAACTGTTTTTTAATAACTAATATTGCTCTAATCATAATTATTATGAATTTTAAGTTTTTTTTATACATACAGTTGTAACGTTTAGACTGTTCTACCTAAATAAAAAATAAACTACAAAACAATTGAAATGAATTATATACACTACTTATAAAACACTTGAAAAAATAAAAAAAAAAAATAATAAAATTGTGCGAAAATTAACAGTTAATGCGAAACAAGTTATAACAACTTATGAAGAGTGACTCATTTAGGGAATTTTTAAAAGTAAAAAAGTCTTGAAACTTAAATTTGAACACCAGCGCATTTGGTCAAATGTTGTGCTGATGTTTCGCAATGTTTTTTTTTGTACTAAACATACATAGTATGTAAGCGAGAAAAACGATTTAAACTTTTATTTGATTAAAGGATGCATAAAATTTTTTACTTGAGTTCTTTTTTTATTTAAGTGAAAGGAAGTTTTTTTTTTTTTTAAATTTGGCTTGGAAATTTCCCTACGTTAGAAATAAATTACTTTCCATTTAAATTTTATTACATTTTAAAATTTATGCTAATTAAGTTTAAAAAAGTTTCTTTAAAGCTTAAAATTTCTAATATTTTAAATTCAAAAATATTTGTTTTTTTTTTATTAGTTTTCTAGATTATGTTAAATATTTTTTTACTCAATTTGCTTTCAATAATTTCATTTGTCTTAAAAATACAAAAAATTGTTTTTAGACATTTTTAAATTTAGTAAATCTTTTATATTCAATTTCCGCTAATTTTTTTAAGCGTTATAGGCTGCCGTGGAAGTGTTTTCGCCTTCTATACCGAAAATTCCGGTACAGGTAACACCGGTTCTGAGTCGGCATTAAACATTTAGTAGGTCCCGCCAATTTGTAGAAAAACAAAAAGCACAAATTGGATTAGAAACCTTGGGGCCTTAATTTCATCGGAGATCGGTCACATTGCACTGTTGTAGTTGAAAATCCGACATACATGATATGGGTCATTTCTAGATAATTTGAATGCGCTAAATTCAATGGTAAAACCCATTTTGCAAAGTTAGCTAAAAAATAATTAGTTTTTCCGTTAAAACCCCCTGAAATCACCAAAGTTTTAACGGAAAACATTGTTTTTTTTTATCTAACTTTGCAAAACGGTTAACAGCATTGGATTCAGCGTATCCAAATTATTACAGAAATTACCTATTGCCCGTCTGTCGAATGAAAAAAGTTGAAAAAACGACAACAGTGTTATTGTTATTTTACTTACAAACTATTAAAATTGACATATTTCTTTGATTTTTTTTATTTGATTTCTTCTTTGCAAACAAGTGCTTAGCACGTATGCTCACTTTAAAGATTTCTTTTTTTAAGTTTTTAAAACGATTTTCCCCTCATTGTCTTTATTAGTTCTTTAATTTCGTAAGCGTCTTAGGAATAGATTATTTTAAATTTAGGAATAAGAACATGCATTTATTTCTTTTAATAATAGATTTCTTTAAATTGGGTTTTATTAGCTTTTTTGTAATTTTTTTTTTAGAGATAAAAAATATTCTATTTTTATGAATTTTTAGTAATACTTTTTTTATAACCTTTTTTATTCTTAAAATTCTTCAAAACTGCTTGTTTTAGGAACTACTTAAAAACATTTTTTTCACATTTTAAAGTTTATTTTAAATGTCTTTTGAAACTTGTTTCTAATTGCTCAAAATTATTGTCAGAAAAACATTTTATTAAAAAAAAATAGTTGTAATAAAATTTTTCAATAAATTTTTTTTTTACTTTTATTTTAATTTTGTTTAACAGCTTTGTTTTCTTGTTAACGCGAAAAGCTACCAGTTTTAAATAACGCGCAATTATTATTTTTTGCTACATTTCTACGTAGCAAAAGTTAGCTTTTTATATGTATACATATTTCTCCTGCCGAAACGAATGAAAAATATAAAACAATTTAAAAAATAAATACACATAAATACATATATTTGAATATTAATATTTTTGTATGCATTTGTAAGATTGATGTTTACTCTTGTAGCTTATAAATAAGAACAAAAAAAAAAAATTAACAAAAGTTGCATTAAATAGAATGAACGTAAAAACACAATTAAAATGTTTAAATGTAATTGTTGGCTTTTATATTTATATATATCATTACTTCATAAGCACATACATACATAATATAAATCGAGAAAATTAAAAAAAAAAACAACAAAATGTGGAAATACTGACCAATAGACTCATACATAATTGCCTATGTTTCTAATATATAATACATAGTTTTAGGTAAGATTACCGATAAACTACCTAAAACTTAATTATACATACCTACATATATACATATAGAAGTATATAGTATATACATACACGCATACATATTTCGATTTTTGAACAAAAGAAAATATCGAACTCTATATACAATTAAAAAAAAAAAAAAAACAAATAAACAAAACAATTAAACGTGGAGAAACAGAAAACTTGATTGACGAATTGATTAAGATGCAAAAAATATTGAATGACTGCCCCTAACGTTGCTGGCAGTATATTATTATGATCACTATTAACATTATTACTAAATATTATTAATTATATATATGAAATACTACTTAAACAAAAAGAAAGCTCTCTTGGTATTGACATATTTACAAACAAACATATTGATATATGTAGTAGCAGCAGCATGTGCGTAGTAATGTAATGCGAATTAATTATATTTGTAATACACATGTAATTCGTAATTAAAAAAAAATACACTTATCTCTGTTTTCAGATGTATGCATACATATATATTTATGTAAAAATATACACATCAGCGCGTAGCGTTAAGGATTATATGTATAATCGTTTGCAGCGCTGATTACTATTACTTTAATCATTATTTAAAAGCTGTTTTAAATTATGATTACCGTAAACGTTCCACGAATAGTCTTACATTACACGATTACACTGCTAAAATAAAATTGTAATGCATTACGTTTATTTGAAATTGTAATATTGCTAATTTCAATATTTGGCGTAATCTTACAATGCTGAATGAAATATGCAAAATAAAGCACAAATAAGTCAATGTAATATTTAACGAAATAGCAAAATAATGGTAATTGTACGGATTTTGCATTACGATTGTAGCAAACGTAGTTATAAGTTTTTTTTTCTTAATAACGATTTCTATAAACGTAATCTAGATTCGTTTTATTTATGACTTACCTTTAAGAATTCAATAATGGTAGTGGCATTGTAAGTAAGCACGATTGTTCTTGTAATCGTTTTGCATTAGTAATCGCATTATAATCGCCACCCTTAACGCTTAACGCTGATACACACGCAAACATACATATGTACAGTTGATACTGCAGTAGTTGTTTATTAACAGAAGAAAATGTTAATTTAATTAATATATGTAATAGATAATAACGAGATATATCGTATATCGGTCCTGCTCTGATGATGCATTGCTTGTATTTTTTGCTTTTTTTTTGTTTTAACTATATCACAAAATACTTATTGTTATCTATTTTGATTCGAATTTTTCGCTATTGAATTTAATATTATTACATAAATTATTCTAATTATTAGTTAGTAGTTTAATATTTATATAATTATAAACTATGCGCTGGCATTTTTGTTGGAAACGACGAAAGTAATACATGAATTATATATAATTTTAAGTGAAAAAACGCATTTTTTATTGTAACTTTTATGAGTCGTATTATATAGTACATATATACTTATTTTTATTATCGAAACGCTCCTATTAGTTTACTTATACATACCTACATATACATATATGTATGTATATGCAACTAAAATATAATATTTAACTTTTTAACTTTGAATTATTTATTTGTTACATTTGTTTCCTAAAACAGACCAGCATGCGAAGCGTTACACCCACGATAACATGAAGAGGTCTTTGAACGTTTTTTTAATATAAAACAAAAAGTTCTTAAAAATAAAAAATTATTTCAATAAAAATGATTTTAACGCGAAGCTATTTCAATTAAAAATAAAAATGTTTTAATTGAAACAAATTTTAAATAAAAAAAATTAAAACTATTAAAAAAAATTATAATAGAACTTTTTTACTTTGTTCAACGGCAATTAAAGAAATCCAAATCATGTATGAAAAGTTAAATTAGTGCATTATATTTTTGTACTACTGCGTAATATACTAAATGTAATTGTCAAAAATTATTGTAGTTGCAGTAAACACATTTTTCTGCTTTTAAATTATTAAAAGTCGAATTTTCGTCTGATTGTCGTGCGCCAAAACGCATTTGTTAAATAAAAAAAAATTTTAAAATAAAACAAATAGCAGTAATAAGTTTTAATTTAATTGTTATATGCTTTACTCTTTCTTTAATTTTCGCAATATATACAGCTGCGCTTCAAATGTTAGTAGTGTAGTAGTTGTAGGCTAAAAAAAACCTACACTACTACAATTTTGACCGCAACTGTATGTTATGCGTATCTTGTTTTACCATTCGGGTATTATTTGCTAAACTTAACACTAAACTCGAAACTCAACTCAACTCAAATTTATTTAATGTATCCTATTTTAAAGTGTTCTCCTTAAAAAATTACTTACGTACAAAAATGTAAGAAAAGCAAATGTCCGAAAAATTTTGTTTTTCGTTTTGTTCTTGCATGTGTATTTACATTTGCATTTAAAATTACAATGTTAAATCTTAAATAAAAGAAAGAAAAAAAAGAAAAACAAAACCAGAATAAGATTTCAAATACAAGGAAAAAAATTAAAAATTTAAATGTGTTAAAAAATGAATGAGAGCAACGTTTTTATATCAAGAGTATTTTTATGCAATCTATTATATATAATATATATATTTGTCCATGAAAGTTAATTTTTATTTTTATTATTAACTGTTTGTTTTGTTATTTCTGTATATTTTTTATTGTAAAAGTAAAGTTTAATTTTTGTTCAAAAAAAAAAAAAGTGTTTGCATTTTTATTTCTTCTGCTTTTTTGTTAATTTGTAGTATTTTTGGATTGGACTATTTTTTCAACAAACAAACCAAATTTATTTTAAGCTTACAAAAGGAAATCCAAAGTCTGGAAAACGTTGACGCCAAGTAAGCTTATGGTAAGTTTGTTGGGATGTCGCACTGCAAGCGGCATGACAACTCAGTTTGTTTATATTGTTTTGAAAATGCTCAATTCAAACTAGCAGTAGACTTTGTTTTTGTACAAGACTTTGTTTTTGTAGACCTTGTTACTGTACTAATACTGGCCGTTTTTTATTCGTCATTTCGATGTTTGGTGAAATTTTTTCTGCTTGCCTAGAAATAGGTTTGAATTAAAAACAACAAAAAAAATAAGCTGTAAGAAATAATAAAGGTGGACCAAGACAGCCTAAGAAGGCATCATGATAGGTGTCGGAATTGTTTCAACATCAGCATAAAGATAGGACCAATGACATTTAAACTTTCTACGCTAAAACTGCGAACGACTTCAATAATTTCCGAACTTTTGCAGGAGCGCAAATAAGTACGAGTACCCTGTAGTTCCATACATTTGCAACGACCTGTTAAATAATGCTTACTAATCGTATTGATTACCGGGTTGATTATTTGCTTTAGAATCCTTTTAATGATTGATTACCATTACTTTAAGTTTTTGATTATTTTCCAATTAATTAAAAAAAAAAATCATGATTTTTTACGATTATAAAAAAAATAAAAAAATTAAAAAAAAATTGTTGTTTTGATTACTTTTGATAAATTTTTTTTTCTTTCCTTTTTTTGATTATTTTTTATTCAGTTTTGTTGTAGAAGCACATAAATATCCACATCAACAATACTGAAAAAAATCAAAAAAAAAAAAGAAAAAAATCAAAAAAAAGAAAAAAATCAAAAGTAATCAAACCACTTTTTCTTTTTGATTTTTTTTATTTTTTCTAATCGTAATCAATAAATAATTGCCTTTTCTTGAAAAACAATTAAAATAATCATTATCAATTAAAAAAGCCGTCCAATTAATGGATTACTAATTACTAATCAAATTTAACAGGTCTGATTTTGCACCCCTATTGCTAGCGTCGATTTGTAAAAGAATAGACTGTTTTTGTTTAGTCGATTGTATTTTGTTTTGGTATTGTGTAACTTGAATGTTTATTTATTTATTTATATATGTATATACTTTTTTTAATATTTACTTTTTAGCCATTTTGTTAGCACTTTGCAAATCACATCGACACGCCAGTATTCACAGCCGTTCATTAAGCAATAGGTCCGACACTCTCAATGGCTCGATGATCTCTAATCACTTAGTAGTCGATTATTTATACTTGTCCGACACTCACAATAGGGGTGTTGGTGTTTTAAAGCTCCTAGGAATGGTCGCAGAAAAATCGGAATATGTTTGAAAAAAAAAAAAATTCTAATTAAAAAAAAAGATATTATTTAATCCCCCTTCCATCTGCAAAGGTACTGAAACCACATAAATCCATTTATTTAAATTTATGACAGCTGTATAACGCGAGTGCTGTATAGCGCATCTAGGGATTGCGGATTTGCGCTGGCGCACGATTTATTCAGCTGAGGACGAGGGAGGCATACACTGAGCTGAAAAGAATGGGTGGATGATGCTTTGGTGTTTCTGACATGCTTTGATAAGCATTGCCTAAAACCGCCTAGCTGGTTAAGTGTCATGAATGATAATAAAGTAAAAGTTTCCAAATGTTTTTGAAAAAAAAAAACATTTTATTTCGATGAAATTTTTGAGCGGAAAATAACCACGTACAGCTGTTTAGATGATATCACGATACATCTCTTCAAAGGTAATTCCCGGGAGTGGGATTCGAAACCGTACTCCTGCATTGATGATCAGTCGCCTGCGAAACTTTTAAGTTGTATTAAATGTATGAATATTTCTTTCTGTTATTGTTTTTTTATTATAAAAAGAAACCAAATGGGAAAATATAAAACTATCTTTTCCGAAATGTTTTTCAAATTTTTAGTGAAAGTTATTAAAACGTTTGAAAAATATTTATTATTTTGTTCCGATATGAAATGAATTTTTTACTTACATATACGAATTAAGCAACTCAAAACTTATTAAACTACAAGAATTGGGATTTTAAGGTTTAAAATAATATAATACGCTTGTCAATGCGTTGATAGCGGCCGTTGCGCTGATATCAAGGTAACAGCGCACACAAAATTGCTGCACTACCCACCAATACTGCTATACCAGCCTACAGCCTATGACAACTTTATTACTGCTGAAATGGCATTATGAACGGTTGTTGGGTGCATAAAGAGAACTAAAGCAATATGCAAAAAAAATACAGGGACAAATTAAAAAAAAAGTCAGAGTATGATTGACTGCTGATTAAATTAAAATTCAATTTTTCAATGCAATTTTCATGCTGGAAGTTTTTTCATACTTAGATTAAACAAATTTTTTGTTTAGGCTTACATTTTTTCAAATTCTTGAATATATACCGTCAATGGTTAACTGATCCATATTTATATATGTATAAGTATTTAGAGAATATGTTACGCGAAATATAATTTTCATACATTTAAGTTTAGCTGTTATATTACTTTGAATTTCTAGTCATATAAATATAATTTAACTTTTTTTTATTGATTAGCATGAATAAAACGTATTTTAATTTAGCTAAATACATATGTATATCATCTGTTTGAAAACTTTTATATACATATACTTATATTAACAATTAAGCTTGTGTGTAGTTGTAGTAAAAAAAAAAAACAGAAAAATTTATATACATAAATCCAAAATCAGTTTTTTTTGCTGAACAGTTTGAAAAAACGTATAACTACTTGAAAACGGGCCTGTGTTAAACTGTAGCAAAGTTTAGCTAGGAATGTAAATTTTTTACATATATGGAGTGGAAATAAGTTTACATACACGCATTTTACTATTAGAAATATTTCTAAACACAGTAAAAAGATATGTCATCATAATACTTTGATAACGTTTGACAAAGGCCCTAAGAAACAAAAAAAAATAAAAAAAAACGTAAATGGCTAACTAATTCTAACTTAATGATGTACGAGTTTAGTACAGACAGACCGACATGAGCTAGAAAAGAGCGTGAGAAAAAATCACATACCATTTTTTATGAAACACCAAACATTCTAATTAACACATTGTGTGTAAATGTAGTTGCCCAGCACATTTTTAATCCTACATAACATAGTATATTTATCCAATATTCAGTCAAAAAAAATTATATTATATTATATTAATATGAAAGCAGTAAAACATAAAAAAGAAGAAGTAAAAAAAACATGAGCAATTATGAAAAATAAAAATAAATATTTATACATATTTAAGCATATTTTGCATTTATAAATTTTTAATAAACAACAACAAAGTAAAATTACTGCTAATAAAGAAGAAGAAGAACCCACATAAAGCTAAATAAAACCAACAGCAAAACACGAGAAAGTAAACAAAATTAAAAAAAAAAAAAACTTATATGAAATTAAAAAAAAAAACATACATACTTAATAAATCAATGTTATTAATTATTGCTAACCGTAAGCGTACGAATATTTTTATACCTTTGGTGCATCTCTGCGTACGTAAATATGTAACTTACATACATACGTCGTGATCACAACAAGCAGTTATTAATTACTATGAATTTCATTATTATTATTACTTATTATTATATATTTAAGAAAATATTATTTTTAATGCTTGCGGGCAAACAAAAGAGACACAAAACATCCGAAAGTATTATAAAATTTTCTACATACTTCTTATATCACAATAAAAATATTTTGTTTTTAAATAAAACGCAATCAATTGTTTTTATTATTTGAACTAGCAGACCCACAGATGTCGTTGTGAACGAAAACATAGTGTATTATAACAAGTGTCAAAAAAATAAAAATTCTAGCTTGATCATTCTGCGTGTCTTTGTATCATTCTTTTAAGCCATTTGGATCGAATGAGGCGCCATGTTGAAGTGCCTGTCAGCTGAGTTGTTTTGATGAGCAATGCCTGAAAATTTGACGATTGATACTGTGACGAATTCGATGAGTCTTCGATTATTAATCCTGGGTTCGATCACTATAAAGTCAAATAAACACACGCACAAATACTGGAATAGCTAGTTTTATTTACGGGTAATAAACGCAATACCAATTCACGAGTTTAGTTACTTCGCTGTAAGTTCACTGTACAACACTTGAGAATAAACTGAACATTGCTTGTATGCTGCCTTTTATAGTCTGGCCGCTAGTTTCACCACCTACAAGCGTCTCCACAACTCTGGATTGCTCTTACATTTTACAACACTGGTTGTTTATCAGCATTTACTCTTTGCCTCATATTCGCAAATACTCATGCTATCTTAGTGGTGGGTGTGTTACTGAGTTAGGAATGGTAAATGTTTAAGAATATTCGCCACAATACTGTTGATAGAATTATTGACGGTTTGCTAAGAGTTTTGCGTGCTTTTTTTAAATTTTTATGAAGAACTATTCGGCGACACAAAAAACTTGCGGTGAGAGAGCGTATTTGGAAATTTCACTCGGATCGTGAGGTAGTAAAACAAAAACAGAAACTTCAAACTTTCAGTTATTAGCCAATGAAACACGGAACAGCTGTTTTGCTTGCAATATTTATATATTCCTGTTCAGCGGAAACTTGTCACCTTTCAAGATTTATCGAGATTTTTACAAAATTCTCTCTTTACTTTTAGTTCTTGCAAGTTTTCTTGGCGAGCGCACTACTGAACTGAAAATTTTGTTCAATTTGATAATAGACGTTATTTGTGAGCAAAGAGCTTATCGATTTTCCTTAAATTTAAGAAAAAGAATATGATTGCAGCTGAAAAAAGGCGCACTCTCAAGGGAAAAAGAACGTGATAGACAGAAAAACTTGAAGCGACTTTACGGTATGAAGGTACTCGTACTCTCCTCCTCTTTTCTCACCTCCCTCGCCTATGTCGCGGTATACTTGAATTCAATACTTGACTAACGTAAAAACGAACTATGGTCACGCCTGCTAGTGCGGAGTGTAGTTGCGTCTCTTGAATTTTTCTTTTTAGTCTTGAGGCAAGACTTTAACCTTTTATCTTATAAAGAGGTACCTAGGCTGAGTGTGTCGAAATGAGTTTGCGGTGAAATGATCACAGTCGCTAAAGAGAAAATATACTTATCAGCAGAGAACTGACAAATGCTTGCTGAAGCAGCATTTTGGTTGAAATCATCAAGCTCTTGCTACTTTACCTTCTCTACCTAAGAAACTACTGCCATCAATCGGACAACTTTACAACTTACTTACCATAGTGGCTGTTGAGCGAAACGTGTCTATCTAGAATCTAGATTAAGTATGGGAGTGAATTGGATGGACCGAGACTTGAAGGGCGTATTCGGCCAATTCGTGGTTGACCATAAATTTAGACTTTTCGACAAGTGCAAGGTCTCAGCAGCGGAGTTAGCTGCCATTACGAAAATGGCTCCAGTCTTGGATGTTGTTGCTTCTATCCCAAAACATTCGCCGAAGGTCTAGGGTACTAGTACCTTATGGTATTTGGCCTTCGTGTTATGGTTTTTAGTCGTCTCTTAAGACAGGCATGCCTACAGCGAAACACTTTCCTAAAGGTTTAGTGTCGGTTACAGTCAATTTGTGGATATGGTTCCGGTGGTACTAGCACCTTCTGATTCTAGTACGACTGCCGACACGTCGTGGGCTTTAGTTGCCACTTAGGACAGACCTACCTTATGGCGGATATATTTTTAACCCCTTACTCGAAGGGGGACTTCGATAGTTTTGCTTTGCGTCAATTGAACAAGTTCTTCAGACCCTTCTAATCGAGTATTGATTGGTTTCTTGACTTAAATTTGCCATAGTGAAGTACTTAAGCGCAATTATTTTGGCTTTGAGTAGCGTTTTACCTCCGTAAGGAACTTGTTTTTTTTTTCTCAATAGATATCTTATAACTGACTTTGGTATTGAAATAACACTTTTTTTTTGAATATTTGCAACAATGATATAATTTCTTTTTTATTAATATATTTTGTCATTCAATGCATTTAACAACAACAGCAATGAAAATGCTCGGTGAAGACTATATATACGAACATGAACAAAAGTGTATATGAATATATATGTACATACGCATTAATGTGTGTTTCTATGTACGTAAGTAGTTTTGGTAAATATATATCTGTATACTTACTGTACATAAAACTATACCTTTTCCAACAGAATTTCTCAGAAAAACTCAACTCAATTTAAAAAAAGTTGGATATGTGAAAAATCTCAAATATATATGTTTCAAAAAAGTTTAATTGCATTTCAAAAACGGTGCAATATATTTTTAAAAAGGTCAGACGTATTCTAGAAGGGCTCAAAAGTATTTCAACAATGCTCAAATGTATTTTAGAAAAGCTCAAAAGTATTTTAGAAAAGCTTAGAAGTATTTTAGCAAAGCTCAAATATTTATCAAAAAAGACGAAATTAAAAAGGCTACTATTGTGCTTTGGAACTTTTTTTTAAATACATTTGAGATTTTCTGAAGAACCTTCTAGCATTTTAAAATACGTTTGAAATTTCTAATATACATTTGAGGTTTTCGAAAGTATTTTTGAGCTTTTTTGAAATACATTTGAGTTAGTTCAAAAGCATTTTTCCAATTTCTGAAGTTGGTTTGAGCTTGTTTGCCACTTTCTGAAATACTTTTATTATTTTCACAAATGTTTGAGCTGATATACATACATTTACCCCCAAATTCATAAACAATAAAAAAGCTTTATAAAGATTTTTGAAATGATATTTCCATACAAGTTTTTAATTATAAGAGGTTTGGAAAACTATTTTACTTATAAATATGGCGTTTAATCTATTAAAGAGTTTGCCGATTTCTAAATTTCTTTTGAGCTTTTCTGCAAAAAACATTTGACGAGTTTGAGATTTTCTGAATAATATTTGACGATGTCTGACTTTAATTTACCCCTTTTTGAAAAACTATTGGAAAAGTCGTTGTATTGTGTAAACCTATGTAAATAACATTCCAAATACACTTAATATTAAATGATAAATTTTGATTTTAACATAATCGTAAGTATGTAGTACAAACCATTTTTGGAACTTTACGCCATTGAAAATTACAATAAAAAAAACATATAGTATGCACATTATAAGGCACCCATGAAAAGCGTTTACAATATTTATCGTTCATTCAGTTAGATAACCTTTGCTCAATGTCCACCAACTTCGCGTAGTTCACGATTACCTAAAGGTAATGGGGGTCGGAAGTTATTTATGACCTTTCCGTTCATTTCATTGCATGGACACTCCTCCTTCACATCGTAACAATTCAAATTACGCATTTCATTCAATTGATCGCGTGACACATCAATGGGAGTTTTGAATACAATCCAAGTAACCGATTCGGAACATGGTGGAGTGGTTAGTGAACCCTCGTAAGTCCAATATGTTGTGGTTGTTGGTAATAGTTTGCCAGGATCGACGGCCGTCGGCAAGGTAACACGATCACCTTTATGTAAAACGAATTGTAAAATATTTGTTATCTTCTCCAATTCTGGATGCGGATAATCGCTGGCCTGAAAATGAAGTTTCAGAAATATATTATTAAAATTCAAGTTCAAGTTAAAGATCGCCCTATTATAAAATATTTTTGAAAAACTGGCAAGCTCCAATTTAATTTTTTTAATGAAATTCATCACTCCTACCTTAAAGAAAACCGCCAGCACAGCTAAACCATCTGGAGCAGATGCTGCTTCACCGAATGTCTTATATTTGGTAGTATTCCAGTGCACGAGATGCAATTCGCCAGCGTATGAGACACCGTCAACGGTATGCTCGGATCCTTTGTCATCTGTGCATCCCCAATGGCTGTGAAATTGTTCCAATTTATAGATATTATTGCCTAAAGGGCCACCACTTAATTCGGAATCTACGCCTTTGACATCGACTCTCCAGCAATAACCTGTAGAAGTAAAAAAGGAAATTTACAATTATTAGAATATAATATAATTTGAGTTTTAGCTCTATCTTATCTTTAAAAACAGTACCTATTCTCAGCTGCTGCTTGAATTTTTTTTTAAATTTTCTTCTCTAAGCCCCCACGAAATACAATTTGGTGTGAAGTAGATTGTTAAACTTTAGATCCAGCAGAGGGAGCTACGTCAAACGGATTTAAATATTTAAATGGATGGTTAGTATTCTTAGAAGTTGCATCACAAAGCCTTTATTGTAGGGACTCGATAACGGCTTATACACAAACGTTGTTGGAAGCTAACTCTTTGACGAAAAAAATTCCTAAAGTGGAACTTTTAAAGGCAAATATCTTTTCTATCTTTGTGAAGATAGGGCAGCCTCCGTGGACTTTCCTTTCTATTAACAGTGTCTAACGTGCAGGTCTATAAAACTCGTAACTGTGATAGGCTTGAAGTTATTTGTTTTGTGCGAAAATAATATATTAAATCCATCCTTCAGAGCCTTAGACGGACTTCAATGCAATGGGGTATTGCTTGATAGCTTGAAGTTGCACACTCTAATTTGCGTCATAAGTTTTTTAAGTTACCTGGATTTGTGAGACTCATAGTGTGCTCAGGGACATATTTCCATTTCAAAGCGGACGCTTTCAGCTCGCTTCCTTTTTTAGCTGTTGCCGGTGTAATGTTTACAGGTGATTGTCTGTGACCTGAAGCTTGTGGAAAATGCTTGGCCCAATGAGCAGGACCTGCAAGAGTTTTAAAAATAAAAACATAAATATTATGATTTAAATTAAACTCTAATTACTATTATATTATAAATTATAATTATGCGCAGTTAATTAGAGTAACAGAATGCCAATGAAACAATCCTTTTAATTTCTGTCTGTATGTATGCCCGCTCATGACTAAATAACTGCTACATGATATCGAATGCTTTTTTTCACCAATGAATTGCTAGAGGTCTGCCTTAAAATATACTTAACATTTTCTCGTTATTTCTGTAATAATGTTTTTATTTCGTGTGGCGAAGTCCCTCACGCCCGCGGCTATCTGTATATAAAAAAAAATGTCATATTGGAAAAGGATCAGGCTTACCCTGTTGCTGTGTTGATGGGACAGAGAGAGAGAGATAATGAAATTAAAGAAGAGTTTGTAGCTAAAACAACAACAACAACTGCAAGAGTTAGAGGAAAAGATTATCGTGTGGTAGAGAGCGAGAAAGAACAACTGTATTAGTTGCCAAGGAAACTGGGTGAAATCGAATGATTTTTCATATCAAAAATATAAGAGATATAATTCATTACTACTGGAGTTAAAATGGTAAAACTTCGTAGTGGTTCTGATTTTGGTAGTTACTTCAGAATATTTAACGATAGAATCAACGAAACTTGGTACAAGGCATATGACGTTTGTGGGGAGTGTAACCATTGAAAATCATCGAAATCACGCCCACTTACCGTCGCTTAACGAGATATAGGCCCTTATTATGAGATAAATTCGTTAATCCATCGTTGTCGAAAGATCTATTCTAATGAATTTTCATTTGGTATTAAGGCGCTCGTTGAAAAACAAATATATATTCATAATACTTTGCATTAGGCGTCCACTGCTAAAACAAGTCGAAAAATATCGGGGTGGGTGTCAAAAGACGACTTTCGGCAGCAATACTCATAAAGTATAAAGAAATGATTTAAAATAAAATTATGTTGGACAAACAATTCGATTTCCAACGAATACGAATTTTACATACACTTTTCGATTTTCGATAAGCAGCGAAGATCGAACATCGAATGCATTTCATAAAAGTAATGAATTCTAGTATCTATACTATTTATTTGTTACAACCACAGCTTGATGTTTACGCCCTAATTTAAGTATGGTAACAACATTCGTTTTTACCGGCAAATAAACAATTTGGAAACTTTTACACCCTTTTGGGTCTTCTAGCGGCTTAAGTTGCAGTTACATTTCATAACCACCAAAATAGGTGGTAACGTTGCGTAACCGCGAGAAATTGCACGTGTTTTGTAAATATTTTGGTTCACAGAAAATACTGCAAATTTTGTACACATACTAGTTCACAATAATTAATAAACAATATAAGCACTTTCTTACATGAAGTTGCGTTCGCGTTTGCATTTTATTCTCTATTGCGCTTTGTTTGTTTTTGACAGCGTTGCCATGTGCCCTAGAATCGCGGTTACATGAACTGCATTGCCAACGGTTACTACCGGTTACCCACAGAATTGACCCGTTAATGTTTGATTTCACTTTACACTTTTTTTATTTGTTTCAATTGGTAACAAAATATTAACGGAATATATCACTTCTATATTTTCACTCATTATTTGACAGAAGATATGAGAAGCTTTCTTCATAACTCAGGGTGGCGCAAAAGTAATCCTCCTATCAGAAAATGCTATAAATTTTGCGATTGGCCCCTAAAGTCAGTTCTGTTTTGACTTTTGTGTAGTAAACACATGCGAAATACACGTTAATAAACAATGTTACGCTACACTGCTCCAGAACGCGGAATATTGCTGACTATTTATTTGACCAATAATCGGTCGGGGCCAAACGGTTACTGTGAATGGTGAGCGCTACAGAGCAATGATCAACGAGTTCTTTTTGCCGCAACTTGATGAATTGGGATTGGAAAACATGTGGTTCCAACAAGACGGTGCAACAGCACACACTGCACGTGCCACAACCGATATGCTGAACATCGGAAGCTTACTTTTACACCACCTTGTATTTATGAGACTTCTCGAAGTACAACGTACGATCTCACCTCAAAGTTACTGGACACAATGTCAGAGCAAAATATACTTTCTCATTCGTTGCTACCACTTATTTACGACCATTGTGTATCAGAAAAAGTGTGATATTTAAGCTTTGAAACTTGACGGACAGACAGCTTAAGATGTCGATTTACAAGCACTTGAATAAGGCGTCGCTTCCGGTGCCAACCGAACTGCTATATTTAACGAGTGGTAGAAAGGGACAAAGGGTGGGACTAAGATAGAGCATTAAAAAATCAGGTGACCAACCCTTGTTTACGCTTTGATGTCTATACCTTAAATAGCATACTTAATACATTTACCACACCTCTTTTTTGTTTTGGAAAATTTTCGTGCTAAAACTAGAAATAAGTTGTCAGAATATAAATTTAAAGCTTAGGTCCGACCAAGCTTTCCTCAAGGGGTTAAGTTTTCTAAGTAGGGATATGCTGAAATGATAGTCATCTTGTTTCTCCTGCTTTAAAGGTACAACAGGGGTGAGAAAGGGATATCATTCATAATAAGCCCAATTTAAAAAATTTTTTCACTGTCAGTTTTGACACACTTTCGTTGAATTTTCTTCACAATTTATATGAAAGTGCGAAAAAACTCACAGTTAAAAATTATTTTGAATTGGATTGAATATTTTTACACAAAAAATGCAATACATTTTTCGTAATAAAACAGTTCACATTGTGACTGTAATAGATTTAAAATATTTAATAAATCAGTTAAAACTTATGCTTTATAATTGAAAAAATAGTCAATTTGCGAATTAATGAAATGCGACTTGCGATTTTTTTTTTAAATATCGAAGAAGAAACTAATTATAAAATACTTATGTGCAATAAATACTGCAGAATGATAATTATCATGTCGTAAATTGTGAATGTAAATACAAATGTTTGCATGTGATAGTCAGTGTGAATTAACATCAAAAAATTAGGTAAGAAAAAATGATGGAAGTGAATCATACTGCAAAGATTTGCACACAGTCGTAAAGAAAACTTTCCAGTAATTTATCTTCTTGGCAATAACTGAAACCAATTGCAAACGTCAAGGGAGGTCACTTCGGTTCAGAATATACTTAAAACAACGAAAACAAAGCACTGGCGGTTACAGCCGAACCTCAAAAGTCCGATGGCGGATTCCAGAATATATATATCTTTTTTCTATTTTGATTGTTGTATTTTTAACAAATTTTCAAAGAAAAAACGTGAAATCAGTGAAAATTGCTAATATTTAAAGCTTAATTACTCAAATTTGTTTTTATTTGGACCAGTCTAATATGCATCAATTATAAAGATATCTTAGTTCCTTATAACTTCGAGCCTATTGTGAAAAATATTGACATTAGGGTATATACCCCAAGTCTGTATAAGATCCCCGCAACTATTTAAAGTAAAGAAGAACGAGTCCGGGTCATTATTTTATGCATAAAAACGTTAACATTGTTGTATCAAACTGAGCCAAAGCAAGGACAACAGGGTTTGCTAGTCTGCATATAAATATGACTGCGAACCCTAATCCGCTTTGAGATGTGTATTGTGTTCCGGTAATAAAATATTTGTTCTATATATGAAAAATATACATTACATCACGTGCTGCAGTGCTGTCTTGTGATTTAGAAGCAGAACAAACAACGAAAGACAAACAAAAGATAAGCAATAAAATATTTAACAATTATGCTACAATTTCCCGCAAATGTGCCTACATATTTATATATACTTGTTTGATAAGAGTTTTCACATGGATATTAGTTTACATTTGGGATCAGATATACTTTAAAGTCTGAACACACCATGTACAACCTCTTTCTCTATTAGACAGAGTTTACTTATTTTGATCATTTAAATGTATATATTTTCGCCAAGAGAAACGGGTTAAGAGAACGCAAATTGACACTGAAGATGGCAGATTACCGTAACCGGGTTATTTCGAAAACCGAAATTGACAAGGGATAACGGAAACGTGCTCGCTCCCATGTCTTGCCGTAACGTCGAGTGCAGGCAAAGTCTTGCTGCTTTCTTTGTGATATCATCTAAATGAGCGCACCGTGTGAGGAGTTTGTCCCAGATTTTTAAAATCCAAGTATCTTGCTTCCGGCGAAATAGGCACCCTTATATCAAAATGAGTGCATCTTAGAGCTTATTTATACCATCTGGTTTGATGAAATTTTTTTTCGAAGCTTCTTGGCAATATAAAGTTACACTGGCCAACAATTGGAAATATATGAATAAAGTGAAATAAAGTAAGAAATGAACAAGTGAAATTTGATTTTAGCGTACGAGGTGTGTTCAAAACGTATCGCGAATTTTGAATTTTCGCTGGTTACGTATACTCGAATTTCGAATTTTTTGTGGCGTTATGTTGGTACTCATGTCTACTCATGTCGACAAGCTCGGCCATTTTGAATGTTCAGTTAATTGTTGACAGCTGCTTTGCTTGCACGTGTTTTGGATCGTCTTCGATTTTTACCTATTCAAAAAAATGTGATGTGAAAAACGAAATTAAGTGCGCGGATGCATTCCGAATGTTGACTGTGGCATACGGAGAAGCTACCTTGGACCGAAGCAACGTTTATCGGTGGTACAAAATGTTCTCAGAAGGCCGAGAAGATGTGCAAAGAAGAACAAAAATTGGCTTTTGCACCACGATAACGCCCCTGCTCACGCATCGTTGCTTGTGCGCGACTTTTTGGCCAAAAACAACACACTAATGATGCCGCAGCCACCGTATTCCCCAGATCTGGCCCCCTGTGACTTTTTCTTGTTCCCTAAACTGAAGAGGCCCATGAAAGGACGACGTTACGCTTCTCTTGACGAGATAAAGATGGCATCGAAGGAGGAGCTGAACAAGATACAAAAAAATGATTTTTTGAAGTGCTTCGAAGATTGGAAAAACCTTTGGCACAAGTGTATAATATCTCATGGGGATTACTTTGAAGGGGACAAATTAGATATTCATGAATAAATTAATAATTTTTGAAAAAACACAAAATTCGCGATACTTTTTGAACACACCTCGTATAAATTGAGTGCACAGTATATGTTTTTCGGAAAAAACAGCAACTAAAAATTCGTCCCATAAAATTAGAGTGTGTTCGAGCTGCGATTGGTGCGACAGTGTTAGCTTTTATGACAGAGCATAACGTTTAAATTCCGCCAACACTGACAACGTCAAGCGCAACATAAAAATTCTCACAGCGCTAAAGAGATGGAGGGATGAAGGAGGAAAGTAAATAAATTTTGTTGCAAATACCATTTTATTATTGTAATATTGTTTACTATTTGTTTTTAGCTTAAAATTAAGCGAAACTGAAACCAAATTATGCGTAAGTGTGGGTTGGATATGGTTGAAGTCTGCAATGTTGCTGCACAATAGTATCAATAAAGGAACAGGGTTGTAATTATTGAGTCGCTTGAACACACCCGTAATCTAATTCAAACACGAAATTTCACTCATTACTATTCAGAGCATGCTGCCTACCTATCTGATCACAGAATATACATCCCACTTGGGCGGCAATTTCACAGGTGTGGTTATCAGTATTGTTATCAGTTATAAATGGAATGAATTATGCAAAAAAATATTGCTTGTATATTATACATTTTCTTCTTAATTGCTTATTAGACGTTTTTTTTGCCAAGCCCGCAAATCAAGCTTCCAAACAGCTCTACATTAAATCGTCGCACATAAATATTCGTCCGGTGGCCCAACTACTTACGGAAGGAGGGGTTGGGAGTTTAGCCAATTGCGAGTTCACCGAAGGTATGTGGTAGCTCGTGCTTCTAATGAGCTTATACTAGAAAGTGTTTTCTAAAACCGTTTATCTCAATTTCATACCAGGGCTGTTTTTATTTCTCATTACATTATACCTACATTATGTAAGTGCTATTAAGATGCTATTAGCTAATGCCATAAGTGATGCAATAAATTAAGCACAATGTACTTTGTAATGTAGATGAACGGTTCGGAAGTCATGACTAATTCAAATGATCACAAATTTACACAGTACTTTGAGTACTCAACAGGAGTGTCTTTACATCATCTAGTGCACGAGACGAAATTTTGCTGCTGCCTTAAGGCGAACCTAATGCAGCTAAGTCGCAATTTTGATTTCGCAATTAGCTAGATGACGTGAATTCTCTTAAGTTCGTTTGGGAGGCACAGTCGTAAAGGTAACTCAGGTAGGTTCTTTCACTGCTGCAGGAAATCGATCTAAGAAATGTCAAGCTAAATCCCAGGTAACTTTTGTAAATCAATGATTAATGTTGCCATATCATAACGCCATAGCCACAACCATGTCCTAGCCATATCCATAACCTATACATTTTTCATTTGTAATTTTTATTATTCGTCTTCAATGTGGTTTGACTAAGCGAGTTATTAGTTGTATAAGTAATTAAATTTTTTTGCATATTCCTACTTTTCATGAAGCTACCTTCTTTTTTATGTTAAGGTACCAATAATCGATGACAATAAATAAGGTTACGAGTATGGCATCTTTATGACTATGTCTTTATGGCTATCCGTCAATTCACTTTAGAACATACGAGTACTCAAATTCTAGTTCATGTCAAATACGTAACAACAATATTGATGTTCAATGTGCAAAAGGCTTAAAAAGTTTATTAGCGTTTCCGAAACTTACCTGGTTCTAGGTTCTAAGATTCACTTTTCGCATTCGCAATCTGCAAGTGGCAGATATCCGGATGGAATTTGAGCTCTGTTGCTCTTTTCCGGCGCTTGGCTACCAACATGTAAACGTTTTTAGAAGCGAGTCACAAAAGTTGCCGTAACTAAACACAGTCAAACAAATGTTTTATTGTCATTACCGGCAATGCTATTAAGACTTTTGGAATGTGATGGCTATCATTTCCGCATATTGAGAATTGTTGTCATTATCAACTAAAACTACTCTATTTTGTAGCGATATTTTTTATATTAAGAAATTTAGAACAAATTCGTTTTCTCTCTCTCTATGGCGCGATATACAACAGGTATATCATCATAAACCTCCTAAGAGATTTTTGCGCCAAGCTTCTCTTCCAATTTCTGGTGTGCCGATTTGAATTTTCCCTACAAATTGGTGGGACCTACAGTTTTTTGCCGACTCCGAACGGCATCTACAAAGGAGACGAATTTTTGCTGAGAAGCCTGTCATGGCAGAAATACACTCGGAGAGTTTGCCAAACCACTGCCGAGGGGCGACCCCGTTTTGAAAAACTTTTTTCAATTCACTTTTGATGTTACCTGTACCAGGGCTCGAACCATGGACCTTCGGTGTGGTAGGCCGGCAACACTACCTTCACACCACAGCGGCCGCCATATATTAAGAAATTTAGAACAAATTCGTTTTAGGCCAAAGTTTTTTAAACTGTGATGAACGGTTTTGAAAACAACTTCTTTAGAGGAAGATGAGTTTCATTGCATTACGGTCCGTTATCGAGGATTAAGATCACATTTTACTGCAGCCCAGATGCTCTTTTAGTAGAGTTGATTTCTGCTTTGAAAAAGCTGCATTAACGTGGTGCACGCCTGAATTGCTGGTTCTTCGACTAAAGGCTGGATCCAGCTTTATTTTCCATTTTTTGGTTTCATCACTGTAAACTGCATGCCTACGCTTATTTTAGATTGGATGTCAGCTAGCCAAGGCTTGCTTAACTGGCTCGAGACTCGTCAGGTGTAGGCTGAGAGGGAAGCGGAGTTCTAAAGTCCCTACATACAGCCGCATTTGATGCACATGTGCCCGCTTGCGTGAAGGTATACTCGTCTAGTTGCCGGTAATGTAGTTATAATATATAGAATATTATTCTAGCATCCAGATGACCACTTATCTAAACATGACTCTCTGTTTTTTTTTTTGTGTTTTCAAAAGAAGAACGTCTCTAGAGGTACATGAACTCAAATCCTCTTAACAATTTTACATGTTCTACGTTACCTATAAAAGATTTATGTTATCTGCCGATGACAGTCCAACTACCCGAACGCAACAGGCCTCGTTCCACACATCACAAATGGTATTGCTGGTGGCAAAGGTTTATAAAATTCTCAGTAACTAATAATTCCTATTTACTTAGTTAATCTATACTTTGAATATTTGGTTTTGCAATATTTGTCTAGGTTACTTAAATAGTACCTTGAATTCTAATTTTTTTGGATAAATATTTGAAAATAAAAAAGCTTCATTTTAGCAGTTTTTAATGAATGTTGGCTAACATAATTGCGATATTTACCAGCGACGTTCTTGTCAAAATAAAAAAATTCTGAAAGCACTTAAGGAGCACTTACACCATGCAAGGTGATTACGTGCTCAAAGCAAGAAAACGAGGTAGCAGAGCAGCGGTTAGTGATGCATAGCTTACGAATGTGACTAACTGTCCGAACATTGTGATAGACAAATGCAATGTTTTATTTTCCAAAAATAACATGGCAAGTCTGAGAGCACTTTTATATATACACACAAGTATAGCAACACCTGTTAAAATGTTTATTTAACAGTTGTCTAGTGACAAAAAAAGTATAAATTCCTACTGCTTAAATATGAACATTGTTTGTACTCATAAAAAACTTTCGAAGTCAATTATGTATTGAGATAAACTTGTATTATTTGATCAATTGGTTTGATGTATAAATGCTGGGGGTAATACAGTGACTAACGTGTAAGCCCGAATACGTAATAAGTTTTATAGTAAATATAACATTTACTTTATGGTAACGACTGGTGGACGGTTAAGGAACTCTTTTTAGTTCCATCTTACGGGTACGGATAGTTTACTGTTTATGTAACGGTTATGGTTTGATTATGGTTCCGGTTGCAATTAGTGTTGTTGTTATGCTTACTGCTGCTTTTACTGATACAGTTATAATTACGGTTATGGCTATATTTATGGATACAATAACGGCTTCACTTCACTTCCCTTCCCTTAACCTCACACTTTAAATGCTTCAGAAATCACTCCATTACCATCACTTTGATAACGAAGCCGGAAAGAAAGCGATCAAAAACACCTCCGCTGGTTGCAATAGTGTTCGGACTTGAAAAGTTTAATAAGGCTGTGTGCCAATCGGAAACATTTTAATTAGAGAAAAGATGAGGTGAACAAATTTTCTATGGTTTACAAATATTTTCAATTTTGCAGTGCCGAATGCAACGGAAAATTTTGACAATTCTTGCTATGTTTCACGTCTTTTTTCTCCCATTATAGTTCCTACTTTTTATAATTTTCAAAATTCTGTCGTTCATATTCACCATGGTAAATGTCACAATTTTCCTGCGCTTTGTCAAAATTTATCTTTTTCATCCATTTGGCAGAGCGCCTAAATGATAGAGCTGACAAAAGCTCTGCTTGGCGAGCATAAAACTTTAAAAAATTTTATGTATAAAACTATAATAATAACATGAATAAACCTGTTCCAAGTGAATTGCTTAAAAAATTCGTACACTTAATACAAAATCTCGTTCGGTATCTAAGAAAAAAGACATTGAAAACGTCAAACTCAAGCAGGGCTTATTGGTCAATGCTGATAAAGCGATTGATCATAAACGCAGGAGCTCGGGTTAGCGTCCCACTCCTGGGACTAACCTTTGAAGAGATGTATCGTGGTTTCATCGAAACAGCTGTTGGTTTGCTTATCCGCTATACGTGGTTGTTATTTTTTTCTCAAATCTGTAATCAATTCTTAAAATGTTTGCACGAATTCAAAAATATATGACTCTCAGTTTATGTGCAATATTTTATTTTTAATAAAATCAACCTACGGCATTATTTTTCGTCATATTCTAAAAATAAATCTTTTAATACAAATTTTAACTAAGTTAATCAAGTTTTTTTATGTTGTCAAATGAAAGAGACTGGAGAAAAAAGTTTACTGATTTCATCACTTACAAAAGTAATGCATCTTTAAAAATAAGTTTGCTTGTTTTTTTTTTCATTTTAGGAAAGGATTTCTTTTTATATAATTTATAATAAATTACTTTTGCAATAAATTACTTCTGTCCACAAAACGCAATAAATTGCAACAACTTTTTGTGTCAAAAGCCGGATACTTGGATTTTTCACATTTTAAAAAACAAAACTATAAATTTAATTAACTAATGCACAAAAACACCGCATTCACAAACGAAATTTTAATTTCAATGAAGCAGGTCAATGTACGGCAAACGACAATGCAAAGTGCCATAATTATAAGACCAGTGGTGGAATGCACTAACTTAAAACGATGCGATTTTTCGAGATGTTCACTAACGATTTTATCGCCTGCATTATCGACTGTGCTATTCACTAACTTAGCTATAATGATTCGGGCTTAGGCTTCCTCATCCCGCGACAAAACGTACACTTAGTACTCAAATGCCATTTATTTTATAGTAATTATATTAATTATTATTATTTTAGTTTTCGCTAACAACCTCAAATAATTTATTGTTTATTTAGCTACACAATAATTCCAAATCCGTATAGTGATCGGTTGGATAAAATATCGATTGCGAATGTCTTTAGAGAAGTTAGTGAACTCCACTTCAGCTCTTATTTATAGATTAAAATTTAGCGTGCTTACAGTCACACAAGGCCTTACAAAGGAAAGTTGGAAAATTTGCACTCAATAGCAAGTCAACATTCAAAAAAGTATAATTTTTACGACACCCTGTAAAGACTGCAAAATGCTCTATGCGCTACTGTTCCGTTTATACACCATTATAATGGGTGAGGCACATATTTTTGTAATGGCTTAAACCAATGGTGCCCAAAGCTTTCTTGTGGTGGAGTAAGTCACAGGCAGAAAGTTTACCTTTGTGTATGTTTCCTTATCAATTTTTCATTGGAGTCAGATATTAGAATATTCTATTATTAAGTTTAATTGTTAGAAAGTACACAACCCTAGGGGAAAAATATTCTACGCAGAGCAAAACAAATTGATTAGAAATTAATATTTTATTTTTGACTTCATAAAAAGTAAAATTTTAGCTTTTAGATTTAATCTAAGAAATGAACTCAACTTTTTAAAAAATTTAAATTAACGGATCAATTCTGTGCGTAGCCGGTAACTTTGCACCTGGAAGATTATCTTACCGAAAATCGTTGTTGTTGTTAACAGTGTCCCGAAATCGTAACCGTTGGCAATGCAGTTCATGTAACCGCGATTCTAGCGTACATGTCATCGCTGTCAAAAACAAACAATTCGCAATATTATAAATAAAAATGAATCTGTGTATCCTTTATGGCGTCCACAGTACTCAACCGATTTTTATGAATTTTTCACAGTAGATTCTTGCGATCATGGGTTAAAGTATAGGCTATATATAGTTTTGGAAAAGTGGGGTGCCAAATTATTTATTTGATGGTAAAACGAAGGAAGTTGCCACACTAGAATTAGGGCATAAGTGGAAAGTTAATTTCTTTCCGTTTGTCCATTTGAAAATAACTGTAAAACTCAGTGCCAGGATACGGCATCATAAGTAGCTTTTCATTCCTAGAAAGTGGAGTTCACCACTTTGTGTATTGAACAGAAAACAATGTAGTCATCAATTATTTATTTTTATTTCTGGATTTTGACTGTTCAAATCACAATAAAAAATTTTCAAAAGAAACTACAAATCGGGTATAATTTCTTAGGGGGGGCAGTATTTTTCAAAACTCAATTTCAAAACGAGTAAACGAAGTAAAGGCAATGAGCAGCTATGGCTTAAACCTAGACATTTAAACTAAAAAATATATTGAGCTATGATACCAAGCACAGATTTTATGCAAGGTTTTTTTTTACACAACAAGTGAGCCAAATAAAATCTAAGCGAATAAATTTGAGAAAAAAGATCTATGGTTCTGACCTTTCCAACAGCATGAAAATGGAAGATCAAGCATAAATATAAGTGACCCGTCTTTAGCTCCTTTTGTAGGATGTCGAAAAAATTGGGTTGACATTTCTTTTCTTGAATACATCGGTTAGTATAGTATAGGTAGTTTTATACTTTTTTTAAACTTAAAATTTTTTTTGATACAGTCAAATATACATATGTATGTATATTTAATACGTATGTATTTGGTGTTGAGGTACTTACCAAAAAGGTCCTATACTTAGTAAGAAATACTTAACAAACGAGTGAATCAGCCAGTTTCTTACAAATATGGTGAAACAAAGGGATTCTTGACTCTTATAAAATGAAACTTAAATATTTATTTAACAAATTGAGTATTTTAAACAATAAAATGACCGAAACGGGCATACATTAACGAGCGCATGCAAATATTTATGCACATTGACGCATATATTAAAGTACGTATCGTTTAAATATGCACGGTGCATGCGTGCATTTTCGTCATAAAACTCGTATGTGACGTATGTATGTATTAAAGTATTTGTATAGATGGACGTTAGAGTGTCTACGCACGCAAAACTTCTAAAAACTGTTTTTTCCCCGCTCTAATAGAGGCCCCATGCTTTTTGTTTAGATTTCTAGGTATAATGTACACAATTTTATTGTATGTAAATACTATCATCAGCATCATATCTAACTTCAATTGGAAACACCAAATGAATTAGCACAGTGTAGCGCCAAAGATTCCTGTTTTGCCCACCCTGCAATTAGGTCTGTTCGATGAACCCACTAGAGCACTCTCGTTCAGGGAAACGCGTTCGATGAACCCTTTTTTGCACTAAGCTGTTCCGAACTGTGTTTTTGTGTAATCACTAACACTTTTTTGCACTAAAATGCACCAGCTTTTTAGCATACTTTCGGCCCATTTTTCATCAGTTTTTCAAATGCTTTGTTTCCGATGGACGAAAATGTTTAAATAATTGAGATTATTTATAAATACATCCAGCTCAATTGCAAATTTGCGCGAATTTAATTGTTGATCGTGGATTTTCACTTTTATAAAGCTGACAATAGCTATGTTCGATGACAAAACTTGCAAAGAACTGTCAGTAAAGTGGGAATGACGTAAATCTCTCTCGAAACGCAAAAAGTAAAAAGGTTTCGCCGAACAGCAGTCAGTAAAAACTTGCAAACAAAATAGCTGCTGCTTTTTTGATTGGTTAATAGCTCAAATTTTTAAATTTTTATTGTTGATTTTCTATGTCACGATCAGCTGTTTTCCACCTACAAGTTTTACTGAGTGAAATTCGCCCAGCAGAAACTTGCAACTCTCTCTCTCAATGAAATGTCAAAATGCGCTCTCTCGCTGCAAGTGTTTTGTGTCTTCGAACACTTCACAGTAAAAATTTTATAACAATTTATAGAATTTTTAAAAATGTTATCCTCACCGAACACAACTAATAGAAAACGGTTTGTTTACTAAAATCAGATGGCTCCCACAGCGCTGTTCTTGTTTGTTGACGCGGTTGCACTAAACTGCTCTGACAACTGTCAAATGCTGTTCTACCCTACACTTTCAGTGCACTCACCGAACAGACCTATAAAGATATCCAAACAAGAATTTGATGTCATGTTGCGTGGCTAAAATGGAGCACCCTAATGTACATAACACATTTTTTTATTGTTTTTGTTGAATTCGGAAGCTGCGTATAACTTGTTTTTTAATCTAAATTTTTAAATTTTTATTTTTTATTTACTTTTGGCTTTTGACTTTGTTTTGCTGTCTTATTCTATCGCGATTGTCACGAACACCTCATACCTGGTACACATACATACATATGTAAGTATTTACACACAACGATTCATGTAGTAAGTTCTTCGAAGATTTCTTTTTACACCTCATCAGAGTGTTCAAAAATCCAAAACATGGTTCAAATATAGCTACAGAGTGATCCGAAAAGTACTTTCAACGATAGTTCCCGCTTTAAATAGTCCGCTGTATAGCTAATAGTGAAAGCATAAGGATCGCATCGGTATAACACAGGGCGGCGAGTTTTATCGAATATTGATAACTGAATACAGAACGAATAAGAGCTGCGGAAGACTGATTGATAAATAGACAAACCCAAGGTTCCAGAGATGTGTACCACTTTCAAGTAGTGAAATTCTCATCCTCTCAGACTATAAAAAGTGGTGCCCGGGCGTTTGAAAGCTATCCGTTGAAAATTAATACTATTACACTTACGGGTCAATTCTGTGCGTAACCCGTAATTTTGAACCTGGAAGATTATCTAACCAAAAATCGTAACCGTTGGCAATTCAGTTCATGTAACCGCGATTCTAGCGTACATGGCAACGCTGTCAAAAACAAACAATGCGCAATAGAGAATAAATGCAAACGCGAACGCAACTTCATGTAAAAAAGTGCTTATATTGATTATTATTTCTTCTGAACTAGTATATGTACAAAATTTGTGGTATTTTCTGTCCACAAAAATATTTACATAACACGTGTATCTATTTTGGTGGTTACAAAATTGTACTAAAACTTGCCGGCAGAATACCAAAAGGGTGTAAAAGTTACCAAACTATTTATTTGCCGGTAAAGCGAATTTTGTTACCACACTAGAATTAGGGCATTAGGGTGAAGTTACATTAAATTACGTAATTTTTACTACGACTTGCCAGCAATTTATAAGCAATTTATCATATTTGCTGCAGTCAGAGCCTGATAGGAGACGCTTGACCTTCAACTCCAAATATTATTATTATTAACGGCTCGATATAGCTAAACGTCTCTTTTTGCATCACCATGTTTTCACGTTATTAAACGTCACTACTTATCATCGCACATCTATTTGATATTTATAACATTTATTTATTTATTTTTCTCAGCTGTTGTCACTTTAATCAAAGGAATTCGAGTGCGAATAGAATAAAGATCCTATAAAAGATTTATCATCTTATCGACATACTTTTAATATCATCGATGAATATTTATTTATTTGCTTGAGCATTCGAATTGATGTGTCAACTTATTAACGCTGTCCATTTAAATGAGATTTTTGATTGCATACGATTATTAATTAAACGGGCATATAGTTTTTGGTATAAGCTTGAGATGTTACGGACCGTCGGTTTTTATTCATTCGAGTCCAAATGTTTTACTGAAAATAATATTATATATGTATAACTAGCTGACCCGGTAGACGTTAATTTGGACTTTCTACCCTTCTCGACACTCACTACCTATGCCTCTGACTCTACTTCTTCATATTTCCCTTCTTCTTCCCACAGGTTTACCCTTATATCATCTACCTCTATATCCCTGTGGGTGACGAATATGTCATTTTACAATTTGAATTAGAGAAATCGGCCCAATACATCAGTTGTTTTGCTCTTACGAAAAATTGGGTTTTAATTTTATATATCGCACCCTAAATCCAGTCTATTTAAATTCATCAACAAATCCGGTTCCGACTTCGTTTCCAGTAAATACTCTTTCGTAACATCTCGAATATGAACACAGATTAGTATGCACATACGTATTTACATACATAAACATATATATATTTATATATATATTTATATAGCATTAGAATAATTGATTTAAATCAGTGATTCCTCAATCTCAAATTTTTGATTGCTTCTGGATGCGTTCAATTAAATTATATTTTGGCGTGAAACTTTTTGATAAATGTTTCAATTGTATGCTAGCCCAAATTTAATGACCTTTTCTCAACGAAATAGAAATGACATCTCGGTCAAATCACTAAAATATTAATTGGAATGCAGTCGGCAGAATTGCTTGTTAAAATATATCCAAATTCGCTTTGGGGTGGGAAGTGTTCCTTCGATACCTGTCCACTTTTCAAGAATATACCTAACTTTAGTACGAGGGTGGTGATACAAGGCAAGTACTAAGACAAAAGGAGGTTTAGTTAGAGTTCCACACAAACTTTTCAATGATTATCATGTTTACTGCGTCGATTTCGCTAATACAAATGTCAAAATAAAAGTCGATGAAAGGGCAATGGCTTCGCGGGCTGGGTAATTTTATACATAAGGTTTAAGACGTTTCGACCCAGCAGGTATTCCGCCCTTGGAAACTGAGGAAAGGCGAGACTCCAACTGTATTAGGGGAGATAGGTATACGTTGATTAGGAGATCCATGTGCTTTCTAAATCACTTGAGAGACAGCCCAACTCGTCTAGACATTTAACCCTTTCGCGGACACACGAAATTTAGAAAATGTTAGCAGAATGACACATGCATTTATAGCCGACGTGATATTTTTTTCTCACTCACAAAAATTTCCGTTATAGTTGAACAAAAAAAATCAAAAAAAAATCGAATTGGGGCACTAACTTAAATTTGATTGCTTCTGCAGTGGCACACAATATGCTACTACATATAAAACCAATGCAGTTGATGTCGCCTATGTCCGACGTGTTTATACACGATTTTTTTCTATGTCGGCATATACCGACGTGTCCAATTTAAGCCATTCGTAGTGTCGGCTTATGACGACGTGTCGTCGAAAGGGTTAAACACAAATTAATGAATGAATGAAAAGTGGTGAATAGCAGCAAGACAAGTAGTTGATACAATCGTATTATTTGTTAATAATTAAAATTGTTTTGTTAGCTCTTTGCAAAAGCTAAAAAAAAGCTCTTCAAAATTGTTGACAATCTCTCAGTTAGCACACTTCAGATTGTAGCCAAGACAGTTTGTTAAGCCTTCCGTTGAAAAGCAAAACTATAAAAGATAAGGACTCGAGAGGTACTCAGAGGGTCTATTAATAAAATATTAATTACCGCAATCCATTTAAGTGCTCTAAGCGCGAGCTCTCATCTGCTTTGCTACTGTTTAAGAAGATTAAAATAATTAGGGGTATAAAACTATATTCGCCGCCCTATGGAAGGTTTTTTGTAAGAAATTTGGACCGACTTCGACTGTGGGGTTAGGTCGCATAAAGTAATTTTTAAACTCAATACTTAAATTTCACACAAAATCAGTTCTTGCTTACATTGATTTATGGAAAATAGTTTTCTTAATTTAAAATTAATATTTCAAGGTTGTATGCTTATTTGAAGAAAAGTTATCAAATTGTATTTAATTATAGCAATCACAACGGAATTTTTCCATACCATAATAGTCAGGGATCAGCGATAGCTTCTTTGTATATACTAGCGAACCGAATGGATTAGGGAAATTGTACTTTGGCCCCTCCTCACCTATTCCCTCCGATCTTCTTATTCTTTTAGCACCAAATTGAGAGAAATGAAGACGGCAACCTCAAGTATGTACATTTTAGGAAGCCGTCTCTAAATTTTTTACTTTTGGGTATTTTAAGTAACATTGGTTGATAAATATTTGGTAGCTGCTCTGTCACGACTACCACTAGTTTTGGAATTATTATCAATTAGCATTGCGGGTATAAAAGAAGTCTTTAATATTCCTACTTCAAAAATTCTCTAATTTATAGTTATGAATAACTATAATGGTAAATAACTTATGCTATTCCTTTTCCTCTTCCTTTACATTTTTTTCTTCACATTTTTCTTTTTCCTTAATCCTATCCCTTTTCAAGCAAGGCTCCTCATTTCACAATCAGAACAAAAATAACATGTTCCCATGTGGTCCACTTAAAAATACTCCTACACAGCTGAAGTCATGTGAAAACTTCTTTCAATCAGCCCAATTCTAGATATTCTCACGGAATAATTTTTTCGAGGGAACAAAAAAATTCCTCCAATTATGTTCTCCTAGGGAGAAGAATAATTGGGGAAGAGGAATTTCGAATTTTCGAAATCAGCTGTTTTGGCAAATTGGCATGGTATACACGGATTTCCAAACTGGCTAACGAAATTTAAAAATGTAAATATTGTGAAGAGTTCGTTTTAAAAAATGTAAAGCAACGTTTAGTGTTGCTTTCATAAGTTTGTGGCAGAAATTAAGCGAATAAGAGCCACAGGAAAATAAACACAGGATTATGAGATAGTACGTATACGCTTGAGTTGCCGCAAACTTTATCTACAACTTTTGTTTGTATATTTAACTTGCTTTCTCCTGTTTGCAGATTTAAAAAGTATTATAAAATAAACAAGCCCGGAACTCCTTACATCGCACACTCAGCAAAAACCGCCATACATATCTGTTGTACATTTGTACTTTTCGATCTAAAATACATCGTATTCTAATATAACATTATTTTAGTTTAGTATATACTTACACAAGTTAATAGTTTTCCTATAAAAATACAAGAAACATTCAATTTTATCCCGCGCTCCTTTCAGTTTAGCTGGTGAAAAATGTCCTTAAAAATGACAGCGAAATCTCCCATTTCCTCAAATTCGTAATAGCTACTTTTCTCCCTTAACTGGCTTTCCCTTTTTCGAACATTATTCAGAATAAGAGGAAAGGGAGAAAGGAAAACATTCCCAAGGATTTTTTATTCAGAATACGAGAAATGGGAGAGGGTAAAAAATCCGTGCCGAATTTTCATTTAGAATTGGGCTGTATAAGTAAACGTATGAAGTAGAAAACAATAAGAAAAGTTATAACAAATCACACAGAGCTTCTTGGGCTATATTGTTAAAGCGCAGGTATTACGAGCATACAAATTGTTAGTGATTAGAGTGCGAGCCCAAATCAGACTTTCGCAAAACAGCCTGATGATAAGTAGTTGCCTATCGTCGAAACGGCTTAAACCCTCAGCTGTATTTGATACTATACTGGCTGAATTTAATTTACGATCCCTGATGTTAATTGTCTCAAGGTGTGTACGAGCATGTACCGTTACCGTACTTGTTGCGATATTTCTGATAAAAAATGTATAATGACAATACTTTTATGTTTAGGAACAATTGATTTATTGAACCAAATTGTTTCTGGAAGATGATTTATCAAATTGTCATTACTGTGATTTTAAATTAATTCCTGATAGCAAAAACAAAAAGGTATTAATTATTGAAATAGATATTTGTATATATATATAAAAAGTTTATATATATATGTACAAATGAAGGCCTTGAGTAATGACTAGAGACGTTGTGGAGTGCAAAAGTATACCTTGCACTTGATTAGCAAAAAAATATAAGTATAATGTATATATGTATGTGATATGTTCTTTGAATAAATTTCTACCTTTCAAGGTGGTATTAACAACACGCAAGTCTGATCGATGGGCGGCATAAGGTTTTGCAAAAATTAATAAATTACATTAAAGGCTTTGAAAATCATATGAAGCTTAAACAAAATTAAACGGAAATTGATACATGCATATCGATGCCCAGTTTTTTTGTACAACAACGTTTTAACAGAAGCCTTATGGTTCAGTGAGTCACAAGCTTCCTGTACTATTTCAAGGAAAAAGCAGAGACCACAGTATTAAAGTTCTAACAAATCCAATTTTTTGTCTGAACTAACCAACAACTCATGCCTTTTGTAATCTGCACCAAATAGCTTGTGGTAGTTATCGTGACGGCCAAAGTCTTAATATCGATCGGACAAGAGTAGAACAGCTGTCTCTGTGCACATTTGTCCTGATCCTACTATACAAAGAGGTAGCAGTAGCATCACCACTGACACCTTGGAAACCAGCGAACCAAGTAGAGTGGAACTATTAGTACTTCATTGATTCCACAGCGTTCCCTGTGGGTTTTCGATATTGCATCCGTTATGACACTCCGATATGACTACAGTACTCTCGCGTACTAGCACCTTCTAACTACTAACCCGACTGTCAATACTTACAATTTGATTTGACAACTGCTGACCTGAAGAAAAAAACATTACATTTCGAATTTGTTTTGGAATCATTCCCACGAACATTCTCGGAGTGCTCATAATTTGGGAGTCCAATATGAGTCCTAAATATGTGGAAAATATGTACCTCAGAAATACGATCATATATAGTCTTTTATGACTGCGGTGTGGTGAAAATTATGAGCCTTATACGGAGAGTGTTTATTTAACAGAGAAACTTTTGAGCAGATATTCATATTGTTTGATTTTGGAAAAAAAAAATGTTTTCCATGAAAAATTTGTATAACATGTCTTTTGCTGTTCCTGACATATGTATATGTATTTCGTGGACGCCATCTCAAGGCATCTGCAACGGAAAAGTGTGTTCCATAAAATTGTGACTATCGATATACAGTACCAATGTATTGATGGTTTTCAGCTCAGTTTTTTTTAACACATGGGAAATATACATAGATGCATCCTTCATAGGTTTTTTCCCAAATATCTTTTAACAAAATTTTGCTAAACATCGCCTCACACAACATTTGCCAAACCACATGCCTGAATTTCAGTTCCAAAAATTATCTTTTAAGGGTCCAAAAAGAGCAGATTGGAAGGGACATAAAACACTCCGAAAAGCTTCGTATAGGAGTCGTTTTGGAGTCCGAAATGTGTCGTTTATAAGGCAAAAAGGTATCATATATGGTTCGCTGGGATAGTTTACAAATAAATTTAAAGAATTAAAGATGATTACAAATTCGTATACGACTTAAGGGCTCACTGACTCACCATCAAGAGGATGCCAACTTAGTTTTCTTCTCTTTGAATATTCATTGGGCTTAAGTTCTTGTTAGTAGAAACCTGTTCCAAAGCTTGATATTTCCAAAGCTGCACAAAGTGCATATGCCACTATGTTTTTCGACTACAAAGCCTTTTACTTTTTTCGTTTAAGGCTATGTCTTTCTGGGCGCTTAGTTGATTGTTGCCCAGTTGAAGTTTCTTTGGATTGACTTACCTAGTCGATCGTTCCAATATTTCTATGATACCCTTAACAATTTCTAAAATTTTATTCCCGCACTACCTTTCAGGAGCGAGTTTGTAAGGCTAGTTGATCGATATGGCAGAAGCAACTAGTTATTCAAGATTCTTTAATTTTGGTATTAATGAATGCTTAACATATCTGCAGTTAGGAACGTATTCCAGCACTTGATTTATAGAGAAATTGTTTAGCACTGGATTTAAACGGCTTATATACTGCTACACCACGGCAACTGTAAAGATTTAAATTTGATGAAAGTGGATAGAGCCCACAGCATTCGTTTAACAGTGGTAAGCTTTTGCTGACTGATTTTATTCTCTCCAACTAATTGATCGTAAGCCATCCATTTAAAAAAAAAATATGCATACAGGTGTATCATCATACAATGGTCCAATTTGTAGGGTGCTGCTTTGAATTTTTTCCTACATATTGGTCGGGACCTACAGTTTTTTGCCAACTCCGAATAACATCTGCAAAGCAAAAGATTTTTTGCTGAGAAAAAATACACTCGGAGAGTTTGGCAAACCACTGTCGAGGGGCGACCCTGTTTTGAAATTTTTTTTTTATGCTACTTGTCCCGGTACGCGAACCTTGGACCTTCGGTGTGGAAGGCCAGCAACACTACCGCCACATCACGGTGGCCGTCATTCATTTGCAGTTGTCAAAATACGGTTGATCCCGTGAATTCGTATTATAAAACTCAATTTAACTGTAAACATCCACAACGGACTTTGAGCTCTACACTCATCCCTTTTGAGTCTGCGGCAACCACGAAAAATATACTCCCTCACATTGATTATGTTTAAGTCACAACTTAGATAATAAGCCAGACCAATTAATTCGAATAAATGTCCAGCTTCTGATAACCTCTTCAAGTTTAAGAATCAATTTGATGAGGTTTATACATACACGTGTACATAGTGTGTGCTTATGTAAATGTATATGCCAATTCGCAAATTGTGTTCAACATTTTCCATTAGTATGCACGGGTTTAACGATAGGTTGAAAGGAAAGATTCCATTTTTAATGCAAATAAGTCGGTCTTATCACACAATTTTTAATGTTTTTGTATGAATGCAAATATTTGTATTTATAAAAAAAATAAGCTTAATCGGAACCGAGCATTAAAAATTGAGCTGCAGTTGAGGCACAGGACCGGGCGATGAGTTATAAATAATAGCTCCAATCCCGTACTTTTCTCACTAAACTAGTAAAACTGTGAAACACTTAAAATTCGAAGACAGCGAGAGAGTAACATTAAAAAATACGGGATTAATTTGTAGTAAAAAATGTTAAATTCTTTGGTAATTTACAAATAGCGGATAATTGATAAATATGTATGGCTATCAATTTAAAATACAAGAAAAATTAAAAATAATAAAACAATTTCAAGTAAATTGTTCCCCACTTTTAAACTGATTCTAGACGATAGGTGGTCCTTTTAAAGATCAAATTCAATAAATTTTTGTGTTAAATACACTACAGCTGATCGTTCGAGAGAACTATTTTACTCTCATTTTTGTGCCTTTAGCAGTCAGAGAACACAGAACGGGAGTGATTTGCTGTAGCTTCTGACTATTTCTGACTGAATTTTTTTTTAATCTTGAAATGAAAAATTATTATTCTTGGCCTTGAGCTCGTTTCATGAATACTTGAAAATGTACAGGCCGTAAATCAACAAAAATTGTTGGTATAAAAAGCAATCTTCAATAACAAAAAAAAACTTTTTTCCAAGATTCAAATCTAGGAAGTTAGATTGAAATCCATCGCAAACTTTTTCAATGTTTTAAATATCTTGGTCCGTACGCCATCTAGTGCATTCATCTTCATTGTCACCCTGTAAAGGAACTATGTATATTCCAATTTCCTAACTCAATGGAGAGTTACTTAAAAGCCTACTGCAAATTTCCTCCATTATCCACTTGGCGGAAAAACAT
Source organism: Merzomyia westermanni (assembly GCA_949987695.1). NCBI lineage: Eukaryota > Metazoa > Arthropoda > Insecta > Diptera > Tephritidae > Merzomyia > Merzomyia westermanni. The sequence goes on from OX465289.1 coordinate 191,289,805, forward strand.
GAAAGCGATCCTATATAAAGGCAGTAATAAAAAGTTCAAATGTTTTTTTAATACCTTTCTTTCAGTTTTTTAAAAGCGCATATAAAATGTTGCAAAGAAGTTTAAACTTAAGTGTGTCAGTCCAAATTGAATTTCAAAGAAAATATAATTAGCAATTGGTGTTGTTATTTTCACAACAAAATCACCCCCGAAGGTTTTGGCGAGTGTGGACGTAGTGGTTTAAATCGGTTCAGAGGAACATATTTTTGATATGAATAAAACGAAATGATACTCATACGCCGTGTTGCCCAAAACAGGCTTCATTATTGATACTAACGGGTCAATTCTTTGTGTAACCGATAATTTTGTACCTGGAAAATTATCTTACCGAAAATCGTAACCGTTGGCAATGCAGTTCGTGTAACCGCGATTCTAGCGTACATTGTAACGCTGTCAAAAACAAACACTGCGCAATAGAGAATAAAATGCAAACGTGGTGGTTACGAAATTGAACTACAACTTAAGAGCCGGCAGAATACAAAAAGGGTGTAAAAGTTTGCAAACTATTTATTTGCCGATCAAACGAATGTTGTTACCACACTAGAATTAGGGCGTAAAGAAGAAATATGCAACTTTTTATCATTATTAGAATAATAGAAACCAAAACCAACAGTTTTAAGAATGTTTGTCGGTCAGTCTGTATGTTTGTTAGCGCATCATTTAAGAACCGCTACATAGAATTAGTTGCGATTCTTGTTGATGTTTTGTTAGATGTCTAACTAAAAGTTAAGTCCCCTTTTACAACCCGGGAATTTTGTATGTACATGATATGTACAGCGGTGACCATAAAAAACTCAAACTCTTTTTATACAATTATGAAAAAATGCATATGCGAAGATACTTGCGTAGCATAAGCCAAATCAATAATACTTTAAAATGTTTTCTGTTTGTATGTTTTTTTGTTTGTACGCACATCACCAAATAGCTATTGCATCAAATCGAATGCTTTTTCACCTGTGTATTGCTGGGAACTATATTGAAACATAGGACAGATTTTGACGTTGCTACTGTATACCTATCTGTTTTCATTTCGCAAAGTGACGAATCCTCGCACAACCATGGGCATCTAGTTATAAATATTTATGTAGATAAATATCGGCGTTTCAAATTTAGATTGCGGTATTTTAACTGATTTCAAATGCAAACAAATTTCTTCATTCTCAGAAACGTACCGCTTGCAACATTTATCTCTCCACAACTGTATTTATCATCGTCTTTGTTTAAGTTTGCTTTCTACGCGCCCAACGCAATTTTCGTTTTATTTTGTTTACATTTTTTCTTTCTCGATTCATAGACAAATAAAAATAGCAATATGTTTGAACCTGTTTTGTTTTGACTAATTAGTATAACTGTATTCTCGTTTTCTTCAGTTATTTATTTGTTTTCCGTATAGATAAGTGTGTAACACCTGTAAAATACCGTTTAAAATTATTCTGTAAGTCAATAGAAACGGAAGCAAAGGTTACAGTCATTGTCAACCGCACTTTTAGTCACGAGATATATTTACATAAACAATCGACCCTGCAGGGAAATCAGTTAACTATAAGTCGACTACTAGTTCACTATTTTTCAGCTAGCTTTGTCTTTCCCTCAACTACTTTACATTGCTTTTAGCTGACTGCTTTTATATGGCGATGGTGCCGAAAAAATGAGGGGTTTTTAAGCTGACTACAAGTTGACTACTTTTATGTTGACTTGTAGCCAGCTCAATAATAGGTAATTTTTGGTACTTTAGATTCCCATACTTATTAGTTAAATAGTTAATATATAAATTTTAAATATATTCTGGTTAATGTGTGTTCATGTGTATCATGCATAAATCTGTGGATGTCCTGCTCTTAAAACATGTTCAGAAACCAATGTCTTAAGCCATAACCATGTTGAGCCATGCAAATTTTTAATGAAATGGAAATATGAAATGAAAATTTATTGATTCTAATGAAAAAAAGTGACACATAAAGAAATACAATTGAGGTTTTTTGCTAGCAAATATTTATATTTTTCGATTGAACACTTTAAAACCAACTAATAGTTAGACTCAATAAGGCGACTAAAAGTTAGCTAGTATAGTAGTCGGCCACAGAATTCCTTATAGGGGAACGTACATATATATATGTATGTGTGTGTACATTAGGATGGGCAAACATTTTGCTATTCGTGCATTGCACAATTAGACACAGGATCAATGAACTACGTAACTACCATAGGGTTGTTGGTAGCGTCAAAAACAATCCACGAAGGTTTTAGATAGTAGACCCAACATGACACTCCTTTGCCGGATATGGACCCGGTGCGACCATGTTCTATCATATTCGTGTCAACGACTTAATGTGATACTTACATTGTTCATTTTTGTAGCCTTATTACGAGGGCAGATTGAACATTTAGTGAATTTTGAAGCAAAAACAATTTTAGTTTTTTAGCAAAAAAAAGCATTTTATTTTTGAACGTAATCTTCTTTTAGCTCGATACATTTAGGCCAGAGTTTTTTAAATTTTTGTATTCCTCCTAAATGATGGGAAACCCACTTCCTTGATTTTTCCATGGTTTGAATTGAAACTGACCCCATAATATTTATCCTTAGTTTCGCTTATGGGCTTTTATACGGAAAAACTATGCAGCACACAAAATTCATCTGCCTTGTTTATTCGAATAAATATGTTTTAATATTTAATATCTATAAAATCTGTAGTCTGTATTTTTGTGAAGATCAATTTGGTAAAAATTATATTTCATCTTGGATTTTTGATATGTTTCAAAAATTTTAATTTTAATTCTTTAATTGTGTAGCTGAAATATTTTAATAAATATTTTCCAAGAATCTTTTGTTTATACATACATTATTCGTTTGTGTATACAATGTAGGTATCCGCCATTATATAGAAGAAATTAGAAGCAACATAGCAAAAATTGGACGAGAAGCTCCGCCTTAATCACCTTATATAAGTTAAAGTGAATTCAATTTAAAATTACTACTCGTCAAAACCTAAAAGTGACGGATTTATCAAGATGTGAGGGTTATCTTTAAACCGGGATATTGCACCATTCACACTTCGCAATAAGCGATTGTTGAAACGTGGGTGCGATCGTCCACTGCCTTTCTGAATATGAAATAGAAAAGAAAAGAGAAAATATTAGCAAAACCTCCAATCAAGGTTTTACTTGCTGCATATTTCTTTTAAAAAAAATTTCTAAGAAGTTCAAAAAGCGCGGTCTTGTAAAATTGTTTACTTAGAACGATTGCAATACTAGGCCATGGAAGCTATTTGCTTTGTGTTTTTTAACTTAGATTATTTTAGGACCCGTACGCAAGCTTGTTTAAGTTCTTGTAAGAAAACTTTTAGACAACACCTGAATACAATATTGGCAATATACTTTTTTGGAAAAAATACTAAGATAGAGTGCTCTTCAAAAGTTTTGTGAAATAGCTAAGCTGTCATTCATATTTTAATTATTCTGCCTTCTTATATAAAGCGATCCCACCTAATGTAGGCACGTGACATACACAAAGCTCATAAAAACATATTTGCTTAAATCGGGTTTATGCAATGATCGGTACTTAATACCATAGAAGTGAAATCGCCTGCAATGCAGCGTGCATTATGCGCCTGTCTGACTAAGAACCATTGGAACGAACAAAATAATAATTTTGCACAAACGCACGCGCAACTTAAATGGTGCAAGTTACACACTCGTAGGTACATACAAGTGAAAAGTGTGACATGTACATACAATAGTTATAAGATAAAGTGCAAGTGAATGTCTTTTTTAATTTTTTCTCTTTTCTTATTGAGAATTGATTGCTTTAAGAGCTTACATGCATATTTATTAGACCGTTTCAGAAAAAAAATTCAAGAGCTCAAAAGTTCCATTTAAGCTAATCAAGCCTGAAATTGCAGGTGAAAATTTGAATTAATGAACGAGTCGAGAATAAGTCAGCTGGCTGATTTGTGAATTAATTTAGTTATGTGGTGAAACTGAGGAAGTAAAAAAACTGACAACTAAGTTTAGTCGAGTTGGTGGAACCGCCTCATAGAGTGTGATCTTTGTTTGTCGAGAAAGGGCTTTTTATGGCTATGTTATGAATAAGTGAGCTATTAATATATAGCAATGACGAGAACTTCGCAGCATCTCTATAATGGGGGCTTCGTATTCGAACGGAAAACGTATTTGCTTTTCACATTTTAAGTAAATTAAGCTTTGCCTTTGCAAATAATGGTAATTGTTTCCTTTAGCAGACAACTGCTAAAACACGTCCGAAATTATCGGGAAAGGTATCAAAAGACGCGTTTTGACCTCTGTAACAATAATCCGGAAGCGGATTTTCGAGTTTTTGTTTCAGTAAAGAGATATTTGCAATCAAACTTGAATTTTTTTTGTCATTTTCATGTGGTGGTTGTAATCACAGAGATTAGGGTGTACAGAAAAGTACAGAAGTGTGTTCTGCGCAGAAAGACTGTGGACCGCGTAGCCGACCGCCTAAGAGTTATTTTTTTGAAGCGCGCCCGAAGGCCACCTACGCAGAAATGTGTTCTGCACATAAATACCTTGGATCAAGCCACCTATTTGGGATCGGACCTGGGCAATTTTTGGGTTTTTTGAGAATAACTTTTCACTGAAACAAAAAATTTTAAATCGGCTTTCGGATTGTTGATACCGCAGTCAAAACGCGTCATTTGATACCTCTCCCGATATTTTTGGACGTGTTTTAGCAGTTGTCTCCTGAAGGAAACAATTACCCAAATAATTTTAGGAGATATGAGTGATACTAGTTTAGTAGTATAATTAAAAAATTTTTTTTAAAACGTAGTAAATCTGCTACCATCGTAATGAAGCTCTAATCCTGCTGCCAACACTAATTGCTTATCATGAGCTCAGCCCATATTTAACACTAAAGTTTTCAGACATACACGAAACTTCAGCTTGTTTGGAGGGAAAATTTATCATTTTGAATTTTTTCTCCGAAACGGTTTACTAATATTTTGCGCTAGTGGAACAAACTTATGCATACATACATATGTATATACATACTTACATACATATATATGTAGATATGTCGATCTACAAATGAGACACTTGACTTACCATTTTCTTCGGTGTATCCCCAATGTGAACTCATATTGGACTTGGGTGTTGTGTTGTTGTGGGTGTGTGGAAATTGAATTAAAAACTTTTAAAACACTTTCTCAAGCCGAAATTTAACAACAAATAGTTTAAAAAAAATAACTAGTTACAACAAAATTTAACGGCAAAAAGTAACAACAACAAATTAAAACATAAATAAATAACAAAGAAAAAATTGAATATGTGAGTTTTTTGTGTTTCTCTTTGATACGTTTACTGGCGGTTTTTTGAGAGCCGCAAAAGCAATAAATTGAATTGGCAATTATTTTATGCAGTTTTATAGAAAAACACGTTTGAGTCTGATGATGATGAGAAACCGTGATCAATGGAAAGTCAAAAAAAAAGTATATATACAAATGTGTATGAAGTCAGCGCGCGTACGGATGAGCGCGGAACACACGATTGCTGCTAAAGACGTCTCACACGTTTGTCTGTCTAAAGAAGACTGTTGACTGCTGAATGACTGAGTGTTGAGGGCTTGTGAGCTGGTTGTATGCTGTCTGTTTGTACTGGAAGTGAACCGAATTTAATTTAAGCTAGCTAGCCAGTCAGCCAAACAGTTCGCGAGCCCGCCAGCCAGGCAATCGGCTATTTGGATAGTCAGATAGTCTGGCATTCGTACGGACACCGAAATATGTACATACGTCGACTTGCAATTTCGAACGATTTCAGAACATACGAACGTATGGTACAATACTATTAAAAAAGCCGCAAAAAAAAAGACATTAGTGTGCCCCCAATTTTTTAATTTGTTTTTGACTTTGATTTTTGTGCTAAAAGATATATTTTCTAATTAATAAATAACTCGCTCGGTATGTTGGGGAGGTACTCTGTCTTATTTTGTCTTAGACAAGGGTAGTCGTAGAGCGAAGTGTGGTCAGAGAGACAGTTTAATATTACAAGAATTACTACTTTGATTTATTTTGTTTTGTTGATTTTCGACAGGGTGGAAATTTGATGTATATTGGACGATTTTCCGTCATCCCTTGTCAAATTTGGTTTTGTAACAAACCGGTTTCGCCGTTCCGCCATCCTCAGTGTTTAGTTTCGTAAACGTAGAATTACTACTTTCGCATCAAGTACTCAAATTGGGTGCTGTGCTACCGCCGCCAGGTGAAATGAACATAGCACCAGATCGGCGGCGAGTGGAGCTCATTTAGAGTCTGAAAAATGCTATATCTCAAAATTTAGTTTGACAAAAACTGCCTGTCTCAACCTAAATTCAATACATTTTCAGATGAGATAGGACGCTCCTCCATAAAATTCTGATATAGGTTCTTGACAAACATTCTGAAATACGGTGATCTTTCACTCAGCCGTCGATGAACTTTTTTACCTCTCTTTTATTTAGGGCTGCAACGCGCCTCTCTCAGAACTGACTGACTTTAACGCCTAGCGAGTTAAAGATCACAATGATTTGTTCCTTAATTAAGACCTATTGAGTCTTTTAAAATAACAAAAACAACATGCTTATTAAGCACTTTCTTTTAGACTGACACTGTTCGGGGTAACCTACACTTATTTTAAGAAGAGGCTTCTCCCGGTACATAATAAGGGCGAACGACGACTTCTGACAACATAGCAAATAAATTCCATAACTGCAACTTTTACGCTATGTTTAGCCAGAATAATACTGCACTGAGTGACCTTATGAAGCATACATTGAGATTGCAGACTTTTTGGCGAATGGCCACCGAATACGCGACCTGTCCTCGGTATCGACATATGCAATATATGTAGATCCTTCTCATTCCGTAGCATGCGTTTAAGTCAAGTAGTTGAGTTACCAGATCATATAAGTACATTGCAATCTTCAGTTCACTACCATGTTGCGCAGTGTGTTCGACTTGGCAAATGGTCCGTGATGTGGAAAAATACTGGATGATCCACCTAATACGAAGTTTAAAAATTGCTGTCAACTCTGCAGGACATGAGGTGAGGGACTAAATATGGGCTTGCCTAATTTTACAAGAACCTAAGCATTGCTACTAGGAGCTTGTCCCTGCCGGTAAGTTCTTGTTTATTCCAATGGTAATGTATATGTTGATAACGACAATAGCCCTGACAATTATTTTGCGATATTTAACCAGTGTCCTGCTGCACATTTCGAATTATCTCGTTATTTCGGCTAAAATTAATTAATTTATTAATTTGAACAAATAAAAAAAAAATTCCCAACATTTTTCAAGAATTTGTGCAAAATAAGTTCGACGGCTGAGTGGAAGATTATACTATTTCGAAATATTTTTGAAAAACTCCCTACTTCAGAATTTTGTTAAAAACGCCATGCCTCAGCATTTGATAGAGCGTTCTCAACCAAACTTTTAAATTTTGTTGATAAGAATTCTGAGATAGGTAATTTTTTTTAAATATTTTAAAATAAGGTGGGTGATCGTCCATTCAGCCGTCGATTTACAGGCTGGTATATTCTTATTTTCGCATCACCCTAATATACATATTTATATAATACACTCATGCTTGCATATGGGTGTGAGACTGTACACATGTACATACGGAAACGCGGGCGAATAACCGAATGACTGACTGCTTTTACCCTCTGCGTGTAACCGACATTGTCATTAGCACAACGCGCAGCAGCAGCGACTTGTTTACAAACGCATTCGGTTTTTCTGACACTTAGTAAAGTTTGCATATTGGGTATATAGGTTCGTTAGGGGGCAATAAGCGCCAAATTGATAGCAGCGTTTTACGAAATTTGTGTTTGCTCATTGAGAACATCGTTGACAAAATAAACGTTGTTAATTTTACCTCCAACCACTATGAGAGAGCAATTTTTGCTTTTAATTGTCAATACCGTTTACGAATTAGATATCTGCTTGATGTTATGAGAATTTTCTCCTAGTAGCTCTATTGCAATTCTTATCATGTCATATTTGGGAGATTGGATACCACTGCTAGATACATTTTTGTTTTTATTTGACACTGAGGGCGATGTACATATTTGCAAAGGGGTGATGGCGATAATTGTGAGAAAGAAAGATTAAAACATGATCCCTGTTTTTAGGAACGTTGTGTCTAATTTACGATTGAGGAGTTCTTACGGAGCATCTCTTCTCTACTCACCCTTAGAATGAGTAATCTTTGAACGAGTAGCGTCCGAATAAAATCTCTGTTAAGAGCTCTAGTACAAACAACAATACATTGTATTGTATTGTAAAGTTGGAGGAATTATTGCCAGAAACCAATTCCTACTGCAAAGGCAGATCAGAGAAGAGAGCTCTGGTAAGCTTGGTACTGAAAGTACGTCTGGTTGAATTTATTCATAGACCTCTGATTGACAAAACTTTAAACATTCGACTCCCTTTTTGAAATTTGTGTAAATTATTAAAAATGTTTAGGAAGCCCTTACCTTTCAGGCGTGGGTTAGGGGATTACATTATCTTAGCGGTAAGGCATGCCAGTCGTAAGAGGCGACTAAAATTCACGACCCGAAGATTTGAGTGGTGACACAAATCGTTCCCACAGCAGTCGTACAAATACCAAAAGGGGATTGTTTTGCGGATACAACAACAATAAACGGAGCATTATAAAATACTGCAAGTTGGTGTGCGAGTGATTTTCCTAGCAAACGTGTGACAGGCCAGCCAATACGTCGGAGAAGCTGTTTAAGTCATCAGGAACCCCTTAGCTGTGTTCGACTTTTATACAGAAGGTCCTAGGTGCGATCATTGCCTACAACTCCTCGGACTTATGTTTCTCAAAAAATATTAGATTAATATAAGATTGAAGACCGACCGCTCAACCATGCTGATGTTGCAACATTAGGGACCTGCTTTCGACACAGTAATTCATGCGTGGCTTCTAGAGGACAGCGAAAGCTCCAACCTACCACCTTAGTTTAAAAAATGGACCTGATAATATCATAGTGTTCACCAATCGTGCAAGAACTCTGGTTTTTTTCTCTGTTAAATTTTCCGCCACTCTCTTACGAGCCATCCAAGATTTGTTACACTCTTACACATATATCATCAACAATCCCAATATTATGGGTACAACTTTTCACACGCAAATGGCTGTGTTCACGACCAAAGAATCAACGCATCCTCAAGCCACTGGCAGGAAGCATTTGGGGTTTGTAAGTGGCTTAGTGAACTTGCAGTGGTACCATTGAACATTTCTTTCCGTAGAACTAATTCTACTTTTCCATATTAAGGTGCGACACCAGCCGACTTGTACACGATCTCAGTAACGGGTTGTAATTGTCTTTTAAACTGTAATATTCCATTTATTTTCACATTAACGTTTCAAGTGTGGCTTTATTGAGAAATGTGAAATGTGTTCTCCCAGCCACTTAAAAAAACCACACACTCTCTTACTTATGTAGGAAGACAGAACACGTGTGAGGAAATGTACAAACACGCGGGTGTGCAACTTCAAATATAACGTGAATAATTCCTTTTGCGGTTTTAATTTGAATTCAGTTTTTATTTAGAATATGATCAATTATATATGTATTAATACGAGTATAATATAAGTAAGTGTGCAAATACTGTACCTACATGCAAAATGAAGCAGCAGAACCGCGTTTCAAACTTTGACAAATGGCACGGTCACTGCTCAATACAGCAAGATGTAACAGTATGATTACAATCCACCTTCCAGGGCTGTGCTGAGAAAAAGGTTTCAACAAAGTTGAGTGTAGGCTGTACCTGAGAAGAGAAGCTCACTTGAAAAAAGGTCCCTCAGATATGTTGCTCGCTCTTTTGCTCAACGAACACTAACCTTATGGGGTTCTAAAAAAAGAAAAAGAAATTTTTTGAGACCCTGGTAAAACAGCTATGCGTTTAGGTCATTCTTATCAAAACGATATATTTTAGTATTAATATTAATGACAATGATATACAAATGATATTTAAGCCTATATTTAATTTTTTTTTAAATTGGGTTTAAATAAGGTTGGATAAAAACTAAAATTGACATGATAGATATATATATATGTATGTATGTACAAGGTGGCGCAAAAGTAAGCTTCCGATGTTCAGCACGTGCAGTGTGTGCTGTTGCACCGTCTTGTGGGAACCACATGTTTTCCAATCCCAATTCATCAAGTTGCGGCAAAAAGAACTCGTTGATCATTGCTCTGTAGCGCTCACCATTCACAGTAACCGTTTGGCCCCGACCGATTATTGGTCAAATAAATAGTCAGCAATATTCCGCGTTCTGGAGCAGTGTAGCGTAACATTGTTTATTAACGTGTATTTCGCATGTGTTTACTACACAAATGTCAAAACAGAACTGACTTTAGGGGCCAATCGCAAAATTTATAGCATTTTCTGATAGGAGGATAACTTTTGCGCCACCCTGTAGACCAAATGTGACTTGGGTTAAGCTCAAAACATTGGTGCCGTTGTCGTATCGCTATAGTCGTATTCTTAACGTAAGAGAAACCCAACATGCAATTGGTCGGTAAGATAACTTTACGGATAGCGAATGACTATAATATATATATATATATATTCAATAATTTGGATGTTTTATGTCCTCACGTTGAATATTGCAGTATTTTAATTTGATTGTTTTATTATTGCATACAACGCACCCTGTGTGGTTGCTGAGTGTGTGCAGATTCGGAGTAAGTTGCGCTACTAGTAGACATATACTATGATTGTTTCATTTTCCGAAGGGGTACAAATTATAATTTTTATATTTTTGGATGGTACAAATTGAAAAGAATCTATCTCCATAATTTTTTTTTAGAAAATAAAACATTTTGTGCCAGCTGTAAATGTTTTTCAACATTTGGGTTTTTCGTAATTTTTGCCATTATCCGAAATTATGCTACACCTATTTTCAGATAGTACAAATTCAAACGGTCCTAATAGTATGTGATTTTTCGATGAAATAAATAGTTTTTGTGCTGGGGTCAACGCAATGATTGTTTCTCATAATGTTGGTTGAATCAGCTGATTTATAAGGTTATCGATAACGCACCAATATTTTGAGCTTTAACGCCTTTACAGAAATTTATAGCTCACTGATATCAAAGGTCAAATAGAAAAGCCTCTTTCTCCAACAAGTAAACATTCGATACCATTTTAAAGATTTCTTGATGATAACACCTTTATAAGTATTTGTTCAAATCCTAATGCTTAACCCAACCTTTGTATTTATTTATTCCAAACTTTAAGTGACTTGTAATTGATATTTGAAAACATTCTCCTCGATGTCTTTTACAGAATACCAACATCATATGAATTCACAAAGATTGTATCTAAAGAAAATCCTCAAAGTAAGTGACTTGAGATGAGACTGAATTACAAAATACAGCTATTGGTTAGAATCAGAATTTCAAACTTTGGATAAAGCACGAATAGTGGGAAATATTAAACCATCAATTCGCGGGTAGGTAATCACCACTGGGGAAATTTACATTTAAATCGCGAGTTTTAAGGCTATTCGCACATTTATGTTTATGTAACATTCACAATAAAACATTTTTGTAATACCAACTATAACTGTTTGAGTAAATATTTAGCTAAAACACAGTGAATTCAAGCATTTTACATGCAGGTACAATGGTGAATTACCTACCATCGCTTTGACAGCTTCCACTTGCATTCGCTGTTGGACCTTCTTATAGTTATACGTTCCTTGTTTTGGATAAATTGGCGTAATTTCGCGCCTTTGTTATCTGAGTGGTTCACCAAGCTTCGGAAGCTGTAACTCGAGTGCAAAGTCAAAATTAAAAAAAAAAACTGTTCAAAACATTCTTATACCTAATACACTTATTACATAGTAAATATTTTGGCAAATTTGTATGTTCATATGTATGCATCTACTATTTGAGTATTCCTTTTTTTTAAAAAGTGTCACGTTGTCATAGTTATTCTTAATCTTGTTAGCTTTCATACCCAATTTGCACACAGCTGAAATTTACTTACATAACCCAGTAGAACCAGGAATACTGGTTTTATTAATCTCGGAGTACTCCCTTGAGAGTATTGGATTACTCCCTATACTTCTGTGTATTACCATATAATTTTGTGTACTATCTTTTAACATTACATGACCAAGGAGGGCGCGTAATAGAAAAACTCTCTTCTACCTCCTAAAAAACAATAATGGAGTTTTAGCTGTTACTTTATTATGAATCGCAATTGAGTAGTGGGAGAGTTTTTGGAGAATTTTAGAAGACCTCCCTGGAGAGTAATGAGGGAGACATTTCATATTCCTCCTAAAAGGCCAACGAAAGTTCTTTGTAGAATCATGCCTCAATCCTTCTATGGAAGCAAATAAAGGCATGGAAGCAATGCAAATACCTCACATACCAGCAAAAAGGGATAAGTTATGGAAAATAGCACAAATAACATTCATATAAAAAAATTCAACAACCACAAATGGTATTGAATCTGAATTAAATATTTTACATATTTTCTACGATTCAAACTTTTTTCTTTTGTTGACAGAGAAATTCGGCTTACTCAAAAAGTTGTTTGCAGGAGTAGAAGTTGGAGAAATCTCTACTTTCGCCCCAAAAATATATAGAAGGAAGTAATCCTTATTGTTCCAAAAGGATGTCAAAGGGAGCTCTCCCTTATTCATCGCTTGGCGAGATCTCGCTTCAAGTTCTACTGGGAAATAACATGTACACAAATCTGAAAATGTCGCCGATACTCATAAACAGGTAAATTATTTTGCTACGATCCAATTGACAACTGCATCCTAATGTAATATGTCAATTTCGTCAAATTAACATTGTTGTTCCCTTTCATTTGATTGCGTTAAATTCATCAACTTAACCGTAATTTAACACTGTAATTATTTGTTTATACATAGCTATGAATTTATATAGTATGTATAATATGATTGTTGTGCACTAAATTAATCAAACCGATCTTAATTCTCTGAGCTAAAGTATGACAAAAAACGGTGACCATCCCCATTGTTTTTACCGCTTCATTCAGATTTTTCCAGCTTAAGCCCTGAATAATTTGTATAATCAGAAAAATAAATTTTAAATGGTAAAAATTTAAGTAGCATGCCTTTACTAACCAGCAGTTCTTAATACAGGTGAAGAAGGTAATAGTGGATTTGAGAGAGGAATATGTGTCGCACACCAATACATAGCCGAACAATTAAACTAAAATCTTAAATTTCACGTTTAAAATTTGTTTGTTACTGAATGAAGGACGATGCCAGTTTACAAAAGAACGAACCTAATAACAAAATCCAATCTTTTACTTTTCTCACTAAAACTGGCAACCGCTAAAAGTTCGGAATTAATTTCTAGTAAAAAATTTAACTTCTGTCAAATTCATTGGGATATTAGCTGTGTTTGGTGACAAAACTTGCAAACACTTGTAAAGAACAGTCTGTAAAGTGAGAATGACATAAACCCCTCTCGAAACGCCAAAAGTAAAAAGTTTTTGCCGAACAAGAGTCAAGAAAAACTTGCAATCAAAACAGCTATTGCTTTTTTGATTGGTTAATAGTACAAATTTTAAGATTTTTGTTGTTGCTTTCCTATCAGTTTAAAATGCTATAAAAATCAAAGTGAATAAACAATTTCAACGAAATTGTTCCACGTGTATTTTTAAACGCATACAAGTTGTTGCGTGGTCCTTTTAAGGGTCAAATTTTATAAATTTTGTTGCCAATTATTTGTCAAATGCACAACAGCTGATAGTTTGACATAAAGGGTGTTTTTTTTAGGGGTATAGAACTTCGAATTGAAATAAAACACAAGAAAATCATTTTAAGGTCCAACAATTTGGCTTAATTGGCAGGATAATTTTATGCCATTGATGTTTAAATATGATTTCGGGCATGTGGCCGCCGCGGCTGGCTGGAATAAAGCCAATTCTACAGGTCCAATTTTCAACCACTTTTTCGAGCATATGGGGCCGTATGTCGACAATAACGCCACGAATGTTGGCTTCCAATTCCCCTAACGTTTCTGGTTTGTTGGTGTAGACGAGCGACTTCACATATCCCCAAAGAAAATAATCCAATGGTGTCAAATCACACGACCTTGGTGGCCAATTGACAGGTCCATTCCGCGAAATTATGCGCTCATCGAATGTTTCCTTCAATAAATCGATTGTGACGTGCGCTGTGTGGCATGTAGCGCCGTCTTGTTGGAACCACAACTCATCCACATTCATGCCATCCAATTCGGGAACAAAATAGTCGGTTATCATGGCTCTATACCGGTCTCCATTAACGGTAGCTGCCTCTCCAGCATTATTGCGGAAGAAGTATGGCCCAATGACTCCACCAGCCCATAGAGCACACCAAACAGTCAGTTTTTGTGGATGTAATGGCGTTTCAAGGGTCTCATGTGGATTCTCTTCACTCCAAATGCGGAAATTTTGCTTGTTGACGTAGCCATTCAACCAAAAATGAGCCTCATCACTGAACAAAATTTTGCGATGAAAATCAGCATCGAAATCAATCTCATTTTCGGCCCATACACCAAAATCACGACGCATTGCATGGTCTCGCGGCTTTAATTCTTGCACAAGCTGGATCTTGTAAGGTCGCAAGCCAAGATCTTTGCGCAAAATCTTTCATAAAGTTGATGGACAAAGCTCCAATTGCTGTGCACGGTGGCGAATCGATGCATTCGGGTCCTCTTCAAGACTTTGCTCTACAGCGGCAATTGTTTCTTCGGTGCGCACTGTTCGACGTCTCTGCGGATGCGTATTATCACATAGAGTAAACGTAGTGCGAAAACGATCCATGGTTAACCGAATTAATTGCTCTGATGGACGATTATGTCGACCATAAAATGGACGGAGCTCACGGTAAACTTCGCGAACTGAACCATTATTTTCGAAATAAATTTGCACGATTTGCAAGCGTTGTTCTTTTGTCAACTTGTTCATGATGAAATGGCAAACCAAACTGAACATAAATGACATTAGAGTTGCCAGATTTGACCACAAAATGCCAGTTTTATCTCTATTCGAAAAACAAACCTGTAAAAAAACACCCTGTATTTACCAGAAGTAGGCAGCCAAAATTCTTTGGACTAAAACTTGATACTTTTGACTCCCGTTTCTGATTAGAGTTTTACGTCATTCTCTCTTTGCTGACAGTTCTTTGGAAGTTTTGTCGCCAAACGCAGTTATTTTCATGGGTGCTTTGTAGCGATTTAACATCGAACAAGAAATAGTAAACAAATCAACCATTATTTTTCATTTCCTCATTAAGTTTTTAGTTTGTCTTTTAAAAACTCAATACGAAATTTTTACTATTTTAGAATAAAACCGAATTAGCCCTTTCTTATTGACTGTCATATAAAATTTCCGATTGTTTTTAAATAGAGTCAATCAATTTTCTGAATTGAAATTGACCATCCTTAAGTCCAATTGCCGTTTTTTAAAATCAAATTGAGTATGCTGCAATTCGGTCTACGCTTGATAAATTTCTGTTGACTACTTCTAACATCCAATTGGCCTGTACGAACTGGAAATGGTTTATTAAATAAGTAAGAAAGTCTAACGTAAAAGGTTCTGAAGTTATTGGCAGTCGAAATTTTTAAATTTATATAAGCGGCGTTACTCTTACTTTCCAAAAGTTTAAAAAAAATTTATTAATGGGAGTTTTCTCACAATCGATTTGGCTACAACATTTTTTTCTATATTATCTTCAGTCATTGAATTTGTCAGAAAAAACCTATAACCCCGTTCCATTGCAAAGGCAAAACAAAAGTTTGGAACCCCTTTTTTCAAAATGTGCCGAGGCAGTGGTCGGCAACCACTCCGAATGTATTTAAGCCATGAAAAGCTTCTCAGCCAAAATCCATAGGTCCCGCTTATTTGGTGGAAAAAATTAGAAACAGCACACTACAAATCTGAAAAGAAGCTCGACTTTTCTTTCCTCTGAGGCATAGCGCTAAATTATTATTTGTTGTTATATGTTTTCGATGTTATACATCTTTGATATATGACAAGATTTTTCCGGAGGGGCTTATTATTTATTGTTTTTGTTTGAATGTCCGGAAGCTATATCTATCTCGACCCTTGCTCTGAGGCCTATAACTTGTTCTTAATCACTCGAATATTTTTTTAGAATACTTTATTGATGGAGAGGCACTATAAACAGGATTTATATAGCACTTTTGCGAAATATTCCATCAAAATAGTTTCGAGAGAGCAGTCAATTTTTCAGATTGTTTATTTAGGCATCAAAAAGGATTCATCATAAAAAGCCTACCACACTCATTATAAAAAACTAGCTCAAAAAAAATTGTTTGCAGTGGAGACCTTTTAAAATTAATGAAAAAAATGTTGTAAGATATACTTTTCACATTTTATTCTTCTTAAACATTTGTAAATATGAATATCACTTGAAAAATTTTCCCACATTTTCTACTCATTTTTATGGTCACCGTAGTGAAAAACAATAACTACAAAATAGTGCAACGTCGGGTAAATTACGTTCAATTTGTTTCAATTTAGGGTTCCTGATTTGGGAGATGGATTTGCCTTGCGCTAGTGAATCACATTCAATTAGATTAACCATTAGTATGTACTTAGTGATGTATGTAAATAATGGATTAAAATGTATACATACAGCTTGTTTAATTAGCATGATCATAAACTGCAAGAAATTATAGCAGTGTATAGCAAAATAATTGAATAAAAAATAAAAGTCAAAATTTAACTATTATTTTTGACTTATGAAATAAAAGCTATTTTCAGACTTTTTGATAAAAGTTCTAACCGTTACTGCCCGTTGGTATTCAGTACGATACCCCAACCACCATCGGGTATATCGCCAATAAGATGATGACATTGATAATACGCAGTTAATTTTTGCACAACAATCGCCTATTCCCTCCTTACTTAAGCGTGATTATTTTGAAATTAACTTTGGCGCAATTAACAGTTTGCATTATAATTGGTAATTAACGACTGTCATTTTCACTTCCAAGTAGTAAATACATACAGAGTTAAGATTGAGGTGTAAATAAACGATTTGTTTGCGTGCTCGTCGTTTGACTAGCTTTTATTGTAAATATCATTACAAATATAACTCGTAAAATTCATTTATTT
Organism: Merzomyia westermanni; assembly: GCA_949987695.1. Classification (NCBI taxonomy): domain Eukaryota; kingdom Metazoa; phylum Arthropoda; class Insecta; order Diptera; family Tephritidae; genus Merzomyia; species Merzomyia westermanni. The sequence goes on from OX465289.1 coordinate 191,306,991, forward strand.
TGTGCGTGTTAAATATTATGGCCCTTAAATTAAAATTAATATCTACCTACTTAATAGCCATTTTGTCAATTTTTTTTATAGTGCTGGTCACATACTATTAACGTAATATTTATAGGTGAACTCTTTTAACCCTAAGTTGCAAAAAAGCACTGAAACCTCGAAAAAATTTCGAAAATCTGTGTTCGAAATTACAAAATGTTGCATTTTACAGCTTTAAGGCTCAGTTAGTGGTGATATAGCCATATCCATTTACAACTGCTCGTCTAACCAACCTTATACAAATTAATGTGATGTTGTTGTGGTAACGGCAAAAACACTTCCCGAAGGTTTTGGGGAGTGTTGTCGAATTAACAGTCCTTGGCCGGATTTGAACCCGGTACTGCCCGAATGTCGTGGTAGCGATTTATGACCAGTGAAACCTTCTAGGTCATGTCACCCCTTCTTCCGTAAGGAAGGATAAGATGGGTAATGAGAGGTGAAAGGCATCATATCCGTAGATCAACCATCGAGTTGCACGTCATTACATATTAGTCGCCTCTTACGACTGTGCTCATTCAACCGCGATTGTCACCAAAGTACAAAGCGAACCCAAAACAAAAGCACAAAGCTGTATCTGCCAGGGACGTGAACTTTTTATGGAAACTCGAGTCACTGTTTCTAGAAAAAAAAAATTTACAATTTCTCCTTTCTTTAGAATTGGATTTTCAATAACTACTTTAATAATTTATTTACAGACCGTACTGTACTATAGTACTTAACAGGACCGTACTTTGCATGCCTGGTAGATATATACGTAAATGTGTTTATAGGATTGTGTATATAACTAGTTCCTTAGGAAGTACGCAATTCATTTTAATTCACCGCGATGCAAAATTCATATTCTAACAAACATTTCGCCAAGTTAAAACAGTAATGAGGTTACCAAACATTATTGTTTATAAACAAATTGTTTCAGAAACATTTCCTAGACTGATTGCAGGTACAAGGTGGTGTAGAAGTTACGACTTAATTTTGTGGTAATGCTAATGTAGTATCCAGTAGTGATATACGGAAGTGTCGAACCGATTCCGTTGTATGCACACACACAAGAGAGGCTGATATCGGTTGGTACTTTTTTTAGGCGCCTAGTAAATTTCGTACCAAACACAGAGAACCCAACGCAACATATTTGTACTGGATTGAAATGATGTTCAATTATTATTTTGACTTTCTTCTGCATGTGATGCTGATACCCCGCGATGGAATATTATCACATTATGCAAGATAACGAAATATGATATGATACTATATTGTTCAAAGACATGTCATGTGATCAGCGTATCACGTGATAAGATCGCTATATTTTGCAGAAGTGATGTGATTTTAAAAATATATATATTACTTACACAACTTTAAATAATTTTAAAATAAAACTATATATTGTTTATCATAGTTTATAGAATATTTGATTCCAATTACTTCCATTTTTCTTCTTCTACTATTTTTTTAATTTATTTGGTATTTATTTACATTCTACAACATCAAAAGCCACAAAGGTGAATTCCACTATTATAAAATTTAATAATTGCATATATTTATGTATGTTCAGATTACAATGGAGATAAGAAAACTCAGAAAGGATATTTTTAAATATATTTATATGTATGTATAGTTTAAGTTATAATAAATTAATTAGTTCCTTATATTAAGGCTCACTATATTAAATACTGGGCCAATACGCATATACACTCGTCTAAGGACACTTCTCAGTTCGGGCTTTAGATCGAAGCACATCATTTCGCACAGCAGCGTATAGTAACTGGAGACATGTGTTGCAAACTAAAAAAATAAGAAGAAATTGGAAAATTAATAAAGATTTATATTATTGAGATAAAAAAGATAACCTACAAAATCACAAAAAAAAAGTGTACAAAAAGTGATGAGCATGCGTGATATACGTGAATGTATAGAATTTAAGGATTTGCATACATACCCTGGCATCAGACATTTTCAACAAACGCGTTAAAATTAGCAACAACAGCGAAGTCCAAGCGTCACGATGCGCCTCACTTTGCAAACTAAGAAAATAAGCAAGCGCTTCCTTGCACACCTGTACCAACTCATGTTCAATGCCAGGCCAATCATTGCGACGATTCTCATCACCATACATTTTCAAATATATACGCAGCACACAAGCCAATGATGCAGTTTCTTGCTTTAGCAGATTTGGCTTAACAGAACCTTTAAAACCAGCGCGCCACAAAATATTACGCTGTTCGTGGTCGGCATTGAAACGTTTCGCAAAGCGATGCGACTGCATTAAACAGTCAGCTAAAATCAATAGTTGACGCGTATGTAAATAACTATACATGCCCTGCTCTTCTCTTTGGCATTCTAATACATTTTGCGTTGCATTATTGCCGGCCAAGTCTGCAGCCGCTTGTGCCAATGTTTCGGCATCTTCTTTACGTGAGGTGGCCGGAAAGAACACAATGTTGTCCATTGTTTGTATAAGTTCCAGTTGTACAACGCACTTAATTTGTAAATTTTCAAATTGTGTATTATGCAACATAATATGATGCTGATGCTGATGATGTCCAGCATTCGGATGATAACCACCATGAGTGCTAATTGCATCATCATCAATGTTAGCTGTCAACGTTGTCATACTATAAACGGAATGTTGCGATTGGCTACGATTCATTGCGTGTGTCAGGTTGCTTTGGTTTTCAATGGAGTTTTGTGTTAAATATGTGCCATTTTTATTTTGTTGTTGTTGATGTGTATCGATCGGTTGCATTTGCATTTGGTGCGAACTTGGACGCCATGTTAATAGTTCCGTTGGTAATGTAGCATTAAATATATCCAATATGCATTGACAAGTTTTATCCCATGTGCTTTCGTTAAACTTAAAACCATTTGAAATGACCAAATTCTCTAAACAATTTGTACCCGAACGTGCCAATTGTTCATTACTTTGTTGTACACACCAATGCAGTTGCGCAAAAAGGTCTTCCAACAGCAAATAACCCAATACATCAAAATATTGAGTAAATACATCGATGATAGCGTATAGCGCATGATTGCAGGTAGTTGTCATCCATTCGGATTTTTCGGTAACATGTTCGGGTAATTTCATATTATCAAATATACGAAATATAATATTAAATAAATCCTTCCACCAATTAGGCTTAAAACAATCACCGTGTGTTTTAACAATTTCGAATAGTACCGTTAAACCACGTGTGCGCACATCCAATTTACAACGATTAACCACACAGGACAATGAGAAGAGCATTGGAAACCAACCGCGCACCCATACACGATCTTCCTCTGCTACAGAAATATCATTTTCCATGCCAGCATGTTCAGCAAATAATTGTGGTGCATCATGCACACATAGCGCACATGTACGTACCAGACGTATTGCTTCCATGCTGGTATCGGGAAAACGTGCATTACATGCAAATTCGGATAAACATTTGACAGCATCTTGAAATGAATCAACCATTACAGCAAATTGTTTCTGATAAAGTTCACCAATTATTTTGCCAGTTGTCTGGAATGCTAATTCGACGATGGCCTCCTCATTATCGCTTGCCGCCAGATGGAATATTGAAAAGATATTTTTCCAGCCGGATTTAATATTATGCGCTTGTGAATTGACCATTTGTGCAATACAACGCACAACCATGTCACGTATAGCTGGTGATTGATTTTTTTTCATAATATGTTCGAATGGTCGGAGAAAATCTTTTTGGAAACGGAAATTAGCGAATTCACCCTTTTCCATAAACTTCATAGATAGCTGACGTAGTGAGTCTAAAGCGAAGAATGCAATCTCTTCATTTGTATTACAACCAACGGCGTTGAAGTGTTCACCCAGCACTTGCCAAATACGAGACCATTGCAATCGTATACGTTCCATATTGTAATATGAGATTTCGACGATCTTTTGTAGCGAAAACATTCGCGGCTGCACGTTTTGTAATTCGTCAACGGACACCTTAAAAAAAAGAAGAGAAATTAGAGGAAAGAAATACTAATGCCTAAGTTTAGGAGGAAACCCAGCTTTATAAACTTAGTTGTGGCATATACCTCATGAATTAAAAAATATTTCAGATTTCACCAGGCTATTAGCATGTGGGCTAGGGGACTATGGAAATTCCCGCGTTGAGGTATGCCTGTAGATAGGTTACCCCTGCGGGTTAGGGAATGTACTAGTACATAGGGAATTATATATTATAGTTTGCAATGAATTGAGTTTTTTCGTACTACTGAACATTTTTTCTGAATAAGATTCCTTAATAATACTACATTACTACTTTATAATTACTACTTTTTAATACTACACTTCTGAGAAAAGCTCACAGAAGCATAGTAAATACTAGAAAATAGTTCAAAATATACTAACTTGACAAAGTGCTTTAACGAAATCCACTATAGCATCACCATCCAACCTTATTGATCCGGTAAAAATACGATCGACAGCAACAACCACACTTTGACTACTCGTCTCGCCAATATGTTCTTTAACGCTTGGATTTAAGGTATCCTTCAATGTTGTCTGTGCGCCCGAAAGAAATTGTGGCCTTACACCAGTACCAATTAATTGTGCCAACTCTAATTGGCTAATGCATTTAACGATATCAAGCCAACTCGAGCCCAAGTAATTGCCATCCGTATGAGCTACCATAATCAAAGTTTTTATTGTATCTATATTTTTGGCTTTCATTTCATTAATAGGCGAATTTGCCGTAAGCAAAGTGAAACGCGCCAATGCCTGTACATATGCATCACGTTCCAAGGACATGTGGAAAATACAAGCAATGCGTATCGCACAGCGTATACCATCCAAACATAAGCATGCTATCTCTGAATCATCACAATCTTGTAAACCGACTGAAAATGCTGCTAGAAATGGTGTCCATGCCATTTTGAACATTGGCCTAACATGTTCCAAGTGTTTAGCTGATGTAAATGGTGACTTTACATGTGACACCGATTCCATTAAGTTTTTGGCAGTGGCAGAAATAGCTTCCATTTCCATATTCCACAAAAGTTTACGTCGCTTCTCATTCACGATGATTTGTTTGCCCGGTTTGTTAACAATGGTGTTTTTCATTTTAATCTCATGGCCAGCAATCTCATCATAAATTGAAGATAAATACTCTTCCGGCAAATCATCTTTGCTATCACTTATACCACGATTCATTTTAATATACTGCTCTTTGGTCATTTTATTTTTAACTTGTGGCGAATGTAAATCAGTGGTCAACATAATTATAGAAAATGCTAAAACGTATACAGTATCGGCGCTTTGAAACAATTGATTATTTGGATTGCATTCACAATACCGACTAGCGAATTTCTCCATTAGACGATCAATCTTTTGTGCTTCACCAGGTAAACGAAATTCTTCGAGTAACAGGCGTAATGCAGCAACCACTTCCAAATTATGAAACTCGAATTCGTCAATGTAAGCACACATTACTTCCTTAGAATGATCATCGTTCTCACCAAGATAGTTACCAATGACAGTTTTATCCAAACGTTCATCTTCATGCAACCATTTAGCAATGTCGATTGCTTTAGCGCCTAAAAGTTTCTTTTCCTGCAGGAATTGTACACCCTTTTTAGGTTTCCTATTAAACAATTCAATGCCAGTTTCCATGACTTCTTTGCGCATTTTGCGTTCTTCCAATGCCTCAGGTAAATCGAGTACCTCAGTATTCTTAATACTACCATATGAATTAAGGCTATGGCTAGACCCACCATAAGCAGAACGTGAAGAGTTGTTGGTTTGCGAAATTGCATCAATATTATCTATTTGATTTGGTTTATGTGATTGTTCGGATTGCTGCGCTGTTGCTTTGTGCATTGACTCTTGCGATGATAAATTTGGATTCACATACAAATCTTGACTCCATTCTACCATGCACTTCAATATCGACACCAAACACTCTAAACCACGTTTGCGCATGGATTTCTCTTGTAATGGATTTGCCCCCAGCTCAACTGCCTGACGGCCTTGTGCAATCTTAGATAGATCATTGACAAGGCGTTCAAATAAATTTGCAGCCGAAAAGTCACAATCATAATTAACATAAATATCAACAACTGATTGTGCATCAGCACATATTCTTGTGAGCGCTTGTATAACCATCCATTTGTGTTCAAAAGAGCTTGAATTTGCTTCCAATATATTAAGAAAGATTTCTTTGAAAAATACTTCAATTTGCTTTTTAAGATGTATTTTGAAATTGGAGAGTAGCGCCACAAATATGGAAAGCGACAGTTCAAACACTTCGGGCACCAAGCTTACACCATTTTTAGATAGTGCTACACACAAATACTGTTTAATTGCCATTATGAACATTTCGTTAGAACGAAATACAGGTCCAGCGTTTTGTAAAATGGATAGCAGTAAATGTAACGATAAAACTTTTGAGCGCAGCTCATGTGATTTAGGATCGGGGTGACCTTCTGGTAGTGGTTTCATGCTTAATTTACAAAGAGCGCGAAATACAAGAAAGGCATCCTTTTGTAAAATATGTGTAAATTTTGCAGTGACCACAGCATCGTTTTCATTGAGATTTTCGGGATTTTCTTCCGAATTTATTTGGTTGTCGATTGCTTCCACTGAACCGAAGGAAGAATTTGTTGCCGTTTCTTCTGACGAATTTTGATTTTCTTTCAGTGCTTGCTCAAAGGCACCTTTTAGAAGAAAAAAATTTAAGCATTCTTAAATAAATGACTATAAACATAAAAAAAAGACTTACTGCTTAAAATGTCATCCAATACTGATGCAGCGATTTCTTCCATGGACATTTCATGGGGTCCTCCATTAAGACCAATTGTTGTTTCTCTATTTGCTGGTTGTTGTACACTAATTTCCATGCTAGAGCTGCTCTTTGTTATGCTATCCGTATTCGGATGCGTACTCATTTCATATTCTTGATTCTCCATACGCGCAAATATCACATTAAGCATTTGTGTTAATGTAGCACGTGCTGTTGTCTGATTGACTAGATTCTTACTGGACAAATAAATGTCATAGCAAGTGCGTACAGCTTGCAATACGGTACCTTCGTGTATTTCCACATGTTGTGATGTAACAACAGTAAGCAAAGCCTTAATTATTTGTAATTGCACACCTTCATCGGTTTGTGGTCCATTGAAACAACCGCATATTGTATTTACTATACGATCAATTAGCAAATGTCCAGGGCTGACTGAATCTTGTATGGCACCCGTAAGATGTCCATATGCTATGAGTTTTTGTAGACAATCAAGTGCAGTTACAACAATACGTGGTGAACGACTTTTGCATGCCAATTCAAATGGTAGAAAATAAGTTTCGGCATTAACTATACTAGCAGCATCATTTTTAGGCAGAGGTAATGCTGAACAAGGCAATTCATTGCCTTCAGCAATTTGGCCAGCATTGATGAGTTCATTTTTTATTTGCTCAAGTGCTGAGTCGCAAGACTTTTTCAATTGCGAATGATGCGAACGCCGTATATCTTTATCCGCTAAAATCTTTTCTAATGCACGTACAATAAACATTTCTTTAGCTTTTGTTGTTGAGAAACTTTGCATATTGTCAAGATCCTTCACATCGAGTGTGAATTTGTTGATGGCCGATAAGGTCACCTGTCACGGTCGTTTGCACAGAATGCACAATCACTTATATTATTATATATCTCGTTTTAATGGTTGGTAAACTTCATTTTTCCTTTTTAATTATAAAATCGACTGAATCGATTACAAAATATACTGAAATTACATATGTATAAGCAAAAGAAAATCAGAAAAGTTGTTCACTGTCCTTATATGAAAAATAAACGTCATCAAAAATTGGCAAAAGTGAAAAATATAATCGATAACGATAATTAACTAGTGCTTGGCAGATTGACAACAGGGTGATATTGTGGCGATTATTCTCAGGCATATACTATTCCTAACTCAATAACACTCCCACCATTAGTTAAACACAACAGAGTTAACGATGGCTACGCTTATTCATGCAAGCGTGTACCAAGCAAGAGGAAGAGAGATGGCGCGAGTGTGTGCGACAACAAGGCAAATAGATGTCAATAAATAACATCGACCCTTCGAGAACACAAAGAAGGAACAACCAAGAGAGTTCTCGGTGCGTGGGGAAGCACCCCGTCGGACTATATAAGGCAGTGACCAAACAAGGCAGGTTGATCAGTTTATTTCCAAGTGTTGTTCAGTGAACTACTGCGAAGTTACCAAACTCTTAAATTTGTATTGCGTTTATTGCTAGTAAATAAAACTAGGTATTAGCTACAATATCCGTGCCCGATTCTGTAACTTTTAACTACTCACCGAGCGTTAAGCTTATCGCCAAATTTCGACGTTTGTTCTTAACGAAAGTGCGATTCCGTAACTCTCCTTTAACGCCGCTAAACAGCTGACTCTTGATGGTGATAAAATATGGCAATACTTCTCTTTTCGCCGTATTTTGCACTAAATTACATGCAAAAAACTCAAAACTAATTTTTTTACTTTTTCCAAACGCTAAAACACTTGCAAATATATTAACGCTATTGTTAACACCTCGAAAATAACTCGCGACAGCTAACCAACAACACAGCTAACACTTTTCGTGTGGTTAAAAGTTAGTGAATACGGAAAAGCGTTAAAAATGGTGTTAAGCGAAGTTAACGCTAACACCTGGCGTTAAAATAGTTACAGAATCGACCTACAGAATTGATAATGAAGGAATCATCGAATTCGTCACAATATCATCGTAAGTGTGCTACGAAAAAGTGTTGCATAGTTTTAGGCAGTGGGAAAAGTGCAAACATTACCCCACAGGTTTTCGACATTCAGAGTTGCACCGCGATTGGGAGGAGCTTCAAAACCTAAATGCTGACCTAATTTAGAATAAATCCTAAACACAATAAAGTTAAAACTAAAAAAAAAAAATAAAAAACGAATTTAGGTTAAGAGTGGCCGATGTGTGAACGACGAGATTGTAAACGTAGGAGTAATTTTGAAGTGGAATATCCTGCCCTGTATTACGATCAAGATGTCAATAACAATATTTGCAACTATAGTTTTTAAAATTAATATTAAGTGCTAAACATTTTTGGGAATTTTTATTTCTACATGCTGATTAATATTTTGCTTGAGCACCAAAACCAAAAAGCTTTGCGGAAATAAAGCACCCTCTTTTGTAATGTATTTTACGTTATTTGCCTCAACGCGCTTATATGTCGAAGTCGTTCACAAATTTATAATTAATATTTGTGTCTTCATAATTTACTATGTACAAACTATGGTATTTTGGAGCTTATTCTCATTTTCTAGGCAAAACATGTTGATACCCGCTGTTTCCGCCAGGTAAAATTGTCGCGAAAACCTGATGAAAACTGCATGTTTTACCCCAAAACTGTATCGAAAACCACTTCCAATTAGTTAGGCTGTAAATTTTATCGAAATTAGCCGAAAACAGTACTGTCACGACCTGATAAGTCATTGTTCTTTCCCTGCCAGAACACTGCTAGTGTTATGAGGCATTATAAAACGTGCAGACGTGTTCGTTTTTTTCGCACCGATTTATAAAAACTAACGCAGTCTCTTTTGTATTGATCACTCCTCTAAAATTAAATTTAATAAAAACGGCAAATTTTATTTATTTTATACAATAATATAACATTTTGGTTTTTCTTTAGATGAGTTGCATAGTCCCTCAGCGTTGTTAGATAGTTGTTAAATGAAAATAGGAATTGTTTTATGTGAAGTGTTTTATCCGAAAACAGGACCTTTATAAAACACAGGAGGTAGCATAGTATACTAAAACAGGTAATAGCAAGGCGGCCATGTTGAAAATCGCTGCTCCAAAACGTCAAAACTGCACAGTAGATGTTAAAGTGTAAACAAACTGATTTAAAGCAAGTCTGATAGTTTAGAGAAAATTAAAATGAAAAAAATCTAATCAGCTGTTGAAATTATGGGATGTAGTATAAAACACATGAACAAAGAAACAAAATCAGGTGGAATTTCGATTTCAGCTCAATTTATCGACTAGAAGAAAACATTAAACACATCGGCAGTTCCAATAAAGCTGTCACCGAACAAAAACAGTACCTAAAAAAACTTGCGGCAAAAGTTTGTCTAAGCCATTTTTAGCCGACTTTAGATTTTAGCATCAATGGAAATACGTAATAAAGTAAACGCAAGATTTCCGTGCAGGAGAAAAATAACTAAAACTATAACGGATCTGATCGGACACAATGAAGAAATTCTGCCAGTGGCTATGCATATATATGGCCATACTGGGACAGGAAAAACGGCGTTGCTTAAGAATTTTCTAAAGGAGGCTATTTTCCGGAACAAAACCACTTTAAATGTAGCATTCGTGAATTGTGTGGAAAGTTATACATCTAGAATTTTGTTTGAAAATATTTTACAACTTTTGTCCTATAACAGTGATGAAGAACATGTTGTAAAGGCAGAAAATTTAAAAGATTTTGTAGATCAACTACGGCAACTACATATGAATCCGGATGGGCGCTATATATTAGCTTTGGATAACGCTGAAAGGTTGCGTGATATGGATGCAAATGTGTTACCATCACTGCTGCGCTTGCAGCAGCTGAGTGGCCTGAATATTTGTGTCATACTCATAACACAATTGCCATTGGAAAAGTTTTACTGTAAAACTAGTATAGATGATCCTGTTGTTGTATACTTTCCGCAGTACACAAAATCTGAGACACTCGAAATATTAAGCACCGATTTTCGAAATACGCGAAAACTCTTGTCTTGTCATCTGAGACATAACTGCAATGACGCAAATGACCTTGCAAACAAAGCCACAGTAATTGAATCAATAACAAAAGAATTTTTCCACAATTATTTAAATTTGTTTTTGGGTGTATTTTATAAAGCATGTCGTGATCTAACTGAATTAAAGGTTACTGCCCGAAAATGTTTTATTTATTATATGGAACCTATTTTGGATGGCACCGTCAATATGTCTGACGTTTCACGCCTTTGGCGTTGTGTTGCAGGACAACTACGCACTGCTCTTGCACAGGTTTACATACGTAGTGGTCAAGTAGAAGAGGTAGGTACATATATAATACAAAGATGTACATTATTTTTAACTTAAACCATTTGTACGCATACAATAGCCTTCCACAACAGGAAATAATAATAAGGAAATTGTCAAGATAGCACAATCTCTGGAACTGCCATATTACGGGAAATACTTGCTTATAGCAGCATTTCTCGCAAGCTACAATTCATCAAAAGAAGACAAACGTTTGTTTGTCAAAAATCACGGAAAACGTAGAAAGCGAATGCAAACTGTTAATGCGAACGCAAAAGTAAGTACGGATCTAACACACGAAACAACACAACATACTAAGAAACATGAGCTTGGAAGAAACTTAGATTGTGACTGATTATAATAAAAAAACTAATTTTTAGATGACAGAGAAAATGAGCACATATATTGGCCCGAAATCGTTCAGCGTTGATCGTCTCTTAGCAATTTTTTATGCTATAATCGAGGAAAAAGTTGGTTTGACTTGTAATCTACTATCACAAATATCAACTTTGGTCAATCTTAAATTACTCAGTTTTGTTTCGGGTGAAAATGTAATGGATGGAACATCGCGTTTGCAGTGCACAATAAGCCTCGACTTTGTTGTATGTATAAGTCAAGTTGTTGGATTTAACGTACGTCAGTACTTGAAAGATTTTAACTAAATTATAATATAAAGGTTGGAATTTGTAATTTTGTATTAACTGTTAAATATTTGTAATAAATATTCTGGTATGTCACTAATATGTATTGTTTCTTCCAGAGTGGTATCCCGACTGCGCAATTTTAATAAGCCGGTTTTAAGCGTACCATCATTTATGATTAGTGTATATGGTACACCTAAGTTATCGCATTTTTCGAATTCAGCATCTAATTCATTATGAGATTTAGTAAAAATTTGGGGTCCTCTTAACAAACGTAGACCGGCCCGCACGAGTACAAAATGCAAATGAGTAGTAAGGTCTCCCAAATCGGCGATATTCTTACCTGCAAACATAAACCAAAATTAAATAATAAGAAATACATATATACAAAGATGCAAACCTTCATGATAGCATGCCACAGCACATTGGTAGGGAGCCAATTTTCTATTTAACATTAGTGTACTTTCACGATCATTATCTATACTATCAAAAATAATAGCTGGAAGTTTAAGAAATGAAAGTCAGTATGCTTAAACGCATTTAATTTTCAAACCTTACCACCAGCTGCAGCGTATAAATCGATCACTGAACGTATAACACCAGGTATAATATTTTTAACCTGTGAATTCCTAATAGTTAAATCTTTTCCATCATTTGTACTATTTAGAGGTACAAACGTTATATCCTCTACTGTAAAAATGGTATTTGGAAATTTTGATTTAATAGCCACAGATTGTGTGCCGGGTAGTATATTAGACTTAACTGCATCATTAAAATTATATGATTCTAAAAAGTATTTACTTGGATCTGCACTAAACCGCATCCACCATATTTTGGAAGAACGTTGAGCATTGAAAAATATACTTAAGCCCTTAGTAGGGTGTATAATCAAATCTGTTACCAAAAATACGCGTTTCAAAGTTGCATCTTCAACAACCAATTTCTTAGCATTTACAGTTTGTATAGATTTCAATATTACACTACTTTGTGGGTTGATTAGATTACTGTGCAAGTACTTGATTTCGTTTCGAAATTCCTCTGTATTAATAAAATTATATTTGTGTTTCGAAGGATTGTAATCAACCAAACTAACATCCATAAATTTGACGGCAGTTTCCTTATCTAGCGTATGTGTTTGCTGCCAATGTTTTAATAGTTGTTCGCTATATTTGATACCATTTTCCAACAATTTTACATCGTTTAATGTGCCACTTGCATCAATAGTTGCAGTTAAGTACCGAGCAGCACGTAAAGTCTCAATAGCTTTTTTAAATTGCATATTGTGATTGTATTATTCGTTTTGAAAGTCCTTTTCTTTTTGTTGCAATGGTATATTACCAGGTGGTGATACAAAATAGTCTTCCTCTACGACTTTGGCGCCACGCAATACTTCCTCGCGGCAGTCGCCTTCCGTTACTTGATCTTCGCGCAAATAGAGATTTTGATCTTCCAAAACAGTATATAATGGCAGTACGTCAGTCGTATCTATATTTGTAATTTTTTCTGCAAATTCTATGCTGCTTTCTAATGTTTTCAATGCATTTTTGCTTTCCAAATCGACTAGCGCCAGGCGCTCCAGTAGTTGTATAGTGACACTATCGATTGCTGGCTTTTCGGACACGGAAAAGCTCTGTTTTATAGGTTCTAACGGCACCTTGCTAGGATGATTTAACTTCTTGAAGTCTAATTTTTGTTCTTTATTTCGTGGAAACGTTAGTTTTTTATTGGCTTCTCGAAATAATGTGCAATAGAAACGAAACTTTTGTGTGAATCTCTGCATATTGTCGGTTATTGAATAAGATATTTAGGGATGGAAATGATTCCACAATGATGTGAAATCAGCGTTCTACATTCTGGATCGATTCAATCAATCAATTTCAATTTAGACCGTATTCACATTCCCGACCAAACTGATTTAGTCGGTGGTTGATTTACATGGAGATCTATGGAAATATCCTGTAGGTGGATTCTGTAACTATTTTAACGCCAGGTGTTAGCGTTAACTTCGCTTAACACCATTTTTAACGCTTTTCCCTATTCACTAACTTTTAACCACACGAAAAGTGTTAGCTAACACTTTTTGTGTGGTTATCTGTCGCGAATTATTTTCGAGGTGTTAACAATAGCGTTAATATATTTGCAAGTGTTTAAGCGTTTGGAAAAAGTAAAAAAAATAGTTTTGAGTTTTTTGCATGTAATTTAATGCAAAATACGGCGAAAAGAGAAGTATTGTCATATTTTATCACCATCAAGAGTCAGCTGTTTAGCGGCGTCAAAGGAGAGTTACAGAATCGCACTTTCGTTAAGAACAAACGCCGAAATTTGGCGATAAGCTTAACGCTCGGCGAGTGGTTAAAAGTTACAGAATCGGACTACTGGATTTCCTGAGGTGGATCGGCTTAGATTGTGTGCTGTGAGCTACGAGGGCACAATAGATATTGAGGGCGCAGTGCACTACCTCACTACTATTATTATTTTTTTAGGTTGCTATCAATGTGAAAAAACATTTTCCATCATGCCGTCGTCAATAATTTCGACCACTGTTTAAACAAGGATAATTCCAAAATGTTTTTAGACTGTCAACTTCTTATATTTTATATTCATTTTTGGTAAATAAAGGCACCAATATTTCAGGTGATTGCTTAATATTTTTAAATTAATTTTGGTGAAAAAATTGTTCATTTCTTAAAAGCTCTAATTTGGGTAATGCGATATGGTAAAAGTAGTTCAATGTGGAACAGGAGTATGAAAAGTATAAACTTCCTCCAACTAGGATTTGGAACGTTGATGACACAGGCGTGTCTATCACGCCAGGTAAGCATCCGAAAATGTCAGCTACAACAGAAAAGCAAATTGGGTGCATGAGATTAGCAGAAAAAGGAAAACCTTCAAACTTTCTTGATGGAACATGCTCTTCCTGGCTCCGAATCAGCTTATCACATATCTGAATAAATGAAAATTACAATATTTACAATAGGGCTTGATTATTTCATGCGGTTAACACGTCTTTGATAGAAAAGCTAAGTATGTGGTATTTATTTATTTAAGGGCCGCTTTCGGGGTTTAATTGACGTATTTTGCAAGGTTAGCTGTCAAATTAACCACAGATTAGGCTTAACCGGCTTTTATGAAAGTGGCCCTAAGTCTAAAACTTAAAGTAACATAAATAAGAGATATGGCTGCTAAGGCCTTTAGCTGAGTCTGTGGTTAAGTATATCACTCCCTCAATTTTGACAGACCGTTTTTTTTAAACTTTTTATGGGTTTGAGTAAATATCTTCCGGAATACTTAAGATAAATCGAACTCGTCTTGGAATGTGCTTCACAATACTGGAATGTATGAACTGTATGTTCTTGTTGTTGTTGTGGTAACGACAAAAACACTCCCCGAAGGTTTTAGGGAGTGTTGTCGAATTAACAGTCCTTGGCCGGATTTGAACCCGGTACGCTCCGGTACTCCCTTGCGGTACTGCCCGACTGTCGTGGTAGCGATTTATGATCAGTGAAACCTTCTAGGTCATGTCACCCCTCCTTCCGTAAGGAAGGATAAGATGGGTAATGAGATGTACAGGGTGGCTGATGAAAGCCGCTACCAAAAAAAAATTAAATAACTTTTTTTCTATTTAATGAATCTGGTAAATTTTTTTTTTTTTTTGCAGATTGACTTTTACATTTAACAAAAATGGATAACTGGGACACTGAAACAAGAATTTGGATTGTCCGCCGCCATCACGCACTGGAGTCCGTAGTTTCGGTTCAAAGAGAGTATAGGCGCACGTTTGGCGGCAATCCTCCGAGCAGATGGACCATAATAAGACTTGTGAACAATTTTGCCGAGCATGGGACAGTCAACAGAAGACCTTACCATCGAAACCCTTCAGTTCGGAGGAAACAATCGCTGCTGTAGCTGCTGCCATACAAAACAATCCACGTGTTTCGACAAGAAGCTTATCTGCTCAAATGGGTGTAAGCAGACAGTCATTACAGTCAATTATGCACAAAGATTTGGACTTATTCCCATATAAAATTCAAATGGCCAACAAACTGAACGCTGCAGACTTGCCGATTCGCTTGGAATTTTGCCAGAAGATGCTTCAAATGGTGGAAGAGGATGGAAACATGTTGAACTGTCTTTTCATGTCTGACGAGGCCCATTTCGATTTAAACGGCAACATAAACAAACAAAATTGTCGAATATGGAGTGCTTCCAACCCACAGATACTCCAGTGTCACAGTGTGGTGTGCAGTTTCATCACGCTGCATTGTCGGGCCCTACTTCTTCGAAGAAAACGGTCACACCGTTACGGTTACTGGAGACCGTTACTTGAGCATGTTGAGAGAGTTTTTCTATCCAGAATTACGCCGTATGAGAATTTCTTTCAACTCTGTGTGGTTTCAGCAAGATGGTGCAGCTCCTCATATAGCCCAACCTGTTATGACAGAATTGCGACGAAAATTTCCCAATAAGCTGATATCCAGAAACTCCACATTCCGTTGGCCACCCAGGTCGCCTGACCTTACTGCACCTGACTTTTTCTTGTGGGGTTATTGCAAACAGGAAGTCTTCAAAGCAAAACCAACAAATTTGAATGAACTAAGGCAATCCATTCGAGAAAAATTGCGGCTATTCCTGTCTCAACTCTCCAAGCAGTAATGAACAACTTTTTGGTAAGATGCCGCACATGCATCGACGAGCAGGGGGCATTTAAATTCCATTATTTTTAAAACTAATTAAGCTATATTTAATAAAATTTAATGAGCTTTAACATGAATAAAAGAAAAATGAATTCCATACACTGAAAAAAAAATTATTTGAGTTTCTTAATGTAGCAAAATTCATCAGCCACCCTGTATGTATGTTCTTCTACCTATCTACTTAATAAAATTTTGAGTAGCAGCCGAAAGAGGTATGCCTATATCACAATATCTTAACTTACTCTATAAAAATGAGCGCAAAGGCAACCATTAATTATTAAAAGTTATTATTTGCACATCAGGTAAATTTTGAAAGTCTCTATGAACTATTTATGTTTTAATAAAAAATTGGATTTTTTCAAAAAAAATGCATACTCACACATCTACTTCTGTATTTGGTAAAATCATTTGTTGCAACACACAATGTTAATAGCTACAACGATTTGACTAATGCTGCTATTCTCAGCTTGCTTGTCATCTACAATTGCAAATTATAAGAACAAGTGGAATTGGGCTATAACAGTTGTCAGTAGTCACGATGACAAGCTGCCCAGAATAGGGCAGTGAATTATTTGGCAATTGTGTATACCACAGCCCAACTTACCTGTCAAAGTAAACGCCGATTGCCGTTAATTGGCTTTTATGAAAGTGGCCCTGAAAGTAAGGTAATAATATACATCCAACGTCAACTGTAAAAACTGCACTAAAAATGTCGGTATTGGTAACCAGAGACGCGCTTCGGTCCCAGAAACCCTAATCCGGTGGGGGAAACCCAATATTTTGAGTAGTTTGGAAGATTTTCCAAGCAAAGTTAACAATTTTCTGTAATTTTCATGTGGTTGTTGTAGACAAAGATATAGGGGGTTCCGAAAATTGTAAAAGTGTGTTCTGTTCAGAAATACTGGGGATCGAGAAGCCGGTGTTGAACCGGCTAAGGGCTTCTTTTTTGAAGCGCGGGCCATTTTCAACATCTTCAGTTAACCCTAACTGGCACTTCATCTGAGAGATAGACGACCGATTTCTGTTAATTTAACTGCCAGTCAGCGTTAACTGTGGATGGCGAAGCCGGCCCTTACAAAAGCGTTTAAAAAAATCGTTCTTATCGACCGGATCTACTATAAAAATTGTATTTCTCCAATTTGATCATCTCTAAGCACTATTTACCAAACACATTGAAGTAAATTTGTTAGGTGCCAAATCTTTTAAAAATTGGTCGACAAAACTAAAAGTATAACGCACAACATGTCAAAGCGTCACAAAGTGGCAGCAAGTTCCAGCTCTGATGAGGTCGACAGTGCAGAGGAGGATCGATTGAAAGATCTGAAAGAGCGTGATGAATTTGCTGAGCGCCTAAAAAAACGAGATGAGGGTAAAACACGAAAAGTCCTGGAATCTAGCTCTAGTCGTAAAGCCATCGAGGAAGCTGCCAAAAGACTAAAGCTTGAACATGAAGATCGAGATAAAATTCTGCCACAACTGCGCGTCCAGTCACGGCGCAAGTATTTGGAGAAACGAAAGGATGATAAAGTCGCGGAATTAGAGGCAGATATATTGGATGATGAATATTTGTTCGATGATAAAATGTAAGTTTTTAAAAAAAAAATGTTGCACGAGTTGAACAACACATTGGCATTGGCACCTTTTATAGCTTAACCACACGAGAACGCGAGGAAAGGGAATACAAAAAGCAGTTGCTGCAGATAGCTAAAGAACATGAAAGGGCGCGAGAATTGGAACGTATACAGCGGTATCGTATGCCGCAAGATTTGAAAAAGGGTGAAAAGGGTAGGTATTTTAGTCAAATGTGATATTATAAATCATTTCATATTTTCCGTTATTATTTCTAAGAGGACTATGTTGAAGTAGACGAATTGGAAAAACAACCCAACTCTGAACAGAAAAAATGGGAAGTTGAGCAATTGGCATCTGCACGTTTCCAATTTGGTGCCAAAGATGCCAAGACGAAAGATGAGTATGAACTGTTGCTAGAAGATCAAATAGAGTTCATACAAGCGCTCACAATGGATGGCTCAAAAAGTGATGCATTGAAAGAGGCTGAGATATCTGAAGCAGAGCGAAAGCGCATGACAATCGAAGAAACACAAAAATCTTTACCGGTTTATCCCTTTAAAGAAGATCTTATTGCTGCAATAAGGGAGCATCAGGTACGAATAAACTTTATTTTTGAAATAAAAAATAATCCTGGTAGTTAATATATTTGCAGATTTTAATAGTGGAAGGAGAAACAGGCTCTGGTAAAACGACGCAGATTCCACAATATTTAGTTGAGGCTGGTTTCACAAAGGACAAAAAGAAAATCGGCTGTACCCAACCTAGGCGTGTAGCTGCTATGTCGGTTGCTGCGCGTGTTGCTGAGGAAATGAACGTAAAATTAGGAAATGAAGTTGGCTATAGCATACGTTTCGAAGATTGCACATCAGGTATTATTGAATTTATCTTTTATGGTTAGAATACCGGGAAAAGTAACACCAAAAATAAAAACCTTCAGACCTTTCTTCGAACGGGTGAATAGGTTCAGAGTTCAATGTTTATAAGTCATGTCACCAGCACCTAATGTAATGCTCGCCGTTCAATAACGGATTTAATAATTTCTTTACAGAGCGAACTGTACTAAAGTACATGACAGATGGTACTTTGCATAGAGAATTTTTAACAGAACCCGATCTAGCCTCTTATAGTGTCATGATCATTGATGAGGCGCACGAACGCACGTTGCACACAGACATTTTGTTTGGACTTGTGAAAGATATAGCACGCTTCCGACCAGAACTGAAGCTGCTTATTTCCAGCGCAACTTTAGATGCGGATAAGTTTTCAAAATTCTTTGATGATGCGCCTATATTTCGCATACCTGGTCGAAGATATCCGGTAATTTAGTAAATGAGCTCACATACATTTCATACTAATTATTTTCTACATTTTAAGGTTGATATATTTTATACAAAAGCTCCAGAAGCTGATTATATTGATGCTTGTTGCGTTTCAGCTTTACAAATTCATGCTACCCAACCACTTGGCGATATATTGATTTTCCTTACAGGACAAGATGAGATCGAAACATGTCAAGAAGTTTTACAAGATCGCGTTAAACGTTTGGGGTCAAAGATTCGCGAGCTTGTAATTATACCAGTGTATGCAAATCTACCAAGTGATATGCAGGCAAAAATATTTGAACCTACACCTCCCAATGCGAGGAAAGTTGTGTTGGCAACAAATATCGCCGAAACTTCGCTGACAATTGACAACATTGTATACGTGATAGATCCTGGTTTCGCTAAGCAAAACAATTTTAACTCTCGTACTGGAATGGAATCATTAATGGTTGTGCCGATTTCTAAGGCATCAGCAAATCAGCGTGCTGGTCGTGCTGGACGTACTGCACCAGGCAAATGTTTTCGTCTCTATACCGCTTGGGCTTACAAGCATGAATTAGAAGATAATTCAGTTCCAGAGATACAGCGTATAAATCTTGGAAATGCTGTGCTCATGCTTAAAGCCCTCGGTATAAATGATCTAATACATTTTGACTTCTTAGATCCTCCGCCACATGAAACACTTGTCTTGGCTTTGGAACAATTGTATGCCTTGGGTGCACTCAATCATCATGGCGAATTAACAAAGTTGGGTAGACGTATGGCAGAATTTCCAGTGGACCCAATGATGGGTAAAATGCTGTTGGCTAGCGAGAAGTAATTTGAAAAAAAATTCCTTAGGATATGAAAAGAAATAAAACTAAATGGTTCATCTAAAAATCGAGTTCACTAATACCCTTGATACACATGTGGTGTAGATACTACAGTATCGATACGGTAATTTAGAGTATACTACAACCAGTATACAGCTACTCGTAGTATGAAGGTGATACATATGTGGTATAGATCGTGGTATTGATACTATACTACAATGTGTGTCAGGCGATAGCTCGTTGCTATTTCAGGGTTTGTTCGGTATGATTTCAAGTTTCTGAAACTTTGGGATAAGTTCGTTGTTCTTGTTTTTGTATAACGACAAACAAAACTTTACTAAGGTCTGCTCGAATATGATACGGAAGCAGCATCTTCGAGAACGTTTTGTTTGACCCCTTACCGGACTGTAAAACATCTGAAATGTTCAAATCTATTCACAGTTAACTCGAACTATCCACCAAACGTTTGCCTTTTCTATCAGTCGGTTTACGGTATAACAAGAAATTTGTATGAGATTGCTAAATACTTTAGTTTGGTTTGCTTTCATATTCTAAATCTCCTTCTCCGTAAACATATTCATTAAACTCAAATTTCGTACTTTTAGGTATAAATGTTCTGAAGAATTGGTATCGATTGCTGCTATGCTCTCAGTAAATAGTGCAATATTCTATCGTCCGAAAGACAAAATCATACACGCCGATACAGCTCGTAAGAATTTCAATCATATGCATGGTGATCATTTAAGTTTGTTGCAGGTCTACAATCAATGGACTGACACAGATTATAGCACGCAATGGTGTTATGAAAATTATATTCAATATCGTTCTATGAAACGGGCACGTGATGTACGTGAACAACTGGTGGGCCTGATGCAGCGTGTTGAGATAGATATGGTGTCATGCCTGCCTGAGACTGTTCATGTACGAAAAGCTGTTACTGCTGGGTATTTTTATCATGTTGCAAAATTGTCGAAAAGTGGCAATTATAAAACCATCAAACACAATCAAACTGTATTGATTCATCCGAATTCTTCACTATTTGAAGAATTACCCAGATGGGTGCTGTATCACGAACTTGTATTTACGACAAAGGAATATATGCGACAGATTATTGAAATCGATAGTAAGTGGCTGTTGGAAGTAGCCCCACATTATTACAAAGCTAAAGAGTTGGAAGATTCAACAAATAAGAAGATGCCAAAGGTGTATGGGCGAGCAGAAATGACTCAATAGATATGTATTTTGTATATAGAGTTATGAAATCTTAGATGTATATAGATATAAATATAAAAGAAAATACATTTTCGACTCGAGACATAGACAATCTTAGTTGTTGTTGTTGTAGCGACTACTTAACCTGCCTAAAGTGTCACCCCTCATGCAACACTGACAGTCTTAGTTCATTCCCACGACATCCTAGTCTACACACCGGGATGAATCGGGGTTTACCCGACCAAGGTTTTTTTATGCCGCATCCACGTGTGAACATGCCAGCTGAATCCGGCGCAGTACTGCCACTACTACAATAAATTACCGCAAAATATCACCAGACAAAATAGAACTGCGTGACACGGCTATGTTCCATACTGGATCTAATTTTGACTTATCGGTAGTGACCACTGTGGGTAAGGTAATATGCACAAAGGTTGTTGTTGTTGTTAACAGTGCTTCGCCCTGCCCAATGGGCTCGATCACTCTAAATTGTCATCAGGCTCTTGTAACGGAAGTCCGAGGAAACGCGCAGTTTCCACAGGGTTGGACCAGGGTGATGTAGGCGTTAGAAGAGTGGGTTCAACTGAACAGGAGAAGAGATGTATGGTATCATGAGTGGACATACCACATGCAGGGCATGTGTTTGGTATGTTGGGGTTCAGTCTGGATAAGTAAGAGTTTAACCTATTACAATATCCAGAGCGAAGTTGTGCTAGTATGACTCTAGTCTGCCTCGGAAGTACACGCTCCTCTTTAGCCAATTCAGGTGGTTGAGTATTAATAACGGGATTCACAGGCCGGGATCTGAGAGATCTGTCTACCGACTCGGTGTGGAGGTCATTTAGAGCCCGTCTATGGTTCCGCAGATCAAACGGCAAAGAGATATGATGCCGGAACTCATCATAATGCTTACGGAGATGTCTCCTTATGTCTCTGGGGGGCGGTGCTACATCCAAAAGATGTCGGTTTGGATCACTAGGTTTATGACAGCTCAGAAGGAACTGTCTACTCAAGAGTTCCGCATGCTCTTGAACATTGAGCAATTTTGTCTCTTGATGGAGGTGCGACTCAGATGACATAAGTAGGCATCCCGTAGCAGTTCTGATGGCGGTGTTTGGCAGACTTGCAACATACTGGTATGAAAGTATCACGATTGACACAGAAATTATCATCACTGTCAATAAAAAGTGTGAGTGTGTTAGTAAAGAAATCAGCCTTTCTTGTAGGGACGATGACCATTGGTTATGGACTTATCAACTGAGTAGCGTAAACCCTTAATATCAGAGCATGTGAAGAGATAACTGATATCGTTTAAACGTTTTCTACTTAATTAGATTCTTCACGGACAGGCCAGAAGGCTGGAGAAATCCGTATTCGGGGGACATTATTCAGGTAAACTCCGAGTTAAACAGACACAAAAACTGGTATACCTACCGCATCGTCTAATAAACTTCAAACTTTGCCGATCCCTGAAAAGTGCTGCCAATTATATCAAACATCGACTCAAAAGTCGATTAGTAAACGAACAATCAGAGCGAACATTTCCATTCATCGCGTGTGAATCTTTTTCAGTAAAATCAGTCTCGAGTTTTGCAGAATAATTTTTAAAATAGGTAATTTGTTGACTACTAAATTAACAAAATCACAATTAAGAAAGCTAACAACCGAGTTGTTTAGTTTCCAAGCACATTTGATGTAAAAGTGCTAACAAGCAATCGAGTTTATGTTCTAACCTAAAAGATTGTGAAATACGCCGACATTGTACATGGTTTTATCAGAAAAAATTTTAATAAACTTAATTTTTTTAGAGTTCGAAAAAGTAATTATAAATGGCTGCACAATTTTTCAATCGTATTGGACAATTGGGTCTCGGCGTTGCTGTTTTGGGAGGCGTAGTTAATTCAGCATTATATAATGTTGACGGCGGTCACCGAGCGGTTATCTTTGACCGATTCACCGGTGTGCAGCAGGATGTGGTAGGGGAAGGGACACATTTTTTCATTCCATGGGTGCAACGACCGGTTATTTATGATATACGTTCTCAACCTAGAAATGTTCCAGTCATAACTGGTAGTAAGGATTTGCAAAATGTAAACATCACTTTGCGTATACTCTATCGTCCCATACCGGATCAGTTGCCTAAGATATATACGATTCTTGGTCAAGATTATGATGAGAGAGTACTACCTTCTATAGCACCTGAGGTGCTTAAAGCTGTTGTAGCTCAATTTGATGCTGGTGAATTGATCACCCAGCGCGAGGTAAGTGAATATGTAATTACTTATAAATGATGTGCCTATATTAAAAATAAATTTTCATTTGTTACATCCAGATGGTATCTCAACGTGTCTCAAAGGAATTAACAGATCGTGCCAAACAGTTTGGATTCATACTAGATGATATTTCTCTTACACATTTGACTTTTGGTCGGGAATTTACACTAGCCGTTGAAATGAAACAAGTTGCACAGCAAGAAGCTGAAAAGGCACGTTTTGTGGTGGAAAAGGCCGAACAACAAAAATTGGCTTCCATTATATCTGCAGAGGGTGATGCTGGAGCTGCTGATCTTTTGGCCAAGGCTTTCGGTGAAGCTGGTGATGGTTTAGTTGAGTTGCGTCGTATTGAAGCAGCAGAAGATATTGCTTATCAATTATCAAAATCGCGAGGAGTTGCATATTTACCTGCTGGTCAGAATACGCTACTAAATTTACCATCAGGCATGGCGCAATAAATAACTCCTAAATTTTGAATAATGTTAGCATTTATATATATGTATGGTTAATTGTTTGTTTTATATTCTCTAATACCTAAATCGGGTTTACTCCGCTTTTGGGTAATAATAATAAGTGAAAGTTATTTCCAAATTTTGTTATATGGAAATTAAACAAACAATTGCATTATTTTATTTAAAAAAAAGATCCTTTATGTTTGGAAAGTGATGCGACAACGTTGAATATTTCTATGTATGTGCGTCATATTTCAATTTTCTGGACCGCCACAACAATATTGGAGGGTCGAAATCAAGTCAATCTCCCTATAGCGGGAAGGTTTTGGGGAAGAACACGGCAACTAGTCTCCGATAGTATTGTAGGATTCGAAAACTGCCAGTATGGCGATCGCCGTGTAAAGTGTCTGTTGCGGAATGGTCTTTGTTACATATATTAGCTGTCAATGAAAAAATTACCTATGTACCAGCACATTATGGAAAAGCAACAACCTCTATT
Source organism: Merzomyia westermanni (assembly GCA_949987695.1). Lineage (NCBI taxonomy): Eukaryota > Metazoa > Arthropoda > Insecta > Diptera > Tephritidae > Merzomyia > Merzomyia westermanni. Next base: position 191,331,536 of record OX465289.1, read on the forward strand.
GTGATTTATTCGTAGCACACGTATCCTGCCAAACAGTCAAGTATATAATACAAAATACAGCTTTTGTCAACTAATCAATTCAAAGAGCCTATCTCAATCATTTGGATGTTGCACAAATACCTACTATTTTCTATTATAATTCTCCATCTTTGATAGTGAACATTTTCAGATGCACCCTACTAGAAGGAAATAGTCGTAAATATTCCTTCCAATTAATGATATGTTCTTGGTGCTCACATCAGTGTAGAACACATGAAGATGTCTGTCAGAGGGCTAGAAAGATCTGGTCAAATGTTTATAGTAACTCGGATAGTGAGACCCTAATGGTATGAAAATAGGAATATGCGGGTGAATTTCCATTAATAGGGGGAAGGAGGCGTTCTATCGGAGGGTTGTCGCATTACTAGTATCTACTACCCCACCAGAAGCCTCAAGCTCACTGCCGGGCTAGGAATGTTGATTTTGCAATTTCACGGTTGAAGAGGAAAACCACTGGTAAAGTCACCTTATCGGAAGCTTAACTAGTTTTGTCGTTTTCGCTGACAATTTATCCTGCGTACGCGAATAGGACTGGTGATAGCGAAAAAAGAAATAATGGAACCTTGCTGGTTAGGAGGTTAGAATATGCCCAGGTATGCCTGCCGTAAAATGCGACTAAAATCCACGAAATCGATACCACGGTCGGACTGGTGCCGTAAGAGTACCGGATTCATAACTGACAATATCAGTATGTCTTGACTTTGATCAGGTTTTTTTTTACAAAACATGGAAACAGAATCGACCCACTTAAAATAGATAAAACCTCGCCCAAAGTGGAACTCAAAATTGTTACTCAATAAATTCAAACTACAAAAACAGGAACAACAACACCAAAATACATAAATAATAAAGAGCGTATTATATTTATATGTTTCCAATAATTTCCCAACCGTCGTACTATGCTCAACATTCCATGCATAAATAAATATAAATAAATCAGAATTGTAAAAGAGATGTGCTTGGCATTTCTCTTTCACAGATTATAGCAACAAGTGCCTCTCCAACTCAATATTGACTGTCGTAAACTTTGTGGAGTGGGGTTTTTCTGGCATCCATTAGTCAATGATGACTCCAACCTTGTTCGTATACATCCAACATACATACTTATATAGATGTTAGCTTAGTGAAGTGTGTGTGTTGGAATGAGGAAACCCCCATTCAACGATACGATTCATGCTTTTGTATGTAGGAACACACACGAAAGTGTATGCTGCAATGCTGGAGACGCTAGTGATAAAAGCTATGACGTTCGTAGAATGCTTTAAACGCGTTTATATATAGAGGGTATTGCAGTTTGGATTTTCTGACGCCAATTTAATTTCTCTCCTGTCACAGGCGCTTAGTTTAGAAGATTTTTTAATATAAAGCAAAATATACATATGCCTGGGTGAATTACGGATCGAAATATTTAGAAATTTCAGATCTGATTAAGCTCGTATTTGTTAAATACTTATATTAAAGATAGAACATAAAAGAGGTCCTGGAAAAAAGTTGGACCGCTTGGCGCTGAGATCAAAAAACATAATTGGGAAATGTGGTTCGAATTAGCTCATATTTCAAAAGTATATTTGGCAAAGAGAAGTAAAAATATCCCTGAAAAATCACCGTAAGAAGCGTTTGATAAAAAAAGTACATTTTATTTTTATGCTACGCTGCTTCTCAGAACCTACAATAGACTGAGTCCGTTTTTAATTATTGTAAATCTGAAACCAGTTGAGATATAAACTTAATCACATTGATTACTGTAGTAGTTACTGGCACCTTTCGTTTGATACCCATATTGAACTATCACATATTGGTCGAGATCACCGAAACTGGCCGAGTTGTCGAAGTCAGGGATATCTTAAATTTTAAGTTAGAAGTCAAGAAATGCAACGGTGAAAGTTCCATTCAGCAGTTTGGGTGTGAAGCGCGCCAAACAAACAGACAGACAAAAATTCTAAAAACTGTTAATTTGGATTCTATTGGCTTAATAATGATCCCTCCTATAAATTTTTCTTCAATATCTGCAATGTACACACATCGGCCTGTCACAATGTGATTATATTTAGAGATTATTGAAACACCCTTTATTTGATATGAAAACTCTCAAGCACGCACTTAGAATGTGAAAAATCACACAAACTAACTAAGCTAATGAAAATGGTTAAAGCAGGGTGAAGGATGAAACACTCATTTCGGGTAATGATCGGCCATTATTGTGCAATCGTACAGGTCAACAGCTCCTGCGACACAAAGTGGGCCAGTTTTATGCAAGAAAAAAAAAAAAATGAAAAATAAAAAAAGGAAATAAAAATAATATTAAATAAACTAAAACAAAATAGAATGATCCCAAATAATAAAAAAAAAAAAAAGAGCATGACTTGCCTTTGACGTTCCTGTTGTTGTTGTTGTAACAGAACTTTGACCTGTTTAGTCGGCACGTCCACTAATTGATGCAGATTAAACAGGGTTATAATGAAATATCCACCATTGGTAGGTTTAAACCCGAGCCGCATGGAAGAATCGACAAATCGCTTAGAGACATTAATGATAGTAATGAACTACAGTGGACAATTTTTTTCCAACCTAAGAAAAAGGAGCCAAGTTCAGACCCATACAAAATATTGACCTTATAACGAAATGAGCCTTAAAAAAAGTTGAAATGTGGTATTTTTTAAATTCTAGGATAGGAACCCTGCCAGACGCTGATAAGCATTTTATGCAAACATTTCAACACTTAGTTTTTTTTAGCAGATTTCCAAAACAAAACTTTTTAATGAGCAGTTTATAGGGTAAAGCTAAATATTGCAATAACGGCTGTAGTCATTAACGAAAACGCTTTTAAAGGGTGTTTTTTTTAGGGGTATAGAACTTCGAATTGAAATAAAACACAAAAAAATCACTTTAAGGTCCATCAATTTAGCTTTATTGGAAGGATAATTTTATGCCATTAATGTTTAAATATGATTTCGGGCATGTGGCCGCCGCGGCTGGCTCGAATAAAGCCAATTCTACAGGTCCAATTTTCAACCACTTTTTCGAGCATATGGGGCCGTATGTCGGCAATAACGCCACGAATGTTGGCTTCCAATTCCCCTAACGTTTCCGGTTTGTTGGTGTAGACGAGCGACTTCACATATCCCCAAAGAAAATAATCCAATGGTGTCAAATCACACGACCTTGGTGGCCAATTGACAGGTCCATTCCGCGAAATTATGCGCTCATCGAATGTTTCCTTCAATAAATCGATTGTGACGTGCGCTGTGTGGCATGTAGCGCCGTCTTGTTGGAACCACAACTCATCCACATTCATGCCATCCAATTCGGGAACAAAATAGTCGGTTATCATGGCTCTATACCGGTCTCCATTAACGGTAGCTGCCTCTCCAGCATTATTGCGGAAGAAGTATGGCCCAATGACTCCACCAGCCCATAGAGCACACCAAACAGTCAGTTTTTGTGGATGTAATGGCGTTTCAAGGGTCTCATGTGGATTCTCTTCACTCCAAATGCGGCAATTTTGCTTGTTGACGTAGCCATTCAACCAAAAATGAGCCTCATCACTGAACAAAATTTTGCGATGAAAATCAGCATCGAAATCAATCTCATTTTCGGCCCATACACCAAAATCACGACGCATTGCATGGTCTCGCGGCTTTAATTCTTGCACAAGCTGGATCTTGTAAGGTCGCAAGCCAAGATCTTTGCGCAAAATCTTCCATAAAGTTGATGGACAAAGCTCCAATTGCTGTGCACGGTGGCGAATCGATTCATTCGGGTCCTCTTCAACACTTTGCTCTACAGCGGCAATTGTTTCTTCGGTGCGCACTGTTCGACGTCTCTGCGGATGCGTATTATCACATAGAGTAAACGTAGTGCGAAAACGATCCATGGTTAACCGAATTAATTGCTCTGATGGACGATTATGTCGACCATAAAATGGACGGAGCTCACGGTAAACTTCGCGAACTGAACCATTATTTTCGAAATAAATTTGCACGATTTGCAAGCGTTGTTCTTTTGTCAACCTGTTCATGATGAAATGGCAAACCAAACTGAACATAAATGACATTAGAGTTGCCAGATTTGACCACAAAATGCCAGTTTTATCTCTATTCGAAAAACAAACCTGTAAAAAAAACACCCTGTATAACTACTTACTTCATGATCAGCTCTTTTGTATAATTTAAGAATTTTTGTATCCGATATTTGAATATCTATAGCGAAAATTCAATACATGGTCAATTGAGATATGGCGTTTTTGAATCTTCCACTTAGTTGCCGATATATTGGAAATTTAAAAAAAAAGTTATAAAACCTTCAAACAGTGGTACTCAAAAGCTTTTGTATTGAAATGGAAATTACAATAGATGTACAAAAATTGTGTGTACACTAAATTTTTTTTTTTGTAGTTTAGGAAATAAAACAAAATATTTAAGTTACGCTTCCTACTCAAACAAATGTGTTAAATTCATAAAACCCCTACTGATTCTAGACTAATCGCATTTTTTCAAACAAATGTAAACATCAAAGCATTTAAGTGAAAGCTTTTGAAAGGATCATATAAATTCAGATATTTGATTATTAGAGATTTTGATTTTAAAAAAATTTGCATTTATAAAAATGAGTTATAGGATCTTCTCGAATCCCCATTTTCGAATTGAAGTTCCCTGGTATTGTATTTATATTTTCCTCAGACCGTGTCTGTGTTTTACAATAATATTTTTATGTACTCGTATATCGGGACCGTTCTAATATTTGTATTGATCAAATTCTTTGAGATCGAGAAATGTATAAAACAAAGATGTTCAAATACAAAGGAAACCCAGATTGGTGCAAAAAAGTCTGAAATACATATATGTTTTTCCAAATGACCATAGGCTATACATATATCTATTTCAGACCTTTTTGAACCAATCTGTGTTTCCTTAAATTGTTTATAAGACTGGATCACTGTCCTCTCTCTAAATTACGCACCCGTATGTTTTCCCTTTATCGCTCAATTAAGCTCCTCGATCCTGCGGGTTAGGGGCTTAGAATATGCCCGAGGTAGGCATACCGGTCGTAAGAGGCGACTAATATGCACAAAGGTAATGACGTGCAACTCGATGGTTGATCTACGGATATGATGCCTCTCACCTCTCATTACCCACCTTATCCTTCCTTACGGAAGGAGGGGTGACATGACCTAGAAGGTTCCACTGGTCATAAATCGCTACCACGACAGTCGGGCAGTACCGCATGGGAGTACCGGAGCGTACCGGATTCATATCCGGCCAAGGACTGTCAGTTCGACAGCACCCCCCAAAACCTTCGGGGAGTGTTTTTGTCGTTACAACAACAACAACATCCTTTTTGAAATAAAACCATTTTTTCGGTCTATTGTATGTATGGAATTAGTTTAATACTCAAGAAAATAAGCAAATTGAAAAAATTAAAACAACAATTTTGTTTGCTATATTACAAGCGACAAGATCGCACCTGATTTTCAAAGCAAATTTAAAATTTTGAAAAAAAAAAATCGTTTTGTTAGTTTATTCATAAGTCGCTAATTGCTTACGAAAAAATCGGTATATGTATGCTTATATTGAGCTCATGTTTATCGTTTAATAATTAGTTATTTTATGTATGCGCTTAGTTATTAATTAATTGATTAAATTGAGCTTTTGTGATTCATTCAAGAAAGCGAATTAGTTCGATACCAGTTTTAAAAATAAATTTAACTGTAACAACCAAAAAAGTACCAAAATTTATTTTAAATACTACGTCATTGAATGATATATATGTATGGATGTATATTTGGGTATACTCTTACAAATAGTATTTACAAACATACATATCTACTATACGAGTATATCCAAACAAAAGGTTGAATAGAGCAAACATGCTTCTGCAGAACTTCTTATTGGTTTGTGAACTGTTATTGTAGTACAACCGACAGAAAAGTGAATGTTATACAGAATACACATATATATATGTATACGAGTATACGATAAATCGTTATTTTAGGTACACACTTTTCGAGATGTATACTTTGATTTTATTTCACAGAGTCGCCCTTTGTGTACAGGTAGAACAGGGGCCTCTGGCGGTTTAAGGTACGTACTACTAGGAAAGGCGCCTTCAGTCTACATCGTCAAACCCTCGATTCGTTTCACCTTTATTTTCTTAAAGTGCATGAAAGCAGGTTGACTGTGTGAAATTAGGAATGATGCGAGTAATTTCTTTCAGGAAAATATTCCTGATTCCTGCCCTTGTACACCTGCCTGTACACAAAAATTAACATTTTTAAAGACAAATTGCTTTCAGACATTTGCAAAGCCCGGTCTATAAAGGTCAGCCTGGGGAATTCGCACTCTATAAGTCACCTGTCATACTTATCCTTCTTTGTACGGATCTTATAGCATTCGAGCGAAAACTACTTCTTATGGAGGAAGAATCAAGTCCCTAAGAGGGTTGTTGTAGTTGCTGTAACAATACTTTTCCGAGCTTAGTCGGCATTCCCACTAATGGATGTTCCTTGATAAAACCCGAGTTATTCGGTAGGTAGAACTGACTGCCCCGAAAATTACCTTCGTTGGACATCACCGGAATAGATAAAGGCCCTATCGTCTATAGTACATTTCTTTAGATGAAGATAGGGGATGGTGGTCAGTCCTTGCGAACGAATCATAAAGTGAACTAAATATTTCACTGTCGGATTGTTGGATAAGTTGACTAAACCATCAATCAAGAAAAGAAGAATGCAAGCTTTAGAGAAAATTAACCTCTAAATAATTCTCTGAGGCTATTTTTGTCGCGTGAAATAGTTGAGAAGCTAGAAAAATACGTGTGTTAATACAACATACCATACCTTTAAAAAAAAATACAGTGGTGATTATTTCTGTTCGCTGATTGTTTGAAAATTAGACCCTGTATAGCTTTGGGTCCAGTTTCCGTTGGGTTTAGAGTTTTTCTTGCGATTTAGACAAGCCCCTGAGGTTTTATTTTGACTTCTTGCGAGCCCTGCATTGGGAGAATGATTTATTGTGAGCGAAGCTAGACACATTTTCTAAAAGAAACATAAAATCAAGGTGCTCCGTCGTAGAATGTATTTCTTTATATACCAGTGGAAAAGGAGAAGGAGGGCTTCACCCAGCCACTGTTAGAAAAGGGCGGGGTTGCGTTCTACGTTGCAAGGTAGAGAGGTAGAGAATACCTTGAAATCGCTTGGTGTTTGTAGTTGTTACAACGATATTACTCGCCCAAACCTGGCTTGGAGTCAGATAAGCTATTTTAGTGGCGGTCGTCATAGCTCTGTGAATTCTGTGAAAAAACGGAAATACTTAGTTCCTTACTCCAAAGAGTACTCCTAAAAGAGTATCAGAGTACTCCAACACTTATCCTCATTCATATAAAAAAGGTGGTCCGGTGATTGGATCACCTAATCCATCTCGGAGTACTCCGTGTCTTTGATTTTGAATACTCCATAGGGTGCCTACGTGAGAGTACTCTCAAAATACTCCCAATGGATTACTCAATGGAGTATTCAACACCAAAGCGAGAGAGGGGTAGGTGGTCCTCAAAAGTACACCTACTCCTCTCTCGCTTTTGTGTAGAATACTCCATGGAGTAATCTTTTGGCAGCATTTTGAATATACTCTCACGTAGGTGCTCCATAGAAAATTCATAAGCAAAGTAAAAGGTACTCCGAGATGGATTAGGTGATCCAATCACCGGACATTGCCATGTAAATTGGACCACCTTTTTTATATGAATGAGGATAAGTGTTGGAGTACTCAGGGTATTTAATTTAATGTAAATGTATGGGTTTGCTGAGAAATTACAAGAATATACATACACGTAGACTGATAACAAGATTTTCAAGTTGTAACACAGCTAGGTTTTGATAAGATTTGCCAGCTTCTAGTAGCGATAACACTCTTCGATTTGCATTAATAAAAAAATTGTAGTGCATTTAACAAGTAGAATATCTACACATATTTACAAATACGCATGCATATGTATGTGTACTAGACCGTTTTCTACTTTTTTTTTTTCAAATAACAACAACACATAGAGCTTCTATGGCCAATGTTGTTGAAGTGGCGGCATTTACAGCAGAAAGTTTACTATCGGGGTGGGAGTGCGAGTTCACGTCGCACTCTCGGGAAGAAAGCATTGAAGAAAGAGAAATAAAAAAATGGAGATGGGATATTAGAGAAAGGAGGTGCTAGTGTTTAAGTTTAAATTTTCGGCAGGACAATGTCAGTCGGTTCTGCTAGTTTCAAAATTAAAAAAAAAATTTAACAAAAATTCACAAAACTTGCAAGCATCCCACTTGGAGTTTTGAACCTGTTCTTGTACCTAAGTGTATCGTATACTAGATGCCTAAGGCAATGTCCAGTGTACAGAAAAAAAAACCTGCACTAGTCCTGTCAACTGTTCAATCAATTTTGTATGAAGACTTTTTACTTAGTTGTGGACACGGAGGACATTTTCACAAGGTTGCCATCTAGTTGAAACTTTTTAAAATTTAAGTAAGATATGCCAATATGGTATCAAAGTAGAGATATTTTACTTCCTTAAAAAAGAGTTATCTGAAAAGGGCTACCACTAGTGTTGGGAAAACCATCGATGTAATATCGACACATAAAAATGACTATGGAATCTTGCATATAAGTTATCAGCAGATGTAAGCTCTAGTGTTGCCGCTACGATGCGCCTGCAGATATGTATACAAAAAATTCGAAAAACTGTTGTTTTGGTTTTTGTTACTCTAATAAAGGCCACACATATGCATTTTTCTTTGATATATATAATATGGAGACGTCGGCCTGTAAAGAAAAGATAAGATTGATACTTTTCCAGATGGAAAATGGTTTTGTGCGTTTTGTTAGTGGTTGTCAGTGTTTTAATATGAACAAAAAAAAAACATAATATTTTTTGCTCCAGTTCTTGGTAGGGAACAAATACTTCTCACTGCCAAATCTCATTTAACGCTGATCTTAAGTCTGTTTGTGAGGAAATTATTTTTTTCTGAAACTGTCTAATGTATGTTATATGTTGTATACCGCTTTTACACGCTCCCTATAAAAGCGTTCTACAGTATAGTTCAACCACTTGTTGTTAAAGCACTATATACATACAGACATATACGTAAGGCACCTGCGCATTTAAGTTTTGCTCTGTATTTTTGCTGAACCGGTCCTGGGGGGCCTTTTGCTTTATATTTCGCTTCAATCATTGAAATCTTTTCAGTTGCAAAACGCTCGTGCTTAAGTGAACTCAACAAGTATTGACGCGAGCTTACGCCTTAACTTAGAAAAGAAATATAAACACACATACATATTTATAGAGTGGCAATTACTTTTTTATTATTGTGCTGCTGTGGAAAATTGAGTTTTCTGCTCATAAAAGTTACTTAGAATTTTGTAGAACGTTAATTGGTTTAGTGTGGTGAGTGCGACAACAGATAAAATTGAATTACAAACAAAAGCTTACTAAGAAAGTAAAAAGATAAAATACTTCTTATTCATCCTTTAAATTGTAATAAAAAATTAATTATTGCTTTCAAGTAATTGCTTTGAATTTAACGTTTTTTAACAATTCCTTATTGGATATAAAAAACGATTTAAAAGTAAAAGGTGTTGGACTGTTAGGAATATTACGAATCAAGCGAGTTGAAAGTTGTAATAATTATTACAGTTATAAATTACAGTTAACTGCAAATAACCCCTGGTGACATATAGACGAATACATAAATACAAAGGAATATATTTTTGTATTTTTACATATGTATTAAGTTTTGTAAAAACATGTATTTTAACATAATTATATTCATCTTTGAAAATGTCTGTAAATTTTTAACACCGCACACTCATACATACTCACAATATATGTACATACTAATTCTCGCAATTTACTGCTTGAAATTCTTGTAACATTGACTTCATTCAATTCGTTACAAACGAATAAGAATCAAGGCTAACAATAATTTGAAAAAGCTTTTAAGCAGAAGGTATACATACAAACATACATACATAAGTATATACATACATATATATACCAAATATTTGCATTGAGCCTTCGCCAATGATTTTTTAGCAACCGTAACAGTTATAACTTCTGCAATAAAAAGTAAGAAAGTCTAAGTTCGTATGAAATCGAACATTATATACCAAGTTGTGAGACATTGTGGCATTCCACATAACACACGGTTATTTTAACTGTTGTAGCAGGTACGGGTTTGAACATCAATGGTTTCAATTTTACCATTTGCGATTTATTTAATTTTTTTCTAGTAAATTCCAAACATTTCCATTAAACACTCCGAGTTTTATTTCTTCTTGTTTAGATAAGGCTTACTGAATAAAAATCAGAGACCAAAAAAAAAATGGGTCACCTAAAAAATTTTTCAAATCCTAATTTACTTTTTTTTGTAAAAATAAATAACGTTTAACACATGATTTCGAATTTTGAAAATTTATTTGACTGAGTTAGATACCATATGATTTTTTTTTCACTGTTTTCCGGTTAATGTTTTCAAGTATTTATAGTTATAAATCAATAGTGTGCACAGCGGGGGTAAGTCGCATGCATAGGAAGAAAATTTACCTGTGTGTATGTTTCCATATAAATTTTTCATTGTAGTGTATATAACCCAGTGATAGTATTTTGCTTATTAACTTAAAAAAAGTAAATTGTTAGCTTTTGAAGTGTCCCAGACTATAAATGAGTTCAATTAATTATAATTTTTTAACTTGTTATTAAAAGTTTTAATTAGAATATTTTAGCTTTTATATTTAATTTAAGTTATGACAGGTTTTAAAAATAACTTCAATACAGTGCCAGATTTAACATGATAAGGTGTTTTTCATTTTTAAAAACTGGAGGTTATCACGGAGTGTATTGAACAGAAAAAATATAGTCATCAATTATTTATTTCCATTGCTGGGTTAGGGCTGCTTAAATCGAAATAAAAATTTAGTTTAGACGAAAAATCCATGGATTGAGCAAGTTTTCCGGACCATTTATTTTTTGTGCTTACCGATTTCTACTACTGGTAAGCATGAAATGTTGAAAAAATAAGAAAAGAAACCCATTTAAAGTGCATTTTTTCCACTTTTTCCTTAAAATCTGCTCTTTTTGGGCCCTTTAAAGATAATTTTTGGCCCTGAAATTCAGGCATGTGGTTTGGCAAATGTTGTCTGAGGCGATGTTTAGCAAAATTTTGTTAAAAAATATTTGGGAAAAAACCTTTAAAGGATGCATCTATGTATATTTCCCATCTGTTAAAAAAAGCTGCGTTGAAAACCATCAATACATTGGTACTGCATATCGATAGTCACAATTTTATGGAACCCACTTTTCCGTTGCAGATGACTTGGGATGGCGTCCACGAAATACATATACATATGTCAGGAACAGCAAAAGCCTTGTTATAGATTTTTTATGGAAAACAATCTTTTTTTTTTTTTCAAAAACAAACAATATGAATATCTGAGCCAAGTTCTTCTTTCTTTTCTTCTTTCCTCTGTTAAATACTTTTTTATAAGGCTCATAATTTTCACATCCGAGTCATAAAATACTCCTATATGATCACATTTCGGAGGTTCTTATTTTTCACATATTTAGGTCTTATATTGGGCTCCTAAATTATGAGCGCTCCGAGAATTTTTTGTGGGGAATAAACTAAGAAAACATACATTTTATCAGAAAAAGTGAACGTCACTTAGAACTAAAGTAGAAATTCTAAAACCAACATACTTACACTCAAGTTAAGTTTGTTTAGATGTTAATGTAATGTAAGTGTTAAGGTAATCGTTTACATGCAAAATTCATTTAATAAAACTGTGAGTAACACTGCTCAACTTTAAGCTATGTAAGACCAACAGCACACCTAGTTCGTTTCCGCCTTGTATGACAACAAAAGAGTCAAAACACAAACCGTAAACTTATTTTTGAATGAATCGTGATTTCCTATTGTAATAACTGAATAGCTAACTCAACTGCTTTTGATAAGTGTAGATATGTATAGCTTTAGTTTTACATCCTTTACAATTAGTTCCTTGAAGGCCACAATTATTTTTATTACCTTTTAAATAATCTGTCACTTCTAGTGTGGCCGATTATAAACTAAAATTGTTAATATATATATGTACACACATAACTCGCTTAGTTTGTATAACGGTATTTTTGGTTTTTTTTAATAAAGGCATTACAGTTTTTAATTGTTTTAAGAGTATATATTATATATATTAAATAACAATTTAAGTATGAAAAATTTTAATCAAAATACACATTTTAAGAAATCACTAGCAGACCTGATAGACTTTGTATTGCATGAAAATTTGCCTGTTTACATTTGTGCTCTATCTCGTCTACATATCACTGGCAGTGTCATTTAATTTCCTTTCCCTTCGTCCTCTTGCCAATACTTTTGCTATGGACGCCTCTAGAGGACACATACACGTACATTCATTTTTATTAAAAAATTCATATGTGTATGTATGCACATTTGCTCTCTTCTTTTATTCACTGCTCTTTAACAAATTATTTGACATTAGAAGTACTAAAAAGTCACTAACATGAATGACAACTTGGAAAAACTAAATTTGGTGAAGGGTATCTCTGATATAAATTTGGATAAACTAGATCCAAATGTTTCGGTGAGTAAATAAATAACTATGTGTATATAATATCATTGCTCAATAAAGTAACTTTGGCCTCTATTATCATAAGCGAGTCGCTTAAAAATTCGAGTCGCCTTGCGTCATGTATTTTGATTGAAGAACATAAAAGCAGTGTTAATCTGACAGCTTACCGAGCAATTTACGCCACTTAAAGCCCGGTTAGAGTTAGCCGAAGATTGTGAAAACGTTTCTAAAAATAGTTAGGGTATTCGTTTAATTTCTTATATTCCTCGTAAATTTTGTAAAGCTCGTATATATGCCATTTTTCATACAATTTTACCGAGATAAAAATCTAACTTCTGCCAATTTCAACAAAATGCGGGAAAGTAAATCACATTAAAATAAAACAAATTAAAAAATGCACAACAGCTGATCGTTTGACAGTTTTACCAGAAGTAGTCAGAAAAAATTCTTTTGACTAAGGGCCGTTTTCTCAATATCCGGTTTACGCTAACTGGCACTTTGTTTGACAGGTAAACGAGAAACTTCTGTCAATTAAACGGCCGATTAGCGTTAACTGGACATTGAGAAAATTTCACTAAAACGTGCAACTTCTGGATGAGAGAGAATCTTATTTACTCTTCTTTCTTGTGCTCTCAGTAGCCACAGTACCGAGTACGTGATTGATATCCTGTAGCTTCTGACTCATACGGAATCTCAGCTTTTATATGCATCTGGATCACTGACTTTTATCTGTATCTCGATCATTGACAATTGGAACTAGTTTAAAATCTATTATTTCTCACTTTTGAAGCGAAGGTAACACAGCGATACGCTACCGGCAGTACAAATTGTGACGGATCGTTAATTTTTGCAGCGAATCGTAAATGATAATAGGTCCCTTTTTTAAAAATTTGTTTATAGTTAAGGAAAAACAATTTTTTCAATTTTATATAGATCGACATGGAGGTACCAGAATTCAAGGAGTTTGCAAAATCCATGGTGGATTACATTGCAGATTATTTGGAAAATATACGCGATAGGTAAGTAAGTTAGGTTATTGAGATTTAAAGAACATGAACCGGCAACTTTCTAAATAGGGTTTCAAAGCTTTCTTGTGTATTTACTGGTATCTTTCTGATTAGAATCTGACAATTTGTATCACAAAAGCTTTATCTGCTGAGGTTTGGCTTAATTCTAGAGAGGAGATTGCAAAGTATATATCATACCGTTAGATGATTAGGGTCTTCAGATATTGACCAAAATAATGAAAACGGGTAGCTCTAGAATCACTTGATAACTGCTTAATGTGTACCCGAAGTGTGGCACTGGAGTTGGTAAGGATACCTCGATGGATAGAGGGGAATAGGAAGGAGGAAATGCTGAAAGTTAGCGAAGGGATGATAACGGAAAGAGGGTAATAAGGAGCAACAGTGACCAGCTGTAGCCGAAGTAGAGGTAGAAAGAGGGCATCGGAGGTGGGTTCAGAAAGAGAGAGAGCGAGAGAAAAAACGAGATAGAGAAATGTAAGGCGCTTTTAAGAAACTTTGAAATTGTAAGTGAATTTTCGAGCGAGCAAGGTGGAAGTTATTAGAACTAGAGCCGCCATGTCCTTATTTGGGTACATATATATGTACATACATACATAAATATAGTATTTGTATTAGTGTGTATTAATGTTTTTCAAAACAAGTACGCCCAAATCGCTTAATTAGTTTCACTTTCAATTGTTGACATTGATTTTGTTTGCAAAGCAAAAAATTAACACAGTCACATTTTAAGGTCAGGTCGAATGACTTATGATTTTGCATTACTTTCATATTTTATTGCAATTCATAATTAGCATTTAATAGGCCTTCAGTTTGAGTAACGGTTTTACAAGTTTATCTTAAAAAAACTACAACAAAGAACAACAAAGTGAATGAATAATATCAATTGCATTAACGGAGCACATTAGGGTGTTTAATTTTCGGTGGAATTTCTTTATCTGATCTACACAAAAATTAAATTTTTTACCTATTTTGTGAAAGTATAATAGTAAACAATTTTTGTTATTGTTTTTTTGTAAATAAAAATAATGAAAATAATGAAAATTCACAAAATATTTAAAACAAAAAAAATTTCTAAGCGCTTATGAAAAATTTAGATTTTTGTTCAATAAGATTTTGGGATACTAAACAGTTTTTGATATTTAAATAGAGAAACCAAAACTTGCATAGAGAAGCTTTTTGGTGGTAAAAATCGCCTATAATGAAATAAATTCATTTTAAAAACTTTTTTTTATACCGAAAAGTTAAATTGGCTTGGAAAACGATAATTTTAAGTGGGCATATTTTTTATTCTTCATAGGAAATCATACTTTCAGGTAGGACAGCGGAAAAATTTACTCAACTAAAAATTAAATACCCTAATGTACACACATACATACACATTAACGCATAGTTAGGCAGTACATGTACCTATTTCTTCAATGGAGTTGTTGTTATCGTTAATAAGCCGTAGTATGAGTAATGCCAACCTTGACCATTGTAATTAAAAACGTACTTAAATGAGTTGTGAATGAGATTATGAGAATTGCGTCCCACATTTAACATTAGATTGCATTTATTGAATTTAAAATTGAAAATTAAGTGTGCTATTTTTAAAATAAGAGAAATCGTAAAGTGTTCTTATGAGGAGATTTGCGGTGAAAGTATGCCTTCAATTAAAGTATTTAGAATGAATTATTTGCATAATTCAAGGCGGTTATATCGCACCTAAGCACTTGGTTGTTGGAAAGCGACGTTTCGCACTACGTCGGTTTAAATATACGTTTGTCTGCCATTGCCAATCGAAACTCTGCACTTTTCTGAGAATTGTAAAGATCCTTGCTTTTGAGATGTGTTTAATTTTCTTCTTAATTATTCCATTCTACCGCAGTCCGGCACTTACTCTCTAGTCCTTAGCATTCTCTTGGTTAGTGTCCCATTTGTTTGACTTCTCGCATACATCTTGCATGAGCTCTTCGGCCCTTAGCCAGTCTTCAACTCGCGTAAGTCTGCTATTTGACCACGAGTGCCTGAAGCATACAGCAAAGCGCAGTATTTGCTCCCTCCAAGCTACGACTCATAGCTAAATAATTATTACTTTTTATTTTATTTATTTAATTCAATTCCAGACGTGTTCTCTCCGATGTAAAACCTGGCTACCTACGTCCACTTATTCCTGATACTGCTCCAGAAACGCCCGAAAGCTGGGAGGATGTTATGAAGGACATCGAACGTGTTATAATGCCTGGTGTTACGCATTGGCATAGTCCGAAATTCCATGCATATTTTCCAACGGCGAACTCATATCCGGCCATAGTAGCGGACATGCTGAGTGGTGCTATTGCTTGCATTGGATTCTCATGGGTAAGTTATGCAAAGAGTTGCATTCTAATTGGAAATGTGCTAATTCATTTCAATTGCTTTTTAAAGATTGCAAGTCCTGCTTGTACTGAATTGGAAGTTGTGATGTTGGATTGGTTGGGCAAAATGATCGGTTTGCCAAAAGAGTTCCTAGCCTGCTCGGGTGGTAAAGGTGGTGGCGTTATACAAGGTACCGCTAGTGAAGCAACACTTGTAGCTCTATTGGGCGCTAAAGCTAAGAAAATTCAAGAGATTAAAAAACTACATCCTGATTGGACTGAGAATACCATTATTTCCAAATTGGTCGGCTACAGTTCATCTCAAGCGCATTCATCGGTAGAACGCGCTGGCCTTTTGGGTGGCGTTATGTTACGTGCAGTAGCTGCAGATGAAAATAATAGCCTTCGTGGTGTAGCATTGGAAGAAGCTATCAAGAAGGATTTGGATGATGGCCTCATACCATTTTATGTAAGTATAATTAAAGAAATTTTAACTCTTAGACGTCTAAAGGTTGAATTTTGTGACTATGTTTAAAGTGTCAAGTGGCTTTGAAGCGACAGTCTTCCATTGGAATGATATCGAGCTCATTTTACTGTCGGCATTTTCAGCATCCAGCATCTTTTTCTGTATAAAAGAGTTGCCAAGAAGGACCTGCGACCTGTCGCTTAGGCAGGACAAAATAACGCTACAACAACAACAACCAGATAAACATTTACGACATCAGAATGAAATCTAATTTCAGAAACTTTGAGAGTTGACCTTCAGTATATACTTATTTTCACTGGCAATGAACTTGCTGCCATAGTTTCAACAAAACTCTATTTCTTTTTGTTGTTGTTTGTAACAAAACTCTCCCTAGCTTCTGCTTCGAGAAATAAAAGGGTTGCCTGGTTATGCTATGTTTAGCCTTATCCATCGGGCGATACAAAATAACTTCGTTCCTGAATAGGCTCGCGCGTAGCTTCTAGTCCGAAACAACACTTCTGTGGGACTGTCTGTTTCTTCTCCGTAGTCTGTTTAAGTTGTGCAACCCTTTTCAATTGACTTTGTATCGGGTCACGTTTTTATAGGGGAATTGTGTTTCCTCTATGCGATAGTGTACTTAACTCAAATTTTGATATATGTCAGGAGTACTGTGGTTTTTGAACCGGCAGCCAAGATAGAGTAATATTCCACCTATCCGGCAATATAGACTAACTCAAGTTAATATATTTCATCAGCACAATTTTTACTTTTTAAAGCTAATAAATAAGTTATTTTGTCAATATAATAAGTTACATAATAAATCATTTGTAATATAATTTTTTGTTTATGCATAAACGATGGCTAATACCAACTACCTTTTAATTTCAAATCAACAGGCCGTTGTAACGCTGGGTACAACAAACTCATGCGCTTTCGATCATTTGGATGAATGCGGACCTGTCGCCAACAAGTACGACGTCTGGGTGCATGTAGATGCTGCATACGCGGGTGCCGCCTTCATATGCCCTGAATATCGCCATTTAATGAAAGGCATGGAAACAGCAGATTCATTTAATTTCAATCCACACAAATGGATGTTAGTAAATTTCGATTGTAGTGCTATGTGGCTGAAAGATCCAAGTTGGGTAGTGAATGCATTCAATGTGGATCCGTTGTATTTAAAACATGATCAACAAGGCTCAGCACCTGATTACAGACATTGGCAAATACCATTGGGACGACGTTTTCGTGCACTGAAATTATGGTTTGTTTTGCGTTTATATGGCGTGCAAAATTTGCAGGCGCACATACGACGTCATTGTGGTTATGCACAGCAGTTTGCTAAACTTTGTAAAGCTGATGAACGTTTCGAAATTGTGGGTGATGTAAATATGGCTTTGGTATGCTTTCGTTTGAAGGGCGGTAATGAGCAAAACGAGAAATTATTAAAGCATATCAATGGACGTGGAAATATACATTTGGTGCCAAGTAAAATTAATGATACTTACTTTTTACGCATGGCTGTATGTTCAAGATTTACTAGACCAGAAGACATCGACTACTCTTGGAAGGAAGTGTGTGAAGCTGCAAATGAGATCTGTGAGAAGTAAACAGAAAAAAGTATTAGCAATTGATGAATGTATTGATATTTTTTTTTAGAAAAAATATAGACTTTTAATAATAATATTAAAAATAAATGACTCATTTAGGGAACGAACCTGAAGTTGTGCATACGCATTATGTTTACTTCAAATGGGTTCAATGAAAACGAATGCCTCTCTGTGTACGTACTACATACATATAAATGTATGATATTAGTGTGTTGAAATGCTTAATGCATTATATTATTAATTACTTATTGTTGTTTTATGAAGACCAAAAATATATTATATTATACAAATGTACTTAAAGCTTTTTAGCATTTTTGCATTGTTGTTGTTGTACTGTTATAACATAAACTTATAATCGTGCTGTATTTATATATGTATTTACATACTAAAGTTTATGTATTTACTGAAATAAAACTGAGTTCATAATATATCACATTTTCGTTTGAGCCTCTTTGCTTTACATTCTTTGGTTTCAATTGTTTATACCGTCAATTGACTGTTATAATGATCGATTATGCGTTGCGCTTCTCTTATGCCACTTTTGTGCGCGCCATCCACTGTACCAAAACCTTCTACTATTGTGGCATCACCAGCAAAGAGTAAACTCTTCATGGGACCTATGGGCTCGGCTAGCGTGAGCACATCATTAATTGTGCTGCCAGTGGAGAAATATGGGCGACCGCCTAGGTAACATGCCAACGAGCCCCAATTGGAACGCAACATCGATGTGGGATATGGTATGTCGGGGTTTTTCAATAAAATACGCATCAATTTCGTTATTTCGATTAGTAATTCAAGATCGGGAAGTTTCTCAATTTTATCATAAAATGCGCCACCAATAACCACTTCAACTACACGACTGCTTTTTGGCAATTTTGCTATTTCTACAATTTGCTTTGTCCAGGCCAGCTCGCTTTTGCCATCATCAGCCGTCCATATTGGACGTAAATTGCTGCGAAGCCATGTATCAATATTTGCCTCATATTCAAGATAAATTTTTACAGGACTTCCATAACCTATTTTATTAATGGAATTGATTTTATTTTGCGGCAGTGACGGTCTAAACATGTTTTCTGAGAAAATTTTCAGCACACCCAAAGGTACAGTGCATATTATGTGATCAGCAAGATAGACGTCTCCATCAATACATGCTACAGATTTTTCACCCACTTTCGTTGGTATGTACCAGTTGATTTCCGCTACAGGTTTGCCAATACGCAGCTGCTTTTTAGGCAGATTTTTTGTGAGTATGCTTAGGATATTATCCAATCCTGTGGGTACATAAATATAGTTCTCATTGGTCGTACCACTTGTCAGCTTTGTTATATGTTCAATATTCAAATACTCCAGCGAGCAGCCTAGCAAGCTGCCAAATTCTTTGATTAAGGAGTTGAATATTTCATTAGCTGTCTTTTGATCTTGGCCCTTGAATATTGATCTGACTAGCTTTGACGTTTCCGCCTTAAAATAAGTGTGCACGCTATCCAATTCCTCAATTTCGCCAGTTTTATATTTTTCATCGAATTGTATATGCGAGCACAGCCGCTTATAAAGTATATCTATCAATTCGGGTAGCTTTTTGTCCACTTTTTCTCCATATATATTAACAAACATACGTTCTTTGGCTGGTAGCACTTTTTTTGGCAATCCTCTCATATTTTGTATCATATTATAGACGGTATGTTTGCTGGCATTTATTGGTACGTATTTTGCACCCAACTCGCAGTATGCATCACCAAATTGTTTGGAGATTATACGGCCTCCACAACGATCGGTCGCTTCTAACACTATAGTTTGCTTGAAGCCATTATCAATTAAATGATTTGCAGCGGAGAGTCCGGCGAGTCCACCACCTACCACAATCACAGCTACTTCATTCCTCGGTTTATTGCTGTTATTTATTGGGTAGCTATTCTTCGGTATATTACTAACCAGTTTGGTGTTATAAAGCTTTCTGCTAACACATCGTATACTGCAAATAAAGAACGTAATACAATTAGTTCACTATAAGCGAGCTTGGAAAACGCAAAAGCAGGAGCAAGCTTGCTTCTGCTAAGAAAATGTCATTCTTTGCTTACTATCTCATTGCCCTTCGTTTGTTTGTTTTAATTTAGAACTTTTGAAATTTTTAAACTTGGAATTTTTATATTTTTTAGGCGCTGAAAAATTATTTGACCAAATTGTTGTTACGAAAAATTTATGTCAATATTTTTGTTATTATGTCTCAACATTGCCATACCATTTTAATTTGAGTTTGAGTTGCCACAATTTCATTGACAACAACTAATGCAGTAGACACAAACTCCGCAGCTTGTTTTTAAAGCCACAACTACCTTTTACCGACACTTTTTGGATGTTTTCATGGGGTCCCGGATCTTGTGCTAGTCCTGAATACGGTGCTCTGGCAGGCCTCGAACTATTTCTAATGTGGGTATCCTAGACCTTTTGACGCTTGGATTAGAAACGGCTGTCCGAGACTGCCTTGGTTTTGTTGCGGCTTTGTACTCTTGTAGAAACCGCAGTAAAATGAGCAGAAAATATGAGCATATTTTAAACATTAAACGATTTTAGCGTACAGAGTAGTTGGTGAGATAATCCGAACGTTCGACAGGGTCAAGTAGCGGAAGGTGGTAGTACCGCGCCGTATCGAGTCTATTTCCGACATTCTGTGACGTTCCCCTAAACGTTTTGGAAGACTATTAGAAGAAGAAGCATGCTCTACCTCGCCGGATAATAAGGCTAGATTACGTCCAATGCGGGTTAGGCGGTTAGAATATGACAGTGGTAGGGCTGGCTGTCTTAAGAGGCGACTGAAATTCACATAGGGGGATGACGAGCAACTTGATGGAAGGAGGAGGCGAGATGACCTAGAAGGTTCCACTGGTTACACCAAATCGATCCCTAGACAGTCGGATATGTAACAAAAAAGAGTACCGGAGCATACCGGGTTCATATTAGGAAAGGGACTACCACTTTCGACTTCACTCCCCAAACCTCGGGCCCGATCTCACCGTATTGGGATTTCCACTAATTTACATGGTAGGTATGAAGAGCCTATTCCTACTTGTAAACTTCTAGAATAAGAGACAAACAGACGTGTCGAAAGACCAAACTGCAAATCCAAAAAGTATTTAGTAAGGATTGCCGGACGGTGGTGTCCTCTCCTCCTCTCCACTCAGGGTTCCGATGAGGCCGTAGCTGATTTAATGACAGCCCTATATGATATATTGGGTAGCGATCGCCCGCAAAGTCCACCCCTATACCAAGCTCCGGTTTACTGGTGGAACAAATTGCTACTGAGTTTGAGTATGGAGGCTTTCGCTCTTTAACCGAAACTCAAAACAATACGAGAAGTTAACTCGCTCTGCCAAAAGAGTTTCTTTCAGGGAAGTAAGGCTGTATAACAATCTTAAGTAAACAGGAGAGATTGGGAAAAGTCCTCAAAAAACCAAGCATCAAAGACAGGTTCACTTAACATACCTTATTGCTCTTTCAAGGAGTGGGACCTGTTTACTTCTTTAAGGGTCTCATTTGCAGGAAAATCGGGTGTTGTATACATATTCAACTCCCCGCATGCTAGTTCCGGGAAGTTGGGGAATCAAAATTTCGAAGTAAGGCTGTAGCAAATGAAGATTTGATCTTTCGTCTTTT
The DNA here is from genome assembly GCA_949987695.1 of Merzomyia westermanni. Taxonomy (NCBI): domain Eukaryota; kingdom Metazoa; phylum Arthropoda; class Insecta; order Diptera; family Tephritidae; genus Merzomyia; species Merzomyia westermanni. The sequence continues at coordinate 191,353,286 of OX465289.1, forward strand.
TTCTTTACGTTAAATGCAACTATTAGCTCTTAGGACTTTTCAAAATGTTTAAGGCGTTTGACAAATCGTTTCCGCGGTGGTCGGGCTAGTATCGCGGAAGTCGAATTAGTCGGGCTACTCATTCCGCATTAGCAAAGGTGTGCTAATATTCCTAGCGCACCCCGAACTTACACAATTTTATTATTATTACTTGATTTTGGTAGGACCCATGATTCTGACCCATAATTAGATACGGATACGATAACAGTGTTGCTAAAAGTGGTCTTTGTTCGTCTAGAGAGGCATTTACTCCTCAATCGCAAACTTAGCTCAAAGAAAAATCATTGAATTTCTTATGGATTGGGCAGAGTACTCTCCCATCCGTGTTGGAAAAGCTCAGGGATTTGGTCACGTCCCAAAACTTTTTTTTTTTTATACATCGGTATTGCAGTTCTCGGACCTTCAGAAATAGAGGCATCGCAATGTAAGAAATAAAGAGAAGAGTGCTCTCCAAAACTTAGATATATTTTGAACGTTGGCTACTAGGTCAACATGCAGGAATTCGGCTGATATTGAAATCATCCGTCGTTCCCGGATTTTTTAGTAGACGCACGATTCCGCTCACTTGCAGAAGATGTTTTCTTTTCCGAGGCGAGTTGCTCTGACGGGCTCGATGGAAGACAGCGGCTCTTCATAGTGAGTGAGAAATCTGCTGTCACTGCTCGTTTACAGCGTTACGGCGAAAATTGCTTCCAAAATGCAGGTGATAGAGTCGTTCCTGCTGCGAGCTATGGGGCTTAGACCTGGCGTATGTTTGCCTGCCGTAAGACCCCGGTCCCGAGGTCAACGAAATTGTTCCCACGGAAGTCGCGCTAGCATTACAAGGTGTTAGTACTGGAGCGTAGTCGGGTAAAGGACTTTTAATATCACTTTGTTTGGTCACGTCACATTCCATGAATGGTTATGTCGACAAAGTAGGGTGAGGTAGTGGTGCTACTTCAATAACAACAACGAGTGTATAAATTATCAGCCAACGTCAACGTTTCCTTGCATTACTGCTCGCATTTTCTGCGCTGCACAGAGGCGTGGTCATATCTTGGCTGCCAGAAAATTATGGTCCGAATTGATATAGGACCCTCTTAAAGTCTGCGCGTCCAGGAGCTATGTCCGCCGTGGATAACAATGTGATCAACTGGCAGCTTTTTTTTTATCTGAGGTCAGCCTGGTAGCTTGATTCATCTGTTCATGTTAGAAACCAGGGACCGTAAGTGTTATGAGTTTTATTATAAAACTCGCTATTTGATCATTATTTTCAGATTTTTTAAAATAAAATTCAACAATAATAGGTTTCTTCAAGTTTTTTTTTTTGATTAAGGATAATGTTTATTTTTTGAGTTTTATTTTTTTTTTGATTAAAGTAAGACTTATTCCTTGAGCGGTATTTTATCCTTCAAGAATAAAAATTAAATGTTGAGTTTTAATTTTTTTCACGGATCGAAAAACAAGTAATTGATCATAAATATTGGTTGGTATAATCTCGGCAACATATGTACTCAATATTTAAAACATACCCTGCAAAAATCGAATGACTGAAACTCCAATTGGTATTCATGTCCGTAAAATGACTAGTAGCTGTGACACCGGTGTGAGCAGTACAGGTATATGTTTATCTTAGGTCAAAAAATATATGAGAAAGAGCGAGATGTAAAACCGCACACACAGGAACGCGAGGAAAGAAAAAGTCAAAAAGTCTACCGATGCTCTTAAAACCGTGATGGGTGAAATACGGAAACTTTCGGTATGGCTCCGCGTAAATTGACCAATCATTTTACCCGTATCGTTTTTGCAGGGTATTTATAGACACATACATCTCTCTCTCTCTATGGCGCGATATACAACAGGTATATCATCATAAACCTCCTAAGAGATTTTTGCGCCAAGCTTCTCTTCCAATTTGTGGTGTGCCGATTTGAATTTTCCCTACAAATTGGTGGGACCTACAGTTTTTTGCCTACTCCGAACGGCATCTACAAAGGAGACGAATTTTTGCTGAGAAGCCTGTCATGGCAGAAACACACTCGGAGAGTTTGCCAAACCACTGCCGAGGGGCGACCCCGTTTTGAAAAACTATTTTCAAATCACTTTTGATGTTACCTGTACCAGGGCTCGAACCATGGACCTTCGGTGTGGTAGGCCGGCAACACTACCTTCACACCACGGCGGCCGCCATATGTATATATATATATGTAGGTTGACATGCAAAAAGGCTTTTTGAGTTTTTCGAGCTGTGAAAAAAATTAAAACCTAAAATTTAATTTTTATTCTTGAAGGATAAAATACCGCTCAAGGAATAAGTTTTACTTTAATCAAAAAAATAGAACTCAAAAAAGATTGATTAGACGTAATTTATATTGGTTTCCATCAAATTTTCTTCAATCAATGCAGATTTCCGTTGAGCATGACGAAACATGCACGTTTATATACCTTAAACTGTCCTCCGATACTAGGAAGCCTTTGATTTTTTTCACTAAAAATATAAAAATAATCATTATCGGGGGTCCCTGTTAGAAACTGGCACTCTAAATGAAGCAGCGAAATCAATCAACCTAGTTGGTATCATATGGGGGGGCAGCAATCATATGTCTGTCAGATTAACGTTTTGTAGAATAACCACACATTGAATTGGATCGCAACGACACGTTCGTTCATTGGAATGAACGCTAGTACTTGGCGCCGCTGTTTCTTTCCCACCACAACTTCGCTTGACTTTATTCCCAGACTGGTCACTGTAGTAGACGTCGCAATACCCGATTGTCTTCATGCCTTGTGCCGTCGATTGCATCTCCTGTAGAGCGACCATGTCAGCCTTTACATTAACGAAGACATCAACCAGACGGGCAGCGGGACCCTCACATAAAAGGGTCCTTGAATCGATGTTTTTAATTCGTTTTGCCGGGTTGTCAACTGTAAAGAAACCTCTAATCGTGGACTTTGTTATGTTCTTTCTTGTTGTTTTTAAGTGCCGGATCCAAAGCCCAGCGCGCAACCTGTTTCCGAGATTTGGAGAAAGTTTACTTGCGAGCCGCTTGCTTCCAAGCAGACTGCACCTCCTGGTAAACAGACGCGGGAAAAGTTTTCGGTGAGCCCTTAAATCGAGTATATCGGAGTGGGACTCGCTCTCTTTCTGCCGCGAAGCTAGATATCATACAGGTTGGATATCGCATCTTCCACCAGACACCAAACATGATTTTGATGTCATGTTGGGGGCAGTCTGTTCTAACTACTTTATCATGCATATCGTCCGTCTTCCCTTCCGGCACGTACTCGCAGTATATAGACATGAAAAGATCCCCTAGTAGAAGATTTATTTAGAGTTGGTCTGATAAACTTTATACTTTGACTAGAGTTTAGAGACTGTTGCCAATCCATCTCTGCGCTCGAGATTCTGTAGCTGCATAGCAAACAAAAAATTTGTTTCATCGATTTCTGCCAATGATATTTATATTACACATTTATTTATGATTGTAGATTTCCGAAGGCGGGTATGTGTGTATATGAGATATATCTATATGTGCATACATAGAGCCTATCTGCGAATACATAAAAAAAAAATTTAAGAAAAAAAAAATCAATTTCTGCCACATCAGTTCGCAAATACATATTGCATTTTTGAAGTGCTTTTCTTTAAAAACATAATTTTTTTCCGATTCAATACAGTTTGATGCAAGCCTTCCAATAGCTGAATTCATTCAGACGCATTTCCATAAATGATTTGTTGTTGTTCATATTGATGGTCGTTGGACTGTTGGTGATGGCGGGTTTCGGTTCGTTTGGACTTACCACTTGTCATGTACTGCGTCGGCGCTGGAAGTGTGTGTGTTTCCATTGGTTTTGCATTGGAGAAATTTGAAAATCAGAGAGTGGTGATAAGATAGTATGTATTGTTGTTGGCGTTGTTGTTTGCTATTATTATTTGCTTTACTCAAAATATCAATATGGCATTTATAAGCGCTGCTCCGAAAGGGGTGGAGTCTAAAATATGGCAGATATTTGCACACGTTTCACACATTCTTACATACTTACCTTTATATACACACACACACATGCACCTACACATACATTACAGTTAAGATAAAAACAAAAAAAAAAATACAAAAACAACAACAAGTACATAAGACTATGTGAAATGCTCATTTTTCCCGCCTCTGTGACACAATTCCTACTTGTTCTCGCTCTGTTGTTTTTATTTACATAGACTGCACTTATGTACAAGCATACCCACATATTTACGCACGTATGTATGTTTGTATGGGGCGTGATGTTGGTTACTATTGCAAAACCGGAAAGGTTATAATTTCCGTTGACTTGGGAATAAGGTGTCGTATGGACTTGATGGTCAGTTTTTATACGAGCAAACATTCGTATGTACTTATGTATGCATATTTAGTTATGTATTATGTACTTATGTAAACATATGTATATATGTACAATGTATGCATTGCAAAACAAGTCAAACAAAAATTAATGTTCTTAAAATTCTTAAAATATAAATACACATTGATAAATGCATATTAGGTCGGGTCAATACTTTTTTATACACATGGAAAATAGTATATTATACCATTCAGGGGTGTAGCCAGCGATTAGAGGCAAAGTATAGAATACAGTGACAAGTCTTATACTTTAGACCTCTTTTAAATATTCTAGTTTGGTTTCATTCTGCGTCTCTTTCTATCATTCGTTTAAGATCAGGGGCTTTTAACGCGTTTCTGTTTCGTTGTTGTTCTACAGGTAAGTAACGAAACAGAATTGTACTGATATATGGTATACCGAAACGTGTAACGAAACTGTGAGAAACGATACTATTTTGTATCAGAACGAGGAACAATTTTCTGAAGACGGTTTCAGTGGAAAAAAACCTCTACAGAAACTGCCCACGATGATCAAAAGAACAGAACTGTAACTAGTGTTGTTCCAATACTGCCCTGTAGTCGATACCTGTACTCATTTAAATTTTCTGCAGAAGTAATCGATTCCATAGAAGAAACGAGGGAAAATACTCGATAACTACTGGTATCGTACTCATTCGAAGACGTGTGAAAACGAATCCTGAGAAATGGTGAATTAAAATTAGATATTAAGGGGATTCATTTAACCTTAAAAATGCCTTATGAAGCGTGTACAATTTTATCAAGTATGTATATGTCACTTTTCATGCAAGTTTACGAGTTTTATATGGTTTATAAGCTTTACGGAGTTTTTATAGGCTTATATGAATCCCCCCATCTGTTTTGTAAAATTTTATGAGCGGAACGCAATATTTATTCATGAACAGTCGCTAAAAAGGCGAATTTAGGCAAATATTTGTCTGCAAATCAAAACAGAAGGGAAATGATAATTGACGTGCGAGTTCGATACTGAGCTCACGTACTCTATAAATGTAAAACTCGGTACTTGAGCAGAGTACTCGACTATATACTCTTGGTACTCGTAACAATTTAAACGAATTGGTAAAGTACGTTAATGTTCAAATTCTTAACACTTTTTTTACGTCGAAACACTTCATTTTTTCCAAAAATATTTAAAGCGCTTTTTGTTTCAAAATGTCTCACAGAACTTTGAAAATGTCTCTTTACAGAATTAAAAAATCTGCTTAAAAGTTTACAATGAGTAGAATTTGTGGTGAAATAAAAACTGCATATAATTATAAATAAAAACACATCAGCAGAAACGCATAGAGTTACATCACAGTTTCGATTTGCAAGGAAGCTACTATTTAGTATTGTTTCTATATCTGAGGTTTTTATACAGTTTCCGCGCACTAGAAACGTTACTAGTTTCGTTTCTGTAAACAAACGTTTCGTTACGATTTCGTTACTCAGATAGCGTTACAGATAGCGTACAGTTTTGTTACCCACAACATAGTTACTCTTTTGTTACTCATCGCGAAATGTTCCAATCATTCCATTTCTTATTATTCAATATTTCTATGTTACTCAGAGCAATAACAGCAAGAAGTTTTGTTTCTGTACGAGATTTCGTTACAAGTCTCTGTTTAAGATAGCTGCAGTATGGTTTGCACCGTATGCGCCGTCATATTGAATTGCATGTAAAACTCCATTTTGAAGTGCTTGCCAGTCAAGTTTGACAAATAACATATCACACTTGTTCTGATACACCGACAGTAAACCGGGGTCAATTTCGGTTTTCCGTTAGCGTGAAGTGAAAAATATATGCAAGAACTTGCCACGTAAAAAAAAAAATATTTGAAAAATTCAAAATTTTCTATTTTACAAATTTAATCGTTTTAAGTCATAAAATTAATTTTTATTTTGTCAATTCTATCATAAAATATCATTTAGCAAGAAAACCGTGTGCCAACGCAATTCAAAATGTATTTCAGCAAACAGTTTCAGGTATCGGAATTGGAATTTAAAGCTCAGGGAAGTGAAGAAAGGAAAACGTGTAGCCACTGTAACGCAAAATTGGATCTGGTCGCGCTCACTGTGAGTCGAACTGTCACGTTTACTGTCGGTATTATGATCACTATCATTATTATGGTTATTTTAGGGGTCGTAGTATCTGTCACTGTCACACTCACAGTTACTGTAAGAATCTTTATCACAAAAACTATGACTGCCAGGGTATTTGGAATGAGATTTTTGGTTCGAAATTTAAACTCCTTTTATCAACCAAAATTTTGGTCGAAAACTGGACTAGTTTCAATTTTCAACCAAATTTGCTTTGGTCATATTTGAAATCCAAAAAGTTTTTAATTTAAAAAAAATAAAAATAAAAATAAATAAATAAAAAAATTTAAATAAAAAAAAAGATAAAAAAAAAATTTTATCAACACATTTGTTTATGCTGACCATAAAACTAAAAATTAAATTAAATTGGCCCACCCTAATAGGTAATTATATTCGCACTCGGAAAATACGTGTAAATAAATGTCCATAAGTTTTTCGTTGTTTTCTCCAATGTTTTACACACACAATAGACTGGACAACCATCCAAGCTGGAGCAGAAGCGCAAAGCAACAACAGCGCTAACACCATTGGGTACATTATGTACCAGAAAGAAAGAAAAAAAAAATTGAAAAACCATATTTAGATGAGCATTAGATGGCAAATGTGACAAATATTTAGGTTTGGTATTTAAATGCTGAAATAATGGGACAAGAAAAACTAAATCGCAGAAAAGCTTAAATGTTACAGAGATAAAAACTAGCGAGGATATTTGCACCACGCAAATAAATATTATTTTTAATTGTGAAGATTTACACTACTTTGGCGGTAGCTGGACTAGACCTGGGGTTTTACTCAAAATATACGAGTTGATTTTGTAGTTCTTTCTGGGAATTTGCTTAAGGAATGCTAAGCCTAAGCATTTTATTGCGAAAGTGCTCTGTCTGAGCTAAAAATGTATAGACGTTTCATTGAGATGGTTGTACCTTTAATTTTAAGTATTTAAAAAAAAATCGGACTAATCGATTAATTGACTAGTTGTTTTTTCAAACCGTCAGTATTCGTATAGCTAGTCGATTATTCGAGTATTTGCTATTCGATTTTCAAACAAATCAATAGTTGCTATTTGACTAGTCGATTATCGATTGTAAACAAGAGCTCTAAAATTTAGCCACTATATCGATAAAAATGAATTATTTTTTGCGATGTACTGCTGGAATTTCAAAGAATTATTTGTTTGATAAAAATTTATATTATTTTTGTTTTAAGTAAGCACTTTTGTAAGCCATACCCAACATTTTCAAAAATTGTGTAAAAACTTGAAACAACGTTAAAACAACGACACGGCAAAAAAATTGTTCAAATTTAAAAAAAAAACCGCTCTAAGGCGGTGGTCGGCATAGACAGCAAGCTTGAGTTCGTAGTATGGCAATCACAAAGGTATAAATGCAAAGTTCGCATATTCTCTGTATACATCTTCAACCTTATTTTATAGGGTAATATTATGACATTTAATAATTATTTACCTTGCTAACTTCAAAAATTTTACTCGCCTAATGACACTAACATGCAAAATATGTTACGCATACGCCATGTCAACATGTCAACCTCTACCATTCGCTATCAAAATGCGCCGCTTATGTTGAGTGAACATACTTTTCCAGTAAATTGTAAGACATCACCTAAATCACTGTCAAGTGTTCTTTTAGAACTAAAACATCTCCAAATCAAACATCTCAAAACTGCATTCTTAATGATTCCACCTTGTATCAGTTTGAAATACAGTCTACGATTTCAATGTTCTACTATAGCCTGTATACCAACAGTGACAGAAATGCGTGATCATACACACACACACTCACACATAAAATATACCTTGTTGCTGATTGAGCAGACAATAATAACAGAATGAAAGAAAAGTACATAAACTACAACAGAGTCAACGACAAAAAAGCAAATAGCCTTTCTACTTTTGTCCTTAAAGCATACTTGTGTGGTATCCTGTAAGGGGTTTTAAATACAGACACACAAGAGGAGGGCATGGGCATATATAAATACGCACATAAGTTTTAGTTGTTATGTAGATAAATGTGTGCTTGAACTAACATATACGAGCATTTATATTAGGACGGACCAATTTGTATGGACTGACTTTTTTCTATATTGTGAAAAGCATAATTAAATCCAACTTAAACTTCTAAAAGAGGTATAAAAAAATACGAAAGCTCTAAAGTAATTTCGGGTAATCCTAAATCTGGAAATTAATTATATTTTAATTTAATTATAATTAATTTATGTAGCTTTGACAAAATGTTTCTAAGCCTATCAATTGGGGAACTGCAATAAGTAATCTTTGAATTTAAATGAATTAACAATTAAGTGCTTGTGTAGTGCTAATTTCCAAAGATTTGGCGCTTACATTGCATTGTTGTTGGAAAGCATTTTCGTTATTTTTATATGTATCTGCTTATTCATTTGATAGCTAATTTTTTGTATAGGGTAGAGCGGGGCTAGTTGAGCAATTTTTCACTTGAGCGGATATAGCTCCTCAATGATAAGTCTCAATGAGTTGTTATGCGGCTTGATGGATTAGTTATTTATCCCTTAGCAAAAGCGTCGACAGCAATTTTTTTGTAACAAGTCGAATTTAAGAGCTACAGCTGTTTAAATGCAGAAAGTCAAGTACGCTCAATGTACCCCATAGGTGAGGTAAGTTGCGCAAGTGTATGGGGCAAGTTGATCACTAAGAATGTCTAACCAAACTATGAGTTCAATGTTTACTAGAGATGAAGTTTATATGTGTTTGACAATTAGCTGTTTATTTATATTCTTTTAGTGACAGAACAACAAAGCTTAAAGTAATTGTCTTTGGATAATTAACAGAAAATAGAATAAACAAAACCTCAACGTTAAGACAACTTTAGGATTAAATTCAGTCTTTCTGTTTAAAATCAGAGTTAAATATCTTAAAAAAATATATTAATAAGAACTTAGCAACTTAATCGTCGTTGTAACTATTACAATTGACACAAACGAAAGTAAGACCAACACCTGAAACACATTTTGTATGTCCGCATTCCCTGCAAGCAACTATAGCTCAACTAACCTCAACCCGGAATTTTAAAAGCGAGGTTATAAAACAATCATTAGAATTATACCCAGCACCTCTCTACATAACAAAAGTACAATAATTCTCTGGAAGATTAACACTTACCTGATTAAAAACAGACAACAATTGACTAATACAGACGAAAACTTGCGATAAACTACGTTTTTACTTTTTGGTCACAAAATAAACAAAACAAACGGGCACTTCACTCGCTCGTCCAGGGGCCACTAACGATCGCGTGGTGATTACCCTTCCCGCGACTCCTTCTTTCCGCCATATGATGCCTATACGTACGATGAATAGTTTGCGAGATATTTCGATTGCCCAACTTGCCCCTATGCTCAACTAGCCCCGCCCTACCCTACCTTCTTCTTTATTTTTCTTCTTGATTTATTCAGAATCAGCTGCTTACGAACCATGTGAGGAATCCAGTGACTACGAAACTGTCACTATCAGTAGCAGTATGCAGTGGCTACATAACTATTTTTAAACTTTCTTGATCAGCATTGTTTACTTGTCGTTTGCAATTCAAACGCTCTAGCGCAGTGATCCCTTGGCATAGAGCGACTACTCGCAGAGTGTAGTTTAGCCTTGAAAAGCTTCGAATATATTTCTGTTATGTAAAAATAGTCGTAATAATAAAATTGTAAAACGTCGATGTCTGTACATTGCAGATATATAAGAAAATTCGATAGCAGGGATCATTATTAAGTCAATAGAAGCCAAATCAACTGTTCTTAGAACTTTTGTCTGTGTGTATGTTTACGCACGCATCACGCAAAAACTGCTGGATAAAATTGAATGGAGCTTTTACCGTTGTATTACAAGACGTTCAACTTGAAAGATATCACTTGTTCCGATACTGGTAGAGCGTTTCGGAGATATCGCCCGATATGTGGACCAAGGTGCACCAAAATGTTTTTAGTACAATATGGGTGTCAAACGAAAGGTGACAATGAGTTCTGCAATAAGCGAGGTAATTAAGTTCCATATCTCATCTGGTATGGGATATAATGATGAAAATCGGACTCAGTCTATTATTGATTCTGAGACGTAGCGAAGCGGCCCGGGTTTACTAGTAATCGTAATAAAACTAATACTTGAATAGTTTAGGTTTGGTTAACCTCGCTTCTTCTTGTTATATTACCGACCATATATTTTTTTATTTATAGTTATACATTAATTTAAACCCAAACCCGTTACCATTTGGCATCGTTCAATTTTAAGAATCGAAATCGTTGCCGCTCCCTTTTTCATTTTCAAAACCCAAACCGTTTGAAGCATTTAATTTTTCTAAACTGAAACAGTTTGAAATTGACACCCAGAACATGTCAATTAATTTTTTTGAAGCTTTTGCCTATCTAAAAAGTTTTCGACCGGTATACTTAGCTCTGAATTCAAGACTTCTTCTAAAAGCTGTCGGAATTGGAAATTTGTACTCAAACTTTCCCAACATTGACTCCAAATTTGAGTGCCAACTTTAACAATTGTTTTTTTTCGATCCAGCCTAATTTAGCTACATACACACATATGTATGAAGGTAAGTAAACTCAAATACAATAAGCTTGCAACATTAAACCAAATGGAGGTTTTGTTTACATATACAAGTAGGTACATATATATAAGCGCGTATATGTGAATTTACATAAGTATTTAAGTATATAACGAAAACTGACAATTCACCGAAAAGTGAACAACAGCAGCACGTTTTCATCTCTCCTGGCGTTGTTAACAATTTGTGCATTTATACTTATTTACTTTTTTTGTATTTTTATTTAGATATATAATTTTTTACCATTTTCACTATCGCATTTGTATTAAAAGTCGTGCGGCGGCGCTTGCAATGGCGACGGCGTTTCACAACACCACAATTTCAGAGCACAGCTACTATCATTTGTGTCACATTAAGATCAATTGTAAAATATACAAATATGAACTTGCTGCTGACCACGCACACTCTAAGGCACAAATAAATAAATAAATAAATAAAACAACTTTTGTTGGCTTTTAACTTTTCATATCTGCCGTCGTTAACGTCAAACATTCCTACACATTACCTCCTTTGCATACATATCTACTTACATACATACAAACTTAGTTGCATAGTAGATATATTGCACGTTTTCGTTTATGCGGTAAAAAGCGTTTCGCGTTGTATTGTCACATCCGCAAACGCGTTGTACGAGCAACCGAATTTTCACCCACTCACGACGCTACCACAAATGTTAACATGCAACCGGAAGCCGACGCAAAATTTTACGTACCGTCAACGGCGTGTTGTAATGCGAATGGCCGTCGGTGAAATTATCTGCCGCGCAACGGTTATTATAGAGAAGAATTTTTGCCGACGCGGAAAGTAAAATTGTGGGTTAAAATTTGTGAAGGTTGCTGAAGAAAAAAACGAAGGTGCTTAGAAAAAAAATAAAAATAAAGAAAATTGCTTAGTGATAAAAAAAAAATATTTTTGCATAACTACAAACACACATGTGTTGCGTGATAAAGCAAGTCGAGCAAAATGTGCCTGCTCAGTGTGTTATTTTTTTCGACTTTTGGTGTGATACAACTACACAAAAGAGACCCTGCTCCTTTTGACTACAACGATTTCAAGTTTTAGTAAATGGTAAAAATTTGCTATTCAAAAGCAAAGTTGTGTGCAAATTATCTAAATCTATACAATACTAGAGGGACCGGCAGACTTTGTCCTGCCCAGATATAAATTTTGCACCATACAAAATGTGTGGGAAAATAATATTTTTTTTTTTAGGAGTTTTTGGGAAATTTTATTGGGTATTCTCCTATTCTGGTCAGAGAACAATCTACATTAGTGTCAATCATCCAAATCGGTGCAGGCGTTCTTGAGTTATGAGCGTTGGAGCTTACGTCACTTTCTTTTTTATATGTATATAGAAGATATACAAAATTAAAACACAACTTTTCGAAATCGAAAAGCAGCCATGGCGGCCGCCGTGGTGTAGCGGTAGTGTTGCCGGCCTACCAAACCAAAGCTCCAAGGCTCGAGTCCTGGGACAGGTAACATCAAAAGTGGTTTGAAAAAAGTTTTTTCAAAACGGGATTGCCCCTCAGCAGTGGTTTGGCAAATTCTCCGAGTGTATTTCTGCCATGGAAGGCTTCTCAGCAAAAATTCATCTCCTTTGTAGATGCCGTTGGGAATCGACAAAAAACTATAGGTGCTGCCAATTTGTGGGAAAAAATTCAAAATCGGCACACCACAAAATGGAAAAGAAGCTCGGCACAAAAATCTTTTAGGAGGTTTATGATGATATATCTGTTGTATATCGAGCCATACATTTATTTAAAGCAGCCAATCTGCTGGTCCGATTTCCTTGTTTCAAATTTTAAAATGACAAGTTTGTGCCAGCAAAGGATATAGAGGGGATTTTCATAGCAAAAGAGGGAGATAAGAGGAAGAGTAATAATAATATATAATAATAATTAGGCGCAATTTACAATCTTCTCTTTTTTCTGTAAATTATTGGAAGAAGTTAAATAGCAAGAAGAAAAAAAAAGAGAAAAAGGTTGAGGGAGAGCATAAGGGAGGGAAAGTTAAAGTGAAAGGATAAAATGAAGAGGGTGGGTAAGTGAACGAAGTAGGGAATGAAGAACAGGTAGATTAAGAGGAATGGGCATAGAGGAATAGAAAGTGAGGGATGAGAAGGGGTATGGTAGGTAACGCAGTTTTGGTGGCAGTGGCCCCAGCCACGCAGGGCAGCATACTTCGACACATTTACGGTCCGTTGTTTTACCACGTTTTTCAAAGTTGACACCAGCTAACAACTATTTAGAAAACAGGTACGACGGATCCTTGCCCAAAATGAGTTCTCCACCATTACACCCTTGAAGGTACAGGGTGTTTTTTTACAGGTTTGTTTTTCGAATAGAGATAAAACTGGCATTTTGTGGTCAAATCTGGCAACTCTAATGTCATTTATGTTCAGTTTGGTTTGCCATTTCATCATGAACAGGTTGACAAAAGAACAACGCTTGCAAATCGTGCAAATTTGTTTCGAAAATAATGGTTCAGTTCGCGAAGTTTACCGTGAGCTCCGTCCATTTTATGGTCGACATAATCGTCCATCAGAGCAATTAATTCGGTTAACCATGGATCGTTTTCGCACTACGTTTACTCTATGTGATAATACGCATCCGCAGAGACGTCGAACAGTGCGCACCGAAGAAACAATTGCCGCTGTAGAGCAAAGTGTTGAAGAGGACCCGAATGAATCGATTCGCCACCGTGCACAGCAATTGGAACTTTGTCCATCAACTTTATGGAAGATTTTGCGCAAAGATCTTGGCTTGCGACCTTACAAGATCCAGCTTGTGCAAGAATTAAAGCCGCGAGACCATGCAATGCGTCGTGATTTTGGTGTATGGGCCGAAAATGAGATTGATTTCGATGCTGATTTTCATCGCAAAATTTTGTTCAGTGATGAGGCTCATTTTTGGTTGAATGGCTACGTCAACAAGCAAAATTGCCGCATTTGGAGTGAAGAGAATCCACATGAGACCCTTGAAACGCCATTACATCCACAAAAACTGACTGTTTGGTGTGCTCTATGGGCTGGTGGAGTCATTGGGCCATACTTCTTCCGCAATAATGCTGGAGAGGCAGCTACCGTTAATGGAGACCGGTATAGAGCCATGATAACCGACTATTTTGTTCCCGAATTGGATGGCATGAATGTGGATGAGTTGTGGTTCCAACAAGACGGCGCTACATGCCACACAGCGCACGTCACAATCGATTTATTGAAGGAAACATTCGATGAGCGCATAATTTCGCGGAATGGACCTGTCAATTGGCCACCAAGGTCGTGTGATTTGACACCATTGGATTATTTTCTTTGGGGATATGTGAAGTCGCTCGTCTACACCAACAAACCAGAAACGTTAGGGGAATTGTAAGCCAACATTCGTGGCGTTATTGCCGACATACGGCCCCATATGCTCGAAAAAGTGGTTGAAAATTGGACCTGTAGAATTGGCTTTATTCGAGCTAGCCGCGGCGGCCACATGCCCGATGTCATATTTAAACATTAATGGCATAAAATTATCCTTCCAATAAAGCCAAATTGATGGACCTTAAAACGATTTTCTTGTGTTTTATTTGAATTCGAAGTTCTATACCCCTAAAAAAACACCCTTTATATAGGTGAATTTACACCCAGAGCAGTGATTGGCGCACAGTAGTATGCCTGGCTAGGTATGATATCGAAAATAGATGGAATGCTGGAGTGTCCATAGTGCTCAAGTTCATATCCAGCATTTCGAAGCCTAATAATGTCAACCGGGTACAGATACAGCATAACATATAAAGCCAGAGTATAAGCTGTGTTTATGGTCCCACTGATTTTAAACAGAGGCATTCGGTACACTGCAGCCATTTGTTAAATGGTAGAGGTCGTAGCTAGGCCAGCACACCAGGCCAATATTGCATGCAAGAGAATAGGTTTCACTTCTATATCGTACAGCCATGGAGAGAGTCCCCAACGTTTGTCAATGGCCTTCCTACAGCAGTATAAAACAACCGAAGCCTTTCGAACTCTTTCCTATACGGGAAGCATCTTGTCACGAATAAATCCAGCGGTACTCCTCCAAGTGATGGTAGTTCAAATTCTGCAATATTGTACTACCTTCACGGGAATATTGGGTTGACAGATAGTCCACAAGATTAAGAACCAGGTAGGTACTTAGAAACTATTCTCTGCCAAAGATTGCCAAGTCGTCAGCATAGGCAATCACCTGCCAGCCTCTACGTTCGAAGTCATGGAGCACTTCGTTTACGAGTATGACCAATGCAATCCTGTCACAAAGCACTATTTTAATAAATAGCCGGCTCAAAAATGGCAAAATTGATTTCTAGTTATCCGGAGTATTCCGCAATCGAATAGAACCAAGTAACTCGCACTTAAGTGTTACTGTTTGTGCTACACATTCTCGGAGTACTGAATAAAAACTTTATTAGGAACTTTAATCAGTTTATTGCCCTCCGCTGCATAACAACAAGATCATATGTTATCAAATTAAAGCTCCTCACAAGGACTCTCAGTCGTCATAAAATTGCAAATTATACCATTTTTGAAATTCCGGATAAAACTGGTCTGACTTTGCGAGTGGATGGCAAACAAAACTTTCCAAACAACATTTCAGGGCGTATTCATGCTGCAGTGCTTATTCAGCTGCTGCGCTTCCTCAGATTTTTGTTTCCTTATCGATGTGAAGTTGGAGCTCTCAGGTCTTAGAAACATAGATTTCATGGTCATAGTACTAATTTGGTATTGAGCAACTGGTACAAATTAAATTTTAAAATTGACTTGTACGCTGCTGAGCTATGCAGTCGCAGAGACAACGCTTTTGAACAGGTTCACTTCCATTGAATAAACGCCTACATCTGCGAAATATAAAAAGATTAGAATACAACCATTTTTCAATTTCCAATTCATATCAGTTTCGCCAACAATGGGCTATATTTATCTCTCACCTTTACGCACTAATAAAAAACATTGAAATAAGAAGCATTTGTAAGCTTTTTCAACTGTTTTTTTCGTTTTCTTCAAATTCGATACCAGCACTTATATTATCTATTTAGAAAATGTAGGTAGGTAGTTATAGGTAGCGGAGAGTATTGATATTTGTGTGTGTTCTGGTATTTATCGAGGGTCGTCGTCGCAGTTGTACACAGACGTTGCCAACTGATAGGAACTTCTAAAAAAGTCAGCGGCAACTGATATAGAGAATAAACAAAAACCAAAGAGGAGCAAGACAGATATGTATTTAGATAGTAGCACTCGAAACAAAGTGGAGTAGTAGTAGGTGTTTTGTGCGTGTGCGTGTGTATTAATCAAGCACCTAATAGTAATATAACGAATACCAATTTCATTTCAAGGTGATAAGAGGTGACTACTTATTCTAAAAAACATATATTTACATATATACATACATATACACGTGCATGCATATCTTCAAATATGAAACAATCACCTTCTCCGATACCACAATTCGACTTGGCGCTACAGTAAGGCGGTAAACATTGTGGTTTTACCATAAAAGCGGTGCGGTTGTGCTATATAACGTATCGGAATTAAAAAGTGCATATATCTATATAAACAAACATACATGGATACAACAAATACTTATAGGTTTAACATCGATTTAGCGTGAAAAAATAGTTAAATAAATAGTTGTTTTTAATTGAAAAATGTAAAAAAATATAAAACAAAATTTCAAAAAAAGACTTAGTTTGTGTAAAAGAAACATATTTTGACCTAAAAAATTTAAGACAAATTTCAAGTTCAACCCTCAGAAAAAAAAAATAAAAGTTAACTAAAAAGATTAAAGTCAAGTAATCTTTAAATAAAAAAATAAAACAAATTTTTTTTTTTAATCGACAACTGAAAAATAAGAGTCAACTTAAACAATAAAAGTAATATTTTAAAGGTAGTCTTTAAGCAAAATGTTGGAGTCACATTCAAGTTACATTTTCAACGTAAAAAACAAGAGTAAAATTTGAACTTTGATTTTCAATTTATAAAATAGAAGTCAAATGTTAACATTAATCTTAAAAGTCGACTCTAATCTTGAGCTAAAAGTAGAAGTCTAATTTCAACTAAAAAAGTTTCTACTACCCTTACATCGATTCGCCTGGTAGTACCGTTAAGTACTGAATCGGGATTTGGTTATATCACCATTTCCCAACGTGCGTTGGGTGCAATTAGTGATCAGTGAATTGTCTGGGGATTTGGTAAATTTGTTCTTCTCTTTTTATACTAACTTGCACTAGCACACAGGGAATAATTAAGTCGACATAACTAAGGTGCGGAATATCATAAAGGAATCGAGATAGATGTAGAGTGCCATATAACAAAGTTCTTGCGAGTTTCAGAAAAGCTTTTATTTCGAAAAGTTCTTGAATCATCTCATCGCCTTTAGACACTGTCTATGATTAAGACATGTACATGCATAATTGTAGACTTATAGAGCGTGACCTTTGTTCGCTGGGAGAGAACTGTACTTCTCAATTGTACACTCCGTCCAAAGTTGCACTTTGACGTGGCTGCCAAGGAGCTGGTGCGCCCATTTTTTGGTTCATGACAGGAAAAACTTTGCTTTGCCCTCGACGATCAACTAAAATTGACCATTGAAACCACAAAATATTGCAATTTCTTAAACGAAAAACTAACAATACAATGGTTATCTTTGTTTATAAACATTAGTATGTGTGTCTTTATCCCGCTAAAACTCAATAGTGTCTCCACCAATTTCAGAATTTTTCCTTTCCTGTGTGCCTTTTAACCCGGGATGGTTTAAAAAACTAGGGGCGGGAAAAGAAAAGGGGTAGAAGAGAAGACAGTACATGCGATATGAAAAAGAGGAGAAAGAAGAAGTTTCAGGGCAGAGAAAGAGGGATGAGGATGGAAGAGAGAACAATTTTTCAAGTAATTTCAATACTGGAAAAAATAAAAACAAAACAATAAACCAGCAGAGATAATTATAAACGCTCACAATTTGGTGGCTATCTTGCAAGGAATTTGAAAATTTTGTAAAAAAAAAACTATTTTGTTATTTTATTCGTAGGTCGCGAACAGTTTGCTTACGACAAATAAAAACCAACTATTGTTAATTTCTCAAGCCACCATAAGAGCGCACTAAAAAATATATGTAAATAGAGGAACAAAAAATACGATTGACAATATCCGTCGGTAGTGTGGGCGGACATTCTCGTTTTTAATACAGCTAAAAATAAATCACGAATAATTTATATTAAAAAAACGCTAACTAAATCGGTTGCGACTATCTCTTAGGGTGCAATAAGTGAATATGCCATGTGTTGGGCTTTCCACCAACCAAGAGACTTCCCTACATGCATACATACATACGTAAGTGAGTACGGTACGTGGATCGATGTGTTGGTTTGCTTTTACGATATTTCTTCCCGGTCTTGTAACATTCGTGTGCGTTTGTTTGCTAGAATCTTAATAACAAATATATGTATAATAAAATACTAGCAAAATTCTTTGATGTTTTGTGAATAATACAAAGTCGACGCTTTAAGTTATATATTAGCCGCATTACAATTGTAAGTTTGTTGCATTAGCAATGATGCAAACTTTGAAACCACCACCACCACTACTACAACACCATCATCAACATCAACACCAACTACAACATCAACATCAGGCGCAGCCTCATTCGTCATTGGCTTCGTCATTGCTTAGCAGCAATAACATTTCTATTATGAATAATCATATCCATCAACAGCAACTACAACTACAACAACAACAGCATCTACAACAAACACATCCTTTGCTGCATAATCATCAAAATCCACAAACGATGATGCAACAACCGCAACCCAATCACCTAGTACCTCCAACGTTACCTACGTTACCTCCATTGCCAACGGCTATAGCAACAACACAACAGCCTACAATAACGAATAGCAACATAGACTTAGGCATAACTAAGAGTATTGGTATTATGCCCAGTGTGGTTGGTGGCGCTGTTGGTGGGGGTATGCTGCAGCATAATCACAATCAACAAAGTCAACTGCGACAAGAAAGTAATGCTGCTGCTGCTGTTACCGCCGCCTCCGCTGCGCTCCATCTTGACGATGAACCAAATCCTGAAATGGTACTCGCTTTGATCTCAAGGAACCGTGCGCTCGAGGGTAAGTCATACAGCTTGAGTAACTAAATTGCATGAATTAGACCAGCTGTCCATCAAAATGGTTGAAAAGAAAAGATGGAGCTTTACACTCAATTCTAAGAAGTTTGTGTCTGTTAGCTATTTGTGTATGAAAATTTGTTTAGTATCAGAGGTTGTAGGTTGGGGTTATATTGTTATTTCATGGAAAAAGGTATTTTTGTTGATGAATTAATCTTAAATGCAGGTGGAAACCCGCATTGGATGATAGAGTTTTTTAATAAGACGATGATTATATAAGTAATATAAGTATGCCGTAAAGATAGAGATTGTTTTAATGAAGTTTATCATCAATTAACTTCAACATCAAGACTACCTCTTTGGTTAAACAAAAAAAGTCGGCTGTTTTCTTGTATCTATATATATAAAATTCAAATTATGTATGTATCTATAGACCGACTTGTGTCCTAAACGTATAAACCGATCGTAACCAAATTTGAAACACGCACAGGATATCTTAAAGGGATGGCCATGAGCTAAAAAATATTTTGATATATATAGGGGGCGTGGCACCTCCCATACAAATGGAATTTTGCATAGTCCATATCTCTGGAAGTATTTAGGTTAGATCACTGAAACTTGGTTAGGGGTTATATGAAATTAATCCCTAACACCTGCATGAAAACTGGGGATAACGAAAAAGGGGGCGTTGCACCTCCCATACAACTGGAATATTTTTTTATAGAAATTTGGGGTGAAACCCACGGGTAAAAGCTAGTTTTTATATTAAAGTTGACTTATATATTTGTTCTTCTTTATACCCTTTCCCTCATTTACCACCAATACCAATTTGTTAAATATTTCGATCTGCCTGATGGCACTTTTCATTGACACTATTCCAATTGATTTGACTTAATATGACTAAATTAAAACAGTATAAGCAGCTGTAGCAAAAAAGGTGTTCCATATTTCAAGATAGACCGCCAGGAATCTATGTTTGAAGAAACCATTTCATTTAACGTAGCAGTTCTTTAGTGATGCGCTTACAAACATGCAGACAGGTAGACAGAACTAAAAAGAATTCTTATTTTGGCTACTCCTGCTCTGTTTGACCTGCTACTAGCTACAAACTATTTGACCTGTTCAAATTTCACTATCCATACATAGGTGCAAAAAGATGTTGATCCAACTTTTATCGTCAATACTATTTACAGCGGGAACATAATTTTTTCGTGCAGTAAAGTGGATCCTAAACCTTAATCATTTAGTCAATTACCGGTAAAAATTTTATTAAATTCTAAACAGCGGGTTTTGAGTGATGCGCGTACAAACACATATAGACCGACCAACCAAATATGAGCGAAATTCGATCTTATATAAAATTTTTGTAAATAGTTAGTTACGTGAAAATAGTTGGCAAGAACTCTCATCGTTATCGCCATATTTTGGTTCAGTTTTTTTTGGCAGCGGTGTTGGAACCTTCTAGAGAACATCTATTCATGCTACTTGGTGGCTTCATGCTACTTTGGTTACTTCGTGAGAAGAAAGGTATTAAAGTTCCTTCAGAAAACCTCTAAAATTCTCTTCGAACCTGGGACAGCATAGTTGAGATCATCAGCTTTGAGAAGATACTCAAAATATAACTGGTAGGCAAAGTCACCTAGGATGCGTCCAAAGTTAAACGATTCCATTAGAATAGGGTACTAGTGCGGTATACGGATGACTTCAAAACACTCGTGACTTCGATAAGCTAAAAAAATTCCTCTTAAATAGTCAGTAATTCTATTTTTCGGTATGGTAAACACCTAAGTATTTACAATTTTTTTAGTTTTGAAATATTAATCGTCCAATTCGATATTTAAATTTTTTATTGCTTTTTTATACCAACAATTTTTGTTGATTTACGGCCTGTAAATTTTTTTAGTTTTGAAATATCAACAGTCCAATCACATATTTCTCTGACTAAAACTAGTAAAATTTTCAAAAATTAAAATCTACTAAGACCGATAAGTAACGCCAAAAATTATGGGGTTGACTTCTAGTAACCTCTGTCTGTTTCTGACTACTTCTGGCAATTTCTCGCTCGTAAGGAATCACAGCTAAGTTGACAGCTGGCAGTCTATCCCAGCGCCCCTAGGCGAAAAGACAACGTAACAACATTTTAGCTAGGCGACTTGCGTTCCAGAATCGCAAATAAGCGAAATCGAGATATTCTGAGAGTTCATTTGCTTTGGCATTTTGGAATTTCGCTGCAGGTTTCCTCAGAAGTTACGTAAAAATCGATACAAGCTATCAGAAATAAGGTTTTTTTTGTAAGGTGAACTCGTTATCCTTTAGCTCATTCATAATCAAGAATACTTTAATTATTTACAGGCAATTCAATTTGATGGGTTTGATGTGCAAAAAACTGACGGTGAAAACTGTTATATGAACACGCCTAAAAATATTCCACTTTCTCCGCCGGTAGGGGGAAGAAATCCAATCTTCCGACAGGGTGAGATAAGAGGTAGGAGAGAGACAGAGGATCAAAAATAGGTGTGCGGACAGCTAGTACACACTTGAAAAAGGAAGGACTAAGAAAGCTCTTCTTCGGAGTCTAGAGAGCCTTACCATCTCCGAGAATTCGTTAATTATTCGTTATATGGAATGGGCCAAATTACAAGAATGTAAGAAATATGTAGGCGGTTACCATGGTACTACAAACTTGTAACACATAAGAGTTTATTCTATGGGCTGACGCCTATAAGTTTCACTTCTCTATTTTTACGTGTGTAAGATATTTGAGCTTCTTATTTCCGCAGGAAAACTATTTCAGTGGTTAGGTAGCTAGCATTGTGGGTTCCGAGTTTAAGGCATCTGGCATGTGAGTGCAGCAATCTAACCCCCATGCGAAGAGAAACACTAAAATAATCCCATGAATATCAAAGAAGCGCCATTAGCAAATCACGTGACTCGCCCCATGGGAATAAATACCAAACCAAAGCAGTCGTGCTTACTTTTCGTAAATACAGATTTACGAATTAGAAAACATACAATAGTTAGTTTTGGACAAAAAATGTCACAGTCCTCCGTTGCAATTGTAATTGGAAACAAATGAAAAATAAAATATTTTCAAGTTAGTATCAATTCGAGTGCGTCTACACTGCACTTTAAGCCAGCCGACGGCACGTGATTGGGCGGTAAGTGGTGAGCGTTCGCACTTCAAAGGTTTGGTAATGCAAAGAGACAGTTGCAAGTTGCACATACCATGAATAGAGGAGGTGCTCATTTTTCGCACACGTGGCGCATAGCCCTTCAGCACAGCAACAACAGCTGAGGTGCACACGGCGTCACTTTTACGCCTTCTTCACCACAATAGTTTTTTGGAGGCCATGGGATAAATATGTTAAGTTAAGAGGAAGTAATGAGTGAGGCAGATTGTATTGTGTGCTGGTGGACATGGGCGTAGGCAGAATAGGGAGAAAGAAGCGCAAGCGCAAGAACAAGATCTTACTATGAAGACTCGAATCACTCCGGCTCAGCATCAACTTGAGCACTGTAATAGGAATCTGCAAGTTTCCTAAGACTTCTGTCAAAAGATATTGATACCAATTCTTCTTCTTCTTGGACGCATCCTCTGACAGAGTGGCCAACACAACCTTTAAGGTTCGCATTTGCCCAACGGGATCAAGGTTTTAAAAGCTCATTTTCAAAGGTAGTTTTTTGGACGATTTACGGCCTACGCTTGATACCAACCGAGAGTACCGAAAGCACTTTAATGATGAGCTGTACGTGCCGGATATGAACATAATCCAGCAGAGCTAGGTCATGTCATGCAAATGTTCCGGCTACCCTGTCGACTTAGAGCCTAAGGAATGGAAAAAAATCTAGAGCATGAGTTGGCCTTCCTTGGTGTTTCCGTACTCCCTTAGAAAGAAGGTCTAAGCTGCTTTGCTACTCATAATCCAACACCCTCTAACTGTCAGTTTTCATTAACTTCTTTAAAGTTTCTTTTGAATTTGTTCGCCTCCACCGCGTTCTAAAAGCTGGACTGGCATTGCCGTTTGCATATACGCACTAAGTATCGTAGCTTTAGCATGGCGCTGTGCAAGGAAGCCCATTCAATCGTTCTTGAAAATGAAATACCCCCTTCGGAAAAAATCCTGTATGCGGCCATTTCAGGAGAGTCAGTAATCAGTTTACTTGATGAAGTGCATAAGGTTGGTCACGCTTTTTTGATAGTTTACGTTGTTGTTGTAGCAATGGTTTCGTTTCTTTTTTTTTTTGGTGTGCTCTATGAGTCTTCCAAAAGATCAACAGGCACGCGGCCTTAATATAATATTTCCTTTGCTTATTATTTACCATCTTGTTTTCCAATGGTTTCCCAGCAGTATATCCTTACAACATTTATAATCCCAATGGAGTTGACACACGTTGTGAGTGATGCGAAGGCTGTTCTACACTGTGTTGTTGTTGTTCTGACTCGTTTAGCAAAGCGAACAAGCAGAAAAATTGAATTATTTGCTTGAGGCTTTTGTGTAACCGAAAACCTGTAACCAGAAACAAATATATTTTTATTAACACAAGTACCTCATGTCCGCTTGTCCGCATTCAATAAAAATCAACAACAACCAATATAAACACGCACACACACACACACAAACCCCTTGGCACAAATGGAAAAGGGCGCTTACTTTTACGGTTTACTTGTATTTTGTTGTTGTATTTATATTTATTTACAACTGCACTGACGAAGCATACACACATTGTTGCTGTTGTTGGCTCATTGGTGGTGTTGGTGGCATTTTGTGGTGATGTTGCTTCCTGCTGCATTCGGGCACCCGAACTCGTTCAGAGTAAATCCCACACCCCTATCCACATTTGGATCCACACCCACACCCACACCCTTTGTTGTTGTTTGCTGATTGAGAGTAATTGTTTGCTCGCTGTCAAAAATTGAGTAAATATGTTTGTCATTTCACTTGCTGCACGCACTTAACGAATTTAAAACGCTAGTTACATACTTGTAGATATGTAAATAGACGTATAAGCATAACTGAGCGCATCACATCCATGACTTGGCTTTTAGCCATACGTCACAGTGGCCGCGTGCTATTATGTACCATGGAATTATCGCGTCAAATTGACTTGTTTTTCTCTTTTATGAGTGGGAGTGTGCGCATTAGGGTGGTTAGCCGTTAGGACATTCAACAACTGAAAAAACCATGGCCCTACCATGGTTTCACATTTAGTATCAGCACGGCAGATATTTCCAACGCGAGTGCAGACCCGAAGAATATACTGCAGATAGTCGAATTGATTGCAACTACAACAAGTCTGACTGAGACAGCTTTTTCCAATTCACGAGTTTCTTCACTTTTTACACGAGAACGGCCCTTGCCTCTGCCAGAGCTCTCTTTACTCTCGCAAGTAGGATAACTCGACCACATTCCGATGCATTGGCGGAAGCTTTCGTCAGTTCTTTACGCTCGCTACAGCCGACCTAGTAAGAGAAGGTGCTAACACCTGAGCGTACAACCGTAACACTCCCCTTAAACTTCAACAGCTAGTGATCTGTAAAGAAGCAAGTTAGGGGGTTGGATAATATTGCCGCGGTAAGAAGCTACTAAAATCCACTGCCCGAAGGATTTAGGGGTGGAACAAATCGTTTCGACGACAGTCACTCTTCTGTAAACTGCAAACGTTTCCTTCTCTCTTTACAGTCATGTTGATAAGGCGTGAACCTCCGTGACGCTCACTTAAACCCCAACATAGGAATATACCTACTATTTGTTGAGTGGCCCCGTACTACGGACCACTTCTTCTCATTGTCATATCACCCCATCTCAAAATATTTATGAAGAAACTTTTTAGAAGTTTTTTTCAAAAACGTCCTATTTTAGAATTATTTATAGAATGCCTTATCTCATATTTTTTCAACCCCGCCCTAGTTCAGTGGCAAATGTATTGAATTATCGTTAAGATGGAAAGTGTTTGAGACTAATTTTGGGATAGGATGTTCTTCAACCAAAATCTGAATAAGGGAATTATTAAAAACAAATTCTGTAGTATCGCCTTTTTCAAAAATATTTTGAAATATGGTGATCTTCCAGTCTCATATGCATATAGAATTGAAAGATACATTTTGTAGAAGCAAATCGGCTTATTTACTGAGCCGATTTCTCTAATGTGAATTTTTAAAGGACATATGCATGTCATACAAGGATATAGGGATGCTTTCTAAGTCAAAGGCTAATAACCAATATGTTTAATTAAAGTATTAAGTTTATCAATAATAATATTCATTGCTAAGACATTTCCAATTCAATCTCCGCTCTTATTATGCTCAGCTAGCACATTCTCAGAAATAAAAGTTCCTCGCCTGCCTAGAAAAGAACAATAAAAATGATGCGAAAGAAAATTGTATACCACATTCGCACCAGACAACGTCTACCGGGTCTGCTAGTTTCAAATATTAGATAGTGGCTCACCCTAACACAAAATCACCCTTAGGTGCTCGCATGCCCGCAAATGCACTAAAACATATTTCCTTTCGTTTGAGCATGGCCAAGGGTGGATCATAATTTGTTTTATGTCAACATTGTATTGTATCCTGTGCGACTTTACACTTTTTTTGTTTTCCATTTTTCCCTCGCATTGCTTTGAGTTACTCAGCGGTCTTGTTTTGTTTTATAGCTGCGGCACTCGTACCACATTACCCACTTTGAATAAATATTTATGTTAGTAGCGGATGCACTTACACGCTTCCCATTGCCAGTTACGTTTTCAATGTTTATCAAGCGGTGAGGATACTTGAGTTAAGCCAAAATACACACTCGAGCATAGGATTTCATTTATTATTAGTCTTATTAGAAGTTATTAAATTAAATTAGGAACGATTTCCGCTGAGTGGTTTTGAGTACAGCGTCAAGTGTTTTGACTTGCCATGCTTTAAAATGTATTGAACAGATTGTATAAATATTTGCAATTCCTAAAAAAAACAAATTTTTTGCAAAATATCTGGGCACTGGGTGCAGCTTATGTATGAGAAGCTAATAAGCCCGTGTGTTGGCCGACATCAAAAGAGAAAGCGTCAATAAGACCGCTGCGATATAGTATTCTGAAGAGCTCACTGAAATGTTGACTGTGTCTGACAGTGGGTGTTGCTGTTGTTGTAACCGATAAAACATTTCCCTAACCCGTGGTATGCCTGTTGTAATAGGCGACTGAATTGCACGACCCGCAAGTACACGGATAGTAACAGAACTGTTAGTACCACAAAGGACTGCCAATATACGCAATACTTCCCTAACCTATATTCTACCTGTAACTGGTTTTTTTGCGACCAGAAATTTTATTACCGACAAAAATATAAGAATTACGATTAGGTGGCGATTATAGCTGGTAGCACAAACTAAAAATATTTGGTTAAAATACGATGTAAAATACCTTTGCTTTGATAGCCATTACATTAAACATAAAAATCACATAGGTGGCAGCACTGTTAAAACCTTCGAAGTGGCAGCACTGAGAATGAGAGCTTGAAATGTACCATATACTCGTATTCAAAAGTGCATCCAAGTGGGCTAATTCGCTTTGAAAATAATAAGGGATATGAAAAAAATAGCATTAGGTGGCAACTCCACACAGAATTTTTTTTGTTGAAATGCGTTATAAATATCTTTCGTTTGATGCCAAGATTGACATATATTACTTAATTTAAAAGCAGTTCAAATAGGTGGCATCCTTGTAAAAACATCCTGAGTAGCAGCATCTAGGTAGAAAGTCGTAGAATGTAGTACATTTAAAAGCAATTCAAACAGGTGGCATCCCTGTAAAAACATTTTAAGTGGCAATACCTATGTAGAATGTTTTAGAATGTAGTGCAATATTTGCATACCAAATTTTATCTAATTCGTTTTACCCGTTTCAGATAGTAGCGGATAACCAAGAATAGCTCCTTTAAAGTTAAAGGATAATGGTTGTTTGTTATTCGGCACTTCGCAGCACGATGAAATATTTTCTGCTAGACTAAAAATATTGTTTCAATTGAAAGCAACAAAGTAATAAGCAAGCAAAAAAAAATTGAAAAAAAAATTCTGATTGTCATTTTATTCATAAGTTGCTAAGTGCTTACGAATAAAAAGCGGCTAATGATTCATTTTGTCTGTGATATAGCTATGCGAAGTTTAAGGTTGAGCTTCACCGCTAATGTATAGTGTAAAGTTTTTTCTGCTAAGATTTTCCATACCAAAAATACTCCCTAGGGTTTTCCTAAACTGACGAAGGGTGACCCCAATTTTTAAACATTTCGGTAACAACTTGTTACCAACTATTCCGTTGGGGTTGAACTGATGACTTTTGTAGGATGTAAAAGCATTTTTAATTTTCCTGCCTCTACCGGTATTAAAAATCTTGTTACCCAAACAGAATAGGGCCTTAAATGGGGTATTACAACCATGCAACCATACGGATTAGCCGGAGTCCTAGTACTTAATGCTTAAGCCTACATACATTCTATACTCGTGCGTTAAAGCATAGAACCATAAGGGTGTAGAAGAAAAATATCCCGCCGCGAACTTTATTAAATTATTTTATTTTGACGTTCATTTTCCTTTTCAGTTTTTATTTATTATATATTGTAAGTGTTATAAATTATGTATTCTTATTTACCCAGCAGCCAAAAATCTAAGAAGGCTTAGTTGCGTAGGAATGTGCACCATGATATGTACATGTTTGAATTTTTTAAATGAGAGTACGCATATAGCACGATTTGGCAACGTTACAAATCCTTTGGGGCGAGTGTATGTATGCATGTAAGATACCAGCTCATATGCTGTGATATAGGGTTTATCATGGTGGACTTGTTGGTACGTATGTATTAGGGATGTTGCGAATATTCGCAGGCACATCAATTTTAACATCACTATTCGTATTAGCAAAAACTCTACTCAGGGAGAAAATCGGAAGAGAAGAGTACAAGAAAAAGGTAGAGGAATAGGAAAAAGAAAGGGAAGAGATTGAAAAATAAGAATAGGAAAGTCAACCGAAATTGAAGAGGAATAGTCGGACCCCCAACGTTTAGGGGGAATAGACTACGCACTCGGTTTAGTATGCCTGTCGTAAAAGATAACTAAATTATACCAAAGGTGCTACAGGGTAAAATCGCTCCCACGGCTGTCGGGCTAGTACCGAAGCATACATGGACATCATCAATTCTTGCCTGAACCTTCAGAGAATGTTTTACCGTTACACAAGCAACCAAACAAACAACAAAACTGTTAACAAAGAGGAAAATTAAGAGGGAGAAAAATGAGAAGGTATATAGGAGGAGAAAATACGACAGAAAAGATAAGTTAAAAATGTTTGGTATTTGTTCTTATTATTTTAGCCGCAAAGCATTTTCGGGAGGGTTTTGTGAGTGTGACAGATATAAGATATAAGAGTCCCTTGCAAGAATGAATCCGGTACGCTCCGATACTAGCAAATTTTGACACCAGCACGGTTACCGGAAACTGTAGATTGGACACGAGTATAAACCTCATCGAAATCATTCTCTACCGCAAGCTTTCATTGCATGCACTCCTGCTTGAAATATATTGAGGGTAGATTACCATTAGATCCGTCTTGCCGTCATACCATTTTTGATTCTCTAAGTGTTCGGTCTACTGACCATGAACAACGAAAAAGATGTGAAAGTTATTTTACTATCGACATCTCCCGTGGGAGCATTTTCCGAGTTCTGTCATGATAACTCAGTTTTCCACAACATATACAAAGGTAAGATTGTTGGTGCAACATTCTGCTCTTCCTCTCAGCTTACGCGACTGATATCAGAACTGCAGTAAAATATCGCATAAAATCCTCAAGTCACAGGCTGACAAAAATAAGTTTATGTTGACATTACTTTCGCCGTTACCTACAAACTATAAATATTGGACCATGGATACGGACAGAAAAGTAGGAAAAACAACACTGAAGATGGCTTAACGCCAAAACCGGTTTTTCTACCAACCAAAAGCGGCTGAATGTTTAGCCCGAATCGAAGTCTCGTATGAATAAGAAGTCTGTTCCAGCTCCTGATGTCCAAGGAATTCTTTGTTACTGAGGTCACATTCATTGGCCAATATATAGGTATGAATAGTTATAATCCTCCTAAAAACTGAAAAGTACGTGGGCTATTATACAAATAAACAACTGCAGAAAAATAAATGTCAAGCCACAAAGTCGAATAAAAAAAAGTATGTAACTGTTTATCAGTGTCATGAATATGATTGTAAAAGAAGAAGAAAATGCTTTTTCAGTTAAGGTACATGACATAGTACAATGTTGCCGTCGACGAACATAAAAGTAAATATAGAAGGAATGTTCTATTGCTGCCGTAGTTGCTGGTTCTGATAAGAAGGACATGACCGTATTAATTATTGATGATAACAAAAGCTGTGAAATTATCTGAATGCGGGTGGAGATTTATCATTACAAACTAAGATACATGGATGTCTATAAGTTCGAATTTAAAAAGATATATGATGAAATCGTGTGGCGGTAGTGTTGCCGACCTATCACACCGAAGGTCCAAGGTTCGAGCCCTACAGGTACAGGTAACATCAAAAGTGGTTTGAAAAAGTTTTTTCAAAACGGGGTCGCCCCTCGGCAGTAGATTGGCAAACTCTTCGAGTATATTTCTGCCATGGAAGGCTTCTCAGCAAAAATTCATCTCCTCTGTAGATGCCGTTCGGAGTCGGCAAAAAACTGTAGGTCCCACCAATTTGTAGGGAAAATTCAAATCGGCACACCACAAATTGGAAGAAAAGCTTGGCGCAAAAATCTCTTAGGAGGCTTATGATGATATACCTCTTGTATATCACGCCATAGATTTTTTAATTGAAAAATATAGTTTCAATAATTTGAACCCGTCGTATTGAGAAACAATTAAAATGTTCCAATCAGATGTTCCTCTTTGTCGATGGTAACTGCAAAAATTTACTGCAAATGTTCTCTGTATGTGATGAGCTTAAGGAAGAGCGTATGAGCTTTTGTTTCACTTTTCAAGAAATGTGATGGTCCTTCAATATCCAACTTAAGTTGATACCTGTTTTGTAAGTGCGGCCTAATTTGAAAGGCTCGTGATATTGCATTTAATAGTGGTAAAGGTTAAAGACAATACCCGATAGCAATTCAAGTCATAAAATCTGGGATAGTACTTCCACCAAAGGTAGGGACCAGGCGAGACCAAGACGAACAGCCCGAGAAAGTCCCTCTTATATTAAACTCTTTCATATACCCCAGTTAGAGAAAGTTTTGTAGCTGGCAGAAATGCTTTAGACGTTATCAACCAACGATAATTCAAAATTAGCAGATAACTAGAAGCTGTCAATTGTGTCTACCGCTTCTGCTCACTTTTGCAATTCCTTTCTGAGTGGAACCAGCGGCCGCTTCTTAAGAAGGAAGGAAGGAAGGCATATGCTAGACTTAACTGAGCACTTGCTAGACAATCTGATGAGAACCTATTTCCCGGGCTTCAATCTTATACCATACTTGCACTCGATTGACAGGGAAAAAATAAAATTCGCAATCAAACCTTATTCTCCATATACCATACTTGACTCTGATGGGACAACTCCAATAATACCTCAAAAGATAGGTTAGGTATTGTTTCCAATTGTATAAAAGTGGGAGGTGCCGCGCCCTCATGCAATTAAAAGCAGTAATTTCTCATAACTCAGATCAATCCCAAAAACTAAATCTAGCTGCATTCCGAAAATATTAACTTTTTTATTTTAAGAAATATATCTTCACAGTTATTTTTCAATCCGAAACCTTGACTACTTGTGACTCTATCAACACTCTATCAAATTTCAAACTATTCTCACGTACCTTCGAGTATTTTTCATAATTTTTTTGTATTTGTTTTTGTTTTAAATAGCTACAGAAATCTTTTTCTGCATTTTCCTGCATTGGATTTTATATGCCACTTTTGCAAAACGCGCAAGTCATAATCAACAGAAATTTATATTATTTCCAGTCTTTATTGCTAAAATGCAGACACTTTGATGCAGTCACGTCTCAAGTATGGCCATAGCTTTCCTTTTACTGCCAAAAAGATTTTTCTCTAGGATCATGTTTGTGCGCGCAGTTGCATGTTGGATGAAGTGACGTTTATGAAAACTTCGTGCTTATTAAATTTGTCTGGTTCAGAAAAGTATGGTATATCATCTATACAGCGTTAATTATAGCATGCAAGTACTAGGGTGTTCCATTAAGTGCCTCTAATTAAAGCATAACATAATTTCTTATTCCGTCCGATGGTTGACCGTAGTGGTTCTGCGTTGTACTTCTTTTTGTCTTCGTTCACAGCAGGACTAAACTTTCACCTCTTTATCCCAGCTAGAGAAGACCGAACTTACAGTAAAGCTATACGCTAGCTAGCATCTTACACTCGATATCAAGATATGATTCCATCATAATTAATGTCACATTGCTATTTGTACTTCATTAAAGAAGGGGGTCGTATCCGACTGCTACACCGGGATCATCTCCATTGCACTTTATTGTGTGAATAATTCAAACATGTTCTACAAATACATTAAATATTCTGATTGAGAACGTGTTTGGCGCATAACGGGACAAATAAAGATGATTCGTTCGCCCATCGTCTTTTGAAGTACCGAGTGGAGTACGTTTTGAGACCCCTTTGGTTTTCAAATTGGGGCCAGGTGCCTTGTATTGTGTTTAAACGGCTGAGCGCCAATGAAGTAAGCAAGTGGAGGATTATAATAACAACCTCAGATGTGACAAAATTCGAAACGGCTATATATATTTGCAAACTAGATGCTCGCGGTCGTACAAGGCTTCGCCACGCACCTAATTAAAAACAGCATTTACAGGAACAAACGGAAAATGTGCTCTATATTTCAAGGCAGACCACCAGCAATGCATCGGTAAATGTACCATTCAATTCTATGAAGTTGTTATTTAGTGATGTGCCCACAAACACATATATAAAGAGAGACGGAAAATGTTTGAATTGGCTTCTGTTGCTCTATTTCAAAATACCCATATGCATTTGTACGTAATATCGTTTATTTACAGACATAGAACTGTTCCAATTTCACTATATGTACTCGTATTTATAAAATTATTTTGTGACAACTTTAATTGTATTAACTGTGTATCTATAGTGGGTATACAATTTTTCGGTGTGGAAAAATGGACTCTAAACTTGAAGTTGGGTATCTAGCAATACAACGGTGACAATTTAATTACATTTTATACAGCGGTTTTAAAGAGATGATTTGACAAACATATAGACAAACAGACAAATACTCTAAAATTAACAAGGAGGTTGGCTGATCCACTTATGTGCCACCTTACTTCAAAATTAAATATGAATCATATTGTAGTGCTAGTCAAAATGTATGCCCTACTGTAATCTGCGATACACAAGCTCACGTAATTGCGTGGTACATAAGGTCCACACAGTGTAGGGTTTAAGTTGCTTGATGTGCCAATAGTCAAAATATAATACGATATTTAAGCCAATCTTTTATTTTTTCCTAAAAAGAGACTACTTACTGCAGAGAAAATGTTTACCGATGATTTACTTCAGCTTTCTCCGACCGCTGATAGCACAGGTCCCATGAAGATACCAATTACACCATTTTATGCTTGAACGTGTTTATACTGTTGGTTTATAATTAAAATTTCGACATCAGTCAAAACATATTTTCATATGCCCGATCTGAGTACCAAACATGTATGTGTATTGCCATCCTGCGAAATATTTTAACTTTTGTGTTTAAGTAAATCCACCACAAAAGGATTATTTTTTGTTTGCTTCTTTTTTGCCATAGCTTTTTCTTACACTTGCCCATCACCACCAATCCATTTGCTGGTTATTCTTTCGTATCAACATTCGATCATTTTCCGCATCCCTGCGCTCATTGTTCAGATCGGATTTAAACAGGTGGTCTCAGCATGCTACGAGTATTGTTCGATCCCATCATTTGGTTGCTATTTAACAAAAAAAACAAAAAAAAATAAAAATTGTAGGTTTGATTTACAGTTAGTATTGTGCAATATGTGGTGTATTTGTATGCAAGCTTAGGGTAGGCTATGCAATTGGCTATACTCAGGGAGTTGATTTAATTTTTTTTTAGCTCTATGTGCCTTATTGTGTGTTTTATATTAGTCGATAGACAAATCATCCCTTAGTTGCGCATAAAATAAGAAAATTGTAAAATTCCGCCGGTAAAATCATAATAAAATATTTTTTCACCAAATTATTTTGATATTGATATTGTATGTATGTAATGTAGTATGTATGCACATAAGACTTTGCAGATATTTACCTAAACTCTTGTTCATATTTCTAATATGAGTTTGCATAAGCGTACACTCACCTTCATACATACAAATGTGTGTATAATATCGATACAGTCATGTGCAGTTTAATAGAACCAGTATTAGTAAGGCGCTACCATACCGAGAAACCTTCGCGTGAATAACTTCTCCGCCCAAAAGTTTAACTTCAAATGTCGCTCGGAGTTGGTATAAAAACCTGTGCAATTTCTAGGACAAAATTAAATACGTAAAACACCACAAATTGGAAAGAGACATTCTTCACTCTTAGCTCGCATCGTTTTATTCCCCTCAGCCTCAAAATCTTCTTATCACTCTTCAGCCTCGAAAACTGGCTAGTCCATATTCGAAACATTTGTCATCCCCCGTCCATGTTTTTTATATTTTTTTCATTTTTCCATACTTTTTTCTCTCTCTCCCTTTACCTTCTTCTGGCCTCTCATTTCCTTTAGTTTTCCCTTCGCAATCTTCTGCCTTTCTCTTGCTCAACATCTTTTTTTTCCTTTCCCTCTTTTTCTTTCATTATCGCCAGGAAAACACGTTAAAAACTTAAATTTCAAAAATGTTAGACATTTTTATTAAAGGACAGATATATTCAAATATCTCAACTAAATTTGAGCTATCCCAACTAAAGCTAGAACTCCTTCTCTTTTCTAATGGGCTTTGTCGAACTTGAAATCGCTGATCAGTTATTTCATTTACCCAGCTCACAAAAGATTTATAGAGTTGTGGCTTAAGAATAAAGGAAAACATTTACTTATACACTAAAAGACCCAGCAGACTTTTTTCTGCCCGAAAATTTAATTGCTTTTTCTTCATTTACCCTTCCATCTCCCTTTTCTTCTTCATCCTGCTTTTACTATTACTCACCTCCTCATATCTTCTTCCTCGTCTTCATCATTTTCATTATCCTCTACGACTTAGACTACTTCTCCCCTTTTCTCTTGCTTTTCTTCTTCCTTTTCCTCTCCGTTTTCCTCTTATATTTTCTACTCCTGTTTTCCCTTTGATCCCTAACTCCAGGAGATAAAATAGACCTAGTAGTCATGTTACCACTAACTCTAACTCAACTTTTTAATATTTCCCCCATTCGTTAGTTTTATTTTAACACACAACACTGTACAGTAGTTATCATAAAGTAAACAGTAGATATAAAAAGAAGGCGGCAAACGGTAAGTGCTTTTAGATGTCCAACGTTTCTTTGCTAAGCAATAAAAACTGTCTTATTTTCGTAAGATGGCATGGCACTTGAAATATTTTTTAACAGCTAACTGAAAAATCGTTATCAATTGAATAAACTTTGATAGTAAAAAACTTAAAAAAAAAATCAGAACATGGTTGAGAAAAAATGATCATAAACATACAAGAATTTGGGCTGAGGTTTAAAAATCCAAACATAAGAAATACAATTGTGTTGCCAAGAATATAAGAACGCATGTACCCAATTGTGTCTTTGCTATAGGGTGGTCGTTTCTTTACCTTTTATTCAAAACCGGTTTTCTGGTTACTTCAAAAATGCCACTTTGAATAACTGGTTCCTATTTCTTGAAACATACAAACTGGAATAAATTCGGGTTTTTGAACAGAACGTTCTAAGAGCAGGTAGAGAGTCGTATCGTATTCTGTCCCTATAATGACAACTTTCCAACTTTCTTAAATGAAGGTCCAAAAGTGCAATAGCGCTCTTCTTACTCGATAGGGTTTAATCAAATCTGAGAATTTCCGGTGCCTAGACCCGTCTGGTGTGGTAATGACAGTGATTTTATCCAGTAAATCGCCGTGATTTACTGTGAGTCGCAGTGACAAAATCACTTTAGTTCACATTTAGTTTTCCTATGAATCAATCGGGTTGAGCAGGTGCCACAGCTAAAAAGAGCAAAATAAGGTAAAACATACTTTCAGCTTTTTCTTTTCATCTTGAGGACTAATTTTAAAAAGCAATAATTCCTCCGGAAATACCTTCGGATGCTATTTCACCGCCGCTTTTTCTGACTATATTGCAAATTTTTGTAATGCTTGCATTTTTTTACTCCTCCAAAGCTATGAATAGTTTGGGTTGGATTTCTATTGGCAGCTTCTATTCGTCACTTCCATGCTAGGTAAATCTTCTTCTAATTGGCTAAAATAAAATTTTGAATTGAAAATAACAAAAAATTAAGCAAGCAGAAAAATTATAAGCGTCCACATTTTTGGTTGCTGTCCTACAAGCAAACGATTCACATTTGATTTTCAATGGAAATTTTAAATTTTGAAAATATTTTTATATTGTTATTTTATTCACATGTTGCTAAATGCTTACGAATAAAAATAAATCATGGTTTAAGAAAGACTTGCTCTTTTCAAACTTCAAAAAAACCCGTTCCGAAATTTATTTAAAACTCGGGTTAAATGACACGTTTATCACCCTGTGCATCCAAATATTTAAAACCGACAAGCAAATAAATGTAAACTTTTTATTCGGTTATACGGGTTTCATAAACGATAAGGTAAATAATAGCAGTTATTACTGCTTATTAGTATTGACATATCGCGCAATCTATTGCTTTATAATGATGATCTCTTTTTATTGTTCGGTGGCAGTGATTGTTTATTTTTTATATTTTTTATTACTATTTACTATAGCGAAAGCAAGTCATAAAGGATTTAAAAATATCCAACAACAACGCAATGCTCACGTTTATGATAAGACCTTTTGGTTGACTGGGAAACTTTATCAAGGCAAAGAATCGAATTAGTCATTGGGCAATACTAAATAATATCGGTTACGCGTGAAGAAGTTCTAGAATGGTTCGTCACATGCAAAGCGCAGTCAAGAAAGATGTGATCTAAAATCATGTATGCGCATGCCTCTAGATGTTCAAGACGAAAGGTCACAAAAAGCAGTTTTTCGCAAAAATCATATTTTCAACAGGTTAAATGATTAGCACCATGTAATTTTCTACAAGTTTTGGTTAAAATATTTTTTCATACTAGGGTACCAACAAAAGTTGACTTAGGTTTTACTACTAGTTTGGTAACAACATTCTTTCTATCAAATGTAAATAAATATTTTTTTGGAAAGATAATAGAAGTATTTTTGCACACATATTAGCTTAAAAGAATTACCAAACAATATTAGCCCTTTTTTCCACGATTTCGTTCCTGTTTTCATTTCATTTTCTATTGCACACTTTTTGATTTTGACAGCGTTACCATAGCGATAAAAATCGCGGTTACATGAACTGGTTATGATTTTCGGTACAGAACCATGGATAACCGTCAGATCCGGGCCGTCAATGGGAAACTCGAAAGACCTTCCAGAACCTCAGAAAAATCTCAAGAGCTAGAGACTAGAAAATGCCAAATATCTGAGGCTGGGTGAGACGAAATTTCACCACCAACCCAAATTATTTGAATGCTAAATGACCAATGAAATGATCGCCCTTGCTGACAATATCCAAGGCTTTTCGAAAATGCCAGATGGGAAAAGCTATCGGTCTATAGAGTTCTGGTATACTTACTTACAAGACGTTCTTGTGAGAAACAAGTAAATTTTGTGTGTTGAGGAGTAATATAGAGGCATCTCTTTGGCAGTCCCAATTACGGTGCTCTGAAAAGTCTTCAAACTGTATCACAGGGCCGAAGTGGCTGTCGCTAGCAACGTCTTTTTGTCTTTTCGCATCGCTTTCAGCAAGTGGCGAGGATTTTGTTGCAAGTTTGTACTTTGATGGCAGTCGCTGTTGCATGTGCAAGATTTGAAGGTATTGAAAGCCAACAGCCACTGACCTCGACGTGGATTTCTAATGTAATCCCCACATTTATCGTTCCTCAACTACGTCGACTATTTTTAAGAGCTCATCAAATCCCGCTACTGGAGAACAATATTGGCATCTACATCATGGTGTTGGGGGTTTTAAGTTTTTACCGGCAGAGTATATAGATAGTGAGCTGGCCTTGGTTAAAATATCGGAACAGGTAAGATCAAAAATGATTTGAAAAGTTATTTCAAAACGGAGTCGCCCTTGGCAGTGATCGACAATCTTCTGAGTGTATTTCTGGCACTAAAAAAGCTTCTCAGTAAACATTCATCCGCTTTGGCAGATGTAGTTCGGAGTCCGAATAGGCTAGACCTGTAGTTCTACCTTTAATGATACCGAGGATGCACTACATGATCGCCTTCATCCTAGCATTGCTTAAGTTAAGCTACGGATCTATAAAGCCTTTCAGTATAATTGTCACAAACCAAATATAGTCACTGCATCACCCTACCAGTTGATGATAAGCATCTGCTCATAAGCCCCAAAGGTGCACTCAACTCTATGATTTTATATCACTTGGCCATATGTTGCAAAATTTAGTGCCTAATAGTATTTAGAAGATAAATACTATAAAGAATTTACAAAACAATGGTGCACCATTAGCTGCTTAACTTTGTAAGGTTACTTTCATATTGAATTGTTACAGAGTGGCAAATTGTTTTTTATTAGCGCCCACTGCGAACAGCTGAGGGTTGAGTGCAACCCTAACCATTGTTGTTGATACGAGTATTTCCCTTTAAGGAAGAGCACCAGCATTTAAAGCAATGCGTACGAGTACTTATGACATTTATACTTTCAACTTAGAAAAATGGGTAAATGGACAAAACGGTTACGGATACGATTATTTAATCCCCTTATACGGTATGGCGCATATAAAAATTGAATAGAACGACAAATCCGGTTGTTAGCGATAATGTAAGTAATTGAGTGCGAAAATGGTGTCGCATATTTAACATTGGACATTGAGGAATTCGGTGCGGTGTGGTTTACACTGTGTTTAGGAAATGTTAGCGGGAGGAAAGGACAGTCTGGTTTATTATACATTGGTATATACGACGAGGGGGTGCAAGAAGTTAACTTTACAAGTGTCAATATTTTTTAATATCATAATTTGTCTGAGTAATAAATCATATTATCTAACCATAGAGTAGTTGCGGCTAGAATGTGAGATGAAGGGAGAAAGATTAATTGCAAGTCAATTAAAGTTCGGAATAAATCAATGCAAATATTGGGTTAAGCATTAGGATTTCAACAAATACTTATAAAGGAGTTCGTGACCACTATACCGTATCATCAAACAAAATTTAAAATGGTTCGAATGTTTTTTTCTTGGATATTTTAAAAATGGAAAATTTTTATTTTCAGCACCCTGTAAAAATAGTTTAACTGTTTTTTTTCTTTATAACTTTTCAATTTAACCTTTGATTTTAATGAGCGATATATTGTTGTTAAGGTGTTAACCCATGTCACATTTCGTCTATATACGCTGCAAACCTATCATGTCAACTTTTGCTTTTATTCATATTTATTTAAAAAAAAAGTTTAAAAAAGTGAGTATGGCCTTAAATTTCGTTTGGGCATTATTATGTGAGTAAAAAAGTTTTCACTTATTAATATTACCTCTAAAATATGTCTTTTGATAATAATGACTAAGCACGGAATGCCACAAAAAGTTGAAAATGTTCCCCCCGTGGTCAAATATTTACTTTGTGTAGATATAGTTAAAGTGAATTCCTTTTTTGCGAACCCTGTACAACTAAGCAAATTCGGTTTTCCTTTTAAATTTTCTATTACTTTTTTTATTAACACAAGGTGTTTTTTTTAGAAAACTATAATAAAAACTGAAGTTGGCCTTAAAGTTTCTATGGAAGAAATGTTGTTGGTCAATACCTTTCTAAAAATTTATAGTTTCTGAAAAAAAAAAATTTATTATAGAGAAATAAACGATTTTCGCTGTTTTAGCAGGGTGTCAGAAAAAATGTTTCTTGTTTTAAAACCCTCATAAGGTAAGTTTTCAAACGGGAAGGTGAATTACAATTTTTTTTTTCATAGATACAATGTGACACGCTGTAGTTACCATAAATGTCAGTGCGCTTGTTTCTCATTTCAGGCAGATCTGGGTATCCACAATATTTAAAAAAAAATACCCCAAATATTTTCGCTAAGTACTAAAAGTTATTGAGTTCATTTAATGCACATGTATATTCCAGTTAATAATATACAAATAAAAGAAATCAATAATATATTTCATGTTCAGCACGAAATCCACAAAAAAACTACAATATAAACAGTCTTTTATTGAAAAATTTGGTTTATCAAAAGGTAGTGTGTCCATGCTAAAGATGAAAACCGAGCAAAATTATCTTGCTTACAAATTGAACCAGATATCTGCGTGGATTTATCTGGCTCATTATCACGACGACTGGCTGACGCCAAATGATAACCGACGTACAGAGCGTACTTTAGTTATGGAGGGAAACCCATACCCCAATCCATGACAAAGAAAACACGTTTCATTACCCGGCTATGATGAAGTGAAGATAGCAATATTCCGACTTAAGAATAATAAAGCTCTTGAAAGAGCAGCCTGTATGCCGCCATGACTGCTTCGTTAGAATTGGGAAAGAACTCTGCGTGTCATTCGAAAACATACTAAGCTTCAGAAAATAATTCGAGCTGCATAGCTAAATCGCACTGGCAGTTAAGTCACTGTTGATAGATAGAAATTTAAAATAAAAATTACGTTATATAAGTCACTTATTATATATATCGTGCTCTGATTATTATTCTACGGAAAATTGGAGGACGACTTGGCTTCACTTGGTATTTCCAATTAGCGTCAGTTATCTCGATAACTAAATTATGTTACGACCCAGAAGGTGGTCCTATCGACATCCAACTCGCTTGTAGAATCACTTGGTCTGCCTCAGAGTTACCAATTAGAGTAAATTGTTGCTACGAAGAGATAATTGGTATGCTTTCATTCCCTAGACCGTTAAGCGAAGGCACCTTTGCAAATAACGTGCTACAAAGGTTAGACCTAGAAGTCGCTGAGGCTTTTCAGCTCACCCTATCAAACTTCTGCGTTTCATTATGCTGCTAGTCGTTGGCAGAATGTTTGAAATTATGTTCCCAGGGTTAGGAGCTTCATCGAACGCTTTCTCTTGGGGTCGGCTTTCAAAAGTACGCGCTAGATGTGCTGTAGTATTAGGTCATCGATGTAGATATCAGCTGTAGGGAGAGCTCCTTAGACATGGCCAAACGTCTAAAAATAATCCGACGTTAGGTGGAAAATAGGTAAAATGCCCCATAGCAGATTTCGCTCATTTCCCCCATAGCTACTTATAACCTTATCGATCTCACGTTAAACTTTCCACCTGCACCCAACCTTGCATTGGCATAGCTTTTGTAACGTTTGATCCCAAACGGCGTCTCTTCTATGAGAAGCAAAAAAGATATTTGGCAGACACATAAACCAATTTTGTACTAAAATATAGATGCTTAGTATGAATGCAAAAATCAGAGCAGTTCATTATGTCTCAGTGCACTTCATAAGGATCTTAATATTGGTATTTATGTGTCAAATATGAATATCCTTGTTAAAACGAGTACATACAAATAAATGCAGACATATGTAGGCTTTCGTGAATGTAAAGAAGGAAGCCTTTCACTCTGTAAAAATATATAGTTGTAGTATTTACGAGCAGATGTATTAGTGTATTCGATCCCTAAACAAGTTTTAAAATCCCGAACTTTGGATATAGGAAGAATAATAGAAAGAAATAAACCAATAACGTTACTACCACATAGTAATATTGCATCTTAT
Source organism: Merzomyia westermanni (assembly GCA_949987695.1). NCBI lineage: Eukaryota > Metazoa > Arthropoda > Insecta > Diptera > Tephritidae > Merzomyia > Merzomyia westermanni. The sequence continues at coordinate 191,394,467 of OX465289.1, forward strand.
CGAGCCCTAACCGTAATTTTGGCGTAACCAACAAAAATTTGAAAATAAGTATTTTGACAGATATCGATAATTCTGTTTATTGTAAACCATCTCACAAAATATCACAACTGTAATCTGTACCATTGAAAAAAATAAAACAAAGGCAGTTATGATGTAATATTTTGCCTTCAAATTTTATTTTTGTTAGTTACACAAAAATGGCTGTTAGGGCTTGTTATAATATGTCATATAATTTCTCTTCTGAAATACAGTGTGTTCCATATGCATCTGGAGGTATACCGCGGTCAGCCGAAGTCGCCCAAAACGTGTTCTTTTCGTTGGTTCTCATTATGTTGGGCGCGATTTTGAGAAAGTAATTTTTTTCAGCTTGGGAAAACGGTACAATTAGACTTTTCTCGCTTGTACAAAAGTGACAAAGAATTAACCAATATCAATTAAAAATAATGAGGAACATGCAAAATAATATTTTATTTAGCTATTTGTTAATAAAGAGAGTCATTCAAAGATTTCAGAATTTATCGCTTTAAAAAAAGGCGAGATTAAGTGTCTGGTAAATTTAAGGTGAGCTTTAAAATTCATGTCTAGATAGGAAAGTGGACCTTAAAGTTAAATAGTTAACACCTTCGCTACAGTAAAACAGGCTCAAACTGTACTCCCCAACATCAAATTTAGATCATACCTCGTCTATCATAAAAATTTCTTTCAAATTTCAGTGGAAGCGAAAAATGTTTCGTCTGACTGTAAGCACTATTCCGTTATAGTCATAGTTGGAATAAGTCGATTTTAATTTCTGTAGCCTGCTTTTAGGCGTTGAAAGTAAACTTGTCTGACCGTACCCGTGGGGGAACAAAGGGAATCTCAAACATGCTCAAACAAAAGGGATCACTTCAACCCATACAAAAAGATCAAAACTGGCATTGGTGGCATGCTCCTTTGCGACTCATCCGGGATTCATCCTAGACTAATCGCATTTTTTGCAGGGTAGAGTCAAAAAGAACACTCTTAATAGGAAATTGCTAACATTCTTAAATCTGAAGATTTTTATCAAGAAAAATGCTAATTTTTTTTATGAAAACTTTTCAAAGTTCGGTGTTTTTGTTTGGCTGACAGCGAATCGAAAATGTAACGACCTTTTTGTGACCGAACTTGGCTGTAAACGAAAAAGGCCAATTATGCTCAAACGCTAGGAATAAGTTTATGCACTTGTAATTTAACAAATACCGGAATTTCTCGATTCGGTGTCATAGGATTGCATGCCCTAGAACATGCATAAATGCATATATATGTAGACAAAAGAAAAAGGTATTAAGCATTGCATGGTTGGAGTGTGCAAAACCAAATCTAAATGCCAACTCAAGCGTAGATTTGTTGGCAGTCGGAGCTACAAATTACTAGCATTCAGTCTATGGTATCTAAAATTAAAAGAATCCACAAAAATTGACGCAAGAAATGAAATGAATTCAAAAGGAGAAACATTGATTATGGCCTCTTTATATTTTGTATGCACACACACACATACAAACATACATATATTTTGCGGGGGAGGACTTAGTGACTGGCATTTGAATAGCATTCTACGGGAACACACTAAGCCACAAACATAAAGACATATTGACGTAGATTAGGGCATATATTTGCGAACATAACTAAAAAGTACAGTGCTGTGAATAATTATACGAGCTTTTTATTTCCCGTTACGTGTATTTTCAATATGAAAACGAGAAAAGACTACACGGAAAATTTTAGGTAATTAAAAGTGAGCTAATAATCTTCATACCGTTGTATGCTTTTTTTACAAGCTCAAAGTTGTAGTTGTGATCCCGCTCTTGTCAGAAATAGTGAGAAGTTAATGGAAATCCATCTCATACTCCGTTCTCGGACTACTAAATCCAGTAGGTGGCCAAAGCTGCCAATCATTAATACTTTTAACACTACTTTTCATGTGCGGAGCATAAAAAGTTCCATGACTAACGCACGGCGATGGCCGCCTTCGAATGAGTGACTTTCGCTATAAAAAATAGCAGAGAAGAAAAATCGTTCGTAAACGATCGTGTGTACATGCTTACATAGGAGCTTTTTTCATCTGGTAGTTATGATAAAAGGGGTAGGTAGAAAGAAGGTATAATGAAGCATTTATGAACCAGCTCAGTATATGACCGCTTCATTGCTGAAAAAAGCATGAGATCTCATATTATAACTGGCAGTTTCACGTATTAGTTAACAGCTTTGCTTTTCTTTGTATATAATATTTGTATATGTTTATATAGATTTTTTCAATTTAAAAATTTGTATTTTCTTATTAAAGTAGATGTTAAAAAAAATATAAACAAACTGAAGTGTAATACAAAGTTTTCTTAAACTAAAAATGCCTACAAAGCGGTTTTTGTAGTGTCACTTTTCACGATCATAACTTTTGCTTTCGTTTCTCGCACTTGCCATTAAGATGCTCAATTCGCAGCTGCTCACTGCCTTCATTTGTCATATGATAACTTCGGCTCCACCTACTTTAAAGCTGCTGTAGTTAGTTGGAAATTTGTACTCAAAGTTTTGACAGGCAAGCAATAAATTTTTCAAGTACTTGTGATCAATCTAACAAAATCATATATTCTGGTATGAATAACATTTGCAGGACCTAACAAAAAGTCTTAGTGGGAAAGCATACAAAAGGCAGTAAATAAACTTTACTCTCAGTCAGAAATTGCAAGTTTAAGTCAGAAAATTGTTTGCTGACTACTACTGGTAAATCTGTCAAACGATCAGCTGTTGTTTATTTGTCAAACAAATTGTAAACAAAAGAAAATTAAGTATTGATTTTACATATTAAGTAATAATGAAATACATGAACATATCGTCTGAATGCGTTTAAAAGTATCCGGCGAATATTTACTCTAAAATTGCATGTGCGTTTTTCATTTTTATTCTATTTTTTAAACCTTTGAAGCTGACAGAAGTAACAATTTTTTGCTAGAAACCAATACCGTGTTTTTTAGTGTTACTCTCCGGCTCTCAGCGAATTTTTATTTTTTGCGAGAAAAGTGCAGAATTGTACCTTATAACACCTTGCATGCTCAGCACCGCTATTTAGGTACAATTATTGGCAGCACTGTATGTTTAAACACATTTTGCGTGTTTGTGCAAAAGGGAAACGTCATTCGAGTTTTTGTGGAGGCTTTGCAATGCTTGATTTTGCCATTGTGGCCCATTTGTACAAAAAAAAAGCCTTTCAGCTATTGTGAACAAAAATAAAAATGGCTTCCAAGCTATAGTCCAATACCCAACAAAAGCTTTTGAGCTATTCGACTGTGAATTTATTGGGAGATACCATTTGCTGAGAGAAAACAATTTTTTTTGGCTTCCACTTAATGCTCGTATCAATAGAAAATATTTACTCATCTTCTGTGTCTTCATGTTCACAACCTCCAAGGCCAACCAATAATAATGGCTTGTGGACTGAAGCGTCTTCATACATTGTCATAACACAGTCCAGCCAACATATCCGCTGGATTTTAAAATAAATCTTTCAATCAAATACTTCGAGAGTCATTTCTTGCTTCTGTTCGTTCGTTAGCCGAGAGTGTAATTCACTTCTCCATTGACTACTTAGACGGAAGCATAGTTTTTTTTAGAATTTAGAATTTTTGCCTGTATTTGTATCTGTATTTTATTGAACAAGTTTCCTAGCACAACAATTTGACAAAAATTATTTTATAGTGCTAGTCAGGAATAACATTAAATAAGACTTATATTTTAAGTATATAGTTAATTTTATGACATGAAATTTTATGAATATTTTAAATCAGTGAAAGAAAAGAAAAATGGAGGGTAAGAGAATTGTATACACAATGCAAAAGAGAAAAGAAGAACAGATATTAGAATGCATTTTCAGTAGGAAGAAAAATAAAATATTAAAATTAATCTTAAGAGTCATTATAAAACAAGTAAGCTCTTTTTTGAAGCGCAGTGCATTACTTATCAGCCTTAGTGTAGAGGGAAGTGAGTTCCAAAGACGTATCGAAGTAATAAAGAACTGGCGATCTGACGTTAGCATTCGATATCTGAAGTGCGTAAGGAGTACGGATATGGATGATTGAAGGAACTTTAGCCTTCGATATAAGAAATATGGCTCCTTCGTATAGACTAATTTGTGTATGGCAATAAGCGTTTTAACTTTCAAAGGGTTATCAAAAGAAATGCCAAGCAACCGTTCCGCGTGATGCCTGTATGTCTATATATTTGTTCGCGCATGCCTTAAAAACCGCTGATTGGAATTTAATGCAATTTTCAGAGATGTGTTGCTGATTTTTTAACTTTATGTTTAGGGTCCACTGCTGGAGGTCTATTTGCAAATATAGAACAGATTTTCCTTTGCTGCTGAAAATATTCATCTTAAATAAAAATAATTATTAAGCTATTCTTAATTACATGGCGGAAAAAAGGTAAAACTCTAGAACGTCTACAATGTCTTTCAGGCTACCTAGTGCTGACCTCTGGTAAAACTCTCCTTAAAAAAATTTAAATATCTTGTGCTTTTTTAATATGACCCATGCGTGCACCCTTCTATAAGGGAAAAATTGCGCATTATTAAAGCCACACCCTGTAGTTGTCTTCAGCGCTCTTCTCTTTTATGTGCATTATAGATACATACATATACGAGGTGTGTTCAAAAAGTATCGCGAATTTTGTGTTTTTTCAAAAATTATTTATTTATTCATAAATATCTATTTTGTCCCCTTCAAAGTAATCCCCATGAGATATTATACACTTGTGCCAACGGTTTTTCCAATCTTCGAAGCACTTCAAAAAATCATTTTTTTGTATCTTGTTCAGCTCCTCCTTCGATGTCGTCTTTATCTCGCCAAGAGAAGCGTAACGTCGTCCTTTCATGGGCCTCTTCAGTTTAGGGAACAAGAAAAAGTCACAGGGGGCCAGATCTGGGGAATACGGTGGCTGCGGCATCATTAGTGTGTTGTTTTTGGCCAAAAAGTCGCGCACAAGCAACGATGCGTGAGCAGGAGCGTTATCGAGGTGCAAAAGCCAATTTTTGTTCTTCCACAAATCCGGGCGTTTCTGGCGGATTGCTTCGCGCAAATTGCGCATAACTTGCAGGTAATATTCCTTATTGACCGTTCTTCCCTGTGGCAAGAGCTCATGATACACCACGCCCCTGCAATCGAAGAAAACTGTCAGCAAAACTTTCACATTCGACCGAACTTGGCGCGCTTTTTTCGGTCTTGGTTCGTGCGGCAGCTTCCATTGAGATGATTGAGCTTTGGTTTCCACGTCATAACCATAAACCCACGATTCGTCACCAGTTATGACCCTCTGGAGCAAATTTGGGTCGTCGGACAGAGTTTAACATCTCATTAGCAATGTTCATGCGATGCTGTTTTTGGTCACAATTGAGCAATTTTGGTAAAAAAATAGGTAAAAATCGAAGACGATCCAAAACACGTGCAAGCAAAGCAGCTGTCAACAATTAACTGAACATTCAAAATGGCCGAGCTTGTCGGCATAAGTGAGAGACATGAGTACCAATATAACGCCACAAAAAATTCGAAATTCGAATATACGTAACCTGCGAAAATTCAAAATTCGCGATACTTTTTGCTCACACCTCGTATACTGATTCACAAATCGACCAGTCACCCTTCGTATCATATTGTTCATAGCGATCACAATACACTTTTGAAGTCAGTTATGAATTCAAAAGGATAATTCTCACATTTAGTTTGAAGAAAAAGCCAAAGAAAAACTCGCGCATTAAAACCATAAAAATGTGGTAGATACGATAGCCTATAAAGTATATTGTATAGGTATAGGTAAGGTATACATTTGTACGTGTGTATGTATGTAAGTATGTGAATTAAAACTTTGATATGAAAACAATGCTGCAAGTTTTTATAAATATGGATAGTAGATTTATTTGCTCTCATTTAGGTTTTATTGTGTTTATGCTTAGAATGTGTAGGATATTTTAATATTCGAGTAAAAAAGGAGTTTCTAAACTAAACCCATTGATGCCACAAATTATTTGGGAAAACTAAACAAACCGTGCTTTTAGCTTCGCACAATCTTCTTTTTTATTTATTTTAATATTACACTGTTCGAAAATTGTTTGCCAACTTTCGTCCTACTTGGTCATGAATAGAGGTCGCCCAGTGGGTGTAATTCAATTCTGATTACGGTTTTAACTGCAGTTTCGATTATGGCTTTTGTTCCGGTTCCAGAAATTGAACAGTTTCGCATGAGGTTCCGATTCTGATTTGATTCCAGTTTAGATTGCTGTTTCTTTGAAGTTCTGTTTATTTTCAGTTCCAGTTTCACTTCAGTTTTGGATATTGTTCTGATTAAAGGCATGGTTCCAGTTTCGGATGGTTATATTTGCGGTTACGGTGTTCATTCCGAAAATTCAACAGTTTCGTATGAGGTTCCGATTCCGTGAGGTTTTGATTCCAGCTTCGATTACGCTTTTGTTTAGTTGCAGCTTCGCTTTAGATTCGATTTTGGTTCTAGTTTTGGGTTCTTTCCGGTTCAGTTTTCGGTGCCGGTTTACTTGGATTTCTGGCTCCGTTTTCTTTTTTGGCTCCAGTTCCGGTTTCCGTTCCGTTTTCGATTCCGATTCTGATTACAATTCCAGTTCCAGTTCTGGTTCTGGTTTATTTTGAGTTCGGGTTTCGGTTCGGTTTTCGTTTTCGTTTAAAGTCCTGTGTCCGGCGTCCGTTTCGACGGTAGTTCCGGTTCAAATCTTCCGACTTAAAACCAGAGTTTTCAATGCCCATTTTAACTATCACACAATAGCTTCAGAATTAGACCCAAATTTTTATCCGGCACTCCTTAAAAGCTGGTAAATTAACCAGAGTCCGATGTAGTTTTCTGGTCCAGCTTCGGTTAACAAATAGTTTTGCCTTGATTTTTGGACTCCTGTTCGATTTTGAAATAGTCGATAAACGTTGCACACTTTCGGTTTATCCGAGATAATTTTAAAATTATTTCGAAGCCTTTTTCGTGTCCCTTTCGGGTTGCTTTCAGAGGCGACCAAGAACAGCCAGTTGCTTGAAAAATCTTTTTTTCCTGACGCGATTCTTTTATTCTATGCAATATTTTCGTTCAAAAGTGACACCGTCACTGGACAAAAGAGCGTAGCATTCTGTTAGATCTGAGCGCGCACAATTGTTCCATGAACCGACGATGCTTGGTTTATAACAAATGTTCCTATATAAAATAACTTTTTTATGAGCACAAGTTTAAAGCATTTCCATACAAGCTCGTACTTATGAGGCTCGTAAAAATTTCGCATTTCACATTTTTCACTCACTTCATGTTAAATGGCTTTGAGTTCATAGAAATTCACCCTTCGAGATTTTATTGCCACGCACACCTACGACAGATGTCCCTTTCGGTGGCATAGGCAATTTTTTTTTTCTTTATTTTTCCTACTTTCTGTTGAAACATTTTTGACTGTTCATGAAGCGCATTGCAATACAATTTTGTCTGTGGTTCAAAGCATGTTTGCCTAAAACAAACACCAACAATTGTAGTACAAACGTGAGCACATAACACACCCACAACCGTGATGAGTGAGCCACCTCACCTCTTGTGTTGTGATTATTGCGGCAACGTGGCTGACATGTCTGTAAGCTCATCCCCTTTCGACTATCGCAATGGATATACCAGAATATACTCTCTTTTGATATGTTGTTTTTGTGTATAACTAAGTGGGAGTAGGCATTTGAGATAAGTTTGTACAAGGGGTGCCCGGTAAAGTTAGCCAAAGTAACGTGAAGGTGTGACTTCTATTGAAGAGGTTCGGATCTGTGCGACATTGGTTTTCTGATTTCGTGGATTTCTGGTTCCGGTTTCTTTTTTGGCTCCAGTTCCGGTTTCCGTTCCGTTCTCAATTCCGATTCTGATTACAATTCCAGTTCCAGTTCTGGTTCTGGTTTATTTTGAGTTCGGGTTTCGGTTCGGTTTCAAAAGGACCTTACGCCCTCTGCTCCAAAATTTTTCAGTATGAACGTGCCTGCTAGTCCTGCATTTCATTTCTGTTGGCGCAGCTGCCTATTTCTTATCTGCTTTCCTTGTCCATCTTCATCGCTCCTTGTATAAATCTACATATTAGCCAAAGTTCATGCCCTGAGTTTTTTTTTTTTTTTGGATTCGACCAAAGTTTACTTAGCTGCAGTCAACGCTATGATTAAGACTTCGCCGGCTATTGAGATGTATGAAACTGCCACTTCTTAGCTATAATCATGGTAGGCGGCTATTGAGTCATGTTCATGCGCGTCATCTCAGGCGGTTTATATTGGAGCACCTTTTTCAGAAACCTCAAAGAGTAATAGTGCTACGCACACAAGGTATATTGACTTTACTCGCGTAACGGTGGCATGTAACGGCATAAACGGATCGAGATAGATATTGACTTACATACATATATCAAAATGTTCAGGAGGAAAAAAGAAGTTGATTACGCCATGTCCGTCCGTCCGTCCGTCTGTTAACACGATAACTTAAGTAAATTTTGAGATATCTTAATGAAATTTGGTATGCAGGTTCCTTGGCACTCAACTCCGAGCGCTATTTAAAATGGGCGAAATCTTATGATAGCCACGCCGACTTTTATAAATAGAATATTTTTTAAAATAAAAAAAAAGGGATTATTCAGTACATAATACACTTATAAGGATTAAATTTGGTGTGTAAATTAATTTTAAGGCAGAAAACAAATTTTTCAAGAAATTTTTGAAAATGGGAGTGGCACCGCCCACTTTTGATTAGGTCAGGTTTATAAATCGAAAACCGTTCAAGATATCGAAACGAAATTTGACACACATATTTATATTAATACAAGGTATGTTCCGGAAAAAATGGGCGAAATCGGTTAAGAACCACGCCCACTTTTATACGAAAAATTTTAAAAAGTATCATAGATATATTTAATAGGCAATAACTTTGCGTACAAAAGCTTTATATCATTTATATTTCAATTTCAAAGTGTCCGTGAACGAAGAAAGTCGAAAAATATAAATATAAAATGGGAGTGGCCTTGCCCCTTTATAGGGGACTATTCCACAAAACTTTTTATGCCATAACTCCGGCAAAAATTTATTTCTCTCTCTCTCTCTCTATGGCGCGATATACAACAGGTATATCATCATAAACCTCCTAAGAGATTGTTGCGCCAAGCTTCTCTTCCAATTTGTGGTGTGCCGATTTGAATTTTCCCTACAAATTGGTGGGACCTACAGTTTTTTGGCGACTCCGAACGGCATCTACAAAGGAGACGAATTTTTGCTGAGAAGCCTGTCATGGCAGAAATACACTCGGAGAGTTTGCCAAACCACTGCCGAGCGGCGACCCCGTTTTGAAAAACTTTTTTCAAATCACTTTTGATGTTACCTGTACCAGGGCTCGAACCATGGACCTTCGGTGTGGTAGGCCGGCAACACTACCTTCACACCACGGCGGCCGCCATTATTTATCGAAGAGATATTTGGCGAAAGTGTTGTACATATAAAGTTAAATGTTTGTTCTAAAAATAGACAAAATCGGTCAACGGCCACGCCCAGTTTTTTGACATAGTTATGAAAAATTTGTTTCTAAAATGCAAAACGCAATATTTTTATAACCATGCAAGCTATATCAATAAGGTCTTGCACACATAATAAGCGTTTTAAACAAAACTCAACCGCTAAAGAATTTTGTGAATTTTGGGGAAGTAGGTGTGGCGCTGCCCACTTTTCAGCATACAAATTCTACTATTTTCAAAGGAGATTGCTTGTAGTTTGAGCTAGATATTTCAACCAAATTGGTCAGCTGCTTCTCAATAGTATGTAGTATACTCCTGCAAAAAATTAAGCAAATCGGATAACACACAAGTGAAATATCCGGGCAAGTTGTTAATACCCCACTGCAATAGGGAAGTTAAATACCTTTTTTGATTTCCATACCTTTAATGAACATGAAATGTTTGTAAGTATGTGAAGAAGAAGAGATGGGCCCATCAATAAGTAAACTAAAATAATAAGGATGATGAGCTGAGTTCATTTAGCAATGTCCGTCTATCCGTCCGTCTGTCTGTCTGTCTGTCCGTCTGTCTATTTGAACGCAAAATTTTTCAAACAAAAAATGTGCATGTATTGGTATTTTGAAAAAAGTGTGGTTAGCAGTAGTTGGTATGTGTATACAAATAAATAAATTTACCCCTCAAAACACATAACAAAAGTGTTTTTATTGAAAACAATCAGCTGGCTTTATAATACGAACTGAAAAGTATTAAAATAGACCTGCGTAAATTGGTATGCCATAATAAATCACTACTAGGCATATAATGTTCTGTTCCACCCGAAATTAGACTTCCTTACTTGTTTATACCTAGTATAAGTCAAGATTCCATATTTTCAATATCGAAAAATTCGATCTTCTTATTCTTCTGCCCCTATTTATTTTCCTCTATTTCTTTCCTACTTTTTCCTTTACCTCTTAATCTTCTCATTTATCTCAAATAAATATGATTATTTTTACTTATTAACTTCGAAACTTGAAAAACTACATATTTTTGATTTCGAAATTAAGTTTCCAAGTTCAAAGAGAGCCGTGAGAGAACTGTGCTACCATATAACTTTTTTCAATATTTTTTATAAAATTCTTTCATATATTGTATAGCATACTAAATTTTTGGATGAATGAAATTCATATGGCATAGAGAAAGCAATACGTCAATTAAAAAAGTGTCAAAAAGATAAAACGTTGAATAATTGACTCTCAGTTCTTTTGTAAACTAAGTTAAGTCAAGTTATTCTAAGTCTAGGCTAATAACGCCATTAGTCAGACGAATTTTTGCTGTAAATCTGTCAAACCATCAGCTGTTGTGCATTTGACAAAAAGTTTGAAACAAAATTTTTAAATTTGAGCTTTAAAGGGACTACCCATCGCGTTTAAAAGTGGCCAAGGAAAAACTGTGAATTTTCAGCTTTTGATAGTTTTACTAGTTTTAGTCAGAATAGTACGAGATCGGTCTTATATATGATAAAAAAAAGGATAGGTCTATATTCGGCTCTACGCGAACTTATAACTTCTTAATTCTTTAATTTTCTTTTCTTTTATCAGAAATCTGTTACTTTTGGGACTACCCTAACATCAATTCGCACATTTACCACCTTCAAATTCGTTTACGCTAACCAGACAAAACTACACAACTTAAACCTTTCTCTACCCAAGGATGGTTTTTATGAGTGTCCAACCATACTCCCAATGGAATTCCCTTTGTGCCTTTGTACTTTGTGCTCAACAAGGTGTGGTGACTTCGCCATTTACCTCGAAACTTTTTTGTGCTGCGTTAGACTTTAACCCAATAGCGTAAGGCGTAGCGAAATCAACCATCATTTTACGGTAATGTGAAAGTATTAACTAAACTACGAGTAAACTAAATAGCCTGTATCAGTTAGATGATATATGTTGAAGTGGATGCAACAGATTGTTAAAAAAAAAACTTTTTTGGGGAACCAACCTTTTTGTCCTTTTTGCTGGTCATTTGTTATTTTATTACGCAATCGTATAAATGTTTAATGTATACATATTTGTAAATGTGTTTGTACTCATGTATGTTCTATGTTCAGTTAGAATATTGATTTAAGCTTTTATAGATTGTCTCTTAGTGAAAATAATGAATAACAAAACATGGAAGATGTAAACAAATTACTCGTCTATAAAAGGGTTATGAGGTACAAAAAGTTTATGTTATTTAATTTTTTTTTATTTTTTCTTTTTGTCCTTTAAACCTAGAGTTGTCAATATGAACGCCCCTTTATATGACTCATTACTTTCTTTGTCACCTTAATCAGTAATAAGACGTCAGAGCGCTCCGTCCATCTACAATACGCCAACGCTCCACACCTTGACCTGAAACTGCAACCGCTTACTCGGCAGTGCAGCATCTGCATCATCTATTGGGCGTGGGGAGGGCGAAGCATTGTTACAACAACAACAGTCCTTTTCACTCCCTTTTTTAACTAATAGACCAAGCCGTTGGTTTGAAAACCCGTTAGAAAAATCACACTTCAATTATACTCCAGACTGGAAAAATAATCGGGGAACATGGGTGGTGAACTTCGGTAAAACGAAGTATATGCTGTTATCAGAGACAGCTCATTCGCGTAATTGCAACCACTTTACTGCTGGCAGTCATAATAAATTCATCGAAATAGGAAATTCATCGAAATCCAACAACAAATGATACTTCGGACTGAGTAGGCAATTTAGAAGTAAAATTCTCTCTCGGCAAACGAAAATCAAGCTCTACGAGTCCATTATCTTGCCCATCCTGCTATATTGTGCAGAAGATGGGACCTTTACAACACTACAAGTACGAGACGATGGGTACCGAAGCAGTATTAATAATGGCAAGACCATGTTATACCAATGGCTGAGTACAGTACGGCTCCGAACGTATTCTTGTCGGAGCACGCCGGTGAAAGTAGAGTAAAAAAATTTCCCCCAGTTTGCTTCAGAGGCTTAGTGGGGAATGTGATGAGATCTTTTGGAGTTTACAATTGGCGCCAGTTGAGAAGAATAAAAAAAGACTGGCGTGCTTTATGAGATTGTCGTAATCCTTTAAATGAGTTCGCTTAAAGTAAGACGTACATACTGTACTGATTTATCTAATCAAGTCCAAACAAATTGCTCACTGGGCAATTAGGCTAGTACGAGAAGGTGCTAATACAGGAAGGTATTCTATTCATATGCGGCAAAGGACTGTCCACACTGTAGATAATACAATTTTTTGAGTCGGCTATAATAAGAACTGGTATAGGTAATCGCGATTTTAACTCAGTGACACTGCAAAGAACACGTTAGAATATCAGAGTACTCCACAACTTAATCTCATTCATATAAAAAAGGTGGTCCAATTAACATGACGATGTCCTAGAAGAGGATCACCTACTCCATACCTTTGCTTACGAGTACTTCATGGAACAACTACAGAAGAATTGGTATTGAGCAAATACTCCCAAAAAATTAATCCACGGAGTACTCAACACCAAAGCGAAAGATGAAGTAGATGATAATTAAATTAAATATTTAAAATCAATCGGAAGTACTCAAAACAAGGAAATGGAGTATTTCGAGATGAAGTAGGTGATCCTTTCATTCCCACAACAGCCGGTTCTGTCGCACCGGAATGACCCGGGTTTATTCACCCGGCCAAGGGCTGTTATTTCAGTGTAACCCTGTCCAATCTGGGGCAGGGCGAAGCACTGTTAACAACAACAACAACATCCTTGTTGTTTTTGTTTGTAATGATTCTCTTCTAGAATATCGGCGTGTTAATTGGACCACCTTTTTTATATGAATGAGGTTAAGTTGTGGAGTAATCTGATACTTCTTAAAAAGTAGTCTACATGATTGAACGGAGCACTGGAGGACCGTCAGCTAGTAGAAGTATACACATAACCACATAAATGAACGTTCAAAGGATTTCTAATTCCAACTATGCACAAACATATACACCACGAGTACGTGTGCGTATTCCTACTTTCACTACACATTGCACTCATAAACTAAGTTAACTTAAACACTTTAGTTAAATGCTTGCAATTAAGCAACACACGTGCCAGTCAACGAGTAAGTAATTCAATATCGAAAGAAACCAAGCACTCGCACAAACACATAACCTGCTCTATACCCTGCATATGCATAGCACGCCCTCTAACCCAAATCGTTTTTTTTCCTTTCATTCACTTATTGGGCTCAGCTTTGCGCGCCGGTGCAAATAATCGTAATGCGATAATACGCCAAAGAAGCCACTAACAATTATGTATAAGTGTATGTATACGAGCAGGTCGTGCTTGTCTTACAGCACCATGCAAAGGCACAAGTTAAGTCAAATGCGTTAAAACAAGTGCGATTTCTCTGCTTATCATTTGCCATTTGCCTTGCTTGCGCACCTGTGAAAGTCATGGCCACTTCCGGTATAACAATGTTTGTATGTATGTGTGTGTGCGAATATGAATAAACCATATAAATACTTAGGTAGGCACTTTGTTAGTGGTAAGTAAGTGAGGTCACCATACTTGGGGCACACTTTTATGGGCAACAACAAAAGTGAAGTAACTAAAGATGTGCACTTTAGCTGACACCAACAAAAAGACGTTTAAGTTAATGAGGACAACAAGCATTTAACCAAAAGAGCTTCCTTTTGTCATAAAAAGAACACTTTGACGCTTTTAGTGTTTCGTAATTAAAAACGTTGGCCATGAAATATTAACCCACCTTTATATTACTTTACTTATATTGTACTCGAACTGGATTCGGAATCTTTTTTCACGCTTCACAGGTATGAGCGTGTGTAAATAAAAAATACAAAAATCTTAAAAAAAAATATGTAAAAGCAGTTGTCATTTAGGGATTGCCAAACAGGATTCATAAGGATATAGACATAAATTTGTATATATGTATATACTTATAAGAGCTGGTTGACAAATCAGTAGCATCAAGCAAAGAAGTCTAAGTCAGTTCGGGTGCAACCTAACAATATATACTCAACTGTGCGTTTTAGCAAACAAAGAAGAAGAAGGGTTGGACGCATCCATAGGCATACCGATATCATCAGTACGATGAACTGAGTCGAATGTTGTCATGCGTTATAGGTTCCAAAATATTAGATATGTACAAAGTGGGCATGGCTATTATCCGCTTTCATGCTTTTAAAATACTATGGGACATGAACTTCATTGGGTGAAATAAACGCACCGTAAGTTCTGACTACTACAAATTGAAGAAAAAATCGAAAAAGGGCGCTTGGAGATGAACGAGCACAAAACAAGGTAGCTTCGGACATCATGGAAAGTGTCACCGCAATGTAAGCTTAGAAATCCAGCGAAGAATTACCCTTGCTGTTGTTGTTGTTGTGGTAACGACAAAAACACTCCCCGAAGGTTTTGGGGAGTGTTGTCGAATTAACAGTCCTTGGCCGGATTTGAACCCGGTACGCTCCGATACTCCTTGCGGTACTGCCCGACTGTCGTGGTAGCGATTTATGACCAGTGAAACCTTTAAGGTCATGTCACCCCTCCTTTCTTGGACTGAGTGGGCAATCGAGAAATAAAGTCCTCTCTCGACGAACAAAAACAGTGCTCTACAAGTCGCTCATAATACCCGTCCTGCAATATGGAGCAGAAGCATGGAGGATGACAGCCGCTGATGAGTATTCGAGAGAAAGGTTTTCCGAAGGATTTATGGGCCTAGGCCGACGGTGTTTACCGAAGAGGATTTAATGCTGAGTTGTATGAGCTCTACGAAGGCGCAGAATGGAAGAAGAAACAGATTAGGAGTAAGGCCCCCATTCCGTTGGAAAGAACAAGTGGAGAGCAATCTAAGATCACTTAGAGTTTCTACCTGGCGTTAGCTGGCAATAGATAGGGTCAGGTGGTGCGCTTTGATGGAAGGTCAAACCCGTTTAGACAGTTAAACCAACAGCCATATAAGGGCTGTTGCCCTACAAACGTATGTATGGGACATGAATACCAAGGAATCTGTATCAGGGTGGGGTTGCTTGGAATAAAAAACTACTTAACTAAAAACTAAATTTCTTTTCATTATTCAAAAAAATGTCAGTGAAGAGTAAAATGTTATTGATTATTAAAAAAATGTTGGTTGATTTTTTAGGACCATTAAGGAATTTTTTAGGCACTAAATTAGAACTTTTTCGGGCCCATTTGGAATTGTTTTAGGGATCATTCAGGAGCATTTTTAGGGTCATTTCGGTATGGTTTTCGGGACTATTTTGGAGTTATTTCGGATTTTTTTAAAATAGTCTCGTACAAGTCATAATATAATCCCTAAAAAAATTCAGAAATGGTCCGGAAAAAATGCTCAAATGATCCCTAAAACTATCCCAAAAAGAACCAAGTAGTCCCCAAGTAATCCCGCTAAAAGCTTTATTTTGTCAAGCAATTATCCCGAACTTAAATCAAATCAACTTAGTGAAGCCCAATTTATACAGAAATAACCAAAAACACTATGCTCAGCTGAGTATAAAAATAATGTAAATGATATACATATATACATATTTCAGTTTATATATGAAGATATAGAAATATATGCTCTTGTATGTTTGCCATCTATGTAGATCCATCTTATATCCTGTGAAAGCTCTTATAAGTGCAAAGAAACAATTGCAGCCATTGTTAAAAGTCGTAAAACACAGCTGCTTGTTCGCCGTGTTTATTGTCCATAATTAATTATAGAGAATGCTTTAAAATTTAGCGTATTTTGCCATAATCCTCCATATATACACCTGTGGTACATACATACATACTTATAGACCTTTTTGCACCTGTTGACTTTTTGTTGAATAGCGCATTAAGAATAACGGTTTTATTATTACTTAACTTACTAAGAAATGTAATAAAAAGTATAACACAGAGTAAAGTGAAATAGGATGAAATAAGAAGGAATAAAATAGCGACAGAGAAAGTAAGATGTGAACAGATAAGAAAGGTATGATCTGATATTATATGTTGTGATATGAACTTCTAAGATATTTTCAAGTAAAATGGTTAAATAAGAAATGATAAATTTAAGTCAAACAATTAAATTGGGATGTGATATGATTAAGCAAGATGTGATGTTATGCAACATGTTGTGATGTGATATACCATCATGTGATATGTCACGATGTGAATGAGTGTGACATGATGTGATATTATGAATTATGTGACTGTGTTCATGAACAAATAGGGTCAAATAAAATAGAGTGTCCTAGGGAAAAGTTATCATATATTATTATAAAGTATGATATGATATAATGTATGATACGTTAGTATATCACATGATATAATATCTTTGGCTACATTGCGATACAAAAAAATGTGAAAGGACATGATAGATATGATATCATATTTTAAAGTAAGATGAGATAAAATAGAGTGCGCTAAAACAATATGTGATAAGATAAGGTAAAGTTTGATATCATATGACGTGGGTGATAGTCACGAATATACATATATTACATGCATATTTTTTCAAGAGACGAAAGCATAATCAAAAATAAAAATACGAAAGGACAGCTGTACCTATTCTTTATGCCTTTCATAAAGAATCGGTGGTATGGGGGTTTATGTTATATTAGTCCAATCTTACTGATTTCCACCAC
This sequence comes from Merzomyia westermanni, assembly GCA_949987695.1. NCBI lineage: Eukaryota > Metazoa > Arthropoda > Insecta > Diptera > Tephritidae > Merzomyia > Merzomyia westermanni. The sequence goes on from OX465289.1 coordinate 191,411,619, forward strand.
CCACAATACACATGGAAGTGCAAAAGTTGCAAAATTCTACGTTTCTAGCTATTTAATTCCAGGAGTTAAAGTCGAAAACCAGGGGGTCCATATCTTCTTCTTCTCATACTTACAAACAACGAACAAATTCATATTCATAAGGGGACAAAAGCAACAGCGAACTGTTTTCATATGCAGTAAAGGACGGTACCACTTTCAAGGCTTAGAAGTTGAATAAGATATGATATGATATTTATGCACATCAGAAGATATACCGCAATATAATATGATTTGATACAAAATAATGATGTGATATAATATGGCACGATTTAGTATGATATTAAGGGGATTCTTGCAAATGGTGTTTGAAGGCGTTCACAAAACATTTGGCCGAAAAGCAGCCTAGGCTATCTACTTATATCTTTACAATAGAGTATACAAAATTGAGCCCCAAACTTCTGTAAAAGCAAAACATCAAAAAACCCGGACCGATATTCCAAATTAAAATTTTCAAATTACATGTTCGTGCTACGAAAGGATATAAGAGTACCTTTAAAGTAAAATAGGTTAATTTAAAGTATTGAGTTTATAATTATAATGTTAGGGAGTTTGTCATTCAACCGTTTGTGCTTACAAAGCAGCAGGAAACCACAGATTTCACTCCAATCTCCTCTCTTCTCATGTTCAGCTAATACAGCATCAAAAATATTAAGAAAAGGAACGAAAAAGATCGAAGTGCAGAGGATGAAGTAGGGAGAGAAGAAGTAGAGTGAAAGATAAGAAGGCGAGAGAGTATAATATTGCAGGCAGGACAACGTCTGCTAGTTGTTTTGCCATGAAAAACGTTGTACCTGAACATTTAATGTGATATTCGTAATCATGAGTGTGAGTTTTATTCGTGTCGTCGCGCTTATCCGATGTGTTTCTCTCGTCAGCACACTCTTCGTACTCCCCACATTCGCTTTGTTCTAATGTCACTAAATATCCCCGAGACCACAAACTCTACTCTATTTCTTGCTGGTGCTGTAATTTTTATTTTTGTTTTGTACGTTCCATGTTCCGCACGCCCTCATTTCTCTCTTATTGTATTTAAAGTTTCGAAATGATTTTGTTACGGAAAACGTTAACACCCTTTTGAATTATTACTGCTTGCCCGCAAGTCACTTTCCGCTCGTCTTCCTTTGAAAGCCGCCACCCGCTGAGGTCGTGCTGGTTTTGTTGTTGTTTGTACACTCCTTGTGCACTAAATATTGTCGCACTACGGTCATATTTAGTAGTTGTTGTTGTTGGTTTTTTTTTGTATTGTATATGCGATTCGTTAGGGTGGGTCAGTGTTATTTTCCTAAATTGTATGGTATTTTCGAATTTGGTATTCACAATTTTTTAAATCATATATGTATAAGTGTTCCAAAACCTAAATTAATACAGAGCAAATTTTAATTTTTCTCTGGTCTTCTTTGAAGAACTACCAAGTAATTTGGAAATATATTTTTTAAGACTTACGACTTCCTTACATGCTGATCTTTTAATTTCGGAGAAATACTGGGTGTGGCAGAAGATAATTTTTTTCGACACTGTTAAAGAAACAAGGTCTCCGAGTTATAAGGCATTACCAAAGTAGAGTTTTCTCTATAATTTATCTCAGAATTCTCTATAGAATTCGTATATAGCATAGAGTTTGTTCGACAGTAAAGTCATGAAGGCAAAAAAAAAACATGTTTAAAATTTTTGTCTGTTAGTCTTAATGCTTGTACGCGCATACTTCCAGAACCACTGAATAGAATCATTGGAATTTGTCACAAATATAATGCTAGATGTTTAATTTAAAGTTTGAAGCACAGTGGTGGCAATAAAAGAGGTTTTAAAATTTACAGGGTGTTTTTTTTACAGGTTTGTTTTTCGAATAGAGATAAAACTGGCATTTTGTAGTCAAATCTGGCAACTCTAATGTCATTTATGTTCAGTTTGGTTTGCCATTTCATCATGAACAGGTTGACAAAAGAACAACGCTTGCAAATCGTGCAAATTTATTTCGAAAATAATGGTTCAGTTCGCGAAGTTTACCGTGAGCTCCGTCCATTTTATGGTCGACATAATCGTCCATCAGAGCAATTAATTCGGTTAACCATGGATCGTTTTCGCACTACGTTTACTCTATGTGATAATACGCATCCGCAGAGACGTCGAACAGTGCGCACCGAAGAAACTATTGCCGCTGTAGAGCAAAGTGTTGAAGAGGACCCGAAGGAATCGATTCGCCACCGTGCACAGCAATTGGAGCTTTGTCCATCAACTTTATGGAAGATTTTGCGCAAAGATCTTGGCTTGCGACCTTACAAGATCCAGCTTGTGCAAGAATTAAAGCCGCGAGACCATGCAATGCGTCGTGATTTTGGTGTATGGGCCGAAAATGAGATTGATTTCGATGCTGATTTTCATCGCAAAATTTTGTTCAGTGATGAGGCTCATTTTTGGTTGAATGGCTACGTCAACAAGCAAAATTGCCGCATTTGGAGTGAAGAGAATCCACATGAGACCCTTGAAACGCCATTACATCCACAAAAACTGACTGTTTGGTGTGCTCAATGGGCTGGTGGAGTCATTGGGCCATACTTCTTCCGCAATAATGCTGGAGAGGCAGCTACCGTTAATGGAGACCGGTATAGAGCCATGATAACCGACTATTTTGTTCCCGAATTGGATGGCATGAATGTGGATGAGTTGTGGTTCCAACAAGACGGCGCTACATGCCACACAGCGCACGTCACAATCGATTTATTGAAGGAAACATTCGATGAGCGCATAATTTCGCGGAATGGACCTGTCAATTGGCCACCAAGGTCGTGTGATTTGACTCCATTGGATTATTTTCTTTGGGGATATGTGAAGTCGCTCGTCTACACCAACAAACCAGAAACGTTAGGGGAATTGGAAGCCAACATTCGTGGCGTTATTGCCGACATACGGCCCCATATGCTCGAAAAAGTGGTTGAAAATTGGACCTGTAGAATTGGCTTTATTCGAGCCAGCCGCGGCGGCCACATGCCCGAAATCATATTTAAACATTAATGGCATAAAATTATCCTTCCAATAAAGCCAAATTGATGGACCTTAAAAGGATTTTCTTGTGTTTTATTTCAATTTAAAGTTCTATACCCCTCAAAAAAACACCCTTTATAAGTCGTAATTCGCGATTTTTAAATCAACGCTTGTAGCTAGCACCATTGGCGTTCTTGCTCGACTGTTGTGTGCACTATTTGATATGAACATTTCGAACCATCTAGCTAATATGACATGCTCATGAAGTAAGAAACTTGGGGTCGTCAGAGTCCCACCTGTTATAGCTGCCTTTCGATCAATAACCAGCGCTTTAAACTCGATATGAAAAAAGTTAGATGTAGAGAAAAAGTGGAGTTGGAACCACAAAGCCTGGAGCAAAGTAGACCAAATTTTGGCAAAATCAGTAAAGTTTCTGAACTTGAACCCCGGAAAAATATTTCTGACTGACCATAAATGCAAAACATTTTTTTTTTGTGATGTACCCTAATGTATGTATGTTTGTATATTTGTCATTTTTAGATTTGAAGTAAATAGAGCACTTAGCGAAAACTGCAAACAAATTATTGCACTTGCATACACTTAAAGGATTACATGGCGATTGTTATACTTATACATTTATACATACATACGTATAACTGTATATTGCGTGCTTAGAGTCCTTATAGCCATTAGCCAGCAGCAAAAGTAAAGTATATTTGTATGTTTGACTTAGCGACGGGCGCGATAATGCATTGGGTGCGCTACTTCTTTTCCTACACACCCACTCGCAATTGATTGTCCTACCCAATAGTCAGTCAGGCAGCCAGCCAGGCAAGTACATATTCAAAGTAGATATCAGTGTGAGCTTAAATGGTATTCAGGCAAACGGTAAATGTTCATCGTCGGCGAGTCCTCTTTGTCATCGTGGCCAATGAATGAATGTAAGTTATTTAATGGATTTGGCTAAAGTGCTGCATTGACATTTTGATAAATGCTTCATAACAGATGCGCACACCAGCTAGCAATTTTGAGACACGAAAGGCTCGAACGCGACGCACGGTAAGTCAGTCATAATGGGGTGTCGGTCGACTACCATGGCGGGCCGTTTGACTTTAATGCTTTGTTTGCTCAAATCACTTTGACGAAATGTTGAGTTGCTTTATTTTTGTTTTATAATTTTTTTTTAGTTTGAGTGTTTCGGTTGTTTTTGATGACGAGCAAGCTTTTGTCATTGATAGGGAAACTAAAGCAATGTACCATATAAATATGTACAGTTCACAGCAATTGTATGGTGGTGGTGTGCTGGCCTACCACACTGAGATCCAAGGTTTAAGTGCCGGCACAGTTAATATCAAAATGTTTAGAGAACTTTTTTCAAAACTTGGTCGACGCTGGACTGTGGTCGGCAACCCTCCGAGTGCATTTCTGTCATGAAAAAGCTTTTCCACACAAATTCATTAAAGTTATGAGATTTAAAAGTATGGAGGTAGCTTCAATTTTTTAGTACTGAACTCTGTACTAATTTTTAAGTTTCTAGGTCGCCGGAAAGTTACTGAAAAAGCAATCGCAGGATTACCCCCGTTTTCAGTTCTTTTTACTTATCTCGATCAGTGCACCACCTAGTGGGCTTTTGTGTACAGCGTATTGCATTATCTTTAACTGTCAGCGCTGTAAGGGACTATTGTGGTGCATTGCTTTTCACGCTCGCAAAATTTTGACAGCGGCCATTTTTCATTTGTCAGTTCAATTGTAAAGACGTGTGGTTGTAAAAAAAAGCAAAAGACTAATAATACAACTTATTGGCCGGCAAAATCTAAATTGATTTGATTGAATAAAATAAAAATTTAGTAAGACTTGGGTTCCTGACTGAAACCTATTTTTGTATCGATTGGTTTGAAAAGATCTTTCACCACGAATTATAGTTGGCTTATCATAAAAACAAGGGATAATTAGCTCATGGCAGCAGGATTAACTCTTCAGCTGAATACCCTGGAAAGTACCCTATATGCAACACCAAGAGGACGGATTTAATGCTACATTTCTCAAGTGTAATATGTGTGCCCTAGCCTTAATTATTATCTGGAGATAACCATAGAAGTTTGAGAAATCTTAGAGATCATTCTCATATAACTCCCTGCCGAATTGCAGTCGTTTAGCATCAATGCTTCCATAGATTATGCACTATCTGCTCTATCCAGTGAGTATTCTAAATTTGGTGGTGATGTAGGCAAGGTTTAAGTATGTTATTTTCAGGAAATATAAACAAGAGATATTAAACCTCTTTTTCAATATTGTATCACCATTAATAGTTAAGAAATACAAAAAATGTCATAATTGATATATTTATTCACTCAATATAAACTTAAGATTCGACGCCGAAAGCCCTAAATTTGGCTTCATTATCAAACACATACATACATACATATGTCTAAATGTTGATTACCGCGCTCTATTAAATTCACCCTTCACTGTTATTTAGACATAAAGAAAAACTATTGCGACATAAGGACATTAAGGATGACCGCCCAATCCGCCACTTACCCATTATCAATAGTTTACGAAAAGTCATCGCTTTGGTTTGTGCAATTAATGAATGACACTCGGATTCTAAGTACTTCACTCACATACATACATACATATTTACATAGATTGTGCTGCTATAGTATACTTTAACAAATATTAAATTCAATTGGCGTTAGTAAAGTCATTATTAGCTGTGATCCCGTACAAGTCAGTCAGTCAGAAGTTACATCAAATCACTCACGTACTCAGTGCTCTGATTACTAAGAGTAATGAGAGTAAATATGCTTCTCTCTCAGTCAGAAGTTGCATGTTTTATTCAGAAGAATTTTTCCTGATTACTTCTGGTAAATAATCTGTCAAAATGTCAGCTGTTTTGCATTTAATAAATAATTTCAAGCAAAATTTTTAAAATTTGAGCTTTAAAGGGACCTTTTACCGCTAAAAGAGATTAAACATATTTCAATTTTGTGGTATTTTTAACTGATAGTCGTATTAATAAATTCCTGCCATTAGCAAATAACCTAATGAATTTGAAGTTAAATTTTTACCAAAAATCGATCCCGTACTTTTTAGAGTTACTCTATCGCTCTCCGCGAATTTTCCGGGATCCGACCTTATTATTATTATTTCAACATTTCCCTTAACATCAGGTGTGGTCTCTGTAGATCCAAAGTCAAAAGAACGTATCGATTATTGCACATTTTTATCTACAAACATCTGCAAAAGAGAAATGAACTAACAATTTGCTTACAATTTCAACAATGCAACTCCCATTTCTCTTTCTTATCTGAATCCTCTACATATTTTTAATTTACATTTTCTGTACAAAGGTCAAACATACTTTTAGTGTATATCTACATAGAAAGTATCAACTAAAAAGCTTGTTTAGCCTAATAGAAATTACTGGTTTGAACCTAAATGGTAAAACTTTTTGTTAAACTGAATTGTTTTAACTGCAAAATATAATATTAGATAAGCACCAACAAAATTGCTCTTATTTTGGTCAGTGAATGATATTTTAATGAAAGTTAACAAAATGCTGGCGCGTGTTGAACATTTCCTTCTATTTAAATATTCATTATGCACACAGAAGCACACCTACACATATCCATGGATACCCTGCCGGCAAACCAACTGGTTGCAAACTACTTCACAATTATGCCGAAGGCCAAGCACAAACACATAATTTACAAAAACGTCTAAGTTCAGGTGGAGCTCAAATATTTGTTACGTCGACTTTTCAGAATTTTGCAGCAATCAATTAAAGGATAATCAATTCTATATGGCTAATAAAAATTTTGAATTTTAGCTAAATCAGTCAATTTATTCTCGTATCTTACCTTACTTAATATAAAATAAAAAGCAAGAAAAAGAGGCAATCTAGAAGGAGGTGTATAGTCAAAAGAAGAGGGAGAGCGAGAGGTGGAGGGGGAGACAGAGGAAGACATGTAGAAGAGAAATGGGAGACTGCCGGTCCCTCACCTTATTATTCTCATAGCTACAAGGTGGCGCAAAAGTAATCCTCCTATCAGAAAATGCTATAAATTTTGCGGTTGGCCCCTAAAGTCAGTTCTGTTTTGACATTTGTGTAGTAAACACATGCGAAATACACGTTAATAAACAATGTTACGCTACACTGCTCCAGAACGCGGAATATTGCTGACTATTTATTTGACCAATAATCGGTCGGGGCCAAACTGTTACTGTGAATGGTGAGCGCTACAGATCAATGATCAACGAGTTCTTTTTGCCGCAACTTGATGAATTGGGATTGGAAAACATGTGGTTCCAACAAGACGGTGCAACAGCACACACTGCACGTGCCACAACCGATATGCTGAACATCGGAAGCTTACTTTTGCGCCACCTTGTATTACAAAAACACGCCGACTCAGTAAAAATAGGAATATTAGAAAATACGTTTAGTCAAAGTTAATGGGATATATGAGCAATCTTATCCTTAAAGTGAGGTGGGCTGTAGCATCAGGTCTCTAAGAAAATTGTTGAGTATTGGTATCCGCATAGAAGCGCAAAACCTATAGCGACTAGTCAATGTGAAGTTCATGCATGTCAACAAAGTAAAGCCATCAGTTGATCATCCTCCACAAGAAATTGTGTCTAAGACGAGCAAAGGCAGCGCGGTACTCTGCAGAGCAATCAGAAAAGAACTTCTGATATTAAACAGGAGTTTGTCTATCGGATTATTTTAATACCTGATCTTTATTAAACACCTTTGACTGGTTAAAGCAACTAAAGCATGTTGTGAGTATTAATGGGGCGTTATGACTACACTGACATTAGGGATGGAACCTTGACTCGGAGAAGTCGATTACTTAAAAATCAATTATTTTCTTTAGAGATGAATCGATTTTGTTCATTCCTAGATTTCCTTATACAAAAAAGGTCTATTCGATGTATTAGTAAAAATATAGTATAAATAATGGAAGGTTTCTCACCAAAAATTTATCTGCTTTGAAGATGCCGTTCGGAGCCAACAAAAAACTGTAGGTCCCGCCAATTTGTAAGAAAAAATAGAAGCAGCACACCACAAGTTCGTAGGGAAGCTCGGCCTTAATCTGTTGGAAGTATACCGCGCCTAATACTTTTTTTTTTAAATAATACAAAACAAAATTTAACAAATACAATAACTTTTACCTCAAACTTTGAGTTTAAATAATATCCACGCTTTATAACCATTAATAATATTAATTTTCCGTATAATGATTATTGGAAACGAAATGCGTCTTTTGATAACCCACGCTTGTGGTCGTTTTAAAGCTCGATTTTTAAAAAGTTTGCTTAGACAGATTTACTGGAAGTAGAACAGCAAACATTTTTCTACGTAAAACTTGCAACTTCTGACTGAGAGATAATAATTTATTCTCATTTTTCGCTCTCAATAGTCAGAGACCGAGTGCGGGAGTGATTTCCTGTAGCTTCTGACTGGTTCGGACTATTTCCGACTCGTACGGGATCATAGTTTAACATTTACTCTTTTCAGTTTTACCAATTTTCACATCCGTCTCACAGATGGCGCATTTACAAAACTTATTTCATTCATACTTCATAACCGATAAAATCGATTTAAAAAATCGGCAACAAAAAATCGATAAAATTAAAAATCGATTATTTATACCTAACCATCATTAGCTTTTAATGCATTGCTAAAATCTATCCCTACGGCCTCTAAAGATAGAACTACTACATCTAGAATTAAACATAGGTAAACCTAGATACAGTTCTACTCAAGCTATTGACACTCAAGTATTCTCCAAAACTGTGGATTTTTAGTTAGTAGAAATCTCATCTTTTTCGGATTAGTTCAATGTGTGTCAGAAAACCAGTTTAGTGTTTCACTGTTTGGTACATCTTGAACTAAAATAATAGTTAAGGCGTTATGAGCTTACGCAATACTACAAAAAAATCAACCAAATGCTATGGAAGCGTGAATAAATGACCTGAAATTAACTTTGAATGAGGTTTAATGCATTGCGTGTGGTCGGAAATAACGACGAGAATGCACGTCATTTGGTACTCTAAGCAAGGCAATACACTAAAATAGGGCTAACTAATATGGCGTTTTAGCTTTTATGCCCAACAGATGTTTAGGTGCGAACTTATAAACATTGCATATCCATCAAATTATCATAGCAAAGTCGCGCTGTGTGTGGGTTAGTGATAATGGACTTTATTTGAGACATATGGATGTCTGAAAAAATTAGCCATTCGGGTAGGTACAACATGCGTTTCAGTAGAAATATGCTATAGGGAGTTCGTCAATAACATAATCATTAATTATTGCTAGTCAATCCTTCCTAATAACTAAAGCCATTTGCCAATCTAATATAATCTGCGCCAGACCATCCACATCCATTCCTATAACATGACCTATATGTTTCTGAAGTCTCGTTTAGTCCTGCCATGAGAGACGAAGACGAAGCTATAAGTGTTGCTTAGGCTGCTTATTTTCTCACTTTAAAACCGGATTAAAAAGCGGATTAAAAAGCAGGGAGGAGATGATTCGATTCTCTTTTTATGGGTCTCCTTCAGGATTTGAAGCCATACTAGATAGAAACTTATATACGATATTAGACAAAGTTCGCCGTAATTGGCGAAACTTGTTGGATCATCTTTCTTATGGATTCGACAACAAACAAATTCGCTTATTGTATATGATGTAATTGAATTAATTTAATATCCCCAGAAGAAGGCGCGGAGAGCGTCGAAACGCGTAGGGAAAATAAAAAACAAAATCTTTGTTTTAATTGGATGGCCTTAAATGCTCAACCCAGGGAACAAAAATATAAAAAATTGGTCCAACTTAAAATATATTCATTATTACTATAGATTGGTGGTTAGGTTCCAATCGGCATTTCAGACTTGAAACATAGTCTATCATACGCCCTCCACTTATTGCTGGAAGACTAATACTTTTTAGCATCCATTAGTGTAGTATTAGGTTCGCTATTTATCAATTCGAAGTGTTACTTCTCTTACTCAAATACGGGATGGACGTCGGTTACCACAAAGTCACTATTAGGAATACAAAAAAATTCCGCGGTTTTCGAAACTGCTTATCACCGGCTTAATTGTCTAATAGAATTTTCGGACATTACGCCTATTGTCAAGCATTTCAAGCTTAACTTGTTGTTGTTCCTCCGAGCTCGCATCTATGAGAAGCTTTGTCAGCTGTCGATGAAGCTTGTCAGGGCGTTAGAATATGCCCGAGGAAGGTATGCCTGTCGTGAGTGGTGGCTAAAATCCACGAAAGGTAATTACGTACAACTTAGTGGTTGATCTACGGATATGATGCCTCTCACCTCCCATTACCAATCTTCTCCTTCCTTACGAAAGAGGGGCTGACAGACAGGCATAATACCTCAAGGTGCAAAGGACTGTCAACATCGGAAACACTCCCCAGAACCTATGGAAAGAAAAATAAAAAGAGAAAGGGAAAGAAAAAAATATAAAATGGAAGAAAGATAAAGGAAAAGAAAAAGAAAAGGAAAAAAAGATAAAAAAAAATTTAAAAAAATAAAAAGAAAAAAAAGAAAAAAATAAAGAGAAACAGAAACAGATAGATGGGGGAAAGAACGCAGAGGAAAAGGAAAAGAGAAAGTGAAAGGGAGCGGAAGAATGATGGGATGAAAGGGATACAGGGTAGAGTGTAAAGGGAGAACGGAAAATAAGGGCGAGATGAGGGTATTAAGGTCAAAATGAAGCCGCAGCCTATATGTATAAAGTAATTGAGAGGTACGATAACCCAAATCATAACTACCTGCCGGTTCCCTAACATCGGCGTTCTCTTTCCATCTGTCGGCTTAACATCAACATGTTGCCGTCAATTAGTTTCTGTGGTTAAACACGAACAAATACACCGATTTTCAAAAGATATCAAATCAAAATTTAAAGAGCGATCTTCATTAGAGATACAGTAGTCAGATTAACAGTTTTTAGGATTTGTATCGGAATGTATGTCTATTTGCACGCACATCGCTCAAAAACGGCTGCATGGAATGGAATGCAATTTTGAGCGAATTATTGCTAAATAAGACTTGAGGGCTATTTTAGAATGTTTTTACTGTATTTATTTCGATACGAAGTATAGTGCAACCACGGATATTTAGTATAATAAAGATGTATCTTATTAAATATTTTGAGAAATGACAAATAAATAAGCCAATTGCAGATCTTTTATTAAAAATTTATCGCTCGTTTCTTTATTATAGTCTAGGACATAAAGTTTATTTTTGCTATATTGTAGTTTGTAGAAATTTTGAAAGTTCTATAAACGGATATATGTACGCATTAGTGGATGATGAATGTTAGTAAGTTTGTGAGCTTGAGAACTATTGCTGAGTATTAGTAAATAAGTTTAAGTGCACTTCCAAAAGAATATGAGTTTTTAAGTGTACGCATGTTTGTATTCATACATACATATATATACTCCCGCATAAACATACATATATATTTGTAAGCATCTAACTTATTGTATATGTGATGTAAAAAAAGAAAAGCTTTCCTCCCCAAAACAAGCAATGAGTCCACCCACCTTTTCGCCATTACATGCATAGAGACATACATACATACATAGAAACTTACGTACCTTGAGCGCACAAGGAACCGCGATTTTCCATTACTTTTTACTTTCTACTTTGCACTTGCAGGCTTTTCAACCCCCAGACATGCGTCAATATGGAGTCAACTAGTGGGGAGGCATTTGTGGCACGCCCTTTTTACATTCATATGTATGCATGTGTGCATGTAAGTGTGGATGCGACAAACTTGTCTGAATTTTTCTTTTATCCTCGAGTAATGTTGACTTGTTTACTTTTAACGAATGGTTGCCATTTTATTGTCTTTAATGGCATTTCCAAGGTACTCCCTCGGTGATGTTGTCACCAATTTTAAGTCGTACAATACTCGTAGTTTTATAGACATTACAACAATACAATTTTCTGTGAAATTATGTTGGTAAGCCAACGACTTTTTATCTTTTTATATGTTCATAAATTACAATCTAAACATTTGAGAGGTACGATAAGTAATAAATGTATGTAGGAGGTACTCACTCGTATGTTTGGTCGTATGCTAAAATCTAAACTCGTGAGGAAAATTTGTGAGGTGGTGAAAACTCTTTGATCACAAATCTATGCAAATACTTACTGGCTATATTAAGGATAATCAAGCCAAATTTCCCTTAGAAGATTTAAATGAAATATGAATATGGTATTTTATACGTGATAGATCGAAAGTCTTGCAGTCAATGTAAGACTCGAAGTACTTTCAGCACTAGACAATTGAACCACGATTGTCGTACATTATCGGTTACAAAATGATAGCCGATTGATACCTACTACAGTGGCCAGACAAGGCAGAAAGACAGGAGAAGTTGTGTCGTTGGAATCGTGCTGGGAAAGAGGCTGCATCCCCAAGTACTAGATTTTATTCCCATGGACGATCATCTCGCTGCAAGTGAGACAGAAAAAATAGGTGGGGGATGGCTTGAACTTTCTTGGTGTTTCTAATTCGCATCAGTTAGCGCTAAAAACTGATGACTGCCCTGCAACAGCTTAAATAGCATTGATTGCTTCCTGCATACTTTGAACTGAGTAGGCAACTGAGAAGTAAAGTCCTCTCTCGACGAACAATGATCACGGTTGTTGTTGTTGTTGTAACGAAAAAAAAAAACACTCTCCGACTGTCGTGGTAGCGATTTGATATGACCAGTGGACCTTCTAGGTCATTTCACCCCTCCTACCGTAAGTAACGAGATATGGGTAGTGAGAGGTGAGAGGCATCATATCCGTAGATCGGCCATCGAGTTGCACGTCATTACCTTTGTGCATATTAGTCGCCTCTTACGAACGGTATGCCTACCTCGGGCATATTCTAAACCCCTCGCCCGCAGGGGGTACAATGATCACGGTCTTTAAATCTTTCATCATAACTGTCCTCATGTACCGCTCGGAATAATGGACAATTTAGAGAGAAGATGAGATGACCCGTGGAGTATTCGAAAAGTTCTCCTGAAAATGTATGGTCCTTCCCGTGATGCTAGTGGCGAGTATCGAAGGAAAATTAACGAGAAGCTGTACGAGCTTTACGCAGTTCTGATATTTCAAATGTGAGCTCATTCGCTTTGAAAGCGTCCTTGATTCGGAGCCATATGCTATATATAACAACGAATTTGGGTTTGGAGAATTATGAAAAGAAAGAGGACTTTAGATCTCAATTAATTCCACATAATTGGTGCTAAGTAAATATTTACGTCAGGTGGGCCGTTCCATTGTTAACCACCCTTTTATTATTGTTATGGTTTTCTGATTTCATGTTTTCACTTTGGAAATTTCTCAAAAACGCAAATATCAATGGAGATAAAAGATTAATACAAATAGAGTGTAAACTTAGGTTAGGTTAGGTTGCAAGGGCAGGACAGAGTACCTGGACTCTGCCCGACACTTAGGCCACTAAATAGGCCCATTGTGATACCCTATACGGTCTCTACCCACCTCTATGCCCCAGAGATGCGAGCAAGTCATCCCCGACGCCGACAGCAGCTCAGCCGCTTAACAGTTAGCCGATCCAACAACCCTAGAGTATCCGAGTTCAAAGGTCTCCCGAGAGCTGAGAAGGACCAGTCGACTCACACGGTTGCGCTGCCGTCGACGCCAGGGAAAACCAACTCACACCCTGTTCAAGGCAGGGGATCGAACCACTTCGTGGAGTCAATAAATTTAGATAACGCTTTTAATTCCATTTGTGATACCTCAGCGAGGTTATTGAGAAACGGTTGGCCCAAGATAGCTAACCGTCGCCTGCTGAGTGCAGGGCATTGACACATCAGATGCTGAACACTTTCCTCCTCCTCAATACATCTGCAGCTGCGACAGTAATCATTAGACATTGCGCCCATTCTGGCGCCGTGAGTGCCTATTAAACAGTGCCCTGTTAGAACCCTTACCAGGGATGAAATGTCCGATTTATTGAGGGACAGCAGGGAGTTTGTACGTCTTTTGTTGTAGGAAGGCCAGGTTAGCCTGGATATCTCACACGTCGAGAGCCCTGACCAGAGCATATTTGCTATTTCCATTGTTTTTGTGCTAACACTAAATTTAAAGGAGGCCATGGGTATGCCTACCGAGCTATTTCCTGGAAGGAGATGGGTGGTGGTACCCCGTCTAGCCAGCTCATCCGCTCTGCAGTTGCCTTCAATATCCCTGTGCCCAGGTACCCAAATAAGGCTAATACTGAAGTGCTGAGCCATCTCGTTGAGAGATCTGCGACATTCAGTTAACGACTTTGCATTGTCGACATATGAGTTCAAGGCTTTAAGTGCGGCCTGACTGTCTGAGAAGATATAGATCTGTTTACCATTTTGGGGCATGGATACCAAGCTTTTCACCGCGCCGTGTATTGCCAGCATTTCCACTTGGTACACGCTGCAGTGGTCGGGAAGACGGAAGGAGATCTCTAGTCCCAGGTCCGGTGAAAAGATTCCTCCCCCCACCTTCCCCTCAAGCTTGGAGCCATCAGTAAAGATGTTGATGGCGCCCCGAACCGTATGTGGTCTGCTGTCCCATTCTTGTCTTGTCGGTATTATAACCTCGTAGTTCCTGACAAACACGTTATTTGACGCGCAGTAGTCCGTGTGTGGTGGAATGTTAACAGGCGCGTGGTTGCCCAAGATTGTGGCGTGCCCACTTTGTCCATTTATCCAGACGCCAGTCTCCCTTATTCGCAAAGCTGTGATCGTGGCTACTTCCTTCGCCACCAAATCAAGCGGTGGTAGATGCAGCATAGTGTTGAGTGCTTCTGTCGGGGTGGACCCAAGGGCCCCGGTTATGCAGAGTTCTGAACTCCTTTGGACTTTTTGTATCTGTTTGAGGTACGTATTCTTAGTAAGTGCAGGCCACCAGACTAGCACTCCGTAGAGTAGGATCGGGCGAACAATGGCTGTGTAGATCCAGTGCACTACCCTGGGAGAAAACCCCCACGAAACACCAATTGCTCTCTTGCAAGTAAACAACGCGCACGTTGCCTTTTTAACCCGTTCTGTTATATTGTCACCCCAGAGTAGTTTCCTGTCTAGAGTAACTCCTAAATATTTGACTTTGTCACTGAATGCCAAAGTCGTGTTACCAATTTTTGGTGGTATAAGGTTCGGTATTTTGTACCTTCTAGTAAAGAGGACTAGCTCGGTTTTCTCGGGGTTAACCCCCAGACCTGTTGACTTTGCCCAGTCACAAATTTTAGATAAGGCTGATTCCATTAAGTTGCATAGAGTTTGAGGGAATTTTCCCCGCATCATAACGCAGATGTCATCGGCGTACGCAATCACTTGGTGGCCTTCCGCTTCCATGAGGCGTAGAAGCTGGTTTACAGTAACCACCCAAAGTAGCGGTGAGAGAACACCTCCCTGTGGGGTACCTCTGTTAACGAGTCTGTGAATCGAGTTCCCACCTAGCTCGGTTGTGATCCGTCTGCTAGTAAGCAGTTTACGAATGAACTCCACCAGACAGGTATCGACCCGCAGACCCGTCAGCGCAGAGGTGATAGCTTCCGGAAGGACGTTATTGAAAGCGCCTTCAATGTCGAGGAAAGCCACCAAAGTATATTCCTTTAGGTTAAGTGACTTGTCTATAACAGATACAAGAGAGTGCAAGGCAGTATCTGTTGACCTACCTTTACTGTAGGCATGCTGAGCCCGCGAGAGCTGAGTTGTGTCAATCGATCTTCTGACATAGTCCTCCAGAAGTCTTTCTAGGGTTTTAAGAAGAAATGAGGATAGGCTTATAGGCCTAAAGTCATTAGGTTTAGTATGAGATGGCTTCCCGGCTTTGGGGATGAAGACTACCTTAACCTCCCTCCATGAAGTGGGTACGTAGTTGAGCCTTAGGCAGCCTATAAACATAGTTTTCAACCAGGGCATGATAAGCCCGGATGTATGTTGTAGCTGGGCCGGGAATATTCCGTCTGGTCCAGGCGACTTATGGGGCTTGAAGGTAGATAAAGCCCAATCTAGCTTCTTCTCATCGGTGATCTCCCTTATCATTTGATCGGAAGGCACCTTTCCGCCGGTAGTAGTAGACACGTCTGTGCATGTCGGGAAATGTGTATCCAGGAGCAGATTCATGGTATCCGTAGTCGAATCCGTCCACTGCCCATCTGGCATTTGGACGTGGCTCAGTGTTGCTGGCGCTTTTGAGAGCACCCTCCTCAAGCGCGAGGCAGCAGATGTGGATTCAATTTCACTGCAGAATTCCACCCAGGAGGTTCGTTTGGCCTTGCGGATTTCTTTTTTATATGTACTTAGCTTAGTTTTGTAAACAGCCCAGGATAGCTCGCGGCCGTCCTGTTTGGCTTTATTAAAGGCAACCCTACAAGCCTTCCTGAGTCTATCTAGATCAGACGACCACCAAGGTGGCTTATGGGTTTCCGTTACCTTTTTGATCGGGCAGGCCTTATCTAAAGCAAGCTTGCATTGTTGATTAAAAGTGTTGACTAGCTCGTCTAGTTCCTTATCATTTCTAGGTGTGACCATTTGTTTTGATAGATTTCTATCAATGAGCTTCCTGTAGTAGCCCCAGTTTGTTCTTTTTATATTTTGTATGAATTTTGGACATGTGTGCGTATCTGCTATTGAGAAACTAATATATCTATGGTCTGAGAAGGAGTGTTCTGTTAGAACCCTCCATGATTCTATGAGGTCGCTGAAGGAGTCGCTGACCAGTGTAATATCAAGGACTTCCTCGCGGTTCCTTGTTATGAATGTGGGGTCACTTCCCCTGTTGCATAAACTTAGATTAGTGCCTAATAAGTAGTTATATAGTGACTCACCTCGGTCGTTTGTGTCGGTGCTGCTCCATTGAGTGTGATGGGCATTCGCATCGCCTCCAAGCACAATTAGATTATTACGTGGCCTAGTGGAACTCACGAGCTCTCTGAAGTTATGTGGCGGTAGTGAACCTTCGTGATCGTGGGCCAGATAGAAGGAGACAAATCTACAACTTCTACCCAACCCCTCGACGCTAATCGCTGTCAGATCTCCGTCACTAAATTGGGGTAGAAGAAAAGCGTTAATATTCGACTTAGCTAAAATACACGTACGAGGCTTACCCTTATCTTGAGCGCTGTAGAGCTTGTAAGTGGGAGTCCTCAAACCACAGATCCTATTTCCAGTGATCCACGGTTCTTGAACTAAAACGATATCTACTCCCCCTGCCGAAAGTTGGAGTAGAAGCGCAGCTGACGCTGCTCTACTGTGATGAAGGTTGATTTGGAGGACCCTCATCATCTTGCTTTTTAGCACTCTCCTCCGTGAGCGTCGCGTCGGCGTCGTCCTCGCTCAGAAGCTGACTCTCGGAGTAAAGCCTCCTGAGAGTCCCGCTACCGTCCAAGCTGGACGAGGCATAGCCGATCCGCACATCCGACCCACTGTCATCAACCTCCATCTCGTTATCGCTGGGGGGAGGCTCCACCTCCGCCAGAGATGAAAAATTAGCCAGGGCTTCGGCGTCCGCCTTGTACACCTTCAAGCTTATATTTTTGAAGCCATAGCTTACGCGGTAGTCGCACCGGTCCAGGGCCTCGATGCTTACCTGGTCTAGCAGCAGAACTATCTGCATCGTCGCTTGTCCGGCTGCTTTGTCCACGCTGACCACCTTCCAGTTTTGGGTTAAACTCCTGCAATTGTTCCAGGATTTCATCTGGCTCCGTTGGCGTCACTGGAACCCAGGCTCTAGCTCTTGGCCGCTGCGGGATGTCGCACGCATCCACTGCTTTGAGGCGCGCGCCAGGGTACACTTCCCCTATTCGCTGCACGCCAATCTTGTATAGGTCCACGGACCTAGCGTCTCCACAGGCGATCAGCCTGACATTGCCTTGGTACCATCCTGCATCGGTATAGGATGGTGGCGGTCCAGGGTTCTCCCTCTTCACCTGGATGGCAACTTTAGCGAGCGCGGCTTCGATCCACTTCCATTGTTGTTTCGGGATCCTGCCATCTACGCTGCCCTCATCGATAACGCCAATGATCTTGCGATCCTTGGCTACCGCCGCGAAAGACCGTGTATAGCCTCCCTGCGTTTTGGCCCTTTTCGGTGCCGTTGGGGTAGTCACCTCCACTGAGCGATTGCGCTTAGAGGCTTCCCCTTTGTTAGCGCCATACAACTCCAGTTTAAAATCCGGCACTACCCGCCGAGCCCACGCCAGGTCTCGCTGGAGCTTCGCCCAAACCTCCGCAGAAACATCTTCCTCCCTTGTCGGTGAGGTCGCGTTTCTGTACAGAATCCGGGCTGCAGACCGCTTATCCTGGTGGCTGGCCTTTGTGGGTTGCCTAGGCACCGAGTCCTTGGCCCTATCGCTAGCACCCCCCTCACCCTTGGCGCCCCCAGCTACGGACTCGCCAGACGCTTTGCGCTGAATGGCAAGGCCACTGGTGGAAGCTACAGGATTGGTGGTAGCTGCGTTGCTGGCCTCCCGATCGGCACCCCTGGTAGAGGCACCGGTCATCGGACTACTCGGACCGGTTTTGCACTCAGCCCTATCCCGTCTAGCTGCCCCTGCAGCACTGAAACGCCGGGGTGTCCTCTCGGCTTTCGTATCTTTGTTTTGGTCCGGTTTCCCCGTGACCATCTTAGCGGAGCGAGCTCCTGCTGACTTTTTATTAGGAGAGTCAGACTCCTTGCTTTTATTTACATTTTTATTTATGTATTTTTCCATAATTAGGACCCACGAGTGGCGGAGAAGGGGACGGTCCACCCGGGCAGAGATCCGCATTACCCGGGTAAGGCTAAATAGAATCGGAGGTCGCCCGGTGTCCGAAGCACTCCGTTCGCGACTGGGCTATTTAAGGGCCCCCAGCCAGGTTGATCATCGGCACGGGTCGTATGACACCTTGATCCAGCCCTTACAAGGAAGGAAAAGGGGGGGGGGGGGGGGGGGGGGGGGGGGGGGGGGGGGGGGGGGGTTTTGGGGTTGAAAAGGTCGCCGCTCGAATTAGCCGCCGTAGCGTTACCAGGTATCACCACGAGGAGGCTCCTCCCCCGCTTGGAGGAGGAGGGTGTAAGCACCTACGAGTCGACGGTTTGGGGTGGCGCTGGTGTGTGCAAGGCGCGAACACCCCCATTAAGATACCCGAGTGTAAACTTGCTAAATCCACTTTTTATCAAAATTTTCATTTCGTACAATAGGGCGTGGAGTGCGTTTATTGAATCAACCAGGCAAACGAGGAATATCATAGCCTAGCTTTAAGCTAAGTAATTAAACCTTATGTTGATCACTTTTCCTGTGTTCAATAAAATTTCAAATAGTTTTTTTGAATGACATGTAAAATTTTTTGAATGTTACTTTAAGCTGGCGAGATCGCATGAATCATTATTTTATCAATATTGAGTATTGATGCTGGGGAAAGATACTTTTACTGTCTTTAAATAACACGGATCTGCTAACTCGATACTGTACTCCCATGTGTTTTGAAGTGTTGAATCCCAATAAACCTGCCATCGGAATTTGCCTAAAAACGTCGCACCTCCATCCGTTATTTAATTCTGATGCCGTACTGGGATTCAGCATTCAATTATATTTAAGAATCTATATTTATTTTTGACAAATTACGCTGTCGACTATACAAATAATCGCTGTTAAACGGTTATTGGAATTTTTTGTTGTGAATTAAGCTTTGATGTTGTAGGGGACGAGTAGCTTATTTAAGTTAAATTTTGATTTTTATTATTTATTTAGAGAGCAGAACGAGGGATGCGGAGCAAATGTTGCATGGGGGCAACAATAGCATGAAATGCAAATGAAATAAACAAAAGAATTAATCATGGGTTATGTCGCTTAAACAAAGCAAGAACATCAATAAACATAGTTTAACAGCATTGAATGCATACAGTTGGAAGCGAGCAAAGTGTTTACAAATTTCAATCCAGATCTTCAATGAATCCCGTATAGTTGTAGAGGAAAGACGGGAGACTAATACTTTGCGGTAAAAAACAACCTTTCCGTGGGGTAACAATATTTCCAGCTATCGAAAAGGTATGCTCATACTCTGCCGATGGAGCTGCTATATACAAATATTTCATGCCAAACTGAACAGCTCAGGATAGACCGCACAATGAGTTTTTACCATGTTAATGGTGGCAAGTTATGTGCGATTTCTGGTGCAGTCATAAAGGAATCAATTTGGGACATAGCACTATCTGTTTTGGTTTGATAATCGCATAAAAAGTCCACATCGCTAAATTCAATATTCATTGAGCCCTGGGAACTGGCAATTAAGGGAATCGAAATATTACCCGTAACAAAACCAATATCGAATAATTCATACAGAGATGCATTCACAAACTGAACAGGGAACTTGGTTGCATTCGCGGCATTTCGCATAAAAACCCCATACCCGAAAAAAAGAAAAACAATTTAGAAAAAGAAAATTTATTTTCGATGTATATTGGAACGATTTTTCGTCATCCCTTGTCAAATTTGGTTTTGAGACAAACCGGTTTCGGCGTTGTGCCATCATCAGTGTCGATTTTCGTTCGATGGCACAACGCCGAAACCGGTTTGTCTCAAAACCAAATTTGACAAGGGATGACGAAAAATCGTTCCAATATACATCAATCATTCACCCTGTCGGAAAAACAACAAAACAAAATAAAAAATTTATTTTCCACGAACAAATGTTCGATTCTTAAAGATTTTGAATAATCGTTGAGTGACGATTATTCGAATAATCTAAAACGTCAACTAATCGAATAGTGAAATTCGAATAGTGAAATTCGATTAGCAATTGTACTAAAATCGAAAATCGAATATTAGATTATTCGAATAGATGTAAGGGCTCTATGGGCAATTTTAAAGCAAAAGTGTGATCAATCTTAAAAAATCTAAACTAGTTACCAAAGCTGGAAGACCTCGAATTACGAGCTTTAAGGTCTGAAACTGTAATATCAACTGTAATCAATATAATTTTTAAAAACGAAAAATGTTCTTTTTTTGGCCAGTCTATCGAGCAGCGTTCAATATAGGAAAATATGGAAAATATCCGCATTACAGAAAATATGTGAATTCACTCTATGTTTAGTTTAACTTGTTTGTTTCAGTTTATACACCAATAATAATTGTCAAAGTACTGCAGCGGTGCCGTGTCTATCAAAAGCTTAGCAGTCTCCTTTGCCAGTTTTAAGTGCATATAAGCAAATAAAAATTTTATATACAACCATACAAACAAGCATGCCACTAAGTAATTTAAGGTCACTTTAATGTCTAAGCAAAAGGCATAACAGAGATATGACATAAAAGCGTTTTAATGCCAAAACAACCAGACATGTAACGCATTGTAAGTATGTAAATATATATATATATGTACATACTGAGTAGTTTAAGTCCTTACGTAGCTATGCATATGCTCAAAGGTGTATTATGTGTATTTGAATATATAACTTTAACATAGTAAATACATCGGATGGTATATTTATTTCTCTGAATGCACTTTATGTATATAAGTTTGCATGTATTATGTGAGCTATAAAGTAAAATTCAAACAAATTCACTATTCACGCACCCGCATTTACAAACGCACACACATACCTACACATGTACATACACAAGTACAAATAAACGTACACATTTAAAGACCACTCCCTAAAAATGCGAACCCACAAAACGACCAATCCAGATCAGTACAAAAGCGTTTCAGTGCACTCTCGCTAAAGGAATTAGTTTCTCCATTTTACACTCTTTCTCTCCGGCATCCCTTCTATAAGCTTTTTCCATTTAGTTTTTCATTTCCAATTGAAATCTCACAATATTCAACGAGCTTACAAAATTTGCCAGACAAAAAAAAATTAAGTATGTACATATGTATGTACATATGTAAGCACTAAATTCCTGTAGCTACAGTTATCTTAACATAAGCTTGTGCATTGAATTTCAAGTAAGAGAAAGCATAATGCACGGTTCAGCAATCAGGCTCACACACACATACTAATGTGCCAACCCAGCTAGGTAAAACGACTAGTCGACCCAACTGACTTTGTTGGAGTCCAACAACAAAAACTCTAGCAAATGCAACACTTACCCCATGCACGTAGCCTGCGAACGAGCCAGCTATCCAGCCAACCGATATGGCAAAGTGTTGAGCGCACAATCCGCTAACGTTGCACAGTGGTGTAAATGACAACGATATTGGATAGAATTTTTTAATAATCCGAAAACACTATTATCACCTTAGTTATAAGTCGATATTTTTGTTTTTACGAGGGATGTAATATTTACTCGATACCAGAATTTATAAGTTCAATTCATCTGACAACTATTCCTGTAAGTCGTCTTACTTAGAGCTAAACCATTTCACTGCAGTACTAGTTGTAATTCAATACCCAGGCAATACTCCCTAATGTCCATTTTAACATTCCGATGTCAATGGCGGTTACAACTTTTTATACCATTCATGAGCATGACCACACCATAACTTCAGTTTAATGTTTGTGAGTATGATAAGAAAGGATCGATATACCATAAGTATATCGAAATGATCAAGGCGATGCTCATCGCAAGCCGATGTAGCCATATACGTCTGTCTGGTTCAACGCAAACTAGTCCCTCAGTTTTAGAGATATCTGGCTAAAAAATTGGTATGGGGTCGCCATTTTGTAACATAGAAATCAATGCCGGAACCAACAAAACACATAGATACTATACAATCGATTGTTTCGATAAACGTGTTTTGGCTGTAAATCTTGCAATAAGGTATGTAAAATTTTGCAGTATATATCCGAAACCAGTTCAGGTATGGAAAGTAATCACATCGTTTATTAGCAGCACTCATTGGCACCTTTCGTTTGACACCCACGTTGTAGTAACACATTTTATGTCACCTTTGGTCTACATATTGGCCGATAACCGGTCAAGTTATCGAAATAAAGCTTATCTTAAATTTTAAGTTAGACGTCTAGTAATACAAAGGTGAAAGTTCATCAGTGTTTGAGTGATGCGCGCGCAAACATATAGACATATATAATTAAAAATTCTAAAAACTGGTTATTTGTATTCTATTGACTTAATAATGATCCCTCCTATCAATTTTTCTGGAGTAGCTGCAATGACAGACATCGGCCTGTTACAATTTTATTATATTTTGAGATTTTATTTTATTTTATGCTTTTTTATATATACTTATCGATATATTCGATATGAAAAATATCATCGATAACGATTATATTATTATATTACTTTTGTTTAACACTCGTCTTTCCATGGTTGTTTGCTTCAACTTTGCATTTCAACTTTACTGTACTGACAGAAAATTCCCAGATATATAAATCAGCTTGTGTATTCATCCCACTGTGTAATTGTAGCGAAAGTCAAACGTGTATGACAGCAGTAAAGGAAATGAACTCTCATTTAGAGTGCCACCCTACGCCTACCAACCCCATCACCACTTTACACACACACATATGCACACAAAATGAATAAATACCCCTCTGCATGTTTTGGTGGTTTGTCAGCAAATTCATTCGAGTATTTTCCTTCCAATTTCCACTGGAAGCAACAATTTTGAGCTTGAAGATTGTGTGAGGGTAGAGCCATCACGATTAATGTCAGCAACTTTATACAAATATGACAAGAATAGCAATAAGTAGAAAGAAAAATAATACCAACATAAAGTTATCAACTTTGTTTTTGTTCTATAGCCACATGCATATACGCTGTATATTTGTTTGTTTATTTGCATGGATGCTGTTGTTGTTGTAAATTCATAGTCAGCGCTTATGTTTACCGTTTTTACCCCTGAATTATCCAGTGCACTTGTACAGTGAGAGCACACCTAACCTAACCGTCCATCCGTAAAGATGGGTTTGCAGTGCATCAATTCGGTCGAAGTTAGTTATACGTTACGTGACGCACCATTCAACTAAATACGAAAACGAATATTGTGTCTATTCTGTGCTAAAACGGACGGTCGGTTTGCTGAGTGTCGTCGGCCAAATAATTTTTTTTTTTTTTGCTGGATGTGTTGTGATAAAGAACGCCGACGTTTTCTTATGTTTTGTGTCTGTGCAAAAATTTATTTGAAATAATTTACATGCGAAAGTTCGCATGAATTGGTAGATTATAATAGAAAAGAAGAAGAAGAAAATGTGTGCAATGGATAATTAATTGCAATCAATATGGATAATGTGTAAACATTATTGTGCGACGCATGGTCGTTTTTGATTTTTCCATGCTGTGCTTTGCTAACTCCAAATCAACAGAATGGAACTTTTGAAACTGATGATGTTTAAAAGTGACTTTCTGTGCTCCGTTGGTGGAAAATGTGATGATCGTGTGCCACCAATCAATTTAAGTCAATTGCCAGAATTTTTGTTATGTAAGTGAAAGTGCGTAATTACACAAATTAAAAAAAAAAAAAACAATTTTTTGTTCAGCGGTAGGAGGCCGTACCTTAATTTTGGCTCTCAAATAACATTCCTATCAAATAAAGAGATCTGGCTCAAACATAATGCAACAAAAAAAAACATTCAGAAATGTTCAAAAAATTCCCTTAGTTGTTAAAAAAAAACTACCGTTATCTTAGCGCTGAAATTATTCCTCTTTATTTTTTTAATAATTTAATTAATTATAAAACGTTTTTAATAGAATAGATAGAAAAAGAAAAGTTTAGAGACAACCGCCATTATAGATCCATTTTGGAAGCTGCTAGACTTTTTCATCAGAAAAATGTTAGCACACTCTGCAAACCATTAAGCTAACAGAACACTGGTTTTTCTGTCCGCTTAACCCCTATTTCTATTCACTTTAGCATATCTATGAGCAATCCCCGCCATCTGGCAGTCAGTAATTGATCGTGATGGATTCTTGTTATACCTAGTAGTGCTACGCACACAAGGTATATTAACTTTAGTCGCCTAACGGCAGTACGTAACGGCATAAACGGATCGAGATAGATATTGACTTACATATATCAAAATGTTCAGGACGAAAAGAGAAATTGATTAAGCCATGTCCGTCCGTCCGTCCGTCCGTCCGTCTGTGAACACGATAACTTGAGTAAAGTTTGAGATATCTTAATGAAATTTGGTATGCGGGTTCCTTGGCACTCATCTCCGAGCATTATTTAAAATGGGCGAAATCGGACCATAGCCACGCTCACTTTTTATAAATATAATATTTTCGAAAACACAAAAAAAGTGATTACTCAGTACGTAATACACCTATAAGGATAAAATTTTGGTGACTATATTGAGATTGAGGCATAAAATAAATTTTACAAGAAATTTTTGAAAATGGGCGTGGCACCGCCCACTTTTGATTAAGTCAAATTTAGAAATAATATTAATCATAAATCAAAAACCGTTCAAGATATGAAACGAAATTCAGCATGCAGGTTTTCATGTATGCAAGGATTGTTCCAGGAAAAAATGGGCGGGATCGGTTAAGGTCCACGCCCACTTTTATATGAAAGATTTTGAAGAGGATCGTAGATATATTAAATAGGCAATAACTTTGCCTAAAATAGCTTTACATCATTTATATTTCACTTTTAAAGTTTCCGTAAACAAAGAAATCCAAAAACTTTAAATTTTCGAAAATGGGCGTGGTCCCGCCCCTTTTATAGTGGACTACTCCACAAAACTGTTTATGCCATAACTCCGCCAAAAATTTATTTGTCGAGACGAAATTTGGTGATAATGTACTATATATAAAGGTAACTGTTTGCTGTAAAAATGGGCGAAATCGGTTAAAGTCCACATCCAGTTTTTGAACATACTTCTGAAAAATATTTTGTAAAATTTAAAAAGCGATATTTCTACAACTAAGCAAGTTATATCAATCAGATTTTGCACACATAATAAACTTTTCAAGAAAAACTCGGCCGAAAAAAATTGTGTCATTTTTGAAGAAGTAGGCGTGGCGGCGCCCACTTTTCAGCATAAAATTTCTGTTATTTTCAAAGGCAATCGCTTATAATTCAATCTTGATATTTCAATGAAAATTGGTCAGCTGCTTCTTAGTAGTATGTATTATACTCCTGCCATAGTATGTATTAGGCGTATTTTCTTCTAAGTGAGTGTGAAAAAAACGCCCAACTCGGTAAAAATTTCCCTGTGTGTATTTAACAACACTGGACACATTTCAATTGTCAAAGTCATCTGTTGCTTGTTATTGACATATTGTTTGTTTATTTTTGAGCCAAAATTTAAATATTTTATTAAAGCATAAATATATATTTGCTGAGTTTGCAACTTCTTTTTGTATTAATTTTCATACAACAATTTTTATAAAATGAGTGATTCTGAAAATGTGATGGTAAATTATGAAATAATTAAACAAGTTTTGAAAAAAATAGTCCTATGTGCAATTTTGCAGTTTGGATCTTTTCTCTTGGATGACCAGAGTGAAGTGCGAGCCCATAGGTACGAGGAAGTAGTAAATGAGATCCTGGATACTGTTTTCGCAAGTTCCAGCTCTTCGAAAGAGTCGGATACTGAAAGCGAAGATCATCCCAAATGCGATAATTTCGAAGCTACGCTTGATGCGATGAATGATAAGGATTTCAAGATGCATATGAGATTAAAACGGGAAACTGTGGAGTACCTTATAAGTAATATTCAAAAAATTATTTATATACTTATGTATATACAAAAGACTGCAAATTATTTTTGCTTTCAGTGAGATACTCGCAATCCAATTATGGCCCCCACCCATCATATGGCGGACGGCCACCAGTGACATCAAAAAAATCATTGATTGGGTTGGTTTTCTTAACTTCACTGACAGCGCCTTCGCTGCTCTTCCCATCCCGTCTGACCTGCGATAAGGGGGAAAAGCGTTTCGCATGGTAATAGCTTCAGCCTCTCATCAATGCATTTCGTCAGCTAAAATTAAGGAAGTACGTCCGTATTCCCCCGCAGAGGCAGTGGCCCTGGCAGTGGAACCCGACCATGTGCGACGCTTGGACCGTACGGATCCACAAATTCAAGATCTCAATGCGGAAATCAGACGTCTGGTTGATCAACACAAACGCACCAAATGGGAGGAGCACCTAAGGTCCTGAAACCTCTCTGCTGGTGTTGGCAAACTATGGTCCACTGTTAAATCCTTGTGAAAGCCGACCAAACCTATCGACAAAATATCCATCACCTTTCATGATAAGGTACAGTCGAAATCAAGAGATGGGCGAGCGCTTTCTGCCGGCAATTTGTACTGCATCCTCCGGTCGACAAGGAAATTAGACGAGCCACCAGGGAAGCGCACAAACGAAAAAATAGCCAAGGGCCCATTGCCATCACCACCACGGAGGTGCAGGAGGACATACGGGGGTCCAAATCGATCGGCGCAGACGGTATATCCATGCTGATGCTAAAACATCTAGGAGAAGAGGGAGTAAGGTACCCAACAACTGTCTTCAATCTGTCAATGACCATCTTTGTCATTCCAGAAAAATGGAAACAGGCAAAGGTGGTGCCACTACTAAAGCCCTGCAAGCCGGCCAACGAGGGGGAGTCTTATCGACCGATATCACTCCTCTCGCCAGCAGTGAAGACCTTGGAGACGGTCTTGCTCCCTTAATTCACCGCTAACTTGCGACTAGCCGAGCATCAGCATGGATTCGTTAAATTCATAGCACTACCACCGCGCTAAACGCCATCACCACACAGATAGGTGGCGGTCTCAACCAACCTTGTCCAAATGACAGGACCGTGCTAGTTGCGCTTGATCTGTCGAAAGCTTTCGACACTGTCAATCATGCGCAGCTCATTAACGACAGCGCAGTGAATGGGGACGCCCCCTCCGAGTGGTAGGAAAGGCTTACAAAAGTGAACCATTAGTCGGTCCAACACCGGGTACGCTATCCGCAGTGATTGTTGTTATTATTAACTTTGCTTCAACCTGGGTAATTGGCACGAACAAACCAGCAGTTTCAACATCGTTGGACCCAAACGAAATTGGTGTTAGAAAAGTAGGTTCTATTAAAAATTTGAAGATGATTGGTGTCAGGAGGGAATAGTTCTTAGTTTCTTTTAGGATACTCCTGCTAAAACACATCCTGAAATATCCGGAGGTATCAAGAGACGCGCTTTGACCTTGGTACCAATAATTGGAATGCGGATTTTTGTTTTTATTAAGATATATTTGCAATTAAAGTTGAAAATTTTCTGTCATTTTCATGTGGTTGTTATAGCCATAGATATAGGGTGTACCGAAAAGTGTGGAGGTGTGTTCTGTGCAGAAATATTGCAGACCGCGTGGCCGGTGTTGTACCGGCTGAGGGTTATTTTTTTGAAGCGCGGCCGATAGTCGCCTCCCGCAGAAAGTTGTTTCTGCACATAAATACTTTGGATCACGTCCCCTATTTGGGATCGGACTCGGGACTTCTTTTGGGTTTTTCCAATAACTTTTCACTGAAACCAAAAATTTAAGTTCCGCTTTCTTTTTGTTTATACCGAGGTGAAAACGCGTCCTTTGATACCTCTCCCGACAGTTTTAGACGTGTTTTAGCAGTTGTCTCCTAAAGGAAACTATTACCGGTAATTTTTTTGAAGCGCGGTCGAAGGCCGCCTACGCAGAAAGGTGTTTCTGCACATAAATACCTTGGATCCCCTCCCCTATTTGGGATTTCTTTTGGTTTTTTTGTCAATAACTTTCACTGAAACAAACTTGCATTTCCTCCATGTTATGTGTTTTCACTTTATTTATTTTTTTTCCGCAGTCTGAATGAAGTTGGCTGCGATAAATTAATCTGTCAAAATATTTCCCTGGTATATTTCAATAGCTCATTCACAATGGAGCGGGTTTTTCACAGTCCAACACTACGTTTCAAGTCGCGTATTGAATAGCCGACTTTATTAGCGAGTACTTAAAATAGACGAGTTGTGTTGTTGCTTTGAACGTAATTCGATAAATAAGCGAGTATTCTTTTCAGACTCGCTTCGATTAGAATACGCCTATTATATTAGCCAAATCGGGAAACACACAAGCAAAATATTCCGGCACGTAGTTAATAGCCCACTGCAATAGCGAAGTTATATATCGTTTTTGATTTTCATACCTTTCATAAACATTAAATGTATGGAAGTATGAGAACAAGAAGAGAAAAGTTCACTAAAATGATCAGTACTATGAGCAGAGTCGATCCGTCCGTCTGTATGTCTGTCCGTCTGTCTATTTGAACGCAAACTAGTCTCTTAGTTTTACAAAAGAATGCTGAAATTCTTTGTTTGCTTTTTCCATTTTATATTATACTAGCAAACCCGGTATACGTTGTTTTGACGTTTTGATACATAGAACACATCTATATATAAAATGTCATTAACTTGAACCAAATAAACTCCTAACTATACCGAACTGCAGCTTAATATGTATAACCTGGCGGCTTTTCCAAAAGTGTATGCAGACTGTGTCGTGCCCAGCGAACTCCTGAACATAACAAAAAACAAAACACAAAATATGTGGGCGTGGCACCGCCCACTTTTGAAAAATTATGTAGATATTGACTAAGTGACACATATATCCAAATTTCATTAATTTAGACCAAAAAAGTTCGGAGTTATGACGAATTGAAACTTTATACAGCCTGGGGGCGTGGCTCCGCCTACTTTTCCAAAACTATATATTGTCTATGCTGTAACCAGTGAACCCAAGTATATATTGTGAAAATTTCATAAAGATCGGTTGAGTTCTTTGGCGCCTATAAAAGACACCCTTTTTTATATCTATTTTTGTTACGCACACAAGGTAAATTACTTCATTCGCTTTAAACGAATCGGGATATATATATTTATTTATGTATATCTGAACGTTCAGGATGAAAAGTAAAATATCCGGGCAAGTAGTTAATACCCCACTGCAAAAGCGAAGTTGTATATCTTTTTTGATTTTCATACCTTTCATAAACATTAAATGTTTGTACGTATGAGAAGAAAAAGAGATAGTCCCATCAAGAAGTATACTGAAATGATCAGGAGAATGAGCTGAGTCGATGTAGCCATGTCCGTCTCTCGATACGTCTTTCTGTTTGCCCGTCTGTCTATTTGAACGCAAATACGAACTGAAAGTATTAAAATAGACCTGCGTAAATTGGGATGACATAATAGATCACTACTAGGTATATTATGTTCCGTTCCACCCGAACTTAGACTTCCTTACTTGTTTTTGGTTGTTGTTGACCTACATTTTGTCCATCACCTAGAAACATTATTTTTATCAAAATTTTCACTAAAATATAGGAGTCTCATGGTGCATTCAGGCTTGTTCTCGTTCAATGGCTGTTTACTGTGCGAAAATAAGTTTTACTGTCTTAAACTTCCACAGCCAGGAAATGAGATCAGTCCTGCAGAATCTAGAATAGCAATTGATACTAATGATTTATTATGGCATCCCACGTTACACAAGGTATATCGTTTTACTTCAAAACAAAGAAATATCAGAAAAGATACATAAATTCCATTTTTGCAATGGGTTCCAACTACTTGGTCGGATATTTGGTTTGATTGTCATCGGATTTGCTTCATTTTTGGCCTAAATCTGCTATATACCAATGAAAGCTAGTAATTTATTTGTGATCGATGTCCTACATCCTGGAATATTAGGTGTAGGCACTTATGATACTCCTACCTTCATGCCACACACAACCAGGACTGTGACCAAAGCTCAAAGCCGTAATAAAATTCGCAAGTCACCAGCTGGCTTTTCGGAAATAGATGAAGAAACAAAGTTGTAAATCTACGAAAAACTGGGATTTTCGAAATAAACTTTATCGCGCTACCTGTATCGAATAAAGAACGAAATCGGCCAAGGGGTACTCGAATCGCCTTGGATCAAATTCGATCATCCAAAACTGAATTATGTTAACTCGCAAGACTGGTAAGGAAAGCCTTTGAATTGACCTCAATTTAATTAAACATTAATTTTTTGGACTCAAAAAGGGTCATTGGCATTCCGGGTGGCTAAGCAACATCCTAGCTCAAATTTATACGGAAGCTACTACAAAAATAAAAGCTTCATATTATTTCTTGCGTATGTAAATAGATGTTTGATATTTTTTACATATTCTTGACACATATATTTACATTTTTTGGCATACTGAAAAAACATAAAATACTGAGCTCTGGTAATAACAAACAAAATCAATATTCAGAACTTTTCGGGAGATCGGTTTGAAAGTAAAAATCATTGTGTACCATGTCAAGTGTGATATCTAAGGCAGAGACGTCAAATTTTGAAGAGATTTTGTCAACTGTTTTTTTATATTCTATATTGGTCTCATCCTGCATCCCTTTCTGTCATTCGTTAGAAGATAGGAGTTCGCTTTGTACCGGATGCGTCGCCATGTTGAAGTACCTTAGATGTATACAATGACTCCATGTTGTTGTGTCTTTGACAAATAACATATCACACTGGTAAAAATCTTCTTCTTCGCCGCCATTGCCACCAATGTGTTTGTGACATTTCCTTTTGAAAATGGGCTACCGCTTTTACCAAAAACGAACTGATTTTCACTTCAAACGAAAAAAAATGTTGAAAGTGAATAAAATAATTGGGTAATGGAACCATTAGTTATCTAAAGACATGTTTTGACCTTGGTATCAATAAGGCGAAAGCGGATTTTCGTTTTTTTGTTTCAAAAGTTTT
Organism: Merzomyia westermanni; assembly: GCA_949987695.1. Lineage (NCBI taxonomy): Eukaryota > Metazoa > Arthropoda > Insecta > Diptera > Tephritidae > Merzomyia > Merzomyia westermanni. The sequence continues at coordinate 191,443,299 of OX465289.1, forward strand.
TGGCAAAAAACCAAAAATTACCCACGTCCGATCCCAAATGGGGGTCGTGATCCATGGTATTTATGTGCAGAACACCTTCGGCCGCGCTCCAACACCGGCTACGCAATTCTCAGTATTTCTGCGCAGAACACACTTCTGCACGTTTCGGAGCACCCATTATTTGTGATTACAACATAACCCTGAAAATTACCGAAAGTTTTCAACTTTAATTGCAAAAATCTCTTGACAAAAGTAAAAAATCGGAAAAGCGCTTTCGGATTATTGATACCGAGGAAACGACTACCAAAAATTGATATTTCTGAATTTAGTTTTATTCACTTTAATCAAGTTTTAGCATAATTTGCTGCATACTTCGGAATTGCACAAACACCAGATTTACGTGCAAAGGAAGCAAAGTCAAGTTTTTCGTACTCCCGGCGGCACTGTATATGAGGGAGAAGTGGCTTAACACATGCATGTAACTGCAAATGCGGTACCAAAAGAACCAGAAAGGTCGTAATTGCTAGATTGAGAGAGCAAAAATTATTTCTTCCAAAATCTTTTCTAAAAGGATTCAATATCATCTCCCATCAAAAGGTTTTATAGGAAATAGATGTATGTTACTCAACTCGTGTAGCTAATTTGTTTTTGTATTTAGGGCGAAATGAAAATATTTTGTGCACCGAGGCTAACGTGGACTCCATATTAGCTACATTTTGGTTTCTGACCACATGAACCATGAAAATAAAGGTAAAAATTGCGTTGCAAAAACATGAAAAGCGTTGTACGTGCGTTAAAAACCCGCTGAAAATGTTTACAATTTGCACCATTTACAAAATTTGAAGCAGTTGTTTGAATCCGATTTTGTATTTTTATTTTAAAACCACTTTTTTTGTTATATTCAAAAATTCCCTTAAATATTACAAAAATTACCAAAAAAATTATTTCTGAAGTGTTAACACTCCTTGAACAACTGACAAAAGGATCGAATGACAGCCAACACAGTTTACGTCAAAGCGGAAATACCTTGCTTTTCTTGTATCACGGTGTATATCAATTAAATTTAGAAATTTTTATATACTAACAGCTCGTCCTAATAAAAACCATTGTTGAAATGAAAATTTTGACACTTCTCGGCTTCATGCTCTCCTACGCACTACCATTTGCTTGAAAGTGTTACTTATTTTGAAATTCGTATGAGAATGGTAAAAAGAAATATTCTTGATACAAATAAAATTGCAACAACATTGATACTTTTTGAAGTTTGTTTTGTTTTTATTCTGATAAAATAATTTTTAAATAATTGAACAAAATAACAGCAATTCTATTAATTTTGCAGCCTTTTGCAAGTGACCAGAAGCCTATTGCTCCATCATCTCATAAAGAATTACTCATCCAAGCTGCTACAACAACAACAACAACCACTTTTGGAAAGTCCAAAATTGCTGTTGGCTTGAATGTTCGTGTTATTGTGTGCTCGGCCATGTTAAGCCCAGGAATTTTGGCCTTTCCCTGGGAAACTACGTCGCTTGCCAAAATGATATGCTCTGCAGTCTCTGGTCTTTATAACAAAAGCGGCATGTGTCATTTGACCTTATTCTTAATTTGTACATGATGCTGTTGAATCTGCAATGATCTGTAAGGATACTAGTTAGCATTCATTAACTATCTGTGGAAAGGATTGTGATCACCAATATTCCTTTCTTCGGCTCCTTTCCTCAGACGTTCCCTGATTTTTTGAGAACCCACTGGCATTATTGGCCCATACCTCACGAGTATTATATGCGCTGCGCTCATTCCTAGGCAGTCCGCTTGCTCATTTCTTTCCACCCTTATGTGAGTCGGAACTCAGGGCAGCTGCACACTGTTTTGGGTTCCTAGCTATTTCAGCTTTTCTCAGCTCTGGGGCCGAATGTTCCGGTTTCTATTCCCTTTGGGGGTTGCGAGCCTTCAGTATATCACACGAGTGTGTGAGAGTGGTGTATGGCACCTATTTTTGTGTCCTTCCACGTTAGCTTGGCTCATAACTCTAAATCATTATCGAAGACAATTTGCTTCAATTTAGCCAAGTTGTTGGATTACATGACTTTGCCACTGCCTGATTCTTCCTCTGCGATGCTCAGAAGGGTTATTTTGCCCGACTGTCCTATTGTCACGTGTAGATGGGACAAGTCAAGAATTGCCTCCAGCACAGCTGCAGAGCATGTACGAATGGCCTTATTGCAGACTGTGATGTTGTTTAAGCACATGCTACCGTCCGTAGATTATAATAGGTTTGACTATCATGCGGTAGGCCTAAAGATATTCGGGCTGTAACCTATGAGTTTGCACATCATGATGAACCTTGTAGCCCTGCCTGTCATGTTTTCGAAATGCTGCCTCCGTAAAAGCTTGCTTTCAAATGTGACTCCCAATTACTTTACTTTAGCTACAACTTCTATTGCTATTCAATCCAGGATTATTGCTCTTAGTCCCGATAGTGTTCTTTTTCTAATGAAGGCGACGATGGCCGTTTTTGTGGGGGATATAGCCAAACACTCGCACACCATCTCTTCGTCTGATTGATTTCTCTTTGTATTATGTCACAAAGGGTATTCTCAAACTTGTCCCTTGCTATGTGGGTCCCATGTTCTTGACATTTTGTCGGCATAAAAATATGTACTGAGTTGCTTATACATCATTTGTTGCTGAATTTAAGTATCGCAAAAAGATTGTGTGCACTCATAGAAGTATGTTTGCAACAAAACTTGTAGTTACAATTTAACAATTTTTTATGATGTTACCAATAATTTAATTATTAAAGTGTTCGTGTCTACAGCTTTAGTATTCGTTAAAGCCCCCTTGTGCACCAATTTTCACTTCCATAGGATTTTTATTTTATCTACCCTGTCCTGGATTTGGGGGTTTTATACAACAGACGTTCATCGTTGTTGCCTTAACAAAGTTGATTAAGAGATGCAAAAATTCAGCCCCCACAAATAGTTACTTCCAAATCCGACATAAATATTTTATTTATTTCATATTGCTTATAGTTTAATAAAATATTTGTTTTAAAAATCCAAATTTTTTAATAAACATTACAATTTTGAAAAGTTTATTCCATACTTTTATACTGCTTTTCCCTCAAAAAGACATTGTTTTTGTCCTTAAGGTTAAAAATAATATATGTTTATCACATTTCAATTAAATATTTATTGAGAGAGACATATTTCTTGAAAATAAATTGGAATTTAACATTCCTTCCTTTTCTACTACAATTTTCTCACTAGGGTTTTTTTTCCCCTTTTTTACAACCTTCGTATATGCAACTCTAATAGGAGAGCTTAGCTTTGAAAACTGTCAAAATCTGCCGAACCTTGTATTTATAATTCAACAATGATAAAAACCTACAACGTGAATTTTCATTCAAAACTATCTGAACTTGTATAAAAGCCATTGTTTTGCGCGACACCTTTGATTGAGGTTATGTTAATGTTGTTTATTGAATTGATTTGTTGCTTTTTTTTAAGTGTCCGTTCAGATGAAAACCATTGAATTTGGCACTCAGAAAAGCTCAGACTTTGATTTTGGTTGCTCAAAAAGTTGAGTGTAATCCTCGGGTTGGTTCGTCGGTAAACGAATGCGTGAATATATGGTTGAGCTTTGATTAAAAATGAACTCTCATGCCAAAATTTTTTGGGGGCTTTTCTTTAGCGTGTCAATGAAGTTTGTATTTGAAAATCAAGGTTTTTATCCAATAGGGGCTATAGAAATAACAAAGTGGTTTTTGGGGATTGGGTTTCAACCCTTAAACGATTACGAATAAGCAAACATTGACTTTTTCAAAGTTTCAGACTTCTCATTTTTATTTTTGAAATATGCCCAACTTCCATACTTCTCTGACTAAAACTATTACAACAGCCAAAAACTAAAAACATTAAAAAGTCCGTGATTGTTTGATAAAAATGTTACTTTTGTAACTGTAAAAATTATAATTGTGACACCTAGCTCGTGTGGATTGATTTCCTGTAACCTACTATGACTATTTCTGTCTGCTTCTAACTGCTTCTGCCTCATACGAGATCACAACTACTATTTCAGGGTTGCCAATGCAAAATATAATGTTTTAAGTTTTAATAAAATGGTGGAGTGTCAGGTGTGTTGGGACTTCCTGAAGAATTTTAACGTCAACTATTTTGTGCTATACTAAATGAAGGCTGCTAAATGATAAAAACTAAAATAAAAATTGTTGTTTAAAGATAAGCCGTTTTCGGTTTTGGCCACGTTTCAGTTTCATATATATCTGTCGATATGCATAACTTTTTTTTTCACCCTAGAAAAAGTGTGCGTCTACTTTTACTACTCTTTCAAAAAGCTACTGACGCTGGAAACACATGTTTTATCGGTTTACAGTCTGAATTTATTATTATTGGAATTAAAATGAAATAGATATTTAAAAAAATCTTTGAATTTTTTTTCTGGCTGGTTCTAACCCCCTAACCAGCAGCATAACAGATATTAGTTACAGAAAACAAAAGCAAAAGGAATAATTATTTAAATTTATGTATGAATTTCAGTACTAAACAAATACTGCGTAGAATTGAATTATTTCCGAAACGATGTATGTATTTTTGAAGGTCTATCTTGAAGTATGGAACACATTTTTCCGTTGCTGTTACATATACTGTTTTATATGGGCGCCGAGCTTTTCCTCCCTCACGACCGTGGGAATCGATGTACATAGTTTATTAGAAACTTTAGTTATCATATCGAATACTAAAACCCCAGATCCAGGGCATTCTAAAAAATTTTAAAAATACGTTATTGAGAATACGTAAAAATCCCGGAGGTGGGTAATGAACTGAAACAAAAGTACCATTACTAGCCTCTGGATGTTTCAGGCGTTGTATAATTTCACCTCATTCGTTATTTGTGTAAATAAAATTCTTCTATCCATACATCGTGCTTCCTTTATGTTTTTACAAACCCCGTACAATTGGGTACAAACTCCTACCAGCTGAGCACTAGACTTAGACTTTTTTAAACTTCGTAATTATTTACTTTCTGAAGATGAAAAAGTAGAATGAAAATAAGAATTCAAAAATATAACTCATACGCCCAGTGGCATCCCATTTCTTCTGTGAAAGTTCGTCTCTACTATTTTTGTTGTGTAGAGCAGCTCTGTTAAGTTCCCATTATAATTGAATAATCAGTTGATTTTATAGCTCTTTCAGTTTATAATGATCAATTAAAATATGTTTTCAGAAATCCGCAGTTACTAATTGATTACCATTGAAAAAGAGTCAAAAATAAATCAAAATAATCAAAAGTAATGAAAAACAATTGTTGGGGTTAGAAGCAAAGGGATCTAAGTAGGTTTGACATTGTTTCGAGACATTCAAGTTTAGGGTTAATTACTTATTGTAAATTCTGGATAGTGTATTTATTACCGGGCTAATAGATGGACCTCTTTGACAGCAAACAAACACTATATTTAACTATACAAATATGGTTATAACTCAAATTTCAAAAAAGTGTCACTTAGATCCTATTGCTTCTGGCCCCTTTAACTAGAATGATTTTTTATTGTTTTCGATTACTTTTTATTTTTCTTGTTTTTTTTTTAATGTTTTAGATTTTTCTTGACCTTATGTAATAATCATAAAAAATCATGATTGTTTTTTTAAATAGCCATTAAAAATCGAAAACAATGGGTCATCAGTCATCAGTAGGCTTTTCCAAAAAATAATCTTTCAAATAGGTAATAGGAAAATTTTCCGAACAGTATCTTTAATATATTCAACACTTATTAAGGATGCATAATATTATCGTTCACGATTCAGTTTTTTATCGTTAAGGAAATTATAAAAATTATTTCTTTTCATTAATTAACGTTAACGAAACGCCGTTAATAACGTTCAAACACTAAACTTTATGTTGCTATTGAGCTGGCAATGCCGTCAGGGGAGTCACGGTCTTCAGGGTTTTCGAGAGTGCATTTTTATTTGTATATTTTGCTTTTATTGAATTAAATTTTATTTTTTTAAACGTCTAAGTCTTTCTAAACTAAAACAAAGTTTTGTAAAATTAGCAAAATTAAATTATTTTGATGGTTTTTTTTTTTCAATTAATGAAACAAAATAGAATCGGTACGTTCGTTTAGCGTCTCTGATTTGAATATACGAAATAATAATAACAAAAAACTTCTTTTTGTCTTTTCAGCAACTATACCTAAATGCGGAGGTTGTCATGAACTTATACTAGACCGATTTATATTAAAAGTTTTAGAGCGAACGTGGCATGCGAAGTGTTTACAATGCAGTGAATGCCACGCCCAACTAAATGATAAGTGCTTCGCGCGAAACGGTCAACTTTTCTGCAAAGAAGACTTTTTTAAGTAAGTTAAGTTACAAAATTAATAAATTCATAGTCACAAGTTATACATATCGAGCTCTAACAGCGATTTTAGTGTAACCAATAAAAATAAAATTTTACAGGAGAAGATTTTTTAGTTTAAAAATATACAAAATTTTAAAGCAAAATGTTACGTACATTATAATTGCCTTTGTTTTATTTTTGTAATGGTCCATACCACAGTTGTGATATTTTGTGAGATAGTTTAAAATAAACAGAACTATAGTTATCTGTCAAAATACTGATTTTCAAAATGTTGTTGGTTACGCCAAAATTCGGTTAGAGCTCGATATACAACTATTTAAGATATTGTAGTTGTTGCTGGAGCAGTCATCGAATTTTTATGTTTTGTTTGTTGATTGATATTAGAGAAAAATTACAACGATATGCACAGCGATGGTATGGGATGACATGTTTCGAAGTGCCCAAGTTCTTATCAGACCTCTTCTCGGACACTGGGATACGAACCCAAGTGTCTGCACCAAATCCGCTGTTAGAGTACTCTAACAACTAAGCTATGATGCCCTGTAGCGTCACGATGCATTTTTCCTCTAATGTGCCATTTGCTTTATTCCTTTTATACATTCTTATATATTTAAGATATTGATTGCTTATCTTTTTGCTTTTTTATCTAGCTTCGAAATGACGAATAAAAAATTCCATATTTAAAAACAGTTTTAAAGAACGCCCTGTTTTAGTGTTTTTTTCAACAACGCGTTATCTAAGCATTTAATTCAAAAACGCTCTTATAGTATCTCTCTCTATGGCGCGATATACAACAGGTATATCATCATAAACCTCCTAAGAGATTTTTGCGCCAAGCTTCTCTTCCAATTTGTGGTGTGCCGATTTGAATTTTTCCCTACAAATTGGTGGGACCTACAGTTTTTTTCCGACTCCGAACGGCATCTACAAAGGAGACGGATTTTTGCTGAGAATCCTGTCATGGCAGAAATACACTCGGAGAGTTTGCCAAACCACTGCCGAGGGGCGACCCCGTTTTGAAAAACTTTTTTCAAATCACTTTTGATGTTACCTGTACCAGGGCTCGAACCATGGACCTTCGGTGTGGTAGGCCGGCAACACTACCTTCACACCATCTTAAAATTGTCACGCGATTCCCCAGAAATACGTGTTCCAGTTCCACAGTGTTTGCATTTCATTTTCTTTGCATCACCATATTCTTTAAAGTGTTCCCATATTGCACTCCTCCTCGGCATCAGAAAGAAATCATACTCATTAAGCACATGATCACTTCCTTTAGTTTAACTTTTAAAAACATAACTTCAGTATTTAATTTTGCATGTAATTTATTCATTTTAGAAAATAATATAAAAATTATCGGGAAATTCGATCAGCTGTTTCGATATATGACAACAAATTTAAAAATAAGTTACTGCACCTCCAAAGTTGCCACAGAAAAATTTAGTTCAATTAAAAGCATTAGACTATGTACATACTACAGCATAAAAAGGGTATTTTCGTATAAAACACTTCACATAAAACAAGTGCGTTCATACCTGTGATTCTTATTTTCACTTGAGAACTATCTAAGAACCCAGTAGGACTATTTAATTCTATTTAAGTATACCGAAATTATATTCTATTTAATTTTGAAGGAGTGATCAATAGAAAAAGACTGCGTTAGATTTGTCACATCGAAAGAAGAATGACATACCAGCTACTTGACAGTATCTTTTTTGACTATTATCGATAATATTTAGAGCTGACACTGTTTGGAAGTGGTTTTCGGTGTTGTTTTGGGATAGAACGTGCGGTTTTCATCAGGTGTTCGGCTACAATTTTACAAGACGAAAACACCAGTTTTGCCTTAAAACTCGACAGTATGTACATATCGTTTCGGCGCTTGCATAAAAGCCGGTTAACGCTAGTCGGTGGTTAATCTGACAGTTTTCCGTCAGTTAAAGTCCGGTTAGCTTTAACCGAAAATTGTGAAAACATCCCTTAGTACATTACTTCTTTAGTTAAAAACGAAGAGCAGTTTCAGTTGACAACGAATGTTATTGTTTCCATGTTTATTTACGAATAGAGCAGTCCTTCCTAGGGCCAAACAACTCCAATTACAGACGAATAATCGCAGTCACGAAATTTGTTGACCCCTTTTTGCTATTTTTTTTTTTCGGGCTAAGTAATCATGGTAGGTCTGACTGCGAAAGAAATGCTGTAAATTTAAGACACATTTATATTTAAAGCATTATTTATTATATTCTCGAATTGAAATAAAAATATGTAGCACTAATTAAAACTATCTGCCTTTCCAATGTTTGGGCCTACTAGACGTTATGGAACAAAGTGTTCCGCATGTGATATGGGAATTCCGCCAACGCAAGTCGTACGGAGAGCGCAAGACAATGTTTACCACTTACAATGTTTTTTATGTACAATATGCTCACGAACACTAAACACGGGCGATGAATTTTATTTAATGGAAGATAGGAAGCTAATCTGTAAACGGGATTATGAAGATGCGAAGGCGAAAGGTGGGTTTCTGTGTGTTTGTGTATAAAATTTATTTAATATAAAACAAAAATCAATAAAAGTTGAAACTATTTTTCACTATCTTTTCGCTTTGGTTTAGGATTGTACTTGGATGGCTCATTGGATGGCGATCAACCAAATAAACGACCACGCACAACAATTACAGCAAAACAATTAGAAACATTAAAAACAGCCTACAATAATAGTCCTAAGCCTGCACGACATGTACGAGAACAATTATCACAAGATACTGGACTGGATATGCGAGTGGTACAAGTTTGGTTTCAAAATAGGTAAGTTGAGGAATTAACTGAATATACCTAACCAGGTCGTAGCCAGGGTTTTTTTCGGAGTGGATTTTAAAATTTTTTTTTTAATATTATTTAAACGAGTTGTAATAAAAAAGACGGATTTCCATAAAATCCTTTGAGGGATTATACCAGGCCTTGGAAGAGCGCTTCATCAAATTCTGCGATTTATTATAATTATTCTATTCTTTATGCAATTCAATCGCATTGTTTAGAATAAAACTTTGAAATAAATGTAAATTACCGTTATAGGAGAGCGAAGGAGAAACGACTGAAGAAGGATGCTGGTCGAACGCGTTGGAGTCAATATTTTAGATCGATGAAAGGTAGCTGTTCTCCGCGAACGGAAAAATTCCTCGACAAGGATGAGTTAAAAGTGGATTACGACAGCTTTAGCCACCACGGTTAGTCAAAAACTTTTTTTATGCACTTGTATTTATTTTACTTCCATGGTTTGGCAGTATTAAAATAAATTTGTAATAATAATGTATATATTACCCATTCTTGTGTCTTGATATAACTCGTAATGAGAAAATATAAATATTATGTTCGTAATTACAGATTTAAGTAACGATAGCTACAGTACGGTCAATCTAGGTTTAGACGAAGGTGCTTCACCACACAGCATAAGAGGATCATATTTGCATGGTAGCTCTAGTCCACCGCAATATCCTACTAGTCGATCACCGCCACCTGTGGGGCATAATCACTCATTTGGCTCATATCCTGATAACATCGTTTATACGAATATAGGTAAGTACTTAGTTCGAAGGCATTATAATGAAACCGTTTCAAATTTAAGTGCGCTCGATACTTGAAACTGCGTGAATGTCTCAGTATCAGTCTGCAAACAGCGCTCATAAGGTTCAATTTAACACAATTATTATAACCAACCGAGCCCTCATTTGCTGTATACTTCACATTAACCGAAAACTAAACCAGAACTAATTTTGGAGACGGAAAGCACAACCGGAACGAAACTGAAACCGGAACTAACAGACTAAGAAAGAAGACAAAACTATTATTGAACAGCGAAACGAAATAAATTTTTAAGAACAAACCGAAAGTTAAAACCGAAACTAAAATTGAAGAACGAAGACGAGAGCGAAACCTAAATTTATTTGCGAAATACCAAAATAGACACCGAAATTGGAACGAAATGAAACCGATTACGATTAGTAATTTTGAATAACGAAACTAAAACCGCAAATGAAACTAATTGAAAGAGCGAAACCCAAACAAGTTTTGAAAACGGACACCCAATATAATTTCAAGGAAGAAAACCAAAACCAAAACCAATTTTAAAAATCTACGCCAAAACCGAATAAAACTTTAAAGAAAGAAAGCGAAACCGCAACTGCGACCAAAAATCGAAAACGAAACTAATTTGAAAGCACGAAACCACACCAAACTTTTGAAAACGAAACCAACGCCCAATTTAGTTTTGCATTTCGAAACTGAAACTAAATTAAAAGAAATAAACCGAAACCGAAAGAAATTGGAAAACAACTCCTAACCCGAATATAATTTTAAAGAACCGAACCAAAATCGAAACAGAAACCGAAACTAAATTGAAACAAGTAAGGAAGTCTAAGTTCGGGTGGAACCGAACATAATATACCTAGTAGTGATCTATTATGGCATACCAATTTACGCAGGTCTATTTTATTATTCTTCAGTTCGTATTATAAAGCCGGCTGATTGTTTTCAATAAAACACTTGTGTTATGAGTTTTGAGGAGTAATTTAATTTAAAAAAAAAATTTGTATGGCGCGATATGCAGCAGGTATATCATCATAAACCTCCTAAGGGAGTTTTGCGCCAAGCTCCCCTTCCAATTTGTGGTGTGCCGTTTTGAATTTTTTCCTACAAATGAGAGGACCTACAGATTTTTGCCGACTTCAAACGGAATCTACAATTATTATTATTATTTTAGTTTACTTATTGATGGGCCCATCTCTTCTTCTTCACATACTTACAAACATTTCATGTTCATTAAAGGTATGAAAATCAAAAAAGGTATATAACTTCCCTATTGCAGTGGGGTATTAACAACTTGCGCTGATATTTTACTTGTGTGTTATCCGCTTTGCTTAATTTTTGGCAGGAGTATACTACATACTATTGAGAAGCAGCTGACCAATTTGATTGAAATATCTAACTCAAACTACAAGCAATCTCCTTTGAAAATAGCAGAATTTGTATGCTGAAAAATGGGCGGCGCCACGCCTACTTCCCCAAAATCCAAAAAAAATTTCTGCGGTTGAGTTTTGCTTAAAAAGCTTTTTATGTGTGCAAGATCTTATTGATATAGCTTGCATGGTATCGCGTTTTACATTTTACAAACAACTATGTTAAAAAACTGGGTGTGGCTGTTGACCGATTTCGTCCATTTTTACAACAACCATTTCCCTTTATTCCCCAAATTTCGATAAATAAATTTTTGCCGGAGTTATGGCATAAAAAGTTTTGTGGAATAATCCACTATAAAAGGGGCGGGGCCACGCCCATTTTCAAACATTTATATTTTTCGACTTTCGTCCTTCACGTACACATTGAAAGTGAAATAGAAATGATATAAAGTTTTTGTGCGCAAAGTTGTTATTGCCTATTAAATATATCTATGATACTTTTTAAAATCTTTCGTACAAAAAAGGGCGTGGTTCTTAACCGATTTCGCTCATTTTTTTCTGAACCATACCTTGTATTTATATATATATATATGTGTGCCAAAGTTCCTTTCGATTTTTGAACGGTTTTTAATTTATGATTAATATTATTTCTATCTCTATCTCTATGGCGCGATATACAACAGGTATATCATCATAAACCTCCTAAGAGATTTTTGCGCCAAGCTTCTCTTCCAATTTGTGGTGTGCCGATTTGAATTTTCCCTACAAATTGGTGGGACCTACAGTTTTTTGCCGACTCCGAACGGCATCTACAAAGGAGACGAATTTTTGCTGAGAAGCCTGTCATGGCAGAAATACACTCGGAGAGTTTGCCAAACCACTGCCGAGGGGCGACCCCGCTTTGAAAAACTTTTTTCAAATCACTTTTGATGTTACCTGTACCAGGGCTCGAACCATGGACCTTCGGTGTGGTAGGCCGGCAACACTACCTTCACACCACGGCGGCCGCCGTTATTTCTAAATTTGACTTAATCAAAAGTGGAAGGTGCCACTCCCATTTTCAAAAATTTCTTTAAAAATTTATTTTCTGCCTTAACATTAATGTACACACCAAATGTAATCCTTATAAGTGTATTATGTACTAAATAATTACTTTTTTTGTATTTTCCAAAATATTCTATATATAAAAAGTGTCCGTGGCACTACTAGGTATAATAAAAAAATACGGCACCTAAACAAACTTTTCAAACCCGAAACAAGTTTGAGGAACGAAACTGAAACTAGTTTGAAAATCGAAACCAAAACACTGTCGAATTAGAAATATATATTTTTTTTTTTAAAGAAATCTATACCGAAACACTACCTAAAAGGCTTAGCCTAACTTGTGCCAATAACTTTAAATAAATAAAGAAATGCTTAAAATAAATAATATGTTTAATTCTACTTCGTATACTTACAGATCATCACAGTACATCATCGAACAATGTTTCGGCGTCGAAAGCGCATCGTGTACATGGTAGTACAGTATCGGATTTGAGCAATGATTCAAGTCCAGATCACGGTTATCCTGACTTTCCACCAAGTCCTGACTCCTGGCTGGGCGACTCAGGGAATACAACATCAAATCCGAATTCACAAACACCGGGCGTTCATTACTGATACTCGTACACGACACGCATATTGCTTAAATATTTGCAAATGCGCAATTATTCTTATTGGCGCGCCAAACAAAACGATCATCAATTCAAATTCTCACATGAAATCCTATAGCATTAAATATTCACTACGAGTAATTAAAACTTGCTATACAAAATACAAAATTATTTAATTGAAATGTGTAGATATTAAAAACTCTTTCAATACTTTGCGGCTGATTTTAAATTCATAATTATTTATTTAAAAAATCAACAATGTTTATGAATTTATGTCGACATTTTTGTATTTTATTGTATGTATGTAATCTAATTAAGGAAACACAAAAACAAAAATAATTGCTCAAAAAGCCGTAGCTAAGTTTTATTACAGAAAAAAGGCAAAATTATAAAAAAAAAAAAAAACAATTACTGTTGCATAATTTATTTTCTTGATAAAAACTCAAGTGATTTCCATTTATTTATAATATTTCAAGAAAAATGTGTTACAATTTGTTCGAAACAATAAAAAAAATAAGAAGTTATATGTAAATATTTGTAAATATATAATTAAGTATATAAACTTTAGGTATTCGTGTAAAATAGAAAGCATTTAAACATATTGAGACAAATAGACAAATTATTTATTAAACATATGCTTTATACAAAAAAATACAAAAAACTAGTAAATATCATTTACGAGAAAGTGATGTCATGTTAATATCTAAGTGATTACCTAAAAACTATTTGACACACAACAAAATAAAAACTGTTAAGAATAAATAAATTTTTCCAATTTTTTGGTTTTGGGATAGTAAAATCTTCATGCTATCAACGACATTTTCCCACATTCGCATCACTGAAAATTTAAATTTTGGTTTTTGGGGAAAAAAAAACCTTGCTAACAGAGAGCATGCTGGAGAAGGCCCGGTTTGCTTTCGGGTTGATTGGTCCAATTAGCTTTAGCTATAATCCTATCCTCCCATATCGTCGGCTTAGAGTGCAAAGGTGCTAAGTCCACCTTATGGAATTTTTCTGATTTTGATGCAAAATGGAAGAAACTGTTAATATACACCACCTACATCATGAATTGCATAACTATTTTGTTTTTAGGTGCGTTGTTTTCAATGATGCGATAATGTGTTAAGTCGCTTGTTCGAAACGAAAAAGTTCCGACTCCATGCGAATATGAAAATTTAAAGTTAAAATATATGACGCAAAAAAGTGCATATACTGAACATTTCGGATATATATAGTGGACATAAAAGTCTATGTCAGTGCAGGAGACACAAAAAACAATATAAATTTGAATTAGGAGTTTCTGATTTTTACGTAACGTTACTCAATTTTGGGGATAAAACGAAGGTAAAATTTTCCGCCGATTTATGTATATCTTTGCGACTTAACACATTTTCCGCAGCCACTTTTAATTTTTCACTGGACTTAGCAACTTTTCCAAAAGCAAAGTTTCTTTTTAATAAAAAAAAACAATAGCCTTATTTGACATTTTTCTAACTCTTAGCTTTTATTTAATTGCAAAAACAATTAATTCATATTCATTTAAAGAAAATTTTTAAAACGAATGAAATTAAACAACGCGCTTTTCCTATTTTCGCTCCCGTTGGTTATCTTTTTTCATATTCGCATGGAGTTAGAACTTTTTCGTTTCGAACAAGCGAGTGGTGGACTTAACACATTTTCCCTACTTTTGGGCCAGTGTTTTAAAATTCGAATTATTTTCAAAGTTATAGCTGTAAACCTATTTTCGAAGCTCCATAGTTTTTGCCAATTTTCTCACGATTGGTCAAACCGAGATTACTCATTTCTGAAATACATATACAAGATGGTATCCTCTTCCCAATTGCATTTCTAATTTTAACATTTTTATAAAAAAATTTTTTTTGCAAATAATACAAAAATTCTACAAACGGGTGATTTTTATTCGTTCCCTCTGACAATGACCCTTCCCATTATTTTGTATTTTATAACATCGGCCTGTTACAATTGCCAGGCTAGCTATTAGTTACAATATCTGTGCGTGTGTTTATTTGACTTTATAGTGTTCGGACCCAGGATTGATAATCAAGGAATCATCGAGTTCGTCACAATATGCAAAATTATCGATTTATTATGTAAAAGTGGCGATTTTATTTAGCTGTATTCTGATCGATTACACATCCATAATTATTTTCTAAAAACTTCACATTTCTTGCAATGAAGCATGGTCCAACTAACAGGTCATGTCAGTAGACTAGCTGATTTCTACTCTTTCCTCGAATTTTGAAAGTCCACCTATTCGTCAGTGCGATTTTGACAGTTAACCTATGAATTACAAAAACAAAATACATGGAAAATGTATGTGTGTCTGTATGTTTGTCGAGCTGCTACGAGCTGTTTGTTGGATCATGCACTCGTGATTGCTGTAAGCGTTAATTTAGCTCACTGCGATTACAAGTACGATATCAATATTACCGTATCGGATTTTAGTATTCGTAATCGTAGTTCGATCGGTTAATGTTACACGTATTCATAGTGAAATTATTATGTCTACTTTAATCCTTTACGACGCACTTTGGTAGGCACTTCAAATACACAAATTTACAATTATATGCATGTCATCTATAATTCTGTAGTAGCTATGCCCCAATATTTTTTCATGCGATCATCTTCATCATTAAACTCATCATCTTCTTCATCGAATGCTGTACGATCTTGTGTAAGTGTAAAATCATATTCTAAATTGTATGGCATTAAACGTTGTAAAGAACCAAAATATGCAGCATTTGGACCACCGCTCCATTTCGAAGGCAAACCACTTACATTTAACGAATTTTGACTCTTCGATTCGAAGAGATTATAACGGGATTGTGTTTGAAATGAATGACAACTGCCAAAGTGTTTGGATAAGAATGAGACTTGTTGTTGTTGTTGAGGCCTTTGCTGTTGTTGCTGATGATGTTGGTGGTGTTGTTGTTGTTGGTGCTGGCGCTGAAAACGTTTATCTTGATGCTTATACGCAAATGTTGTTAACGGTTTCTTAATTTCACTATATAATAATTGCGGTGAACTCTGCGATATGAAACGATTACCCAAATTTTTTAATAAATTACTTTCTTTATATTCTCTTTTATCCTCTTCAATATTAGCTAATTCAATTATCATATCATTTTTGGGCTTTTTTGTAATCGATTTCGATATTGTATTAAGTTCTTTATCGAATAGTAATTGCGTATTTTGTTCCAACATATACTCCCAACATTTGAATTGTTCTTCCGAGAGAACTGATTCGGTTTCATGTAAAATTTCCAGATCATTAACATCATCATCCTCCTCTATGACATGCTCTGTCGCAAATTCATACTCGTCATTTTGTAGCAGAGTTTTGCTATTGTTATTATTGTTCAGATAATTCTGCGCATGATCACTTTGTCCACTCGGTGAGGAACGATCACTTTTCATTATGATGCCACTACCCGTTAAAGCTTGACGAGGTGAACAACGTCCAACGAGACGTTGGCTTACAATCGATAATTTCTCATCGTGATTTAGTTGTGGTGAGAGTGGATTTTTGCGTACCGTTTGTTTGAGTTCTTTTAATAAATCATCAACATCGGTACCTATGTAACGAAAACGTATAACAAGTACGCTCAAATTATCGGCAGCACCAAAACTTTGCGCAATATCTTGCAAACGTTTAGCAGCTAAGACTATATTATCTTCTTTACGTAACTCCATGATTACACGATTTATATCCATAACTTTCCATAAGCTAGCATTACAAATGATAACAAATTCATCCTCATTACTCAAGTAAGTTTCATGTATTGTGGGCTCTATTAGGCGTGCATTAACGCCAACTGCATCTTTAGCGTCTGCATCACTGCGTGCTATGTTGGCAAGTTTAGTTTTGTAAGCTGTGCTTGTCAAGCAGATTGTCGTTGTTTTACGCACCAGATACGCTTTAATATTGCCAATACTAGCTACACGCAACACGTATCGACGATTTCTCGTTGGACGCATATAATCTTTATAGCAAGCTGCCTCCTTAGCAATATGACATAGTGCAATGTGTAGATCGGCACATTCACGCTCACTGGCCAAACGTTGATATACAGAGAGTAAAGTATATTTCATATATTCTTTTGCTGTCTCTTTGACAGCTCTTTCGTGTTTCAAAATTTGTGGCACCAGATTAATCAACGCTGTCGTAACTCCACCACCCAAAGTTTCGCTCTCAAGCATACCGAATAGTCCTTCGTCCTCAGCGAAATTATTCAAACGTATTTGTTTGACTTGTAATTTGCGACAATTGCCTGTTGTTTCGGTAAAACCTAATGTCCATGGTTGTTGGCGCATAATCACATTATTATTATCTCGCAGTTCTTCCAATTTTTTTGTTGTCGGCAAGCAAGCACGATTTTTACCCGTTACATCGACTAAACACATTTTTTTGATTGTTTGGCACATTTGTACTTGTCGCTCATCAAATTGTAATTGTAAATTACACGATAAATCTAAATATTTGATATTTTTTGGCATTATATTCATGAGATTCACATGATCCAATTGGTTATGCGCCAAATCGAGTACTTTTAAATTGGTAAGTCTCGTCAGACTTGGCGTTTTCTTTAAAAGATTCGAATGTAGTCGCAAAACCTCCAACTTCGCAAGCGCAGCAATATTTACAGGTAGATTTTGTAGTTGGTTACCCGATAAAACCAATATCTCTAGTCCATACCAATTTTGTAGTATATTTTCAGGCAGTTCACGAATTTTATTATGGGCCGCGTATAAGATGCGTAAGTTTTTCGCCTCTGCAAATGTTGAAAATATATTTTCGTTTAAGTTATTATTCGATAGATATAGCTCTTCCAGTGCCCAAGTTTCGTTACGGTTCGTAGCATCCCCGATAGTGCTTAGATTATTGCATGAAACATTCAATACTTTTAGCGTTTTGTATGTTATCGCAAAGAAGTTATCGGGTAGCTTTTGTAATTTATTGCATTGCAAGTGCAAATGCGCCACGGTACCAAAAATCAATGACAAACTATTCAAAGATGTCAGCTGATTGTAAGCAACGCTGAATGTATGTAATTGTGGGAAACCATCTGTAGCGAAAATATTGTCAATGGTCCATAGTTTATTGTGATCACCCTGTAAAATGCTTAAGTTACTGCAGGCTCCCAGCCAATCTGGTAGTTCTTCGAAATCATTATATGATATGTCGATATTTGTTAGTTTGGTTGGTGGAGACTGCGCTTTGATCGTGACAAGGCCTAAAAGAAAAACAAAACTTGACAAAATCAACAATAACGAGACTAGTTTCGGCTGAGCAGACTTAACCAATTTTCTTTAAATATCGAGAATTTTTAATCTATAGTTTTATAACGATATTTTTTTGATAACGAACGTATGTGTTACCGTAGGTTGCGGCTGTAACTGAGTGTCTGTCTTGGATCAAGCGGTTCGCTATATAAATATGCTGATATTTCCCTCACTGTGGCCTGTGCTTGGGACTCGGCACGTACAATCCACTAACAATGAAGACCAACAACAAACTTCGCACAAGCACTCTCTTTTCTCAATACGGCCAGGTTAAAGGTTTTAAGAACTAAAATATAAGGGCATGTCCAGTCCCTTTGAGCGAAAGGTACCGCTGCTCGGCTGCTTCATGGCCTCGAAAATGCAAAGAATTACATCATCGCCCTACATAGAGACTATGCGGCTACAACGCCAAGAGTGAGCAAAAAAGGAAGTTTATTGATTTCGCTAATGTTCGAAAAATGTTCATTAATAATTCCAGCATATAAAGATACATAGCTTTACTTTCAAAAAACCCTAAACCAAATCCATTATTTAGCGAAAGGCGCTGGCACAGTATTGCACGAAAGGGTTACAATCTAGAATCCTCTCAGAAGCTTGGTTTCTGTCATTTCTTGAGTTTATTCATATAGTTAAAGCACATAATATCGTTATAGAAGTTTGAGAAGCCAAGATATCAAACCAAGCCGTCGAGCCACATACTGTACTTACTGTTGTGTTGAGCCGTTAGCGTTTTCAAACTCTTCCCATTTATGATCAATTCCTTTAATTTGTTGAAATTACAAGTTAAAATCTCTAGCTGCTCCAAGGAACTCAAATCCAAAATGGCCATTCCGTTTTCAGTGATCTCCAATTCTTTTAAAAACTGAAAATATAAATAAAATTGAATTATTGCACGGAAATTGTAGAGCTAATATCGATATATCGATGGTTTCTTTCTATTGATGCTAGTGTCGAGATTGTAATGCCATCGAGAGTATCAGTTATAGTGTAAAATACGTTCTTCCATGCTCTGAAAAATGATAAACATGCTAAAAGTTATCTATCCATGATAAATATCTAGAAAAAGAAGGATTCTTGGAAGCGCTTATTTCGCGTAAATAGTTGGAATTCACCATAAATGTGTATTTGAATAACAATTGTATGAGCTATTCTCTAAAAATTTGTAAATTACAATAGTATCGATATATCGATAGTTTCCAATAATACGGTCGCCATATATCGATAGTAAGTGTATACTTTTAGATTAATGTGCTGGTTCTACTGATCATATATGTACAGTCGGGTGAGAAGTGAGGTGCAAAAATGATCAGGAGCATTGGTCTAATAAACTTGAACATTTTCTTCTTTTCTTTAAATGTTCATCTAACCGCCTAGGCGATCTTGACCGTCCTCATAGCTCGCTAGTCATTGGAGACACCGCGGGTTCGCAAATCGGTCTCCACTTGGTCCTCCCATCGGAGTGGTGGACTGCCTCTTCATCTGTTTCCACCGGCTGTAATAAATGTTCACAAATATTTCTAAGAACCTTTCTTTCGAATACTCCCAAAGCCGCCTCATCAGATGATGTCCACGTTTCTGCACCATATAGAGTGTTATTTTCCTTCGCCGGACTTTTCAATTGTCTACTCAGTCGTACTTGAGCATTTTATCATATATTAATCACTTGTCGGAATATAACATATATAATATAACATATATCCCCATACAGTCGATTTTTCCGATAAAAGAGGTTTCGGCTATAACTCCTGCAATAAAATAGCTAGGAACATAACCTTTTGCAATTTTTTCACTTATTACCAGAGGTAGGATTTAATGGAAACTGCTTTTTTTTTCTGGTAACAGATATGGTGACTTTGATTGAAAATGACCACGAATCAGCTTCAGCTGATGCCAACTATACACATTTTATGTTGCATTTTTCAAAATAAATACATTTGTTACTTTTTGAATATTTATTTCTAGTTTAAAATTTTTTTAAGTAATAGGTAATTTTAACTTGCATTGCGTTTGCTTAAGTGCTTACTGGAGCAGCACTGCAGTTTAATTCAAAATAATTTTCCAGATCCTTTGATTTTATTTACTACCCCGTGCGAACACGCTATACAATCCCTTAGATAAAATATTAAGGGCCACTTTCATAAAGGCCGGTTAAGCCTAATCGGCGATTAATTTGACAGCCAGCCGTACAAAATACGTCAATTAAACTCCGGTTAGCAGTTACCGGCTTTTATGAAAGCGGCCCTAAATGGCCATCAACATCCCTTAGATAAAATATTAAATGGCGGGGAGAGTGCCCTAATCCCTGATAATTTCAAAACTTCCTTATTATCGCTTTTCTCAGTGATACTCGAATTAAAATGCTTCCCCAAAATTTTGAGATGCATCTTGTGGTACAATATTACCACAACTATAGAGAGTATGGTTTTTGAGTTAAGAGCTCGATTGGAAGTTAAAACCAAAAGTACAATGAAACAAGTGTGCCATTTGTAAGTTATAAGTTGAAAAATAAGTGCCTTTATAAATTTAAATGAATTATTAAATTTTTTACTTTTTTGCTACCTTTTAATTCTCTCTCTCTATGGCGCGATATACAACAGGTATATCATCATAAACCTCCTAAGAGATTTTTGCGCCAAGCTTCTCTTCCAATTTGTGGTGTGCCGATTTGAATTTTTCCCTACAAATTGGTGGGACCTACAGTTTTTTGCCGACTCCGAACGGCATCTACAAAGCAGACGAATTTTTGCTGAGAAGCCTGTCATGGCAGAAATACACTCGGAGAGTTTGCCAAACCACTGCCGAGGGGCGACCCCGTTTTGAAAAACTTTTTTCAAATCACTTTTGATGTTACCTGTACCAGGGCTCGAACCATGGACCTTCGGTGTGGTAGGCCGGCAACACTACCTTCACACCACGGCGGCCGCCTTTTAATTGCCTTCTTTTATATTTTCCTGCCTATTTCGTCACCTTGTTATGCATTTTTTTACAGGTTTTTAGGTTCTAAAAATCCTATCCCTGCTTATTACATATATAATATGGATGTTGAAAAGCAGTAATATTGAACCAATACAACCGATTTTTCCGATAAACCAAATAGGTAAGAACGTCAAGTTGAGAGTTTATACTTTGTAAATAAAGATCGGAAAGTGAAGATCATGATTCGTATATTTTAAGTCTTCAGCACAACCAAAGACAGCACTCTCTTTTTTTTCTACAAAAAGGCAGGACCTACATTTATTACGCCGATTACGAACGAATAAAGTTGATTATAATATAAGTAGTATATTCTAAAAGCTCACAGCCGGGTACATATTGTGCAATTACTGCCGCACTTAGCCTTTCTTACTTGTTTTCAGCTTACAACGTGAAACGGATGCGTCTAAAATCTGGTAAGATTTTTTGCTTTTTATGATTATACACTTACATCATAATTTCCAATTAAAATATTGCCGCCAAGTTGATTCTCTTCTGATCCTGAATCTTTATCATTTCCACACGAATCTTTGTTGTCCGTTTGTTCCAGAGCATTCGTTCTAATTTTCAATTTTGTACCATTCATTTCAATACAAGCCTTTTGTTTAACAGTTTTGAACATTTTCTTTGGTGCACTTCGGTGTTTTCGCAACAACTTGTTCATGCATCAGCGATTTATGAAATCACACACACGCTTTGAACTTTTTTTAAGCGTTTCAAAACATCAAAATCAAAAAAATAGCACAAATATGTATAACTTCTCCAATAACATCTTCCAAATAACAGGAATATTATATTAAGTTTTATTCTTTGATTTATATTTCTTTTATATATTTATATAATATATTTCTTTTTTTTTTGTTTTAATATTTTATGTTTACATCCAAGTCTTTCAGCTGTTCTTCGTACACTATTGGAAAATTGCTAGAGGTAAATAGTTATGCTCGAGCACCCACCACCAATTCACCTGTCTTGCTAAGCTTACAAACACATGTAAGTAGGTATGTAGACAAATACCTTGTGGTGGTGGAAATCAACAGGTAAATTGTGTCCAACAAAGAAATGAATGCACTGGGAGAAATAAGCTTTTGTTTGTAATTTTGTTTTTAGTCTTCCAGCATAATCGACTAGGGATATCACGAATGTTCGATTCTGATCCCGAAATGTCGGAAGTTTCGATTGATTTAAACTTTCCATTCCGAGTGTTTTGAAACGGAGTTATAACTAACTACGATAAGTAAAAAACGCCTGTGTCGAACGTTTGCAAACTATCTCAGGTTAGACATTTTTGACAGTTATGTGGTGAATTTACCTTCCCTTTTCCACAAATTAAGTTGTGTGCCAATCGGAAACATTTTACTCAGAGGAAAATTGAGCTAAACAAATTTTTTATGGTGTAAAAATATTTTCTATTTTACTGTGCCAAATGAAACGGAATATTTTGACATATGGGAAACACACGTGCGTAAGTAAATATTTTGAGAATAATTTTAAATTTCCGTATTTTTTCTGCCTTTATATTTCGTATTTTTAAGTTATATTTTAGCGTTTAGTAATGCATTGGCATATGAATTCATTTGAAATAATATTATTGTCAATATCACAATAATGTATTTGTAGTTGTGAAAATTTTCCCTACCCCATAAACTAGTTACAATTTTGACGTTCATATTCAGAGTAAGATTTTTCTTTCGCTCTTTTTCACCAATAGTACCTACTGTTTGGCAAAGGGTTTTTTAAGTTGGCTTTACATTGGTCTTTTGTTGTCGAATGGAAAATCGATGCGAAAATTTACGAGAAAGTCGATTAAAAAGCATTCTCTTAGCAGGTCATAATATTAGACTTTACGTAACGTTTAACATAATTTTATTCCACATCCTCCTTACTTTGAACTACTTATGTGCCTTTTGTAACTTGATGCGACTTCCGATTTCGGTTCCGATCTCGATCCCGATAAAAATAAATTAGCATGTTCTGTTAATGTTTTATTTGGATAAAATTTTTGTGCAACCCTGCTGCATGGATTGGCGCCAGAAACCATTTCACCTTGATCTGAACTTAATTATCATGTGTGAAAACTGGAGACATTTTTCATTGTTGTTTTATAGAAGCATTAACACTTTCTGAAAATGTAAAAAAATTATGCGGCAGGGCCGCTTGTATAAAATCCTTTTAACACTAATCGTCGGTTAACCTCTTCAATCCCGCACCGAAAATACGCTCGAAAAAATAATTGTTTATGACTTATTTTTAATAACTGGTCTCTAAAGAGTTTATTTCAAACAAAATTTTTTTTGTAATCTTTTTTTTTATACTAAAAAACAGTTTTTCGAAATTTTTAATTTTTAATATAACTGCAAAATAAAACAAAATATTCGTATGTAATAAAAAGAAAAAGCTATTTTAATGTTTTTCTATTTAAAATAAATAAATATATATTAAAAAAAGTAAAAGTGTTTATGAGTACACAAAAAAAATATTGACTCACTTGTGACAAAATATGATCCAATCTTGCATATTTCAGTCCATTTGAAAATATCGTATGAAATGAACGCGACAGAAGAAGTAAAGAGAGAAACTAAAAATGTAGAAAAGCGAGCGAATATGTTCCCAATAAATTGTTATATTGTTTGAGAAAAAGTATGAAATATTGACAGTTATTTTACAAAGAAAACTTTTGTCCACATATGTGGACATTATACCCGAAGAGGTTAATGTGACAGCTTACCGCACGATTGACGTTAATTAAAGCCCGATTGGCGTGATCGGAGATTGTGGAAACGGTCCTTAATATATCTATCAAATTTTTAAAACAGTCAAAAAATTTATCAAATTTTTCGAAATCTCCGATATCGACAATAGTGGTCGTCACCCGAATTCGGCAATTTTCAATAGCAACCTGCCTTAATTTAAAAGTTGCCGGTAAACCAAATTTCATTCCAATATCAATTGATTTCTCCATTCATCCGTTAACCTTTAATATATGAAAGTCCATACCTATTCCCATTCCTTTATGCCGTTACAAACCCCCGTTATGTGGCTAAAGTTATAAAAACAGTGATTTCACACACCGGGAAGGGAACGGAACGTGACATTGCCAGCAAATTTTCACACGTCCAATACGGGTCCGTGACAGCACGGATATTCCGGATGTATAAATTTTTCCAGGCATCTCTATATTTTGCCACAAAATCTGGTAGCTCTTTATTGTTTGCGAACAGATCTTCGTTGAGAAAAGTATTGCAATTAAAATGAAATAATATAAATGATTAACACATGTCAATACAAGTGTCCTTATAATTACGCAATGAAGTATAGTGAGTATATTACCTTTGAAATTCTGACATTAAGGAAACTTAAAAACAATTTTTGTTCACTTTTGTGTTTTACAGGGTATTAAGAAACAGTTTTTATTTCAATAAAACATAATACATGTTTTTAATGTCCACTATATTTAATCTTACTATATATATACATACAATTTATTATTTTATTAATTAAACAAGTAAGTTATGAGTTTATAAAGTAGACGGCTTAAAATTTCTTGAAAGTAGGAAATAATACATGGTACAAAAAAAAAAAACACAGACGTAGTCAAGAATAATGGAGCTTTTTTCATCTTAAATTTAAGCAGCAGTGTGTTTTAGGTTAACAGGTTAGATATATCTGTATGTATACATGTATGTACACATTTGTTTCCCGTTCTGCTAAATCTGTGCGAATGTAAGTATAAGTAAATATGTAAATACACATATAAGTAATTTCATGTAAATACATAGGTACATAGATGCAAATGTAAGTGAAAGTTCTGGGTTGGAGTTTTGTTCTCTCTTCAATGATGTTGTTGATAGTAAGTTTTTTGAAAAATATACTGCGAAAGTGTATTCTTTAGTCTAATTCCGGGTCGTGGTGCTAGAGTGGATATATCTCAAAAATATTTTAGAAATCAGTTTCTCATAAAAGGGGTGGCCCTAGGCAGTGGTGGGCAAAACCCCATGTGTATTTCTACCTTCAAAAGCTATTCAGCTAAAAGAACCTCGAACTTAACATCCTAGGAGGTACATATGTACATCACAATAGATCCACAAGATGATACAAGTGATGGTGATGAACTATGTTTGAATTACATGGCTTTATCGTGAATATTAAGTAATCACATCTGATGTACACCAAATCTGTTCGGTGGGTTCTAAGAGTTGTAATGAAGTCCCAAAAAGAGACTTGGTGCGTTTCGTAAAATTTGTTCCCGAATTTATTTGAAAATGTGCAGTCTAGCAACTTTAATAAAGACGTTACTGTTGGCAAGTGCCCGAAATCAAACCCCAATCCATGCTGTGGAGTCCAAAAACAAGTAAACCCACGCGTAAAAAAGTAATAAAAATCCAACATTTTGGTCCTATGTCAACTCTATATAGTTTTTATGAAAAATCGAAAATTGCGAGCCCACCACAACCAAGTGCTTTTTTTTCATTATAGTCCTGTTTAACCGTCATCAATGAGTGCACGTGCCGGCTAAGCAAGCCGAAGTACTGTTACAACAACACCAACATTCGGATACTTTTAAATTTATCTGAAATTTCCATGTTGTAACTGCTTATTTTTTACACCTAAATGAAACTTTTGAGGCCAGCCTAACATTCGTTTTTCGGCTTCATATTTTCATACCCGTAAAAAATTACAACTACAAAATTTCCCGTGAGTTGCTCACATATAAAATTGTTATGCAATAAACTTGAAAGACCACAGCAATAAAAAAAAATGAAATTTGGCGCCTTGAAGTATGCAACAATTTCCCGTGCTTTCTTCAATATACATTTTCTTTGCTAAGGTATTTTGATAGTGTATATCAGAAATAAGAAATATAACTTTCAAGGTGGTATACTTTCAATTCTTTGCGCAAAGATTTTGTTGGTGTACTTCATCAAATACGTTTTTGACAAATTTTCAAATTAACTCAGAGTTAAAGAGATATCTTGCCGTCGTGCAAGTGCAACTCAGGAAATAAATAAAAAAGAAAATAATAATAAATTTACCCTTGATTGGGCTTAGACTTTGACTAAAAAATTTTAAGCTTTGGTCGGACTCTTGTAAGAAAAATACACTAGTGGACATTTGTATTTAAAAGATTTCCCTACACACTTACATTTGGACTTATATATTTACATAATATTAGCATACTGTCATTCTTTTCTTGTTTTGCACAAATTCAGTTTATTACAGTTCATTTTTTGTTATGCCATATTGTACGATTATTCATATACTACATATGTATGTAAATTAGAAAGCATATACATATGTATGTATATAGATATATTTCTATATGGCAAATGTGAACATACTATATTTTACGAAATATCCATATTTCATGCGTTATTATATACTTGTACATATACTACATATACACATTGGGGTGTTTTATTTTGTGATGTATAGTTTTTCTTTGTTCTAACTAAATATCTAATTCCTTATAGCAGAAAAAGCAATTAAAAAAATATATATGTATATAATTTTATGCCGTGCAGACATCTCATTCATAAAATTTCTTTAATAGGAAAAAATTTTATGTAGGAAAAAGTCAAAATTTTTCATGAGATAAACCTGCCAAACACTTATAATTTTTTTTTTTTTTTAATTTTTTATACGAAACTAGATTTTCAGGTAGTACAAATATAATATATGCACCTCAAAACTAAACATCCCTATGCACTTATGTGTATCCGTGTACATACCCACATATGTGTAACTTTTATGTAAATGGTTTTTTATTTCTTTAATTTTTATAATTTAGCATCTACTTTATCTTTCATACCCTATTCTACTACATACATATATTTATCATTGCTTTCATCTCATTTCAGTTAACAATAATTAATTATTACCTAAATATACTTGTATATATATATACATATATGCTACATAGAAGAATGTGACTGCTATAAAACACAAATTATTAATTCCTAGTTTGATTCATCTCCAATTTAAAGTTATTAGGTGTGTGTATACATATTAGAGTGTTTTATTTTGAAGTGATATTTTTTTTTAACCTGGAAATCCTGGAAACGAAACACCCTAATGTATATATGCACTTGTGTATACATATACATTTATATTTGTTCATCCGATCGAGATGTAAATTTCAATTTCAAAGCATTGCTTGCTGCATGACACAGAGTACACAAACATACATACGTGCATATGCATGTTGCTTGCTCTTAACGGTACACAGTCGGTTAAATTTGAAGGAATTTTTTAAAAATCAAACTTTTTGGCAGACTGTATATTGACGCCTGAGACACTGTTTCAAAATATTTTTGAAAAACGCCGCACTTAAAATTTTTATTCCAAAAACGCACTTGCCAGAATTTCTTTAAGAAATCACCTATCTCAGAATTTTTTTCAACAAAGCCATAGCCCAGCTGAATGTGTATTGAATTTTCGTTCAGATAGTGTTTATATGCTGAGATAGACCGTTCTTCTACCGAATTCTGAAACAGCGCGTTATTGAAAAAATTCTGAGATAGGATGTTTTTAAAAAATATTTTGAAACAATGAAAAATACAACCAGTATAAAAAGTTAACTTAAACCTTGAAGTGATATCGAAAATTATAACAAATTGGCGTTGAAAAAAAAAAACAATTGACCTAATCCCCGAATATAATTTCAAAGTACTTGAAAAATTATACCGTTATGATCATGAAACATTCCCTAAATTGTCCCGAAAGAAATGCCAAAACACCGAAAAGATCCAGCAAATATTCCCCAATTGCATCATCTTCGAAAACCTTTTCGAATTGTTTGTTTTAAAAATTTTTGAAAAGCGTTTCCCAAATCCTTCTAAAACCTTTTTCCAAAACTCATTTTAAAAATTATTTTTCAATACTCGTTTACAAAAATGAAAACTAAGTTTAAAATATCGTTTTTCAAATCTCTTCTTTAGAACTCATTTTTTCTTTTTCAAAAACGCTTTCGATCTTGAGCCAATATCACCTTAAAATGGTTTATGTGCTTTACTGGCCTAGTATACGTGTGGACGATGTTCGACTTTGTTGTTGTTGTTGTTGTTGTTGTAACGACAAAAACACTCCCCGAAGGTTTTGGGGAGTGCTGTCGAACTGACAGTCCTTGGCCGGATATGAATCCGGTACGCTCCGGTACTCCCTTGCGGTACTGCCCGACTGTCGTGGTAGCGATTTATGACCAGTGGAACCTTCTAGGTCATGTCACCCCTCCTTCCGTAAGGAAAGAGAGATGGGTAATGAGAGGTGAGAGGCATCATACCCGTAGATCAACCATCGAGTTGCACGTCATTACCTTTGTGCATATTAGTCGCCTCTTACGACTTTGTCTTGAATTTCTGCAAATAGCACGCTGTGTGAAACGTTATATACATCCATGGAAAATGCTCTCTCAACTTTATGTACGGATAAGATAATGCAACAGAATATATACAAGGCTACATGCATGTGTACATTAGGGTGGAACGAAATAAAATAATTGTCTCAATTTGAAATTTTAAGCTTATCACACAAAAATTTATACATTTTGGGAAACATGTAATTGGAAAAAGGAAGCATACAATACATTATACTACATAACCAGTAGTAAAAAAAAGCTTATAATATAATGTATTGTATGTAAGTGTGTAAATATAGCTGAAGTCATACAAATAAATATAACCAGTCTAATAAATTTACTTAAACTTTATAATGTCACTGAAGCTTACATTAACATGTTCAAAGCATTTTCCTAAAATTTACTGTCTGTTTTATTGTATTATTTCTAATATTTGCATGAACGTATGCACATTAGGGTGTTTCACTTTGAGTCGCTTTTTTATTAACCTTATCTGAAAATTTAATTCTTTACAGCAAATAAATAACTATGACGTTCGACTAAAATTGAATACAAGGTTTCACACATCGTACTTACGTTATAAGAATGTTCCATTTGGTTTGCAAAGGTTTCATTTGATTTTAAAAGGTTTCATTTGATGCGAAGGTTTTGTTTGATCTGAAAACGGCTTCATTTTAGTTGAAAAAAGTTTCATTTGATTTGTAAAAGGTTTCATTTGACTGGAAAAATGCTATATTGAAAAAGCAGACAAAAAAAGGTTGGGATTCAAGTTTTTTTAATACAAGGTTTCAGCCTTTGTTCGTCACAAGCAAATACTTCCAAAACAAATTTTTGTCTTAGCCTTCAAAAAGGTTCAATGCAACGTATATATGTATGTGTATGTATGTACACCTATGATACACTACGCTTTGTCAAAGAAAGGGAAAACAGCCCCAATATGTACCTTCGAATTCGAATTCTAATTTTCCCAAAATAAGTAACATTTATTTATTAAAATATTACAACAAGCACATTTGAATTTGCTTTAATGCAACTGCTTTGCAGGTAATAAATATTGTAATTTGCCCGATTGCATTTGAAATTGTTTGCTGGGTTAGAAAAATGCAATCCGACTACTCCAAGAATCAAATTTTATGATTTTTTCACAAAATCCACCTATCCATTTATTTGTTTAAATTATCATAAATCACAGTTTTCAGTTCATAGAACATTGTGAAATTTATATACGGAATTTAAAATTATGAGCTGACTTTTTTTTTAAATTCACTTTTTTTAAGTCTCTTAAACTGTTAAAATCGTCTAAAATTTAAAAACTGCTACATACCTTTTTTAAAACCTAAATAAGTTTGACTAACTCCCTGAATAGGGCAGCGCCACACCCCCTTCGAATTCTCATTTAGATATTGTTATTAACATCATCTTGATAATTTAGCTTAAGTGGAAAATTATTTCTCTACCACCTAAGTGGACTACATAGCATTTAATTTGTCGTTTTCTTTGTCAAATGTACACAATGAACTACTGTTCCTAATAACTTAAATTTTTTATGTAAACCCGAACTCGCTTACACCTTTCAGGAGAAATTTTGAAGAAGCTTCTCATTGTGAGATTTCTTTTTAACTTCCCTAAAACTCCTAAAAGCTTTGTATTGACACGTTTGAATATATTTGAAAATGTGATTTCTAAATATTGTACTGGAATTTTTGGAAGTGTTGATTTTGCTTCTTCCATTAAAAAAAAAAAGCTTTGAGAAGGGAAAATGGAACTTTTTAAACCTGTTTTTTCATTATCTTTTTGATCACGTTACTAGTATACCTTTTTCTCATATACGAACAATGTTAAGGGGTTTTGAAGTACTACTTTACCTTTATTGGTTGTAAAGATACTAGATTTTGGAACTAGTTCGTTCAAAATTTCCCTAAATACTCAGTGTGAAAGTACACCTTGTTATAAAAAAAAACCGCCATGTAAATTGTATGCAAAAACGCCTTATTGATTGAGCTACGCCTTTATTTCATTCAGCATATTTTGCCAACGTTAATTTTTTTTCTAAAAATGATTTACAAGTAGGAATAAGAAAAAAATTCGCTTAAAAATGACACACCCTAATGTACGAGTATATACTAATTGATTACATTATGTTTGCATTACTGTATCCGTTTATATATGTACATGTACTTAAAAAACTTTTCATTTCTTTACAAACAATTTGAATTTTATATCTCGATAGCAGATGTTTACTTGATAATTAATTAAGTCTTATTTATTCAACATTCAAATATGTATAATATATATATATATATCAATCATTTGTTATTAAAAAGTTTTACTAATTTTAAATCTTACTTGCTAAGAAAAGCGTGAAATTTGATTTCCGCTTATCATAACTGTATAAATCTCGCTACCGCACAAGCTCAGCAAAGAGCTGGGCATGCTTCAACACTACTATTACACTAAATATATTTTCAGTTTGTCTATCCAACCGCTGCCCAACTCTGTTACATATGTATCACTTACTTAATCATCCAATTTCGAGTGGGCTTAATACAGTTAAGTTTAGACGTACTCCGTAGCAAATACACACATTCATAATGAGTATATGTTTTCTTGCTTTTTTTTTCATTTTCAAACACCGCTTTCAAAACGTTTATGCTGTTATCTTCACTTTGTATTTCCTACAGCACTTACGGCGGGTGTGGACGAATGTAATGTGTTCGCACTGGAGACTAAACTGGAACCGGTTACCTCGACTGTGTGTTGCTTTTGATGCGGGTGATGTGAAATTTGTAATGAGTCCGTTATAAGAACTCCACCGCCACCACCCGCACTACCCACAGTCAGACTATTCGCACCAGTTGATACAGTTGGGGATGCACTCGATGAACCGGAATAATCTAATTTATAAATGGCGCTACGTGTAACATCTTCCATGGACGCTTCTTGACATTCAGGCCCACTATGACTTGACGAACCACAGTTATAACATGATAAATTTTTATTACTAACTAACGGTGTTGCTGTTAGCGTACTATATGGCGTGCCAGTTAATAATGTCGGACTTGGCACAAGAGCTGAATTGGTTTGTAACGCCTGCGCAGCAGTTGGCTGTTGTACTTGTAATACGCCTGTTATGCCCGATGTAACATTTGTATTTGGTGGCACTGAATTTGTTGAGCGTAATGTTACCGGTGGTGGTGCACCTGGTGGTGCTGCACCTGGTATAGGATAATATGAATATATATGCTCATTGGGCATTAAACGTAATGGTGGTGGTGCAGGCCCTCCCGTATGATTCATTAAACGTTGATGTGCTGTAGGTGCTGCATGATATGGATACGTTGTATTATACTGTGGTGATGGCAGAATAACTGAATTTGGTGTTATATTTGTAAGCATACTACCACCTGCCGTTGGTGAACTCATTAATACAGGGTTACTTGCTATATTATTATTACTTGTACCCATATTGGATGTTACAACGGCAATATTATTACCACCAACACCACCGCTATTATTATTATTAGCTAATGAAGTCGTTTGCATAAGTCCAATACCACCTGCATTACCGCCAGGTGCTAATATAATTTCTGTACCATACATTGGTTGAGTCTGTTGCGTTAATGCTGGATGTGTATTTGGTAATGGTGACGTATACATGCCACCACTCGCAGCAGTGCTAACCGCGTTTACAACAACATTCGATGAAATCATTTTATCTGGTCGTCCATTTAGCCTTGATGTACTCCCCGTTTGTTTTGTATTATAACCCAAATGTTTTTGGTGCAAATTATCACTACCGCCAAGTCGTAATCCTGTCACGTTAGACGATGTACCAGAAAGTGTTGGCGTTTCTGGTGGTGAAACTTCACCACATGAACCATTTGAACTGCCAGTATCGCTTCCAGCACTTTTATTTGAATTCATTGAACTCGGTATAAAAGTAGCATCCAACCCGCTAATAGATCCATCGGACATTGACATATTTTGCATTGAATAGGCCATTGTGGAAAAGTTTGTAACCGGTTGAAAATGTGGGTTAACAGTTAATTGTTGTTGTTGGTGTATTAATGGTGTATATGTGGTGCCAGTTTTATGTCTACGTGGATAACCATTGCGAATTAACGTTTGTAGAGGATTACCAGCAATATCACTGCTAATAACACCCTGAAAAGAAGTAAAGGGATATCAATAAGATATAAAAAGAAGTTCAGATACATGTGGTATAAAACATAATCTAGCAGACCCGACAGATTTATTTCTCTACGTATCAAGTTGGAGTTCTTTTTCAATTTGCCGTGTGCTACATTAAACTTTTTCTGCCAATCCGACTCGACACAGCATCTGAGGTCAAATTTTTGTTTGGTGAGTGGCAGAAATACGCTAGGAGGGTAGGCAACTGCTAAGGGGCGAAACCGTTTTAAAAAACTTGTGTCTACATATTAAAATTAATAGTACATATTAACAGCAGAAGAGTAAAAGAGATACCAACGAATGTGAGATACAGACGAATTCCTGAGAAATGGACAACACCAGAGATTTTAGAAATAAAGATGAATAGTTGGAGATAGTTCTACATTAATTGGCTGGTCGATAATTCACCATAGGAGAAATTGTCCGTAGCCAGTTTTAATGCTAATATCATTTTCATTGTTTTACAATATTCAAAATTTTACTTTTTGGTAACTTCAAGTTATTTTCAAAAAGTTTCCATTAAAACCTAGTGACTTTCCCAATTTTCCGAGCCAGCTACTGTGGTGAATTACCTACCAGTTATTTGTAAATTTACAAACAAATACTTTATTGGACTTTCTCTAGAAGTTACAAGTTCTCTGACAGTACCAGAGAAGGCATAACACAGAGAATGTTCAACGTGACCAATTGTGGGAACTAGTTAATCGAAAATATTATCTTAGTTAAAGGTGTCTATCTATCTATGGCGCGATATACAACAGGTATATCATCATAAACCTCCTTAGGGGTTTTTTGCGCCTAGCTGCTCTTCCAATTTGTGGTGTGCCGATTTGAATTTTTCCCTACAAATTGGTGGGACCTACAGTTTTTTGCCGACTCCGAACGGCATCTACAAAGGAGACGAATTTTTTGCTGAGAAGCCTGTCATGGCAGAAATACACTCGGAGAGTTTGCCAAACCACTGCCGAGGGGCGACCCCGTTTTGAAAAACTTTTTTCAAATCACTTTTGATGTTACCTGTACCAGGGCTCGAACCATGGACCTTCGGTGTGGTAGGCCGGCAACACTACCTTCACACCACGGCGGCCGCAGTTAAAGGTGTAATAACCATATAAATAACCATAACCACTTTGTAATTACCATACCAATTGAGTTTTAGTTTTGTTGGCCGGAAATAAGAGCGAGCGGGTGTGCAAAAATAAGAATATAAGGGGAAGAAGATTTTTTCCTCTATTATCATACTAAACCCCAGTCAAAGCTGTGAAATTTTATGGGCAGTGCCAAAGCTTTTTTCCGAAACACACAAAACAGAATTTTACAGGAGACGTTTTCTTCTAACTTATTTTTTAGTAAAAAATATAACATTAAATTCAGTAATCCACCAGTATTTTAATGTTGCTGTATATTTTAGGGATATTAAGGATATTGCTGTTAGCGTTGTTATATTATAGCCGGCAAAGTACTGTCCCACCGGCAGCGCTATCTATTGACTTTTTTTGATAGGAATCCATGTCCTTTAACCACAATGCTCATCTGCCCAATCTTCATTTTATAAGCTTTTACAATAATAAACATTTATTTTTGTCACTCCAGCCTTTTTTGCAGCTATGGCGCTAAATGTTTATTTCATTACGAACATGTTGACTCAAGTTGTTAAAGCACACGGGTAGGGAAATAAACATATGGTTAAGAATATAATAATTGCCTAATATGATAGATGACCCGATAAATTAAACAAAAAAAATATGTACATACTTCAAATCATAGAAGTTTTGATGAATATAGTATGATGAATATAGTATATTATTGTTGGAGCAGCTTATTATATTAAAGTTAATAAACTTATAAAATATATTATGAAAGTGCCGAAAGAATGTTTGTATATGTTTAATGCAAGCAATTTTTGTGAGTGTCTATAAATTAAACACTTACATCATCCATATTCTTAACATTCGATGTCAAATTAATATCATTCATCATCATTTGTTGATGTTGTCCCATTGGCGGTGGCGTAGTTTCAGCCGATGGACGCCTAACATTTTTCAATGAGGCACTCATCCTTTGTGGTATATTCCGCGATTGTAGCTGCATACCAGATTGCATCATATTATTACTTGAGTTACGATTTGGGCTTGTAGTACGACTACTCGAAGGGGAAGATTGTTGGCTAAGCATTGGCGATGCTGACTGCGGGGGATGCTAAAATTTTTAAAACAAAGTTTACATATATGTATATGCAATTCCTTACAAAAAAGAATCATTTTTATATGTGTATATGTGTTTAATTTTTTTATAGCTTATTAGTGCACTGATTTGTTAGATATAAACATAATGCAGCTTTAATAGGGTATACAATATAAAATTTGCAAACTTTAACAGTAAATGATAAACACTAACAAAATAGGTGAGTTTGTGAAAAAAGCAATTACGAACTGAAACCCCCATTAGAAGTATGAAATGTGTATGTATATACTACACACGTATAAAATTGTTGACAAATTTTACCTCAATGGTTTGTGGATACATCCGTGGCCATGTGGGTTGAAATATGGGACTGGTATCATTCGGAATGACATTTAAAGAAATCATATGAGGATCCACTGGAACAGGATGTTGCATTGTTCCATCGGCCTGGATTATCTGAAATATAGAAAACATATAAGTTTTATATCTTATATACAACATATTTATAACTTATAGGACAAATCATTTAAACTTTAAAATTTCCAAACCATTTCTCTTAAAAGTTACAAAACATTTTGCCATTATCCCTAAAAGCAATGATTAAATTCCTTCAATAAATATGTACGCAAGTAGCGAACATACAACAGTCTAACAAGTGAAATGTTTTAACCCGAGTAACTGCTTTTCGAACTTTTCAGTTTGAAAGGTAAAATTATCGTAAAAGCTGGAATGTATTTCATAAAAGAGCGAAAGCAATTGAGAAAAGAACAATTAGTCTTACACAGAACCTTGTTTCATCGGCATCCATGACTATACGTGCCGAATAAGAATGCGAAGTACTTTTACAATAACACCAAGAATATTGAATTATAGATATGCCTATTGGGATAGTACTTAATAGGACGCTGTGCTCAGAGTTTAGAAATCGCCGGTTTTCACATTTTAAATCAAATGAACCGTTTTCCACTCTCAACTTATTCAATCGGTAACACCAGGATCGAAAATATGACATTCAACTTCAGGTCCCGATTGGAGACGGTTAAGGGGTCCAGCAGAACCTAATCTACATACATATAATATTTTACGCCTTATATTTAAGAATTTAATCCGTGAAATTTCTTTTAGAACGTGTATACACTATAAGCCCATAACAATAAAACAAAAAAGAAAAACACTTCTCTACATATAATAAAGTTGTAAAAGGTCGATGTCGGTACATTGCAGATATTTAAGAGAAGTGGATAGCAAGGACCATTATTAAGCCAATGGAAGCCAAATCAACGTTTTTTAGAATTTTTGTCTGTCTGTCTGTATGTTTGGGTGGATCGCTCAAAAATTGCTGGATGGAATTGTATTACTAGACGTTTAACTTAAAATTTAAGATATCATTTGTTTCGATAGCATGACCAGTTTAGGAGATATCGACCGATATGTGGACTAAGGTGAAACAAAATGTGTTTAGTACAATATGGGTATCAAACGAAAGGTAATAATAAGTGCTGCAATAAGCGATGTAATTAAGTTCCATATATTATCCGGTATAATGATTAAAATCGGGCTCAGTCCATTATTAGTTCTGAGACGCAGCGAAGATAGCGGGTTTACTAGTACGTAAATAAAAGTGTTAAAATTTGAAGGTATTTGAACGTATTTATATGGGTAATACCTTATGAAGCCCCTGTGGAAATGTCATTGGTATATGTGGCATAATATTGACAGGTGCTAATATCTGTGGATGTGGTTGTCCAGGGATGTGCATTGCATGCAACAAATGTTGCGGTATTTCTTGATGGGACGGAGCCAAAAGCTGACGCTGATCTTGCTGTAATTGAGGATTCGCAAATGTTTGATCAAGATTCATTTGTTGTTGTTGTTGTGGCGATGGCGGTGTTTGATAGTCGACATCCAAAACTAACTTATTTTCTTTTATCTTTTCAAATATTTGTGTACATTTGCATTGCTGATCAAATGAGAAAACGGGATGATTCGCAGCCATTGTATATACCAATAACAGTTCCTGTAATGTATCTGAATCGTTCATACTTTGAAAATCCCGATCACCCCAACCATCTAATGTTCGGAATATCTCTGTTACGCAGGTACGATTGCATGCCCGTATCAACGCTAGATAAAGTGCCATCTTTCTTCGTATCTTCTTATCAGTGGGTTCTCCCTTCTGACATGCAACTATATCAGCTGCCAAATCTTGTGGATTGTTTACCCTCAATTCCATGCCGCGTAGTTCTTGTGAATCACGCCGGCCCAATTCTTCAAGACATGTACCCAAGAATCGTAACTCAAATGGCAGACACATGTTTAGTAATGTACACATTGTGTCAATCCTTTTATAACTCTCGAGCTCTTTAAACCATTGGATAACGTCCTTTTTAAAAATCATTTCCGCTAATGCATTAACTGTTCCGCATCAACCAAAAATGAAAATCTTTATGTTCTCTGTTTTCTCCTTTTTTCTTACAAAAATTCGTCTTATATATATATATTTATATGTGTAGAATATGTAGGTAGTTGCAGTCAGGACAGTGCAATTCTACATGAAATATAGAGGCGCGTAGTTGTGGTGCTGCCAAAGACAGCGTCCTAATCGCGCAACTATTATTCAATATTCTAAATGATTATAATGATGACATTAAATTTAGCACTTTAAACACAATTTATTAAGCTTTAATATTTGGCTTAAGGTAGCCCGAGGCGAGAAGGTCGCTCCGCACACATTGGCACTTCTGCGGTGGCGAATACTTATAACTCGTTGAATCAAATTTGTTCCCTCTTGCAGCTCGCTATTTTCCACTTGGATTCTTTTTCTTTGCTTGCTGTTGATATTCGTAGCTGCTCACTCTTTGGTTAATCTTCTTTTTACTTTTTTTTACGTTGTGTGGATTGATGATTTCTTCTAGCAATGCTACACCAAAGTATATTTACCACATTTGGCAAATACAAATCTTGATATTCATTATGCTCTTGATAATTTCACGTTCAAATTAAATATTAAATTACTGCTTTATATTAAATTACTTTGAAATACGATAGACCAATTTGCAGTCAATTTCATTGACGACAAGTAAAAACAGTGCTACCGTTCATTTAGAAATAAATTTTGCACAGTGTTGCCAAACTAAATTTCAAAGTGTAGATAACGAATGCATCCTTCAAGAACACTTTTGGTTAGATAACCGCTGATAGACCGAAAGTGTTGTGCATTTGACAAAAAAATGTACACGAAAGGAATCCTATTACTAATTTAAAAGCTTGAAAACAGTAAAATATGTAAAAAGAAATCTTTGAGGCGTTTAGTGGTCCTCGGCGCACATTTAAGTTTTAAATAAACTAATGTTTCTTTTTTTGTTATACTTTGATGTGTTCAACGTCCCGCCTTTCGTAAAAAAAAGCAATTGACATTTTTTTTGAAATTGACAGCAGTTATACAAAAAAATAATTCCGTACTATTTGGTGTTACTCTCTCGCTCTAAGCGAGTTGTTATTATTTGTTAGTATTACTAGTTTTAATCAGAGAAGTACGGGACTAGACCCAGCATCATTAAAGTTTCTTTCGAGGGATACAACACCACACCCTAATGAAGTGTAGTTTTTACGTCCTAAAATGACAATGAAGAAAACATAAGGGAATAGTTATGTGCCGCTCACATTTAGGGCCTAATCGGCGATTAATTTGACAGCTAACCGTACAAAATACGTCAATTAAACTCCGGTTAGCAGTTACCGGCTTTTATGAAAGCGGCCCTTATAGTTAAAGTTAGTTTTAGTTAAAAGTGCAATTTACGGCGAAGAAAAGCTTGAAATTTATAGTGAGGTGTGAGAGGTACAACATTCGTAGATCAGGAATCGAGTCCCATTTACCACCTTGTGGGTTAAGGGGTTAGAATATGCCCAAGGTAGGTATGCAGGTCGTAGGAGTGTACTGAAATCCACGCAATCGCTACTACGACAGTCAAGCTCGTGCCGCAAGGTGCTCTACTGTTTCGCTCAATTTCCCACTGGATAATGTAGTTTTCTACGAGCGCAATTGTATATGGAAGTGCCCATAGCTGAACTATATCGGGTGGAAGCACTAGCCAAACTGTTTTATGTTTTTCTCTAATTTTGACACTACAACTTTTGTCGCGGTATGATTGTGACATAAAACCTGTGAATTATAAAAGCAATAGACATGGAAAATATATGTGCATTTGTAGGTCGCACTGCTTCGGCCCACTATAGCTTCGCAATGAAAGCGCCATGATCCATCCCTAATCTAATCTACAAATGGAAGCGTATAAGGTCAAAGTGCACTAAGCAACGCACTACCACTAAATTTTTTAGTGATAGTGAAAAATTTTTTCACTAGCACTAAATTCAAATTAAAGACGAAATACAAATTTAGTGCTTTGTGTCCAATTTTGCAAGGGACTGTTACTTTAAAACAAACAAAATAAAAATTGAAGGTTTTATTGAAATACGATTATTATTAAATTTGTTTATCAAAATTTTTAAAATGTAATATAATATAATTGTATTTCGTAAGGCGACTGATCGACTTTAAAACCCATCCTCATCATCTTCAGCCATTTCTTTAGCCAATTCCAAGTCTTGCTGTTCACGTTCACGGCGTTCTTCAGCGCTTTCAAGATCTTTACCATAAGATTTCGGTGGATAACGCATAGCTTTCACGCTCTGATTGTGTAAGTCAAGACAAAATGTAATGCGTTCGTGAAATGCCAATTGTGGTTCACGTGTGCTATATATATCTGTACTCTCCTTGCTACGCATATAGTTTTGTTCTGGATCGAGTGTTGCTTCAATAACACCATCACGTATGGCTTTAGCTACAATAAATTCAGCATCTTCAGCTGAATCCAACATTAGACGTTTCGCAATATCACTTGGAGATATGCGCGAATATGATAGTCCAATGGAACGTATAGCAGTTTTTATTACATTATGTCTGAGACGAATTATCAATGTATAAGTATGATCATGTTGAAATTTTGGCCCAAAGTTTTGTACAACCTCCCCAAATCTTTTTAAATTTCCCAAACGCACTGCTTGCGTAAGTTGAAAATATGGGCCTAAAGACTTCCGCAATGCTGCCTGCCTGAATATCTGTCGCTCAGGTATATTTCCCAACAACAATTCAACAACTATAATTAACTTTTGAACGGTTTGTCTAAATCCAACGGCTGCGTTTTGTGGAGCCTTCCTCAAAGCTTGCACTAAATGTTTGTGTGCATCACTATATTCCAACTTTGCTGCTTTTATGCGTCCTAAATAATATAGAAATCTAGCCCATTCATTATTACTGGCCGATACTGGAAATACAGACTTCTTAACCAATTTATCAGCTTGGTCATAGAGGGCATAATGCAAATAGTTTCGTAGTAAACAATTAATTAGTACCGCCTGACCTTCATAATCATTTCTCAAAGTAGCTGTGCGTAGACGTGCATGAAGGAAGCCTCTTATAGTCTCCAAACAGTTATTGAGTTCAGTCACACGACAATGGTAAAAATATGATTTTGCTCCAATCAAATCTAAAGTACGTCGATTTTGTCCAGCAATTTTAGCCATAAGGGCTTCAGAACATACTGATGCGCGTTTTAAATCGCCTTCGTCTATTAGTTTGACCAGCAATAATAAATAGAAGTATGCATCAACTTCAGTTATTGGTGCTTTGGATGCGGAACGGCTTCGCGGTACATCAGATTCGACAACTCCGGCAGGCGTAGTTGGTATTAAACTAAGTGCGGCCTCTCGATCAGCTCCGGCTGGATAAATGGATTGTGTAAGATTCTTAAAAGTAGCTGCGCTCAGCTTACGACGCGTTGCCGGAAGGGAGCGTAGCACGCGCAAAATGAACCTTAGTTAAAAAAGTATAGGATTATTACGTTAATATATTAGTTTATGTCATTACCGATATTCTTTCGAGGTTACAGCTCTCTCAATTTGACGAATTTGCTCCCGAATTTCCAAAATTGTTGACACGTCTTGGTCCTTTTTAGTATCTTCTGCATTTTCACCAGATGGCTCAACCTCCATTTCAACGTCTTGTGCCGCAGTTTCCACAGTATTGGTCATTTTACTTTTATAATAATTTTACTCAACAAAAAGAAATGCACTATATCCACGGCAGTTGAAAAAATTGTCGAGTAATGCAAAGCACTCGTTTGTCAAATAAGAGGCTGCCACCTATTAAGTATTTCCAATTTTCTCGATTACTGCCTTTGTGCTCACAGTGCAGGATTGTTAAAAGAAAAATTATCTTCCCTACTAGACGGGCCTATCCACCATCAACTAATACATACAAGCGAAAATTGTAGTTTACCGATACACCCAAAGCCTTCTGGC
The DNA here is from genome assembly GCA_949987695.1 of Merzomyia westermanni. Classification (NCBI taxonomy): domain Eukaryota; kingdom Metazoa; phylum Arthropoda; class Insecta; order Diptera; family Tephritidae; genus Merzomyia; species Merzomyia westermanni. Next base: position 191,484,628 of record OX465289.1, read on the forward strand.
AATATTTTGGTCTTCCTTGTGTATCTTCTTCTTTGATATTGTGAGCAAATTGTAGGTGCGTCATTAAACAATTTATAAAATATTTGACAAGAAGGTGAGATAAGACAAGTATTTACCACAAGTTATTCTTATTCATGTTAATGTGTATGTTGTTGTTGTTGTGGTAACGACAAAAACACTCCCCGAAGGTTTTGGGGAGTGTCGTCGAATTAACAGGCCTTGGCCGGATTTGAACCCGGTACGCTCCGGTACTCCTTGAGATACTGCCCGACTGTCGTGGTAGCGATTTATGACCGGTGAAACCTTCTAGGTCATGTCACCCCTCATTCCGTAAGGAAGGATAAGATGGGTAATAAGAGGTGAGAGGCATCATATCCGTAGATCAACCATCGAGTTGCACGTCATTACCTTTGTGCATATTAGTCGCCTCTTACGACCAGTATGGCTACCTAGGGCATATTCTAAGCCCCTAACCCGCAGGGGCCATGTATGTGTATGTGCCATGATTGAACGCTAAATCATTGACCCATTAGGGTATGCCTCTTTGCAGCCCTACTAGACAGGTACCTGTTAAATGGTAAGGGCGGTTAAGCCTAATCGGCGATTAATTTGACAGCTAACCGTACAAAATACGTCAATTAAACTCCGGTTAGCAGTTACCGGCTTTTATGAAAGCGGCCCTAAGTCATATCAGATCTCGGCTTGACTTGTGTTTGCGTTATTTTTCTCAATTAATTTCTGAAGAGCAGTGTGCCAAATCTAACCATGTGTTTGCTGTCCGTGTGCACACGTACAGTATACGGCATCCCCTTTTTTGAGCATGTAAAACCACATATATCTGCACCCTTTACTCATTATCCGCAATGAAAAGTTTTGTTATTGCTAACAGTCAGGTATAATGCAAACGGACACCGGCGCCAATGGGTATGAGCACGGCAAACATAAACAAAGGCCTAATGTTTTGAATGACGCAAACTTCATATATAAGTAACAATAAAAAGACAATTGGTTTTATTATTAAATTTAGCTTTTAATGTTTAATATAATTTAAAATTACACAATTTTCACGTTGACAATAGTCAATAAGATCTATAAATACATATTTATACCACTAAACATTTACAAAATATAATTTTACTCCATTTGCTTCAAATTGAAAATTCATTTGCTCGTCCATCTGAAAGTAAAAAATTTTAGGTGAATAAATATATAAACCAGGACTTGACTTGTTAAATAACAACAATTAGCCCTATATACTTGCAAAACACTTTGTTAAAAATGTTATACATTTTTTAACAACGCACTTACATTTCACTCGCAATATCAAAGAAGATATACAAAGAAAAACTTGACAGAAGGCTTTGGGTGTGTTAGTCCGCGTCCAAACAGAGAAACCCGGAGTTGATTTTATCGGCAATTCTCTTTTGAGGTTGCTCATGTTGTTCAAACACGGGCAATTAACGGCAATTCTCTTTTGATTTTCAAGTTGTTCAAACAAGAGAAGGAGTTGCTTTGGTTGATTATGATTTGTAGTGACATTCTCTGAATACATACATGTGTCCTAAGAAATGTTGGTACTGCATAGAACGAATATATGGAATGAAAAATTGTTTCAGCTCAAATTAATGTAATTATGTAAACTTGCAAATAAGTTTTGAAAATCTGCTGATACAATTACTTTTTTGTCATTTATTGATATGTATGTATGCGAATGCGAAAAAAGGATGAAGAAAAATGTCAAAATTAATATGCGCTCAACTTAACCTAATTTAGCCGAACGGTACCGGGAACTCGGTACCAGCCCGGGAACTCGGTACCAGCCCCCTTCCATTGTCACCCGCTGTCCTACAAAAAGCAACTCTTTGACTTAAATTTGTATTTGTGTCTGTGTGTTTGAACCATTGTTTATCCGTACTAGTTTGGCATCTTCTTTTGCGAATCGGAGTGGAAGGCAGTGGATGAATGTACTCCGAGAGAGTGTAATGAAGGAAATCGCGTTCAGAGTTCTTTTAAAGTAAAAAATACAACTAAAAATTTCAATTTAAACTGAAACTTACATTCTGTAGGAACTGATAAGGTGTTATAAGTGCTTTATATTCAATAACTTGTGTGTTTAAGTCTTCACGTTCAATATGGCTGCATTTAAATTTCATTGTTTTTGATATTGCATACAATTCACCCTGTGTGGTTTGTGTGTGTGTGCAGATTCGGAGTAAGTTGCGCTACTAGTAGACATATACTATGAACCACACTCAGTAATACATGCAAGCCAATGGTGTGGTTAGGCTCGTCTAGTAGGGAGCTCTAAGCACACGATATCGAATGTAAAGTACCGATACTGTACTCATATAAAGTATCGCTGTACAAATATCGGGTACCCAATAGTATCCCAACAAGAAGACTCGGTACTCAAAATATCAATACTAAATTTACAAGATAAAGCAATGCACACGTTGCACCTTAAAATAAGCATGCTGTGTTCCAAATGGAGGTTGCGGCTTACTCTTGAATCCTATGCCATATCGGAATAAAGTAGGTGCTTAAATCTAGTTTCAGCTATTTTTACAGAGAGCTCATTGAAGGTTTTGGTAATTCTATACGACCGTTCGTAACTGCGTCCAAAAATATCGGGAAAGGTATCAAACGACAGGCTTTAACTTCCGTATCAATAGTCCGTCTGTTCAGCGATATTTGCAATTAAAGTTGAAATTTTTCCGTTATGTTCATGTGGTTGTTGTAATCACAGACTAGGGTGTACCGAAAAGTGCAGAAATGTGTTCTGCGCAGAAATATTGTAGACCGCGTAGCCGGTGCTGGACCGGCTAAGGGTTATTTTTTTGATGCGCGGCCGAAGGCCGCCTACGCAAAAAGGTGTTCTGCACATAAATACCTTGGATCAAGCCCCCTATTTGGGATCGGATCTGGGTAATTTTTGTGTTTTTTGCGAATAGCTTTTCACTGAAACAAAAAATTGAAAATCCGCTTTCGGATTGTTGTTATCGAAGTCAAAACGCGTTGTTTGAAACCCCTCCCGATATTTTTGGACGTATTTTAGCAGTTTGTCTCCTAAAGGAAAGAATTACCGAAAAATGTAATTCTAAAAAGCAATGGTGCAAAATGTTGATCTGGTTAAAGTTCGATACGATCCATGATCTAAATACTCGATCCCAAAAAGTATCGTTATAAAAGTATCAGGTACAAAATATCGGTATCGAAGGGCAAAATATCTATATGGTATCGTTTCGAAATTCGTGTCCCTAGAGCGCACCACTATAGGGAATCAGCTGTGTCTTATGACATTTTTTTTCAAAAATTTTCAGTGCATTTCTAAATATCTAATTTAATTTCCTGACGAGCAACACAACTAGAATTATGATGAAGAGTAAAGCATGCACGAAACTATTAAATATAAACAAATACTATCGACTGGGTTACATACGAACTTTCAGTGATAAGGACAAAATTGATGATACTCATCCAGTCAGACGTACCTTACGTATTCTCGCAAATGATATGCGAACAATAAAAAATTTTTTTGTACCCTTTTTTAAACAGAAAGAAGAGACTAAAAAGGAGAGCAATCTTAAAAAATTTCGGGGAGTGAATACATCAACAGAAAATACAGAATTTCAGACACATTGTGATGTTCTCGTCATTGGTGGAGGCGCCGTGGCAGCATCTATTGCATACTGGCTGAAAAAGAAAGCTCGTAGTGGATTAAATGTTGTGGTTTTGGAGAAAGAATTGCCGGTAATTATTACTACCTGATTTTGGTTATTGTTTACTTTGGGAGACAACTGCTAAAACACGCCCGAAATAATCGGAAAAGGTATCAAAAGACGCGTTTTGACCTCTGTAACAATAATCCGGAAGCAGATTTGCAATCAAAGTTGAAAATTTTCTGTCATTCTCATGTGGTTGTAATCACAGATCATTGCGTAAAAGTGTGTTCTGCGCAGAAATAGTGGACCACGTAGCCGGTGTTGGACTGGCTAAGGGTTATTTTTTTTTAACGCGGCCTAAGGCCGCCTACGCAAAAAGGTGTTCTGCAAATAAATACTTTAGATCAACCCCCTATTTGGGATCGAATCTGGCTCATTTTTGGGTGTTTTGGGAATAACTTTTCACTGAAAGAAAAAATTTCAAATCCGCTTTCGGATTATTGATACCGAAGTCAAAATGTGTTGTTTGATACCTCCCGATATTTTTGGACGTGTTTTAGCAGTTGTCTCCTAAAGGAAACAATTACCCTGATTTATATTGGAAAGTTGAACGATTCGTTTGTTTTTTATGTAGCAATTAGATAACAGAGTTTGTTCGACTTTACCATTGGGTGGATTGCACCAACAGTTTTACTTGCCGGAAAATATTGAAATGTCTATTTTTGGAGCACAATTTATGATGAATGCAAAAGAGAAGCTCAGTATTGATCTCAACTACGATCCCCAAGGTTTTCTCACATTGGCATCCGAGAAAAATGCTCAAACTTTGAAAGAAATGGCGCTTATGCAAAACGAATTGGGAGCGCGCACTGAATTACTAACGCCAGAACGTCTAAGAATGAAATTTCCTTGGTTAAACGTTGACGATGTAGCACTTGGTAAGTGTGTAATTTAGTTAAAACTTTATGCATTTATTATTAAAATATTTTATCCCTTAAAGGATGTCATGGACTCGAGAAACACGGATGGTTTGATTCAAATAATTTTTTATTAGGACTCAGGCTTAAAGCTATGGAATATGGTGCATATTTTGTTAATGCTGATTTGATTGATTTTGAATTCCAAAATCTATCGGACGTTATCGTGGAAGGTGAAACAGAGTTGTCATCGTACAATGCTTTAGATAAGGCGATCATTAAAATGCCAGATGGCGATCTGAGAACTATTAAATTTGCAATTTGTGTGATAGCAACCGAAAGCAAAACGGAAGATATTGCAAAACTTGCAAAAATTGGTTCTGGTGCCGGTGGTCTTCTACGAATTCCGTTGCCAATGCAGCGCCGTAAATTGTACGGTTATAGTTTTAATTCAGATACAGCGCCTGGTTTAAACATACCATGTTTAGTTGATTTCAATGGTACACATTTGCGAAGAGACGGCCTTACTGGTAACTATGTCACAGGATTTAGCACAACTGCGATATCGGATACGGAAATTAATTCCAATGAAAGAAATTTTGAAAATATTATACTACCAAGCTTAATGCATAGAATGAAAATGTCGAAGGCGCCTAAAATTATAGATAGTTGGGAGAGTTCATTTGATTATAATGCCTTTGATGAAAATGGTATTATTGGAGCACATGCTTACTACAATAATCTTTATATAGCGACTGGATTTTCATGTTTAGGCATGCAACAATCACCTGCTGTGGGAAGGGCGATTTCAGAATTGATTATAGATGGACAGTTTCGCACAATAGATTTAACCAGACTTGCTTTTGATCGCATTATCGTAGACCAGCCGACGGTTGAATATGCTTTTATGTAAGTTGTGTTTATAGCTAAATGCATACAGAAGTGGACCATTTTTGTATAAATGTGAATAGTTTTCAATTAAATTTATGACATAACCCAAGCTATATTTCTCTTTTTGATACATAATATATATGAATATCTAATAGACTTGCGGTAATCCAACAAGTGCTAAAAAAGTTGACCGCATGTCTAAGACTACTAGAGTAGATCGCTATCTTATTGTTAAAAATGTTAGTAAAACTGATGTAGATGTATCGTTAAAAATAAATATGTCAACTAAATATATCTACAACGTTAAGCAATTTTCCCAGCTTTGTGGTAGTAATTATTACCTATCAAGAATAGTGAGCCCTGCGTGTTAGGGGGTTAGTATATTCCCGAGGAAGGTATGCCTGTCGTAAGTGGCGACAAAATCCACATCGATTCCGTTTCTGGGACCACGGCAGGTCCCAAGGTTGGTTAACACTGTTTGGTCCGTCACGTCCCATACCATGAATGCGGCACTGCTACAATAATAATCAAGAATGGTAGCTAAAATTGGGTTTGACTCAGCTCTACAAAGTGACGTATTTTGTTTTTGGTTCTTCTGATTTACCCACGACAGTTTTCACTCAAAAAAAAAAAAAAAAAAAGATCTGCGCTGATGCTTTAAAATTTTAATGTGCATTTCAATAAATACGCATAATCGATATTACGCTTACATTTGAGTGTTTTTTAAATTCATGATGAATGAATTTATTTAAACTGCCCCGGTGTAGGACCAAACAATCCACCACCCTGTTTACTTGCTGCTCTGGAAGGTGCAAATCCCAGCAGCTTTTGAATATTCTGCCGTATTGACATTGTACATAAAATATAAAGAAATATAAAGGAGCAATCTGTATAATCATCGCCTGATAAATTTCTATGACTTAATCCTTGTATCCAGGAAATTGGTGTAAACGGCAACTGTGCTACTACACGTCCATCGAATCTGGCAAAGAAAAATATATATTAGTTTAAAAAATATTTTAACATCGGAAAAAAAGTTGCTTACATGCTGTTAAACATACTGAGCAGGGCAGTAAATGCAAAGCCTGTTGCAAACATTGACTTCATTTTGACCAACGATAGATCTCTGTTATTGTTCTTCAGCTTCTCCTCATCCCTTTCAATTTTCTTCTTTTGGGATTTATCCAATGACTCACCATGGATTTCTTTGCGTCTCTCTACTGTGGTTATAAAGTTTTATAAACTTGTGATTTATTCAAATGATATCTACATGCGTATTTATTATATTATTTTTTTTGACTATGATGAAGCTCAATTTATCAGTCAGCATTCGATAAAGAATATAGAATGCCGCTATATATTTCCAGCTGGTTAGGAGGTTGTGAATATGCCCCCGGTAGGGTATTTATGTCGTAAGAGGCAACTGCTCATATCCGCAACACTACCCAAACCTTCGGGGAGTGTTTTGAGGTTGCAACAATAACAAAGAGAATACTGCTACAACAGTACAATACCCTCGAATTTCGCCAGCCCAACAAGTGCAAGGCATCTAGCACCTAAGCTAATTTATAAGGTATCCCGGAGACAAGGACAACATGACACATACTTGTATTCCTTTACTACGTTATGATTCCGGGAATGGCGTGCGAGCCGGTAAATACTTTGATACTGCGAACATTTCACTATCAAACTTAAAGTGGGTTGTTTGTTTGGGTATCAAGAAAACACCCCCGAAGGTTTTGGTACACTCCTGCGGGTTAGGGTGTGTTCTGCACTGAGAGATCGGTGACATGTATGCAACCTAAGAATATACTCTTAAACAAATAATAAAAAGGGGAATTGTTTCCTTTAGAAGACTACTGCTAAAACACGTTTTGACCTTGGTAACAATAATCCGAAATCGGAAATTCGGTTCTATATTTCTGTCAAGAGATATTTGCGGGTAAGGCCAATGCTACACGTGCAATACTTATTGACAATATTTTTGGATCACGATATTTATTGAACGTGTAGCGTCAAATATTGATGGATCGCGAAAAATATCGCAAGATGTTTAGAAATCCAGAAATCCGCGATCCAGATAAAAAAAATGTCAATAAATATTGACGGTGTGGCGTCATTTTTTGCGATCCGTCAATACTGCCTGTATTTTGGTAGAACGGACACAAATCCAGAAATCCGCGATCCAGATAAAAATATTGTCAATAAATATTGACGGTGTAGCGTCATTTTTTACGATCCGTCAATACTGCCTGTATATTGGTAGAACGGACACAAATCCAGAAATCCGCGATCCAGATGAAAATACTGTCAATAAATTTTCTACTATACGTCTTGCTCAATTCTTTACGAACCGCTTAGCATGAAAATTATGAAAGTACTGACGATAAGTATTGAACGTGTAGCGTCATTTTGCGATCCATCAATCCATCAGTATTTATCGTGATCAAAATATCGTGATATTTACTGTGTAGCGGGAGCCTAAGGGTTATTTTTTTAAGAGCGGGAGAAGCCCGCCTACGCAGAAAGGTGTTCTGCACATAAATACCTTGGATCAAGCCCCCTATTTGGGATCGGACCTGGTCATTTTTGGGTTTTTTGCGAATAACTTTTCACTGAAACAAAAAATTTTAAATCCGCTTCCGGTTTGTTGATACCGAAGTCAAAACGCGTTGTTTAATACCTCTCCCGATATTTTTGGACGTGTTTTAGCAGTTGTCTCCTAAAGGAAACAATTACCATAAAAACCCTAAAAGACAGCTGACCTTCACATGAGCCGTCATTTGAAAGGAAGCGCTGAAGGGGTCATCAGGGCGTAAACAAATCGGCCATCAGATTTGCAGCAGCAATATGAAAAATCTGAAGCATCTATCAACAGTCTTGTAGGGAAGTTACTTACATTTTTTACTTTGTTTCTCAACCTCTCCTTTCAGCTTTTGGTACTTTTCGGTTCTATACACCAGCACCCATGTTAGACCTTAAAATTATTAAAATCGTTTAGATTCGGCCTAAATTATACAATTTGCAATTCTATTTACCTTCGCCCAAAAGTGCAGTACAAACCGATATGAAAACGATTAAAATTGTATCATTCCACATAACTTAAAATTTTTAGAAAAATGATTCGGGACAGATGTTTAGAAATGTTCATTATTAATCGATTATTTTTAAACGAAGTGGATTGACTTTCAGCGTTGTTGGTGATGGCATACCCTGGGCATACCCTATGCCATCATTTAGGCCTGAGACACACCGACTTCTATTTTGGGTAATTGTTTCCTTAAGGGGACAACTGCTAAAACACGTCCAAAAAGGTCGGGAAAGGTATCAAACAACGCGTTTTGACTTCGGTATCAACAATCCGAAAGCGGACCGGCTACGCGGTCCACAGTATTTCTGCGCAAAACTTTTTTTGCACTTTTCGGTACACCCTAATCTGTGATTACAACAACCACATGAAAATTACAGAAAATTTTCAACTTTGATTGCAAATATCTCTTCACTGAAACAAAAACTCGAAAATCCGCTTCCGGATTATTGTCACTGAGGTCAAAATGCGTCTTGTCATACCTTTCCCGATAATTTCGGAGGTGTTTTAGCAGTTGTCTCCTAAAGGAAACAATTACCGTCAAAAAATATCAGGAAGGGTTTCAAAAGTCGCGTTTTGACCTTCGTATCAATAATTGACTTTGGAGTTAAAGTTTTCATTGTGTTCACTTTTACGAAATTCGTATGCCGTAACTTTTCTGTTAAAGGAAAATTCGGCCGCAAAGTATACATCATGGCAGAAAAAAGGAGGTAGTTCCATTGCCAATTTTGGTCGCCATGTAAGCTACCTGACAATTAAAGAGATTATGACAATTATTATTATTATGAGATTATTGTTTACAAATCAAAAAATTGTTTGAGAAATTATTGAAAAGTTTTGTGTAGGCTGAAAATCTTTGCAATGGGAAAAGAAGTATCAAATAGAAAATATGAGATGTTAATTTAATTAATCAATAGCCATCGGGAAGGGCATCCTGATATTGATCTCAAGGAAACATTTTTGATATACTGCTCATGATTCAAATGATACATGGAAATTGGATAGAGCTGCTTCGCAATTCAAACCAGGGAAGACCGGCTAAATAAGGTGAATCATATAGACCGACAATCTCCCTCTGTTATATTGAGGCCCAGCTCATAATCAGCTTATCTTACGCTCCTATATTATGTCTTCCAGCCAGCAGTGGCATAGCCAAGAGACTCCCCGACATATAATCAAGACAGGAGCTCAAATACTGGACCGTGAAATATTCTTCCTTTCTATCCATCTTAACCATCACCATCATTTGAAATCCCGAACCACTAGACCCTGGTGCATCTTCGCTTCGGTAGCGCGTTACGATATAGCCCATTACTTCAGTGACAGAAACCTTAAACTTTTCCCACCAATTCCTCTGACACACTCTTTGTCACCACACCTGAAGAAGTTACATTACAACTGACCATCAACAGTAAACAAACATTTATTGTTTTTTTTCGAAAAACACAACCATGCACCGAAATTACTTGGTTTTATCCCACCAAGGCGCTTTGTTTATAGCCGTGTTTAATACTTCCCATTTCGCCATGAGACTAAGCCGCGCGCACTATTCTTTCAACAAGAGAGTCAATAACGGGCCACATGTCCAGTAAATATTCTAAAACTTGCACCCATGATTATTTTTAAATGAATAAAAAACCAATTTTAAAACCTAGAAATACAGTTCCATTAGCATTGATCTTACACATCCCTCTTTTGGAGGTTGAAATAAAAATTGTATATTTGTATTGTTAAATGAAAGTATTTATTAGCAAAATCCTCAATATACCCTACCAGAACACTGACTGTCATTTGACATAACATCTGATCGTCAGTACTGTCAGTCTAATTGTCAGCACTCTAAACAAACTTTACATCACGAACACAAGAGGGCTTGCGCAAAGCTGATGTAAACAACTGTGTAAGTGTGAGCTTTTATTTCACTCTAACACAGTAAAATCGCCTTTTAATTAAGCATAGAGCTGTACTGCTCACTCCCACTTGAATTATTGGATCAGTGCTGTCTATAAGACTATCATTGACTGTCAAAAATGATGCACTACTGTTTGTACCAGTGATGACCATAATAATGTCACAACTGACCAATGTAAAAATGCTTTTTTAAATACAGAAAAATTTATTTCTTAACATCTTAAAATTACTTGAACATTTCTTGTCTTTTTTGATTTAAATGAAGATAAATAATATATATATATATAATAATAATAAATAATAAATCAATCGGCTGGAACACATTTTCAGATGCAACTGCATCATAACGTGAACCTCTTTCAGGAGCGAAGTCCTCCCAGAGCGGAAATACACTTTTCGACGCAATCGGCAGCGGAACAAAACTTTCGGTTGCAGAAACACTTTCCGCGACTGGAAATGCAACTGCATCAACACTTAACACTTGTAATAAATTTCCCGAATCAATTAATTTGGTGCGCCCCACACATTCTGCCAACTTTTTGTATTTTTTCTTTTTTAATGGAGCTTTGATATGCTCTTTTCTTCATTTTAAAAAATTTATATTTCCAATAAAAATGGTTCAAATAGGCCGCTTCTGGATTTTATAAAAATTCTCAACTTAAATTTTTAGAGTTTTCGCATAGAATTCGCGACGGTTAAAAATTTTCTGGGAATTTTGAAAACGCACCATTGCTGGTGATCATTTGATAGTCAATTGACAGTCAGTACTGACCACATGATTCAATTGGATGAGCTATTCTCGCATACATAGAATTTTATAGATCATTATATATCTGTCTCACACTGATAATGGCGACACCTAATTGTCACTATTTTGGTCAGTACATGATCAGCCCTGAAATTTAGAGTGTGAGTGTGTTAGTTAAAAAAATCAGCGTTTCTGGTAGGGTATGGTTAAAAATTTCGCTTTACCGTACCGATTGGGCAACACTATGCTAAATTTTGACACCAAAAGAACGTCAATAATCTCTTTTTTAATCAAAAATGAAATAAGATTGACAACCGATTTCTGGCAATGGAACTACTTCTTTTTTATACTAGTATACAGCATGATTAAATCACTAGAAGGTTAGCTCTCTAGTGACATGTTTTGACAATTGCAGCCACCTTGCTGCCCTAAAAATTGTCAGTTACATTCTGGGGTTGCCTTTTATCGAAATTATGTAAAAAATAGTAGTTAAAAATGTAGTATTATACTAAAGTTTTAAATAGGTTGGTTTTAGATAATTTATTAATTTACACTTTTATTGAGATCGGCTTTTGGCAGTATAGTTCTTTCATGTCGCTGGATCTAATCGAGGAAGTTTAAAACCCAAAACATTCCGGTATGTAGCCACTGTTATCTTTAAGTTCAGGCCCTGCATACTTACATTCTTACTAAGGTCCATCGTAACTTCAAAGCTGTTCCTTATGTCGAAGTCTGTTATTTTTGACAAAACTTGAATACTATTCTCTGGGTTTGATAATCAGTTCTGCCTTAACTTATGTATAAAGTAACAGTTTTAAGTAAACTTCAGTTCCAAATGTGTGCATGAATAAATTGGAGCCAGTGGCGTAGACAGCGGGGGCTCGATTGGGGGATAGGTCACCTCCCCTTCGTCAATGAACTACCATTTTTTATAATTTTGTTTTAATAACACTATACCATTTTATGCTTCCGATTTATAGTTTTCTCATTTTATATGAAATTGTCGGCTAGTAGATTATGCGTTTGAATATAAAGCCTATATACATATACTAGTCTTTTCAGACCTTCTACGAAATTCACTAGTCTTTCAAGACGATAAAACCGTTTCCGAGGTATGCTTACATATTGGTTCTGGTAGTAATAAAATAACAGACCGAAATAATGTCTGAAATTGCTGAGCTAAAACTCATGTCTTTAAAAATCCGAATTCAGACGGTCTGAAAATATTAGTGTGTGCAGGCTCGTTAATTTAAACTGAGCACACAATGGAGGAAAACTAGATAGCGCAGAGAGTTTTGTACAAATTTTATATAAAAGTGTAGCCCATTATCTATACATGCAAGAACAAATTTCCAACTTTGTACAAAACCTAGGAAAATTTAACCAAGTTTCATCAAAATTCCACTCTTTTAAACAGAATTTTTATAAAAAATGTGGATATAAAAATCTTATGTCAACATTAAACACAATTTTTTTTAATAATTAAGGCAGTCCTTTTTAGTTTTTGCTAACACAAAACTAAAAATCCATTACTCAAAAACGGTGCGTTCTGCCTTTGTATAATAAACTCCAACAAATAACGATAGATTTAGAGCTTGTAGTGGATTTCGCAAATGACGTAGTGGCGGAGTTACGACGTTTTTATTCCGACGAACATTACTTTGAAACATTTTTCAGAACTTGTCAAAAAGATGCAAACGACATGGATACTGAAATCAAAAAGAACCGATACAAATCTAGTCAGAATCTGCAAGCATGTTTTTATCCATATATTGATCATATAATAATGAAACGATTTGTTTGAGCTTGCCGAATTTTGTGAAACACTTTTTCGAAGGCAAAATATAGTGGCCGAATGGAAAAGGTTCTTAAAGCGACATAATCTTCCGCCAAAAACTGCAGTTCACGCACGTCAGAGCTGCGACAAAACGTCATTTCATAACTTATGCAAATTGGAAGAATACCGTCTGGCCCGCAGCATCTTCATTCATTCGCACAACATGGCCTAGCCAACGAAGCCACTCGGTTTTAATTCGATGGACTATGTCGGTGTCTGCATATATCTCATACAGGTCGTCATTATATCTTCGGTACTCGACATCGCCAACGCGTAAGGGTCCGTAAATATTTCAAAGAACCTTTCCCTCGAATATTCCCAGAGCCGCCTCATCAGATGTTGTCAGTGTCCAAGCGTCTGCACCATAAACCAGGAAGTGACTTATGGAGTGTTATTTTCGTTTTTTGAGAGAGTACTATACTTCTCAATTTTCTACTCAGTCCGAATTAGCACTTGTTTGCAGAAGCGATTTCTCGTTGGATTTCTAAGCTGACACTAGTGTTGGTGTTAATGTTGGTACGGTGGTAAACAACTCTAAAGATGTTAAAAACTTATCTACGTAACTTTACCGGGCAAGTAATTAAAATATTGATGTGTACATTAAGTGTTACAATTGTTGAATATCCTATCTTATTTATCCTTTCCCTTTATACAGTTCAGGAGCGGTTATGTTGTTTAACGATGTTGGCGATACATATAGTTGTGCCCATTACAACACAGGAAGTAACTGAAGAAATGTGTGTTAAGCAAAGAAGATTAAAACTCGCTTTTTAAGTAATAATATTTTGTTGACTTGTACATAAATATATGTACGCGTAGATATAAAAACCTGTAGTAAACTGAAGTATAAAACAACGAAGAAATTATACATTATAAACTTTCACAAAAAAACTACCCTAAGGGCCGGTTTCACCAACGCGACTAAGACTAAAACTAACTCGTGACTTAAGTTAGCACAGATTCGAGACTAACTTAATTTTGGGTTTCACCAACTGAGCGACTTAAATAATTTTGAACACAACAACCCGATCAGTTGTTTTATGCATAGTAGTATTTTTTCATACCAGACAACTCTGCTCATTCCAATACCCCAGTGTGAAATGGGCATGTATGGCCATACACGAAGGAATGTATTGATCTTACACCCATTTCTCTTTAGTTGGAAGGTACTAAATTTAGCGCTTGATTAAAAACGATACTTTCGTAATGGTTGCATGCTAGAAAACCAGCGTTCACGTGCATCTACGCATACGCCGTTAAAGTCATGCTTGACGAATTTTCCGGCTGGGACGTTGTACAAAACAAATTAGGAGCATTACTGACATTTAGGTTTTGAACGACAGCAACACTGACTTAGTCGAGAATAAGTCAGCTGGCAGGCTGACTAAGTTTGTGACTTAGTTAAGTTAGATGGTGAAACTGAAAAAGTGAAAAACTCGACTTAACTCGTATGAAGGTGTTGGTTTGTATGGAAGGTGTCACGCCCCCTTTCTAATATTTGCCAATTTTTGGTACAACTATGATATAAGCTTTATAACCACTGCTACTGAATTTCATTGATGTAGCTTATGTGGTTACGGATATATACGATATGAAAGTATAGGCTTGTCATTTTACTGCTGAACCTATATTGATGTTGTGCATCTTCCTGTCAAAGATTATTACTCTGACTAAATTCTTTTTGGATATTCAAATTTTTACATTTTAAGCTATATGTTGTATGACACGCCTCTTTATACATAAAAGAGAAACCACCTATGCACCGAAGATTTTTATTTCCTTTCCATCGGTGCATAGTTCAATAAAATCGGTCAAATGGTTCAGCCAAAAAAGGAGTTTAAAGCTTTTATTGTGACGTATATATATCAGGCCTGCATAATAAAGTTATTTTTATCAAAAAGCAAAATAAAATTTTTATTTTGTTGAGATAAAAAGTATCGTGAAGTTTGTGTGTATAACAAAAAAGGAATAGTTTCTACAAATATCAACAAAAAAAAAATATCGAAAAGATTTTGCTTTCGCTGCAGCAAAAAGTTTGATATCAAAATGATATTGGTTTTTTGTAAAATATATGTTACGTATGCATATAAATATGTACCTTCATATGTATCTACATAGGACATTTTTTTAAACAGCAAAACTAAATTTTTTTGATGTTTTTTTTTTTTCAATGCCAACTAAACAAAATTATGGAGTCTAATAATTTTTGATAATTATTAAAGCCAAATACCAAAACGAAAAGGCTTTCCAACTATTTTTTTTTATTTATTTCGTTGTGCACCCCTGCTTTATAAATAGATAGATATACCAACCTGTCAAAATGGAAATATTGTACAATTAATTCATGTTTACATAATAAATACATTGCTTATACTTATTGTAAACCTACTTGGGTGTGTTTAGAACCTTTATGTTCGAAAATATGCATGTACTTCATTGAAGTGATTTTGAAGTTTGTATGCTTATAAATGGCTGTAAGAGAATTAAATTGTAATAATTTCGTTAAATTTTCATAATTTTCCAACAAACTTATCCAATTCAACGATATCAGAAAATTCAAATTATCAGAATGAAAGCAAACCCATTTTTTGTATTTTCCCAATTTTCAAACGTTATTGTAAAGAAGCAACACAGTCGATGAATGCCAATCAGATGACATTTAATAAGGGAGCTTCAAGTCGCCAACTGTCAAAAACGTCAATGGCTGACAAACCTTGTATAATTAAACAATGAGTATACAGTAGACCATGGCCCAATGACAGTAGACAAGATACTGACGTCTATGCATGGAACTAAGGTTGTGTTATTTCCTCAGTTGATTCCATAGTATATGTCTACTAGTAGCGCAACTTACTCCGAATCTGCACACACACCCAAACCACACAGGGTGCGTTGTATGCAATAATAAAACAATCAAATTTAAATACTGCAATATTGAGCATGAAGACTTGAAACTCCCAAATTATTGAGTATAAAGTAGTTATAACACGTTGTCAGTTACTATAGAATGTATATTTCAGTTTAAATTAAAGTTTTTAGTTGCAGTTTTTACTTTAAAACAACTCTGAAGGCGATTTCCTTCATTACACTTTCTCGGAGTACATTCATCCACTGCCTTCCACTCCGATTCGCAAAAGAAGATGCCAAACTAGTACGGGTAAACAATGGTACGGGTAAACAATGGTTGATTCAATTTGTTTGACCACACTGGCGTATAGATTGTTAGGAGATGCAAACAACAGAATTTTAAGAACAAAACGTAAACAAGCGTGAATTGCATTTGCAATTTTGCGTTTTTTCTAATGCTCCTGCTAAAAACAATTGCAAATATGGCGATATTATTTTATAAGAATCACTTTTCAACCATGCTTGCACCATATAATTTCCCACAAATTAATTTCTCTAGTTTCTCTTCGATTCATTCGCTAAAACCGCCAGTGTTGTTGCTGTAGAGTTGACTTTACCTTGTTATTGTACCATGTCTTTCTACACAATTTTTTTGGGAAGCGATTGAAAGTTTTTAATATTCACCAAGGCGAATTTATACCAGGTGATATCACAGCGAATTTGTTGCTGGATAAACACATACTTGATGTGGTTTGTTTTTAATTTGGCGGCTTCTCCTGTCAAATTGCATAGAATTTTTTTATTTTGACAGAAGCCACTGCTCATATGTTCTTATGAGATCACCTGTAAGTGAACTCGCCTTGATATTCACGAAAAGCTCACAAAAATTTATTTATTTTGAGTTAATGCAAATGACACCTTTTAGACAGAAATTAAACAAGTTTGTCCTGAAAGTATATTTACATATTTTTGTTTTGCTTACCTGGTCTACTGTTTACGGTCATTTAGGGCCCCTTGCATAAAAGTCGGTAAATTGGCAGCTCAACGAACGATTTATGTCAATTAAAGCCAGGCTAGCGTTAACCGGAGATGGTGGAAATGGTTGAATTACTTTAAGGTCATGGTTGAATTAGTTTATTTGAAACATGGCCTTATCCAATATCCTATGTAACAGCTGATCCAACCAACTTTATGGAAATTAATATAATCAATTAAAGTTGCATTATATAAATATACCAGAGCCAGCCAATAGAATTTTTTTATTTTTTGTCTCAGGTAAATTAGCAATTTTTGCTTTTTCTACCATGGTCAAACTAACAAGTCGTGGTATTCTTTCCATATTACCTAACTGATAAAACACGTCAGTTATTGATACCGAGGTCAAAACGAGTTCTTTGTTACATTTCCCGATATTTTTGGACGTGAAAGAATTACCAGTCGTGGCCAGGTTTTCTACTTTTCATGGAATTTCGATACCAAGTATTTGTTAAAAAAACCCCAATGACCTTTTTATTTAGAAAAAAAAACTGGAATAAAATTTAGCTAAGTATGCCCAGGGGCAGAGTTCGATCGTATGTTGTATGTTGAAAGGAAACAGTTTTTTGTTGAAAGAACTTTTATTTAAATATTATCAATTTATGTGATTTAAGAACCTTATATGGTTAAGTGCCACTTAGCTGATGAATTTTGTATCCGGAGCGGCGAAAATACTCCTAGATTTCAACTGGATTGCTGCGTTTTTTCCACTTGAAAGAGTTTTCCATAAAGTTTTATAACGTATATTCAATTGTCTTGATTATTTGAAATCGGATCGTTTTTAAGCACATTTTAGGAAGTAATATATCTGTGTATTGCAATTAAGCTGGATACCCACTCTTAATTATGGTGGCCATTTAAAAATTATATACTCAACGTAATGAAATCAAATAAAAGTGGGAAAGAGAAAATAATGATTTTTGAAAGCTTTTGAAAATACGGAAATCAGATAGAAATTTGGAGAAATAGTTGATTTTTTTTTTCTAAAAAAAAAAAAAAAAAACAAAGACTCCTAGAAATTACTTTGGCGATAAATATTATTTTCTTTTGATAATAAATTCTTTGAATTATTTCTTGGACATTAAAAAAAATTTATGTATTTTCACCAAAGACTAGAACAACGGGATACGATTTCTTTAAGTTTGCTAGAAATACTTGCCATGTGTGTGTGTTTAATTTAAGAACTATGCTAAATGAAATTCATTCTTATTTTCCATCCATCACACTATTGATTTTTCATGCATGATTTCGGAAAAATAATAAATTTCAAATGCAAAGTTGTCCTTATTATATTTTGGTCATACAATACCAATTTGTTTTAGTAACGGCGTCGATCGCGACTACGAGAACGGCGATCGCTTGATCGATTGCGCCGATGATCCTTTTCTCTTTCTCTATCCCGCCGTTCACTGGTCCGATTCCTTTCTTTTTCTCTTTCTTTCTCTTTTTCCAGCTCTCGCTGTTTTACGCGTTGCTTGTGTTCTTCAAGACGTTTCTGCCGGAATGATTCTTTTTCTGCAATCTTGAAATAAAAAATAAATAATAAAAATTAGAATATTTACGAAATTCATTTCATATCGCAGAACTAATGTAAGAAGTTTAAAACTGTTTGTTTGTCTTTTTAAAGAAACCCCATCATTGTCGTAACTACTTATACAGTAGCGGGATTTAGTTGGCAAATAGGTATTTCTTGCAATTTCCAATAATTTTGACTTCATTTAGTTTTTACTAATTCTCTTTGAAAATATGGGTCAAAGTCAAATACACAAACTGTAAACTTTATTTTAAAACTGTATGCAAAATTCGACGAATCTTCTTCAGAATTTGTGTATTAAATTTTATTTAAGTTTGTGACACATTTTCAGATTTTTTTTCTTGTGGACTTGCGCATTTTCGTCCATAGAAGTTTATGAGAAAACAAAAGAATATTTACACCTTCGGTATTAGACCTTGACACTTATGTTTATGAAGAGTTAGTAAAATAATTTTATTGAAGCCAAAATTGGTGAAAACTGCAAACAATACTTATTCGTCTGCTAAAACCCTCCTTTGTATAATGCCATCGATTATTGGTGCCATAAAAAAATTCTAATTTCATGAAAAGTAGGAAAATGCAAAAAACAAAATTGCTGATCAATTGCACAGCTAATATTTATCGAACACAAAACTCATGCAAAACAAAAAATAAATCAATAAATTATGTATATGGCGGCAAACCAAAATATAATTGGTTATGACTATGGCGTTATGGTATGGCACCATTAATCGATTACATTGATTTCCGTAATGTTGGTTGGATTAGCTGCTTTGGATAGATACATTCGGCTATGCCACCATTACCGGAGCTTTATATGTGAATAATGGCTCTGTCCTGGTCTTGTAACAACATTCTTATAACCGGCAACGAAATAAACTGGAAGCATTTACACCTTTTTCAAATGATGCCTCTTTCCTTAGATGTGTTGAGTGTAAGGAAAATCGCATAAATTGTTTACAAGTTCACTAGAATTCAAATGCTATACTTATAATAAGAAGTGGCTACTTGTGTTCTTGGGGAATATACAACTTTATTGCGGTATATCATTGTAGTTTCTAAGGGCAACATATTTCAACTGACAACTTGGTCAGACGTTGGTCGTTCCTAGTCCCTTATTAGTCCACTATTAGGATATCTATATAGGTATGTAAGTCTATTTATGAAGTTTTGTATACAACATTACTCACTTGTTCGGGTGTTAATGGTAACCAATAAATACATGGTGTACTCTTGGTTTTGCGAAATAAATCATCAAGTAGTCTTAATGGTGGGTCATTTTCCTTCTTCTTCACTTTCCGGACTGTAATTAAAATAAGTTCAATATGTCGAATTATATTATTATTGATTAGCAGCTTTTACCTGGTGAACGGCTAGTGCTTCTCGCATCGCCTCTACCCTTAGATCGCGGTCGTCTCTCCTTACCATTCCGATCATGTTCACGATTTCCAAAGAAAATCTCCCTCTCCCTGCTACGTCGCTTAAGAATTTCCCTACTCTTTTCTCGATCTATACTCTCTTTCTTTCCAACATCCCATTCTCGCACCGGTCTTATTGTCTGAAATATATTAGATACAGCTAGTAACCCAAAATTCTTCTTGGTCTGGCAACGAATTCAAGGTTTTTTAAAAGAAAAAATTTTAAATTAAAATAAAATCAAGATGAGATACAATAGATAGTCGAAAAGGTGCCCGCGATTTGTATTAAAACTTATAGATACATATGTAGAGAAATGTTGGATTTGAGTTTACCAAATACTAAGTATTTTTTAATGGAAAAATGTTAAAGAATTCATTTTAAACTTGGGTACAAGCCCAGCGACCTTCTTCGACTACCTAATATTTGCATATATACATATATGTACAAAATGTTGAGCAGTTTTTTATGACTCATTCCACAGGTATGTGTTTGACATTTCAACTAACATGTAAAGTTTTAATTAGTAAGCTATTTACATACAGTAGGCATACCGATTTTTACGGATATGAACTCCTTTGCGGTCCCGATTGTCTCGAGAGCTACTTGATATCGCCATTGGAACTTTCTAGGCCATCTCGTCCCCTCCTTCCGTAAAGAAGAAGGTTGGTAATGAGAGGTGAGAGGCATCATATCCGTATATCAACCATTAAGCACGTCATTACAATTTGTGGATTTTACACTACGACAAGCGTGCCTACCTCGGGCATATTCTATCCCCCTAACCCGCAGAATTTGTTTCATAAAAGACTTATATTTTATTGAAATAAGTGGTTCTTTTATACAAATTTTAGCGTAAGTACTTTGATATTTAATGCATACCGATGGATAGTTCGATTAATATATTGCTCAACATTTAGTATCATATGTTATGATTAATATTAAAGCTTACCCTCTTCTCATCTAAACCATTCCTATCTCTATTCCATCCCATACCGATAAGTACATTATCACGATGGCTTTCTTGACCGAAGTTATTGGATTGTTCCTCTTTGGTAGACTGAATAGCACGATCCATGTCACTTTTTCTGGCAAAATTAACAATTAAGCATTTTGGATTGGAAACTGGCCAGCGAACTCCGTGTAATGCATGGCGTGTTTCAACGGCTTCACTAAAAATATACATACAAGGATTAGTAATATAGTGAAATGAGACATAATATAAATTTTTCGTACTCTTCTGTTTCATATTGTACGTAGCATTTCGACTTGATGCGGTCAATCCAGAAGCCATCTTCAACCATTTTACCAGTACGTGCTAATAAACCTTTCAATTGCAACACGGTAAATGGTCTCACTAAATTTGTTATATATAGTATATTACTAGCCTTTTTATGCGGACTTGGCGAACGTTTTTCCTGTTTTATATTAACTTTGTTAATAGTTCGAGGTGCGGAATAAAATTCATTTTGATTACGATTTATTCTTTCGCTTATAGTAGTAATTACTTTTTTCTCAGCGCTTATAACAGGCCTTGGAATTTCTCTCTCTGGCGATGGGGTTTGTTCGCCTTCTTCTCTTTCGGAAGTTACTTCTGCAACATCAGAAGTTTTGCTATTTTCCGGTGTCACTGTTTCAGTGGTTATAACAAGCAAGGGACTCCGATTTTCTACTGTCCTCTTAGTAAACCATTTTCGTTTATTTACTATATCATCTGGTTTTTCTTCACTGTTATCTTCTTCAACACATTTTGGTGATTGTGCTTCTGCCTTATCATCAACCACTGTAGTATTTGTGGTATCATCGACTTCTTTTTCAACTGTTTCGCTTTTTTCTTCATTGGTAATTACTTCTTTCTCCTCACTCTTATTACCTGTTTCTTCAGAATTGTCAACAACCTGTTCATCTTTGCTGGATGCATCTTGCGATTGCATTTTTTCTTCATCATTATCTTCTGCTTGAATTTCTAGAACATCTAATGGCTTAATAATATCAACATTAGTTTTCGGACTTGACGAACATGATGCCGCTGCCGCAATATCTGTCTCTGATTTTGCACCGACTTCCGGTTCAGTATTTCTTTCGCTTTCAATACTTTCTTCATTCTCATTTGTATTAACTACTTCTTCTGTTTCTTTAAAGGAATTATTTTCTTCCGGTATAACATCTATTTTAGATTCACATGTAGTGATCGAAATTTTGCGATTGGCGGGACTACTGCGTTCATTTACCGGCGTACGATTACGTGAGCGTGACCTACGTGTCTCAATTGCAGATTCCTCATTACTATTTTCTTCAGTACATTCTGGATTGGAATTAGTCTTTTCTGAATAATCCGGTTGTGGAGACATATCGGGCTGAGCCTCTTTTTCACTTGCAGCTTCAGAAGTTTTGCGAGAACGACGACTTGTGCGACGTGATGCCACAGGAGCTGGAGACGAAACATCTGTAGATTTCTTTCTTTCGCTTCGTCGCCGCATCATAGTAATATACTTAATATTTGTAATATATATGCTCGTTATATATTTGTTTACAATTTAGTATTTATTTATGAAAAAAACTTTTTTCCAGTGAAACATGTACGACTTTTGAAAATTCGATACAACAAAACATCACTCAGAAATGTGAAAAGGAGCCATCTTATTTTAAGAGGTATGTTCAGCGCCGTAAACTTTAGATAAGGTGCCAGATCGTCATAAACAAAATTAAGAACAAACATTTATTTAGCTATTTGCAATCGATAACTTCTAAAACACGTTCAAAAATGTCGGGAGGTATCAAAAGACGCATTTTGACCTCGGTATCAATAGGCGTGTTCCAATCAGGAGAGATCCAGATCCAGTTAGAAGTTTAGCATGTAAATGCAACAACATCGTTGTGATCTTGATATTTATGTGGGTAATTGTTTCCTTTAGGAGACAACTGCTAAAACACGTACAAAAATATCGGGAGAGGTATCAAACAACGCGTTTTGACTTCGGTATCAACAATCCGGAAGCGTATTTTCAATTTTTTGTTTCAGTGAAAAGTTATCCGCGAAAAACCCAAAAATGACCCAGGTCCGATCCCAAATAGGGGCTTGATCCAAGGTAGTTATGTGCAGAACACCTTTCGCTTAAAACAAATAACCCTTAGCCGGTCCAGCACCGGCTACGCGGTCCACAGTATTTCTGCGCAGAACACACTTTTTGCACTTTTCGATTCACCCTAATCTGTGATTACAACAACCACATGAAAATGCTACATGGGTATAAGGTAGTAGAACCCTCTTTTTACGATTAGGTTAGCACAGGAAATTATCTTTGTAAACCAAATCAACCCGTAGTCAGTGCGTGATGGTATTGGAACTGGGGCATTAGTGCTCAAAATTGTGGCATTAGCTCCATTTAACCAGAAACCTGTTTCTATAGTACGCAGAGCCTCGATGACAGATGCTTCCTTCGCCACCAGGTCAAGAGGTGGTGGGTACAGCACTGTGTTGAGTGCTTCCGTCAGAGTAGAAGAAAGAGCCTTGGTTATGCAGTTTGCCTGTAGTGAGAGGAGACTGAAATCGCTACCACGGTACTCGGGCTGGTGGCGCAAGATGCTGTCAACATCAGTAAACCCCTTCACCTCACATTCCATGAATGGATGCGCCGACTTAAGGGTTTGGGCCAATGCCCGCTTGCTTTACTGGGTTTGCTTACTTTGAATTACATTGCTTTACTTTGAAAGCTTCTTTGACCAAATAGATGCTTCGAACGCTGTCAAAGTAAAGCTCTTCAAGTGGGTAAAATACGGCTCCCTACTAGACAGGAACCAGTTAAATTGTAAGTCATATAACCTCTCGGAATTACTTGCGTTTGCGTTAGTTTTGCTTTTTTTTTCTCAACTCATTTCTGAGAAGCAGTGTGCCAAACCTAACCATGTGTATGCTGTCCGTGTGCACACGTACAGTATATGGCATTCTTTTCTAGCTTATGTAAAACCACATGTTATTAAAGATATATCTGCACTCTCCAATATCATTATCCATCATTAAAAGTTTGGTTAGCGCTAACAGTCAGGTATAATGCAAACACACGCCAGAGCTTATGGTTAAGAGTACAACAAACAAGCGTCAGGCCTAATGGTTATGAATGAGGCAAACTAACCCCTGCGGGTTAGGGGTTTAGAATACGCCCGAGGTAGGCATACCGGTGGTAAGAGGCGACACAAATGACGTGCAATTTGATGGTTGATCTGCAGATATGATGCCTCTCACCTCTCATTTCCCATATTCTCCTTCCTTACGGAAGGAGGGATGATATGACCTAGAAGGTTGAACTGGTCATACCAAATCGCCACCACGACAGTCGGGCAGTCCCGCGAGGGAGTACCGGAGCGTACCGGGTTCATATCCGGCAAAAGACTGTCACTTTCGACAACACTCCCCAAAACCTTCGGGGTGTTTTTGTCGTTACAAACAACAACAATGACGCAAAATTCAGACATTGCTAAGTAAGAAAAGTAATTTGTTTTAGAATTGGTTTTAAATTTTGTATATAATTTAAAATATTGCTAGGGGCATTTTCACAGTGGCGAGTTAACTCTGGCTTTTAAATTTTCAAGTTGAGTTAACTAGAGTTTAACCGCCCAACATTGTTGAGTTAACCTCGGGTTAGAAATAATAAGGTTGTCTATTGTGTATTGGGAAGTAAATATTTATCAAGCTAAAATAAAATTGTGAATCGATAGTTAATTGCGGAATGTAAGTTAAGTAGGCACTGTGGAAATGGCTCTTATTATTATAAGTAGGGCTACCACATAAATACACAATTGGTTTCCTTAAAACTAGCACATAGTTGTATTTTAGAGCACAGAGGTGCACACCTAAGCGCTAAGCAACCTTAGGACTAAACAAAACACAGGATGCATATTTATTGCGTGAGCCCAACCTTTGGGCAGGACGAAGTACTGCTACAATAATAATAATAATAATAATAACAACAGATTCCTTGCAAGAACACTAGCCAGCCAAAACCGATTTCATTTTGAAATTTTATCAAGCTTTATATACGGTATGCAATGTGTGGCAGGACACCACTGAAGGGAGTATTATTTGATATTTGTACTCAATTTCGGATTTGAGAATTTTCAGAAGGCCGATTTACATAGAAACTTATACTACATTTACACTGCAAATGCGTCGCATTTCTCCATACAAATCACATTTTCCAAATGACTGATTTCATCGCATTCGCTCGCATTTGGGCCGCAACAACATGACATTTATGTGGAACTCATTGCGTTTGAAGTTTCGCCTAAAGGAAAATGTCAAACAAAATGCAAATGAGCTAATGTAAATGGGTTTGAAATTACTAAATACATGTAAATGTAGTATTAGATTTTTACTTTGACAGATAAGTTGAATGCATGCAATAAGTAGGGCCTTGCCACACAAAGTTTGTGGAACGTAAAGCGCAGCAAAATGTTGAGCTATTCTTAACTTATGGCGAGCGTATATGTCAAAGTTAAAGGAAAAGTTTCAAAGTTCTATGTATCTCAGTCTGTAGTCTGCAATACTACTGTCAATGGCACGATAATGTTACAAGGATATTAAAATTCGGTAATTCTATACGACCGTACGTAACGACGGGTTTTAACCTCCGTATCAATAATCCAAAAGCGGAAATTCGATATTTTATGTCTCTTCCGAGATATTTGCAATTAAAGTTGAAAATTTTATGTCATTTTCATGTGGTTGTTGTAATCACAGATTAGGGTGTACCGAAAAGTGTAGAAATGTGTTCTGCGCAGAAATATTGTGGACCGCGTAACCGGTGTTGGACCGGCTAAGGGTTATTTTTTTGAAGCGCGGCAGAGGGCCGCCTACTTAGAAAGGTGTAGTACACGTAAATACCTTGGATCAAGCCCCCTATTTGGGATCGGACCTGGGCCATTTTTGGGTTTTTGCTAATAACTTTTCACCGATATTTTTGGACGTATATTAGTAGTCGTATAGAATTACCGAAAATTCTCAAGCCTAACGGCATACCTGAAGAACAAAAGGATGGTTACTCTATAGCGGTGGTAGTATTCCCGATAGACAGGTACAAGCATGTGATATAATTTATCGATAATTCATACCGGCATGCATGCAATGTGGAACTGCGATTGTTATACAAATAAAAACACAGCAATATTTGCATATATATTACTGCATATTATTTCCTATTGTATTCTTAATCCTTCAACAGTGTATTGTTGCAATGCTCTATCATTTATATTCTACACGAGATTATTCAAGTATTCTAATAAACAAGTAAAGTGGATATGAGCAAGTTTTTAAGTAGGAGATTGTCATCTATGATTAAAAACAATTTATACAAAAACTTTGTCACACCGCCAAGTATGGATAATAGTATAGATCCCAAGGTTATGTTTGAATTTAAAAAGCACACTAGGAATCATCGTTTGCTCATAAGAGACGGGCCCACATGCTTACTTGTACAATGTCAGCTTTGTGATATATCGGATGCTGAGGCGTATGTAAATAAACGAACAGGTAATTGATTTATACAATAATGAAAAATTGTTAATAGCTAAAGTTTATGTTTAAGGGTTGTTCCTGTGCCCAAACTGTGATTTAAAGAAAAATGTTGGAGACATATTACCATTTTATGAGAAAAAGTGTAGGGGCGATGCAAAGTCCAAAGATGTAAATTATAAAAGCAAATACCAGGATTTGCAACCTGTTTCGCAAACAACTTGTGACAGTCTCGGAATAAAAGGCCTGAAAACTTCTGACTTGGAACATTTTAAAACTCAACATGAACCTAATCTCAATATACTACAATTTGCATTGCGAAATGTGGCAAATAAGATTGTGGGTGAGAAAGTTTTATACTTGAATGATAAATCAGAGGAAACAATAAAAAATTACAACCACTCCGGATTACTCTTATATAATAGTGCACCAAAAAACGTCCGTGTGGTACTAGTTTCAAATCTCATGGACTTCATCGTTTTAGCGATGCATCGATTAAGTAACAGTAGGTAATTTATTAAATATGTACATATGTTTGAAAGATTCTTCTGCATTATTGGCGCTTAACTGATTCTTGGGCGAACCCAAGTCAATGCCTCTTGGTTTTAACTTAAGCAAGTAAGCTATATCAATTCAATCCACGATATTCTACTAGTGATAATTCGAATCGGCTGTCGGCGTTTTATTTCGCAGTTCTCCGACAGCATAAGATTTGACCGTTTTTGTATTTGAAAACGTAATTTTTTGTAATGGAAATACTGGATCGCCTAGGTTGTTAGGCGCCAACCAAAGTAAGAAGAACCTATCAGAACTTATCTCCTTTGAATATTTCAGTTGCAATTGCCTGCTTGCCGTATGGCTTGAAAACTCTACCACAAGAATGTCTGCCTTGCATTGAAAAATTTAAAGAAATCGTATTTTGGTTTGATTATGATACAGCGAATTGGGATGCAGCAAAAAATTTTTCAAAAAAATTAGACGAAAACCGTTGTTTTTTCATACGACCAACAGACACTGAACCTGCTCCATACATTGCACATAAAAGACGTTACAATTTACAGCATATTTTGAACAAAGCAACGCCTATGTGCCATAAATCGATAACAACATTTAGTGCACTTAAAAATGATATTCTTAGTGAGTTACAAAACATTGAAAAAGTCAATGGTGTAAAATGGAAACGCTACCCTGCATTGAATAAAATTCTAAAAGGTCATCGTAAGGGTGAACTAACAATACTAACTGGCCCTACTGGTAGTGGCAAAACAACATTTATGAGTGAATACTCTTTGGATTTGGCTCTACAGGGTGTTTCCACATTATGGGGATCGTTTGAAATTCGTAATTGTCGCTTAGCGGCTACGTTGCTACGCCAATTTGTTGGTTACTCCCTAGAGAATAAACTCAATGAGTTTGAATATTGGACTAGCGAATTCGAGAGATATCCGTTGTATTTTATGACATTTCATGGCCAACAACCACTTAAATTAGTTATGGAAGCTGTGGAGCATGCACAATATATACATGATATCAGTCATGTTATAATTGATAATCTTCAATTTATGATGGGTACATCAATAGTGCATAAAACTGATAAGTTCTGGGAGCAAGATTCCATTATATCTGCTTTTCGCTCATTTGCTACCAAGAGCAATGTGCATGTTACATTAGTGATGCATCCACGTAAGGAACGCGTTGAAGAAGATCTAACCACTAGTTCTATATTTGGTACAGCAAAGGCAACACAAGAAGCCGATAACGTACTCATTATACAGGATAAACGTTTAACGTCACTACGGGGAAAAAAATATTTGCAAATAGTTAAGAACCGTTATAGTGGAGATTTGGGAATCATGCCGCTCGAGTTCGATAAGGATTCCCTGAGCTATTCTACAGTAAACCGAAAAGAAAAGAAAAAGACAAATAGCTAGGTTATGGAAAGCGTAAGGCTAATATTGATGTCATGTGCAGAGTCCTTTCTTAAAAGAATAAATAAAATTAAGTCTAACTTATGCTGAACTTTGTTTGTAATTTTTAGTATCGAATAGCTTCTTTCCACACATAGCACATATTGCTTTCTTGTAAGCGCACGCCTGACAATAGTGCGATCCAATCTGATGTACTTTTTGACGGCATATCCTATGAGCGGGAATTGTTGAACAGTAACGAATGACCAAGTAGAAATTATACTAACCTACAAGGGGCCAAACTTTTTGAAATTGGATTTTGTCTATCGCGGGCAGTAGATAAAGCTTTGTTTTCATTAATTTTTCGACTTCCTGAACCCGTTTTCCAAGGATCAGGAGTTGCAACTTTTGACAATTTTGCTTCACAACGATCACACACCATCACGAACCACTATTTGTTTATTTTTATCAGAGAATTTTTATTTCAAATTAGGAATGAGCTGCTTATCTATCGATATTTTATATAAATTCTCTGGTGGCGAGTTAACTTACGTTCCATAGTTTACTAGCAAAGACAAAGAGGATAGATATTGTGGCGATTATTCTCAAGCATGAACCATGCCGGTAATTCTATATGACCGTACGTAACTGCTAATATACGTCCAAAAATATCGGGAAAGGTATCAAACGACAGGTTTTAACCACCGTACCAATAATCCTAAAGCGGAAATTCGATATTTTATGTCTGTTAAGAGATATTTGAAATTAAAGTTGAAAATTTTCTGTTGTTGTAGCGACTACTTAACCTGCCTAGGATGTCACCCCTCATCCAACACTGTCATCAGGCTCTTCTAACGGAAGTCCAAGAAACCTCGCGGCTTCCACAGGGGTGGACCAGAAGAGTAGGCTCAGTTGAGCATGTCATTTTCATGTGGTTGTTGTAATCACAGATTAGGGTGTACCGAAAAGTGTAGAAATGTGTTCTGGGGGGAAATATTGCGGGCCGCGTTGCCGGTGTTGGACCGATTAAGGGTTATTTTTTTGAAGCGCGGCCGAAGGCCGCCTACGCAGAAAGGTGTTGTGCACATAAATACTTTGAATCAAGCCCCCTATTTGGGATCGGACCCGGGCCATTTTTTGGTTTTTTGCTAATAACTTTTCACTGAAACAAATTATTTAATTTCCGCTTTCGGATTATTGATACAGAGATCAAAACATGTCGTTTGATACCTTTCCCGATATTTTTGGACGTACATTAGCAGTTACGTACGGTCGTATAGAATTACCACCATCCCTAACTCAATAACACCCCCAACACTAGCAAAGAGAGTAGATATATAAGAGGCGTCAGTCCTCTCACGGGCTCCAAACACAGAAATTTAGAGGAATGGAATTTGGCCATTTGGAATATAAATGTATGCTGAAATATCCCCAATACGGGGGCTCGGGTTTGAACCCCGAAACCGCGCCCCCCCTGCGCACGGGCCTGAACTCAGCTGATACTCAGCTCGTAGATAGTGAGGCATACGAACTCTGATAAGATTCTTATAGCGCTTTTGAAAAATCTGCTCCCAACATTCTTTTGTGCGTATGTGTGCCTCAGGCCTGAGTATCAGATGAGTTGTCACTGACGAAGAAATGTCTAACTCCACCGCAATGTTACGAGCACTGTATGGCAACTCATATCTTCTCACAAATAAATATTTCTTCCTTATTTTTTTACGATTATTAAAGAAATTGAAAATAATTATAAAAAATTAAACTTAGTCAAAAGGCTTTTGTTTTTATTATTTTTGATTTTTTTAATAATCGTAAAAAGTCAGAATTTTTGTCTTGGAAAAAAATTTAAATAATCATTACAATTAAAAAAGCTGTCTAATCCATTGATTACGAATTATTAATCAAATTTAAAGCTGCCTGGCGACACGCAAGCATATGCTGCTTTAGCCATAGCAACGGGTGGTTGTGTGCGTAATCGGGTGATTGTCGTTTGCCCGGCCACCATGCAAGCATAAAGCATCAAGCGGCATTTGTATTGAAAATTCGTATCGTGCGGACGTAAACATGTCATCGGATGACGATTTTTTATTGCTTGTAACTGCAGTTGTTTTGGCGGAAAAAAAGAAAAGAAATAAAAATTGTGGATGAAAAGTTTGTATGCAAAACGTAAACAGTTTACGCATGAGAACCTCTTAAAAGAGTTAAAAGCATCATGCACTCGTAGGTTTCAATAAGCCGCAACGTAAAATCTTTTTCTTCCGCGAGCTTGCTCATTTCACGTTCTCACAAAACTAACACACTAATGCTTCTCAAACACGTTGGCAACGATCAAATAGACCAGCTGTCAAGCGAAAAAATCTAAAATTTTTGATTTTCATCAACGAAAGCCGACAACAAGTACGTGTGAGCACGACTACCCGTCGTTCGCGCCGATTACGCACACAACCACCCGTTGCTATGGCTACAGCAGCACATGCTTGCGTGTCGCCAGGCAGCTTAACAAGTCTGAA
This sequence comes from Merzomyia westermanni, assembly GCA_949987695.1. NCBI lineage: Eukaryota > Metazoa > Arthropoda > Insecta > Diptera > Tephritidae > Merzomyia > Merzomyia westermanni. Next base: position 191,515,439 of record OX465289.1, read on the forward strand.
TTGAGCCATGAGAGCAATCTGAGAATTTGGATGGTGTAAAACACAGCGTGATACTGTGCTTCTGCCGAAACCTTTTATAATTAAGGACCGCTTGCATGGAAGCAGGTTAACGCTAATCGGCAGTTAGTTTGACAGCTCTCCAAATGATTTACAATTATAGCCCGTTTAGCGTTAACCAGATGGGTAAAAACTATAAATAATTATCTAACGCGAAACATGGCAAAAAGAAAAAAAAACAACAAATTAAACATATATTCAGAAAATAATTGTTTTCGCATGCGAATTTTCCATATTTCAAAATTTTCCTTTGCATTTGGCACAGCAAAATGGAAAATATTGTTCCCCATAGACAATGTGTTCACCCCATTCTCCCTCTCAGTAAAATGTTTCCGATTATCACACAGCCTTTATATTAATTTTATTATATTAAATACCAATATACCTTCATCATCTTCAATCATCTTTTTAAATTTTTCAGTAGAGCGCTTTGAAAGTTAAAATTGTAAAAATGGTTCTATATAACCCACAATTTTTGATCAGAAGCCGTGATAAAAAATTTGTGTACGTAGAACACAATGCTGGTAATATCTCATTTTCTTATCTTGCGTTTGGATTTTCTCGCTTATTGCCACAGATATGAAGAGCGATTTCAGAAGTATATTATTATGGTCACCCGGTATTTTGCGACAATTTACTTTCGCAAGAGCCATTCTGTTCCTCATTTTACTACCGTTTCGTTTTACGAAGCTGACTTTGCTATATTTTGCCAAATGACTTTTAAAATCTCTCATAGTCAATATAGCCTCTAATTTCTGTTAATTTTGCTATTCCTGTATAAATTGTTGATCAATTTGTAACCGAGAAAAGACCATTTAAAATGCCTGCCTATAAAGGTAAAATATTTATACTAATTTGTCATTGATATTAAACATACATAAGATTGTAAATCTTAACCTTTATTTATTGTGTAGTTAAAGTAAAGTGGGGACGTGAACTTTTCCCGGATATTGAAGCAAACACAGATGAAGAACCGATATTGTTTAAAGCACAACTATTTGCCTTGACTGGGGTTGCACCGGAACGGCAAAAGGTAATGTGCAAAGGTGGTATTTTGAAAGATGATGAATGGAATCTGCAATTAAAAGATGTATGTGCACATATTAAGAAAAAGCTTTTGTGTTTGGTAATAAAATATTGTATTTTCATGAAAGGGTGTAACTGTGTTGCTATTAGGCTCAAAGGAACAGGTCCCAGAAGAACCCGTAACACCAGTAAAATTTATTGAAGATATGAACGAAGCAGAGATGGCAACTGCGGTAAGTGTATGATTTAAAAGTCAATGCAAATCATATGCTAAATAAAAATTGAAATTAAATAATCAAATTTAGATGGACTTACCTCCAGGACTCACGAATTTAGGAAATACTTGTTATATGAATGCAACTGTTCAATGTCTGCATGCAGTGCCCGAGCTGCGAGAGGCTCTTGATAAGTACCGAGTGGATAGTGAAGATCCGGGTTCGATGTCTACCGCCATGACGACAGCTATGAAATCTTTATTTAAACAAATGGAACGTGGAAATGTTGTGACACCAATACTTTTGTTACAAACTCTTCATCGCGCATCACCACAATTTTCTCAAGTTGGTGAGAATGGAACTTATCGTCAACAAGATGCTAACGAATGTTGGTCGGAACTACTTAAAATGATGCAGCAAAAAGTACCGGCTTCAAACGATAAAGCCATCGAAGGCAGCAGCATTAAAAAATATAAGTGAGTTGAAATTGAGCTAACTTTTTATCTGAAGAATTCCAATCACATTTTTATTCTACAGTTCGTTTATAGAGCAATACTTTGGTGGGACATTCGAAGTTAAAATGAGCTGTACCGAAACGGAGGATGAAGAACCAACTCTGGCAAAAGAGCAGTTTCTTCAACTCAGCTGTTTTATTTCAACAGAAGTGAAATATATGCATAGTGGTTTAAAATCAGTAATATAAGCAAACTCACATTCACAAGTATTTTTTAAACGTAATTTATCAATTTTAGAGAATGAAAGAACAATTGGTGAAACGATCAGAGAACTTGGGGCGTGATGCCACTTATATAAGAACAGTAAGTATATGTATAATTGTATATAATTGTAAGCATTTGAACTAAACATTAGTAGCATATCTTTTTTTGCGCTCGCATTCATCCGAGCCTGGACGTTCATCCTATGGATTTAACGTATTAGTTAGCCGAGTATGCTCGCTAGTAACACATTCAGATCCTAGCCCGAACTCCCAGAGGAAGCAAATCCTATTAAGTTCCTAGTTATTATTATTATTGTAGGAGAGTACTTTCCCTGCTTAGTCAGGTCATCCATTCATGGCAAGGGAAGTGACGGACCGAATAGGGTTTTACTGATGATGACAGTCCTTTGCAAGCTATGAATCCAAGCAGGTAAACAGATTGTTGGTGTCGTGGCTGGACACACTACATGACGGTCAAACATTCGGCATGTTAGGGATCTGCCTGGATAGGTAACAGTTTAACCTATTCCATTATTCAGATCGAAGTTGGATCAGAGTTCGGTTTGCAACATTTAAACAAAAATTTACTGTTAATCATTTCACTGTGCACTTTAAGACAAAATTTCTGCCTCGCTATCTAGATTATGTTGCGATGTCATTAGTTAAGTATAAACTACTTGTAATACATATAATTCAAATAAGTTTTTTTCCTTTTTTTGCAATTTATTTTCCAGTCTCTTATAAGTCGGCTTCCAGCGTATTTAACAATACAATTTGTACGTTTCCAATACAAAGGTAAAGAAGGCATTAATGCTAAAGTTTTAAAAGATATAAAATTTCCCATGGAATTCGATGCATTTGAGTTATGTACACCTGAGCTACAGAATAAACTGTGCCCAATGAGAGCTAAGTTCAAGGAAGTAGAAGATAAGCATTTGGAAAGTGACATTAAGGCAATTGCAGGAAATAAAGCAGCTGTAGATGAGAAGGATAAACAAATTGAAACTGAGGATTATTGGTTTGCGGATGATCCAGGCAGTAATAATTCCGGCTACTATACGCTTCAAGCTGTATTAACACACAAAGGACGTTCAAGTTCTTCAGGACATTATGTAGCTTGGGTAAAACATTCTGGAGATATTTGGTTCAAATTTGATGATGATGTAGTAACATCAGTAACTGCTGAGGATATACTGCGTTTGTCGGGTGGTGGAGATTGGCACTGTGCTTATGTACTTTTATATGGTCCAAAATTGCTAAAGAAACAATAGAATTACGTAAATAAATAAAAATACAAATATGAGACTTCTAATTTCGCATATGCATTTATATATATGTATACTTAAATAGAAGCAACGTTATTTAATTACAATTTGAATATAATTATATAACCCATTGTTGTTTTAATAGTTTTGCCTCTTTCTAACATGTTTGTAGCGTGATTTACTCAAACCCGCTAAAGGAAACTACTACCATCCCTTAACCATCTGTTCATCTGCTCAACTACCCCTACTCTTCTAACACCAATTTCACTCTGGTCCACCCCTGTTGAAGCCACGAGGTTTCTTGGACTTCCGTTAGAAGAGCCTGATGACAATGTTGGATGAGGGGTGACATCCTAGGCAGGTTAAGTAGTCGCTACAACAACAACAACTACCATCCACAATAGGCACAAACTTGCATGTCCACACATTTTGAAAAGTACAGAAAAAGGCAAACTAAACAAACACGAGCAGAGTAAGAGGCTCTATTTAACACTATATGGTGTGGTAACGACAAAAACACTCCCCGAAGGTTTTGGGGAGTGTTGTCGAATTAACACTATATCATATGGCTCGCTTACTTGACTAGCTTTAAGATAGGTTAGTGCTATGAAAGGAAATTTGTGGTTTCTTGTTCGCTGGCTTGTAACTTTTCCTGGCGTGACACCTAAAAGCGGTCACCAGCGGTTTACTGATTCTCTAGATACTTCAACTGTAAACCAGCTTCATCTTGCCATCAGTGTTGATTGTAATGACACCACCATTTCCTCCTACCATTCTTCAATACAGAAATATGTTAGAAGAATTCCACTCAAGTTAACTTTCGTAAATTTTTCTGGCGCTCTAGAACGGGTTAATTTTTTTTCATTCTGATTGTGAATTAAAACCCTTTAAAAAGAAGAAGCAGAAGGCTGAATCACATTTGTTCATTTTACTGCAGGAATTTAGGTCGCTTCAAACTTATTAGAAGAAATCAATTAAAAAATGTCGGAAGATAAAAAATTGGATTTGTCTGGAGATGGTGGTGTCGTGAAAGAGATATTAGAAGAAGGACAAGGTGATGAGCGACCATTAAGCGGGTGCAGTGTTTCCCTTCACTACACAGGAAAATTGGTGGATGGCACAGTTTTTGACTCTAGTGTGGGACGTGCTCCGTTCGAATTTTATTTGGGAAAAGGTAAACTTCTAGAATTTATTTAATATGTTCAAACGCCGCTTATATGTATGTATTTATCAAATCAAAGGTCATGTTATCAAAGCATTCGATATGGGTGTATCTTCAATGAAATTAAATGAAAAATGTATATTGACATGTGCTCCGCAATATGCTTATGGTGAGGCTGGAAGTCCTCCTAGTATACCGCCAAATTCTACACTGATCTTCGAGGTATGTTTAAACTTTCAGTTGTTCATATTGTACTGTATTTAATTTCATTTTAAATATTTTCTTGTAGTTGGAATTACTTGGTTGGAAAGGTGAAGATCTAAGCCCAAATAAAGATGGTAGCATTGAAAGATTTATCATAGATGTCAGTGATAAGAAGCGGTCACCCGGTGAAGGCGCTCTGGTCAAAGGTATGTGAGTGCATATGTTCATCAGCTCACATGTTAAAAAGTTTTTGTTTGTAACAATTTGCTAGTGATATTAGCATGAGTCAAATGTTTCGACTCTGTTGGAGTAGTTTTAAAAAAAATATCGAGAGATACTGTATATTTCATGCTACAGAAAACACGCAATACTGACCAATAACTCCATATCTATTTGTTTAGTTCATCTAACGGGAACGTATAACGGAACAACCTTTGAAGAGCGAGACATTGAGTTTGATTACGGAGAAGGATGTGATTGTGGTATTGTAGAAGGCGTTGAAATAGCATTGGAAAAAATGACTGTTGGTGAAGTATCAAGGTAAACATGATATTTTGAACACCATGTCTTTCCCTTTCCTCCCCTGCCAAAACCGAACCGTTTTGCTTTTATTGTGACAAAACAACTTGCCGAATGTCCAGGGGATTGTTGCCGATGTGACAGTGCCTTGCCGGGCAGACACGTCGGAGTTATTCCGGTGGGTTGAACGTGCTTTGGTAAACTCTCAGAAAGACTTTTCACCATAGATTGCTGTTATATGCTTGTTTTACGAGGCGCCCTATCTGTTCATTGTCGACATGCTCGTCATAGCGGGCAACCCAGCCCAACAAACCCTTGTTTTTTTTTTTTTTTTGTTATGATGGGGGACTTATAGGTCTTTGTCTGTAGAGACAACTTCTCAATTGATTACTCAATACTTTGGACTTGTTAGCGAGAGGGATATACCGTTTTATTTCTTTGCTGGCATTATTTTTTCAATTGGTGGTGGCCTGGAATACCATACCTTCGCCAAGTAGTTAGTAATAGGTAACTAAGACATACCCCGTAAGCAGGATAACAAAACGTAGTTGGTGCACCGGTACACAGATGCGGCCGCTAGGACTGTCCTATGGGCCAGAAAGGAACTACACGGCACACCGTGAGGGGTCTTTACATCTTTAATGACACGTAGGACGGAAAATACAACAGAGATTATCGAGATTAGGGCAGTAGGATACACAAGATAGGTGATGATTTCACCTCTTACAGCTTTCCTGTTTTCTAACCGACGGTCATATAACAGGTATATTTGCACATAGGTAAGAAGGAGGTATTTTCCATGTTTGGCATTGAATAATCACTTAATCAGCATAGATTCACGAAGTGAAATAAAACGTTAGAAATGCAGGCCTGACAAGATTTCTCCTTATGACACCGGAATACTATTTACACAGCTGGGCAAAAATGCTCATAGTGCCATTCCTCCAGTGCTTGACAGGCCATTCCTACTAAATTGTTGTAAATTAAATATAATCCTTAACATATTGTTCTAAACAGATTGAAAATTCAAGGAAAATATGCTTTCGGAAGCAAAGGGAAAGAAGAGTTCAAAATTCCACCTAATGCTACCGTTGAATATATTGTTAAACTGATTGATTGCGAAAAGGTATGTATGTAAATTTTTTATGTATGTAGCATGACCCGAAATGTAAAAAAATTATATTTTCATTTATGAAATTGTATGTTTAACGTTTAGGGTATAGAAGAATGGAAATTAACAGATGATGAAAGACTTAAACAAGCCGAATTGTATAAAACTAAAGGAACAAAATATTTCTCAAAACAAAATTTCGTTTTGGCTATAAAAATGTATAAAAAGTGCACGGATATTATATCCGAAACCGGTAAGTTTAATTTTGGACTGATTTTTCAACAAGTAATACGGGTTTTCTTCAAACTAACTTACAGATAATGATGCAGCCAAAAAGCTTAAGATAGCATCAAACAGTAACATAGCTTTATGCTATCAGAAAACAAATGATTACTTTGAAGGAAAGCAAGCTGTAAGTAGTACTTAGCACTTTTTGTGTAATATTACTGTCTGACCTACCGCACCGAAGGTCCCATGTGCAAGTGCCGGGACAAGTAACATCAAACTTTTTGGGAGAAGTTTTTTCAGGGCGTGGACGTCCCTTTGCATTTCGGAAAAAATAAAGCTGGCTTCTCAGGACCCTTCAATTTGTAGGGAAAGTTAGAAGTAGCACACTGCAAATTGGAGGAGAAGCTCGATCTTAGGCTGTCTCTTCTTTAGCATAGTTTCATATTTTTATACCCAGCTGTACTAGTACACAGGGTATTACAGTTTGGTTCATAAACCGGTGGTTTGTAAGGGTACAAAATAATGGAGATACATAGATATAGAGTTATACAGAACTTAGAATGAATTCGAGTAAAAATTGAGATATATGAATGAAATTTGGCACACTGCCAAGAAATCCAAATATCAAAAAACTTATAAAAGGAGGTAATTCAATAATAACTAAATTTATCATTCTATTGACGATTTTACCAAATTTTTGAAAAAGAGGCGTGGCACCGCCCATGTATGAGTAAACAAATTTCCAAACTTCGACTTCATTTGCATATGCATTTTTTTTTGTATTTATTTGAATAATATCCTAGCACAACAATTTTAGGAAAATTATTTTATAGCACCAATCAAGAATGGCATAGTATAAATATATAAAATGATAGAATAAAAATTTTGTTTAAAAATAACTTAATCTAAAACAGAAAATTTGGTAAAAGAAATTACAGAATCGATCTTTAGAAGAAAATATGTATAAAGGAAAGAAAAAGTATAAAATTATTAGTGAGAGTAAGTTACGAGTCGTTATAGAAACAAATTAAATTTTCTTTGAAATGCAGTGCATTGCTTATCAGTCTCAATCTGGATGGCAGAGAGTTCCAAAGACGTATCGAAGTAATAAAAAATTGACGTTCAGATGTTAACATACGATATTTGATGTGTGTGAGAAGCACAGACCTTGATGATTGAAGAAAAGTGAGCCTTTGATATAAGCAATGAGGTTCCTTCGTGTATATTATTTTATGAAGCGTACACAGTGTTTTCACTTTCAAAAGATTATCAAGGGAAATATCTAGCAACTTTTCAGCATAGTGAGAGACGTGGTCAAGTCTTTGTAGCCCATATACATATCTGGCATTGTTATAAACAAAATTTAACTTCTTTTTGCTTACATAGTCCAATTTGAATAAACCTCACAACCATAGAGGAGCGTAGGTATTAAGTACGCTTTAGCTAAAAGTAGTCTTATATGTAATGGAGCGTGATATTGTGTAAGCCATAGTGTACGAATACATTCCATACACTTTTCCTGTCAATATTTTGTTAAAAATTACACCTAGATTTTTTGCCGTGCTAACGTACTCAATAAGAGATTTTTCGAAAATTACATTGTCTAAGCCGTTAGTGGCGAGCGACTTTCTATGAATAACAATACATTTTGACTTTTTGGAGTTTAGACATAAGCCGTTCATAGAAGCCCACTCACCGATTTTGTTCAAATCATAATTTAAATTATTTATACACAAGCTGGTACGATCACAAGGACAATATGTATACAGTTGGACATCATCGGCAAATATATGAACGTTACAATACTTAAGGACACATCGGGAAAGTCGTTTATATACAGAACAAATAACAGGGGACCTAGGATTGAACCTTGTGGCACACCTCTTAAAACACTTAGGAAGTCAAACATTCTGCTACCTACACTTACTGCCTGAGTTCTGTCGCCTAGATATGATCTAATAAGGGCGGTTGCATGACTGGAAATGTCTTCTATCTTCTCTTTGTCCTGAATCCCGACTGACGGTCAGTTAGAAGCTTGTTTGAGTGCACGTACGAAGTGATTTGCCGATGTAAAATTCGTTTAACGACCTTAGATAAAGAAGGCAGTATGGCTATTGGCCTGTACTCATTATTCTGCTTACGAATTCGAATAATTTTGGCAACTTTCCAGCATTTTGGAAAGACACAGGTCGTCAAAATAGAGTTCACCAAGTAGGCTATGTGGGGAAGAATTTTGGGAGGGATTATTTTCAGAAATTTGGCAGATATACCATCAAACCACATAGCGTCAGACTTGACAAAAAGAATGGCTTCCACAACGTCACAGTCGTCGACACAGACAAACTCAAAAGGACTAGCATCAACACTAACCCGAACACATTAATTATCAACACATTTGTTATTCGTTGAAATTGGCAATGTTACAAAGTTTTTATTAATATCATTAATATCTACATCAGGGGAGACAGATATATCACCTTTGGATTTACCGATTTCCTTAATCGTATTCCATTTTTCCCTGGAATTCAAGGCAGAACTAACTTATCTTTATAGTAGTTCTCCTTAGCCGACCGTATTGCTTTGTTGACAGCGAGCCTCGCAGCTTTGAAGGAACTATGAGATTATGTTAGAATGACGAAACTTGGTAGGAGGCAAACTATTGGTATGATACATACACCCATAGAAAATAAGAGAAATCGCTTTGCCACCACGCCTACTTTTTTATAAAAATTATCTGAAAAGCAAGTAAAAACACTGAACTGGCCATATCTCATTGACTGATACAGGTAGAAGGATATAATTTGGCAGTTCCATAAATTTTCTTATTATACGATTTTTGCAAAATTTAGGAAAGTTGGCACCCGCCGATGGAAGCAGAGGAAGACCACCACACCGATGCAAGGACCAAGTTGAGACCGATTTGCGATCCTGCGGTGTCTATTGGCGCATTATATATATATATATGTATATATATATATATATAACAGCCGAAATCTGTTTCGAACGATATAGACAAAGGTTTTGGTATTCTGTTGGTTTTGTAAAGTCATAACTTACACTTGGAGCTTTCCTTTTTGCTTTGTATGCTACTAACAGACCCGGCAGACGTTGTCTTGCCCTAAAATTAACTTGCCTACATTTGAAAATTTCTACTCTATTTCCTCCCCATCTGGCTTTTCCACTTCATGTATCCCTATATCTTCCTCTTTTTTCTTCTTTTATCTTCTTACCACTTTTAGACAGCTGAGTATTTAATGTTCAGTTCCACCCGTACTTAAACTTCCCTTTATGTTAATTATTTAAATTTTTTCGTAGTGCAATGAAGCTCTCAAATTAGATCCTCAAAATATTAAAGCGCTTTACCGCCGTGGGCAATGTAATTTAGCTATCAATGAATTTAATGAAGCTCTTGATGATTTCGAAAAGGTATTTAAGATATAGTACGTTCTATATAAAAATATGTCTACATAAATGTTATATCTTTCATTTTTGCAAAGGTTATCGAACTGGAACCTATTAACAAGGCTGCTGTTAATCAAATACAGATTTGCAAACACCGCATTAAGGAAGCCAACGAAAAAGAAAAGAAGATTTATGCGAATATGTTTAAAAAGTTATCTGCCGCCGACAAAGAGGTATATCACAGCTACATTTCATATTATTACAAATACATCATTCATTCATTTATACAGCCAACACCAAGCACCGAGCCTGATGTATTGACCAAGTGTGGGGAATGGACAGATGAAGATGCAAAACGTGAAGTGGATTTGGCATTCGAACGTGATAATAATATTGTTATGATTTAAATGAATTATAGTTTATTTAAAATAATCTTATTTCAGTTTAATGAAATAAAAAAGTACATGCTATGATAAAACAATATATAAATATGAGGTTTTTCATTCCTTGACAAATCTTTTCGGAAAGTAGCTTGGAATGTAGCTTTTGAGAGATATGAAGTGCATGTTATTTTACGTTCTCTCAGATTGCTATTATTTGGTAATTCTTTACTACAGCCACCGACTGCTAATATTTATAAAATAAAATGTCGATATGGGTATCAAGAGGCGCGTATCGGTCCCAGTATGAGAATTCGCCTCCGACAAACAAATTTTTATTATTTTGGAACATATTTGGGTAATTCTATATGTCCGCACGTAACTGTTAGAACACGTCCAAAATTATCGGAAAAGATATCAAAAGCCGCGGGTTGACCTTAGTATCAATAATCCGAATAAATGTTTTGTTTCAATGACAAGTTATTGGCAAAAAACCGAAAATTGGCCCTGGTCAGATCACGGATGGGGGCGTGATCCATGGTATCTATGCACAGAACACCCTTCTGTATGGGCGGCCTTTGGCAGCGCTTCAACCAAATAACCCTTAGCCATTCCAACACCGGCTACCAGGGCCGTCCTAACCACAGGGCTAAATGGGCTATAGCCCCAGGGCGCAAGCTTTTTGGGGCGGCAATTTTTTATTGCGCAATAGTAAAAATTTATTTTTCGGTAACCCCGCTTAACCCCGTTTAACCGTGATGGCAAAAGATCAGTCTATTGTTTTTTGTTTGCAGTGTTTTCAAATTGTTTGCTTCAATTACCGTGATGACCTCTATTATCCGTGCAAACTTATACAATTTTTTTGCCGCATCAACATCAATATGGGAAATTTTAAAAAATATGCTAACAGCAAAAAAAAAGGTTCCAAAAAATTAAGCGACACTCGTTGGTCAGCAAGAGCTGATTCAGTGAAAGCAGTGGTTTCGGGCTATGAAAATTTTAAAAATGCTTTAACTAAACTTTACGAAAATAATTTTCAAAAGCCTGCAACAAAAGTTGAAGCCCAGGGGTTGTTAAATGAATTCAACTCATTGGAAACTGCTATTATGATAGCATTTTGGAGTGAAATACTAGAAACCATCGATAAAACTAATATATCGCTTCAAAAAGTTGATATTACAATTGAATGCATTGTTTCATTATATGCTTCTTTAGAAAAATTTGTACAATCGAAAAGAAATATAGATTCGTTTAACCTTTAGAAATCAGAAGGTATAAAATTATCTGGCTGTGATGAATACAAACGGATACGGAAAAGAAAAAGACAGTTCGACGAAAATACGTCGGAAGAAGTGCAACTTGATGCAAATGACGAATTCCGCATAAACACTTATTATGTTATTATTGATAAAATTCCAAACGAAGTACAAAAGAGAAAGGGCGCATATGTTAACATTTATTCAACATTTGGGTTCCTGGTTAATTTAAAAAATATAAATGAAGACATAATTAGAAATAATGCTGCAAAGTTGTGCGAAATATATCAGAATGATTTAGAAAACAACTTTATTGAAGAATGCCTACATTTTAAACATGTGAATTTATTGGAAAATACCGAAAATATATCTATCGCAGAACTAAGTTTAAAGACAATAATCGAGTTAAGAATTGAATCTACATTTCCAAACGTAACCACAGCACTGCGCATATTTTTAAGTATCGCCACAACTAACTGCAGTGGCGAAAGATAATTTTCAGCACTTAAAAGAATAAAAAATTACTTGATAATTTAAATACTAGTGATATTATTGATCAGTATGCCAAAGAAAAAGTTAGGAAAATAAATATATAAGTTACATTTGTTTAGATTAAGGTATGTTTTTGTTCTGAAATAGTTTTTTATTTAATTAAATTTTATTTTTGTTTATTATAAAAGTAATAAATAGTTTTTTTCTAGTTCTGACACTTTTGTTTTGTATAACTTTTCCGACTCCCATATGCCTTTCTGTGCATTTTCTTAGGAAGAAGGGCGCATTATTTTTAGTAGCCCATGGGCGGCGAATTCCTTAAGACGGCCCTGCCGGCTACGCGATCCCCAGTATTTCTGCAAAAAAATTCACTTCTGTACATTTCGAAACAACCAATATTTGGGATTATAATAACCACATGAAAATGACAGAAAATTTTCAACTTTGATTGCAAATATCTCTTGACAGAAATATATATTCTGATTTGCGATTTCGGAATATTGTTACGGAGGTTAAATTACATTTCCCGATATTTTTCGACGTGTTTTAGCAGTTACGTGATGTCATATAGAATTACCAATATTTGCAATAAACCGAAAAACTACCGTAGGCCGGTCCTAAAACGGGGGCATGGTCTATAGTTTTTATGTGCAGAACTTTTCTGATCTGAAACAATTTAAACAAATAACCCTAAGTCGGTCCAACAACGGCTACGCGATCACCAGTATTTTTTGACAGAACGCACTTGTGCACTTTTCGGTACACTCTGTATCTGTGTCTACAACAACCACATGGAAATGAGAAACAATTTTAACTGTGCAAACTACTAATTCATAATCGAAATTAAGTAGGTACTGAAAGTAAGTTGTGGCTTTTTGACACAATTTCAAACGATCTATCTGTCCCTAAACCCCAAATTTTCTGCGGATCAAGAGTATGACTCCTGAGACCGATACGCCTTTTCTGATACCTCTTCCGGCATTTTTGGACGTGTCTTACCAATCGGTGGCGGTCGTAAACAATCAACCAAAATTTCGATATAGTACTTCAGGACCAAATCATTAAAATTATTGAGCAAACCTTCGGGAATAGTTTTTGTTATAAAAACTGGTGAATAACAAGTAAACATAGCTGTGAGTAAGTAGTTTGCGAAGAGATGCATACCGAGCTATACTTTTCATTTTTCAAATGTGAAAGAAGTTACATTGTCATCGTATACACTGTTACTGCTATCACTTTAAATGTTTCTTCGATTTCGTGTGACTATCGAAACATTTCGATTAAACCTATTCTCATCGCCATTGACTACAATGTCTCGTGCAAGTCGTCACTTGAGGTAAATAAACAATAATAATAAAACAAAATATATGTTTAATATTTAGTCATGTACAGTGAAGAACAGCTTCTAGAGGCAATACAAAAGAAAAGGGAGTGCAACGCAAAAGCGCATACCATCGTAGAATCATTTTTAGAAAGGAACATCGAAAAAGAATATTTTTTAGCGATGGTAAGTATTTACGGATACCATATAGCTATGAAGGGTCGTCGCACAAGCATTCTGACAGTGGGGTTTGTGTGCGTTTTATATTGTGGTTCGCCTTGCTGTAGTATGTACGTTGTCTTAAGTATAACGAACATAAAATCCAAGGTATTTATGTGCAGAGAACGTTTCTGCGTAGGCGGCCTTTGGCCGCGCTTAAAAAAAATAACCCTTAGCCGGTCCAAAACCGGCTACGCGGTCCACAGTATTTTTGCGCAGAACACACTTTTCGGTACACCCTAATCTGTGATTACAACAACCACATGAAAATAACAGAAAATTTTCAACTTTGATGGCAAATAACTCTTCACTGAAACAAAAACTCGAAAATCCGCTTCCGGATTATTGTTACCGAGGCCAAAACGCGTCTTTTGATACCTTTCCCGATAACTTCGGACGTGTTTTAGCAGTTGTCTCCTAAAGGAAACAATTACCAAAGTAAATATAAAGAAATAAACTACAGAGGTATTAATAATTAACTGAAATAGTTTTAATAAAAAGGTGATATTTTGCTTTTTAATGGAACTCTATTGCACTATGTTTCCACCAAAAACCGTGTTTGCTGTCACTAGGGTGTTTAAAAGTAAAATTGCCAAATTTCAGAAGCTAAACCCATTTCAATCTCCTCTTTCATAATGTCAATTTTTCTGCCAGCTATCTTTTTGATCTCTTTAGCAAAATATTCAGAAGAAAATGGTGCTTTGTTTCAGAGTCGTCCCAAAAATGTAGGTGTCGCTATTATATGAAGACATCTGAAAGTATCATCCCATAATTTGGGCGTTTATATTATTATTCATTTCACTTATAGTTAAGAGATATCAACCAAAGCCATTATGACGATATTGTAGAGGAGCGACATATCCTCCTGCTCTGTGGATATCCCTTGTGTGCAACTCAATTGGAAAGGTATGTGTGATAATCGTAATTACTAATATCATAACTAATTTAATGATTTATTTCAGCGTACCATCGAAAAAATATGCCATATCAACAACTAATAATAAGGTTTTTGATATAACGGATCGTAAAAAATTTTGTAGTGCGCATTGTTTTAAAGCTTCGGGGTTTATAAAATCACAAATATTAGTAAGTCCCCTTTGGCTAAGGCAATACGAGACGATTCCTCAGTTCAAATTGTTGGATGAAAATGGCGGTTAACTTCATTCTAAGGGCTGTTAATAAGGGATTTATAATTTAATTTATTTATAATAAACGGGTGAAATAAAGAATAAGAGCAGTACAAATGTATTCTGAAAGTTACTAATATAGAAACAGTATCGATTTCATGACTTACAGCATCTTTCCCTTTGGCGAACGACATGCTTAACCAATAACTGCGGTGACGATATCATGGCGCATAGTCATAGTTAACTAAGTAAAGTCGAGTTTTTCACTTTTTCAGTTTCACCATCTAAATTAAGTCACAACTTAGTCAGCCTGCCAGCTGACTTATTCTCGACTAATAGTCCAATTACCCACCGACGCACGTACGTAGTACGTGTCAGCTGACACGACCTGTCTTATGAGAGTGCCATGTAAACGAACACTCACCGACGTTCAATTTTTCCGTATACGTAGTACGTAGCGTAGAAATCAAAGAAATTTTGATTTTTTCCGTAAGAACGTGTCAGCTGATTGCTCTCTTATATGCAGTGTTGCCTATTCATACGTGTGTATGCTGGTTATGGATCGTTTGCAGTTGCTTTATAAAAATACCTCGAAATACCTTTTAAGTTTTCGTAATAATGTTGAAATTACGATATTAAGTTGTTGCTTTTAAATAAATTGACTGGCTATAATTATTTAATATTAATTTCGGACACTCACAAAATGAAAAATAATTGTTTAAAAAGTACACGTTTGCGTTAGCATGCATGAAAACTGATCAATGGCAACATTGTATTGAATGTAAACAACAGAAATGGCTGATTTCTCCGTTGGCGCCACGGGCATAAGATTCCCTCAAACGTACGTACGTACGGGATACGTAAACGTACGTTACACACGTCGGTGGGTAATTGGACTATAAGTCAGTGTTGGTGTCGTTCAAAACCTAAATGTCAGTAATGCCCCTAATTTGTTTTGTACAAGTTCCCAGCCGGAAAATTCGTCAAGCATGACTTTAACGGCGTATGCGTAGATGCATGTGAACGCTTGTTATCTAGCATGCAACCATTACGAAACTATCGTTTTTAATTAAGCGCTGGGTTTCACCAACTAAGGGCCGCTTTCATAAAAGCCCTAAGCGACTTAAATAATTTTGAACACAACAACCCGATCAGCTGTTTTATGCATAGTAGTATTTTTTCATACCAGACAACTCTGCGCATCCCAATACCCCAGTTCGAAATGGGCATGTATGGCCATACACGAAGGAATGTATTGATCTTACACCCATTTCTCTTTAGTTCGAAGTTACTAAATTCAGCGCGTCTCTGGGTACCAATATCGACACTTTTAGTGCAGTTTTTACAGTTGACGTTGGATGTAAAGTATTACCCACTAAACGAACAGAGCTTCTATACGGATCCGAAATTGATCCAGATAAATATCAGGATCACAACGTTGTTGTTACATTTACGTGCAAAATTTCTATCTGGATCTGTAGGTCGATTCTGTAACTATTTTAACGCCAGGTGTTAGCGTTAATTTCGCTTAACACCATTTTTAACGCTATTCCGTATTCACTAACTTTTAACCACACGAAAAGTGTGTGGTTAGCTGTCGCGAATTATTTTCGAGGTGTTAACAATAGCGTTAATATATTTGCAAGTGTTTTAGCATTTTGAAAAAGTAAAAAAATTAGTTTTGAGTTTTTTGCATGTAATTTAGTGCAAAATACGGCGAAAAGAGAAGTATTTCCCTATTTTATCACCATCAAGAGTCAGCTGTTTAGCGGCGTTAAAGGAGAGTTACAGAATCGCACTTTCGTTAAGAACAAACGCCAAAATTTGGCGATAAGCTTAACGATCGGCGAGTGGTTAGAAGTTACAGAATCGGGCTACTGGATGACTCCTATTTGGAACGCGGCTAATGTATTCAGACTCGATACAGAGCAATCTGTCGATAAAAAAAAACCCCATGGAAGTATCGGAAATCGAATAAATTGTCATATTTGTTTTGCAAGCTCATTGCTGAAAGCATATTTGTATTTTCTTATTGGGTTTAAAGTTATTAAAAACTATGGAATTGCAAGAGTCCCCTGAAGTAGATGATGTGCAAGAAAAACTTAAACTTAGGAGAGATCAACGAAGAAGAAAAATATTGGAAAATGCAAAAAGTCGTTTAGAGAAGTTAAACATGAGGCAGAGTGGTGATGGCGACACCGAGTTGGTGAACAAACGTGCCAGTAAATAAATATATATGTCCTTTTAATTTGAGCACAATACGTAGTTAACATATTAAACTTAAAGGCTTTCCAATGGAGCAAGACTGTGAATATTCCGATCCAGAAGTTGAACCAAATATTCCTGAACATTTTCATATACAAACGCAAACATTTCATGAACAACGACATTTTCAACAATTTGAAGATACATTGAAAAGCTTTGAAAACACTAGAAATCAGGATCAAACTCAGGAAAAGGAGAAATTATATTTAAAATATAAATTGCATGTTATATTAGCAGTGACTATCGCATATATGGCAAACTTGATTTTAAAGGAAAATGAAGGACAAACATTTTATGTAATCATACCATTTGCTCTGGTATTGGTATCAGATTTAACATTTTTCTATCAGCAAAAACAACGAAATCCTATGATCAACATGTTGGTACTTTTCGGTATTAGACCTCAACAAGTTGTTATTGCATTAAATGTAGTTACGAAAATACAAATTGTCATAGCAGATTTGTCCATTTTCATTTTCTATTTTTGTATAGCTACATTTTTTGGCAATCAATTTGTCCAATTAGCCGAAATAAAATAAATTAATACGTAAATTATGAGAATTTAAGTAAACGTTTGTTTGGATGGGTGGGCGGCTGTCTTGGTGTGGATGTAGTGTTGCTGGCCTACCACACCGAATGTCTCAGGTTCAAGTGGCTGGACAAGTAACATCAAAATGTTTGGAAAACGACCCTCCAAGTGTATTTCTGTTATGAAAAAGGTTCTCAGCAAAACTTCTTCCGTTCGGAGTCTGCATAAAATATGTAGGCCCCCTGCCAATTTGTAGAAAAATTAGAAGCAGAGCACCACAAATTAGTGGAGAATGGTGACTAAAGCGCGACATCAGAGGGTTACTCGGTATCGCCATGCGAAAGCAAATGCTATTCCAAAGCTGTCAAATTACATACAGTGGCGGACATAAGTATTGGCACAGACGTTTTCTGCGATTTTTACAAATTTTGGCCTTAATAAAATTATTTTAACAAAGACTATAGAAAAGCATGTATCAATGTCTAATACAAGAACTATAAATTTTGTATTAAAAATGTGCGAAAATGTCAAGAAATTTATCAAAATTTTAAATTTTTTTCACAGAATTTTTTGAATTTTTTTGAGTATGCTGTTTTGTAGGCAATTAAATTTTAGTACAATAATTGTTACAATGTCAATCTTAAGTTCGTGACACATTTTGCTGATTTTTTCGCAATTTTTTTTTCCGACGAGCTCAAGTGTTTTCTTTCATATAAAAAATGGGTTAGTAAACTTGAATGGAGGAAGTCTCAAGAAAAAAAATTACCAAAAACCAGCAAAATGTGTCACGAACTTAAGATTAACACCTTATTATACTAAACTTTAATTGCCTACAAAACTGCATACTCAAAAAAATTCTAAAAATTCTGTGAAAAAATTTTAAATTTTGATAGATTTCTTGGAATTTTCGCGAATTTTGCGTACATTTTTAACACAAAATTTATAGTTCTTGTATTAGACATTAATACATGCTTTTCTATAGTCTTTGTTAAAATAATTTTATTAAGGTCAAAATTTGTGAAAATCGCAGAAAACGTGTGTGCCAATACTTATGTCCGGCACTGTATATATTTTTTTTTCAAATGCGAAAGAAATTTCATTCGCATTTGCTTCGTAGATGTTTCAAATTTCCCGATGTATATTTTGGCTTTTGCTCATGAATTGCTTGAATGTAAGAGGGCGTCAACTGCTTATATCAGCCATCGATTTGAAGTTCACTACCCTATGCGGTATCTGTGCCAGTAGTTAATGAGATAATTATAGTCATGGTCTCTATACAAGTCTTGTCTGTAATATTTTTTCATGTGCTTAACTATTTCTGAGTTACATCGCTTAAAGCTAGAACTGTCAACCAAACTGCATCATCCCAGAAAAAACAGTATCACTTTTTCACGCATGTGTAGGCTGAGTAATTCACCAGAATTCAGAAACTGTACCTCGAGTAGTGACGTGCAACTCTCGAGCTTTTCTTTTACTGAGCTTACAGAAGGGTGCTAGTAATGGATTCATTCCACCAATGGACACCCCCGAAAAACATTACCTTAGTTCAGTAAAAATATTTACATTATTTTTACTTAATATTTATATTATTTTAACTCAAACTGTCAGTTTTATCGAATATACACATAAGCGGATCCACGGGGGATTTTCGTGCCCCCCTCTTCGTGATCACAGCCACTTTTCCATACGCATTTATTTTTAGAGCTTGACAAGTATAATTCAATTCAAGATTTAAAAAAAGTTGTGTGATTGGAACGTAAAATTATATGGATTATTTTATTTCAAGTTTACAAAATGTATGTATGAATTTAAAACAATTTAAATTTTGTTCCAAAATCCATTCATCCCATGCCTAATCGTTTGTAAATTTTCGAGGCTTTTGGAAAAATGCTTTCAGGATTTCGTCTTCAAGTCAATCCGGTAAAGGATATTCAAAGATGCTAGGCCATTGAGACGCTCTTGTCCCATCGTATTTCTCAAATAATTCTTGATTCTACTCAAAGTTGAAAATGAACGTTCTGGAGTTGTTACAGTTTCCGTACGCAAAAAACGCTACTAGTATTGTTTCTATACCTTAGGTTTCTATACACTTTCGATTACGAGAAACATTTCCTAGTTTTGTCGTTTCAGGTTTCGTTTCCGTTCCCAGAGTTTCGGGATAGCTTAGGGTTCCGACAGTTTTGTTACGTAGAGTTTCGTTACATTTCTGTTACTCATTGGGAAGGGTTCCAGTCACTCGGTTTCTATATTTATGTGTTTCTGGGGACAATAACAGCAGAAACGAAGTTTCGTTTCTATACAAGGTTTTGTTATAAGTCTCTGCCAGCAACTGATAATTTACGTTTGTTTATGAGTTTTGCTTATTAAATTCGTTACAAGATGTGACGGTATAGGATGTACGTAATACACATTCGGTAATTTTTTTAAACGATTTACGTATATGATACCTTGAATTTGACATTGCCAATACCAGCAAATATTTTTTTTGAAAAACAAGCAAAAAGGGCCAACCTGGCCGTATTTAAAAAAATAAGACCTTTTAAGGAACTGTGGATAAAAGTGTCTTCGAAATTAAAAAAAAAATGTTGCGCCCCCTTTCCAAAATCCTGGATCCGCCACTGAATATACATATATACATACATATGTACACAGAAAATAAAAGTTACTGGCGCATTTAGATAAAAAGAAATAGAATGCATTGTTTGATTCGGTAACATTAATTTCACTTAACTATGTTATAATAAATTGAATCACTCAAAGAAAACCTTCCTGGATTTTTGGTCTACGAACATGGAAATTACCCTGCCAAAACTAATGCTGCGAGCAAAGTTGGACTCCAACGTCAATGTTCCAATACTTGTCAAGCGAATTTGGCCCATAGTGGTAGTATATTTCCAATACTGCTTAGCCATTGTCGGGCCTGCTACGGATCCGGGCCCCGGTGCAGTTGCCCTGGCTACCCCCCCTCTCGACGGACCTGCCAATGGACTGCTCATATTCATAACATTATCCAAACCTATAACAAGCAGATACAGTACATCACGGTTGACGTCTACGTCATACGTCAAAGTTTAGAGCAAAATCACACAAACACTCGCAGCCTACTCTTTCAAAAAAATAAAAAATTTAGTACAATGATAACTAAAACCAAGTAAAAAATTTCCTACCCGAAGTAGAAATCATGCCCGTTCTGCTAACGGGAATCCTTAACCGCTGTGCTAGTGCCTCATAATCGCGCCGTCTGCAAAATAAGTTACCTTGACGTAATTTTTTCTGTCTGAACAAGAGTGTACCCAATTGTAAAGACTGCACTTTTATTGGTATATTATTTCCAATGTTCCTGTAGGGCTGTTAATATGAACATCGAAATATAAACAGGGTGTCTAAAAATTCATGGAATGTCTTCAAAAGTTGTGATGGTCTATCCAACAAACAAACAAAAAATTTACTAATTAGGTTGCGCAAGAGAAATTAAAATCCGTTTTTTTTTTTTTCTTACAAAAGATGTTCCAAACAGTAATTAATTCCCATCCAGCATCTGATTTTCTATTTTGTCAGCTTTAATAAGCTATCCGTTCAACATGCACATCTCTGTCAGATAGTTCTTCAGCAAGTTCTTAACACAGTTCTCAATACTCGTCTGGTGTAAATTTTTTGCACCACGACTATTTAAATGTAGGTGAACAGGACGGTTTTTAAAGTTTGTCTTAGTTTTTAAGAATAGTGATTTTGGAAAATTTTGAAAAATCTCGAAGGCCGTCAATATTTTACCTACCTTTTTCCTATTGTTTAATAGACCATGTGGGCCCATCCCACTCGAGAGATAATCATTGAATTTCTGAACACCCTGTATATTTCTATTACAACCAATAGCATGCATCGGCAGCCATTGAAAACTTCTGATTGGTTGAAGTACCGAGATACATACATACATATACACATGCTTATTCCCTTATGTCCATATTACAGCGCAGTGGGGAAGGTATTAAACTTATTTTCAAACTAGGCACTTTACAAGTTTTCATATCATTTCAATTGTATTTTTATATTCGTCAAAAACAGTTTTAATATGACTGTCGGAAAATGAGTGCATTATCGCTATTTTGAAATACATAAATACCTACGTGAATTCGATAAAACGTTTAGTCCGAAACTGAAATAATATAAACGGAAAGTGTATTACCTATATATGTAGTATACTTAAGTGAAGATTGTTAATAATGGCCCGATACGATGCACAGATATGCAGAGAATCACCTAACTGTTACAGTAGTGAAAATATATATTTTAACGATTTGCGACTTAACGATGTTTCAACTATTGAACGTATGTGGGTAAAACTACATATTTCCCTAAAATTTAAATTGTAAAAGTAGTAAACATATTTCTAATTACATTATATAATTAGTAGAACAAAAATCTATTCTAAAAAATTACAACAAAACAAAAAAAAGAAAATACTCATAAGTTTTGCTTTGTTTGTTTCAACTATTGAACGTATGTGGGTAAAACTACATATTTCCCTAAAATTTAAATTGTAAAAGTAGTAAACATATTTCTAATTACATTATATAATTAGTAGAACAAAAATCTATTCTAAAAAATTACAACAAAACAAAAAAAGAAAATACTCATAAGTTTTGCTTGGCTTGAAAATGTTGTGGTTTCGCTGTATAAAATAATCCCTCTCTTTCTAAAAACTGGTGCCGATAAGAATACCTTCTGGGACGGACCATCTTCCTTCATTCGCACAACATGGTCTAGCCATGAAGACGCTGGGTTTTAAATCGTTGAACTATGTCGATGTATGCAAACAGCTCATCATTAAACCTTCTTCGGTATTTGCCGTGGCCAACTCTTGGAGTTTCATTAATCTTTCTCACGAATACTCCCAGAGCTGCCTGATCAGATGTTATCAGTGTCCAAACTCCTGCACGAAAGTACCTATGATGTCAATAGTAAGATCTGCAACTTGTTTGATTTTCTCCGCTATCAAATTGTAGAAATTGCACTACAGGAGGTCACCCTGTACTTAAAACTCCCAAATTCTAACCGAGCTGGTGGTATTGCTCAACACCATTTTGTACAACCGTAGCGTTGCACTGTAGGCGACGTGCTTTTGCAATGTGGCACTCTTTCCATTACTTCTTCAGCGGCAAAACGGAATGCTCCCAATATATGCTAACACTCGATTGACTTGTGCTGTGTGAGAGACAATCTGCGAAATCATTGGCGGTCTGTTGCAATTCGAACTTTTCAATGTCCAGATTTCCTTGCGTTTTTTGGTGCACATTTTTTGTCATACAGAGGATAGTACGAATATTGGCTGTCATTCGGTAGCAATTGGGTCCTCGAACCAGGCAGACATCTAAACGGTTGAAGCACACCGTCCATCTATAGTCACCTGGTTGATCTCGAAAATATTTTTACACCATTGAAAATTGGTTAACCTCAATTTTCTGTGTAAAATCTATTCGATTGGTGTACAGATTTAGTTAAAGTAAGAATCTATGAAGTCCTTGAAGGTTTATCCCGCCAAGGTATCATCATAATTTTTAGATATAAATATGCTACGTTGATGCATATGAAGCCCGATTGTGATAAATTACCCACTGTTAAAATGGACCGACAACGCATCGATGCATTTATATTTATCTATTTGAAGATCGTTTTTTTTTTTTAATAATTTTAGAACAATGGAGTTCAACGTATTGTTCTGACTCTAGCAATAACCCAAGCTGTTACATATCGACTGCATGTCAAGGAGCGAATCTGACTTCAAACTCATTTTATCGATCACCGCAATATTGTTCCGAGTCATCGCTCAAATTTGATGGTAAGATATAAAAAAATTTTTCTAGAGAGTATGAAAATGGGGTCGATGTTTGTGCCAAACATTAGATTTTCTAAACTCTTAAATAATATTCATAGTGTTCAAAAGCATGTCACGTTAAGTATTAGGTTCAATTCCGTACTTTTCTGACTAATACTAGTAAAACACTCAAAAGCAAAAAAATTCACTGAGAGCTAGAGAGTAACTCTAAAAAATACGGGATTGACTTTTAGTAAACCATTTAACTTCTTTGAAACTTATTATGTTATTTACAAATGACGGGAATTTGATAAATCTGAGTCTCACTTTAAAAGGCAATAAAAATTAAAATTTATTAATACATTTGAAGTAAATTATTCCACGGACACATCTAAACTCATCTAGACGGTAGCTGGGCTTTTAAAGATCAAATTGTAGAAATTTCGTTTAAAATTTTTTGTCAAATATGCAACAGCTGATCATTTGACAGATTTACCAGAAGTTGTCAGTAAAAATTCTTCTGATTAAAACTTTAAAATTCTTACTGAGAGAGAACTATATTTACTCTCCCTTTTCAGCTTGCAGTAGAAAGAGAACCGAACACGTGATTGGTTTCGTGTAACTTCTGACTATTCCTGTCTAGTACGGGATCTCAGCTAATAGCAGTATCGCAGTTAGAATTGGCTTAATAAGTTGAACCGCATAAGGAATTTAGGTATTCGTTTAGAAATATTTGGTGATAAATTTAGTGGAAAATAAATGTTTACATTTCAGTGCAATAAGAAGCGTAAAAATTTTTTTTTAATGTAATTTTCAATTCGAAATAATAAAGGTAAACGCACGGCGCAATTTTCGTTTCCAGTGCTGGCTATACACCTTTTTTCTGTTTTGATTTGTTGATGGAAATTAAAGGCACATATAAAAATTTGTTTTTTTTTTTTGGAAAAAAAGGGAAACTTTTTAATAAGTATATTTTAGTACTTATGTATTTGATTTGACAGTGGGGCATAGTTTAAAATTCACTGCACAGTAATGCCTAATTAATTGTATTCGATGTATAGGTATGTATTTATTTTTAAAAATATATTAAATTTGTTTACTTCAAATCTTGTGTGCTTTGTGATGTACATTTTTTGTTTGTTTACTTCCTCTATTTCTTTTAAGATTCCGGCAAAGACTTCCATGAGATTATTCTCACACCCACTTCAACGAAAGTAGTTGCTGTTCCTCCTGTGCGCATAATTAAGAAAAGAAATACGGCCAACAAAAAAGAAAGAAGACGAACACAAAGTATCAATAATGCTTTTACATGTTTGCGAGAAAAAATTCCGAATGTACCATCAGATACTAAGTTATCCAAGGTAAATTAAAAATATATATAAACAAATAGGTGTGTATGTACTTATCTAGGTGCATACATAGTATATGTAAGTATCTATATTTATACCTTTACAAATTCTTATATACCAATGGAGGAGTAAATTACTGGTTAGAGATAGCTTAAACAGCAAATCAACGGCTGAGTGGGAGATCACCCTAGCACGGCTGTCGGTTATTTTGAAGAAAATTGTGTATAAGACAAATGTTTTGGCAGCCACTGGAGTTGCAGCAAAAACCCAAAAACATTTTACAATCTTAAATGTTGGCCAATATGAAAAAAACCGAGTATTAGAAAAGTTTAAAAACTGAGTTTTGATAACCATTTTTGCTGATAGACCCCACATAATGGAAACGTTTCTAAAACGTGTGAGAAAGGCTTGAATTTTATATTCGAAGTCACCATCTCAAAATCTATACAAAAAAAAGTTGATTTTGCAACTAAACCAATGATAATCTTCTTTTACAGTTAAAAATCACTAGAAAAAAATTAAATATGATGTCTTTAAAAATATTTTTCACACCTCACTTTTGAAAGTTTTGCTCATATAGATGTTTTCCAAGATTCAATCACAAGAATGTTAGCTCTCTAACTGCCGTTTAGTTTTGAAAGTCACATTTTTTTAAATTTGTACGGGTTTCTTTTGTGAACGAAAGAAAAGTAGGAGAGATAAATACCGCCTGAGGAGATTGAAGTGGAGCTTCTCTACCAATTTGTGGTGTGCTGCTTTTAATTTTTCCTACAAATTGGCGGGACCCACAGTGTTTTTTTGCACAGAGCCCTCCAATGGCAGAAATACACTCGGAGAGTTTGCCAAACCACTGCCGAGGGGCGACCCCGTTTTGGAGAAACCACCTTTCATGTTACCTCTCCCAGGGCTCGAAACTTGAACTTTCGCTGTGTAAAGTTTATTTAACTTTCCTGAACTTTGTGTAAGATTTGAAATTTATTTTTATGTGTTATGTGTTCTGTTATGGAATTCGCTATATTTTAAATGAAAGTTATTAAAAACACACCTTGTTTTTATTTCGTCAAAAGATATCCAATTTAATTTCACTACTATCATATTGAAAACAACTGTATATATGCATACGTTACTACAATCAAAATATGTACGTATCGTCGTCCTCTTTTCAGAAGCATGAATGTGCTAAAATTAAAATGTTGGTAAAACAAGTTTAAAAGTTTGATTCTTATGAAAGATCAGTACAATTGAGCTCGCTAAAGTAACATGGGTTGCAAAATATTGCGGTTTCGGTGTAAGCATGGTACCCGGGATTTTCGTCAAGCAGAACCTTCAATGGTTAATACAGTAAACTTATAAACTTAAACTGGGAATAATTGCACATTCATATCACTTACGTGATTTTCTTTAATTTGTTTTTGTTAAAATTCTCTTTATTACATGATTATCAAAGATATTTTAATTCTTTATCATTTCACTGCGTTACAAAAACGAGCTTTAGATCTGTCCTATGAACCAAATATACTTTTTCGGAAAGGGGAGAAAAAATAAAAATACACGTGTATCGGCGATTTTCATGTACACGTCAGAATTTTTTTTTTATGTATAAAGTATAAAGCTCGAAGTGTCCGTCTGTCCGCCTGTGTGAAAGACTTTGGATCGATTTTTAACCCTTTTGCAATTAAATTGTGCAATTCAATGGTTCATCTGTCATACCAGTTGTAAGTGTTCTGACGTGTACATGAAAATCACCGATACACGTGTATTTTTATTTTTTCTCCCCTTTCCGAAAAAGTATATTTGGTTCATAGGACAGAATGTGTGTAACGCGGTGTTTGATACTTACATCAACTTTTGGGCAAAGTGGAGTAATAACTATGGAGTTAGTCAAACGTATATTTAATTGAAATAATTATTTTTTAATTTAATTTATCTAAATCACTTGAATGAGTTTTTTATTATTTTATAACTTTCAAAAATTTACATTAACAAAATTAAATATAACTCAAATATTTTAAAAATGCTAAGTACACAATAGAAAGTATAAAATTATAAAATATAAAGTAATTATGAGAAACCCTACAATAACAACATATGAGACAAGAAAAAACTTCACGCTCATGTTCAAGAAGAGGTGTAAAGCGATCTGTAGGGAAAATTTTGACAGCCACGAATGTATATATGTACGAGTATATGCGATATTGACCATCATATTATTTCAAATGAAGTCACATGTTAACGCCTTTTTATACCCTACGACATTAGTGAAAGGGGGTAAATCATAAAAAAAATACTTAGCGACGTAAAACGTTGACACACAGCCTAAACAAATAAAAAACGGAAACAAATCAAATCGAGCCGTAACAGCAATTTTAGTGTAACCAACAAAAATTAAATTTTACAGGAGAAGGTTTTTTAGTTTCTAAATATAAAAAAATTTCAAAGCAAAATGTAACTTGTATCATAATTGCCTTTGCTTTATATTTTTAATGGTACATATTAGAGTTGTAATATTTTGTGAGATGGTTTAAAATAAACAGAATTATCGATATCTGTCAAAATTAGGGTTTTCAGAATTTTGTTGGTTACGCCAAAATTGCTGTTAGGGCTCGATATAAAGGTAGTAAAAAACGGGGCTATATTTCTTTGATTTTTATGATTTCATTTCAGATAAAAACATTAAAATTGGCAATTTTATATATTAAATATCTCGTGGAAGTATTGGATGGTGATCAAGATCCGAAAACAGGATTTAGCGCCGATTTAAGGCCACTGCATAGGAAAAGTTCCAGTGACAAGAGATCATATTTAAAGCATGATATAAAAGTAAGACATTTAATTTTTTAAAATTTCATGCACTTGTACTTTAGGGCGTGTCACCAAAAAAGTTTCCCTTTTTCCAGATGAATTTTTGGTTTAAC
This sequence comes from Merzomyia westermanni, assembly GCA_949987695.1. Classification (NCBI taxonomy): domain Eukaryota; kingdom Metazoa; phylum Arthropoda; class Insecta; order Diptera; family Tephritidae; genus Merzomyia; species Merzomyia westermanni. The sequence continues at coordinate 191,543,011 of OX465289.1, forward strand.
ACCCCTGTCAAAATATTATGGAAAAATATAAAGATTTACATACTGAAATTCGTTAAAAAATTAGACTGAAATTCTTTAAACATCAAATATAAAGGTTGATTACATTACTGATACCTCAAAACTTTAAATCTGAGGTAGAATTACATATATACGAGTACATATGAACTGAACACACTTAAAATGGCTTATTGGTATTACATGATAGGTGATAGCAGCTATCGTAATTTGGTAACATTAGTTCAGTGAATGTACCCAAGAAATCGTAAACGTCGAACATGTCTGTTCCGTAGCAAAAAGGCGTTCGAATACGTTTAAAATTTACTATTTTCATCACTATTTAAACGTTTTTATAGTTATTTCCTTACTTACGGTTTCTATTTGATAAATTTTATTAAAATCATTAATCATTTCAAAAGTGTCAATAATTTTTCGGACAAAATAATGAAGGTATTTGAAATTTGTGGAGCTAACGTCAATCTTATAAAATCTGAGACTTCTTGTTGAGTTAGCTTTAAAATGGATGGATAGAAAGTTAGAAGATAGTTTTTTGGATTCATCGTTTAATGTATGCGCTTTTGTTGAGTGTAAATCGGGTAGATTAATTAAATTAAAGTATAATTAAACAATTTTTTTGTCACTTAAAATGGTGTTAAAAAGATTTAATTATAGTTTCTAAATCGTTGTAGCGTACTGTAGTTATTTTGTGGTAACATTAAAGGAACACTTGCTTTCAGCTAATTCGTTGCCAAAAAGGGTGTTTCTTATTTAGCGGGTATCATAAAGTTAATGTTGTCTGATGTTTGGTACATTAATTACTCCGATGCACACTTGAACTGCTTTCCCATTTTACTAAAAGCAGATACCGATAAGGCGCACACTTGACACTTGTCCAATGCTGGCAGTGAACAGCAGATGCTGGTTCCGCATGAGAGTGCTGAATGGGAAGATGTACAAATATTAGACTGATTAAAAGTTTTTCCAACCAGCCTTAAAAACTTGGTTTTGGATAAGTTTTTGATATTAAATGCGCATTCCACTATTCTGGTTTATGACTTTCAAGCAGTATATGCACTTAAATATATGAACATATATTGTGTTACTACAACGGCGGGTACCTCCAAAATAAAAGCTCACTCTTAATGTTTGCTTTATTTCCTGAACACAAGGTTAGCATACTAATCTTATAATTTTAAAACAAAACTTTTTGTGCGTCCACGCACTCCCCGACACAGTGCCGCCAATCTTCAATTTAATTTTAAGTGAAAAATAGGACGTGAATATACACTGAAGATGGCAGATCGCCGAAACCGGCTTGTAACAAAACAAAAATTGACAAGGGATGACGAAAAATCGTTCCAATATACATCTAATATCCACCCTGTCGGAAAAAAAGAAAATCAAATCAACTGAAAAATAGGTATTGCGATTTGGCGATGAAGTTCACAGTTGTAATCACTATTTTTGTGGAAATAAGCTGAAAAAGCCAAACTCAAGTTTGTTCGAAAACGAGATAGTACCACCATTGTGTTCTCCATGCTAGGATCTATAATCAAACAAAATTTTGCGGCTTTTGATCAAAAATTGTGGATTTTATGGACAAAAAACTATATCTCAATTCCATACATTTTCACTACAATTTCAACTTTTAAAGTGCTCTAATGAAAAATTCAAAAAAATTACTTTGGTAGCTTTCCCTTATTGCCACAGATTTTTCGATTCAAGTTATGACACAAAACACACTACTTGATTAAAAAAAAAACAGCAGCTGCTACAACAACATATATGTGGACATCCACACCCAAAATCCTTTCAAATCCCACTTTCTTGCGGATTTATATTATGGGGCATAGTCATAGTCAGATTAAAGTATGACATAAATTTAGTTGAAGCTATTTGACGCAATTTTATGTGGGCTATCTGTCAAAAAAGCTTCATCTAAATTTAAGTCATACCTAACTTTGACTATGACTATGCGCCTATAACTTTAAATCAGGGAGAGAAAAACTGCAACCAAGCCGGGGCTAAGTCGAGTTGAATTATGGGAGTAATCTCTGTCGTCAGAAACAAAAACAACATGGGAGTAAAAACTTGACCACATATATATATAGATAGAGTACAGGAGTCTGAATATTTAAACATAAGGGTGTATTGGTAAACCGGAGAGTAATTGCGCCACAGTGCTACAAATAACAGGAAGAATGAGTCAACATAGATCGTGGCTCTGTTCATAATTTTTTATGCGATAGTCGATTATTGGCATCTAATTTTACACGCTTATGCTTTTCAAAACCTTTAAAAATTTTAAATTCAAATCAGTCTAATATACATAGATATGTATGAACATATGCACATAAGTGGGAGTAACGGCACGTAACAAGTACAATTGCGATTTGGTTCCTGTCTAATATCTAAAAAGTAGGGTGCCTCGTGGGACGTGGCTTTTTTTTTTTTATAAACAAGTGGGATTAAAAAATACTTTTTACAAAAACTCACTTTGGCTAATAGAAGAATGTTATTCAGCGCAATTTTAAGTAGGCCAGTCGTTTTAATATTTTCAGCCCCAATCTGCAGAAGAATTATAGTTTTTTTTCACAATTGAATATCATTTTGTTTATATTTTATAAATTATTAAGAGTTGGGCTAATTGTAAAATTGCATCAATGCGATTTATGTATTGAGATGATGTACATACTTATTCAGATCAATGTAAATAAATCTGGCATAGTTTAAACTTTCGAGACAACTGGAATTATAAGCGTTGTCATTTTGATTCGTAAATTTCATCACATCTCAAGTCCGGTTCATGTACAGACTTTTGTCCATCTTTTTATTTATTTTAACGCACATACTCGAATGATTTTTTAGAAAAAATATTTCTGGTAACTTCTTTTATTCAAGGAAGCTCGATTTTAGAAGACATTTTCAAAGTGGTTTCGGTCATAATATTCTGTAATATTTTGACAGGAGCATACTAAGTTTTATAATTCCGTTAGGAAAAAGGCAACTTCTATTGTAAGGCACCCTAATGTTTGTATATACATATGAATGTATGTATGCAATCCACAGTGTTGTAAGATGAAATAGACCCATTAATACAACAAATTCGAAAATAGAGCATTCAACGATACATTGAAACTACTTGAAACTATCGCATGCAAAAATAAATCGTTTACCCCAGTTCTGTTCCATGCCACACAAAATGGTGCTTAGAGGGAGTATTTATTTCACTTCAGGTTTTTTATTGAATACTGAAGTATACTTTGTTGCTGTTTTCTTTTCGTCAAGAAGATGTTGTGAGCTTAATTCCCTACGTTTTTGGGGAGTGTTATCAAAAGTGGCAGTCCTTTGCGGATATTAACCCGGTACACTCCGGTACACCCTTGCGGTACATGCCCGACTGTAGCGGGATCGATTTGGTATGACCAGTGGAACTTTCTAAGTCATCCCACCCCCTTAATGGAGAAGATTGGTAATGAGAGTTGAGAGGCACCATATCCGTAGATAAACAATCAAGTTGCACGTCATTAGCTATGTGCATTTTAGCCGCCTCTTACGACAGACATGCTTACCTCGGGAATATTCTAACCCCCGCAGGGATCTTATCTCAACGGTACCAAGGGTGGTGGCACTCACATATGATGACAGACTACTGCTGGAGTTTGCAACGAGATCTACCTCAACTCGTCCATTCAAGGAAATTTTATAAAATATCGTTTCATTGTATTTAATAGAAACTTTGTTGCCATACTTTATTAATTTCCCGTATTTCTTGTCAAGATAATAAAACAGTATATTTCAAAAAGTAAAGCAATAAAGTAGCAATCTCCCAGTATTTGTTCCGTAGCCAGGGCCATAGAAATCCCCTTTTTCGAAAAAAATAAAGTAAACAAGACTTGTTTTGACCTATGATTTCTTTCAAAAGTTGAGGACAACTCAACTCTGCAACCGACAAGTTTAATATATGTTTTCTTCCTTCGTTGTTATTGTGCAAACCCTAGCGCTCTCACTGTGGCCTTATTAAGCTGCACAACACTGTATACGCTTGTACATATGAATGTATCCGTAAGTATGAAGCATTGCCTATGAATATCCGCCAGCTTTCACCCGTTTGGGAGAGGATAAATGCTCGAATCTTGCGATTAACATAATTGTGCACTCCCACAAAATTAAAACCAAATACAATAAAATGTTAATTGATATCAATTTAATGTACGATATGCATTGATCATTTGCTAACTTAAAAAACCACAAACGCATTTGCTTTCATATCGTAATGCCTTATTACTTTCAAGAGCTTAATGGATTTTTTAGTAAATGCCACAAAGTTGGAGCAAAAACTTAAATACTATACTTAAATCAAAAAACCTCTGTTTTGTTAAGCTTTGAATTTGTAAAGCAATTAAAAACTTAAATTCCTACTCATTAATGGAATTGTGTTCTACCTGAGAATTCACACTGGAGAGGCCATACAAGATGCTGTTAAGCACTTAGGGGAAGAATTCTAGCTTTATATACTATGGCTCTGAGCACTAGCGGTTTACACTTTTGGACAAAGTAGGTAATAGGTGCTGGGTTTCTCACTTCAAATGGCCAACTTCAGTTGGAATGTTAAAAACTTGGCCTATGACAACATAATAATTTGATGAGTTCATGTGCGTAGCAAGGGTGTAAGAGATGAAGGACCCTTGCACACTTTAATCAGGTAGATATGTATATCTATATACTACGAGGTGTGTTCAAAAAGTATCGCGAATTTTGTGTTTTTTCAAAAATGATTTATTTATTCATGAATATCTATTTTGTCCCCTTCAAAGTAATCCCCATGAGATATTATACACTTGTGCCAACGGTTTTTCCAATCTTCGAAGCACTTCAAAAAATAATTTTTTTGTATCTTGTTCAGCTCCTCCTTCGATGCCGTCTTTATCTCGTCAAGAGAAGCGTAACGTCGTCCTTTCATGGGCCTCTTCAGTTTAGGGAACAAGAAAAAGTCACAGGGGGCCAGATCTGGGGAATACGGTGGCTGCGGCATCATTAGTGTGTTGTTTTTGGCCAAAAAGTCGCGCACAAGCAACGATGAGTGAGCAGGGGCGTTATCGTGGTGCAAAAGCCAATTTTTGTTCTTCCACAAATCCGGGCGTTTCTGGCGGATTGCTTCTCGCAAATTGCGCATAACTTGCAGGTAATATTCCTTATTGACCGTTCTTCCCTGTGGCAAGAACTCATGATGCACCACGCCCCTGCAATCGAAGAAAACTGTCAGCAAAACTTTCACATTCGACCGAACTTGGCGCGCTTTTTTCGGTCTTGGTTCGTGCGGCAGCTTCCATTGAGATGATTGAGCTTTGGTTCCACGTCATAACCATAAACCCACGATTCGTCACCAGTTATGGCCCTCTGGAGCAAATTTGGGTCGTCGCGGACAGAGTTTAACATCTCATTAGCAATGTTCATGCGATGCTGTTTTTGGTCACAATTGAGCAATTTTGGTAAAAAAATAGGTAAAAATCGAAGACGATCCAAAACACGTGCAAGCAAAGCAGCTGTCAACAATTAACTGAACATTCAAAATGGCCGAGCTTGTCGGCATAAGTGAGAGACATGAGTACCAACATAACGCCACAAAAAATTCGAAATTCGAATATACGTAACCAGCGAAAATTAAAAATTTGCGATACTTTTTGAACACACCTCGTATAAACTATGCGTCAAGGGTAAAAACAATTAAATATGTATCGATAATAAAAAAAACAAAAAATTTTTAATTAATTATTATTCTTGGCCTTGAGCTCGTTTCATGAATAGTTAAATATTTAAAAAAAATATATAATATGGGAAAATCAGTTTAAAAGTGACAAAAACTGCAATATAGAACGTTCATGTATTCAGCAGGGATGTCGTGGATGCAGACATCCTTGTGCGAATGCGGATGTAGAGTACTTGTAATAAATACATAAATAATTTCTAGTAACTTCTACATCAAGTAAATCGCCTATATTTAATGTAGTTTAGTTTACAGGTTTCCATGGCAATGTGGCATTGCACTCTAACTAACACTAAATTTATAGTGAACATTTTTCAAATGAATGTGATTTTTTTCGAATACAGAATATTCATCGATCAAATAAAGGACGCACAGGCTGGCCACAAGACGTGTGGGCATCTGAGTTAATTCCTGACCAAGAGTGATAAGCAGCATTTGTGATCTATGTTCATCCGCTGTGTTTTGAGCAGTCAATCCATAACATGTCGTTAATGTATTTATATCTATTTGTAAATTAGGTTAAGAAAAAATTACATCTAATTTTTATTTAATACTATATACATAATAGTACCTTTTTACTCAACCTAATAAACATTATCAGCAGTATAATTCAATGAAAAATGTTTGCTCAGCGCGAGATTGTTATATATACATCAATAAAATATGGACTATTTTTTAACTCGGCCCTACGATTGTTCTTGAAATAACAAACATTTAGATTCCATGGCATAAACGCTTTAAATTTGAGCCATTTCAGCAGAAGAAAGTCTCCGAAAATTTCTATTCATGGCGATAGAACCATATTTTTTTGATAGTTTTCAAAACTTTTTTTTGCTTACTAGTAGTAAAAGTGGGTAAACAGAGAAACTGATGGTCAACTTCGTCATTACATTGATTTTTGATCTATCTCACGTGGGGGGGTCAATTCTGGTTTTGCGTTATCGTGAAGTGAAAAGTAAATGCGTCCATTCACCACGATTTTCTATTCTCGTTTTAATGTAAATTTTCGATTTGAAGTGAAGTGAAAAAAGTTAATGACAATATAAATTTTGTGTTAACGTCAAAATTTCAAAAAATTCAAATATCATTATTTACAAATTTAAAGGTTTTAAGTTATAAAAATTACTTTTATTTTTACAAATCTATAATAAACTATCATTTAATAAAAAAGAACAACTTGTGTCAAAACAATTCAAAATGCTCTTCAGCAAACAGTTTTCACCGCTCATATCAGAATCTCATTTTAGAGCTCAGTGAAGTGAAGAAAGGAAAACGTCAAGTGATAAATAAAGTGAAAATACTTTTTTCATTTCACGATAACGCAAACTCAGAATTGATGACCTGGACTATGTTTTGAAACCCCAAATTTTGAATAAGCTAAGCCCGTAAGCACTTACAGCTAAACCATATATGTATGTACATATGTATGTATATACGCACAGCATGAATTTTCTGTCAAAATGTCGGTCTTTTCGAAAATGCATCATGATGAGCAAACTGCGATTGAATCACAAGAATAACGTCCAGAAATTGTAAAAAAGACATTACTGCAATTATCAAGCATCTTAAAATGCAACACTTCTATCAATCGTCGCATCAAAGAAATTTTAGTTGCTTTTGATTACGATTTAACTGTCAGATGAACAGTAGGTACAAAGCTATTTGAAATCAACTATATATATATATATATCTATATTCAAAATAGGTTAAATAAATTAAATCTTAGTACTGCAGGGACCAAGTTCTTGTTAAGAGTGCGCCTCAAAGAGGAGGAAATAATTTTTATTTCAGCTTAATTAGTTTTCCTATTTTGGTAAGTAAACGAACGCAAGACCAGTTTAAAATAATTATTGTTTTGGCTGATAACAACAACAATTTAAGTAAAAAATGATTTCAAGCAGCATGAGATCAAAAGTGTACGGACTCTATTCACCGCAAGGTCTTCTGAAACAACTAAAACTACACGAATTAGCCCCCTATTGTAAGTGTCAAACAATGATGGATTATCCAAAATAAAATACAATCGACTCGATCGAATAAAAGTCTACTCTACTGCAAATCGACACTCGCAAAAGGGGTGTTATTAGTCTGACAAGAAATCGTGGCTGTTTTCGAAACTGTAATATAACTATAGCCTGTACCTATATGTTTGTTGCTTTTAAAGCTATAAAAATTTAATTATTATTATTATTATCAACTGCTCTTGAGCTCGTTAACTTACAAAAATATGTAGAAACCCAATAACAAAGTGCATTCAATAGTTTTCTTTTTCTTAAATTCAAAGAACTCCCATCACATTTTGGCAAAATATCTACAATTATATAAACCATCAATCGTCAAATTTGCAGTAATGTCAGTGTTGGAAATGATGCATATTTACGAATAGACCCGAAATTGTACTATGCCCGTTAAAAGCCAACTTAAGATCCAAGATTTTATTGACTGACATTTTTAATTGAGTTTGTTTCTTATATGCATTGTTCTATTAAACTTAATTTATTTAAAATGTGAATCAAGTGAATTAATTACAGATTTAAATTTTTACATAGTACATATACTCGTATAAAAGCCATTGATTTTGCCACTAAGTAAAGCCAAGCACTACTTTTAAGTTTGATGCTGTGCTTAAGTATTTACAAAGATTTACCTTAAAACTAACCACCCAATTTTTCTGCAATGTTATAGAAAGTATAAATTGGTTTAGAGTTATTTTTAATATTTATCGTTTTGGTATAGTTTTCCTAAACAAACACAACTTCCTATGAACACGTGTCCAAAAGTACTTGAGTACTTGAAGCTGAAGATTTGTTTTGATTGAGTTTGTAGCCCTTTAAATAGGAAATAAATACATACAAAGTCTAACAAATTTATTTTCGTAATTCCAACCTAATTAACTATTTACTAGGAATAACAAATTAAAATACGATAAATATGTACTTTTACGACTATGTATAAACACACGGTAGAGGGAGTTTAAAATAAAAGAGTTTACATAAACAAATGAGTACACTTATGCATGCATACCCTGCAGGTAATTTAAATGAAGAATGTTAGCTTCAGCATTTGTGTATTGGTTTACCCACACTAACATGTGTAGAATGAATGCCCTCAGTGAGTACCGGGTGGGGAACTTTCTCCTAACCACATATTTTTTACTTCTTTTTTTTCTTACCTAATCCCTCCTACATTTTAGAAGTAAGATACAAGCAACTTCATCTATCTCCGAAATACTATCGAGGCAAAGTGCCCCATAATTCTAAGTCGCTTTGCCAGCAGTCTCAGACATTGACAAACAAAGTGATAAATCATGTATACTACTTCTGCTGACGAGGATTGTTGGCATACGTTATTTTCAAAGCATCGGTGCAATGGCGTAGTGTCCGAAGATGGCGCCGGTAAGTACAGTGACGGCAGATATGTATGGCTCTTTTTCCGTACAAACATGTAAGTTTGCTGCCCTGAATAGTGGGCCTTAAATTTGTCGCAGCATAAATGGGAAAATGTGTAGAAGTCCACCCCCGTTCGGCCCCACTGTCGGGAAGTTCAGTCTCCACGATCAGACTTCGCCAAATGGATTCAGGCTGATCGACTTCGCCGGTGCCCGAAACAAGGTCATATCCAGCACTAGGTTTATGCACAAGAAGATCCATCAGGTTACATGGCTGTCCCCCGATCGAAAAACACGCAACCAGATCGACCACATTGTGATAGACGGACGGAATGCTTCCAGCGTTTTAGATGTTCGCACAATACGAGGACCTAACATCGCCTCTGATCACTATCTAGGAGCAGCCAAGATTCGTACCCGCATCTATACGACAAAACAGGTGCAACGAAAAACGCAGGGAAAGCTGGACGTCGAAAAGCTGTAATCGCAACAGACCGCCAATTATTTCGCAGATTGCCTCTCACACCTGCTCTCTGAGAGCACAATTCAACCTAGTGGAATGCATGAGCAGTGGGTTCATATATCAGGAGCACTCCGTATCGCAGCCAAAGAAGTAATTGGATTCCGGCGAACGCGAAGAAACAACTGGTATGATGTTGAAGAGTGCCGCGCTGCAAAGAAAAGAAAGGACGAAGCCTACAAGGCGACGCTGAGATCGAATGCAACGAGGAGTGTGTGTGAACACTACCGCGAGTTGAAGAAGGAAGCGAGGCGGCTTTTTCGGGCGAAAAAAAGAGAGGCAGAAAAGCGTCAAATAAAGGAGCTTGAGATGCTGGCCAACGGGAATAACGCCCGAAAATTCTATCAAAAAATTCGGCGAATGACAGAAGGTTTTAAGCCCGGGGCAAACTCCTGTAAGAATAAGAACGGCGACCTGATGGCTGATGTTCAGAGAGCACTCAAAATATGGAGAGATCACTTCTCTCCCCTTTTCATAGCTACTAATTGTTTCTTATTCTTTGACTTCTATATTAACTTCTAACAATAATTTTATTCTGTTAACTAGTTATTTCTTAATGTATAATCTATCTTATATCTACTTTACTTAGCTGATGAGGTTTTCTCTGTAGCTGAGCAGTTTTGGATATCGACGATTAACAAACCAAAGCCTTTGAACGACTCGGAACGAACGAATAATCCGCGCGTTATGTGGATGAGCCCCTCGCGCCGGTCGGGCGGGTAATCCGTTTGGGAATCATTATTATGATATTTTAAACGGAGAAACTGAGCAAGAAACCAGAGAAGGTGCCGAACCCGAGTCCACAACCGAAGATAATGGAATTGACGCTCCACAACCCGAATATAATGAGGTGCGAATAGCAATATCTCGATTGCTGAGCTATTCAAACACAGAGGCGAGGAGCTGGTAAGGCGCATGCATCAGCTTCTATGCAGAATATGGTCGGATGAACGCATGCCTGAAGATTTTTACAATACGCCAAATCTTGGAAAAAACCCGTGAGAAAAGAATCGACATGCATCATCTCTTTGTTAATTTTAAAGCCGCTTTAGATAATACGAAAAGTAGCTGCCTATATGCCGTTATGTGTGAATTTGGTTTTCCCGCAAAACTTATACGGCTATGCAAAATGACCTTGAGCAACACCGCCAGCTCGGTCAGAATTGGGAAGGACCTCTCCGACCCGTTCGAAACTAAACGAGGTTTCAAACAGGGTGACCCCCTATCGTGCGATTTCTTTAATTTAATGCTGGAGAAAATAATACAAGCTGCAGAACTAAACCGCGCTGGAATAATATTTTATAAAATTGTGCAACTGTTGGCGTATGGTGACGATATTGATATCATTGGCCTTAACAACCGCGCCGTATCTTCTGCTTACTCCAAATTAGAAAAAGAAGCGGAGAAAATGGGATTGGTGGTGAACGAGGGCAAAACGAAGTACCTTCTGTCATCATGCTAAGAGTCAGCGCATTCGCGGCTTGGCAACCACGTCACTTTTGGCAGCAATAATTTCGAAATAGTAAAGGACTTCGTTTACCTGGGAACCAGCATTAACACCAACAATAATGTTAGCCTAGAAATCCGACGAGGAATTACTCTTGCAAACAAATGCTACTTCGGACTGAGTAGGCAATTGAAAAGTAAAGTCCTCTCTCGACGAACGAAAATAACACTCTATAAGTCACTCATCGCATCCAGCCTGCTATATGGCGCAGAAGCGTGGACACTAACAACATCTGATGAGGCGGCTCTGGAAGTATTCGGAAGAAATGTTCTTTGAAAGATTTGTGGACCTCTACGCGTTGGCGACGGCGAGTACCGAAGAAGATTTAATGATGAGCTGTGTGAACTTTACGCAGACGCCGACATAGTTCAGCGAATTAAAACACAGCGGCTTCGCTGGCTAGGCCACATAGTGCGAATGAGTGAAGATGCTCCAGCCCAGAAGGTATTCTTATCGGCACCCGCCGGTGGGAGCAGAGGAAGAGGGAGACCACCACTCCGATGGAAGGACCAAGTGGAGACCGATTTGCGATCCCGCGGTGTTTCCAATTGGCGCCAGTTTGCGCAACGAAGACACGACTGGCGAGCTATGTTGGACGGTCAAAATCGCCCAGGCGGTTGATGACCATTTAAATAAGAAGAAGTAATGGGAAAACAACGAAATTTGCTTCTCCTTATAACTTTTTTATTTAACTTTCGATTTCAATGAGGGATATATTGTTGTAAAGGTGTTGACTCATTTCACATTTCCTCTATATACGCCATTGAACTATGATGCAAATTTTATATTTTATTAAAATTTATTAAAAACCAACCAAACAACTCTGGATTAAAAAAAAAATTAAGAATCAAGTAAATATAGCCTGAAATAAGTGCATCATTATCTGGGGCGGAATTACGACACACGTTCCGTGATCATAAACTGTTTTTTGAGTCACAATAACTTTTAAACTTTCCAATTTTTTAAAGGAGTAATAATGCATTATTGAACCGAAGGGGCCTTCCAGCCAATTACTCACGAATGACGTCATTCCGAATTACATGTTTAGAGCTATTCATGCCTATTACGGTATCCGACGGATGCCTTCCGCAGGGAATGCGAATCGAATTGCAAAATATATGCTTTCGTGGATTCACTGCATTCCCATAACCGCAGTCGAATCGCAAGAGCTGTCATTTATTCTAACTGCGATCCGCTGAATATCCGATGCCAAGAAGTTGTGAAAATAGTTTCGAAACTTTTGGTTACCATTCCAGGCATGTGGTTGTTGTGGTAACAACAAAAACATTCCCCGAAGGCATTGGGAAGTGTTGTCGAATTAACAGTCCTTGGCCGGATTTGAGCCCAGTACGCTCTGGTATTCCCTTGTGGTACTGCCTGACTGTCGTGGTAGCGATTTATGACTAGTGAAACTTTCTAGGTCATGTCACCCCTCCTTCGTGTGTTAAATTTTCTTGAGGTAGTACGCAGTTCTCAAAAAACTTAATACGAAACTTTACTACCTACTATTTTTTCGTGAAATTTGAGTACGGCAACATAGGTTTCTTGAAGGAAAAAATTTAACAAAACGAGAAATCAATAAATAAATATTATTTTATTCACGGAGGAGGAGAAACGCGCACTCATAAGGGAAGTGAAATAGTGGCCCAGGATCTGGCACACTTTTCATCCAAAGCATTCTTATAAAAATACAGTGAATCAGGCCTGGGTCCACTTAAGTGGTAATTTTTTCCTTTAGGAGACAACTGTTAAAACACGTCAAAAAAGGAGGAGAGGTATCAAAAGACGCGCTTTGACTTCAGTATCAACAATCCGAATGCGGATTTTCGATTTTTTGTTTCAGTGAAAAGTTATTGGCAAAAAACCTGCTAAGGGTTTTTTTGAAGCAATTTGGTTTCGGTTTGGTTTTTTTCCAATTACTTTTCACTGAAAGAAAAAATCCGAAATCCGCGTCCGAGGTCAAACGCGTCTTTTGATAACCCTCCCGACGTTTTTGGAAGTGTTTCTGCAGTTGTATCTTCAAGGAAACAATTACCATTCTTTACTTTACTACTTTTCTTTTGTTTCTGTGCTCTTCTTCTCGCTTGCTTCACTATTCCGACGTCAAAACTACTTCCCTTCTACTATTTTTCACGCAAGAAAAATAGCTACATTTTTCTTTAGCAATTACTTGTGATCTACGTACCGCTCTTTATAAATAACAATTTCAAATGGAAGCTATATTCACGAAGAAGAAAAATAAAAGAATTACAAATTATGCAAAAATATTAAAGGTGTATTATTTATATATATATTTATATATTCTTATTATAGTGCCAAAAGTTCCTTAGAAGATTTTGGGTAGTGTTGCTGGAACGACAGTCCCTTCAAGTACCATGAAGCCCCACAACCCCTTGAATCTATAAAACACGCTTGTTACCTGACAAGAGTCACACTGGCCCTACTTAGATCTGGATAACGTTACAGATTAAATTCTTACCTATCTCAAATTGAACCCTGACATGCCGTATGTTTGCCCGGCATGCGGTGTGTATCCCCATGACACTGACTCTTATAACACCAATATCACTCTGGTCCAAGCCTATTGAAGCTGCCAGGTTCCTGGGACTCTCGCTGGTAGATAGTGATGATAGGTAAGGAAAGAGATCGCTGCCATTCAGGAGACGAAGTTAAACGCCCGATCAAATCTTCGGACTTGTGACGGCTATAACATCCACCGACGTGACCGAGAGAGGGGACTTGGGGGCGGACTCGCCTTCATCACTCACCAATCTGTGCAATATCGTCCATTTGAGCCTAACGTCGACCCGAGGGACAACCTCCTGGAACGTCAAGGAATGGTTGTCCGGACAGGCGACGTCGACCTTGAAATCATTAACATTTATATACCTCCTGCCACCTGTTGTCTGAGGGATTACCACCCTGACATCAGTGCGTTACTCAGAGGCGATAATCGTGTAATCCTCGGAGACTTCAACGCACACCACGATCTGTGGCACTCAAGCCTACAGGCCGATGGTAGGGGACAGGAATTGGCTGAACAAATAGACGATTCGACGTTTTGCACAGTGAACGGGGACGCCCCCACGAGAGTTGCGGTAAATTGTTCCAGTTCGCCAGACCTCACAATTGTCAGCGCAGGTCTCATAAACTGCGTTGAATGGCGACCAATGCTTACTCTTGCATCTGACCATTTGCCGATAGTCCTCTCAATCGATCGCCCCAATGACTTCGTTACTTCTGAGAAGCGCACCTTCACTAACTTCAGTAAAGCTGATTGGGTTGGTTTTCTTAATTTCACTGAGAGCACCTTCGCTGCTCTTCCCATCCCGTCTGATGTACGAGAAGGGGAAAAAGCGTTTCGCATGGTCATAGCTCCAGCCTCCAATAAATATATTCCGTCAGGTAGAATTAAGGAGATACGTCCGTACTTCCCCGCAGAGGCAGCGGCCCTGAACGTGACCACGTGCGACGCTTGAACCCTACGGATCCCCAAATTCAAGATCTCAATGCGGAAATCAGACGGCTAGTTGATCAACACAAACGCGCCAAATGAGAGGAGCACCTAAGCAACCTCTCTGCTGGTGTTGGCAAATTATGGTCCACTGTTAAATCCTTGTCCAATCCGACCAAACCGAACGACAAAATATCCATCACCTTTGGAGATACGGTACAGTCGAAACCAAAGAGATGCGCGAGCGCTTTCTGCCGGCAATTTGTACTGCATCCTCCAGTTGACAAGGAAATCAGGCGCGCCATCAGGGAAGCGCACAAACGCAAAAACAACCAAGCGTCCACTGCCATCACCACCACAGAGGTTCGGAAGGCCATACGGGGGTCCAAAAACTCTAAATCTTTTGGGCCAGACGGTATATCCATGCTGATGCTAAAACATCTCGGTGATGAGGGAGTAAGATACCTAACAACCGTCTTCAATCTGTCCATGACCACCTTTGTCATTCCAGAAAGATGGAAACAGGCAAAGGTGGTGCCACTACTAAAGCCCGGCAAGCCGGCCAACGTGGGGGAGTCATATCGACCGATATCACTCCCCTCGACAGTAGTGAAAACCCTGGAGACGGTCTTGCTCCCTTATTATACCGCTAACCTGCGATTAGCCGAACATCAGCATGGATTCCGCAAAATGCATAGCACTACCACCGCGCTGGAAGATTCAGCGACCTGGAAGATTCAAACCTTCCACCCTGTCTAAAGCGTTGGACCGCCAACTATCTGAGTGGCCGGCAGTCATCGGTTGAATTTAGAGGCGAAAGATCAAAACCACGTATAATTAAGCAGGGGGTGCCACAGGGTGGTGTCCTATCCCCGCTTCTGTTTAATTACTACATATCGAGGCTCCCTTCCCCACCAGAAGGCGTCTCGATCGTCTCCTACGCCGATGACTGCACGATCCTGGCGACTGGACACTCCGTTGATGAGCTCTGCTCGAGAATTAATTCCTACCTTCCAACCCTTTCCAGTTTCTTCGCTGAACGGAACCTGACATTGTCACCGACCAAATCCTCGGCCACCTTATTTACGACGTGGACAGCGCAGGCGAACATGGAATTAGACGTCTACGTCGACGGCATTAAGCTTCCGACTGTCACACACCCCAAAATCTTAGGGGTCACGTTTGATAACATGTTCAAATACGGTGCTCATGTAGCCGCGATTGCCACCAAAGTACAAAGCCGTAACAAAATCCTCAAGTCAGTAGCTGGCAGTACTTGGGGGAAAGACAAAGAAACGTTACTGGCAACGTACAAGGCAATCGGCCAGCCGGTTCTGAGCTACGCGACGCCAATATGGTCGCCGGGGTTAGCAGACACACATTGGAGGAGGTTGCAGGCCTGCCAAAACCCCGCACTCAGAACTGCCACGGGGTGCCTCCTTATGTCTCCTGAGCACCATCTTCATAATGACGCAAAAATGCTCGATGTTAAAGAGCACTGTGAGATGTTGACCAGACAATTCCTGTTCAACTGCCATAAACCGCAGCACCCGAACAGGAACCTGCTCAACGAAAATCCGCCTTCCAGGAGAATAAGGAGTCACCTCCGTAAGCACTATGACGAGATCCGGCACCACATTTTCTCGCCGTTTGATCCAAAGGTGAACCGGCGGGCCCTCAACCTCATCCACACGGAGTCGGTAAACTCCTTTGTCAGGTCTCGTCCAGTGAATGCAGTCCTACAGGCACAAGCTCCACCAGTTGCCGACGAGGAACGCCAACTGCCCAGGGAGACAAGAGTCACGTTGGCTCAACTTCGTTCTGGATACTGTAACAGACTAAACTCTTACTTATCCAGACTGAACCCTGACATGCCAAATGTCTGCCCGGCATGCGGCGTGTCTCCCCACGATACTAACCATCTGTTCATCAACAACGACACGGCAGATCATATTCTTAATCTAAACATATATACGTGCCTTTTGATACCTTACTAACCCATACCCATGAAATGGTATCGGCGTATCTAGAGTTTTGCACTTTATTTAAAAATTAGTTGCGTTTGTTTTACCCTACCCTACGAGCACACTGACAGTCATTTGTCACAACATCTGAGAGTCAGTGCTGTCATTCTAACTATCAGGGATTTGCATCATGTTCTTAAAGCGAATAGCAAAAAATGATGTCAACAACCGTGTACGTGTGAGTACGGTATGTTCCTTCGTTATTGCCCACGTAGCTTCGGCCTGTCCAATTCGTGTTCTTTCCCTTGGTTCTTTTTGAGTGTTCGCAACAACGGACACCCGTGTGCTAGGAAACAAACATACTAGTATGAAAGTATCAGCATTGACACATAAATTATCATCACTGTCAATAAAAAGTGTGAGTGTGTTAGTAAAGAAATCAACGTTTCTTCCCTACAAGAAACGCTGACATTGATGATAAATTATGTGTCAATGCTGATGCTTTCATGCTAGTATGTTTGTTTCCTAGCACACGGGTGTCCGTTGTTGCCAACACCCACAAAGAACCAAGGGACAGAACACGAATTGGGCAGCCCGAAGCTACGTGGGCAATAACAAAGGAACATACTGTACTCACACGTACACGGTTGTTGACATCATTTTTTGCTATTCGCTTTAAGAACATGATGCAAATGCCTGATAGTTAGAATGACAGCACTGACTCTCAGATGTTGTGACAAATGACTGTCAGTGTGCTTGTAGGGTTGTAGGGTACCAAGTTACTCGGGCGACCATGGGCTAAAAAGGAACAGAACTACAAAATTCATGCGTTCATTGGTTTACAAAATTCATTTGTCACTGAAATTCATTCGTTCATCGTGTAAAACAAACGCCTGACTTGTGTAAAATTGGATAAATCCAAATCAATTCGATTTCTTTGTTTAAAAACTTAATTGGGTCATAACGAACAGCGTAACATATACAAACAAGACAAAAGTTTTAAGTGAAACTGTACAAAAATTGAAGTAATAAATTTCCTTTCGACGGTTCTATGTATATATATATTTGTCCATAATTATGTCCGTGCCAATATTATATGCAAATATGAGTGATTCAAGTGACTTTGAACATTTATAGAATAAGAGGAAACGACGGGACGAAGGAAGAGTGTGACCATTAAATAGGTGGATAACTGCCGATTGGAAAATCGGTGTATATACATACCTACACGCATATATCATAATTGCGCACAAACCAACAAACGAGGAGTACCAGCAGTATACAAACAAAGCGCATTCTACGCCATTTTGAATATTTTCACCCCCTGCTTGTAATTTGTTTAGTTTTTGTTCTAAACAATTGATATAAGACAATCCCAGAAGTGATTCCCTATAAATAACAAAAAATACCTAATTACATAAAAATAGACAAGTGTGAACTGGTATTGTTATATACATATTTAAATATATAAATAGAATAAAGAAATTTTCGGGTTGCTCAAAGTGTAATGTTTACTAAGCAGTGTGATCAAATTAAGTTGTATAACATAAAAGTAAAGCGCGTTATTGTTAAAAAGAGACTAATTGTTCATCCATCTACGATGTTCAAAAACACCACAACGAACTTGATAACGGCAATGATATTCTACAAAACAAACCAACAGCAGCAGCAATTGTGTAACGCTTCCAGACTCCGACTTGCTAGCCAACCGGCGAGAATAAGAGTTTGTGCTTAGATTGACCATTGCAAGTATATTGCGTGAGTCTTTGTCAGCATACTTAGGCCTATAAGTTATATGCATCGTTAAATAAAAGATATCAATAAAGAAACAAAATACTAAAACGTGAAACCTACAGGATCGAAAAATAGAAATTTAATTTTTCACACGACATACACATTTGCAGGAGTCACATTTCGAGTAAACAATGAAGTTGTTGGAGAGTTCACGTTTTGAAGCGATTAATAACGCATTGTCCATACAGACTGGCGGTGGTAGTACCATTTTCGGTCGTATTGAGAGTTATTCATGCAAAATGGTTGCTGCTGATAAAGCTTTGTATAAAAGATTTACTGCCGATATACACGGTGTTGGGCCACATGATTTGCAAGCTCTTTCGCCACCACAAACTTTAGCTGATTTGTCGCCGAATTTTCACCGTAACAATAGCCAATCTGGCGATGAAGGAATAATTCTGTGCGATACCATTTCACGCAAATCACTTTTTTACTTGATTGCAACATTGAATGCATCGTTTGAGCCTGATTATGATTTTTCTGATGCCAAGGTAAGATTTTAACTATATAGTATACTTATCAATGAAACCACAACGCACTCATATGCAGTCAGAGAATTAAATTATTATAGATTACCTCTTTTTAAAACAACTTAAGAGCAAAATAATTATATAAATATAAAAAGATGTATAAAGTCTATTATCCTAAATTTGTATGAATATGCTGGTTAGAGTTTTTAATTAACTTCCAAGTTTCATAAAAATGCTTAACATTCTCCATTCATGGAGTGGGGATGGATTGGTTACAGTAAAACACGTCCGAAATTATCGGGAAAGGTATAAAACAAAGCGTTTTGGCTTCGGTATCAACAATCCGAAAGCGGATTTTAAATTTTTTGTTTCAGTGAAAAGTTATTCGCAAAAAACCCAAAAATTACCCAGGTCCGATCCCAAATAGGGGGCTTGATCCAAGGTATTTATGTGCAGAACACCTTTCTGCGTAGGCGACCTTTGGCCGCGCTTCAAAAAAATAACCCTTAGCCGGTCCAACACCGGCTACGCGGTTCACAGTATTTCTGCGCAGAACACACTTTTTGCACTTTTCGGTACACCCTAATCTGTGATTACAACAACCACATGAAAATGACAGAAAATTTTCAACTTTGATTGCAAATATTTCTTCACTGAAACAAAAACTCGAAAATCCGCGTCCGGATTATTGTTACCGGATCAAAACGCGTCTTTTGATACATTTCCCGATAATTTCGGAGGTGTTTTAGCAGGTGTCTCCTAAAGGAAACAATTACCAAATTTATAAAGCACAGGTTCTCAACCTTGGGATCATGGGTTAAAGCATAGGCTTTATATAGTTTTGGAAAAGTTGGCAGTGCCACGCCCACATTTTTGTTTTTTGTTTGCTCTTCGTTAATGTCCAAAGTTTATAGTCGATCTCTATGAAACTCACGATATGTTCAGAAGTTCGCTGGGCTTTATATAGTTTTGGAAAAGTGGGCGATGCCACGCCCACAGGCTATATAATATTTCAATTTGTCATAACTCTGATAGATAGGTTCAGAAAAACCCCAGGGTATTTTAAGAAGCAATTCGGCATAGCTAGGAAATTATTTGGTTTAAGTTAATGATATTTTATATATAGATATCTGTTCTATAAATTGAATTCGAAATATCTTCGAAGCTATGGACATATCAGTACCCTCAGAGGAAATGGGAGAAGATGGGAAGTAGGAATAGAAATTTCAAATATAGGTGGTGTTAGAGAAAAATGAACAGGATAAATAAGAGTAACGGTATATGGGCTTGGGGGAAAAGCAAAAGCAGAAGGAAAAATGAAGATACACGGATGTGGAGATCGGAAAAAGTACAGTTTATTAAATGTAGGCAAGTCTAATTTTAGGCAGAACAACATGCACATCATATTTCCTTGTGAGCCCTTTCATATGTTGTATAAAATATTATATATCCAATATAATGAAATAAACATTTTTTTACTACAGTCTCATGAATTTAGTAAGGAGCCTTCGCTTCAATGGGTCATGAATTCGGTACATTCGAATTTATCTGCTTTAGCTGGCGATCAGTATCAAGTGTTGCGTCAACCCTTATGGACAGCAGTTGACGATGAAATCAATTTAGCTGATTGTGACATCTATAGCTATAATCCAGATTTAAGTTCTGATCCATTTGGCGAACCAGGCTGCTTGTGGTCTTTCAATTATTTCTTTTACAATAAAAAGTTGAAGCGCATTGTCTTTTTCACATGCCGAGCTGTAAAGTAAGCAAATACAAATATCAAAAGAAAACACATTCTAAATATATTTTTGGTATTTTAGCTCAATTTATGCTGGAGATACATCCGATTTTTCCATGGAAGATGATGTCTACTAAACTGGTAAATTGTAAAAGTGGTACTTGAATAGAAATATCAGAAAATGTACGGAAATTTATAAAATAATTCATCACTTAATATACACAAATAAGTACATAAATGCATAAATAATCACAATAAACTTTAATCGAATGACTACGTATTCCCTACAAATATTAAAGAAACAAAAAAAAAATTACCAAATTAATACTTTTTGTAGACTGTAAATTGTTTGTTGGTATATACATACATGCATATGTGTATTGTGTATTCAGATCCTGTAAGGTGAACAACAATATTATATTTCAATGTTGTATCTTTCAAAGTATATTTATGGGCATGGAAGCAGGTGAGAGCTGCGATGTGAGAATTTGTGCCTCTAAATGTACACGATGCCAATAGTTTTAGTTTTAAAGTGTATTTTCTAAAACGCATCAATGCAAGCATCAGTTCAAGGTATTTTAAGGATGTAAGGCTTAAAGAACAACGTCGAATCTGCGCCCCTTATAAACTTAATTTACATTTAGGTTTGGCGACTTGGATACTTTCAACGAAAAGTTTTATGAAAATAAAAGTTATTCTTGTATTGCGGCAATTATGCGTTTTGGAAAATAACAACCTTCTATATAAATACTTACTACTATATATATATATATATAATGCGTAAAGTATGGGTTGAAGTCGTTAGAACGGTTATGCCAAAACTTATAATTTGGTGTGAATTAGTTATAGCAAAAAATTACAACATTATTTACAGTATATTTAACCAGCCATACTTAAGATGAATCTTTTTATTTGTAAAATTGTAGTAACGTAAAACGCCTTTGCACGAAATAGTTATGACCCTTACAATGTTTTTTATCAAGAGCTTGTCAGGCGAATCTACATCATCTACTGTAGGTGGAAATTTGTTTTCAATATGAATGTATACATACACATGCGAGGCTTTTGGAATCCCAAATTCAATAAGGAAGAATCGGGTGGGATGCCCCAGTAGCATGACAATCGCTAGTTCCTTTAGTACAAATTCCCGATCGCGCCGAATCTTTTCAGGCAAATTACTCATTAGGAAGTGTTTCTGTCGCTACTCAAACAAAAAACTGACGAAAATATATTGATTTCTTAACTAAAAAGCTAGTATTATTTTTAAACCGTTCTATTGACTAGAAGCTCTACTGTACATAAATGCAAGTACATTATAATGGATGATTTTTTTTTTGTAACAGGCTTAGAACTTTAAAAGTAATAAAAAAAAAAACAATAACTAATAGTTTTTTTTTGAAAATACATTCTCTACCATTTATGTTTTGATATTATGATTTAAGATATATTTATACTAAGTCCATCACAGGCTCTCCTATCGTGAGAAAATAATGCCGCTGTCTCAAGCTGCATGATTTAACTTGTCAGTTTACAAAATCAAATTGAGATAAAAACAAATTCCTCGAATTTCGTTTAGGTTTGCCACAACTCTCTTATATAAAAACCGTCTGGATGTGAGAAATTCTGGCCAGCTATAGTGGTTATTTACCTATCTTTAGAATGTTATATTTGCATTGAAACACACCTTTTTCTATATAAAATACAAATTTTCAAACTATTAAATTGCGAAGAAATAAATTCCAAAGTAATGAATTGAAAAATTAATTTTTCTTTCTATTTCTAATATTGCATGCAACGTACCTATTAAATGTTAATTGAAAACATGTTTTGACTTTTGACACTTTATGCACGTTGACACAATACAAATTGAGATATTGTACATAAAGAAATATACGATTGGCAACGGGTTTTTAATGTACTCTTGTTCTCTTAGTAATAAGGTTACATCTTTCTATTCTAGGTTTACTTGAAAAAAATAAGAAAATAATGATTAATTTAGCACATGGATCGCCATTGAAACATGTGCTGTTTTCAACTTTTGTTCTATTTCTGAGAATTTGCTTTGACGTTTTTAAACCGAACGATCTTCCTCTTAGCCGTCAACATACAGACGTTATTTGAAATATGTGTTTTAGCCTTTGAAATTTATCACCACTTTAAACTCATAAATATAATATGTAATACTAGCATGTAAACAAAAAATAAGAATAAAAAGCAACATTGAATTGCATGTATAACTTTTATTTATTTGTATTTAAGTAAGTACTTATTGTATTTTTATTATGGATCACTATTTTCTAAAATCTTTAGGTGTTGCGTATATCTCTCCAGGAATCCAACATTACTGTCTAAGGAGATGAGTGATTGCAGAAACAAATTCAAAAGTCGCCGATTATTATGCGCTAAACATAGTACTCCATACTGAAAAAGAAAAAAATTAAAATTAGGATTGTGCCCGATAGAGAGTCCAGGCAATGGGTATTATTTAAGGCTTCCTCTAACCCTATGGAAATGTTTACTTTACTCAAACTTCCTGATGGTTATCTACTGCGAAAAATAGACCTTGTGGGGTGTACTCCATACATTTTCAGCTGAGATAGATCGTTATAGAAACAATTTTTGAAGAGACCTTTTTAATGTTTCGAAATAATTTGATCTTCCAATATTTTAAAATGTGCGTTTTAGCCATCAAGTAAGAGTGATGCCCAAATTAAAAGAACGTCAGAATATCGTCCGATTTTTGCGTTAACCTCGTATCTACAAATGAAACATATTTGAGAAAACGAAGAAACCCAACGTTTTGCCTACTGAAAATATAGATACGAGGTTACTGACCAACAAAAACCACGAAGATTTCTTTTTTTCACCAAACTGATCTTCACTTCGAATTTCGCGATGTCTGAAGAGTTTTTCCACATAAAAATAAATTTTCTCCAAAAATTTAGTTAGGAGCATAACTCAGAAACGGGGCGAATGGCACGTGTAAAAAAGAACTGAACATGTAATGTTACATAATTACTTTTCTGAGGTAGGATAATTTAACTAGGAAAGCAATGCCCCAAAGTTGAAAAAATCGGAAAGGCGCTAGTGTTTTTTCTATGGCAAAGATGTATGGTGTACGTAAATCAACGATTTCTGGAATAAAAAAGATACTCGTAATATATCCCACCAGACGATTGGAGCATCCTAACGGAACCTCTTAGAAAAGGTGGGTATCGCCGCATAGAGAATATGTTATACAAGTAGTTTATAGTTCAACGATAACAAAACTGTCCAGTTACTGGGGAAATGCTATATATTATTTACAGAATCTGAAGCCAACACTACTCACTAGGCTGGCATAATAGTATTGACAAGACTATGCGAAAGGGCGGCCCAACAGTCAACTTCCGAAGGCAAGAAGCAAACATCTATTCGCGAATTCTTTCAATAAACATTTACTATACATTTGTATTTTCCTAATTATAAATTTGTTCCAATGATCTATTAAGCTTACATCCACAAATATGAATTTTGAGTAAATTAAGATTTTGAATAAAAAAATGTCAGCTTTAATATAGTGACTAACCTGGATACTGTAAACAGGCCTTACAAAAATTATTTCACGATATCCAGATTCGACTGTATGTACATAAATATAAGACGAGACTAAGGGCCATTTTCTCAATATCCGGTTTACGCTAACCGGCACTTTGTTTGACATATAACCGTGGAGATACGGCCCTAAGTTTCGGGTGGTAAAATTAAACCGGCTCGTATTAGTATTACCAATCACTTTATAAATACATAAATGAAATATAAATCAAAAATCTGTATGCATACATCACCTTTACACATAGCGGATACCATTTGCAATCTGAGCGACCACCACTAGGATTCGAAATAGCTATTGTTTTCCCCAAATTACGTAAGTCACGTTGTAGTAAACAAGTTCTCGCTACTGACATCTTAGAAGTATGCTCTTCAGAACGCATTCCTCTCATTTCAGTCTCATATCGATGAATCGGCTTATGACAAGCACTATTTCGATCCTTCCAGGCATCATGTTGAGGATCATTTATCACTTCCAAAGTTTTTTCCAATATACTTTTTGGTATCTTAATAATGTCTCCCTTTCCTGTAGTTTTCTTAAATTTTTTTTTCCGACGGACATGGGGAGCCATTTTCAGTGTATATAACGCTTTTATTTACATTCCAGCACAAAATTATATGCAGTTCATAAAAAAAAATTAAGCATATTTTGCCTTTTAATCAATGAAGATAAATCAACAGCTGATCATACTAAATTCATGAAATCTTTGTAATGTAAGGGTCATGATTTAATGATTTATATGGTTGACGCGAACGGCCAACAACACGAAATTACCGTTTGACGTCGGTGAATTCTTATGTCAAAATGCACATGTGAGAGGGAACGCGCAAAAAATTTTCTAAGCTTTTGACATAAGGTGTGGATGAGGAAGAAGAAGACGCTATGTCATTGGAAGCGACCATATAAATTATTTGATCATGGTAAGGGTGTGTAACGCTGCGCGGCTTCACGAAATTGCGGTGTTGGCGTTACTGGCGCTGTTACCTTCATTTGTAAAACCATAACGCCATGAAGCCAGCAGCGCCAAAAACACTAAACTCTACGAAACACCGCTGTACTGGAGTGGCGCCATTGAGTGGAAGGGGTTTCTGGCGTTATGGTATCACAAATAATGGTATCAGCGCCAGTGTCGCCAACATCCGCGCTACAGCTACCAAAAATGTTGAGAGGGATATCCAAAGACGCGTTTCGGTTTCAGTAATCACAATCCGAGAGCGGAAAATTAAGATTTGTAACAAATTAAAAGTTATTCACAAAAAAAGGTTGAATAATTTGCCTTTTGTTCATTATTTTTGAACGGGTAAAAAAGTTAGACTCCGCCTTTGGATTCTTTGTCCTGGCATGAATACGTGTCTCTAGGTACCCCCTCCAAATGCTTTGTATTAGTTTTCGGTGATGTCTCATAAACTGCGCCCCTAGCAATATGGTATCATTGCGCCAAAAAAGCACGTAACGCAATTGCGTTAACGCACTGCGCTGATACCGGCTATGGCGCTGGCTTCAAGGTATCAACGCCAACGACCCAGCCTTAATGTAATGTGACATACCATCAACATAATCGTTACCAAGCCATAGGCAGGTGGTACATGGTCAGTATGGATTACGCGATCCTTATTGATGGATTTTAATAGGCGTGTTCCAATCAGGAGTGATCCAGATCCAGGGAGAAACTTTGCATGTAAATAAATGCAACAACAACTTTGCGATCTTGATATTTATCTGGATCAATTTCGGATCCGTATAGCTCTGTTCGTTTAGTTTTTTGTAGTAGATTTTTTGACAGCCAACCCTTATTTGCTTGGTAGCACATACATACATATATAAACACACAATATAGACAAACAACTCTATACAAGGTGGCGCAAAAGTAATCCTCCTATCAGAAAATGCTATAAATTTGGGATTGGCCCTAAAGTCAGTTCTGTTTTGACATTTGTGTAGTAAACACATGCGAAATACACGTTAATAAACAATGTTACGCTACACTGCTCCAGAACGCGGAATATTGCTGACTATTTATTTGACCAATAATCGGTCGGGGCCAAACGGTTACTGTGAATGGTGAGCGCTACAGAGCAATGATCAACGAGTTCTTTTTGCCGCAACTTGATGAATTGGGATTGGAAAATATGTGGTTCCAACAAGACGGTGCAACAGCACACACTGCACGTGCCACAACCGATATGCTGAACATCGGAAGCTTACTTTTGCGCCACCTTGTACAACTGATCCGTATCGGTCCCTTGAGATCTTGATCGTGATACTGATATGCAGCGGGATTCCAGACATCGCCATCTCCTAAATGCTAAAATATACGGTAATACTTTACATCCAACGTCAACTGTAAAAACTGCACCACAAATGTCGATGTTGGTACCCAGAGACGCGTTTCGGTCCCAGAAACCCTAATCCAGTGGGGGAAACCCATTATTTTTAGTAATTTAAAAGTTATTGGTAAAAAACCAAAAAATTACCTAGTTTCGATCTCAAAGGGGTACCCTGTTCCATGGTATGGTAATACTTTACATCCAACGTCAACTGTAAAAACTGCACTAAAAATTTCGATATTGGTACCCAGAGACGCGTTTCGGTCCCAGGAACCCTAATCCGGGGGGAAACCCAATATTTGCAAGCAAAGTTAACAATTTTCTGTCATTTTCATGTGGTTGTTGTAGACAAAGATATAGGGTGCTCTGAAAAGTGTAAAAGTGTGTTCTGCGCAGAAATACTGGGGATCGCGTAGCCGGTGTCCTTAAATACTATATAAATATAATAAATTCGCCTTGCTTTGGATGTAAAGTATTGGCAAATATGCCAAATCGCCAAAGCAAATGACCGCTCAGAATTTTTGGAGATTTCGCTTATTTTCGATTCTGGAACGGAAGTCCCCTAGCTAAAATTTGTTACGTTATCTTTTCGCTTGGGGGCGCAGGGATAGCACTAGCTGCAAATTTAGCGAAGATTCCTTATGCGCTAAGCAAATACAACACGGCAATACGTTGAAAAACTGACAGCTGAGTAGAATGCATAGTATATGTCTACTAGTAGCGCAACTTACTCCGAATCCTCACACACACACAAACCACACCGAGTGAATTGTATGCAATAATAAAACAATGAAATTTAAATGCTGCAATATTGAACGTGAAGACATAAATCACCTAAATTATTGAATACAAAGCAGTTATAACACGTTATCAGTTACTATAGAATGTATATTTCAGTTTGAATTGAAGTTTTTAGTTGCAGTTTTTACTTTAAAACAACTCTGAACGCGATTTCCTTCATTACACTCCTCGGAGTACCTTCATCCACTACCTTCCACTCCGATTCGCAAAAGAAGATGCCAAACTAGTACGGGTAAACAATGGTAGAATGCGAGTGTTTGTGTACGTAACAACAGATTCGACGGATGCGGCAAAGTTGAGGTTGCTCTAAATTTTGAAGCTTGACGGATACGTTGACGGTGACGTACTGTATCTGCTTGACGCATTATGCGCAAGAAATTGCCAGAAGTGGTAAGAAATAGACAGGAGTTACTAGAAGTCAACTCCATACTTTTTGGCGTTACTTATCGGTCTCAGTAAATTTTAATTTTTGGGAATTATACTAGTTTTAGTCAGACAAATATGGAATTGGACCCAGAAATCTTTTAATATTTCGAAACAATAAAAATTTGAATATTTAGGTGTTGAGAATACCGAAAAATTTAATTACTGACAAGTTAAGATACATTTTTTTAACTTAACTTCTAGCGCACTCAACTGTTTAATTAGCGTATGCGTTTGCAATGTAGTGTAGGAAGTTCGATGGTCTTAAGCATGTCCTTTGCAAGTTACTAAATTTGTTAGGATCCTAAGAGTTTTCTCTTTTATACCGATTACTGCATTGTTTAGTGTTATAACTACCCAACGCTGCCTTAGTTTCGGTCCACCGTTGGACTCTTTAGCAGCATCTGATCCGGCTGGCTTATGAGATTTTTCGTTGCCCTCTATACGCACTATTTAACATTTTGGATCACAAGAACATATGCCCCTCAATTTGGTGATATTCTAGTAAAAGTAACTGCGTTGCGGATTTTATTTTGAACCTCTTCTCAAAGCTGATGATCTCAGCTATATCGTCCCTTGGAAGTTGGCATATTGGAAAACAGGTTTTAAATATTTCTAAAACAAGGAACGTTAATACCTTTCTTCTGACGAAGTGAGTAAGTCACAAAGTAGCATGAATATATTGTGACGAATTCGATGATTCCTTGATTATCAATCCTGGGTTCGATCACTATAAAGTCGAATAAACACACGCACAGATAATGTAAGTAATAGCTAGTTTTATTTACTAGTAATAAACGCAAAACAATTTTAAGAGTTTGATAACTTTACAGTAGGTTACTATTGAACGCTTGGTCACTGCCTTATATAGTCCGCCAGGGTGCTTGCCTACGCACCGAGAACTTTCTTGGTTGTTCGCTTTTCGTGTTCTGGAAGGGTCGGTGTTATTTATTGGCATCTCCTCTTTGCATCGTATTCGCAAACACTCGCGCCATCTCTCTTCCTCTTCCTAGTTACACGCTTGCATGCATAAGCGTAGCCATCGTTATCTCAGTTGTGTGTTAACTAGTGGTGGGAGTGTTATTGAGTTAGGGATGGTACATGCTTGAGAATCATCGCCACAATATGTTCCCTAGAAAACAGCTGATCAATTTATCTGGTTCATTTGTGTTCATCGCTAAAATGTGCCAAAATATGGAGATTTTAGGAGATTGTCATTCACTGGCATCGCAAAAGTCGTCAAATGTTGCTAAAATTGACTTAGAGATTTTTGGCGATCGAGATTAAGCTTTAGCGATTTCCAGAATTCCGCTGCTGAATAGCTGATTGGAACGTAACTAATATGTTTTGACCACCCTATTAGACGGGCCTAACCACACTCATCAATACAAGCGAGTGAAAATTGTAAATTACTAACACAGACAAAGCCTTTTGTCTAGGTTATACTTTTCTTTTTGTATAATCTTCTTTGAGAATGTGAGCAAAATGTAAGTGCGTCTTTAAAAAATTTATAAAATGTTTAACAAGGAGTTTTGCACTGAAATTGCTACTAATACGCCAGGAAAAGGCAAGTATATAGTGCAAAATATGGTTATTTCCCAATTTAAGTCCTGGTTTATATATTTATGCACACAAAATTTTATATTTTCAGATGGACGAGCAAGTGCGTTATTTTTGCTTATTTTTCTCAAATAGGTTCTGAAGAGCAGTGTGCCAAATCTAACTATGTGTTTGCTGTCCATGTGCACACGTACAGTATACCTTTCTAGCGCATGTAAAACCACATATATCTGCACTCTTCACTCTCATTATGCATAATGAAAAGTTTCGTTAGCGCTAACAGTCAGGTATAATGCAAACACATGCCACCGCTAATGGTTATGGCAAACATGCGCCAGGCCTAATCGTTATGACTGTCGGAAACTTCATATATAGCTAACAATGAAAAGACAATTGTTTGTATTATTAGATTTGGTTTTTAATGTTTATTATAATTTAAAATAACATAATTTTCACGAGGCCTAGTAGCTATATCACAGCTATATATCTGCTAGCCTACTTGCAGGGTCAAAGCCAAAACGTAATTTCTCCCGACAGCATTTTGTGACGATGGGAAGGTGACAACAATTATTTTTTTGTTAAGTTAAAATTTAAACAAAAACAAAAAATGGTTGTTGGTATTTAAAATTCATTTACAAATGCAAAATTTTGTATTAAAACGAAGTGTAAAAGTGTTTCCTAGTTCCCTATATGTATATGTATAAAATTTTCATTATCTTCATCTGTTTTTTTTCTTTCATATGGTCACTCAAAATAAGAAACATAAGAAAGAGAAGTAAAAATGTTCAAAAATTTTTATCCCGTTATTCTGTGTTTAATAGTTGGAAGTAATTTGGGAAATGACAGCGCCGGCCGGTTATTCTCGGCGTTTTTGCCGCAGTGTTTAGGTATTGTGGTTGCAGCTTTAGATTTTCGCCAATCAATGCTTGTACTCTGCGTAGAGTGCACTTACACAGACAAAAGCCTTAGTCATCTCAGCATTATAAGAGTTATACTATGTACACACTATCGTGTTTCGAGGCAAAACATGTTTAAAACCGGAAATTTGGCTGGAAATTTGTAGGTAAAAACCTGATGAAAACTGCCTGCTTTATTCCAAAACACCACCGAAAACTACTTCCAATCATTGTCAGCTCTAAATTGTATCGAAAAAAATATGAAAAAAGTCGAAAAACATACAGTCATTGAACTTTCGCTGCCAGAACACTGCTAATGATCATGATCCAACTAACAGGTCGGGGGATTAGGCCAGCTGATTGAAAGTTTTTCTCGAATTTTGACAGTACGCTCAGTACGTTTTTGACACTAAGCTCTCGAATTACAACAACAAAATACAACGAAAATGCATGTACGGATGTAAGTCGCCATGCGTCCACCTTATTGGATGCGCCATGCTAATGATAAAAGGCATTATAAAACGATCCGACCGATGTAATTAAAATATAACAGAAGCAAGTATAAGATTTTATAAAATAATTCACATTTTCACTATCCTTCAATTGAGTTTAATAGTCCTACAGCGTTGTTATTCGAAAACAGGCATTTTTGTAGCCCCTTCCGATAGGAAAACCTTCTGGACTAGATATTCTTTGGACTAGAGAGAACTTTGATGATATTTTTGCAAATCTTATCGTTAAAAATCCTTCGGTACTTGTCATACTTTTCTCTCGAATGTTTCTACTTATCAAGTGCATGGAGGAATAAGACCAGTGTGACATATAAATCGACTTAGATAATGCGCCATATTTCATCTATTTTCTTTTTATAATTAAGTTTAACATCTAAATCACACTTCGGCAATAATTGCAAACATGAAAACTGCATTTCCTGAATGTAAAGTCTGTCCAAGGCTTGTAATATATATCCCACTATTTGAACATTTCGCGCATGTTAGGAGTGTTTCAATCAGGAGTGATCCAGATAGAAATTTCGCATGTAAATGCAATAACATTGTTGTGATCCTGATATTTTTTTGGATCAATTTCGAATCCGTATAGAAGTTCTGTATCCCGATTCTGTAAATTTTAACCACGCGCCGAGCGTTAAGCTCATCGCCAAATTTTGGCGTTTGTTCTTAACGAAAAAGCGATTCTGTAACTCTCCTTTAACGCCGCTAAACAGCTGACTCTTGATGGTGATAAATATGGCAATACTTCTCTTTTCACCGTATTTTGCACTAAATTACATGATAAAAATTCAAAACAAATTTTTTTACTTTTTCCAAGCGTTAAAACACTTGCAAATATATTAACGCTATCGTTAACACCTCGAAAATAATTCGCGACAGCTAACCACACAAAAAGTGTTAGCTAACACTTTTCGTGTGGTTAAAAGTTAGTGAATACGGAAAAGCGTTAAAAATGGTGCTAAGCGAAGTTAACGCTAACACCTGGCCAAAGAGGATAGATATGATATGATAGATTTATCACAATTTTTCACAATTTTACACAAATTTCAATTAATTTTACCACTTTTTCACTGTTTACAACTTTACTTTATGAGGTTTGACCAAACTTTGACACTCACTCACAATATAGCTTTTCACTTTTTGACATTTCCGCAAAATAACTCAGCCACACTCAATTCCCCCAAGTTTCTTGCTCAAGATTTTTACTCAAAACTCGGACAGAAAACAAAGAGGAATGGCCGAACCCCTGAGAGCTAACGTCGAGTAGCACACAAAGTAGCGATCAACAAAATTTTGACATTCGCCGAGTAGCGAACTGACGTCTCTTACATATCTATCCTCTTTGACCTGGCGTTAAAATAGTTACAGAATCGGGCTACTGTTCGTTAGTTTTTTGTAGTAGATTTTTGCAACTGATCAGTACCATTCCGGTGAGATTTTGATGGCGATACGGATCCTGGATAGCTCATTGGAACGCAACTATTAATAAATGCAATGCCCACAAAAAATACCTCTCCTCGTGAAAAGTATGACAAAATCCATATTTGCAGAGAACAGAATTTATAATTGGGAGGATTTAAATTTGTTACTTTTTAACAGACTCTTGAGCCGATTTGAACACCTGCAACTCGATTAAAAAAGCATCTTTCATAAAAGCCAGTTAAAGATAACCGGCGGTTAATTTAAAAGCTAGTCGAACGCTCACAATTTGTTGAGTTTTGATCAAAGAAAAATTTATGCTCATTGAACACCCTGCATATATTCATTTCCAATTGTGTCTTATGCCAAGTGATAAGCAACAATAAATACTATTGGATGAAAAGCTGGAAAAACATTTCTTTCGGAAAATTTTTATTTTGCAGAAAATATTGGTTTTAACTAAAATTATTTCATTTCGCGATAATTATTTTGGACAAAACCGGTATAGATATGTAGTAGCAATAGTACATGTTTGGTAAATGGATGTTATTATAGACAAGAAAACAGTGAACTAACTTTTATTTTTTGCTTCTCAGGCATTGAATATATAAAAGTAAATAAAAAGCAATGGCGTTGTCGAGAGATATCGATCAGGAAGTTTCTGAAACTTTATGTACACTTCTAAGTTTTGATGAAGATAACTTCCTTAGCCAGGAAGAGGTGGAAGAAAATTTGAGAAATTGTCCAAATATCGGACATGATTCTACAATAGATAAAATATATCAAGATTATAACAATGGTAACAGCGACACCACTTGCGTCAGAATCGATAATACTACTAATAATGGAAATGAAGATGAGGAGCAAAAGCAAATGGATCAAATTTTGCAAGATGATGACCAAATGGATACAACTGAAAATGATCTAAAAGTATATCAAAGTGAAAACACGATTGGTGATGAAGATCGGAGCTTAGAAAGTGCTTTAAATACATTAATTGCTGCAGCAGTTGCAGAAGACCCCACAAGCATATTATCACAAGAGGCAACAACAGTTATTAAAAGTGAGTTTGTTTTCGAAACAGAGGATATAACTGAGGAATACTTGCAACCACCACCATCACCAGCCGTTGGTGCAGTATCTGAAACTAAGCCTGTGAGTGATCCTCAGCCGGAGGATAAACCTAAGCCGGATGATAATCCTACGCTGAAGAGAGAATTTGAGACGAAAGTAGAGCTTGAGGTAAAGGTGGAACCCCAGCCTGAGGAAGAGCCTCAAATGGAGGATGGACTGAAAGCAGAAGATGAGGATAAAGCGCGTTCCCTAAGTCCAAACATAATAAACGAACAAATTGATGTTAAACTAGAATTTACTTGTGAATCCGAACAATTTACTGAAGAACAGATGGGTGATTTTTATATTGTAGATGAATTAAAAAAAGATATAAACTTGGACTGCGGAATAACGCAAATAGAAATATTGTCTCCGAATGAAATATTTGAAAATAATGTACCAAACGATTTATTGCATGATTCACTTCTGGATCAGAGTATGAAACACACAAATGCTTCAAATGACGAATGCATTTTTAATGTTGATGATGATTATCATATATGCAACATAATGAGCGATCATAATTATACAACACAAGAAAAACCTGCAAATTCAGAAAATTTGCAAAAACTATTAATCAAACACATTTTGATTAGCAAAGGTTCTTCCCTATCTATGCAGGTGGTAACTGACTTTGTAGAGAAAACTTTGGAAAATATACAAATGTTTGGCACAGATAAAGGAAGTCAGGCCGATACCAATGAGGAGGAAGCACAGGAAACAACGGGGATAATAGACATTTTTGCAGATGAGAAGTCAAAGAAAAGTGCAATATTCGATGTAAGTTTGAAGGTTTTAGCAACGAAAGCTATTGAGGAACATGAGCATACAGAAGAAGCAGGCAAAATATCTGATACAGTAGAAACACAAGACGAAAATGAATCTAGTTTTCCAGAAGATATAGTATACAAAACCGTTAGTTTAGCGTCAATAGCAACACCGCAAGCAAATTGTTCAGAACCATTGGAGCACAGCATGGAAACCACTGCAGACAGTGTCATTCAATCAGAAGACAAACTTGTAAATCATAGCTATGCCAGCAGCACCGAACCTAAAAATTTAATTATTGAAAAGGAAAACACCGAAAAATTGCACCCAGAGAGTTGTACGACAACGGAACTTATGGAAGTAGAAGGTTGTGATGATGAAGCGACTCTCGAAAATAACATTTTTGCTGAAAAAGATGTGGAATATGCTGCAAAAATTGATGAAAATGAAGCAATCGTAGATAGCGAAACAGTTTCAGAAGTACAGGGACAGATCGGAGATATTCAAGATCAAAAGATAACAACAAAAATTTGTGTTTTCAATGAAGAGCTGGAGCAAATGGCAATGGAAGCTATGTGCGAAGACCAATCCGATGAGCTCAACACAACCCAAGAATTTCCAGGTGACGAAGACGCTTGTAAACCGAAAACCGCTAACAATATTTTAACGGAAAAACAAGGTTCTATAGGAAGCACCGACATTATTGCAACAGAGAATAATAAAAGTCCCGATCTTAATGAATTCAAAACAATGAATATATTATCGGTACCTTCACCTCCTGAATATTGCTCAGAACCGTTAGAGCATACGACCTTTGATGAGGCATTCGATCTTAATTGTAATGAAAAATTAACTGTAATTAATCATTTGCATTCACTTAAATCATTTGCAAAGTTATTGCTAGACGATTGTGAAACTTTTACTTCATCTAGTACAACTATTGAAAGTAAACTAAAAAAGTATATGCACGAAAAATTGGAGATATTTAAGAAAATCGTGAGAGCAGCTACTGCATTTCGTTGTGAAGAAAAATCTATACAAACCGATGAACATTTATCTAAACGTAAAATTCGTAAAATGAAACAAACAAATAAGAAATGTCTGTTAAAACCAACAGGATCGAGTAGTTCAAGTGGCGAAGATGACTTGAGTTCTTCTGAGAATTCAATCAAATCACAAATAACATTAAGACATAGAAAAGTTTCGAGTTCCCTAATGAGTTCACCCGCAAAAACACAAATTAAATATGATAGTAGTAAAAAAGAGTGTATAGCAGCGGATTATGATGATGGTGTTGCTTTAGTCGATTATACACAATCTGAAGTATTTGAAACCGAAACATTTTGTAATGATACATTCTCACACGTAAGAAAAATTAATACAAATGATAGTTTAAGTGATGACAACGGTATAGAGAGCGATTTGGAGGATACATGGCATCGTAAGAAAAGCAGTAATGCTGTTGATAGTCCTGTGGAAAGAGCATCTCAAAATGAAAGCGACAAAGAAAATGCAACTGGCAAGATTTTCAGCAATATTAAGAAATCACCACAAGATGCAGGTGACAAAGAAATTGAACGGTGAGCATTTATACCATAGTAAATATATTATTAATTGAATTTATACACTAATTCAATGCTGTTTTTTTTTTATAAATATTGTTTAGTTTAATTAATCTCAATGGTTTGATCAAGCGGTCTAAGCTTGGTCCTGGGAAAACAACAAATGAAAGAGTCAAAACAAAGTCTATAAATAGCAAGAATAAAGATATAATAGACTCCTTCACAGATGATGATATTCAAGCAGAAATATTTTCGGATCCGAGTATAAGTGAAGTAAGTGTAATGACCCTCGGGGAGTGTTTTTGTTGCTACTCAAACAAATAAACAAACTCTTTCATCTTTTTTTGTATAAAAAAGAAAAATAAGAAATCCCTTGGTAAATTTCAAAAGAATGTGTAAAAGGAAGACCAGGAAGGAAGGAGACAAATTACAGAAGCACTCTTTTAGAAACAAACTTCGCCAACCACTCATTTATTTACTTGATTTAATTATTATTACAATTGTTATAATTACTAATTTCGTCCCCGGCATAATCATCTCCCACCTACACGTTTCCACTCACTACTTTTCTTTAACTTTTACATCTTGCCCTTGGAACCGAACACCTTACATGCCATACTCCACCTTGCTCTGAGTATCATGGCGTCTTCACTACTATTTAGAGGCTCAATTATTAGTTTTACCCAATATCTACTAGCGAATTAACTATTTGTATGCTTAGATCAAACAAATTTAAATTTCCTTTAATTTTTCAGAGTGAAGAAGAGATAACAGAAACGCAATTTTTAAAACGCTGTAACGAAAATGTGAAACAACAATTGCTAAGCGATTCGAATAGCGAAAATACAGAATCGGATGTCAGTGACGACATTGAAGAAATTTTATCTAGCAGTGAGGGAAGTAATTCACCTTTAGTGGATAGATTTTTAAAAAAATTCAATGTGAATGAAAGCGATGATGAGGAAAGTGAAAAATTTGATAATAATAAGTCATCCCTTCTGAACGAGACATCTGATTTCAAAAGTAATTTAACAGATAAAAATAAGTCAAATTCGTCAGAAAATTCTGATTGTGAAATGTTAGAAGATATGGTGACCACAACAAAAAGCAAGCACAGTAATCCAAAATCTTTGGAGAAAATGCTTTCTGTGGTAGAAAAGAGAAAGAAAATGAATCGACTCTGTGACTCAATAAGCTTGAGTTCAGAGAGTGAATCCTCTTCGGATGTTGAAGCAGTAGAGGAAAAATCACGTATAAAACCAATGCTGCGACCTGAACAATTGGCAACCGTTACACGCGAGGCACAACGTAACGAATCTGAACGCATACGTCGCTTAGAGAAGAAACATAAAACGTTAACAAAATTATTAAAAGAGCGACCTGATGTACAAGAAGAATGTAATTTAATACTAGACTACAATGACGAAACAAAAACATTTATAAAAGTACATCCAGATATTGTGAAACATTTAAAACAACATCAGCGTGAAGGTGTAAGATTTATGTATGATTCTTGTTATGGCGGAATTGAAGCGCTTAAAAAAAGTCCAGGTTCGGGTTGTATACTGGCGCATTGCATGGGCCTTGGTAAAACGTTGCAGGTAAATTTCAAAGAGATTTTGCGTACGTATGAAACAAAGGGCAGATGTTGTCTAGCTATAAAAAATGTGTGCTATTGAGAAAAAGGAACTAAATTGTTTTAAAATAAATACAATAATGAACAAACATAATCAAAATTAGGTGTGTACTTGGCATAACTTACAATTTTTTATGTGTTTAAAACGACGAAAGTAAAAGCATCTACTTAATTTCGACTGTATTTGTTCCCCTACTCTTTGAGATAGATTTTTCTGTTTTTAATATTTCTAATAATCAATTACATCTAAATTGCAGCTTATTGCGCTACTACATACAGTTATTTCTTACAAGGAGTTGAAAACATCTAAAGTACTTGTGCTGTGTCCCAAGAGTACGGTTATGAATTGGGCAGATGAAATTGAACGTTGGCTGGGCCCGCTCAAACCAAAATACTACACATTTAATGATACGTCGTAAGTATTTAAGAATGAAGCACAACTATGGAATAATTTCAAAACCTTAATTCTTTTATGTTATCTATTTTTCAGAGACGTCAACGATAAAATACAAATACTGAAAGATTGGTCGGCATCGACAGTAAATAAAGCAGGAATTTTACTTATTGGTTATGAAGCTTTTCGTACATTGGTTTTTTATCATTCGTATAAAAATCGTGGTATTGCTCAGTCTCGACTAGATAGTATACGTAATGATGTTGATAAATATTTGCTAAGTCCAGGTATTTGTTTGTTTATTTCAAATTAATTTTAAATTCTGATAATTCTGAAATTATTTAATTTCCAGGTGCTGATTTAGTAGTTTGTGATGAAGGTCATATTATTAAAAATAGTAAATCAGCAATAAGTCTGGCAGTGACTCAGATTAAAACTTCTAAACGTATAGTTTTGACTGGCACACCCATACAGAATAATTTAAAAGAGTGTGAGTACCCTATTTGTTTGTTGCTTGTTAGCACGCACGAAGTGAAAAAGAAAGATGAATGAATACTGGTAGTTTTAATTTTGAACGCAAACGTTTAATAATACGTTGAACATAAAGTTTATTAATAAACCCAAACGTGTATAAAAAGTTAAATACACATCATTGTTAATGTATTCAGCTTCTGTTTTTACTCGTTATTCAGCCATTTTAAAGTTTCTAAAATTAGTCTTATTGGAATCTAGATTCTTCTTCTTCACTACTTGTATTCGTCACCACTTTTGGTTTTTGTTCATTCATGAGCCCTCTAATTTTCAAGAACTTCATAATTTGCTCTATATCATGGCATACCTTTGCTAATACTAAGTTTTACTTTTTGTATTATCTCATTTTATAGATTATAGTATGGTGAACTTCATAAAACCATTATTTCTTGGAACAGAAAAAGAGTTTGCTAATCTTTATGCAAATCCCATAAAGAATGGACAACACAAGGATTCAAGTAAAAGGGACATACAAGTCATGAAACAAAGATCATTTGTTTTGCACAAAAAACTTTCTAAATTTGTACAGGTAAGATTTATTTATTTATTTTTTTTTCAAGTTATATATTTTTTTACTTATTTTATTTTAACCGTAATTCAATGTTTTTGTTTCACAGAGAAAAGAAGCAGAGCTTCTAAAAACTTTTTTGCCGCAAAAATATGAATACGTGTTATTTATACCAATGACAAAGGTTCAGGTAAGGTTCGAGATTTATTCGACTCGTATGTCTACAACTATTGCTGTACCCCCAACAAAGCTTTCCGAAATAAATATTAAGCTTATAAAATTCCGAGTTTTCGTTTATAAAAGGTTTTTTTTATAAATGCTTTTCTGAAACTTTATTCAAACCATATTTTTTATATTATTTAGCTATTGCAATAAAATAACTAAATAAGTTCTAATCATACTTTGAATGCTGCAACTTAAACCAATTATTACCAGATTGCGGTAAGATGCAGCCATGATTTTTCCTTTTTCGTCGTCGTTCTCCTGTAAAATTTTTGCTGAAAAGAATTGGAAATATTTTAACTTGAAAAGAAAGAACCTGACAAATAATTTTTCTGTTTTTTGTAAACATTTGCATTTCACTTTTAAAGTGATATGATTTATAACCTTTTGTTCTTGAAGTTTATAAAAATGTTTCTGTAAACTTTTAAATAAATTAAAACTGAAAAAGCTTGCATACCGGTTATTGTAGCAAGTTTACTTTAAATTACTTTTAATTAATAACATTTAGTCGAAAACACCTCAAAAAGTTCAAACAAAATTTTTTGTAATTAATTATTGTTTCCAACAGACTGTTCTTTACGAGCATATATTAGCTATAATATCTAAAAAGGATGATCGAGGCAAGGGCTTGATAACAGACTACACATGCTTGCGCAAGGTGAGTTTATTCCACATGTACCGCCAATTATCATACTCTAAATATTTTACTCCTTTTTTTACACGAAATATTATTTTTTACACGAAATATTATTTTTTACACATACTAAGATTTGGACTCATCCTAAAGTATTGGAAGATGCCTGGATAAATGCAACAGCAGTAAGTAATTCAAATAAAAAATAATTCAAAAAAGCATTAACAATTACTCTGCTCTCTTCATAGCAAAAACAT
This sequence comes from Merzomyia westermanni, assembly GCA_949987695.1. NCBI lineage: Eukaryota > Metazoa > Arthropoda > Insecta > Diptera > Tephritidae > Merzomyia > Merzomyia westermanni. The sequence continues at coordinate 191,582,765 of OX465289.1, forward strand.
CGGAGAGATTCACGAAAACCTCCAGCAGCTGTGCACTCAGACGATGACCAACCAGATGATGTATATGATTCACAAACAGGTGTAATCTCCGTAACGAACGATTGGTGGCGTAATTTACTAGCTGAAAAAGATTTAGAAACCATATTGCCAAGCAATAAGTTACGCACAATGTTTGAAATTTTAAGAATGTGTGAAGAAAAAGGCGAAAAATGGCAAGTTGTGTGTGCAATAAATGGATATTATATATTATTTATTTTTTTTAACAATATTGCAGTCTAATATTTTCCGCTTTTGTAGCAGTATTAAATGTTGTGGAATACTTTTTCAAAAAGATGAACGATAAAGATGCCGACACCTTAAATGAATTAAGTAAGCAAAATATTTTTTTTCAAGACTTCATGGGTTTTCAAATAAGTAAATACCATGGGGGTTTAGTCTGTATTACAATGCGAATTGTAATGGGACTCAAAAGCTGTCAAATTGCATACATTTCTTTTCAAATCCGAAAGAAATTTATTTGTATGGCAATACATATACTTTGTAAAACATTTTCCAGCTCTATGCAAGAATATATTTTTGTTCTATGTTGTTATTTAATAAATTCACAAGATTTCGTTTCATCATTTATTAAAGAAATGTCACAAGGCTATCAAGTTCAAAATACCTGGATACTTGGAAAGGATTACTATCGGCTGGATGGAAAAACGCCAAAATTGATACGTCATGAAATGATTGAACAATTCAATTCGCTTGCGAATAAACGTGCACGTGTCTTTTTGATTTCATCAAGAGCTGGTGGTCAGGGTATTAATTTAACTGGCGCCAATAGGGTTATAATACTCGATACGTCATGGAATCCATCCAATGATCAACAGAATATTTTTCGTATATTTCGCCTAGGACAAAAGAAAAATTGCTATATTTATCGCTTAATTGCTATGGTACGAAATCTCCAAATTTTTCTAAAACTCCACAAAATATTATGTATGTATTTATTTATACCATCTGTTTTAAGGGTACTATGGAAGAAAAGGTGTATTCAAGATCGGTGACTAAACAAGCAATGAGTTTTAGAGTAGTTGATGAGCAGCAAATTGATCGGCACTACAGCATGGCGGAACTAACTGAACTTTATAGGTAAGATTAAAATTATGTTATTGAACATTACACAATCTTGATTTTAATGAAATGTATTGGTTTTAGTTTAACAACGCCAGACTATGAAAATAGGCCTATGCCGGATTGTCCACAAGATAGTATTTTAGCTAGCTTGCTTTTAAATTATCCATCTTTGGTCTATAAATATCATGAGCATGATAGCTTACTTGAAAATAAAGTGGAACAAGAGTTGAGCGAGCAAGAAAAGCAAGATGCATGGGCTGCATATGAAAGAGATCAACAAATGAACTCAGGTTATAAAATGCTACATATTATTGAGAGCTGGGCATTGAGATTTGCATGTGTAATCGATTAGAGCTACGATTACAATTACTTTATAATTTTCCATAAATAAGGCTAATCGAAATTTGTATTACAATTAGAGAAATTGTAATTTGTAGGGCTTCGATTTGGATGCAGCAGTTTTAAACTGCAACGGTTCTTGAGTGTAATTCAAATTTTACTTTAAATAACAATTGCTGTAATCGCAATCGTCGATCTCAGCTTTGAAAAAGCTGCTTTTAAAGAAGTCAACCCTGCGGGTTAGGGGTTTAGAATATGCCCGAGGTAGGCATACCGGTCGTAAGAGGCGATTAATATGCACAAAGGTAATGACGTGCAACTCGATGGTTGATCTACGGATATGATGCCTCTCACCTCTCATTGCCCATCTTATCCTTCCTTACGGAAGGAAGGGTGACATGACCTAGAAGGTTTCACTGGTCATAAATCGTTACCACGACAGTCGGGCAGTACCACAAGGGAGTACCGGAGCGTACCGGGTTCAAATCCGGCCAAGGACTGTTAATTCGACAACACTCACCAAAACCTTGTAATTTCGATTAAGTCGATAAAATGATCTTACTTATCCAGACTGAACCCCAACATACCAAATACATGCCCTGCATGTGGTATGACCCCTCATGATACCATACATCTCTTCTCCTGTTCAATTGAACCCACTCTTCTAACACCTACATCACTCTGGTCCAACCCTGTGGAAACTGCGCGTTTCCTCGGACTTCCGTTAGAAGAGCCTGATGACAATTTAGAGTGATCGAGCCCATTGGGCAGGGCGAAGCACTGTTAACAACAACAACAACAAGTCGATAAAATGTTGCAAATTTTGACCTAATGAAATCCAATTGTAATCATACTCTCAATGTCCCAGCTGTAATATTTATATTTCGATGATTCTCATAAAATGTATATTTTTTCTTTGCAGAAATTCGTGAAATGCCAAATCCGGATGAGTGAGTAAAGAAAATATTGTATTGTATCTGAAAATGACTGGGTATATAAAAATACACTCAGAGAAGTCAACGTAGATTAGATCGTTTATAAAAAATCACCAACCCATTCCATATAATTTTAAATTACACATAAAATTATTAAATAGAAAGGGGGTGTCAGATTAACCATAAGGTGATTAACAAGAAATGGCGATTACAAGCTACAATGTATGCCCTGTATAGTTACAGAAAATGTGCTATACAATTTCTGTCGTGTTGTTTGTTGTGTAATGGCAAAAAGTTTAGGGGAGTGTTACCGGTGTAAATATAGATCCGGCACTAGCATCAGAATTTTAGTCGCATTGTACAACAGACATCCTACCACTTTTCTCTCTTCCCATACTCTGTCGCAACATTTCAGGAAAGACTAGACCAGCTTTTCTTATTATTAGTGTACTCTTAAATATGTCTTTCTCTTATAATTAAGCATACGTTTAGAAAGTTTTGTTTCCATTTTTGGCTAAGTTTACCTAGTGATTAATTCCCACTTTTCATCAAAAATTAGACGTATCATGCTGCAACTAAAGCGTGCTTGAGGTTGTTATTATTAATATTATTGTTAATAAATACAGGTACAAATACAATTATTATTATTATGATTATGATTGTTATTGTTATTTCAGCTTCGCCCTGCTAGTCATTCATGGAATGGGACGTGGCGGACCAAACAGGGTTATAATAAAGTTCACAGTGAATTTATAAAAAATACCTATAAGGTGCTCGCGACAAATATTTAAATATACTTACTGGGTTTGACATTCCATTGTGAACTTTACCATTTCCTTCAGCTGATATGCTATTAACTTAAGTCTACCCATGTCCCACCAGGTCTGAGTTAAAAAGTGGGGCATTCCATTATTAGTTCATGTTGATTAGTAAATGATAGCCCAGGTACTAGACCGACTAAATTTTATGGTAGCTCCCCTCACCCTTTTTATATATATACAACAGGATTCACCCTGCGTGGGAGAGGTTAGCGCTAGGATTTCAGAAGCTATGTGCTTAACAAATGCGGGACACACTAGTTGTTTAACAGTTAAGTACTTTCATTAATTTATAATTGTATATTTCTTTACAGATTGCAAAATAATCTTGCAGTGCCAAAGTTTCCTCCGTATTTAGGATCATCATTATCTGCTTTTAACGTAAGTATTTACATGATCGATATTTCTAACATTTTATTTAGAAATGGAAAAAATGTAATACTTAATTATTATTCTTTAAAGCAAATGTCAGCACTATTCAACTATGGTAACTTCTCTCCAGCTTCCCTTTCGCCATACCTGCCGTATCTCTCTCATTTGGGAAATTACACCGCTTCCAATCAACAATATTTAGAAATGCGTAAAAGACTTGCGGAAGGTACATTTCCCTATCCAGATATAAGCACATCGCTTGGCACCACTCCATTTAGCACGCCATTTGCACAAAATGCTCCAAAATCTTTAACCACAAACCCACTTATACCAGACATATCCAACATGCACAATAGTGCATTGCATACGAATCCTCTCAGCGCGCTCGGAGATTTAAGTATGTTTGGTTTAGGCAATGCCAACAATCACATGGCGCACAATGTAAATACTTCAACATTACAACAACAACAACAACAACGCCAACATAGTTCACCCACCTATTCGTCAACAACAAATCAAACAACAGCAAATAGCATGCAAGCCAATTTCGATTATCAAATGTATGAGAATAGTTTGAAAAGCCTTGTTAATTATAGACATGATTTTTCTGCTAATGGTAATTCAACTAATAAATCTAAGGCGGGAAATATGCCACCAGTACCAGTACAGTCGTTTAAAAACCCACTTTATGCACAAATGAGCAGCATAAATTATGATAAAAATGCTATGTCCAACATAAATAGTCCATCGCCAAAATCTATGGAACAGCAACAGTCACAAAAAACACATAGCGACAAAAATCCTGGAAAATCTGCATCGCCAGCAGATAATGCGTTACTCCCATTACATATTAGTTCAAATAAAAACAGTTTTGGAAATGTTGGAAATTCAAGTAGTGCACGTAGTTCACCGCTACCACAAGTTGCTAAGAAAAGAACTTATAACGATGTAAATATTTCAAATGCAAACGAAGGACGATTAACACCAAATCAAAAATTAACAAAAGATGCACAGCATAGTGGTGGCTTGACCAATTTCCAATCATACAAAAATAGTAATACAACAACTAATAGTGTCAACATCAACAGCAGTATTTATTCAAACAAAAATCTAACAACTGGCAAAACATCATCTAATGATAATTTGAAAAACAATAAATCATCCATGCAAATTATACCAACCTCCAGTCCACCAGGCACGTCTAGCGTCACAAAACAATACACTGATATATCACCAAGTATTTCATTAACAGCCGTAACCAGTACTAGCGTTAGCAAAAATTCGAACAATTCTAATTTCAATCAATTAAAAAACCCCCCAAAAAACTCCAACAATAAAATAACAACGAATAATAATAATAGCACCAATAAAGTTACCGATTTAATAAAAACCTCAACACCTTATCCAACTAATAAATTTTTTGAAATGAATAAAAAACCACCACCAAATCGCCCTGTTTCTAAAACAAACGCATTACCAACAAAAACAAAGCAACCAACATCATCTGAAACAATTTCGAAATCATCAACAACACCTATTACTACAACGCAAAATGCCTATCAACAAAATGCTAATGAAATTGGTTCAAAACTATTAGCTGCAGTTAATAATGCACGTAATAAGAATATAATTCAGAAGAAACCACAAAATCTTACTGTACAACAAATAAAATCTGCAACAACAACTACCACACGCACATCAACAACAATAACTGGTGTCAAAACAACACAAAATGGCAGCAGCACATCGAAATCAACAACAACGAAAACTTCAACAGCGCCGCAACAAAGCGACACGCGTAAGACGGGCGTTGTATCTATGGAAAAAACACTAGAATCAAATAAAATATCTAAGCCGTCTAAAAGTGGGCAATCACAGAAAATTGGCTCATCGACTTCTCCTGCACTTAAAATACAACCAAATTCGGCTAATAAATCTGCAACATCCTCAACAGCGAATGACAACATGCTAACATACATTCTAGAAACATGTATAAATCAAAAAAAATTCGCCATTGGTGCACCTACAAAAGGGTGAGTACTCCAGTCTAGAGGTCAGCAAATTGAAACGTGAGAGTTTATAGGTAAACGGGAGAGTAATTGCGATACAGTGGTGTCAAGAACAGCATTTTATTTATAATTTTTTATGCGATAGTAGATTATGCGCTATTGAAAATGAATAAACAAATTATTTTATGATTTCAGATGCCATTGGTAAAATGTTGCTATTGCGCCCTGCTTAGTCGGCACATCCATTCATGGAATGGGACGTGACGGACGCAACAGGGTTATACTGATATTGATAGTCCTTTGCCGGCTTTGAATCCAGTACGCTTCTGTGAATAGCATCTCGTGGTAGTAGCCCGACTGCTGTGGGAACGATTTCCTTGACCATGTGATCGGGGTCGAAGTGAATTTTAGTCACCTCTTACGACAGACATACCTACCTCGGGCATATTATAAACCCCGAAATGATCTATATATATATTCGTGTCCAAATATTTGAGCACAATCCACTATCCCTAAGAAATCAACAAAGCAGCGATCTGTGTTGCATTGTTACTGTCTGTAACACGACTGATATGAAAATTCTGTTCTTAGACCATTGCAGCGCAATTGCTTTTTGCTCTCAACAACGACTGCAATGAAGAACATACCCTATCTGTATGAATTGAGCGGCACAATTGTGCCATGAGGTGGTTACGTCTAATGTAAATCAACAGTAGCATCGAGATTTTTTTGTATCTGTTGAGGTTTCAGTTTTCCAAAAGCCTTGAATTTAGTGAGAATAATCCACAGAACGTAATGTGCAGGAAAGAAAAGTTATTATAATAGATTTAATATCGGGGCTGCCAATGTTCCTTTAAAACTTTGGCAGGCCTGAGAGTTCGTTCTGGGTGTATAGTAACTACGATGATGGTGTAGGTGCGGTTGATGTTTCTCCCGTCTTTGCGTCAGATTTGGCTCTAAACGCATGTATTTAAAGGATATACGCCAACTCTTTTTCTGTCCTCATAGAAATTGATGGGTGACTAGACATCCGCACCTAAATAGCCTGATTAGAGCATGGAAAATAACTACAGAAATAATAAAAAACAACAACAATCGGGAAGGTAGAGACCACTGTTTTGACAATACGGGTGGGAACAACGACGACGACCACAACTCTCGCTTAGTTATGGATGAGGTCCAGTCGGCGGTATAAAATAACTACAGAACCAGAATCCCTATGGTTCGACGTGACGTGACAGACGAACTTAGGTATTTGAAAACCACTTCCCGGGTTACCTCCTGTATTTTGCCCTGTATGGGGGAAAAGCTTAAATGCTGGCTGGCTCGAAGTAAACATGTTGGGATGGTAGGGGATGCCAGTGTAAATCAATGAGAAATTACGAAATTTCCTTTTAAATATTCAGAAACTATAGTTAACATTAATCCTTCATAATTTTGCTTTAGTGGAGGAGGGACAACCGTGACCAGAGTGCAAACGCAAGGAAAAAGAAAACATCCAGAAAGTATACCCAAAGATGCCGGTTCTAATGAAACAAAACGTGCAAAATAAAGATATGTGTGGGTGTGGAATAAATGTTTAAATTCATAGATACATACATACATAAGCTTAGATATTAATAATAAGAGATAAGTTATTTATTCAATTAGTTAATAAATTAAATTGAAGTTAATAAAATGTTATTCTATAAACATACTAAACTCCTATCGTCTAAGTTATACTAAATACTTACGTAATCAATTTAAAGTAATTGATTTTTTAACAGATGCATATACTTAACTTTTTAAGTTTTAAATTTTTGTATTTCTACATACACACATTGTATGTGTTTGTATGCATAATTACTTAAGAATACTCTCAGTCTATAATATAGAATATATGTATAGGTTATTATATGTATGTATACATACTATATATATACTACTATACTATATATATATATACATTGTAATAGTCAATTGAAAATGAATTAAAAAATACATATGTATACGAGGTGTGCTCAAAACGTATCGCGAATTTTGAATTTTCGCTGGTTACGTATATTCGAATTTCGAATTTTTTGTGGCGTTATGTTGGTACTCATGTCTCTCACTTATGCCGACAAGCTCGGCCATTTTGAATGTTCAGTTAATTGTTGACAGCTGCTTTGCTTGCACGTGTTTTGGATCGTCTTCGATTTTTACCTATTCAAAAAAATGGATCAAAGAACCTGTATCAAATTTTGTGTGAAAAACGAAATTAAGTGCGCGGATGCATTCCGAATGTTGACTGTGGCATACGGAGAAGCTACCTTGGACCAAAGCAACGTTTATCGGTGGTACAAAATGTTCTCAGAAGGCCGAGAAGATGTGCAAAGAAGAACAAAACTTGGCTTTTGCACCACGATAACGCCCCTGCTTACGCATCGTTGCTTGTGCGCGATTTTTTGGCCAAAAACAACACACTAATGATGCCGCAGCCACCGTATTCCCCAGATCTGGCCCCCTGTGACTTTTTCTTGTTCCCTAAACTGAAGAGGCCCATGAAAGGACGACGTTACGCTTCTCTTGACGAGATAAAGACGGCATCGAAGGAGGAGCTGAACAAGATACAAAAAAATGATTTTTTGAAGTGCTTCGAAGATTGGAAAAACCGTTGGCACAAGTGTATAATATCTCATGGGGATTTCTTTGAAGGGGACAAAATAGATATTCATGAATAAATAAATAATTTTTGAAAAAACACAAAATTCGCGATACTTTTTGAACACACCTCGTATATGTTTATCTTCATAAAACATGTTGATGTCAAAAATTGTTTGCTGTTAACCTGATGACCACAGTGTAGTAGTGACGAACTCACATATCGGCGCCCTCTTGACATGAGCGTAAATGCGCCAAAATGTTGGGAAACTAATTTCATTGTTTTTGAAATATCAGTATATTTTGGCTTATTGAAGTAACTTAGATTGAAAAATAGAATGAGGTTCCTTGTACGCAAGGTCCTCTCGAGTTTTGTAAAATGTAGTCAATAGTTAATCCAGTGCGTCTGTAACTCAAACTCTTAAAATTGGCACAATCATGCTCTTAGAAGCTTTTTCTTTTTGCAAATTTTGCCGATTCCGAATTTTGAATTTTTACTGAGAAGCCTATCATGACAGAAATACACTCGGAGAGTTTGCCAAACCACTGCCGAGGGGCGACCCTGTTTTGAAAAAACTTTTTCAAACCACTTTTAATGTTACCTGTACCAGGGCTCGAACCTTGGACCTTCGGTGTGGTATGCCAGCATTACTACCGCCACAGCACGGCGGCCGCAGATAATGCGATAGAAAAAGATTATTTGAAAAATACACTTTTGATTTATTGTTTAAAGCTCTCCTTTAAGTGTTCTGCGCTAATTTATGTAGTGATTTTCTGAAAGTGAACAACAAGATAACATAACTTAAAATGTTCATAAAGTCAAAGTTCAAATCCCAAGATATAGAATAAAAATAATATGCAGTGAAAAGTTTGCCTTTTAAAGTTTAAACGATAAGCCGCAACTGAGGAGATAATAGGATAGCTCAAAGATCAAAATGATATTGATTCAAACATTATAGAAAACATCAATAATGCAAGTTCAATCATTGTGACTTTATTCCCATCTGAAAAACAAGACTTTACCAATTGCGGTGATGCAGAAGAAGACGAAGAAGGTATATTGGTCCAGTTAAGTAGTGGAGTTCTAAAAAGGGCATGCGAAATAAAAACTTTATGCTCAGAATTATAGTTTCTAAATAAAGTGCAACAAAAGTGGTGCAAGATAACACTAAAAGCAAGCGTAGGTGCAAAGAAAGCAATATGCACTCATAGTATACACTACAACTTTTTAGAAAAATATTTCGAAATATATACTAGCAGAAACCATATAATAAGCTGTAAGCAAAGGAGATGTAGGGCTCACTAAATTTTGAGGATCATATACATACTTCGGTATTCTTATACTGAGCGGATTTAATAAGGTGAGTATCCTGAACCACAACTATACTACCTTTTAAATTACAATTTTTTTATTTTTAGATTCCAGCTACTCGGGGGAATATATATATATTTGTAAAAAAAAAAAATTTGAAAAAATACATCTACTATCCTCATTTTAACGATAATACACAAATTGATGTGAGTAATAAAGTATTCGAAGTACAGCCTATTCTGGGTCACTTTAATACAAAATTCAAAGAGCTTAGAAAACCCTTTGGAAATTCCTCCGGGCGAATCAATGGAGCCTTATTTTGTAAAGCATTCTTTCGCTATTGATATAAAATTTGGTGTCTGGCTACTTCAGAAGGATATTTGTTGAACTTCTATTTGTACTAAATTTAAATGCATGAAATGCAATTTTGGATTGTACTGTTTTTACAGATAACATGTTAGTTAACAAAGATACTTAATAGTTAATATATAATATGTCACATAATAAATATAGAGTTGATTTGAATCAGTATACCTCTCCGATTACCTTTATGTAAAATAAATCCTCGAAATATTTCCTAGTTCATCAAAAAAATATTTTTATTCGTTATTTCGTGGCTTATCCATAGTTCTATATGGCAGCATCACATCGTCTTTTCATTGAGTCTATTACATAAGCAACATATCGAGCCCTAACAGCGATTTTAGTGTAACCAACAAAAATAAAATTTTACAGGAGAAGGGTTTTCAGTTTAAAAACATACAAAATATTGAAGCAAAATGTTACTTACATCATAATTGCCTTTGCTTTATTTTTGTAAAGGTACATACCACAGTTGTGAAATTTTGTGAGATGGTTTAAAATAAACTATCGATATCTGTCAAAATTCTGATTTTCAAAATTTTGTTGTTTACGCCAAAGTGCGGTTAGGGCTCGATATATTGGTAAATATTTTTCCTAATCAAATCAACGTGTCCGAATAGTCTTTGTTGCTGCAACAATATTAGCCCTAAACTATTTTTTGAAACAAATCCCTATTATTACAATTTCATGCAACAAGTTCGAAATCGTTGAAAGCATTTTCAAATTTTGTATTTTCATCAGCGTCGAATATCCGTTGGTTCCGTTTAAAATACCTCTTGAACGATTAGCATGTATTAATTTAAATTAATTTATTAATTTGTTATTTAAAACATTTCCTTCTGGGCTCAAGGCCTTTCTACAAAATTTTACAAAGCTCAACATTTTGTGTAATGGAGGATGCAATATTTTCTCAATTGGCACAAGCGGAGTTTGGACAATGTTGTGCCGTCGCAGCCTTATTGTTCGTCAAGGTCAGCACCATTGTTCGTATCGATCCCCGCTAAAACGGGTATCCTGTAAACACATGTTTTTCGTATATACTCTTTGCATTCCACACAAAAGAGTGATCAATTTAAAATCTGCACACACCTTCCACACGTGATCACTACACTGCACTAAATCCATGATCCTTTTCAGTGAAGCATATGTTTCTTTTGTTTATGGATATGATGACTCTCATTATAAAACTTCTTCCTTACGCAAGGACAAGGGGAGGTGTGACATGACCTAGAAGGTTTCACTGGTCATAAATCGCTACCACGACAGTCGTTCAGTACCGCAAGGGAGTACCGGAGCGTACCGGGTTCAAATCCGGCCAAGGACTGTTAATTCGACAACACTCCCCAAAAACTTCGGGGAGTGTTTTTGTCGTTACCACAACAACAACAACCTAGTAGGTTCCACTCGTCATACCAAATCATTCCCGCGACAGTTGGGCATCTGGAAAATGACTGTCACTTTTGACCACACACAAAACCTTCGGGCAGTGTTTTTGGCGCTAAAACCACAAAAGTTGATTATATGCAAAAGAACTACTTCCAATCTGATTTTGGAGGAGGCACTGAAGAGGCGCAAATCTTTCGGTTAATATTCGTGATGCATTGATATGACCAAACAACGAATATTTGTGCAGTAAGCAAATGAATTATCGTCAAACTCGTTTTTATTTTTAGCTCATTTTATTTGGAAAATATTGAACATATAGGTAAATAGAAAAAACGAATCAGATTGTGAAAAAGTATCCAAGAGTAAACGAATACGTCATATTTTTGCTTAAATATTTAGTTTTAAGTATACATTTCAAAAAACAATGGATATTGGCTCAACTTACTTAATGTTTAGACCTGAAGAACGGCCTCAGAGCTTTCAAATACTTTACGACTACCCGATCTTACTATCGAGGCCTATTACCTTCTAGTAGAGTGCTAAGAGAGCCAATTGAGTCTTGATATTGATATTTATTGGCAAGAGTACCAAGAAAGCCAATTGAATAAGTTTGTGGTGGGATTTTGTTTTTGGGGATGTTCTTTTCATAAGTAAAAATTTATACCCAAAAATTTATTTTAAAAAATATTTTTTTTATTCTGTTTTGCACGATTTTTAAGTACATTTTGTACCGTATATATACATTCATTTTGGCTTGTAAAATAGAAATAAAAAAATTTCTTAAATGTATAGATTAAAAAATGTTGAATCCAATTAAAAAAAACTTCATAAACTTATGCTAATTATTGTATTTCACATTACGCATAAACTTAAAAAACAATATTAATGTTTTTTAATAAAAATACTTAATTATGTCATGAAAATTTAAAAAAAAATTTATGCAATGTGTGTTTTTCAATACAACATAATCGACGACTAATGGAAAGACAGGCCTATCTCGTCGGCTATAGGCAGTAAAAACGGTCTATCAAAAAAAAAGCCTGTTATAAATAAATATTGCTGAGATGAAGACTTTTTACAGAAAACAGAAACAGAAGTGGCTTGCTCTGTTTTACAATTTTAAAACTGTACATTTAAATGCGAAACATTTTTTATTAGCCGCGAAATACAGCGTAAAAGGCCTGATATAGGGCGGTTGTAAACTGTTTTCCGAAATAATTCGTTTTGATAGGAAATTCTGAGATAAGTCTCTGGGCAGGCTCAAGGGAACTCTTTAAATTAGCCGTCATTCTGTAAGTACATAGATATGTACTACGTTTGTAAGGATGAGACATTATTCTAGTTTAGGTACTTATTAATGTTTAATCTATTATATTTTTTTGTTTACGAACAAAACTATTTTAAGTATAATAATTAATTGCAAAGGACTTTGTAATACACGTGATAAAGGCGGGTACATTAATTAAGGCGTTTCAAATTTGTTTTTTTTTTTTTTAACAGGTTTAAAAGTTTCGTTTTGGTTTGGATGTAATAGCTGTTGAACCGGTTATGAAAAAACACAAACATTCTGAAACGTTCTTATGTAATGTATTCATGGATGATCGAATGCTCTTTGAAATAAGTAAAAAACATTTGATTATACAAAACAATAAAAGTATAAACTTAAATTAGATATTTTTTTAGCTATCCTGATAAGCGCCTTTTGACGAGTATAATACAAATTACTCCTCATTGTTAATCTTCGGAATTGCAGATTACAGTTGTTCGATATTTTGAAAGTGGCAATTAGCATTTGGAGGATTAGCTGTAAATAAAGAAGAATTATTTAAATATACGAGTATAGATAGTATTTTGCATAAAAATCTATATTTAAAATATTAGGTCCAATCCCATACTTTTCTTACTAAAACTAGTAAAATTGTCAAAAGCTAAGAATTCACTGAGAGTGAGAGGGTAACACTGCAAAGTACGGGACTGATTTTTAGTGAAAAATTTAACTTCTGCCAAATTTATTAGGTTATTTATAAATGGTTGGAACTACATTCAATAATAATTAAAAATAGCTGTGTACGGTGACAAAACTTGCAAACACTTGCAAAGAACTGTCAGTAAAGTGCGAATGACGCATCTCTCCAAACGTAAAAAGTCAGAACAGAAGTCAGTAAAAGCCATGATTTAATGATTTATATGGTTGACGCGAACGGCCAACAACACGAAATTACCGTTTGACGTCGGTGAATTCTTATGTCAAAATGCACATGTGAGAGGGAACGCGCAAAAACGATTCGCCTATTTTCTAAGCTTTTGACATAAGGTGTGGATGAGGAAGAAGAAGACGCTATGTCATTTGAAGCGACCATATAAATTATTTGATCATGGTAAAAGCTTGCAAACAAAACAGCTGTTGCTTTTTTGATTGGTTAATAGTTCAAATTAGAACATTTTTGTTGTTGCTTTCCTATGTCACGATCAGCTGTTTTCCAATTACAAGTTTTACTGAGTGAAATTCCCCCAGCAGAAACTTGCAACTCTCAATGAAATGTCAAAATGCGCTCTCTCGTTGCAAGTGTTTTGTGTCACCGAACACTTCACAGTAAACATTTAATACAATTTTTAAAAATTTTATCCTCACCGAACACAACTAATGATTAATCAATTTCAAGTAAATTGTTGTTGTTTGTAACGACAAAAACACTCTCTGAATATTTTGGGGACTGTTGTCGAAAGTGACAGTCTTAGGCCGATTATGAACCCGGTACGCTTCGGTACTCCCTTGCGGCATTGCCCGACTGTCGTGGTAGCGATGTGGTATGTCCCGTTAACCCTTCTAGGTCATGTCATCCCTGGTGGAGGTGAGAAGCATCATATCTGTCGATCAACCATCGAGTTTCACGTCATTACCTTTGTGCATATTAGTCGCCTCTACGACAGGTATGCCTACCTTGGGCATATTCTAAACACCTAACCCGCAGGGGGAAGTAAATTGATCTCTGAGCACTCTTAAGCGCATGCAGGACGGTTTCCATGTCAAACGCACAACAGATGATCGTTTGAGAGATTTACTAGAAGAAGTAGGCAAATATTCTTCCAAATAAAGTGCACTTCTGACTGAGAGAGAACTAGGGCCTGTTCGTAAATGCAGTATGTGCAGTGTTGCAGAAAAAAAGCCTCTCCTATTCCTGAAAAGAGTAAGATAGAAAGTACTGAATTTCACAACTAAACTCCATTTGGATAATTGTTTATTTGAGCAAACCAGACATTTCCACAAATTATAAATTGGGAATAAGGGACTTAGTTTTTTCTGCAACACTGCACATACTGCATTTACGAACAAGCCCTTATATTTACTCTAATTTTGGTGCCCTCAGTTTTCACTTCCGAATGGCTCCCCCATCGACACGACTGATATGAAAATTATATCGTTTACACCACAGTACCGCATTTAAGCTGCCGTTTACCAATACATCCTCACGTTAAAATTTTCCGACCTTTGATATAGATAAAAACAGTTTATTGAACTTACTTAAAACTTCCAGCGGATTGGCGGTGTTGGGTCGTATCAAAATTTTAACTGGCCTTAAATGGCAAGTACCAGTAAAGTTTGGATCATGACTCTGAATAGCTACGCGTGGCAGTCCAGAATTTGGTGAAGTTACAAAATTTGAAGTGGCTGTGGTTATAAAATTTGACGTAGGCGACAAGAGTTGTGGAATTGAGTGTGGCAGTGATTTTGCTTGTTGTACAGGTTGCGATAATTGCATTTGTTGTAGTTGTTGCACTTTCGTTTGTTGTAGTTGCTGCACTTCCGTTTGTTGAGCTGGACTATGGCTCTGTAAATTTCTTACATTCACACAGCGAATAACGTTCATATTTTGTTGCTGTTGCTCTAAGGACGATTTCAATGCATCATTAGCAATAACAATATCATCATCATTAACCATTTCAACATCATCATCATCACCATCTGCGTTGTTGTCAACAAATTCAATATTATCAGCTGGCTCGGTTTTCACGATACTATTGCTGTTTTTATTATATGAATCAGCATTAAATTTTTGATATGAAAATGGTGGTTCATTAGCGCAAGTTTTGATTTGCAATTGCAATGGTTTTATTGTATCAATTGATAATTGATTATTCGTAGCAATTTGACAACCTATTCTTATTGGTGTGTTAGAATGTTGATCAATAAAATGATTATCACATTCGACAAGTTGAAGTGGTGCATTACAAATTTCACAAAAATATTGTAGTGTAATATAATGTGACTTTTTCAAATGCTTTGCATATGTTTGACATGTTGAGCTATGCTCATTACAGACGAAGCATGTTTTGATTGTAGAAAAAGTTTTTCTCAATTCTGCAAATACAATAGCTATAGATATTTGTACACATTCAGATGAACGTATGACTGTAACAATAGGTACATCGCGATAACGATGTTCATTTTGCAAATGTTCAAATATTTTTCTACGATCATGATGATAATATGAGCATACACAACATATATATATATTGAGTAAATGCATTTTAATATGCTCAATAATTGGTTCCCAATTTTCACACGATACTCGAAAATCACACTTTGCGCATGCAAATTTACTATCGCCAATCCTATGGCTTGTACGTAAATGTTCATAAAATACGTCATTATCATATGTTTGAAATGTACAATTTTGACAGAAACATTTACGTTTAATACTATCATTATTTTTAAAACTTGGAAAATTTTCCAACCATAAAGCTGTAAAAGGCACAATCCATTGAGTTTTTAACGAATCATAATATAACTTTTCAATATATGCGCAACGTTTTTGTATAACGTTTTGCAATGCTAATAAGAAACAGTAACGATCTTTTTGCTCTTGTTGTCCTTCAGATTTCATTACCACATTAAACGTATGCCTAAAGTATAATGGCACTTGTTCGATTTGTAATGCATGCGTTGTTGTTGGATTTATATCGTTATGTGCGAGTGTTACATGATCTCTTGATGCCAGCTCATTAGAGAATGTTTCACCACAATAGAAGCAGCCATATAAATGACAGCAGTGTTGTTGGAAATGCATTTTAAAATCTGCTAATGGTAATTCTTCTTTCTTATCATTCGGACAATGTGGGCATACACTTATTATACAGCAATGACGCACGCTCATATGTTTATACCATAAATCATAGCTTGAGAAGAATCCACCACATGTGGATTGTGGGCAATGATAAAGTAAATCCGGTGCGATGCCGGTACTTTTTGTTAATTTTAGTAAACTAACTTTGACACACTCTTCAGCGGTTGCCAGTAATTGATCTATATTTGGTTTTATTTCACTCTCTATTCGATTCGTTGTATCTGCATCAGTGGATATTGTTGTAGTACCATAAAATTCTTGAGCTTCGTAAGCGTGCGTTGTGTCGTGGTTTATTTGCAAATCGTGGCTGCTGTTCATATCTAATTCTTGCTTTACTACAACTTGCTGAATGTTTTCTATTGGCACTTCTGGTAACGGTACAAAGGTAACTGTTAGATTTTCCGGTAAGTCATCCTAAAAAATAACAAAACTATTTAGTAACCGAAAAGAAAACAAAGTGCTGTAATATGTACGGACCTCTGTTCCTGGCAGTAAAGTTCTCTCGCACACGTAAGGCTGTTGGTCTGGATGTGATTCAATTAAATGTAATTTGACTGTTTCAAAATTGCACATTTTCCGGATACAGTATATACAAGCATAGTTATCAAGATTTGAAAAATATTCACTTTTCTTGTGCAAGTTGTGCGTCTCTATTAAATGTTTTTGCATAAACGTGACACTGTTGAAATGTTGGAAACAATCTGTAATGTTTAAGGGAAAACAGAACATTAGATTAATGAATATGCGGCCGATAAGTTCAATTAATTTCATGGACAGTATACAACAGTTAAAATGTTACTTATATTTTTAAATTCCACTATAATTTTTCAGTCTACCATAAAAGAAAAATTTGAGATGTACTTTCAGCCAAAAATAAGAGTTTAAGTCCCTGATCTATTTAAATTCGGGATGTCTGGATAATCGTTTAAACCAATTTTCAACTAATAATTTTTTTAATTAATCAATTTTGTTTGTTATTCAGATATTGATTATTCAGATACTGTGTAATTTTGGTTTAGTTCAAAGTAAATTAATTAAAATCTGAGTAATCTAGTTCATATCATTCAAGTCACTACTTTTCTTAGCAAAGAAAAGAAAGCTTGTCTAATTTCTAAAGACCCTTTCATAAAAGACTTGTGCTTTATAGAACTGACTAAAAACAGTTTTCACAACGGCCGGTAGACATAAATCAGTCGGTTTACGGCCATACAAATTAACCGGCAATGGAAACTGGGTCTTTACTCTGTAGTTCTATTCGAAAGGCTATTCTACTAGACAGCAAAAAGCGATTCCAATACACATAGGCACTCTGTAGTTCGTTAGAATTTACTTTAGAAAATATTCCATAATAGTAGGCATCACTGTTTCACAAATTTCAAGCGCAAGGCAAAATACAAAAACACAGCATAAATCTCAAGTGCAGTATTAGGCAGCGCAGTTTAACATGTCGCAGTAGCGCAGATGATAAGAATCTCAACTACAAGGTGGCGCAAAAGTAAGCTTCCGATGTTCAGCATATCGGTTGTGGTACGTGCAGTGTGTGCTGTTGCACCGTCTTGTTGGAACCACATGTTTTCCAATCCCAATTCATCAAGTTGCGGCAAAAAGAACTCGTTGATCATTGCTCTGTAGCGCTCACCATTCACAGTAACCGTTTGGCCCCGACCGATTATTGGTCAAATAAATAGTCAGCAATATTCCGCGTTCTGGAGCAGTGTAGCGGAACATTGTTTATTAACGTGTATTTCGCATGTGTTTACTACACAAATTTCAAAACAGAACTGACTTTAGGGGCCAATCGCAAAATTTATAGCATTTTCTGATAGGAGGATGACTTTTGCGCCACCCTGTACCACGCGTACGGTTGCAGGTTCGAACGTAAGTGCTTGCACAAGTAATTTTAATTCTTTTATTTTTATTAAATAAAATTTATTTTTTTTTAAATATGTAAATACTTCTAATCTGTAAAAATTTTGTTTTTTTGAATTTTTCCAATTTTTTACATAGAATTCTTCAATTATTTTCAGTCAACAGGGATTGCTTAACTCTTTCTGCCATAAAAATGATGTCTTGATGAAAAAAATAATAATTGTTTTATTATAATCATAAGAATATACGCTTTTGTGGATTTCCGTTTACTAAATTGTTGTAGAATAGGATTTTCTAACTTTCGACCATATTGGCGTATGCTTTTGAAATAGTGAGTACCAAATTTTCTACAATCGAAAGGGGATAAATCAAATCCGAAGGGAACAGAATGGAACTCGAACAACAAATGCGTTCTACTCGAAAATTTCGTACAGAGTTCGAATCACTCGGAAGCGAACAAATTTTGTTTCGAATAGAACTACAGAGTGAGGGCCCTGGTTAGTTGCCAACCTAGTAAAATTTCATCTGACAACTGTTACTATTCATAATGCAACTGTTATGCATTTGGGTTTGGTGGAAACGAAATAGTCGAATTAGAAAATCAACGTTTAAGCAATCGACGAATATAAATAATTTGACCAGCCTTTATGAGAGCTGCCCTAAACATTTAAATATTCTGATAAATGAAAACTATTCTGAAATAAAATACAATTCAAACGGTATTACGAAGCCTGTAGTGCGATTAAGTATCTTTTAATCCTCCGGCATTCGCAATTTTTACCGCAGGAATTTTTTTTTTTTTGTGACGATTGAGCGATTCATAAAAAATAAAAAGTTTATAAAGCTCTTATAATTCAAAACTTGAGTAGTCTTATCATAAATTTCATGCGAACAAATAATCTTTTTTTAGTTCTGCTTTAAAATTTTTTATGAGCTTTATAAACCCTATTTATAATTTATGAATATGGCGGTTAATATTTTCCAATTTTATTAAATTTTTAAAGCCAATGTTATAACTATGCAAATAGAGACGACGCTAAAATAGTAATTTTTAAATCGCCTACCCAGTAAGTGAATAGCAAAATAGATAGATTTATTGCTGCTATTACTAAGCAGGCAGCGAATTTCGGTAAAAAAGTTAGTGAATTCCTCTGCTGAGTGGAAGGTCACCATATTTCAAAATATTTTTCCAAAAGGCTCTACCTTGAAAATTTTTACATTAACGATATTTCTCAGAAGTTATGTTCAGCAACGCTTTATCTCAGCTGAATAGGTATTGAAATTTGATTCATATAGGGTTTTTGAAGCTTATTCTAAGATAGGGCATCCTTGAAACCAATTCGGAGAAAGGGTGTTTTCAAATATTTTGAAGTAGGGTGATCTTCCATCTAGCCGCTATGAAATAGTATAGAAAAAAGGAAACAAAGCAAAACAGGAAATTAAAGGAAAGATAAGGAACGTAAAGGATAGGAAAATCAAAGAATGGAAGATTAGAAGGAACAACAACGATAAAATAAATTAATAAAATGCAAATATTATATATTATTCAACGGTAAACGAACTGAAAAGAATAGAAAACAAAAAGAAAACGACAAAATAAAATAATAAATAGAAACAAATAAAAAAAGAGTAATTTTAAATGAATAACAGTTTTTGTTAATATAATTCTAGTTAAATATGGAGCTCGAAAGTAAAATTACTCTGGTAGCTTATGTATGTAATTTCTTTTTAAATATATGAAATAATTTTAAACATTTCATTGGGATGACACCCTTAGAATTGACTTGCTTTATAATATAATTTGAATATCAATATTATTCTCTTTAAAAGCTTAAAAAATGAGTGTGCTATAGTTATGTACATACGTAACGCCATATATATAGTTATGCATACCTTTAAAAGGGCAGACGAAAGGTTCCACATTATCATTTAATAACTCGAAAATATTTGCTGGTACGCTCATATCCGAAATAGAATCCAATGCGCAGTTATAAACCACCACTTTCTCTTGCTGTTGATGAATATGCTGCAAATGCGCTAACACATGATTTGGTGTAATTGCACGATAACAGCAAATTGAACATTGATAATGTGCGTTTTGATGATTTCTCTGTATATGCTCAATCAACATTTCAGGCGTATTACATAATTCCGCATCTAATTGACAATAAGCACATAACAGATAACCTTCAGGTGCCCATTGACTTTTACGATGCTCATTTAAATGCTGTAATATTGCTAGACGTGAATCGGTGGAGAACAAACAATCAGTTGCCATACATTTGAATAGACCAAAATAGAAGATGCCGTTTGGATAATGACGATACGATTTGTGCGTTGAATTAAATAGCAACATTTTGCTATTGACACAAAATTCTTGCTTTATTGGCCGTGGCAGCATCAACATGGTATCTGAGCATTCAGTTTTAATATATGGTAGAGGATTACAGGTCCCTGCTATTGTTGTATTTGTAAGCGGTAGTGAACTGCTGTCCATTGCCGACAAAGGCGTAATGTGTTTATATGTAGTCGACGCTGTTGCTACAGCTTTGCGGTGAGCATCGTGTATATTTTTTAATATATTTGAATCCATACTTTCTTCACTACCAGCAACTACATCTAACAAGGTACTATCTCCTGCTTCTAGTTTTGGTTTATAAGCATGATTGGCGGCATTACTACTAATTGGAAGCGTCACCATTGCTGCTGAACTATTCGTAGGCGCAACGCTATCTGCTTTGACCGCATGACGCGTTTGTAGCATGTTGTTGAAAGTATGCACCAACTCTTCAGTTCCACAATTTTTATTTTGATCATTTCTGCTGACGTTTTCTTGCTGTTGCTGTAGTATCTCTTCTGATAGAGCTTCATTTCTTACAAGTATATCATCATCGTCTTTTGGAAATTCAAATTTTTTGTCTAGGTCAGCAGCTGAATTCTCTGCCTCACCCTCATCACAAATTTCCTCATCATTTATGGCAGCCAATATATATTTGCAAATAAAATTTGAATCATCTTGTCTTTTATCATGATGATCACGTAAATGTTTGAAGGTGTTAGCTTCATTTAACTGCACAAAATTACATATTTTACAAGCATATAAATAAATAACAAGTACATTTGGTGGATATTGATAGAGTAATTTAATGCGGGCATTTCTACATGTTTTCGAATGGCATTTATGTGATTGTATATCAAATTCGAATGGTTTCTCCAATTTACAAACGCCACATTGAAAAGCATATTCGCCTGTATGTGTTGAAAAATGTTTATAAAAATTGATAAATCTATCCTCTATCTCATCATTACAGAATGCACACTTAAGTGAATACTTTTTAAAATTACTATTTGTCGTTTTCGTAAGTATTTGCACAAAACGTGTATTTGTCTCTAAATTCTTTAAGGTTTTTGCACTTAAGCGCGCCACATACGTTTCGGTTTTATGTACTCTTTTATAGTGATTTGTTAAATCTGAAGGTTTCGATTTACAGAGTACACAAAAAGTAGTATTTTGATCAGTCATACGACTATCAACATTTTTATATTTTACATTTAATTTTGCCGGTTTTGTTTCAATTAAATGATGTGCTGTTTTCTTTGACTTGGTAATATCTTCAACAAGTTGTATGTTGATAGTTTTACTATGCTTGGATGAGGAGGAAGACATTGACGGCGTGGGTTCTTTCACAGCACGCTCTGTGTATTTGCGTATAGTTTCAGCTGAGAGGCGCCTTAATTTCAAAATTGGTTCATTCATTAAAATTGGTTGCTGTTGTATTTTGCTGATTGTTTTAAATGGTGGAACAATTCCAGCGGTAGAACCAGTTGGTGACGCCGGTGATGCTGTGGTGGCTGCACAAGTAGGTGTCACTACCGACGACGTCGATGACGACGAAGAGGATGAAGATGATGAAATTGTGCGTATGCGTTTAAAAGTACGACTTCTTGCTGTTGACTCCTTATTACTTTTTCTTTGTCTCTTTAGATTCTTAGTTTTGGCGCTCAACTCCGTATTGGTTATAACAGTTTCAGCTTCAGTGGTTGCAGTCAAATTCTGTTGATTATCATTGCTGTCTAATAAAGTAGAAGTCGTAGATTCAGCTTCACGCTGTTCTGGTTTTGTTGTGCTTGCCGTTTTTGTACTGGATTTCGCATCTGACGCCGCAACATTTTGTCTTAAAACATCTAATATTTTATCACCGTATGGTAATATAGTTTGTAGTATCATACTTTTTAAATCTGTTTGTGTATCAATTTGTGTCTTGTTGTGCGCAATTTCTAAACTTGGTTTTGTTGGTAGAGTTGTTGCATAAGTTGTTTGATTTGTATTAAAATTTTTATGCTCTTCTGTCTCCGTCATCGTCGCCGCAGATTTATTTTCTTTATCTGCATAGCTACAAATAATTTTATTTATACTTCTAATGTTTTGCGACTGGTCATCATCGTCATCAGTAGTTGTTGATTTATTTTGTTTTCTTCCTAAAAATTTGAGAAAACGTTCATCTTCCAATAATTGTTCACCAATTGTTTTCAAAATATCATCTTTCAAATTTGGAATTTGTTTAACAATCGTATCACCATTTGGGATTGAAAGCCGATTTTCGTTTAATGTACTACATTGAGTCTCAGTAATTGATAATCCATTGTTGAAACTAGCATTCTTCAAATCGTTTTCATTTCTTTCTATTTTAGTCTTTTCGGCTGCTGCTCTCATTTCTTCTGGTTTTTGTTCTTCTACTCTTCTCGCCTTTTCGGCCCGGGCTATTTCTTCCACTCTTCTTGCTTCCTCTGCTCTTCTCACTTCATCCGCTCTTCTCGCTTCCTCAACTCTTCTCGCTTCTTCTGCAATTCCCGCTTCTTCAATTCGTCTAGCTTCTTCTGCCCTTCTCGCTTTCTCCGCTCGCTTTAGCTCCTCTAGTTTTCTTTCTTGTTCAGCCTTCAAACGCCTATACTCGCCATATGTTATTGGCGCATGTTTTGGCAATTCAATATTTTTAGTTATGCCATTGACATTTGGCGCAATTCGAGAATTTGGATCTAATGCAACAGTAGTTGGTGTAATTGGCTGCAAAATTTTATTTTTTTCTAAATATTTTCGTATACGCGGATCTTTTAAATTTACTTTGAAAGGTTGTATCGTTGGGAAACCAGGAGCTGATAGCATATTTGTTCGTTGTATTTCAATTGTTTTTAGTTGAGGATATGGTGGATGGATATCCGTACTATTGTCATATTTTGGAAAACGAGATTGGTTTTGTTGTTGGAACGCATTGTTAATGCCGCTGCTTGTGTTTAAACTATTATTTGGCATATTTTCATTTGTTGACGTCGACGGGCTCAAATTTATATTTTCCAATAATTTTGCAACATCAATTTGGCATTCTTTTGTCAAATCTTCATAAATCTTCTTCAGATTTTCAATATCCATGCTCTCTAAATTTTGTTCATTTATATCAATAACAGATGACGCCATCACTGTACGAACTTGCGCGCTGCTTTGTACTTCATTGTTATGTTTATCATTAAGCATTTTGTTCGTGGGATGCCCGTTTTGGATTTCATACGTTTTCGGTACCTCAAGCACCTCCTTTGATGTCACCTCAGGTTGTAGCTCAGCTTCCTTTGGTTGCTTAAAGACTTTGTTGTTGACTTTATCACTTGGTATGTGTTTATGACTTTCAAGCCCCGGCACATCCTTCTTCACGTCTTGGTCAGCCTCTTTTTGTTGTTGTTTAGGAACTTCCTTAATTTGTGTGCCTATATATATTAGCTCTTCACTATCCTCGTAGCTTCCTTCATCAATATCTGATTCTTTATTGAGTAGGTTGTCTATTTTATCCACCACCGCCAATTGTTGCTCAAGCGTTACATTATCTTCATTTTCAAAATCTGCTCTTCTTTTGAAAAGTTTCTCTTCATTATAAAATGAATCTTCACTAGTAAGTGTAGTACTTAAATCATTATTATCATTATCATCATCGTCGGAGTCTATACAAATTGTTTCTTCTATGCTTTTAGGAGCTGTCGTGATGGCTCCTTTTTGACCATCGCTTTTTTTGCTATTCACGGAACTCGTAACTTCCAGCGTATTTTGCTTCTGTGGCCTTGGTGGTGTGGAAACGATAATAACATCATCATCATCATCATCATCAACGATACCAACAGACGACGTATTATCGTCGTTATCCTCATCGTCTGAACATAAATTTACTCTGTAACATTTAGCCTCAGATTGAGCGTGTGTATTAAATATATCCATAATGTGCTTAGGTACTTTCTGTACAAGAAAATTAAATTTAAAAATCGGTTAAAACACATAGTCAAAGATAAGCAAAAAAATAAACGAACAAATCTTATTTAACTACAATGTTTCCACAACAATCAGCTTGCTTTGTTTGTTTGAGTATTTGCAAAAACACTCCCCGATGTGGACGGTCCTTTGTCGCATATGGATTCATAACTGGTACTTACTGATAGTCCGTCTGCCGCGGGAACACCATCGGGAAGACAGAGTCTGTCTTTTGTTACGGCCTTCTTTTAGGTTTGAGCTTTTCAGGTGCTTACCAAAATTATAATTGGAAATATGTTACTGCCAATATATATGGGACTATCAGACCCGGCAGATGTTTTCTTGCCCGAAAATTGGCTTGCATACATTTGAAACCTTCTCTTTCCTCCCTATCGCTCTCTTCCTCCTCATTTAACCCCCTCTTTTTAATGTCCCTTCTGCCACTTTCAATTTCCTCTGTTCCTTTTCATCTCCCTATTCGGTTCTTCTTCGTCCTCCCTTGTTTGTTGGTTAAATTTGTAACTCCAAAAACACTCCCCGAAGGTATGGTGACAGTCCTTTCCGGATATGAGCCCAGTACACTCCGGTACTCCCTTGCGGTACATGCCCGACTGTCGCGGGAGCGATTTAGTATGACCAGTTCGACCTTGTAGGTCATGTCACCCCTCCTTCCGTAAGGAAGAAGAAGATGAGTAATGAGAAGTAAGAGGCATCATATTCGTAGATCAACCATAGAGTTACACGTCACGGTATGCCTACCTACAGATTTTATTTCAAAAAAAATAATTGATCTTCAGAAGGTGTAAAATGCATTTCAGAATAGTCAGTTGTACAGAAACTATAATATGTACTTCAGAAACGGTAAAATGTTCTTCCGAATTAAGCAGCTGTATTTCAAGGGACTACAGTTTGTAGTAGTTTTCGTCATCTGAACTGCATTTTATGATTCCAAAATAAATCGATTATTTGGAAGTTTATTTTACAGGGTTCAAAGTACATTTTACGATTTCTGAAACACAATTGACTATTCTGAAAACATTTTACGGTTTCCGAAGAACATTTTTCGTTTCATGAACTACACTTGGAAAAGATGTAGTTTCGCTCAAGTACCTTATAGATTTGCTTTCATACTCTTAATTTTTGTAAAAAGATCTAGCATAATTGGCAGGACTTTTGCTGTACATTAAAAAATTCAGGGAAATCAGGCTCAATAGAAGCTCTTATCGGGGTCCAGTTCCAGTCGACCGGATAATTTTTATATTTATTTGAGGATACTAAACAGTTTGACAATTGATTGTATGGTAAAAGTATTAGCCTATTAATGTACAATGAATTCTTAAAACAACTTACCCCATCAACCAAAAACAAATTTCTATATTGTGTAATAATACACTGTTCGATCTTTTCTAGCACATTCATTGGATGCCTGAAAAACATAAATATGTACATACACGAATGGTAAAAATTATTTAATATCTTTTCAGTTTACCTTTTTCTTTCCAAAATCCACTGTCTTATATTTATAAATTTTGTATATTTTACTTTGTCCAATTGTAGAAGATAATTTATAAAGGGCACATATTTTTCTAAACTATCTAACTTCTGATCCACCCTCCTCTTCATTTTGGTCTAAAAAAGAAAAAAAAAATATTTTGTCATGGTCCAACCAATTATTTTTACATATTTTTAATATTTCACGTGCTCGTGGGTGGCTTTTTTGATTCAATTATTACTTTTTTATTGCATTCTTCAGATAGAGAAATTTTGGCATGCTCTGTTAGGCTTTCAGAATGACTTATTTTTGTCAGCTAGCCTTTATTCTATTAATTGTACCATAGCATTGCGCAAACATCGACCTTTTGTCGGCATTTATCATTTCTTATGATGGATTTTTGTTTTTATGTGTCCATTTTTGACACTCCCACTGGGCTCTTCGGTTTTGTTTATTTTGTATACCAACAATTAAATTGAATTATTGTTTTTACGGCCTGTACATTTTTAAAGACTATCAATAAGCTCAAGGTCGATTTTTATGAAAATTATTATCAGCCCAATTCTGAACAATTTTTCAGTGTACATTTTTTCACACTTTCATATTATTTTGTTTGCAATTCATATGAAAGTGAGAAAAACCCGAAAGTGGAAAATTCTTTAGAATTGGGCTACATGTTTAAAAAAGAAAAATTTATAAATTAATTACATTGTTGTAATTTTTTCAACTTTTTTTATCCGACAGACGGACTATAGGCCATTTCTATATAATTCAGATACGCTGAATCCAATCCTGTTAACCATTTTGCAAAGTTAGCTAAAAAAATAACTTTTTGCCTTTCAGACTTTGGTGGTTTCAAAGGGTTTTAAAGGAAACTTACTGGCCCGTAATCATAGTCATTCCTTAAAACGTGGTTTAATTGAAACCTTTACTTAATTTAAAAAAGCTTTTAAAATTCAAGTTAGCCATAGACATTTTAAACAGACGTTTTAGCTAAAATTAAGATGAACAGAGAACCCACATGAAATAAAAAAATTACTTCGTACTTTGATGAAATTTTAAGATGTTAAAAATGTTACCATACCTTAAGAGCGTATGCGAAAAGTGGTAATTTTCTTTATTGAATATGTAGGCTTTTCTGATGCAATTTTTTACGGTTAAAAATAAAATACAAGTAATTTTTATTCGGATCATTCAAATGTCTATTGAAGCGCATCTATATACGGTACGCAAATGATTGATAGCAAAAATAAGCACTCTCTTTTCAGTTTTGTATGAAATGTAGATATAAATATTGTCAACGTAATATTGTTTGTCGGTAATATATGAGCAGTTAGTATAGTCAAATTAAAAAGGTGGTTTAATCTCTACATACATACATTTTTTACGCACTTTATTTTTGGAATTCTGGGGGTTTAATTTTAAATCATAGTGTCAATGATTGTAATGCCAAATATATAATTTTCAAATAAGAAAGAACCAATCAGCTGATCTACTACCACCACCAGATTATTCCGACATGGTTGCTAGTAATGCAGCAATTGCGTTTATTGAGCAATGTTAGAAGTTTTCTGTTGCTTGCTCCAAGTTCCCCGGGGTTCGCCAACCGGTTATTCCATCTCGCTGAGCATGAATTTAATAATGTGATTTGTATTCGCAGATATTTTGATATAGCAGTATTGTTCATTTAACACACTTGACGACAATCATGCCGTACCGGTGATATCGAAAATAGTTTTGTTACGAAATTATTAAGGTTTTAATAGGCGTGTAAATTTTTAAATTTGTTATAACACTTTTTTCTTAAAAATTATCTCGTACGAGTCAAAAGTGGGCAGAAATAAGAAGTTACTAGTAATACATCACGTACTTGGTTCTCTTACTAAGGAGGGAACAAAAATTATTCTCTCTACTAACGTCTCTCATTGAAAAAATACAAGTTTTAGTCAGAGGAGTTTTTGCTGACTACTTCTGGTAATTCTGTCAAGTGATCAACTGTTTTTCATTTGAGAAAACAATTCTAAACACAAAAAAATACATTTTAACAATAATAACGTATTTAGATCGTTTTTTTTTTCTAAGGAATTTTTAAATATACTTTCACATTAATGTTGAAGTTGACATTCCATTAAATTTTTTACTATAAATCAATTTTGTATTTTTCATTGTTAGTCTGTCGCCCTGAGCGAATTTGACGTTTTGTCTTTACATAGCAATCGTACACGAAAAAAAGAAATGGCAATGAAAAGAGGCATTTGTTTGGTTGAGCCAAAATCACAATTAGTTATTTTTTACGCTCTTTATTACAAAATATGAAAGAATATAATTAAAAACTCATTTCCCAAAACTGTAGTTGATTTTTTCCTATTTTCTTGATATGCGAAATCGACTGCTATTTTACAAATATCCTTTTAAACTCACAACAAGTATTAATTTGCCAATGAGAACACAAATATTATTTGTCATGCCATTTTGCAAGCAATCTGAATAAAAATATTGACTAATTTTGACATATATGGGTAATTTCAATGGAAAGGTATAAAATAAGCCTTCTTCAGATATGATGTTAATTGATTGGTCAAAAAAGCACCTATTTTCACTTTGATTTCAGTTTTTCACATTTATTCGGAATTTGTTGAATTCTTGCAACTTTTCTCAGCAGACACTCAAGTTAAAATCTATTCTAAAAAATTAAAATCAAGATCCAGCCAGTTTAAATTTACAATACAATTTAGAGTTAAATAGGTGTTTTAAGTTGACCTTAGCAGACTTAAAATGGTGTTTATTATATTAAAATCATGTTTAATTCAATAAAACTCTATTTTAATTTGACTATGGGCCGGTTTCACCAGATCGACTTAACTAAGTTAATTCGAGTTTTTCACTTTTTCAATTTCACCATCTAACTTAACTAAGTCACAACTTAGTCAGCCTGCCAGCTCACTTATTCTCGACTAAGTCAGTGTTGCTGTCGCTTAAAACCTAAATGTCAGTAATGCTCCTAATTTGTTTTGTACAATATCCCAGCCGGAAAATTCGTCAAACATGACTTTAACGGCGTATGCGTAGATGCATGTGAACGCTTGTTTTCTAGCATGCAACCATTACGAAACTATCGTTTTCAATTAAGCGCAAATTTTAGTACCTTCCAACTAAAGAGAAATGGGTGTAAGATCAATACATTCCTTTGTGTATGGCCATACATGCCCATTTCGCACTGGGGTATTAGGATGCGCAGAGTTGTCTGGTATGAAAAAATACTACTATGCATAAAACAGCTGATCGGGTTGTTGTGTTAAAAATTATTTAAGTCGCTCAGTTGGTGAAACCCAAAATTAAGTTAGTCTCGAACATAGTATATGTCTACTAGTAGCGCAACTTACTCCGAATCTGCACACACACACTAACCACACAGGGTGAATTGTATGCAATAATAAAACAATGAAATTTAAATGCTGCAATATTGAACGTGAAGACTTAAAACACCCAAATTATTGAATATAAAGCAGTTATAACACCTAATCAGTTCCTGCAGAATGTAAACTTTAGTTTAAAAGTTAAACCGGGCCTATGACTATGGACCATTAGCTAACTTTGCACCATTGAATTCAGCCTATCTATATATAGAAATTACCTTTATCATTTCTGTAGGATTTTCCAACTACAACAGTGCTATTAGAAGTTTGTATTTGAATAGAAATGAAAATTTTAAAGCCAAACGCATTGTATTGATCAACATAACCTGCCTTTTCTTTTAGTGATGACCTCTGCATTTTACCACAATCGCCTACCGCCCACCCATTTTGTCAGGTTTGGAAACAGGAAACAATCGGACTGGGGTAAATCTAGAGAATATGATGGGTAAAGTAGCATTTGGTAAAAAACATTGTATTGCTGGAATATAATTTTTTCATCGTCAAATGCGGTCGTTTTTGTCTCAATTCAATATCGAATGTGAATGAAACCTCGGAAATCCCAAAAAACTGCGACCGTAACCTTGTTGGCCAATAGACCCACCCGGAGAAATCCACTGTCGTTATTGTTTCTTGGTTTTTGGTATGGTGAGAAACATTTTAACCATTCAAAGAGCTCCGAAACGAAACGCGTTTGAAATAAAATGTTTATATGATAATGTTCCAAGCATCTAGGCTTTAAAAGCTCAGAAACTTGACCATAGGTTCTAAAACTAAGCCTATTTTACCTGGTTGCGGGGCCTAAGAAAACTTTTCTCCCGACTGCATATGTATCGGTATTTCAAGCCAAGGAATTTGCAGTCCTCACTGTCATATCCTACGTTATAGAGAATGGGTTAAGGCAGTACACTTTGCAGATGTTCTCCGAAGACCCGCTATTTGGCCTGAAACCAGCGGTTAGGGTATGCCTTCTATGATGACACACAAGTGAATCTAGTGGCATACGAACAGGGCTTAGCTGGCATAAAAGATCTTCAATAAAGGAGCGGCCTTTGTGGACTCGACGCAGCCAGACATTTCTTCAGGGGTTTGATAAAATCAAAGTCCCATTTAGCCCGGAAAGGTGATCCTGAACTACCGAAGTAGCTCCACACAGAACTGGTCCGATACAGAATTCTAGTAAGACGACCCTCGGTTCCATTGTTCGAAACGAACAGAAAACGGGTCGAGGTTGAGTACAATCGGAACTAAAACCCCAAAAAGGAAGATAGCTATTGGTACTTGAAACAAATACCTTACGAAATTTAACTGCAGTTATGTATTTTTGACGCAATGCTTAAAAGGGTAGTGACATGCAACTCGGCCACTGAAGTACAGGCATGGCGCTCTTCGCCTGTAACCATCCACCTTTCCCTTCACGTCAGATTGCATTGTTTTTTGTTGTTGTTGCTGTTTTAGCTACAAAACACTCCCCGAAGGTTCTAGGGAGTGCAGTCGGAAGTGGCAGTCCTTTGCCGGAAATTAACCCGGTACGCTCCGGTACTCTTTTGCAGGACTGCCTGACTGTCGTGGTAGCGATTTGGTACGACCAGTGGAACTTTCTAGGTCAAGTCACCTCTAGTAATGAGAGGTGAGAGGCATCATATCCGTAGATCAACCATCGAGATGCACGTCAATACCTTTGTGCATATTAGTTACCTCTTACGACCGGTATGCCTACCTCGGGCATATTCTAACCCCCAAACCCGCAGGGGCTAGGTTGCACTGTTAACTCCAAACATATTTTTGGAGAGCAGACACACAAGTTGAGATGACCTTAAGTATGGTGTATTTCGTTTGTCTTGCCAAGAGGCCATTACAGGTACAATTAGCTCCTTCTCACTCGTCCTCTATGACTTAATAGTTCAGTTGCTAATTTGTAGTTTTCCGGTTGTTGTTTTATAATTTATCCCGAATGCTGCTATTTACACTTCTTCGCAGTCGGGTAGTAAAACCTAGATTACAAACTTTGCGATTAGAGGACCTTTTCGAGATTTAATATCAACATCTTCTTGAATTAACAGTAACGTATACTAATAATATCTTGTCGGTCAAAGTTACATTCTATTTTTATGGAAACGTCATATTTTATCAAGTCAAAAACACTGTACCCTTGTAGTCCAGTCGAAATAGCATGCGTTTGGTACCAGTTTTGTTGCCATATTAACAGGTATCTACGTATGTAATCTAAGTACCCCTGATTGTCATCCTAGCAGGTGTTGCTTGATGAGCGATGGGGCGCATTTGATAATGTTGCCGATTCAGATGACATCAGACTTTCGGTTTATTTCTAAAAAAAATTTTAATAATAACAGTTTTAACTCTAAAGAAAATTACAACTACTAAAGAGAAAAATCGTATTCCACTTCCGATTAAGTTCTTAATAACATCAAACAGTAGTATAATGAATACTTAATAATAATTACAATAATATTAGTAATGATAACAACAGTAATAATAATAATAACTATAATTACAATAATAACAGTTAAAGGAGTAATAATAGTAATACCAATATCAGACGTGTTAAAATGTAATTAGGATTAGTAAAACACTGATAAGATGCTTCGTTTAATTTATAATGATTGTTTCAATTGTTTTCGGAAACCAGCAATTATGGTAATCAATTAACCATTGCATCCAATAAAAAAAAATCGTGATTTTTCTCGATTATTTAAAAAAAAAAAGTTAAAAGTTACAACCAACATCACCGTTTACTCCATGCTCTTCATGAGGAAATACTGGCCACCTACTTTCGAACTGCCTAAATTAAAAACACAAAAATAAAGTGCAATATTAACACTTTTCGAAGTAATATCAACACTAATTGTGGTGTTCCCTTCATACTTGGCTGATGTTAAACACTTTTAAATGTAAACTTAACACCTTTTGTGGTCAACTCATGAGTGTGACTGACTTCCTTAACATCAGTTCGCAATGCAACACTGCGATACGAAAGCTGCATTGTCATGATGCTTTTGTAATATATTGCAAAAATCATAATTTTCTTTAAAAATAAAAAAATATTTGGCGCGATATACCCCGGAGGTTAAGGCCAAGCTTCTCTACCAATTTGTGGTGTGCTGCTTCAAACTTTTCCTAAAAATTGGCGGGTCCTACATATATTTTGCTGCGTCCGAACGGCATCTGCAAAGCAGAGGAATTTTTGTTGAGCAGCTTTCCAAGGCAGAAATACGCTGGGAGAGTTTGCCAAAAAACTGACGTTTTGAAAAAACTTTTTCAAACCACTTTTGATGTTACCTATCCGAGGACTCGACACTTGGACCTTCGGTATGGTAAGCCAGCAACACCACCGGCACACCACGGCGGCCGCTTTCTTGACTCTCGTTAGGAACGCAATTTGTTGCTTTCGTTTATGTAAAAAGTTATAAATTTATTACTTTAAATGAATAATTTACATAAAAATATGCGTACTAACGCTTCAGCTACGGCCATTTCTCAATTGCAAATGGTGATGCACTATTTGCGCTCTGATGCGCACCGAGAGTGAGCCTAAATGTATGCAGTGGATGCATCATCGACTTTTTAGTTTAGGAGCATATGACTTTTATGCAGAGCAACTGGCGTTAAGAAAGTCAGCTTGTATAAGCAGCAAAGCACCGTTACCCTTAAATCATTATCGTTTCTCTCCCTTTACGAACAGAATTTTCGCATAATACTAATACTAAAAATACTAAGTTTGAGAAAATATATTTAAACTATTAAAACAATTATAATTAAGTGAGAAGTAATAAATATGTTAAACTGATAGAAATAGATCCAAGCGATGCGCTTAAAAGTGGTGTTCAGAGCAACTCCAAATAAACCTAAAACTGGCACTGTTTTTGGTGTAGTCTTCTCAGCACTTCTTGCCAAAGTACTGGAAAAGGAAAAATAAAAAACCAAAACAAAGATATTACTTTTGGTATTTTTGTTAGGAGTTGAGATGTTATCAATTCCTTAAGTGTAAGTCAAAGGAATTGATTACTTTTCCAATTACTTGTAATTCGGAAT
Source organism: Merzomyia westermanni (assembly GCA_949987695.1). Lineage (NCBI taxonomy): Eukaryota > Metazoa > Arthropoda > Insecta > Diptera > Tephritidae > Merzomyia > Merzomyia westermanni. The sequence goes on from OX465289.1 coordinate 191,616,285, forward strand.
TGAGGGTAATTTGATTCCTAAATTGATTACTACCCAGCTCGGCCCAATATCGACAAATTTCCATTTTTTTTTAATATTTGATTTTTTAAATACATTTTAAACGTGTTCAAGCTAAATTGTTGAAAAATAAGGAATACCTAAATCCCAGATCCCGATTTTGTAAAAAGCGAAAAAGTTGGCATCCCTCTTGTAGGCAGACAAAGAAGTGTTTGGGCTTAGAATCAGAAAATTCAGCCCCCTCATAGAACACAAACCTCGAAAACAACCCTAAAAGAACACTGATGCAATGTTTAATCGTCATTGCTGTCAATCTACCTATCATGGATTTTATCAGGTTCTTAGAAAAAGTTGATTTCAACACCCGTGTACGTGTGTTATGTAATCGGTTATATGCAAAACTCATTTAACAGAACACTAAGTGACAGTTCTCAGTCAAGTGTAAGCTATGTAACAGTAACTGCACCCTTACGCCCTAATTCTGGTGTGGTAAGAAATTTTTTTTTTATCTGCAAATAAAAATTTGGCAACTTTAATACCTTTTTGGCATTCTGCTGGCTTAAGTTGCGGTCCAATTTCGTCACCACCACAATAGGTGGTAACGTCACGAAAAACTGCACGTGTTTTCTAAATATTTTTATGGAAAGAAAATAGTACAAATTTTGTACACATACTAGTTAACAAGAATTAATAAACAAAATTGCGGTTACATCAGGAAAATTACCGACGGTTACGATTTTCGGTTAGATAATCCTCCAACTACAAAATTACCGGTTACGATCAAAATAGACAGGTTAGGCCCAATTTTTTTGGGATTTTTATAGGATACGAAATTATTGTTAAGAATTAGGTGGTAAAGGGCCCGTTTATATTTCTGGGCTGTGCCACAACAAAGTTTTTTCAACCTAACTGATTCAAATGGTGTTTTTTCGAAGTAAATTTTAATGTTTTTATAATTGCAAGGTTCCTCACTTTGTACTCCCGACTACTAAGAAAAAACTTGATATTTGATATTGCCCAACACATTTTTATTTGAAAGTCGCTCGAACATTGTTGACAAAAATTAGTCAACATAAAAAATATATATACATGTACAGGGTGGCGCAAAAGTAATCCTTCTATCAGAAAATGCTATAAATTTTGCGATTGGCCCCTAAAGTCAGTTCTGTTTTGACATTTGTGTAGTAAACACATGCGAAATACACGTTAATAAACAATGTTACGCTACACTGCTCCAGAACGCGGAATATTGCTGACTATTTATTTGACCAATAATCGGTCGGGGCCAAACGGTTACTGTGAATGGTGAGCGCTACAGAGCAATGATCAACGAGTTCTTTTTGCCGCAACTTGATGAATTGGGATTGGAAAACATGTGGTTCCAACAAGACGGTGCAACAGCACACACTGCACGTGCCACAACCGATATGCTGAACATCGGAAGCTTACTTTTGCGCCACCTTGTATGTATATCATTAGAGTAACAAAAATGTTTCATTGTGAATATTGTATGAAAATAAAAGTGTTACTAGCATTAAAACTCGCCAATTAAAAGCAAATTTCCAGTGGTGAATTACAAACCCGCAAATTGATGGTTTACGGTTTCCCACTATTCGTCGAGGTAAACGTTTTTCATGTTCTACGTTTTTTGAGCGTAAGTCATAAAATTTCTACAAATATATGTTTTTCTTTTGAATTATAATAATAAAATTTATGTTTTTTCTCGATTTTACCTGCAAAAATATATTTTAACCCCACTTCTAAATATTGAGGTTAACACTTCCAGACGCTTTGTTGTTGATGTCAAGGCGAAATAATACGAATTACAAACGCACATACATATATTTTCAATGTACTTTGTTTTTTTTATTCGTAGGACTAATGTCAAAATCGTACGGCGACGAAATTTGTACTGTCAAAATTCGAGAAAAAAGTAGGTATCAGCTGATTGCATAGTTTAGCATTGTACTAAATTCGCCTTGGTTGATATCTTTTCATTTTGCGAAAACCACAACAGAAGAAGACTACTAAGTGTTGCCAAATGTTCAAATATACCTTACAAGAACACTAAAAATAATTTGATAAAACCTAGTGACGAAATAAGTCGTTCTTCGTATATTCTTTTGACCTTTTCTCAAACCAAGTATGATAATTTTTTATCCTGCACTACAGTTTACAATAACTTCTCCGACCAATCAAAATTGCAAATAATCTTTTCATTTGTAAATACTCGGCGCAATAGGCCCAAATAATTTTTTTTAAAGAAACTGGTAGCACGATATTTCATAATATGTTTAATGGTCAGGTTGTTAATATTGAGAATGAAAGCGACAATGGAACTCCGTTTTTTATTCTGCTATGGTTACGTTGAGCCCAATTTGCGATCAAAAACTTAAATGTTACTTAAGTTTAATTCTGTAGCGGAATTCAGAAAGTCGGTAAAACTTAATCTTGATCGACCAACATGCATTTTAGCAAACTTTTGCGATTCCAGTGAACCTCCTAAAATCTCAATTCTTGGACTCATTTTGGTTTAATTTTAGCGATGAACACAAATGAACCAGTAGCTCGTTCCCGTAAGTTTTCGACTTCGTTATGAAGTGTCTGTATGAAAAAAAATTAAGCATGCGATATGGTCGTGGTGTGTTATGTAAAAATGATAATGCAGTTGGGCACAAGACCTAGGTGCCAAATGAAACATTTGAAGCACACCGTTTAATGTTTTCTGTAGCCTAGCAGCGCAGCGATGTTGCGCTAATCAGCGAGGGGTTTCGGGCTCGATTCGTGGCAATTTATTGATTTTTAAAATTGTTTACAGCAAATGCTATTCGAAAGCCGTCATATTATATACATTTTTTTTCAAATGCTAAAGAAATTTCATTCGCATTGCAAAATATAGGAGGGACCATTATTAAGCCAATAGAATCCAAATCAACAGGTTTTAGAAACTTTGTCTGTCTGTATGTTTGGGTGGGCATCAGTTAAAAACTGTCTAATAGAATTGAATGAACTTTGCTTGCATTACTAGAGGTTATCTGACTAAAACTAGTAAAACTGACAAAAATTTTAATTTGCCGATACCATAGAGTAACACTACGAAGAATGAGATTGACTTCTAGTAACTTCTGACTATTTCTGGCTCGTACGGGATCACAACTAAGTCATTAAAAAGTTATGCCAAAAAATTAAAATAAATAATTGCCGCTATATACATATACCTCCTGTGGAGATTAAGGCCGCGCTTCTCTACCAATTTGTGGTGTGCTGCTTCTAATTTTTCCTACAAATTGGTGGGACCTACAGTTTTTTGCCCATTCCGAATTTTTGCTAAGAAGCCTTCCATGGCAGAAATACATTTGGAAAGTTTGCCAAACCACTGCCGACGGGCGACCCCATTTTTGAAAAAACTTTTCCAAACCCGTTTTTGATGTTACCTGTACCAGGGCTCGAACCTTCGACCTTCGGTGTGGTAGGCCAGCAACACTACCGCCACACCACGGCGGCGGCCAAAAAACTTTACCAAAATTTTGTTGTTTTCGTTTAAGCATTTCACGGTCAAAAAACTAACAAAGTCATTGATTTAACGTTTATATAGTGTAATTGAATTTGTTTTCAACCTAATTTGTTAAAGAATTATATATATATTTAGCGACAATGCATATGCACCGAAAGAGAACAAATTACGAACCGTGCTACCACTCCATTTATATTTTGTAATAATCCCAGAGTTCGGTTACTTTGAACAAAAAAACTTCCTAAATAAAAAAAAAATGTATTCATTATTCAAAAAAATTTAAGTGATGAGTGGAAAGTTATTGGTTTTGAATAAAGAATAAAATTTCAATTTTTATTCAAGCCTTTGAAAAAAAAAAAGCACGAGTTACAGCAAAATTATACCCATATGTGCATATAGACATAATGTGTATGTATCAAGGTTTTTATTTTGGTTATTTCTATATAAATTTATATTCACTGAGTTGGTTTGATTCCAGTTCGGGACCATTTCTCGATAATTTACCCCTAAAACAATTCCAAAATGGTCCCATAAATTTTGAATATAATCCCTAAAAAAACAATTCCGAAATTGTCCTGAATAGATCCCAAAACTATCCCGAAGTTATCCCGAACGGAAGCAATTAGACCCGCCCATAACCTTATTTTGTCCAGCAATGATCCCGAACTTAAATCAAATCACCTTAGGGCCACTTTCATAAAGGCCGGTTAAGCCTAATCGGCGATTAATTTCACAGCTAACCGTACAGAATACGTCAATTAAACTCCGGTTAGCAGTTACCGGCTTTTATGAAAGCGGCCCTTAGTGAATCTCAATTTGCACAGAAATAATCCAAAAAATCTTCATAAATATACATTATATCTATAGGCACATAAGGGTATAATTTTGCTGTATCTCGTCGGTATTTTCAAAAATTTAAATTTTATTCTTTATTCAAAATTTTTTGAATAACAAATAACATTTCACTCATCACTCAAATTTTTTTGAATAACAAATAAATTTTTATTTGTTATTTTTTCGTCACTCGTCACTGAAATTTTTCAAAACGCCCATTCCTGATAAGCACTAATACAAAGTAAAAAAGATTGATAATGTCGGAGATTGGGCGTGTGAAATCAAAAAGAGGCACACTTATTCAGTTGCGAAAATATACCAAGTAATCGTATAATAATGCAATATTTTGTATTACAAAAGAACATCTTTCTGCATTTGACTGCCTACGGTCGTGCTTTAAAAAATAACCGTTAGAGGGTCCTGCACCGGCTTCGTGATCTACAGTATTTCTGCAAAAAACACCTTTATAACTTTTAAACGATTAATAGTATCACTTTACCCCCTCCGGATTATGATTCCTGGGACCGTGACGCGTCTTTTGACCACCCTACCACATTTTTGTAGAGTAAGCAGTTGACGTAGGATGTAAAGTATTACCCAAAATTTAAACAAACAAAATTTCCTCTGCATCTTTGCGAGTTTTGAATTAATATACCGTTACTGTCTTTAAAGCCAAAGCTTCCACAAACAGCAGTTTTGTCAAATCCCCAATGTTATGTATGAAATGACCTCTTCTACACATATACGATTGGAGACGCTATGCTAAACGTTGACATCGAGGAAAAAGTCCATAATCTGTTTTCAATCAATAGTGAAAGTAAGAATGATAAGCTTTTAATGACAATGGAATTACCTTATTTTTTATACCATTGTGTGGATAGTGCGCTTGGCTTTAATACCTAAGGTTCCAAGTTTCGACTCTTCAGAAAATATACATATATATACATATATTTTTCAAAATGGGGTTGTCCCTATTCAGTGATCGGCGAACCCTTTTAGTGTATTTCTGCCATGAAAAATTTCTCAGCAAAAACACATCTGCGTTAACTTACGCCGTTTTAAATCGCCATAAGAAAGTAGCTTCCATCCAATTTGCAGGAAAAATTCAAACATGTCTCGACCTAAAAACTAAAGAGTTCGAAACTCCCACTTTTCGACTTATACGCCTAGCTCGAGCCCATAAAAACCGACTAACATGAATCACTAATATGAGTAACTAAATCTTAACAATCGCTTTTTTAGTAGGTTGATTCACTTTTTATTTAACAACTAATTTTGAGACATATTTCTGACACGAATAGTTAAAAAATTTACTTTTTCCTTTAAACTTTTTATTAAAAAATTTTTTTCACTCAATGATGATATTACTAGTAAAATACTTTTATGAAGAAAAAAAATATTTTTTTCATTTCTTTTTCTGACAAATGAAGAAAATTATTATTTATTTTTGCATATATTTAGAGTAAATTATTGCAAAGTAGAATGCCCGTATATTATGAGGACAAGGGCTAGTACGAAAGAGCCTGGCATTGGGTAGGTTTAGAAGAACGCGTCCGCGATCAAAATTATGAACTTGGTACTACCGCTAGTGTATTTGGGGGCTTAGAATATATAGGTGTTAGGATTAAAGAAGTAAAAAGGCGGGATATAATCTACTACTCGAAGGTTACGTGAGATAATCAATCGGTGAAGCTACAGTCAGGCTAGTATAATGCTAGAGCGGACCGGACTCATTCTGGCAAAAGGCAAACCTCAACCCAAACCTAAACAATAACGACAACATCGAATTAGCACTATTGTCAGAGTGACATGTTCAAGCGTATTATGTAATTTGTGTTAGAATCACTGGTGAGACCATGGGTGAAACTGTTCGCTTTCGAGAGGAAATTTTGTGAGCTAGTTTTGCAGAATTTGGTAGGTTGGTTTGCCCACGAGCGCTGAGTTAGCTGAGAAGTTAAGTCCTATCTTGACGAACAAAAATCATGTTCCGTAAGTTCCTTGATATACGGCTCAGATGCATAAAATATGACGACATCAGATGAGGTGGCACTTGGAGAATTCCAGACAAAAGTTCTTGGAATAATTTATAAATGAGTGTGTAGCCCCGATGAAACCTTTGGCCGTTTGATACCCATATTGTACGTATGTCATACATACCAAATATCATTAGTATACTCAGGACGCGGAACCCCCCCATTTGTTTTAAAGACAGCCTAAACTTCCTTCCATACTATGGATGACTACCTAAATATCAGTTTGCAATGCAATACTGCAATACGATAACCGCAGTGATGCATTGTCATGATGCTTTTGAGATACATTGCATAAATCATGATTTTCTTTACGAACGCAACTTGTCACTTATTTATTTTTCTTAATGCAATATAAAAAGTAATAAATCGATTAGTTTAAATGAATATGTAAATATGAAAAGCATCAACAATATTTGTGATGCGTTTCGATAACATGCCTAAATGTATGCAGCAAATTCTACGATTGCGCATCATCTACTTTTTCGTTTAGAAATATTTGACTTCGAGTTGTGCAGAGGAACTGACGTTTAGGAAGTCAGCCTATTACTGCCTGCATACCAAATTTCATCAAAGTCCGTCGTGCAGTTTTTCTCTGGACATTCACACATTCAGCTTTATAACACACTTACAAACTTACGCATTTATAATATTCGTAAGATAACAAGTTTCTTAACACCATTTTGATTTTATCGCACTTCTGATGAAACAACTTACATATATACATACATACATAAGTCTAGGTATACATATTTTTCTATACTATCTAAAATACAACAACAAAATATACTAAGTTACATTCCAAAAATACAGTTATAATCTTTATTGTAGGTTATGTTGCTGTTGTGAAATGATAAGTGCAAGTGATAACTAATCACCAATAATATTTAAAATAATGATCTACATACATGACATAACATAAAACATGGTTTTGTAAAAAAACAAGCGCAAAGGACCAATGTGTTATGAACATGCAAAGTATGAATTAATTAATTATGGACGGTGAGTAAATAATTGCATGCAGTTGGCTATTTACCGATGTTGCATTATTTTCGAGTAGAACGTGGATACCTTAAAACATAATTCGCAATTTACACCCAAGTAATTGACTTAGAACTTCAACCTGAACTCATTAAAGCCATTTACTTGAAAACTTTATAGACTTATTTTGATCTGAAAAACAGCAACCGCAAGCGCCATAACAAAGGGGTTTTTCTACGTCTTAACGGGAAATTCAGGTATGTAACTTGTGTGACTTCCTTTCTTGGATATCTTAAATTAACTTATGGCGTTAGTATAGGTTCAAGATTAGAAGACAAATCATAATAGAAATTTTATGATCGGGTTTTCAGTCGTTAGTTAAGCAAACTTTAAATTAAGTTAGCTTAAACATAGATGAAATTTAAACGTCAGTTAAACAGCAAATGGGTTTTTCAGTGAGCGTTTACGGACGCTTTTATGATTTTCTTTTTTGCACGGCAACACTGGCTTTTCTACACCCAGTTAAAAAGACGCATTTATTTTTTAAAAATAAATTTTAAAAAATTATTTGCAATGAAAAATTGAGGGAAAAGAATTGAAATTCAAAAACATATAACAAAAGTTACGGCTAGAACTCGCAACCCTTCAATTGATATACCCAATGTCTGTTGTGTCACTGTCAAATGTAGAGTGGCAAGTTCGATCCGCAGCTTTTATTAAATGTTTTTTGACTTTCCATTTTTTTTAATGCAAACATTTTTTTAAATTTTTAATTTGTTGAACGTCTTTTTATATTTTCCAACTGAAAGAAGCAAATATGCTAACAGCTTACTACTTAAGTAGATTTAACCCTGACAGATCGAACGTTCAAAGTTGACTGAAAAACTGAATTATCAGCACCGCCTTTCACTAAATTTTTAAACGACATTCGATTTCTGTAACTTAACAATAATTTCACCAACAAGTTTGACAGTTGTAAATTTTAACAACAGAATTTGCGAAAGCTTTATAGCGTGTTGGCATATAAACTCATTTGAAATATCATGGCAATAAGCGAAGAAGTCACCATTGTGTTTTCCGTGCAAGGATCTATAATCACACAAAATGTCACCGCTTTTGCTCAAAAATTGTGGAATTTATGAACAAAAAATTATATCTTAATTCCATACATTTGCACTACAATTTCAACTTTCAAAACTCTCTACTGAAAAATTCAAAAACATACTTTGGTTTCTTTGCACACATTCATAGCTGTCAAAATTTGACCTAGCCCCATGAGTAGACATCGGAATTCTAAAAAATTTGTATAGGCAGAAAATATGAAAAAAAAAAATGCAAATATAGGCAGAAAATATGAAAAAAAAAATGCAAATATAGGCAGAAAATATGCTAAATACAGGCAAAAACAAGTAAGAAAAGGGCTGTCTTCCACTGTGCCGAAGGCTTTATACCTTTCATGAATACGCATCACGATTTTAAGTGTCCGATCCTTACTCACATTTAGTAAAAACTGATAATTTAAAGATACATAGCCCAAACCCCATTTATCGGAGCAATCGATTGCGATTGTATGGGAGCTATATGTTATGTTGGTCCGATCTGGGTGATTTTTACTACACACATTCCATATATAATAAGTACCAAGCCTGCAAAACTTTACGTTCCTAGCTTTTTAATTGCAAAATTTATAGCCCAAAACCCATTTATCGAAACTATCGATTGTATAGGAGCTATGCATTGTATTGCTCCGATCTTGCTGATTCCGACAAATGATTAATCTCATGCAAAATGGCGGCCCCATACTCAATTTCATCAAGATATCTCAAAAACTGAGGGACTAGTTTGCGTACAAACAGACAGACGGACAGACGGAGATGGCTAAATCGACTCTGATCATCACCCTGATCATTTCGGTATACTTATCTCTTCTTCTTCTCATACTCACAAACATCGGACCAAAGTTATAATACCATTTCATGTTCATGAAAAGTATAAATAGGCAAAAAATATGCTAAATACAGAAAAAAAAGCTAAATACAGGCAGAATATAGCAAAAAATGTGAAATCGATACTTATGGTAACAGGGCCTTGTATTAAATCAAAGCTAGTTTCTGACTAATAACTTTATATACAAAAACCACTTTAGCTCCTGTCTTTTTAGTATATCAATTATTTTTTTAGTATGTTGTCTTTATATACATATATTTCTTCTGTGTGTCTGTATATGACTGAACTCTTCCTAGCCGGCTTGACTGGTGTTGATAAAATTTGTTGTGCGTTTTCAAAGGGACTTAAGGACGGTTTAGATTTACAATTTGACTAGGGTCTGGAGGAATCGATCAATATACGGACCCAGGTAAGCATGGGACGTGTTTGTACAATATGGCTATCAAATGAAAACTGGTGGTATCTGCTTTTATGTGCTTTTGTTACGATATCGTTAAGACTTACCCCAAAATATGGACCAGGGGGTGAATTCTGGTTGAGCGTTATCGTGAATCTTTTTACTTTAGTTTTCACTGGACGTTTTCCTTTCTTCACTTCACTCAGCTCTAAAATGCGATTCTGATATGTGCCATGAAAACGGCTTGCAGGAGAACATTTTGAATTGCTCTGATACAAGTTGTTCTGGCTATTATAGAAGTGTAAGAATAAAAGTAATTCTTTGTTTTAGCCGAAGGTCTATGTTACTTGTGCTCCTTTTATTGTAATTTGGTGATTCATCACCTCTTTTCTGTATAATAATAATAAAGTAATTTTTATCACTTAATACGTTTAAGTTTGTAAAAAATCCGATTTTTGAATTTTTTGAAATTTTGACGTTAAAACCAAATTTATATTGGCGTTAACTTTTTTCACTTCACTTCAAATCGAAAATTTACAGTAAAACGAGAATCGAAAATTGGTGAATTGACGTATTTACTTTTCACTTCATGATAACGCAAAACCAGAATTGAGCCCCAGGGATAGTTCTAGAATGTATTTATATGGCATGTATATCAACCAAAAGGCAATGACGTGAGTAATAATATGGAATGATTTTCACTTTCTCATCTTTATTTATTTGTGAGATGTTTTTCTTAAAAAAATTATATTTATAGATGCAGCTCTCGTCGGGATATGAATTAGGTATAGATGGAACTGTTCAAGATGTAGAGCTCTCCGAATGTGTGTTGACGATATTACCATAGTATATGTCTAGTAGCACAACTATCACCGAATCTGCACACACACAAACACAGGATGCGTTATATGCAACAATAAACCAACAAAATTTTAATACTGCAATATTGAACGTCAAGACATAAAAGTTCAAAATTATTGAATATAAAGCAGTTATAACATCTTATCAGTTACTATAGAATGTAAATTTCAGTTTAAAATCAAGTTTTTAGTTGTAATTTTTACTTTAAAACAACTCTGAACGCGATTTCCTTCACTCCACTCATTCGGAGTACCTTCATCCACTGCCGTCCACTCCGATTCGCAAAAGAAGATGCCAAACTAGTAGAAGTAAACAATGTTATTACTATCCAACAGCGGGCATTAGAAAGGGTATCACTTTAGAATGTTTTCATTTTTAATATCTGATTTGATTCTGTTAATTAGAGTTCTCCAAATTGAAATAAAGTATACATATAGCAACACAAAGAAATACACTCAAAGAAGTGGTTGAACGAAAACTACACTAAGAGAATACACTTTTCATACACATTTAATTCAGAATCAGAATTTTCTTTCGCTCTGTCAGAATTTACAATTTTCAACCGATTGGCACAGAACCTCACTAACTTTTGGCAATTATAAACTCGACATTGACAATTTTTATCTTAACTTGCTATCTGTTTATGTATGTAGTTAAAATATTATTTCTGTTCATTAACAAAAAAATAATACCGGAGCTTACGAATTCTTGCTATTTTATATGAGAAATAACAGGAATTCGTAACTTCCAATAATAATTTTCAGCCCAACTCTAAATAAAAATTCGGCACTGATTTTTCGCTCTCCCATTTCTTTTATTCTGAATAAAAAATCCTTGGGAGTTTTCTCACTTCTCCTTTTCCTCTCATTCTGAATAATGTTCGAAAAAGGGAAAACCAGTTAAGGGAGAAAATTGGATATTACCAAAGAACGTAAAAGTATAAGAAGGTTCAACAGCGAATGCAAGTGGACGCTGGCTAATCGATGGTAGGTGATTCACCACTGCCAATAATATACATAGGTCGTGTTAATAGACCAGCTGATTTTTACTTTTGGCTCGAATTTTGACATTACACTCATTTCTCAGTACGATTTTGACGTTAAACTCACAAATTACAAAAACAAAATACATGGAAACTTTTTGTGTGTTTGTATGTTTGTCGAGCTGCTACGACCTGTTGTAGTTGGATCATGGTACCTGCGGGTAAATTGCTTGAATTCACTGCGTTTTAATTGAATATTCACGCACAAAATTATAGTTGGACCCTGCAGTGAAATATCAATCTGGTCAGTGAACATACTAGTATCCAACTATAATTTTCTGGTTGAAATCATACTAGTCAGAAAAAGTTCATTCCATACTAGGATACGACTACAACTCTCAAAGTATGTGTTTAAGCGACACAAGCTGTAATTATTTCTTTCGTTTATTTCACTTGCATTGGATGCTATTGTAATTCGCAACCAGCTTATGAAATATTCCAAAGGTATAGTTTATGTTTTGCAATCCTAAATCGGGGTTTTCCCAGCGAAAATTATGAAAAATGAAATTTATGCATTGATGAGTCCATTTTCTTATTTTAATCCCTGCTAGAGGTTTTGGTCCACATTTGGACTAGTATTCTTTTATCTTTTTCGAACTAGTATGATACTGGTATGATTAGACTGCAATTTTACTAGTACATTTTCCTCCATTTTGAACTACTATGAAACTGGTATTTTACGACTAGTGTGATACTAGTATATTTCCACTATATACAAGCTAGTATTTCATGAGTAGTACATGACTGGTATGCTCTGGTCGAAATCTGACAATTCACATCTCGTAGGACATCGCCATATTAAAAATACAAGTTCCTTATATGGAAATATGACACTTGGCTGACTATTTGGGCTTGGTGCATATACTAGTTGTAAAGTAGTTTGCAAACAGTTGGTTTGACTGCAGGGGAGTTACAAAAACGTTTAATTGTGAATATTGAATAAAAATAAAAGTGCTAATGGCCTTAAAACTGGCGATTTAAACGCAAATTTCCCCAATGTTGAATTACCTACCCGCGAATTTATGGTTTAGTGTTTCCCACTATTCGTCGCGTTGGACCTTCTTATCGTTATACGTTATTTGCTATTACGAATGTGAGAAAAAAGAGGGATTTTGCTGGCATGTGTAAGGAATACTTCCTTGTATTTTTATAGGAAATATATTTACTGGGTTAAGTATATTAAACGTTGTTTTACATTTTTTCTCTTAATTTAAAACGAATTCTTCACAATATTTACACTTTTAAATTACAAATTTGGAAATCTGCTAATGCCACGCCAATTGTCAAAACAGCCGATTTCGACAATTCGAAATTACTCTTCCCCATAATTAAAGGAGTTTTTCCGCGGGATAAAACGAAAAGGAAGCTATCAGTTTATTGAAAGATTTTTATACTTCTACAAACATACGTTTGGTTTGCACACTTTAGTGGTAAAACGGATACGAAAAAAATACTTCAAATGGATCCGGTAAAGGAATTTTTGATGTCTGGGAATGGATAGAGCTATTTAAAAAATTGGAAAAATTAAGAAAAAAGTACTATTTGCATATTTTTAAAAATAAAATAAAAAAAATAAGCTCTCTGAGATCGTGAGATTGAACCTGCGCCGTCCACGTTGTAGTCAAAAAAAGTTGTTTTGTTAACAATTCATCCCATAGTATTGCTTAAAATTAGTGAATCACACTTCATGTTAAGCTTAGTGTGACTAAAAAAATAAGTTTAACTTGCACTGAAAAACCAGGCATGCAGGATTATAATCCATACCTACGTCTGATTTGTCAGATTGCGAGTAATTATGGTCAACTCAAAACATATTTATTCAAATCCGATGTTATAATTTTCGCAAATGGCGTCCTACGTCGATCGTATTTGACATTGGCAGGTAAAAAAAATTTTGTACACACATAATTTTTTTCTTCATAAAAAAACAGATGACACGGTGAGCAAAACATCTGACTTGTGGGAACGACATTACAACGCCCTCCAGAAACTGGTACAGAGGTTTAAGAAATAAGGAATACACCACCGGGGAGCCTTGCATTGCTTTTTGACATGCGCTACAAGCCGTCCTTAATTTAAGTACATACACACCTGCTCAAAATAATAGTTACACTATATAACTTATTGTACGTTGTATTAAAAAAAATTGTTTTTTGGCAGTACGCGATAATCTATGCTTTTGGTTTATCTAGTGCAGTATGGCGTCGCTATTTCTAACGGTATAATACATGTGAATCCCCGAATTACTGCGAATTTTAGTTTCGCGTGAATAAGCACAAAAAATACCTGCTCAAAATAATAGTTACACTGCAAGTGCAGCTAATATTTGTTAAAGCAAAGTTAATTGCAATCCGTTTCTGAAGCGTTTATTTATAAAGTGGTAGGTTTTCTATCATAAAACGTCAAAATTCTGAAAATAAATAAAAAAATTTATTAATCAGATGGGTCGCAAGTCACACTCCTCTGTTGAAGAGTGTAGGTTACTTTTGAACCTTAGAAAGCAAGGCAAATCACTCCGGGACATCGCGAAATTAATGGAAAGATCTCATAATTTTGTTAGAAATGCTTTGAAGCGTAAACCCAAAAAGGAAAGTCTCGGACGGCCAAAAAAAAACCGATACAGTTCTTGATCGTCGCATCGTAACTATTTCCAAAAAGAGTCCTTTAAAGACATCGAAGGTGATAGCAGCAGAAATTTAAAACGTAGTTAGTGCCCAGACGGTTCGCAGACGCTTACAAAAGGCCAATCTACCAGGAAGAATAGCCAGGAAAGTTCCGCTAATGCGAGCAAAAAATTTGAGTACGAGGTTAAACTTTGCAAAAGACCATTTAGACTGGTCAGGTCCTGAGGGATCAAAAAAGTGGAGGAATACCCTTTGGAGCGACGAAACAAAAATAAATTTATTCGGAAACGATGCGGAAAGAAATGTACGTCGCCAAAAAGGACAGGAGTTTCACTTCCGTTTCACGAAAAAAACCGTCTAGCATGGAGGCGGAAATGTTATGGTCTGGGGATGCTTTTCTTGGCATAGGGTAGGTCCTATATGTAGGACAACTAATAAAATGACAGCTGTGGAGTACAAGGACATACCTTATGCCGAGGAAAACTTACCATTGCGTTGGGTATATCAACAGGATAATGACCCAAAACATACCTCCAAGCTAGTCAGGAAAGCATTTGAAGACAATAATATCAATGTAATGAAGTGGACAAGTCAATCCCCGGACTTAAATCCGATTGAAAATCTGTGAGGAGACTTAAAAAAGAAATTGGCGGGTCAAACTTTTTCCAACAAAGACCAATTATGGGAGTGTATTAAAAAAACTTGGTATGAGATACCAATAGAGACCTGCCAGACCCTAATCAACAGTATGCCCAAAAGAATTTGTAAAGTGATTCAGAATCATGGTATACTGGTTATTAATCACTGGTTATTAACCAAATAATGTTAAATGTATAAAAAAAATTAGTTCTATTCTTTATTTTTTTTTCATACTGTCTTTTTAAAGTGTACCTTTTTTTATGAGCAGGTTAATTGCTGACGTTTTAAACTTTTAAATCATACTTTGTAAGTTTTGCCTTAATCAGAAGTGAAGTTTGTTTATTTTTGTTGATAAATAGGAAATAAATAAAAGTGCTTTTGTTTTTTCTTAAAAAATATTAATAAAACTGATTTTTGTTAATTTGTATTCGGAGAACTGCTGTGTAACTATTATTTTGAGCAGGTGTGTATAGGTACATGCTCGCGAACATTGTATTGAAGGAAACAGCAAAACTTCAATTGGTGTTGAGGCTTGACTGGTAAATATCTCGAAAAATTAGCGTGCACAGAAATCAACTGAGAAATACAAAAACAAAGAGGTATGGTATCTCTCAAAGAGAAAGAGGGGAAATGGAGTTTCACCAAAGATTATTTCCTACCACGGCCTCGTTTTTAATGACATCTGCACAGCGATCCTTCATGGATTCCACTAAGCTCACACCTTGCCTTATATATTGACTTCCAGGCGCTTTCTACCATAGCTCATTGTGGTTTTTAGGCTTAGTTTCACAAACTGTTTTTTCGGCTGACCACTCCAGTACCTGAATTTCAATGTCCCGTTACCTTAATTTTTCCAGAGTACTTGTGTGTTTCGGGTCATTGTCTTGCTGCATTTTAGTGCCATTTCGTCCTCAGCATGTCGCAGCTCTTCTATGATTTTGTCATATAATTACTGGTCCATGATAGTTTTAATCCAAAATATGGAACCTACATTATTGTATGAAAAGCATCCCCATACCATTATACTGAATTCGCTGTGCTTTCACGTTTTTGTATTACACCTTGGCTGATGTTCTGTGTATGAAACAATTTTGGACCCATCTGACCACAAGATGTTCCTCCACTTTCGAATGGGCCAATCAAAATGCTCAAGTCTGTGTGTCACATTATTATGAATTTTTTTTAAAGAGGCACCTTACGTGGACTTGGAGCATAAAGGTTGTGTTCACGTAATAGTCTTCTTACTGTATGGACACCACAGAATAATTTTGGTTGACTATCCGAAACTTCGACAGCTGACATTGTGGGTCGGGACTTCGAGAATTTTATTATTTGGCGTACTGTAGTATTTGAAAGCTTCCCTTTCTTCAGGTTTGTTTTTGGAATGTTATTGCGTTTCGAACCATGGTAGCTGAACAACCAACGATTTCTTTCACTTGCTTGTATGTTTTACCATTTTCAATAAATTTTGTAATGAATTCACGTTTTTGTGAGTGCAGTGTAAACCTTGTCCCACTAAATGTTATGAAAAATTATTATTAAATTATTTTACGGCTACAGAGTAATAAAATTATGTGATTTATCTACACTACTATTTCAATTCTCGTTCATATGTTACGTTTTCGATACCTATGTACTCGCACTTTCTGTCCATTGCATTTACTTTGTAATTACAGGGTATAGTTTTTTGTGTGCAAAAAAGTCGAAAAACAGCTGATTTATATATGTAACTCAGAGAAAAACAGAAAACCTTCTATTTCGTATGTACGTACATTTGATTTGTCAGCAGACTTTTTTATTATGTGTGAGAAAGTTGAAAACTGGAATAGAAGAAAATGAGAATTTTGCTGCGAGTAACCGGGATATCCAGCTAAAGCTTTTGTATAAAAAAAAAAAGTTTACTCGCTTTTGGTATTCTTCCGGCTATAGTAACTGTAGTTTCAAAACCACCAAAATAAGTGGTGCTATCGTGGTTCCATATCTGTAACGTAACCTTACCGACCAAGTGCATTTTGCTTTTTCTCTTATGTTAAGGATACGACTTTAGCGATATGCCAACGGAACCAATGTTTTGAGATTTACACACAAACGCTAGCAGCCCGCTGTCAGTTTTTTTACCCTGAAGCCGTATTGTATCTGCTTGGAGCACATACAATTTGAATAGCGTGGCGATAGCGCTGAGCAAATCGACTTTCAATTTTGACAGGGCGTGTCGCCGTTAAGTTGGCTGCATAAGACAAACTTATGAAGGAAAAAGCGTTTTTATTAGGGTATGGTGTGCTGGTGGACGTCAGCGTAAAGAATGCTAAGCTGAGGCACTCCAATTTGGAGACACCAGTTACCTTAATACAAGTGAGCGCATAGTCATTGCTTAATCCTACTAGTTTGCGAATCGGATTGGAAGGCAGTGAATGAAGGTACTCCGAGTGAGTGGAGTGAAGGAAATCGAGTTCAGAGTTGTTTTAAAGTAAAAATTAGAACTAAAAACTTGAAATTAAACTGAAATTTACATTCTATAGGAACTGATAAGATGTTATAACTGCTTTATATTCAATAATTTTGAGGTTTTATGTCTTCACGTTCAATATTGCAGTATTTAAATTTGATTGTTTTATTATTGAATACAACGCACCCTGTGTGGTTTGTGTGTGTGCAGATTCGGAGTAAGTTGTGCTACTGGCAGGCATATACTGTTATTATTATACCCAATGCATACTTCTACTAGTTTGACATCTTGTTTTATGTCTTCAGGTTCGATATCGTACTACTTAAATTGGTTTTTTTTTGGTTAAAAAAAAAAAAAAAAACTGCGAAAACGTTCCAAAGTTGTTTTGTCTACCAGCTTATGTGGTTGTAATTTTATTATACAGCTTATTCAAATAAAAATTTATCCTAGAACACTAATCAGGCCCCAAGTCACAATACAAGGTAATTTTCTGTGAAATTTGTAAATTATTAAGGTAATTGCTTACGACCGCCACAGAGTGCTAGAACATGGCCCCTAACTCAGAAAGGTGTTCTGCGGATAAAAACTATAGATCACGCCTCCGATTCAGGATCGGCCTGAGGTCATGTTTCGGTTTTTTCCAAAATAAGAATATTTGTTCTAAGCAGATTCTTATTACTGGGACCGATACCCGTCTTTTGATACCTCTTCCAACATTTTTGGCCATGTTTTAGCACTGGGTGGCTGTCTTAAACAATTACAGTAGACTTTTTACTCCTTGCTTTTGAGGTGGAGAGAACCAAATAATCTTTTAAATTTTAAATCGCGACGGCCTGACGCCAATAAAATCGAGAATTTTATCGATTTCTTACAGGAACGGGATTCAGAATTTTTTCGAAACCAATGCCGCAAGGCGAATTTATACAGGTGGCCGCGGGAACATATATGTAAATTTCCCATGTATTTTATTTTTGTAAATCGGATGCGAGCTGTCATAATCCAAATTCGCCTCATGGATTCGCCTTGGACGCCATTGCTAAAACTCGAATTCGCCTTGAGTTTGGCTGAGTTTGACATTACCCTTTCGACTGAAAATAAAAAAGTTCAATACATATATGTTACCAACTACACCTGTAATGAATTCGCCTTGCAATACCGCAAAAAAAAAATCTGACTTTAAGGTATTGCCCAATAATTTCTCTAACTGGCACGTATGTTTCCGTCTTTGCTATCCCTAGTTTACATCGCATTTTTTGTATTGTCTATTTAAACTCATCAAAACGGGTTCCTCTTCATGTGTATTTTTGTACATATACCATACACAATCGAAGGAAAAATTATACACATACAACGAGTGCATGCACGTACGTAAATTTTCTTGCATAAGTATGTAAAATGAACGCAAAGAACTACAAGACTAAATCCAGATTATAGAAGCAATATATATATACCCAATGTATGTGATTACATAAAAAGGCATATCGCTTCGTTATGAATCGACACAAAAGCTAGAGCAGTGTTTGTGGTTTAAGCAGTATGTACCACATATTTGCTTACTACAAGTAAAAAAAAATTTGTCAACTCACAATTTATTAAAGAACTAAAAACACGTCTGAATCTCACTGATTGCAAAAATACTCTAGCCTACAGCAGGAAATGTTGAACAAAAGCCCACACATGCATACAGTTAATGGGATACATTTAGAACAAACTTCCACTTTCCACAATTGTGGGTTGTAATTTACTTTCCATAAATAGTTGCCACTTTGGAAAATTTGAGACTGAAAGCATAGTATATAGGGCTGAACACATTGAATACGGTGGCTACAAACCACAGCTACAATAAAACAAATCTATTCCCCAACTGTAGTCAAGCATTGGCTACTTGATTACAATGAAAGCAGCAGCGACAGGTGTGAATTATCTTAAAAAGTAGGCAAGAATTATGGAAAAAGTAGAAATTGTGTGAAAGATAGATATACCTTAATAAATGAAACTTATATTACAAGTTATTCACTCTTCCTTTCGTTTTTATTGACAAGAAGAAAATAACGCCACGATCTGTCGCTTGTAAAAAAAAAATAGAAATACAGGGTGGCTAATGAAAGCCGCTACCAAAAAAAAATTAAATAACTTTTTTTCTATTTAATGAATCTGGTTAATTTTTTTTTTATTTTGCAGATTGACTTTTACATTTAACAAAAATGGATAACTGGGACACTGAAACAAGAATTTGGATTGTCCGCCGCTATCACGCACTGGAGTCCGTAGTTTCGGTTCAAAGAGACTATAGGCGCACGTTTGGCGGCAATCCTCCGAGCAGATGGACCATAATAAGACTTGTAAACAATTTTGCCGAGCATGGGACAGTCAACAGAAGACCTTACCATCGAAACCCTTCAGTTCGAATGGAGGAAACAATCGCTGCTGTAGCTGCTGCCATACAAAACAATCCACGTGTTTCGACAAGAAGCTTATCTGCTCAAATGGGTGTAAGCAGACAGTCATTACAGTCAATTATGCACAAAGATTTGGACTTATTCCCATATAAAATTCAAATGGCCAACAAACTGAACGCTGCAGACTTGCCGATTCGCTTGGAATTTTGCCAGAAGATGCTTCAAATGGTGGAAGAGGATGGAAACATGTTGAACTGTCTTTTCATGTCTGACGAGGCCCATTTCGATTTAAACGGCAACATAAACAAACAAAATTGTCGAATATGGAGTGCTTCCAACCCACAGATACTCCATGAGACGGAATTGCATCCACTTCGTGTCACAGTGTGGTGTGCAGTTCATCACGCTGCATTGTCGGGCCCTACTTCTTCGAAGAAAACGGTCACACCGTTACGGTTACTGGAGACCGTTACTTGAGCATGTTGAGAGAGTTTTTCTATCCAGAATTACGCCGAATGAGAATTTCTTTCAACTCTGTGTGGTTTCAGCAAGATGGTGCAGCTCCTCATATAGCCCAACCTGTTATGACAGAATTTCGACGAAAATTTCCCAATAAGCTGATATCCAGAAACTCCACATTCCGTTGGCCACCCAGGTCGCCTGACCTTACTGCACCTGACTTTTTCTTGTGGGGTTATTGCAAACAGGAAGTCTTCAAAGCAAAACCAACAAATTTGAATGAACTAAGGCAATCCATTCGAGAAACAATTGCGGCTATTCCTGTCTCAACTCTCCAAGCAGTAATGAACAACTTTTTGGTAAGATGCCGCACATGCATCGACGAGCAGGGGGGGCATTTAAATTCCATTATTTTTAAAACTAATTAAGCTATATTTAATAAAATTTAATGAGCTTTAACATGAATAAAAGAAAAATGAATTCCATACACTGAAAAAAAAATTATTAGAGTTTCTTAATGTAGCAAAATTCATCAGCCACCCTGTAGATTTAATCTGTCGACAGCGGCATTCGTGGTTTGTAGCCATGTAGCTATGACGCGTGTGTAAAAATAATATGACATATGGCGCTTTGCAGTCGCCGTCTTGAATGTAATCAGGCCTCATGTCTACTAGTAGCACAACTTACTCCGAATCTTCACACACACAAACCACACAAACCACACAGGGTGCGTTGCATGCAGTAATAAAACAATCAAATTTAAATACTGCAATATTGAACATGAAGACTTGAAACTCCCAAATTATTGAATATAAAGCAGTTATAACACGTTATCAGTTACTATAGAATGTATATTTCAATTTCAATTAAAGTTTTTAGTTGCAGTTTTCACTTTAAAACAAATCTGAACGCGACTTCCTTCACTACACTCTCTCGGAGTACCTTCATGCAATACCTTCCACTCCGATTCTCAAAAGAAGATGCCAAACTAATTCAACTGCAACTTAAGCCGGCAGAATACCAAAAGGGTGTGAAAGTTTCCAAATTATTTATTTGCCGGTCAAACAATTGTTGTTACCACACTAGAAATAGGGCGTAATTGTTGTTAACTAGTACGTGTACAAAATTTGTCCCATTTTCTGCCCACAAAAATATTTTCAAACTTGGAATTTTTCTTGGTTACAAGGTGTTACCACCTATTTTGATGGAATTTTTCTTGGTTACAAGGTGTTACCACCTACTTTGTTGGTTACAAAATTTGGCTGAAACTTAAGCCGCCATTATATAAAGTGTAAAGTTGCCAAGTTGTGTTTAACACGCTAGAATCAGGGCGTAAATATTAACAAAAATCTGTAATAACGGTATCACTTATTTCGTAATTACGGCAAACTTTAGCCGGCAGAATACCAAAAACCTGTACAAATTAAATTTTTTTATATTTCAAAATATTAGAAACTAGAATAGAGGATAAATCTCTCAGGTTATTCTAAGCGTCACGGGTAATTTTTTAGCTGGAGGATAATGCTGCAGAAAATCGTTATCAGTTTCAAGACGAAAAAAATTCAATTTGCAGCCTTTATTCCTTTTTATATTCCGGAATAATTATTCCTATTTTTATTCCTTTCTTTTCATTCACTGAATTGCATTCCTTGGATTTCATACCGAAAGGAATGCATTCCGCATTCCTTTGCATTCGTTTGTAAACTATGTATTAACTGTGCTTAGGTGTTATTTCTCTAATTTTGCTTTTAGTAATTGGTTTCTATCTACAACGCAATCCTGACCGAGATCGACCTCGGTGCGCCACCCGTTTTCCGACACACCCCGGCCAAGCAATTACATAAATTTTAAACGATTATAACTTGCGCGAAAAAAATCGACTAACAAATTTTAAAAAATATCTGAAAGTAAAATCATGTAATCCTAAACCTAGCGGAAACTCACTCAATCTTATACTATCAACCAAAAATAGAAAATCTAAAGATTCTCCATTTTGGCTATTACTGCAAGACACATGTCAATTCAAAACTGCTTAAAACATACTTTTCACCTAAAGACTGTTTTTTAAATTCATTATTTACATACGTACATACATGCGGAATGCTTTTAATTTTTTTTTATTCCACATGAGAAATGCAAAAGAAATATATATTCCGAAAGAACATAAGGAATAAGGACTGCAAATTTGAAATCCTTTTTCCAAAAAAGTGGAAAAAGGCTGCAACTCCTCTTCGCTTTTAGACGTCGTCGCGTAGAGTCGGCAAAAATATAACTGCATCTCAACCAAATTAAGAAAAAAGAAAACAGACTGTACTTTTAGTTGTGATGAAATTCATGGACCTGAGGGATATTTTTTGCTTTCTCCAAAAAGTATTTTCGCTTATACATACTTAATCACGTTTCAAGTTAAATAACTCACTAAAATAGGAAATTAATCCTATATAATTAGATAAAATTTCGACTTAAATAAAAATAAATAAAACTGTGTATATCTGAGATAACGGATCTCAGCAAAAACGGAAATCTTCAAAAGGAAAATAAATGATATGGGGTGATCGTCTCCATAACCACGTGAAAGATATACATATAACCAAATATATTTGGTGTCGTTTTACATGAAAGAACTTTTTAATTTAAATAGTGAATTATTTATAATACTTTGAAAATAACATGTGTACAGTGAAACAATTACCATTATATACATGAAATTTAATCCAACAATTAAAAACTATACTTTTGGACAATAACCTGACGCCGGATTCACGTACTACCATTTAATTACAAGAGAAATGTGCAAAATCTTAATAAAATAAAAAAAAATTAATTAATAAAATTCCGAATATAACCTGGCTATGCCATAAATTTTATCACGTGTAATGTTGTAAAAACCAACTTTATCACTTTGAACATAACCTGGCACATATAAGTTTTTCAACCTATGCCATAATTTTAATCTAAAATATAATATACAACATATATACATAAATTGGAAACAACCCACTTGGAACATAACCAGGTTTTGTGAGGTTCCTTCAGGAACCCTCGCCATTCAAAGCAAAACCCAAAAATAAAAAAGGCTGCAACCCAAAATTGTTATTCAGTGAATGGGAATGTATGTATTGCATTTCGACTTCAGTGCATTCCTTAACAACTCTGATGTATACTAAATTCGTGTTATTTTCTGTCCACGGATATTAACACCTATTTTGGTTGTTTTGAAATTAAACGCCGACTTTCCCAGGCAGAATACGAAAATGGTGTAAAAATGTCTAGATCATTTCTTCAAAATGATTCTTGTCACAGGATGCCAAAACCTTTCTAATGTGTTGGTTGAGCTGCAATGTACATATTAACAAATACCCATATACCTCTATTCGATTTTGAGTCACCCCACCCACAATTTACACACCACTGCAACAACGTGCAAAAATTTATGACTAATTGCTCTTTATTTTCTGGAGTAACATGCATCCGTATATTCGTTCTGAAAAATAGTGTAAATTTGTATGTGATAGTTGCGCGTTTTGCTAAGTCAGCGAAAAAGATTTTGTAAAATGAGCAGACCAACCGTGCAACAGTATTTTTACCAAAAAAATCCACCAACAAGCACAGAAGAAACACAAATATTGTTAATTTAATTAAGCACTTTGTTAATTGTATGAGGATGAGCGTATTAACAATTTGGGTAATTGTTTCCTTTAGGAGACAACTGCTAAAACACGTCCAAAAATATCGGGAGGGGTATCAAACAACGCGTTTTGACTTCAGTATCAACAATCCGGAAGCGGATTTTCAATTTTTGGTTTCAATTTGTGGAAACAATTACACAATTTGGGCAAGCACCCATGGAATTTGAGGAAACCCAAGTCCGAATTTACTTAAGTATGTATGTACATATATAAAATTGTCCTTTACCACCTGCCTGAGCTAGAAATAAGTCCATAAAACACTTCTGTATTTTTTGTCAATACAGATTATCTCTCTTACTAACTCACCCGAATATCACTAGGCAACATAACTAATAAAAAATGGTATAAAAATTAAGACTTTAGTATTGTAGGTAAAATTCTACTAATATAAAATGAACAAAATCGACTCGAAACAAAAACAGTTTAAGGGCTTACTTATAGAGATTAACAACTACTGATGGCATTTTCGATTATTTTTCGGTATTATCGTAGAAATGACTGACAAACTCGAGTTAAGGTGCTGTTAGTCTCACTTTGACTTTACTTGAGAGTCTCTCCTTTATTATACTACGGTTGACGTACCCTGGCTCACAGCTGTTTGATCAGTGACAACTCAACTGTTACTCAGGTCTTAGGTAGAGCGACACACACACGGCTCACACGTTCACAAATGTTTTAATAAGATTTTGCACCAGTGCTATACAAATCTTATCACAATTCTGATGCTTCACTACCTAAGACCAGAGTATAAGCTGAGCTATCACTGATCAAACATCTGTCCGGTAGGGATGTGTAAAATCTTCGCTACAAGAAACGCTGATTTTTGAAAAACATACTCACACTCTTTATTGACAGCGCTGATAATTAACAAAGGGAAATAACAGGAACAGCACGAAGCTGCATGGGCGATAATAGAAATGTACATTATTACGAACCAGGGATAATAAAATTGGCCTGACTGTGAGATGTTGTGACAAATAACTCTCAATGTTTTTGTAGGGCGGTTGTCGTCCTGTCTCATGTATTCGTTGCAGATTTGGGTCGATGAAAATAAAGGAATTATGATTTGATTTTTGTTGGAACGATTTTCCGTCATCCCTTGTCAAGTTTGGTTTTGTGACAAACCGGTTTCGGCGTTCTGCCATTTTCAATGCCTAACTTCGTTCTGGTCTGTGTCTATCCGCTGCGTTGTTTTTATAGTCCGTGGGTGCCGACCACATAAAGACGGGAATCAAACGCGAACTACAACGCAAATATGAAAAACTGAACCGAAAATTGGACCAGTTAACGGGCCGACACGATCACAGTAACAGTCAACAAACACACGAATTTAACAAAAGGTTCGTAAACCTAACAACAGTGGCCATTAGCAACGAAGAAGCGCAACTTCTAGGAAAGGGCCTGAAGCACAACATCGCGGATAGCAATGAAGCAAAAAGAACTGAGCAAGCGATAGTAGATGCAGAGGTTGCAATATCGCTTCTTCCATATGAGGAACAGGAGCACGCAAGGCACATGTGCAGAGAAATCATAAGCAAGGAAGTAAGAGCCCAGGAAGCACAAAAAGGAAATAAGGAGCTGAAAATATTGAAAAGGCTACAACGAAAGCTAAAAAATAACAACATCGTCACAACGAAGGTAGACAAAGGAAACACAACGGTGCTAATCAGTAAGGATGAATATATAGCAAAGACAGAGAAGCTCATCGAGGAAATGAAATGCCGCATTATTAGGGATAACCCCACAGATAAATACCAGACCGAAGTTAAAGAGGTTATAAAAAATGCTACCAAAATAATAGACGAGAGGATGGCATATACCCTAACACAAATGAATCCATCTGCTCCTCCACTCATTGCGTTACCTAAAATCCACAAGCAGGATACGCCGATGAGACCTATAATTAATTTTAAGTCCGCGCCGGGTTATAAACTGTCGAAACATCTAAAAACGATTTTAAAGGACACTCTGAAACTAGGGCACGAATACACAATAAGCAATACGATAGAACTACTACAAAGACTTGAGACCGTTAAACTCACAAGGAGCAGTAAACTCGTATCCTTTGACATAAAGGACCTATACCCGTCAATACCACTAACAGATACAATGGATATAGTCAACAAAACACTACTGGACAAAACTGAAGATAAGGTAAAAACTGCGCAAATTACCAACGCGCTAAGAACAACGCTGCGGCAAACCTATTTCCGGTTCAACAACAAAATATATAGACAGACAAACGGACTAGGAATGGGTAACCCAACATCGGCCATTCTCATGGAAACATTCATGCATAACTTGGAAGGAAAATATATACAGGAGTTAAAAACCAAGTTAGGCGTGGCATTCTACGCTAGATACGTGGATGACATTATCTGCATCCTAAATGACGATAACGAAGAGCAAATACTAGAGTTCCTCAACAGGCAACATAGAGTTCACAATGGAAGTAGAAAAAGATGGAATAATGAACTACCTGGACCTAACTATAGGGATTGACAAAATAACAAATAGGTTCAACTACGGCATTTATAGAAAACCGACTGCCACGGACACCATTATACACTCTACATCAAACCATCCGCAACAGCACAAAAATGCAGCATTGAGGCACTTAGTGGATAGGCTTCAGAGAACGCCGCTCACACAGGAAGCATACTGGAGAGAGCTTAATACATTATATAACATAGCGGCAAATAATGGATACAAGAAAGCACTTGTGGATAAACTCAGAAGTAGCCATGGAACACAAAAAAGAGTAAACGTAGAGGAAAATCCAATGGTTTGGACGGCAATGACATACACTGGAAAAGCGACGTACAAATTAGCAAAGTTCTTTAAAAGATATAACATCAACACAGCATTCAGAACATCCAACAACGTCGGACAAAAACTAAGAACCGACACTAATTCTGATGACCCATTCAACAGACACGGAGTGTATAGGCTTACTTGTGAATGTCAATACAGCTACATAGGACAAACAGGAAGGAAAATAAGCACAAGATTCCGAGAGCATATCAGGGACTACAACAAAAAAACACGAAAACCCACCATAATACCAGAATCTAATTTCGCGAACCACATGTTTGAGAACAACTGCACCCCAGCTAACATAAAAACAACGGCTCGGATACTTCACGTACAAGGAAAAGGCCGGCGGCTCAATGTACTTGAGAACATGGAGATATACAAGTTAAAAACATTTGACGGCAGGGTCATAAACGAACAAACCAACACTATCTCTGACGAAATATTTGAACCCTTAAAACTAGTTTACAAAAAACAGCACAAGCCAGCAGGTACAGCAACCAAACACGTAACAATGAACAAGCAAAAACGAAATATGAACCAAACTGCAAAAATCACCGATTTCTACCTACATCAACCTACCGCTTAGCTAACAAGCGGTATGTCTACATACCTACAAAAACAACCCTTGGGACAGATAACAATTCGGACGTATCAATACCGCGCACACACACACGCATATTAACGTTACCTACCACGAAAACATAGATTGACATTACCTGCCACAGCACCCACGGACTATAAAAACAACGCAGCGAATAGACACAGACCAGAACGAAGTTAGGCATTGAAAATGGCAGAACGCCGAAACCGGTTTGTCACAAAACCAAACTTGACAAGGGATGACGGAAAATCGTTCCAACAAAAATCAGCTTACTACCCTGTCGGAAGATCAACACAACAAAATAAATGAATTATGATTTTTTAATTTAACTCCTTGCCGAGCAAGCGTAATTGCCTCGCGATTGTCAAGCCGAACCCATTTGAACCGTTTTAAAAAAGGAAATTGTTCAATTCAATTCTGTTTGCGTTCTGTTTTGTGTTTTCTAGTAGCGTTACATGTGTAAATTTTTCTTCAAAAGCAATCGTGAAACAAAAAAAACATACAAGGTAGAGAGGAAGCGATGAGAGCGAATATTGAAGCGACTGGACTGTACAGTGGTACTTGCACTCTCCCGCTCTCTTCTCACTTCCTTCGCCTATGTCGCGGTAGACTTGAGAATCATATAGGGAACGTAATTTTTTCCTTTAGGAGACAATTGCTAAACCACGTCCAAAAATATCGGGAGAGGTATCACGCGTTTTGACCTCGGTGTGAACAATCAGAAAGCGGATTTTCGATTTTTTTATTCAGTGAAAAGTTATTCGCAAAAAACCAAAAAATTACCCGGGCGCGTAATCCAAGGTATTTATGTGCAGAACACCTTTCTGCGTAGGCGGCCTTCAGCCATCCACAGTATTTCTGCGCAGAATACACTTTTGCCCTTTTCCGCACACCCTATATCTATGATTACAACAACCACATGAAAATAACAGAAAACAAAAAATCGAAAATCCGCATCTTGATACCTCTCCCGACATTTTTGGACGTGTTTTAGCAGTTGTCTCCTAAAGGAAATAATTCTCTTGGGAATGGTGAATACGGCAAGCTCGAGTCATATGTTTTTTGTTTTGCAAAAATTTGTTTGTACACATTTTTGGTAAATCTTTTAATTAATTTCATTCGCAAAACTTCAGATTAATTTGTAGGTTGACTTATTTTAACAATATTATACAACACGCTCGCTAAATTACAAATTAAAAACAAGAATAAATTTGCTGAATGTTTACGAATTCGAATCGCGATTTCTTCGGAGATTACAGGGTATTTCAGCATTTATTATGCTAATGCAAAAATAAAGTTGCATTTAGCCGTACCGGTTATAATAGTGTGACGAAATCGCTGATTCCTCGATTATTAATCTTGGGTTCGATCACTATAAATAATAATAATAATAATTCCCAACGGATAATCCACCATCCCCCCCAACCGAAACGAGGGGCGCGTCCACATAACGCGCGGCTTATATATATATTTCGGAGTCGTTGAAAGGCAGGGGTTTGTTAAGTGTGGAGATATAAAACTACTCAGCTACAGAGAAAAACTCATCAGCTAAGTAACACAAGAAATTAAATCTTATAAATAATGTATTAAGCGAAGAAAGAATAGTTAAGTTCTATTGTAAAGAGTAAATTCATAATGCTAAGAAGCGAGTCAGAAACAGGGACCGCAACTGTTATGAGTTTTATTATAAAACTCGCAGATTAATCATTATTTTAAGATTTTTTTTTAATAAACAGCAGCAATAATAGTTATTTTCGAGTTTTATTTTTTTTGATCAAAAATAATCATTATTTTTTCAGTTTTACTTTTTTTCATCGAAAATAAAACTTATATGCGAGTTTTATTTTCTTGGTCGCAATTAAAACTTATTCCTTGAGCGCCTATGCACATATACATATGTATGTGTCTATAAATATGTTTGAATTATTAAGTACATATATTGACGAGATTATCCTAACCAATATATATGATCAATTCCTTGCGGCTTTTTGAGTTTTTCGATCAGTGAATAATTTGTATTCTTGAGGAATAAAATATCGCTCAAGAAATAAGTTTTATTTGCGACCAAAAAAATTAAAAATTGCATATGAGTTTTATTTTCGATGAAAAAAAATAATGATTATTTTTGATCAAAAAAATAAAACTCAAAAAAGTTTGATTCCAAGTAATTTATAAAGGTTTTGTTCAAACTTCCTTCAATCAATAGAGATTTCCGTTGAGCATGACGAGACATGCATGTTCATATACTTTGAACTGTCCTCCGATACCCGAAAGCCTTTGATTTTTTTCATTAAAAATATAAAAATAATCAGAAATATCAAATGTGCTAGAGTGCGTGTTATAATTGTCACACGAACATCGGAAAGGCTCATTTAGTTCAAAATTTGTCCTACACTGTTTCAAATAAACAGTTGTATTTACTAGTAATAAACGCAATACAAATTTAAGAATTTGGTAAATTCACAGTAGTTCACTGAACAACACTTGAAAATAAACTGATCAACCTGCCTTGCTTGGTCACGGCCTTTTATAGTCAACCAGGGTGCTACCATACGCACCCAAAACTTTCTTGGTTGTTCCCTCTTCGCGTTGTCGAAGGGTCGGTGTTATTTATTGACATCTCTTTTTTGCCTTTTATTCGCAGAAACTCGCGTCATCTTTCTTCCTCTTCCTTGGTACATGCTTGCATGCATAAGCGTAGCGATGGTTATCTCTGTTGTGTTTAACTAGTGGTGGGAGTGTTATTGAGTTAGGGCTGGTACATGTTTGAGAATATTCGCCACAATAGTGTCTTACCAAAGAACGTGTAGTTATAAGAAGGATCAACAGCGAATGCAAGCGTCCGCTGTCAAATCGATGGTAGGTAATTCTCCACTGTACCTGCGTGTAAAATGAATTCACTGTGTTTTAATTGTATATTTACACAAAAAATTATAGTTGTAGTTACAAAAGCGTTTAATAGTAAATATTACATAAAAATAAAAGTGGTAATAGCCTAAAACTAGCGATTTAAACGCAAATTTCTCCAGTGGTGAATTACCTACCCGCGAATTGAAGGGGTTGGTGTTTCCCACTATTCGTCGCGTTCAACCTTCTTATGATTATACGTTCTTTGGTCTTACAGGGTCGTTTGACATTACATATCTGATGTGTCTCTCTCACTTTTCTTATCATAATTAAATACAACTCTGTTACGTGAATCAGAAATAAACATGATTAAATAATTTATATGGTTGTTGTCGATAACATAGCGTCTTCTTCTTTCTCATCCACACCTTTTGTCAAACTATCATATCTTTGTTTTTTGTTTACATTGTTTGTTTACAGTTCTTTGGAAAGCTATTTAGTTCGCTTCGTGTTTTATTTATTTTTAATAAAAATTCGGTGTGAATTCATATTTAACGAGTGCTTTGTGATAACATTTTAAGAAATTTTGTGATTTATGTGTGTGTGTTATAGGTGGAAAGCTTAGAAAATAGGCGGATCGTTATTGCGCGTTCCCGCTCACATGTGCATTTTGACATAAGGGCAATACGTTGCCAAACGTTAATTACGTGTTGTTGGCCGCTTGCGACAACCATATATAATTGAATCATGGAAATAAATAGCAAGAAAAGCAATGGAAAGACAGGGAAGTTGACAGTTGGAAATTGTTCGTTAAGTGTTGTGCATCGAGTAATATTTATATTTTTAATTAATGATTGTTTAAGTTAGTGTAGTGAAGTTTGAAAAGTTATTTAAATAGAAAATAAACTAAAAACGAAATGCAATTACAAGGGAAACAATTATACAAAAGTCAAACACGGACTAGACATAAACTTTGTTTACAAAAAACCAATTTTAGTGGCTCAAATAAATCATGGTCGTCACCTTTATCACGGTGGTGCTTATTTTCTTCAACACGAAGTGAACCATTAGCCACAGAACATTTGGCATCTACATCGTCACATAAGAAAAGTGGAAAATCAATGATGCGGACTCCAGTCCTATGTTCGCCGTCATCACTTCAACCACAACAATGCAATTATAACGCTCAAAACCTCCGACCTCTACCAAGTTGTCGTAGTCATCATATAACTAAAATTCGAGACCTTCCTAAACTCGTATTATGTCTAATTATTATGTTCGAATGTTTTTGCGATGGAATTTGTGCAGAAATAGAAAGTAAAAGTGAATTCCGAACTGGTTCATTAATAACTTCAGATGGTTGGGCAAGTGCTAGCGGTAGTGTGGTGCCTGAATATCATATGAATAATGTTCCTATACGAAAAGAACGTAATGCATCCTTAGAACAGTTAATCAAAACAGCAGCAATAAAGTAAGATTCATGCATTCATATGCACGTAGGTATATCAAGGTTTAATGAAATCAAAATTTTATTTTATTTCTATTGTTCGATATCCATTCCTATTAAGCGATAATCAAAAAGAGTATAACTATTGTAAGTGATTTGAAGATGAAATTGAGTAGAGGCGCATGGCAATTGGCAATTGGCCAATAATAAATTAGTTTGTACTGCTGAGAGAAAAAATGTGAATGTATATACATACATTGGAGCGGACCAGTTTGCATGGGCAAATTTCTGAAATATTTTCTAGCATAGGTAGCTATATAAAATTCTGAGACAGAAAGTCTACTAGAGCATGACACGCAGTTATTTAGAAAACACCCCTCTTACAAAACTTTAAAAAAATTTAAAAACTACCGGTTTAAATTTACAAACATATCCATATGTATGCACATACAATTTTATTTAAAATATCGCCCCGAATAGGAGTATAAAGTCAGATTTTAAGTTATTGTCCTACATATGTGAGCTTTTTGAGATAGCAAAAGTTTCATATGATCATTGGCCTCTATGTAAATGTTAACAAAAAAATATATACCAGTTTTTTCATTGGACAGCAAATATTTCACTTTGAAATCAGAAAAGGTGCAAGCTTCCTCAAACTTTAAGAATCAATGCTGAAGCTAAAACTCAAGGTAAAACAAAATAAGTATTTTTTTTTTACCCCTGCCGGTTAGGGGTTTAGAATATGCCCGAGGTAGACATACCGGTCGTAAGAGGCGACTAATATGCACAAAGGTAACGACATGTAACTCGATGGTTGATCTACGGATATGATGCCCGACAGGGTATGCCTCCCGCCTCTCATTACCCACCTTATACTTCCTTACGGAAGGAGGGGTGACATGACCTAGAAGGTTTCACTGGTCATAAATCGCTACCACGATAGTCGGGCACTACCGCAAGGGAGTACCGGAGCGTACCAGGTTTTAATCCGGCCTAGGACTGTTAATTCGACAACACTCCCCAAAACCTTAGGAGAGTGTTTTTGTCGTTACCACAACAACAAGTATTTTTTTTAACTTTAAAGACTCATTAGCGGCATAGAGCGCCAGACCCGATTCCCAATTTATACATATGCCTTGAGAATGTGGCCTTTGAGGACTATGTTATGATTCTAAATATCACTTACTGAACAATCTAATTTCACCTCAAAAATAAAATTATTAGTGAAATCCCGCCCATTTGCAATGACTCAATTTGTTTGTTGCTCTTTCATCATATTTCACAATTGTTTACTTTGCTAAGGCCCTATTTTAGGAATAAAATGCTTACGAATGCGCGACAGAATATGCTAACAAATTATTTTGAATATTAGGCTTATTTTAAAAAATTTTGTTTTCTTTCAAAAAAGCTCAATAGTATCGTTGTGTTTTAATAAGGTGACTGGCAAGTACGAGCTGTTAATACTCACTTCTACCAGTTATGGAATTTACGAAAATAAAAATTAAGATAACACAACCCTCAGCGGGTAAGGAGCTTAAAATATGCCAATGGTAAGGCATGCATGTCCTAAGAGGCCATTATAATGCACAAAATCTGCGGATATGATGCCTCTCACCTGTCCTTTCCGATTTTCCCCTTCCTTAGGGAAGAAGAGGGTGCCATGACCTAGAATGTTCCACTGGCAATTCTATACGACCGCACGTAACTGCTAATACTTCTTCTTTCTTTAAATGGTCATCTAACCGCCTGGGCGATTTTGACCGTCCAACATAGCTCGCCAGTCGTTTCTTCGTTGCGCCAACTGGCGCCAATTGGAAACACCGCGGGATCGCAAATCGGTCTCCACTTGGTCCTTCCATCGGAGTGGTGGTCTCCCTCTTCCTCTGCTTCCACCGGCGGGTAACTGCTAATACACGTCCAACAATATCGGGAGAGGTTTGACCTTTGTAACCAGGATCCGAAAGCGCAGAACACCCTTTTGCACTTTTGCGGACACCCTATATTTGTGCCCACAACAACCACATGAAAATGACAGAAAATTTTAAACTTTAATTGCAAATATCTTGCACACTACTAAAACTATTTGTTTTCCGCTTTCGGATTCTGGTTACAGAGGTCAAACCTCTCCCGATATTTTTTTACGTATATAAGCAATTACGTGCGGTCGTATAGAATTACCGTTCCACTGGTTAAATCAAATAATATACATCATATCCTCAAAGAACTTTCATTTCCTACTTATGAGGGTTTCGTTTTTAGAATATGTACATCAAAAGCCTATATTTAAGAGTCCTTATGAGCGCCCCCTGCCGGTAAGGGGTTTGAATTTGCTTGAGGTAGGCATACCGGTCGTAAGAGGCGACTAATATGCACAAAGGTAATGAAGTTCACCTCGATGGATGGATGGATCTAGGATATGATGCCTCTCACCACTCATTATTACCCATCTTCTCTTCCTTAATAAAGGAGGGGTGACATGACCTAGAAGGTTGCACTGGTCATACCAAATCGAGAGGTGAGAGGCATCATATCCGTGGATCAACCATCGAATTGCACGTCATTACCTTTGTGCATATTAGTCGCCTCTTACGACCGGTATGCCTACCTCGGTCATATTCTAAAGCTCTAACCCGCAGGGGTTACCTAGGTCATGTCATCCATCATTATATCCGTAGATCAACCATCGCAGGGGTTGTTGTTGTCCGAGATAGACGCGTGTCACCATGGTCCAAATTAGATCGGGATATTGTAATAGGTTAAGCTCATTCTTATCCAGACATGCCGAATGTTTGCCCCGACATTTGTTGCTTTCCCACACCATGCCATCTTTTCAACTGCTCGAAGGAACAAACTTCTAAGATCAATTTCACTCTGCTCAAAGCGTATTGAAACTACCAGGTTCCTGGGACTTCCGTTAGAGAAGTCGACTGCTCGAAGGAACAAACTTCTAAGATCAATTTCACTTTGCTCAAAGCGTATTGAAACTACCAGGTTCCTGGGACTTCCGTTAGAGATATTACTCGATAAAGAACGTGCCGAATACGCCGGCGAATTATCCTTACACCAGCAATAGTTTCATACAGCAGTCACTTCGTTTTTGATCGTATCGACCTAGGGTATCGCCTTTCTTTGTTTCGTTCATTAGCCAATAGTCTATTATGTGGTCCTATCGGCTCCAGTATTCAATTATTTTGCAATGCTCTCAACTTCAAAACGCAAAACCCACCACATCATCTCCTACACTTCGAACAACACATCGACATCAATAAAAAAAGCAAGCAAATAAAAATTGGCAATTAATTATTTGCACAGTGATTTGTCTGACAATAATTAAGTAAAAACACAAAAGTCTTAATCAAATTATGTATTTCAATTCTTAAATTCAATTATGTATTTAACCGCTGCACTTTATTCCATCAATTGAACGCCCAAGATTCGCAAAGAGCTTAAACTGGTTTGAGCCGGCTTTATGTTTCGACATAAACGAATACTTTATTATCATTTTACGTGCTGTGTTTTTTCATTCCTTTTTGCTCTACACCATAACAGAGAATAAAGAGGATATGAATAAAAAGCTCAAAATGTCTACCGACTAGTTTATTATACTTTTTTTGTTTTGCTTAGTTTTATTCGTAACTTCAGTACTTGAAGCTTTTTAATGTTTTCTTTAAGTAATTTTTTGGCTTAAGCTGCCAAGATCTTTTGGTTTTACAATTCGTACTGTTGTTGTTGTTATCCTTAACATACCCAATCGGAATTTTAAACAGAATAATTTTTTCAATAAATAATGCCAAATTTTTGTAATAGTGGAATATATTCAGCTCACAACTTTCAAAATTTCCCATTAAAAGGTTAGATGCAATGCCCATAATAATAGTGAAAGATCGGTTGTTTGTTGCTGTTACTGTTTCATTCCCTTATCTCCCAATTCGGCTGGAATATCAGAATCCCTAGAAATATATTGAACTTATATTGAGAAAAGGCATTTTAAAACAAATTCTGCGCGTCTTTCTACTTCGTTCACTCCATCTTACAAGAGGCTTTGATGAGCTTCATTCCCAACAAGGTAAGAGTTAGCAAACGATTTTTTTTTTGTTTAAAAAATACAGGTTCTAGTTTTCATATGCAAAACCATGTGCAAATATTTATAAAATCATTTTCATATGTACATAAGGGCAAATCCAGCGTCACTAAAGTTGCCCGGTTCGATAAAAAACAGGTGATAATGGCAGAGGACTAAATTGAATGGTGTCAGGCTCCCAACTAAATAAACCTACATATTTCTACAAAATGCGTTCCAGCGAATTTTTTGTTCTCGTTTTGATTATGTTAATTTTCATGTAATTACAGAGTCTCGAGCTTTTTTCTTTTAAGCTGAAGTTATTGGGGCGTCTGTCGTATCGCTGTATCCTTCGTATCCTTAACGTTAGAGAAAAACCAACATGCAATTGGTCGGTTAGGTTACCTTACGGCCAAGGAATTACGATACAGCACCAATAATCGATTGCATTTTATAGGGTTACCGATAACGCACTAATAACTTGAGCTTTAAAATTTCGCTGCATACATAATATCTTCCAAACAATTTAACACATTAATATACTGTACCTGGCAACTGAGCTTTTCTCGGCATTTTCGCGAGGTTGCCACATAATTTAATTAGTAAAGATATTCCAATCGTCTATTAATTAATTCGTTCAATTTGTTTTCGAGAAAATGGCTGATACCGAAAAAATATATGTGTATGTGTACATAACCCTAGGTGACAGCCCTACCAGAAATACGACTTTTTTTAATTTGAAACCTTAGGTGCAATACTTATGCAAAAGAGCTTAGATTGTAGCAGGTAACCTAAGAACAAAACGTTTTCGCGATCAAAGCGCATATGTCAAATATAATGGGAGCATGTGGCAATCCTGGGTGGTAACTCCACCAAAAAAGTTTTTGTTGAAATATATAAAATGCCTCTCGTTTGATACCCATATTGGGATATCTCACTCAATTTAAAAAAATTGCTAACAGTTGGCAGCCGTGTAAAAACTTTCAAGTGGCAACACTTAAGTGGAGAGCGTGCAAGTCGTTTTCGAAGTAATAGCTGATATGCCAAAAAATAAACATAATGGGATTAGATGGAATTCCTAGGACGTAAACCTACAGAAATATTTTTGTTGAAGCAAGGTGTAAAATACCTATCGTCTTATTAACATTTTGGCAAATCTCATTTCATTACAAAAAAATAAGATAGTTGGCAATCCCATATCAGCATCCTGGGTGGCAACACCCATATAGAAATTCTTAGAACGTAATGTACCAAATTTCATTCAAATCGGTTAAGCCGTTTCCAAGAATAGCTTGTTTAAAATTATAAGATAACGATCAGTCAAAAAATTATCTCATTTTATATGTTTTTCGATATCTAAACTAGGGGATGTTATCAGACAATTTCTCGCATTATCAATGGCAACATAGTATATATCTATCAATACCTTTAAGCCGTTACCAGCACAAAACAACAAAGTGGACAAAGTTATAATATCCTGTGTACTAGTACGACCGAGTATAAAAAATAGATAAACAAATATTTTCGTGTGAATGGATGTTCGAGTATGTCCGTGGCTATATCCGGTGAAGACAAGCTAATTGCGGTAAAATATTATTCTGTATCACATAAATAATAACATACATGTATACAAATATGCGAATCAAAGAATGCCAAATAATGCAAACTTGGCATATTTTGTCGTATAAATATCGTCTGAAATATATGCCATATCAATACATACCTATAAACGCACGTTACAATCAACGTAATTATTGCTGGCTCCGGGTTTTCCTTTGGAGTCAAGCTCTGCCTTGGTTCCGACATCGGTCTCAGTTTCGATTAAACCTCTCATTACAGGGTGACATGACCTAGAAGCTTGCACTAGTCATAATACCAAACCGCTCCCTCGACAGTCGGGCACATACCGCAAGGGAGTACCGGATTGCATCGGGTTCATATCCGACAAAGGACTGTCACCTTCGACACACAAAAAA
Source organism: Merzomyia westermanni (assembly GCA_949987695.1). NCBI lineage: Eukaryota > Metazoa > Arthropoda > Insecta > Diptera > Tephritidae > Merzomyia > Merzomyia westermanni. Next base: position 191,653,892 of record OX465289.1, read on the forward strand.
TGACAGTTCTTATTCCAGCAATGATCAATTTTATAAGTTTATAGAGAACGAAGTCAACTTACCTAAATACGCAAACCATATGTGTGTACTCCTTGTTGAGACATAAGTTACTCTGTTCAAATACCTCTTAACAGCCCAAGAGACAACAAAGAGTCCAATAGCCCGATTCTGTAACTTTGAACCGCTCGCCGAGCGTTAAGCTTATCGCCAAATTTTGGCGTTTGTTCTTAACGAAAATGCGATTCTGTAACTCTCCTTTAACGCCGCTAAACAGCTGACTCTTGATAGTGTTACAATATGGAAATACTGGTGTTCAGACGTATTTAGCCCTAAATTACATGCAAAAAACTCAACACTAATTTTTTTACTTTTTCTGAACGCTAAAACACTTGTAAATATATTAACGCGATCGTTAACACCTCGAAAATATTTCGCGACAGCGGAAAAGCGTTAAAAATGGTGTTAAGCGAAGTTAACGCTAACACCTGGCGTTAAAATAGTTACGGCCGAACTTAGCCGCACCTGCACAAAATCTCCGAATTCGGTGGTTCTTCTGGTTATATATAAGATTATTTTGTTAAACGATAAGTTGTAAAATTTGTTTTTTTTTTACGAACAAGTTTGTCAATTTTTTATAATTCACAAGGTTGGGAAAACATTTACAGTGGCAGTATTTGATAAACTTTAACAGCGGTTTTTACCGCATCGTTTCTAACTATAAGGTCACCACTGTACACAGAGTATTAATACATAAAAACAAAATTGCTTCTCTGTGTGACTTGCTTTGCTTTGATTCCGAAGTATGTACGCGCAAGCAAAGAAGGTATAAAAATAAATAAAAATCTGAAGAAATTGTTTACGACCTAAAACGAGGAGTTTGCCGGCATATTGTCTACATTTGCATGGACATACATACACTGTTCGATAGTTATGCTTTTTATATCCAACTGTATTACTACAAAGTACATATACGAGGTGTGTTCAAAAAGTATCGCGAATTTTGAAATTTCGCTGGTTACGTATATTCGAATTTCGACTTTTTTGTGGCGTTATGTTGGTACTCATGTCTCTCACTTATGCCGACAAGCTCGGCCATTTTGAATGTTCAGTTAATTGTTGACAGCTGCTTTGCTTGCACGTGTTTTGGATCGTCTTCGATTTTTACGCGAAATTCGTACCAAAATTGCTCAATTGGGACCAAAAACAGCATCGCATGAACATTGCTAATGAGATGTTAAACTCTGTCCGCGACGACCCAAATTTGCTCCAGAGGGTCAAAGCTGGTGACGAATCGTGGGTTTATGGTTATGACGTGGAAACCAAAGCTCAATCATCTCAATGGAAGCTGCCGCACGAACCAAGACCGAAAAAAGCGCGCCAAGTTCGGTCGAATGTGAAAGTTTTGCTGACAGTTTTCTTCGATTGCAGGGGCGTGGTGCATCATGAGTTCTTGCCACAGGGAAGAACGGTCAATAAGGAATATTACCTGCAAGTTATGCGCAATTTGCGCGAAGCAATCCGCCAGAAACGCCCGGATTTGTGGAAGAACAAAAATTGGCTTTTGTACCACGATAACGCCCCTGCTCACGCATCGGTGCTTGTGCGCGACTTTTTGGCCAAAAACAACACACTAATGATGCCGCAGCCACCGTATTCCCCAGATCTGGCCCCCTGTGACTTTTTCTTGTTCCCTAAACTGAAGAGGCCCATGAAAGGACGACGTTACGCTTCTCTTGACGAGAGAAAGACGGCATCGAAGGAGGAGCTGAACAAGATACAAAAAAATGATTTTTTGAAATGCTTCGAAGATTGGAAAAACCGTTGGCACAAGTGTATAATATCTCATGGGGATTACTTTGAAGGGGACAAAATAGATATTCATGAATAAATAAATAATTTTTGAAAAAACACAAAATTCGCGATACTTTTTGAACACACCTCGTACTATGGGGGTTTCTAACCGCATAACGAAATCGACATATGTATTACTTTACTTTAAATGTTCATCTAGCCGCATAGGCGATTTTGACCGTCCAACAAAGCTCGCCGGCTTTTTTATAGTTGCTCCAACCGCAACCCTTCCATCCGGGTAGTGGTCTCTCTCTTCCTTTCCTTTAACCGGCAGGTGCCAATAAGAATACCTTCTGTGCCGGAGCATCTTCAATCGTGCAACATGGCCAGCCAGTGAAGCCGCTGGATTTTAGTTCGCTGGACTAGGTCAACATCTGCGTAAAGCTTATATGGATCATCATTAAATCTTCTTCGGTACGCCGATAACGCGTAGGTATTTATATAAGTCTATATATTAAAGTTCTTATGATGATTAGAAAAATCGATTGTGCCATGTCCCTATGTTCTAGGTTAGCCTGCACTTATCTTGAGTAAAACTTAACATATCTGAATGGATTTTGGGGTACAGGTTACTTTGAGGCAAAAGGGGGTTGTTTTTGAAAATGACCGAAAGCTAATGATTTTTGCAACATTTTGGAAAATGTGTGGGCCTTTGTGAAACGTTTCGTTAGTTTGTTGAAACTTTGTTTTTATTTGCGACTGTTCAGTCGGAATCAATAGTTACGATCCAATCAGTATCACTATCAAGATCTCACGAGAACGATACGGATCAGTTGTATGAGAGTTGTTTGTATGTATTGTGTGTTTATACATGTATGTATGTGCTACCAAGCAAAGAAGGGTTGACTGTCAAAAAATCTACTTCAAAAAAACTAAACGAACAGAGCGGATCCGAAATTGATCCAGATAAATATCAAGATCACAACGTTGTTGCATTTACATGCAAAATCTCGTTTTGGATCTGGATCACTCTTGATTGGAACACGCCTAATGTTCGGACTCGAAAATGTCCATTGTGCAATATATTTGAGAAAAAAATTGTACTAGATTGCACAATAGCGTTAAGGTTTTGGTTGATAGCAGACATCTATTACGTATTGCGTAAGTATCGTTAGGGGATGGAAATCTTTAGGTTTGTTATCAAAATTTAATAAAAGTTGTTAGTATCGACATAAAAATATAAATACGCTCTTGTAATGGTTTAATCTCAAACTTTTTTCTGTAAAGTATGAAGTCACTCTGGACGTACATAATGTATGTATAAGTTCATCGTTATCACCATGGCACAGTTTTTAGATTTGCTAAAAGGAAAACATATTGAAACACTTTAAGCTTTGGTACATACCTACAATAAATGTATATTTATTCTGATAATGCACAAAGATGTGATCACATGGTACACTTCATAAAATCAGGGATCGTATTGGTTATGCATTTTTATAAAAAAAATTCAACGTTTAGTAACAAGAGGCAAAAAAGTTGAAACTTGAATATTATTGTTTATCTGAAAAAATTGAGGTGGGTTTAAATGACAATCTATTAAATTTAAACGAGCAATTCTTGTATAACCATACTATCTCGGAAACGGTTCAGGCGATGTGGATGAAATTGGCTATGTAGATATCGTATAACATTCTAAGCGTTTCTGCCTAGGTGTTGCCACTCAGGATGCTTTTTATAGTGTTCCCAATTATACAATTTTTTTGTATTGAAATGAGGGTATTTTACGTCGTATTTCAACCAATATATTTCTAGGTAGGGCTACCTTCTAGGGCTGCCACCTAATACCATTATATTTATTTTTTGGTATATCCGCTATTATCTCGAAAATGTCTTGACACATTTTTATGAAATTTTCTATACATTTTATCTGTTGAAATCTAAGCTCTTTTACATAACTGCCAGTAAGGAGGTTTTTACCGAGTTGCCACCTATCTGAAATTTTTTAAAATTCTGTCAGATATGGGTCTAAAAGGTATAGTAATTTACGTCGTGATTCAACAAAAATGTTTCTAAATTAAAAATAAACTAAATTATATGGCAACACCATTTTTTTTACCTCTAACAAAATCATCTGGAAACTTTCCAAAAGGATGGATTCTGTCGGCTTAAGTGTCGGTGTTATTTTTTAACCATCAAAGCATATGTTTTGATGAACATCAAGTTAGCGAAGCACGCCAAACGAATCGAGTCGAGACCAGGTGGATAATTTGCCGTGATTTTGCCGGGAAAGAATTAATTTTGCCGTATAATTTTTTCTCCGAAGTTTGGGGAAATGGAATCCGTGTTAAATACGAGATATCGGAACCGGACTTGTGGCATAATTTGCCGTAATTTATCCGGGAAAAAATTAGTTTTGCCGTTCAATTATTTTCGATTTTTTTGTACAAGTAACTTGCACGAACTCAAAGCAGCATCTAAGCAACGACAATGGAAGTCACTAAGACAGTCGGAAACCGAGTTGTACCATTGAGCTAAATGGATTTTTTGTTTTGTTTTGAAAGCAATCTTGGAATATAAAATAATATAAAAGTTACCTATACGAAAAAGTCGGAAAATATTTGAACGCAAAATTAATTCTTTCCCGGCTAAATCACGGCAAATTATACCATAACTCTGGTTTCGATATCTCGCCTCTAACACGATTTTCATTAGGGTGCTTCGCTAAGTTGGCACGAAGTTACTTATACAAAAAAATCGAAAAACAATTGAGCGGCAAAATTAATTCTTTCCCTGCAAAATCACGGCAAATTATCCACCTGGTCCCGACTAGATTCGTTTGGGGTGCTTCGCTAACTTGATGTTCATTATGTTTTGTGTAAAGAACAAAGTCAAGTTTCTTATACATACTATTTTACAGGAATTAGCAAACAATATTAGCATTTTTTTCGTTCACATTTTCATTTTGTTCTCGATTGCGCATTTTTTGTTTTTTCCAGTGTTCAATATGACTTAACATTTCACAGGGTCACAGCGCATTAGCTGGTATCAATATTTTGTGCATCGAACATTGAATTTGAAGTGGAAAGCCAACAATGCCCTAATTTTTAAATAAATATTTAAAATAAATTATATTGTGTAATACAAATCAATTTACAAAAACACCAAAAAACATTTTCTACAAAATTTTAAGTGGTCCTTATACATTGGCATGCCATACATATTCTATCAGCCAGCATAAGCAAATATATTTTACTTATCTTACCGATAACTTTGTGGCACAAAATTATATATATGTTTGGTTTTCTATGTACATTATCATATGTATTATATATTATTAAAATAAATTTTTAACTTAGACAACAATTATCTTCATACAGATATAAATATAGTTTAGTATGTACATATGTACATTAGGGTAGGGTAGTAATTTTTTTTTACATTCTGTCTAAGAGACTGCATAGACAACTCTCTCAAACATTTCGTATATTTAGGTTGAAATGAAGTACGTCATTTAAAGGAAAGCTTTCTATGTGCTACTTACGTTTCGTAATTAATGACACAAGTAAACTCATATCGGTTAATTTCTTAAAAACTCTTTCAGTTATACCGGGTTAGTCTAGCTTTCCGTATCTCGCTGTCGAACAAAAACAAGAACCAAATCTTCGTTTTTGCTTTCCGTAACACAAAATGTCGATGGGTACGTACGCTCGATTCAAACTTTTCGACTTTGATATGTTCTCATTTTACTTAATTGTAAGTTAAATAAGTTAACTAATTTTGTTATAAAATACTGCTCAACAATACCATTCCAAAAATCAAAACCTTTCAGGAAAAGAAATAATTTAGATCAAACAATTTGCGATTTAAACAAATTTTTCATTAATCATATATCTGATTAATTACAGCTGATCATTAATCGGATTCTGAATAAGCAGGTCTCGAGTATTTGCTGTTTGCTGGAAATAATAAAAAGATTAATTGAAGTAGCTTTATTCATTGCTTTCGAATGCTTTATTTAAGCAATAAATCAATGAATAAAAAAATTCGAAGAGTGTTGAGTTTGTTAAACGTGAAAATTGTTAACATTTTAATTTTCTGAGTAATCTGATTGTCACTACTTGTTTGAATAATTACATAGATTATATTTTATTAAAATGTGATTAATTGGAAGATCAATCGTTATAATTAATTCATAATGATTAATAATATTGACCATTTTTTATTCATATTTTGATGCTAGATAGAATTTTTTCTGCTTCCCTAAAACAATTTAATTAAAAAAAAAACAAGCAAGTAGAAAAATTTTAAGCTCCAAAAATTTTGGTTGCTAGCGGCAAGTTCACATTTGACTTTCGGGAATTATTAGTTAATAACTTAATCCAGTTTAGGTTAATTGTCATGCATTTAATGACTTAACAATCGCAGATCGAGTAAAAGACGCTATTTTGTTTAGTTTTTACAGAATGAGTTACTAAAGAATGTATTCAAGTCCACAATTTTTTTCCCCTAGACTGCTGTACCTTCTTTCAAGGACTTGCTAGTGGTATATCTTTAACTATTTGGAGATATGAGCGAAGCACGTATTTTGTACACTTGAAAATTTTGAATTAAACAACTATATATAGATATCAGTACATATGTACATTAGGGTGCCACAAAAAAAATTGCGGGTTTCCATTCAAGGGTCCTTCGAAGTATTACGGAAAAATATGAAGAGTTACGTGAGTACATTGAATATTGCATAAAGGAATATCGGTTTTGACAATTTTAACAGTTTTGAAAGGTGAGTGCTTGGTTTCTGTTTTAATCTCCAAGCTCCAAGCAGGTTTGTGTCTCCCGGTTTTATGGCATTGCACACCGCTGTATGCTCTGTGCTCTTTATTTACTTTATTACGATCGTAGCGGGTTTACTACTTTTTTGGAAAAATGGAAATCTTCTTCGCCACTACGCTTTACTCATAATCTACTACGCATTCTTAGATTTGAAAAAAGAGTGATATGTATTCTGTACGTAGTTAAGTCCGTTTTACTCATACTCAACTAAGCGGAGCATAGCATGTAAACTGTCATTTAAAAAATGTCCTAATGGAATTCGTGTTGAATAATATGTTTCCCGACTACTACGCAATGCTAAGTAAGAATTAAAAATTTTGGAAAAATTGTGTGTTTTTCACGCAAGATATACTGAAGGAAACCTACCCAAGAAAATGTTTACGGTTTTCCGGAGCATCAAGTACTCAAGTAAAGCAAGAGTGTCCCAAAAAGTATTCAAATCAACTAAGTAAACAACCCACGATTGGATATTTGCTATTCTGGTAATCGCCTTGGACTCCCTAATAATTTCCATTTCACTTCGACAGGCAAATCGAAAAATTATGTCGTTTTTGGGAAAAACAGAATAGCTGTCAGAGTTGTATCTTCGGAAATTTTAATACTACGAAAATTTTTAATGTATTTCAAAATATACCATAGAATTTTAAGAGAAGAGTGTATTAAAAAGTAATAAAAATGTTGGCAAAAAATAATAGTGAAAATACCAAAAAAAAAATTTTAGTTCACTGCGGATTTTGAAAAAATATACTTTAAAACAATCTACTACGAAATTATGATTTTTACTAAGATTTATTTCGTCATTTACTACGATTGTTCTCCAAGAGTTCTAACCCTGCTGCTGAAAAGAGCTAAACAGAATAAAAGGGTACTACAGTTTACATAAAATAGTTTTTTGTGGCATAGTTTTAGGCACTTTCCACGGTTAATAACCGCATCACTTTGAGTTATTAGTTCCTATTGATTTCTAAACACAAACGTCAAACTTTTGATTCGTACAGAAACAAAAATTGAACCCATTATCAAAAATATTTGTAAAAATTTTAATTTATGTTTCGAAATCTGCCGCCCCCAAAATCTGCCGCCCCCAAAATCTGCCGCCCTGTGCCAGTGCTCCGAGAGCACCTAGTGTAAATCCAGGGCTGGCTGTATGTATTTATTATTGGTCACTGCCGCCAGTTTCACGCTGCGTTAATTTGCAACGAAGCCGTATATATTTATTTATACAGATATATCTATATGTCGTCATAGTACATACAAGGTGGCGCAAGAGTAAGCTTCCGATGTTCAGCATATCGGTTGTGGCACGTGCAGTGTGTGCTGTTGCACCGTCTTGTTGGAACCACATGTTTTCCAATCCCAATTCATCAAGTTGCGGCAAAAAGAACTCGTTGATCATTGCTCTGTAGCGCTCACCATTCACAGTAACCGTTTGGTCCCGACCGATTATTGGTCAAATAAATAGTCAGCAACATTCCGCGTTCTGGAGCAGTGTAGCGTAACATTGTTTATTAACGTGTATTTCGCATGTGTTTACTACACAAATGTCAAAACAGAACTGACTTTAGGGGCCAATCGCCAAATTTATAGCATTTTCTGATAGGAGGATTACTTTTGCGCAGTAACCGTTTTTCACCGACCGATTATTGGTCAAATAAATAGTCAGCAATATTCCGCGTTCTGGAGCAGTGTAGCGTAACATTGTTTATTAACGTGTATTTCGCATGTGTTTACTACACAAATGTCAAAACAGAACTGACTTTAGGGGCCAATCGCCAAATTTATAGCATTTTCTGATAGGAGGACTACTTTTGCGCAGTAACCGTTTTTCACCGACCGATTATTGGTCAAATAAATAGTCAGCAATATTCCGCGTTCTGGAGCAGTGTAGCGTAACATTGTTTATTAACGTGTATTTCGCATGTGTTTACTACACAAATGTCAAAACAGAACTAACTTTAGGGGCCAATCGCAAAATTTATAGCATTTTCTGATAGGAGGATTACTTTTGCGCCACCTTGTATAAACATACTGATGCATGTGACATCATTGAAACTGTCTGCACTGCCGAAAACTCAACTAATTTGTTTCCACCGCATTTTAATATCTGTTTTACCACTAATTCACGACGTAGCATATCTGTTTAAAATGACGCTACAGTGAATTAAAACTTGGGCAGACGAATGTGGTAACGATCTATAGTAGATGAGTACTAGTCTCTATTCCATACGCAACAAGTAGCTACAGTAGTTAATAATTCTGTACAGATAAAAAAGGAGAGGGATTAGCCCCTTTAAGATCTTGTGAACACCTCTAACAGCCTTGCTATTCGACCAGCTTATCCGTGGTAGTATCCGCTAATAAAAAATACAGGAATTTTTAAATCTTTGACAAAATCCACGAAATAGTTTCTGGCTGCTGCAGTGTGTTGGAAATAGGCCTTTTGTCGATATACACAATACACTTAGAGGGTTTGCCAAGCGACTCCATTTGGAAAAACTTTTATACCGCAAATAGATATACATAGAGTGGCATTTCGACTGTTACATAGAGTGGCATTTTCGACTGTTAGAACCGTTTACGATAGAATGAAAAAAAACATGGAACAAGTACTGCACCTACTTACGCCTGCAACTACAGTGTTCCACCTAAAGTTAGACTTTTTTACTAGTCATGTTCGATTTTACCTTCCCTCTGAAACGAACCTGAGACCTTTGAGAAGACAAGCAAACTATCGTCCATCCCACGACCCTGGTATATTAATAAGATATAAAGCGTTTTTCAATTTCTACATATTCAAGTGTCACTGATAATCAATTTTGATTATTTTGCTTTCAAATTTTACCCATTCACGTTGTCAACCCAAATAATTTAGTCATTGATTTGCGTCGATTATGCTTTTTACTGTGTATAGATACTGATTGATTGAAATAATTTTACGTAAAATTGCAAGGCAGAGAACAGATTCGAAGTAAAAGTATTTCGAATGTAAAAAACACACACATACATGCATATGTATTTTATTTATTTGACTCTTTCCTAAAACCGAATTTCGGGTTATTCAAAACAATTTAAATCTAAAAAATCTTAATCGCAAAAACATGTAAGGAATGCGCTGTCTTCGGCTGTGCCAATTTTCTTATACCTTTCATCTATACGAATCACGAGTTTTCACTGTCCGATCCGAATGTATAAATACAATATGTGCGAAATTCGACTTTCCCCTGCTGATCGAAACAATCGATTGTAAGGAGATTATGTTTTATATTGGACCATCGGTAACTGCAAAAAAACATCACAAAAAGCAGACCTCCACTGTTTTGGAAAGGTCAAGAGGAGAATTGTGTATTTGCCGAGAAGTTTCAACTCTTGAACTAACAGCTGAGTTATTGCTTTGTTACTTAAGGGCAATTCTCTATGACAGAATGTATGCAATATTGTGATTTATACTTTGTTTTGGAGTTAAATCACTTAGTAGAAGTTCAAGTGGTTTCCTCACACAAATCCTATGGAAAACTTCAAAGTGCGATGTGATATCGAGCTCATGTTTCAGCAGTCCATTGTTTACACCCAAATAAAATGTACGAGTCAGAAACAACTTTTTTTCCGTAGGGGTCTAATCAATTTACAAATTTTGTTTTGATAATATGCAAGCATTTCGATTGGCACAACATTGTAGATAGCGTGCAGTCTTGAAATTTCGTAAATTTAAATTTAATAAGAATACTGGCCTAACACTTGTAAGAATCGTATTCATGCCAAAATATTGCAAACGAATTCGTAGCCAAAAATATGCTCACAGGTGTTCTTGCTCCTACCTGTCCGACACTTTCGCTCCTTTAAGGTAAACATATGTATGCACATAGATATTTCCTTAATATATATCAATTATATGTATGTACATATTTCTCATGGATGTAGGGGTTTGGTTATAGATTTGCCGACTCATATGCAAAACTCAATGACAAGGCAATGTGACGCACGGAACGCCACATACATAATTTTCTATTTATATTACGCAATGGCCCCAATTTCTTCACACATTTGGAATATGTTATGTTTGTTCGTTTAAAAAACTTAGTTTCTCGAAAATCAATTTAAAAATTTCATAATTATTTCAATACACATGTATTGTGTATGTAACTTTCCAGCTGCTTTCTGCGTTTGTCTCTCACACGAGTTTAACTGTTATTTTAGAAATTTCAAACCAAGAATTCAAACGAAAAGGAAAAAAGCAGTTATCTACAATTTGACTTATACTTTTTCGGTCAAAACAACTTTTCCCCCACTGGATTATGATCCTGGAACCGAGACGCGTCTTTTTGGACGCGTTTTAGCAGTTGTCCTAGGATGGAAAAAATTACCTAAAATGTTTACAAAAAAATATTTAAGTTTTATGCTCTTGAAAATGCATATACACAAATTTGGCAAGCCCTGTATTAAAATAAAGTTTTGCAAGATAATTCCCTAGCTCCACAAAAGTAAATGTATACTCGTAGAGTTTTCATCATCTTCATCTGTTTTTTCTCTTGTCTTTCATATGGTCAATCTAATTAAAAATCAAAATAAAGAAAAATAAAAATGTCAAAAAATTTCGCTCCCGCTGTTATTGTGTTTAATAGTTGGGCATGGTTTGAGAAATGACAGCGCAGGGCGATTATTCTCAGCGTTTTTCCCGCGGCGTTTCGGTATTGTGTTTCAAGCTTAATAGTGAAGCACAGGCTTAAAACGAAACTTTTTCGAAAATAACCCCGATAATCTCGAAATAAAACTTTGTCAAGGATAGAATTTTTCAAAAAAGTGACCATTCCCTACAGAAACTATAATGGCGTTCTGGTAACCGATGGCAAATCTGAATCTGCTATGTAAAAAAACATTGGACACACCCTAATGTCAATGGAGTTTGAAATGATTACGACCAGTTCTATCAAGTAGAAGCCAAATTTGTTTATAAACTACGGGATGTGTTTATACAGGGTGGCGCAAAAGTAATCCTCCTATCAGAAAATGCTATAAATTTTGCGATTGGCCCCTAAAGTCAGTTCTGTTTTGACATTTGTGTAGTAAACACATGCGAAATACACGTTAATAAACAATGTTACGCTACACTGCTCCATAACGCGGAATATTGCTGACTATTTATTTGACCAATAATCGGTCGGTGCAAAACGGTTACTGCGCAAAAGTAATCCTCCTATCAGAAAACGCTATAAATTTTGCGATTGGCCCCTAAAGTCAGTTCTGTTTTGACATTTGTGTAGTAAACACATGCGAAATACACGTTAATAAACAATGTTACGCTACACTGCTCCAGAACGCGGAATATTGCTGACTATTTATTTGACCAATAATCGGTCGGGGCCAAACGGTTACTGTGAATGGTGAGCGCTACAGAGCAATGATCAACGAGTTCTTTTTGCCGCAACTTGATGAATTGGGATTGGAAAACACACACTGCACGTGCCACAACCGATATGCTGAACATCGGAAGCTTACTTTTGCGCCACCTTGTATAGTACGTGGAAGAGACACTTAGAAAATGTCAAAAATTAGTGAGAAAATATACTTGAAATTTAGTGAGCCAACTGAACTGCTTATCGCAATCATAAATTATCTCACATCTATAAGTGTCTTTTATCCCGCAATGAAAGACAGAAAATATATAATATCAAAGTTGTGTTTTTTATTTGTTACTGACGTAACATTTTCTGGTAAACACTCGATAGCGGCTTGCCGGGATTTTTATTGTTTCACTAGATAACCGCGGTTGCGCGTGGAGCGCCACGCACGCAAATTAAAGCAGTATGTACGGCAGCAATGGAAAAATGTGTCCTATGTTTTAAGATGGACCTCCAGCAATATGTCGGTGAAGAAACCATACAGTTCCATCAAGTATGTGTTTACTGTTGCGCGGACAAACATACATACCCCGTAGGCCTTTTTTAATATCTACACTGTAAATAAATCGGCCTGTTATAATTTAGATAATTTTTTGATTTTTATGACCTGTAATTTCACTTGCAGAAATTGCTTTAAAACAGACTCTTCGCCAACAAGTTCTTTCGTGGACATTGAAGATATCTTATCAAATATAAAGTACTTAAGAATCGCATAATCTTTATATAGACTTGATAGGTTTATATGCGAAATCTCCATCGACAGTTATAAAAACTTTTAAACTCCGCATTTTTCAAGTCAACGATATGAGGTATTCCCCATAAAGTAGGCAGGGACTTTTAAAAATTTGTACTTTTATTTTGTAAGTCATAAAATAAAATTTTAAACTAAATTTTTATTTTTTAAGTCGGAAATTAAAGTTAAAATCTTATAATGCTTTACATTTTTGTTTTATGAAAGTAGCTTATTGAGTTGGGGTAAATGCACTTCTGGCCCAAAGTTATAAGAAGGGAATATAATAAACCCAGCTCATAAGTGGAGGCCAACGCCGTAACGAAAGCGGTTAAACTAAACTTTCTTAATTTTAATGCCCTTATTAGCATGCTCTTGAACAGGTGAACCTGGTGTCAATTAAGCAAACGCTCCAAGGCGAAATCCAGATACTCTGATCAAATGTTGGCAATAAGGTACATTCTCGAAAGAATTCGAAATTTTTTTCAATAATACCCTACTTCAGAATTAGGTTGAAGAACGCCCCATCTCAGAATAAGTTTCAAAACACTCTGTACGAAAGCATTTTTGTTTGAATTTTTTTTTTTTCGGTAACAGTGTTTTTGTTCTCGTTTAGCTCCGTTAGTTAAATTTCTTGGGCACCGCTGCTTTAGACATTTCACTTAACACGCGTGAATTGTGTGAATATAGTAAGCATTTATGTCTTTTGTGCACACTTCTTTCATACATATTTGCTTGTCAACTGTTTTTTCATCTTTTGGATAGTCTCCAAAAAATGATTTAAAAAATATTCGTCTGCTGATATACTAAGTATTTATTTCTAATTTAGTTAAAGGCAATGATCTGCGTGCAACAGAAAGTTTGTGCGTAAACCACTAGAAGGTCAAACATTAGATATGGCAATAAATAAATATGTAGATGCATGCGATATTTTTTAAACGGAAATATATGTATAAATATTAAACTGGGCCAAACGAAAAAAAAATGATTTTGAAAATTATATTCATATTATATCTTAGATTGGCGAACAAATACTTTAAAAGTACAGTGTACAGATATTTATATTAATTTCTCGAGGTCTGTCATTGCTAGTCTAGATTTTCTAGGACTGATCTCATTTTTGCTTTAAAATTGCCAAGCTATTGGAGCTAAAAGATTTAGACAGCATGCAGGTTAGTGCAAACGCGAATTCCCTACAAAAAATATCTGCGAGTAATCAAACTAGAAGCATTTTTATGGCTTTCTAATTTCATATTTTAATTTTAGAAATTTGGGAAAAACTTAAAAATTCAATATAGAAAAAAATATAAATATAGATACTCCTTCATCGGTATTTAATACCGCACCTCGGCCTTAACCCCGCAACAAAAAAAAAGGTAGTTTAGTGTTTTGAGCTTAGGGGCGAACCGCAACCCGTTACGCAAAATTCTTTTGACAGTTTTGGATTCAGCGCTTGAAAATATTTGGAAATGCATGTGCGGCTGTAATATTTTAAGACAGCGAAACAAAAAAAAAACCAAAAATAATTTTGAATGTTCTATGAAATGCCTATATTTTAGTAACAATGTTGATAAAATAATGTATCTAGATGATTTATGCCGTACACTCAATTAATTGAGTAAACAAAATTCCGGTCAGCAACAACAAAAATTTTTTATTTTTTTTTTATTTAATATAAGGAATCGTAACGGTTGCGACTTTTATAATAAAAATCAAAGTTGATTAGTTATTTTTTGATTTTTATTATAAAAGCAACAACTAAAACAGGCAAATTTTTGGTAACGTAGAAAAGGTAAATAGAAAACAAAGAGGAAGGTTAAGAGGCTCAGGATGAGGAATCTAAAGCTTAGGAGGTAGGGCAGACAAATGCTGAAAATCGTTTTTTTGGGCAGGTCAACGTGTGCCAGGTTTGCTTGTACGCATATATATTTGCTGCCCCAACTCTTAGTGGACATTCTGCTAACATCGGATTAACCCCACTGAGACTCACACTTTTTATGCCTTGACACGTATCTGATTATTTTTATAGTGATTTTAATACTTCGAGGATTTTCGAGCCTATAACTTAACCAAAACTATTATAAGAATGATTGGATTTGTGTCTTGAAGTCGCCTCTTAGGATGGATATATTAACAAATTCCAAAACAAACTATGAACATAGTATATATTTTGCTTACTAAGTTAACAAATTTGATATGTATTTCTTTTTTCTTGACAGAAAACGCGAAACCAAATTGGTGGAAGATTTGAAAATTTATGGTTTTCGGGTGGAATCAAGCGATCACGAAATCCAGTATCATGATGGAGGCGTGCCCAGTGTACTTAAAGATAGTGAATTTACAATGCGAATTTTCGGCAAAGGCATCACACCCGACACTGTTATAACATTTACTGCCATCCCTAATACGTATGGTGGAAAATGTCAGATACCAGCAACATTACTTTACAAACCCATGGAAGGTTCAACTACCAGCGAATCTGCTGTATATCGCATGTCCCTACCGAAATTGGATAAGGCAATGACAAATGGCAGCGAGACATTTTATTTATGCGCCAAAAATGATGCACAAATGGATACGGTATGTACAGATTTGATTGTTAAAGTGCGTGCTGGTGGTTCCAGCGCTATTATTGGTCTGCTTTCTCTTTCAATATGACTAATTCGAATTATATACAGGGAACCGCAACGGAAACAAAACCGATGGCTCATCAGGGCTCAGAAAACTATCTACAAATGACATCGTATGAAAATATTTTGCCAATTTGGTTGGCCCTGGTTATAATTTTCCTATGTTTGGGCTTCTCATCGTTGTTCTCAGGTCTTAATTTGGGTTTAATGTCACTGGACCGCACCGAATTAAAGGTATATACATACATCAAACATGAAAGAGTAAATGGTGCAGATAAGAACAAAATTATTAATAAGTGTAAATATTGTTGTTTTTTCTAACGTGCTGGTAGTGTTGTACGTTTTGTTATATTTAAAGTACTCGGGTATTTGATCCGGTTGCGTTTTAGGTAATTTAATATGAATGTAGACTTAAGACTATAGAAGTAACATGTTTTGTGAATCCACACCGCATCAAAATTGACGAGTTCCAAGAAATAAAAATTTAAATCGCCAATCTTGACTTTCTCACCGACTACGTTTCATAACAGACAAAGAATATAAGATTACTATTAGGCATCCAAGGTGTCACCAACGAAAATTTTATAATAGCACAAGGAGGTATCTTCAAAAACAGATCCGGCAACGATCATTTAATTCGTCAGTGTTCCTACATTAGACTGGTCCAAAAAATAATTTTTTTTTTTTTTTTTAAATTACATATACTGATATTAATTCTAGAGAATTACAAGCCTAGATTTTTCATTATAAAAGCTAAACGACGAACCTATTGAAGTAAAAGAATTAGGAACAGAGTTATTTTGATCTCTGGGCAATAACCGAAACCTCGGACTGTAGAGCGAGTGAGAGGAAAAAGGAGACGAGTCTGAGTTAGAATTAAAAAAGAGAAAAGTTAAGAAAAGAAAAGAGAGAAATTCATAGAAATTTGATTAACAAGCAAGACCCAGTATACAAGACAAAATTTGTAAGATATGATAGAATATGTGTAACTATGTAGTATGTAAGTACTTGGCTTTAAATTATAATTAAAGCATACTAATCATAAACCTATATGTATCTTACATACTATAGTTTGTATTTATTTTTTTACAGATTCTCTGCAACACTGGATCGGCACGCGAACGTGAATATGCCAGAGCAATTCAGCCAGTTCGAGAGAAAGGCAATTTTTTACTATGTAGTATTCTCTTGGGTAATGTGTTAGTGAATTCCACATTCACAATTCTTTTGGATGGTTTAACATCTGGTCTATTTGCCGTAATTGTTTCTACGTTTGCTATTGTTATATTTGGTGAAATTACACCTCAGGTTGGTCGATATACTGCTGTTTTTTTGTTCTCGTAATTCACTTGGACATGGCAATAGTAACTCTGGGAACGGAATAATACCAACTCAGGATGAATGAATCATACGCAAATATTTTTTAGTTTTCTTGTGTTAATTTTGATATGGCCTTTAAAAAGTTTCAGGCCCGCAGCCATTTTAACGTAAAGTTCGGAGTGGTCAAACGAATGCTTCGCGCCTTAGATGGACTACTGCAAGAAAGTGCTAGTACGCGAATACAGGAATCATTTTGGCAAGGAACTGTCATTATCCGTAACACCACCCTTAGCCTTTCTGTAGCCAAGCAAATTTAATGTAATGGCAGAGATACCGCTCGTGCGTATTCTAAGCGGTCTTAGAAGGAAACCGCGCCGATTTTCTCCTCTGTGGGATAAGCTGGGGGACATTCATTTGATGCGGATCGTGGCAAGACGCTCGGTCACTGCGGTGGATGAGAAGTTACTTGCCCGTAGTCTTTCTCCCAGTACAAATTGAGCAACATACCTGTTGCGTTCTTTTACATGGCAACTGGGTAATGCATCGCAATGGTCGAGAGACATCTTACATTGCCACGTTTAGATAATTTAAAGTGGGACGGTAGACTGCGTGACCTGTTCTACTAAGATTCTGAAATTTTTCTACACGTGTTTTAATTTGTATTTCTGTTTTGTTGTTATATTCTTGAATTTGGACGAAACCACCCTTTTTCGTACGAATAGTTACTTCGCTATTGAAGTGTTGGTAAACTAACTTGTTCTAAAGACTCTAAAACAATGAGCTACAAACTTAATATCAGACGATTTCGTTTTTTTAAATTATGAGAGTAGGGTTTTTTCATGTTGAGTTGTTATCATTCCGTTGAAAAAGGGGGCTGAGGCAGTGATACTATAAAAAGTTCCACAGTGTTATGGCTTTGATTTATTTCCCTTTGCAGGCTGTATGTTCTCGGCATGGTTTGGCCATTGGCGCAAAAACAATTGGTATTACAAAAATCGTTATGGCAGTCACATTTCCAATGTCATATCCAATATCTAAAATGTTGGATTGGATGTTGGGTGAAGAGATTGGTGCTGTCTACAATCGTGAACGTCTAAAGGAATTAGTCAAGGTATTTTAAGTTAACATATTCATTGAAGATTCTAAGCATTGAAAGTATATTAATTCTTTTTTAAGGTCACAACCGGTGTGAATGACTTGGATAAAAATGAGGTCAACATTATATCGGGGGCCCTAGAGTTGCGTAAAAAGACCGTAGCCGATGTGATGACACACATTGATGATGCATTTATGTTATCACTGGATGCTCTACTTGACTTTTCAACTGTATCGGATATAATGAAGTCTGGATTTTCACGTATACCCGTTTATGATGGCGATAAGAAAAATATTGTTACTTTATTATATATTAAAGATTTAGCATTTGTTGACACCGATGATAATACGCCATTGCGTACACTTTGTGAATTCTATCAAAATCCCGTACATTTTGTTTTTGAAGATATGACACTTGATCTTATGTTTAATCAGTTTAAGGATGGCACTATAGGACATATTGCATTTGTACATCGTGTTAATAATGAGGGTGACGGTGATCCGTTCTATGAAACAATTGGTTTGGTTACGCTTGAAGATGTCATTGAAGAGTTAATTCAAGCGGAGATTGTTGATGAAACAGATGTGTATATAGATAATCGTACAAAGGTACGTCGAAATCGTGCTAAAAAACCAGACTTTTCTGCTTTTGCTGAGCGCCGTGAAAATCAAAAGATACGCGTATCACCGCAACTTACTTTGGCTACTTTCCAGTACTTAAGTACTTGTATGTATACTAAAGTCGATTTTTTGTTTTCACAACATCAAGCCAAATATGTTCTTTTTTTGTCCACAGCGGTCGATGCCTTTAAAAAGGAGCTTGTTTCTGAAACAATCTTACGGCGTTTACTTAATCAAGATATTATTCATGCTATCAAATGTAAAGGCAAAACCAAAGATGATCCTCGGCTATTTATTTATCAACAGGGTAAAGCTGTTGATTTCTTTGTACTTATATTAGAAGGACGCGTCGAAGTGACGGTCGGCCAAGAGAAGTTACTTTTCGAAAGCGGTGCGTTTACATACTTTGGAACTGCTGCTCTGCAACCGAATGTAGTTGTTGGTAAGTAATAATATATGTACATAGTACAAAAATTGGTTAAACATTTTCATTTGAGCTCCATTTGAAATTGGGCATTCAATATTTATTCGGCAGTTCAATGCTAGAAAAAGTTTTTTGGCTTTCCCAAAAAAATTATTGAACTAAAAAGAACAAAAAAAAAAAAACAAGCAAGCAGAAAAAATGATAACAATTTTGGTGGCTATCTCGCAAGTAACAAGTTTACATTCAAGTTTTAAAGGAAATCTTAATTTTTGACAAAAGTTGCATTTTGTTATTTTAATCGTAAGTGGCTAAGTGCTTAGGAAAAAAAACGGCTATTGTTGGTTAATTCTTGTAAACTATCAGGTATGTGTACAAAATGTGTGCTGTGTTTCTAAAAAAATATTTACAAAACACGTGCAATTTTTCGCGGCGAAAACACCTTACCACCTATTTTGGTGGTTACCAAGAGTGTGTAAAACTTGCAGATAATTTCTTTGACGGTAGAAAGAATTTTGTTACCACAGTGGAATTAGAGCTTTAACCTTACATTAATATCTAGAATAATTTCAAACTGTATGGTCATCAAAAATATGTCGAATATATATATGCTCTGTATGTATCTGCATGGGTCTAAGGCCTAGACTCTAGGCCAATCGCAGCCTGAGTTAAAAGCATTTCACCCAATGAAGAAAATACTAAAATTATCGCACAGTCTTACCCAACTAATAAAATTGAATTAAATATTAATTATTTATTAAATTATATATTACATTCCATGTATTTATTACTATTTAGATTCACCATCTCAACAAATACGTGGATCCATTCAATCATTGAATATTGATGCAAAGATAAGGCAGACATTTATACCTGATTATTCTGTGCGTGCTGTCACCGATGTGGTATATATTGCTATAAAACGTAGCCTTTACTTAACTGCCAAGAAAGCAACACTTCTGGAAAAGACTCGTAAAAGTGGTATCGAAATTAGTAGTGAAATGACTGATGACGAAGTGGAAAAGGTTAGTTTGTGCTTTATTTATTACATAACGAGAGACAACATAGATTTTTGATCAAAAACCAATACTTGAGTCGCAAAAATATTTGAAAGTTTGCTCGTATCGTTTCTGCTGAAGCTTGTTTATTGCCATTCTGGCAAAGGACTGCGTATCACCAAAAAAAATTTCAAAATGTTCATCCCTGGTTCCGATGTTTACTTATTGCAGATTTCAAAAATGGAAAATAATAATTCCAGCACCCTGCGATATTTGCTTTTTCCTTATAAATTTTCTATTTGACCTTTG
The DNA here is from genome assembly GCA_949987695.1 of Merzomyia westermanni. Taxonomy (NCBI): domain Eukaryota; kingdom Metazoa; phylum Arthropoda; class Insecta; order Diptera; family Tephritidae; genus Merzomyia; species Merzomyia westermanni. The sequence continues at coordinate 191,674,039 of OX465289.1, forward strand.
ATTACAATGACCAATAATTTTTATAACATAGAAATTATAGAGAAAAAACAAGTTTCGCTGTTTCTACAGGGTGGCAAAATTTGTATTTTTTATTTTGAAAACCTCTACGGTAAGTGTTCAAACTGGAGGGAACATTCTTTACTTTTTTTCTCCATACACAGTGATACGCTCTAGTGCACCACTGGAAATGGTGCAGTTTTTGTTCGACCCAGTTACACAATTGCAAAAGAGAATACAATCGTCTCGATACATTTATTTCTATGTTGTGCTACACAGTTTTATTTGCAAATCTTATGTAGTGTTTATGTATATCGCAAAAGTTATTTGCACCATCAATAATAGACAACTTTTTTTAGCTATTGCACTCAGTAAACGAGGATGAAATAAGATCGCGAACTCATCACAAGACACCAAATGCAACTGGAAGCAATACAGCCTCACCGTCATTAAATGTGCGTAGTAATGTACATAAATTTTGTGTCAAAACGTTATAAAACAAATTTGTTTATTTTTCCCAAACAGGACATATCATTACAAAGTCATATAAATGTACCACCGCCGAACAATATGACAAGCAGTAGTAGTGGTGAAGTTTTAGATGTGGGCTCATTAAGTAGCCAAATTACATCGGATCCAAATAATGATCAGTCGGATAATCATGGCGAACGCGAGAATGTCGCTACAACACCACTTTTGCCTAAACCTAGCGATGCATCCACCAATAACAAAAAATAACAACAAATATAACAATTATCAAATGATTTTAACTCAAAAGTTTACATATGCATGTAAGATTGGACGAGTATTAAGAACCAATGTGTTTTTCTTTTATTTCATATTTTAAATTTAAATTGTGTTAAAAACTTTGTTACTTTGTTTAACACCACCGCACTGTGGGGTATTTGTTATAAGGAACAAATATTATTGCAAGGCATACAGCTAAAGTAATAAACAAAAAAAAAAACTTTTTTAAACGCCCAAAAAAAAAATGTTGAAATAGTTTTCGAGAAATTTGGATTCTTTTTGCATACATTTTTAAAATCGTGTAGACGTTGCCTTTATATTTGATTTTGGCACAAGTTCCTTCAAAATACACCACTGTACTGCGTGTCAAACGCTTTTAAATAACGCCACAATGCATTGCAAAACAAAGATGTATAAAATAATGATTTCCTTCAATTATAAATACACTATTTTGTATGTACTAAGAGATGTTACAGAGCGGAATCGATATCACGATGTTCAGGAAAAAAGAGAAATTGATTAACCCATGTCCGTTCGTCTGTGAACACGGTAACTTGAGCAAATTTTTAAATATTTCACTGAACTTTGGTATGCAGGTTTCTTGGCACTCATCTCCCAACGCTATTTGAAATGGGCGAAATCGGATAATAGTCACGTCCACTTTTTGCACATCGAATATTTGGGAAAGTAAAGTAGAAGGGTTTATTCAGTACGTATAAGGACCAAATTTAGTGTGTGCATTAAAATTGAGACACCTAATTGTTGGAAATTTTTGAGGATGGGTGTGGCACTGACCACATAAATCAAAAGCCATTGAAGATATCAATAAAAAATTCGCACACAGATTATCCTTGCTACAAAAAATGTTCGGAAGCAAAATTGGCTAAGGCCACGCCCATTTTTTATAAAAGATGTTTAAAATGATAATGGGGGCAATATCTCTGCGATAAATAACTTTATCACAATTATGTTTCAATATTGCCATGTGTTCGAAAAATATAAATTTTCAAATTTCTTTCATAGTTGATTATTCCACCAAAAATTGAGTTGTTATAACTGTTTATTGTGAAAATTGGCGAAATCGGTCCATGGCCACACCCATTTTTTATTGTAGTTTTGGAAAATTTGAAATGCAAAACTCCACTGCAAATAAAGTCGTTCCAAAAATTAAACAAATCGGTTAACATACAAATAAAATATCTGGTCAACTAGGTAGTACTCACCGCGAAATGGACGTTATATATTTTTTCTGCTATTTCTTTATTTTAAAGGAAAGCGATAGTTCTGCGTTAATACTGGAAGGCACGTTATGTAAACCAACACGATAATGACCAGGCCCCTTACTATGTTAATTTATTTGGATTAATACTACTCGTACTATACAGTTGTTAGGCTTTCGAATAGAATCCCGCTTCATTTCCAACTATACTTAAAGACGAAGATCCGTAACATTGTTTACGTATGTACATACATACATACAGCATATCGATGGTCTAGCACACAAATGTTGTAAGTGCAAAAATCCATGTTCTATCTCTTAAGTACGCTTACAACATGTAGAATAGAACTCTGCAGTTTACAATTGGAAGATAACGGTAATGTTATTAACTCACTTTTACTGAAAAACGCACTTACAACATTTGTGTTCTAGACCATCAATATATCGAGCCCTAACCGCAAATTTGGCGGCCGCCGTGGTGTGAAGGTAGTGTTGCCGGCCTACCACACCGAAGGTCCATGGTTCGAGCCCTGGTACAGGTAACATCAAAAGTGATTTGAAAAAAGTTTTTCAAAACGGGGTCGCCCCTCGGCAGTGGTTTGGCAAACTCTCCAAGTGTATTTCTGCCATGACAGGCTTCTCAGCAAAAATTCGTCTCCTTTGTAGATGCCGTTCGGAGTCGGCAAAAAACTGTAGGTCCCACCAATTTGTAGGGAAAATTCAAATCGGCACACCACAAATTGGAAGAGAAGCTTGGCGCAAAAATCTCTTAGGAGGTTTATGATGATATACCTGTTGTATATCGCGCCATAGAGATAGAACCGCAATTTTGGTGTGACCAACAAAATAATGAAAATTCGTTTTTTGACAGTTATCGTTAATTTTGTTTGTTTCAAACCATCTCACAAAATCTCACAACCGTAATAAGTTCCATTACAAAGATAATCAAAAAGCAGTTATGATGTAACTGACATTTAACATTAAATTATTTTTTAAATTTTATCTAAAAAACCTTCTCCTGTAAAATTTCATTTCTGTTGGTTACACTAAAATCGCTGTTAAGGCTCGATATGTAAACAAAATATCCCCAATTCAAAAAAAAATTTTGCAAGGGGGGTGATTTGAATAAACTCTTAAATGCATCGGTAAGCTGGTAAGAAATTTTATACACATTATTTAATATATGAATTTGGGGGTAAATATGTACTTAATATTGATCAAGAACAATAAACTAAATATATACAGTGTTAATAGTATCGTCAACTAACGCAAGACTACAACTAAATACTTAATATTATGTAATTGTTATACTCGTACCTAATAATTTTTATTCTGCAAATATAACTTTTGAACTACTTACATAGATAATGTTAAGAATTGCTTTGGGTTTTCTCTGAACTTGTCTAACGCTCTACTTAGTTTTTCTGTTTCTTTTTATTTTAAATTATTTTAAGCTTTAAATTTAAAGTTAAATATAAAAACAAAAAGAACAATATGCAATTAATTAATGTTAATGCTGTGAACAAAAAAAAATGTTTATAATATTACATAGATATATATGTCGAGCCGATATATATCTTTTTTAACTAAACTTAAATTGCAAACGTTTGCAAAAATATTTCATTGGCAAACTAACAACACCTAAAATGTCAAGCAAGCCAATAACAAAAGCAAGAACATTTTCAGATGAACAGTGAACGCAGAGATATGTCATGCCTTTTTGAACAATGCAGTATGGTTGTGCGATGTCTTGTTTATGTCAGATTTATTTAAATCGAATGCAATACGTTCAGTTATTGTTCGGCGTTTTGCTTTTGCTGATTTCTAAACAAACGTAAGATTTTGGAAATTCAAAGTGACAGATGCAATGTGCCAAAAATTACAATTTATGCATATTTATCTCGAACTTTTGTGACAGTTTTCGACTTTATCAATTCCTAAAAAATAGTTCAGGTATTTGAAATTCAACGTCCAATATAGCAGCCTAATTTTATAATTATTAGTTTGAATACCAAACTTATATATGAAAGGAAGGCAAGGTTGCTGCATTTGAAATAGATGTCACATTTTGGAAACATGTTTAGCAAGCTTTATACCGTGTACTGCTTTTTTGGCCTTTTTCACTTTTCTTCTCCATTTATCAAATATTTCTTTCACTAGTTAGCCTCCAAAACGAGTTGTCACTATGGCTGGCTAAAAACGAAAAAAACCCATGTTTCGGTTTTCGAATTTGATAAAACTGAACACTGTTCTGAATTTTACAAATACAGCAAAATTTTCGTTTTCCACAAAACCCAATAAACAATGAAGTAAGCTAGTTTATTAAACAATATTTTCCAAACGTTGAAATCAATGTTTTCCAAAAGAGTTTGTAACTAAAAAATTTCACAAACGTTTAAATAAGTTCTCACAATTGTTTGGTAGCTTTGTGGAACTAACTTGAGGTGAACTTTCTGCTTGGTGAACAGTTTGGCAGTTTTTAAAAATAGTGCTAAATAATTTACCTACTTCATTTATATGAACTTTATTATATGGCTGACGTGGTGTAGCGGTAGTGTTGCCGGCCTACCACACCGAAAGGCCAAAGGTTCGAGTCCTGGGACAGGTAACATCAAAAGTGGTTTGAAAAAGGGTTTTCAAAACGAAGTCCTAGGGTATTTCTGCCATGGAAGGCTTCTTAGCAAAAAGTCATCTGCTTTGCTTTGTAGATGCCGTTCGGAGTCGGCAAAAAAACAGTAGATCCCGCCTATTTGTATAAAAAAATTGGAAGTAGCACGCCACAAATTGGTAAAAAAAGCACGCGCCGAATATTTTTTTTATTATACTTCAAAAAAAAAGTAGTAAATGGAACTGAAATAACTATAAAACATATTTTGAAATTATTTAATAAAAATAAGTTGAGAAAATTGTAGGGATTCGAACCAGCAACCTTCGGAGCAAAGGTCTAGTACATATTCATTAGGCTATTGGCCCGTTTTCACCGTCGTTGCCTAAACTGGAGTTTTATCAATCAGTTTTGAACAAACCCTTACTGTACGTTGAATAAAACTTTAATTAAAACTTGTTATCCAAACTTCAATTACAATTGTTTAAAAAGGGAACACTTTCGTTGATTTTTCCAAACGTTTTACAATGATTATAGTAAACGTTTTGCGAACAAAAGCTTGCTGAAGTAAGTTTATCGTAAGCTTGTAGCAAACGTATTTTGCTTATTGGGAAAATTTTAAACATTTTTTTCCCCCCCATAAAGAAATATGTATTAAAAAAACAGGATCAATTTTTGATGAAGCAATTAAATTAATTTAGGGTTAAGCAAAAAGCATATGCACTTAATAAATCGTCGGCTAAGTGGGCGAACGCCATATCTCTGCTGCCGCTCTATCTCTATAGATACGTCTTTTTTGCAAAAGTTTACTTATAAAGCGGAGTTTTCCAGTCAGTCGTCGATATGAAATAATGTTCGAAAATTATACCTCAGTGCGTACATTGTGACGTACGTCAAATAATACTTAATGTACTTAAAAATTATATGAAAAAGATAATATAAATAAATTTCGTATGTGACACACCATAACTACATACATACACATATATGTGCGAGAGTAGATATGTTATATTAAAAAAAGAAGTAACTAAATTTTTCATACAAAAAATCAAGCTTAAATGCCCAACTCTTCTTTAAAAAGTATATGCATGTTGTGTTAAATTGTGTACCTCTCTTCTTTGGTTATAAAAAAAATTGTTAAGTTAAAAGATAACTACGTGATAGAAGTTAAACTTCTTAAACAATTAAGAATAAGAATTATTCACATCATAAGGGCCATTTTTACAGTGCCAAGTTAACTTAAATTCCACAGTTAACTATCGATTCACAATTTAATTTTAGCTATTATGATAAATATTAACTGCCCAATACACAATAGACAACCTTATGAATTCTAACCCGAGGTAAATTCACCAATGTTAAGCGGTTAAGCTCTAGTTAACTCAACTTGAAAATTGAACAGCTAGAGTTAACTGTGGAACGTAAGTTAACTCGCTACTGTGAAATTGACCCTAAGTATGATTGGCGTCACAGCGTAGCAGATGGCAATAAAACGTACAATACAAAATGATTACAAATCAATAAATATTTAATTTAAAAGTGTTTTGAAATATGTATTTAAGTATGTATGAAAATATGTTTTTCGTTTTAAATTGAATTTCGGAAATTTTTTTATATTCGAATTCGAAATTTCAAAATCGCATGCGGCCTCAGCTTGAATTTTTTTTTTTTTTTTAATTTGACAAAAATCTTTTCAAAACTTAGTGAGAAAGCGCACTCAATTAAGAAAGTCTTAACTTGGTTTTGAAAATCATTAATTAAGCTTCATAAGTCAATGAATTATAGCATTTCACACATTTTCAATAGCTACTTCCTTGGCCGAACAGTATATCAATTATCTAAAATCTTATGCACAGTTGGATTTAAGAACAGACATATATGGCATGTAGCTTAGCCGATTTCTCTATCCATGCTGAGAAATTTTTTAATCCTAATTTCTTATGTTTTGGCTAATTTTGTATGTTTTTTTTGTTGGCTTTTGTTGCCAGTCATTCTTAATCAGATCGCTCTTTTCTGGTTGTATCTTGAAAGATGTACTGGGCATTTAAGGGCTAAATTAAAATAAAACAAAATAAATTTGATAAAGATATCATAGTTTGAGAATAGAAGTAATTTAATGCTTATTAAAAACAAATGTAATACGTAGAAGTTGTTTTTGTTAATTGTCACTTATGTATGTTTGTATATTTGAGCGGATTGAAAACAACCTTAAAGTTAAGAGATTTGTTACTGAAGTTCATAAACGCTATATACATATGTACTGTATATGGATGCATATACTTATTGTTGTATTTAAGAATAAAATGGGCTTTTATTTAAATAAACATATATAGTAGTTCTAACTCTTTTTATACGGAAGTTATAAACTTCTTTGCTGTTGTCCATTTAGTTATGTTAAATTTCAAAGAAAAAAATCACGAATTGAAATTATTTCAAATAAACAAAAAATTACGGTGTTTAATTTTCAGGTAATTTTTTTTTAACTTTTTTTTACCTGAAAGTCTTATTTTTTATAAAAAAAAAAGACATGTTATCAATTAAATTCTAAACGCTTTGCACGTTTAGCTCATTAAAAATTTGGATTTTCCCCACAAGTTGCTAAACGAAAATTTGACTTTTGCTCCAATAAGACTTGAAAAAATAAAATTCAATTTATTTGGGGCATGAAAATGCAAATATGTATAACCGAAAAAATACCAACAAAAAATAACTTATTGAGCCCCTACATGGGGCTTTGCGTGATTAACGTGTCTATTTGCAGCTTTTTTTTTAAGTAAATTTCTTGCATTTTAAGTAGAGAACTCATTTTATCTAAAAAAAATTCATTACTAAAAAATAATCAAAAATTTTTGGTGAACACTGCACTTAAGAGCAAGCACAAAAGAAATTACCTGAAAACTGAACACTTAATGCACATATTTACAGACATATGGCCGTAATCATATTGATACGTTTCAATAATTTATATCTTCTCGTTTTAGTTTCAAAATTTTTGTAATAGAAATCTAGATAATGAAAAGCTTCAATTTTTTACACATTTGCACAACAAAGCTTCGTAGACTGTTAACAAACTTTTAAAATATTGGGAATCGAAGAAACAACTTTTGTATCGCATAACATTTTAGTGCAGCAAAATTTAGCTTTTAAATGGCTTAAGAAGTTAAACTTCATAGGCCGCGATTTAATATTTAGTGAAATTTAGCGGACACTGTAAAGTCAAAAATAATGTTAAATTTGGATGCTTTGTGACATAAAAAGCGAAAGATGTTTAAATTGTGTAAATACACATATGTCTATGAATATCGGTCGAAATCTGCATTCATTTTAATGGCAGCATAACTCACCAAATTGATATTATAAGATAAAAGCACTATCCTATTAGTTTCTCCCATGTTAACATAAAAGTGCTCCCATTCTCAATATTTGGAGAAGTTTAACTTCTATAAAATGGTGCTTTTCCGGGTGAAGGGAAAAATATCTAACTAAATTCGATACATCTTAAAAATTAACTTTGTTGCCGCAAAATTTCGGTGTTTTGATTTAAATCCACTTTTTCGATTTTTTGAGATTTCTCTTTAAAATACAAAAATAAAAACTATAAACATGAAGAGTTAAACATATCAATATGAGTGCGGAAATATTATATCGGGTATATAATAAACAACATTAAAAGCCCTCAAGCGCTTTCTTATATTATTGTTTAAAAAAATTGCATACTTACTATCGATTAGAAAAAAGTTAATAAATAAAAAATATATTATTATAGAGTATGTTTAATTTTCCCCGCATTCTCAAGAGGGGATCAGCTTTAAGACCCCTGTCTACATAATAAACCAATGCATTAAACACTTTTCCAAACCTCTTTTGATTTTACCTGTCCCACTATACCACGGCGGGCGTTAATATGTAATGGCCTTTTTTTTGTTGTAGGTGGTTAGAATATGCCCGAGGTAGACGTAGGTATGCCTGTTGTTAGAGGCGACTAAAATCCATATCGTAACGTGCAACTTGATGGTTGATCTACAGATATGATGCCTCTCAAGTCTCATTACCAACCTTATTCTTCCTTACGAAAGAAGGGATGAATTGATCTACAAGCTTCCACTTATCAGACCAAATCGCTGCCGCGACAGTCGGGCATGTATCGCAAGAGAGTGCCGGAGCGTTGCAGGATCAAATCCGGCAAAGGACTTTCGACAACACTCCTCACAACCTTCGGGGAGTGCTTTTGTTGCAACTGAAATCGCTCTTCCTCCTCTATTGAAATTGCCAGTTTCCTGGGGCTTTCTTTGGAAGATACTATGAAAATGCTGGGTAAGGAGAGTGACGACTAGGCAGGACTTAGTATCGCTACTACAACAACCAAAACCGGTTTCAAGCTGTTTCACTGCATAAGAAAGTTTGTACAACCAATTGTTTCTTGATCATTTCATGAGCAGTATGAAAGTTGTTATTAATACTAAAAAAAACTTTGAGGTATTTATTGTGTTCTATTTTCGCACATTTATTTTAACCAATTCGTGCAGCTTTATTGAAACTTTTAAGATCAAATCAAAACAAACCAATCAATTTATACAAAGAGCCATACTATACTTGTACTTAAATACATAGAATAACATGGTAAACGCAATACTATAAAATACATACATATGTCGCCGATACCTTTATAAAACCTCCAAAACTGCGTCCATGTCAAAACGACCTAACTGTGGCATTAAAATTGCATAATAGATCTGAGGAATAGGGCGATCCCACTCAAATGGAAGAACCAAGTGTCGATGTATTTGAGATACGTTGGTGTTCCCCATTGGCCTTACTTAGAAGAACCGTTTAAACGGTTGAGCGATGAGTAAGTAAGCTGTTATATTTGCCAATTGAAAATTTTTCGATTTTAGGAGTTGGGCGATTTTGCAAAAGCATCGACAGTATGTACATATACATGCATCTTCATATGTAAATATTTAATTATGGTAATTGAAGTGAGCTTAAATTTAGTTTAACCTATTTAATAGTCAGTAAAACTACTTTTTAAATGTATTACAAAATATTAAAAAATAAAAAAATGATGTGCTTTTGTGTATGATAAATTATAAAATTTTTTTTACTTATTTCGCTGACTTTTATAATGTTTTCAGACTTCGTTATTGTGGTTGCTGTTTTTTCTTACTTCATTTGTGACAAATACTGCATTATTAGATGTTACCATTTAATTAAATAAATAAATCTTGATTTACATAATTTGTAATCTCAAAAGTCTTTTTAGTTTTAGGTATATAGGGGAGTTGAAGATTTGGTGCATGGCAATTTACGCTATACACAACATTTACTTTGTATTGTTTTTTTTTATTATTACAGCTTTTGACGTATAGCAAATTTATAACCATTACATTTTATTAGTGTATTGAAATAAGTATGCTAGACCATTTCCACAGCATCCTGCACTTCCTTATAGTTTATTTTAATTTTTTTTTTCTTAAAAATTTAAACTCTTATTCACTTAAAACACGACAAAATCGGCTTCAAATTCTACTTGTTTGAAGTTATTCGAATGTTTGGATTTAAACATGTGATACATATGATTTTTTATATACTAGCACAAGTTGATTTAAATAAAAGGGAGACAGTGAGATGATGTAGTGTACGAATTGCACTACGTTGCACTACATACTGCAAACATTATAGAGCCTTTTTTATTTAGCTCAACGTCTTTTATGTTTTGCAGTTAAAATTTATTTCTTTGCTGCTAATCCCGACGAGAGCTCGTACGTGATAGCGCCGAATCACCTCGTCGACTACGTTTTGAAATATTACGTCTGGGCGATGGTGAGACAGCATCATCATAACGTCGTTTTTGTATTGGTGATGCTACCCCAGTTGGAGCACCATTACGTTCATCTTCACTATAACGATAGTATGAGCTGCCATTTTCTGCTGCGCCACGCCCATTTTCTCGTATCTTGGTATTGTAGCCGATGTCACGCGATTTGCGTGAATTTTTATTTGCTGAAATTGAACGGCTCCTACTATGTGAACGGCTTGCCGAAACAGGAGTACGTGAACGTGTTCTATGATTACGCGAGGCACTGCGAGATCGGCTGCGTGAATTGCTTCTGAAATCGCAAACAAACAAATATACGTTGGATATATTAGTTACGTATGTATGTATATGTCAACGGTTAAGTGTTCTCATGGCAAATAAAGAAAATATCAACGATATTTATTTCGGACCGATATCTCATAATTTTCCCAAAGCATTTTTGACTGGATTTCTGCCTTTTTTTCCCATCTTATAAAAATAAAAGAACATTTCTGCTGTATAACATATATATATGCATATAAAAAAATCATATGAGTATATTTGAGTCAAGTAATTTTATAACTTAAAATATTAGGCGTGTTCCAATCAGGAGTGATCCAGATCCTGATAGAAATTTTGCATGTAAATGCAACAACAACGTTGTGATCTTGATATTTATCTGGATCAATTTCGGATCCGTATAGAAGTTCTGTTCGTTTAGTTTTTTGTTGTAGATTTTTTTTGTCAGCCAACCCTTATTTGCTTGGTACCACGGACACATATACCCTGCAAAAATCGAACGACTGAAACTCCAATTGGTATTCATGTCGGTAAAATATCCCGGAATTTTACGGGTTATATACGAGTCAAATGACTAGTAGCTGTGACACCGTTTTCTTAGATCAAAAAATAAATAAGAAAGATCGAGATGTAAAACCACACACACAGGAACGTGAGGAAAGAAACAGTCACAACGTCTACCGATGCCCTTATAAATGTGATGGGAAAAATACGGAAACTTTCCGTATGGCTCCGGGTAAATTTACGCGTCATTTTTCTCTTTCTATGGCGCGATATACAACAGGTATATCATCATAAACCTCCTAAGAGATTTTTGCGCCAAGCTTCTCTTCCAATTTGTGGTGTGCCGATTTGAATTTTCCCTACAAATTGGTGGGACCTACAGTTTTTTTCCGACTCCGAACGGCATCTACAAAGGAGACGAATTTTTTGCTGAGAAGCCTGTCATGGCAGAAATACACTCGGAGAGTTTGCCAAACCACTGCCAAGGGGCGACCCCGTTTTGAAAAACTTTTTTCGAATCACTTTTGATGTTACCTGTACCAGGGCTCGAACCATGGACCTTCGGTGTGGTAGGCCGGCAACACTACCTTCACACCACGGCGGCCGCGTCATTTTACCCATACTGTTTTTGCAGGGTAAGCAACAGTAGAAGAGACAAACTCACACGTGCACATGATTTTGGGGTAAGATTGTCCATTCGCCTTTATTCATTTAAAATTTTTTTTGGCAACGAAAACAAATATTTCTTATCCATAACAGTAATCGAGCTAAGTAAAAAAAATAAACGTTGACAAATAACTATCATCTTCAAAGAATAAACGTTGACGACAAAGTTACACAATGCCCAAATAAAATACGATCGACTCAATCGAAAAGTCTATTTTTCCGCAAATCGACATTCGCAATAGGGGTGTTAATTACATTGATACTAGAAGAATGAAAAGTTCCAAATAATTTGTTTTGCAGCTCAGCCTGTTTTCGGATTTGTTCAGAAGTGTTTCAACATATTCAATATGCCCACCCTCATTCCCTTCAACCAGAAAGAGACGAAGAAAAATTTTAGATAAGCAGCATGGACATGAGCAAGGGCATGCAGATGAAGTAACCAATTTCAAAAGAAAAAACGTTTTTAGTCACCGTTGATTCAGTGATTGCAAGACTTCTTAAATTTTAAGCAAAATTTTCCTGTTTGGAGCAATTCTTTACGATGTGTGAAGATAAAATACGGATTTCTGCTACGAATTTTTTGAAATTCGAATTTAGTGTTGCTCAGGATTTGCAGTATAATCAATGTTTCAATTGCATCGCATTTTATTTTGGTATTGTGTAACTTGGCGGCCGCCGTGGTGTGGCGATAGTGTTGCTGGCATACCACACCGAAGGTGCAAGGTTCGAGCCCTGGTACAGGTAACATCAAAATTGGTTTGAAAAAGTTTTTTCAAAACGGGGTCGCCCCTCGGCAGTGATTTTGCAAACTCTCCGAGTGTATTTCTGCCATAGAAGGCTTCTCAGCAAAAATTCAGCTGTTGGCAGACGCCGTTCGGAATCGGCAAAAAACTGTAGTTACCGCCAATTTGTAGGAAAAATTTTAAGGAGCACACCACAAATTAGTAGAGGAGCTCGTCTTTAATCTTCCTAGGAGGTATTTGTTTATTTTTATTGTGTAACATGATCGAACAAAAACTGCATATTTTTAATGTTTATTTACATATTTACAATTTTTTTTATGATTTACTTTCTTCCCCCATTTTATTAGCACTTTTCAAATCACATCGACACGCCAGTGCCTCCAAAAAGGTAGTAGAAAGATGATCGGTTAAGTTGTGGTTTTTGTTGTAGCGACTATTTAAATCGATCAAGTTGTTGTTGTTGTACCGACTATTGAAATCGATCGATTAAGTTGTTGTTGTTGTAGCGACTTTTTAAATCGATCGATTATGTTGTTGTTGTAGAGACTATTTAGATCGATCGATTAAGTATTCACAGTTGCTCATTAAGCGATCGGTTCGACACTCGCAATTGCTCGATGATCGCTTATCGCTTAACAGTATATTATATATTCTTGCTCGACACTCACAATAGGTGTGGATATGTACATTCTTAGACGCATTCGATTGAATCCATGTAAAAACATTTAAATAAAAGAAGCTGAAGATTATCCCAAATGTTGTCTATCTATATCTATATATTATAGATAAACTGAATGAAATATCTTCAAAATTTGTGTTATATTTTTTAAATAAAATATTTTTACCTGCATTTTGTTCTTATATGCCACCTAGCGTACATTTTTTTAAATTTAATTTATATTAGTCTTAACTTATATATCATTGCTATTGCATGTATGAATATATACATACAAACATAGGTACATACATAAACTAGGAGTTTGTCAATACTGCCACAGTAGTCCCAGAAAATTCTTGTTCATTTCTAACCAATACTTTACGTAAATGTTTAGTTGTGGAATAAAGGAAGGATTCTAAGGCAATATTGCTATACCGAATCCATAATAATGCATATTCTTATGATTAGGTCCTATAGCTAAAATATTAATTCCATATAAAATCTAATCAGAGTCCGGCTCCTTAACCTTGAATTTCTTTTTGGCTGGTTCCTCCTGCACCTGCTCTTGATCCTTATTCTTGTTTTTCTTCTTTTTCTTTTTTTTCTCTGATACAGAGGGACCAGCTTCATTAAACGTCGCATCTGCCTCTGGTTCCTCTTTCGTTTCCACTGGAGACAATTCAGAATGTTTACGCTTTTTGACGGATAATGTGTTATCAGCTTCAGGTTGATATGTAAAAACCTCACTAAAAAGGAAAATGTTGCATTTAAAATTATTTTTATCTCATATTGCTAACATAACTATATAACATTATTTATGCTTCATCAGACAGCCAAGGTTTATCGTCAACTCATAAGATCAGATATATGCGAAACCTTTTTGTTATCATCATTACAGAGCAAAACAATGTTCTATATAAGCTTTAAAATATTACCTTTTCGCTTGATATTTCTCAAATTTGGCTTTAGCTTTGCCCGTGCCAGAAAGTCTTCGTAGGTTTCCTTCTTCCAACAATCGCAATCGTGCTTCTAATTTTACTTTATGTGTTGCTCCAAGTTCACAACTTGCTTCTTCACCAAATGCATCAACACGCGTAGCTAATGAAGCCTTCGCTGCTAGAGACCTTGACATTTTACCTTTATTTTTTACACTGGCCTGACCAATAAGTTGAGCATGAAATATTAAGCCATATTTGGGAGTATCTTTTTTAGTTTTTAATGCACGGAATAGAGCTTTTTCGGCACCCAAGATTTGCACGGTGGAAGACGGATGTTTGGCAAGATTTATAAGTGAGCCCGCATGTGCAATCAGACGTGCGCCAACAGTTTCACCCACGAGAACGGTTAGATTTGGAGCCATAGCCATCATACGTGTTTTTAAGTAATCATATAAATGCGTTCTATACTCGTCAATGGAGAGTATTTCATCACACAAGCATTGAATATTCATAATATCTTCTTCAGAAATTTCAGTACCCATCGATATTTCTGCAGCTTCTTTCACTTTCTCCTCTACTTCCTCAGGCAAAATATCAGACAGATCCGCTTGCGCCATATTTTCACGAGTGCCTACCAATTTGATGGTTTTGACAAAGGCCACGTTGTCTGTAATTAACTTTCCAAGTTCAGGAAAATGCCAACCATACCATTCACGTGCTCGCATCATATAATTATTTAGTTCTTTATCCAAATCATCTAGTAAGAATTGTGCTTGGACAATCATTGTGTCGATTTTATCAGGTGAAAATTTTAATTTATACCGTGATAGAGAATGTGCCAAACCGAGGGCCATGGCTGTCATCTCCCGCTTAGGCAAGCCACTCAATAAACTATCAGCTTGTTGTCGTATACACCGCATCAATTCCTGAACGCTCGTATTATAAACACATGGCACAGCCAATTTTTCTTTAATGGCATTACCCAACTTGGCATCTGCGACCAGCAACGAAGATTGTACTTCATTGGCAAACAATTTTTTTAATGTCTTTTTAAGTGGTTTGGACATTTTACCCTCCACTGCAGCAGTTGCTGCGGCCAGTGCTTCCGTGGTATCATTAAATTTCTCGAAATGTTTCAACTTTAATAATTTATTTGCCTTTTCCGGTGTTTGAAACTCTAAATAGAGGTTATCTACTTCTGCAAGCTTCTTTTCATCCAATAATTTGAATATCGCGTAACCCGCTGGCGTTTCATATAAAACGAACATTGTAGAATTAACAATGTTTTTGCTGGTTGCAGGAAATTATTTACTGTTTTCTAACTTTGCAATAAATCAAAATTTATACTTCTTTCATCAAAATCATCCAGACCGCAAGGAACGAAAATTACAATGAATGCAAAAGATACTCGTGGAAAACACGTGTGCGCGCCATTTCGATTTTAGCGATGCCTGGCGGTAATTGTTGTTAACAGAATTCTTCTTCTTCAACATTATACACTTTTATTCACAGGGACTGAAGAGTTGATTTTTTTTTTTTCAATAATAAACAAGCAACACGTTCCTCAGCGGCAAATACATCACAAAAGCAAACGTTTTAAATCGGTCTAAATAATACTTTGACATAAACAACTCGGTAATTCTATACAACCGCAGAAATACTGTGGACCGCGTAGCCGGTGTTGGACCGGCGAAGGGATATTTTTTTGAAGCGCGGCCGAAGGCCGCCTACGCAGAGAAGTGTTCTGCACATAAATTCCTTGGATCAAGCCTCCTATTTGGGATCGGACATGGGTAATTTTTGGGTTTTTTGCGAATAACTTTTCCCTGAAACAAAAAATTGAAAATCCGCTTTCGGATTGTTGATACCGAAGTCAAAACGCGTTGTTTGATACCTCTCCCGATATTTTTGGACGTGTTTTAGCAGTTGTCTCCTAAAGGAAACAATTACCATATTTTGTTTCAATGAAAAGTTATTGCCAAAAAACGAAAAAGTGACCCAGGTCCGATCCTAAATAGAGGGCGTGATCCATGGTATTTATGTGCAGAAGACATTTTTGCGTAGGCGGCCTTCGGTTGCTCTTCAAAAAAATAACCTTTAGTCGGTCCAACACCGGCTACGCGATCCCCAGTATTTCTGCAAAAAGCTCCCTTCTGCACATTTCGAAACATCCAATATCTGTGATTACAACAACCACATGAAAGTGAAAGAAAATGTTCAACTTTGATTGCAAAGATCTCTCGACAGAAATATATAATCGATTTCGGATTATTGATAGCGAGGTCAAAATATTTTTTAAGGGTTTTAGCAGTTACGTGCGGTCATACAGAATTACCGTTTCATTATTAATACAGGTGAACTCAATAAAAATTACCACGCACAAAGAAAAAAAGAGGACTGTTCAGTTGTCTGCGCAAATAGCACAACCAGCTCACACACCACATAAATCCTAGTGCAAAATCCCTGTTGTTGTTGTTGTTGTTAACAGTGCTTCGCCCTGCCCAATGGGCTCGATCACTCTAAATTGTCATCAGGCTCTTCTAACGGAAGTCCGAGGAAATGCGCAGTTTCCACAGGGTTGGACCAGAGTGATGTGGGTGTTAGAAGAGTGGGTTCAACTGAACAGGAAAAGAGATGTATGGTATCATGAGGGGTCATACCACATGCAGGGCATGTATTTGGTATGTTGGGGTTCAGTCTGCATAAGTAAGAGTTTAACCTATTACAATATCCAGAGCGAAGTTGTGCTAGTATGACTCTAGTCTCCCTCGGAAGTACACGCTCCTCTTCAGCCAATTCAGGTGGTTGAGTATTAATAACGGGATTCACAGGCCGAGATCTGAGGGATCTGTCTACCGACTCAGTGTGGAGGTCATTTAGAGCCCGTCTATGGTTCCGCAGATCAAACGGCAAAGAGATATGATGCCAGATCTCATCGTAATGCTTACGGAGATGTCTCCTTATGTCTCTGGGGGGCGGTGCTACATCCAAAAGATGTCGGTTTGGATGACTAGGTTTGTGACAGTTCAGAAGGAACTGTCTACTCAAGAGTTCCGCGTGCTCTTGAACATAGAGCAATTTCGCCTCTTGATGGAGGTGAGACTCAGATGACATAAGCAGGCATCCCGTGGCAGTTCTGATGGCGGTGTTTTGGCAGACTTGCAATTTCCTCCAATTGGTGTCAGAAAGGTTGGGCGACCATATAGGCGCAGCATAGTCAATAACCGGCCGGCCAATAGCCTTATATGTAGCAAGCAATGTTTCTTTGTCTTTTCCCCAAGTACTGCCGGCCAGTGACTTGAGGATCTTATTGCGGCTCTGTACCTTTGAGGCTATTGCGGTGGCATGACCAGCGAAGGTGAGGCCGTTGTCAAATGTCACGCCCAAGATTTTTGGGTGGTTGACAGTAGGTAGAGGTACTCCATCTACGTGGACATTTAACTCTTGCCCCATCTGCGCATTCCATGTGGTAAACAGGGTCACCGTAGATTTAGTCGGAGACAGGGTCAGATTACGCTCGGTGAAGAAGCTGGAAAGGTCATGGAGGTAACTGTTGATTCTTATACAGAGTTCATCAATGGAGGGACCCTTGCCCGAGGCCATTATCGTGCAGTCGTCAGCGTAGGAAACAATGGAGACTCCTTCTGGTGGGGGGGGAAGTCTCGAAATATAGAAATTAAACAAGAGGGGAGAGAGAACACCACCTTGCGGCACCCCTTGTTTTATTCTTCGTGGTCTAGATTTCTTGTTCCTAAATTTGACTGTTGCCTGTCGACCATTGAGGTAATTAGCGGTCCACCTCTTAAGGCCGGCAGGGAGCGGTGTCTCATCCAGGTCTCGGAGGAGAGTGGCGTGATTGACCGTGTCGAATGCATTTGACAGATCAAGTGCCACGAGAACCGTCCTATGGTTTGGTGGATTTTGATTCAAACCGTTGTTAATCTGCGTTGTAATGGCGTTCAAAGCGGATGTCGTGCTGTGATTTTTGCGAAAACCATGTTGATGATCGGCCAATTTTAGATTTGTAACGAAGTAAGGAAGCAGAATGGACTCTAGCAATTTCGCTACCGGCGAAAGGAGGGATATCGGGCGATAGGACTCTCCTAGGTTCGCCGGCTTCCCTGGTTTTAGTAGGGGAACTACAATCGCTTGTTTCCATATCTCAGGAATAACGAAGGTAGTTAGAGAGAGATTGAAGAGAGCCGCTAAATAATTCTGTCCTTCTTGGCCAAGGTGTTTGATCATCTTCATGGCAATTCCGTCGGGTCCGATGGATTTTGAGGGTTTGGCCTTCATTATGGCTTCCTTAACCTCTGCGGCTGAGACGGCAATGGGCGCAGTAGAGTGTTTGTGTTTGCGCGCACGTCGGAAGGCTCTTCTCTTAGCCCTATCCGCAGGTGGATGCATTATAAACAGCCGGCAAAAGGAGCTCGCGCATTTCCTGGCGTCCGATTTGACACTGTCGCCGAAAGCAATGGCGACCTTGTCTTTGTGTTTGGTCGGATTGGATAGGGCCTTGACAGTCGACCATAGTTTGCCGACTCCGCCGGAGAGGTTGCATGTCTCAAGGTGTTGTTTCCACTTGGTCAGCTTGTGTTCGTTGACAATCCTACGGATTTCAGCATTGAGATCTTTTATTCTGGGATCTGCGGGATTGATAAGTCTCACTTGGTCACGTTCTCTTGCCATCGCCGCAGCTTCTGCCGGGAAATTCGGACGAATTTCTGGTATTCTGCCAGCAGGAATAAAGCGGCATGAGGCTGAATCAATGATCTTGCGAAACTCTCGTTCACCTTTGCGTACGTCCGTTGGAGTGGGTAAGGCAGCGAAGGAGCGCTCTGTATATTCAGTAAAGCGGTCCCAGTCCTCTTTGGTGAAGTTGATGTATGTTATTTTATCAGTCGTTATGAAGTCGGTCGGTCGTTCAACAGAGAGTAAAATGGGTAGGTGGTCTGAAGCTAACGTAAACATCGGTCGCCAAATGACAAAGTTAATAAGGCCCGCGCTCGTTATGGAGATGTCTGGCGAGCTGTGACAGTTACCTGCCACCCTGGTGGGGGCATCTCCACTGACTGTACAGAATGCTGAGTTATCTATTTGGTCTGCAATTGCCTGTCCTCTACTGTCTGCTGGCAAGTTGGAGTGCCAGAGATCGTGATGTGCGTTGAAGTCGCCTAGGATTAGACGGTTATCGCCCCTTAGCAACGCACTAATGTCGGGATGATAATCTCTAGGACAACACGTGGCAGGAGGAATATAGATGTTTATGATTTGCAGGTCGGCGTCTCCTGACCGGATTGCTATGCCTTGGCATTCTAAGGTAGAGTCCCTGGGGTCGACGTCAGGGGAAAATAGATTGTATTGTACAGAGTGATGTGTGATGAACGCAAGGCCACCCCCAAGACCGCTGGGACGGTCTTTACGATGTACATTATACCCATCACAAGTTCGTAAGTCCGATCTCGTGTTCAGTTTTGTCTCTTGTATCGCGGCGATTTTGATGTTGTGCGTCTTCATAAAGTCAGTTATCTCCGCGATCTTTCCAGCTAATCCGTTACAGTTCAGCTGCAGAATTTTGAAGTGTGTAGGAGGGGAGGCGGGGGACATACTAGGCGTGAGGGACGGATGCGTTTGCCTAGGTGAAGGTAGGCTAAGGCCTAAACTATGTCGCAGTCTAGAGTTGACAGCGCCATGGCCGATGTTGTCTGGCGTGGAGGGCGGCTGTGTACTGCAACAGGGGGCTATGAACGAATCCGTCCAAAGGTTGCCGTTTGCGAGCCCAGAGCACATAAGGGTGTGACACAGGCCAAGGCAACTGTTGCACTTGACCGATGTCGCAGGCGTATACAATCTTTGCCGACCCTCATTGGCTCAAGCACATTTGTGCTGGTATTGCACGATGGCAAGTTATCTTTTTAACTCTGTTATGTAATTTGAAAATTTTTTAAAAACGTATGCGTTCAACTCCTCAGCCCCACTTGCACAATGAAATTTTGGTTTTTGTTGTTTGTAAAGACAAAAACATTCGCCGAAGGTTTTGCGGAGTATTGTTGGTGTTGTAGTTATTAACAGTGATTTACCCTGCCTAGTGGGCACGATCACTCTAGGGAGTGTTGTCGAACGTGACAGTTCTTTGCCGGATATGGACCTGGTACGCTTCGGCACTCCCTTACAGTATAGGACCGACTGTCGTGGGAGTGATTTGGTATGAGCAGTGCAACCTTCTAGGTCATGACATAATGAGAGGCATTTTTACCTGGCCAAGGGCTGTTATTTGACTATTTAGCCCTGTCTAATTTGTCACGTCCCGCCCTGAAATTGTCAGCTTCGGAGCAAATCCTTGCAGCGGGGTTGCTCCATTTTTTCTTGGTACGGGCTGGTATCGAATCCCACCCCGGACAAAGAGGCTGGATTTGCTGCTTTATGCCAAAGGGTCGCATTCTGTTCAATGCGGCAAGTGTAAGAGATGGATTCACAAATCTGGATGCTCAGGGCTTAATCTGCCATTCACAGACCCCGTACTTTATTCAGTACTTTCGAGGCACCCTGTTCATCAAGCCTTAGGCCGTCCCACAGTACACGTCGCTCAGAGGCAGGTTTCACTCTGGATAAGTAAGAGTTTAACCTATTACAATATCCAGAATGAAATTGTGCATGCACGACTCTAGTCTCCCTCGGAAGTACACCCTCCTCTTCAGCCAATACGGGTGGTTGAATGTCAATAACGGGCAAAAAAAAAACTATGAAGCAGCTTTTTTTTTTTGCTGAAAAACGTGATCAAGTGTGAACCCAGCCCTTTCGTTACAAAACTCTGGTTTATTTTTATAATTAACTACCTTATATCCGAGGGATTCACCTCACATTTCTATAAAAAGAAATTCCAGTTGTATGGGAGGTGCCACGCCTCCTTTTTCGTTATCCCCAGTTTTTTTGGAGGTGGTAGGGATTAATCTCATATAACCCCTTACCAAATTTCAGTGGTCTAACGTAAATACTTCCAATGATACGGACTATGAAAAATTGCATTTGTATGGGAGGTGCCACGCCCCCTATATATATCAAAATATTTTTTAACCCATGACCATCCCAAGATATCCAGTGCGTGTTTCGAATTTGGTTAAAAAACGGTTAATACGTTTAGCACACAAGTCGGTCTATAGATACATACATACATACATAATTTGAATTTTATATATATAGAAGATTATATCTACGTAGTCCGTAAGTATCTAGCTACTCTAAAACACTTCGGAAATTACTTTTATGATTGATTACTAAATAAATAAAAGGATATTGTCAATAAACTCAATCAATATTTTATATAGAGCATACAAATAATAGATCATAACTGAAACTTTCCAAACTCGAGAAACACAAATCTGTGAACTTAAGACACAACAATAACAACAAGAAATCTAGGCCACGAAGAATAAAACAAGGATGGAGTACCTCTACCTAAATCTTGGGTGTGTCGTTTGACAACGGCTTCACCTTCGCTAGTCATGCCAACGCAATAGTTTCAAAGGTACAGAGCCGCAATAAGATCCTCAAGTCACTGGCCGGCAGTACTTGGGGGAAAGATAAAGAAACATTGCTTGCTACATAAAGGGCTATTGGCCGACCGGTTATTGATTATACTGCGCCCATATTGTAGCCCAACCATACTGACAGCAACTAGAGGAACTTGCAAGTCTGCCAAAACACCTCCATCAGAACTGCCACGGGATGTCTGCTTATGTCATCTGAGTCTCACCTCCATCAAGAGGCTGAATTGCTCAATGTTCGTGAGCCCATTAGAGTCATGCTAATACAACTTCGTTCTAGATATTGTAATAGGTTAAACTCTTACTTATCCAGACTGCAACCCACCATACCAAGCACTTGCCCTACATGTGGTATGTCCCCTCATGATACCAAACATCTCTTTTCCTGTTCAACTGAACCTACTCTTCTAACACCAATATCACTCTCGTCCAACCCTCCCGTTAGAAGAGTGATCTTGCCCATTAGGCAGGGTAAAGCACTGTTAACAAAAACAACAACAACAGCACTGTAAAATAATTTTGTTAACTTCTTGTGTGACATGTTTAAAGTTTTGTGAATTCCAAAATAATGGACACTTATCTAACTAAGAAGACAGTTCTGCATAGGCAGCCTATGACCGGGCTTAAAATATAACCATAACCTGTACTTCAGCGCACTACCCTTAAATAATAGCGCTGGATTAAGGAACCGAAAGGAGTTTCTGCATACAAATATTTAAATTTGAACTGCTCTTCTAGTAATTGACGTCGGATAAAAGAATTACTAGTTTATATTAAAATGTGATTTTTGTAATAAAATTTCTTGATGAATATCAATGATAAAAAGCCTGTCAAAATTGGAAAATATTTCAGACCTAAATTGTTTCTAGTTTTTTTTCTTCTTTATAAAGAATTTGTTCCGATATTCAGGCCTGGGTAGGGATTATAAAAAAACGGTAATTCTATACGACAGCACGTAACTGCTAATATACGTCCAAAAATCGGGAAAGGTATTAAACGACGCGTTTTGATCTCTGTATCAATAATCCGAAAGCGGAACTTAAATAATTTTTTCCAGTGAAAAGTTATTAGCAAAAAACCCAAAAATGGCCCAGGTCCGATCCCAAATAGGGGCTTGATCCAAGGTATTTATATGCATAACACTTGTCTGCGTAGGCGGCCTTCGGCCGCACTTCAAAAGAATAACCCTTAGCCGGTCCAATATCGAATTTCCGGTTTCGGATTATTGATACGGAGGTTAAAACCCGTCGTTTGATACATTTCCCCGAGATTTTTGGACGTATATTAGCAGTTACGTGCTGTCGTATAGAATTACCAAAAAAAACTTGGTAAGCCTGAGTTATGCATGAATATTTATCTTTGAATAAATTTCTTTGACCACGCGATTTACTATGTTCAAAAAAAATTAAAATATTGGATTTAAATGCACAAAAGCATATAGTCATTGTACATACCTGCGACGACTGCCACGGCGACCATCGCGACGTCGACATTCTCGAGCATAATGTCCTCTTCCACCACATTCATAGCATTTAGTCTCATCAGTATTGTTTCTTCGAGGACGATCTCGCATACCAGCACCACCAGCACCACCAGGACCACTACCACCACCACCACCGCCACGGCGATCGCCACCACCACCACGACGATCGCCACCACCAGCAGTTTTTCCAGTCGATAATTCTACTCTTGCTCGACGACCGCAAACTGTGCGTCCATCCAAGCCGCGCACCGCATCTGCCGCATCACGAGAACTTTCGAATTCAACAAATGCAAAACCCGGCGGATTGCGTGCAATCCAAACGCTTCGCAAAGTTCCATAAGCGCCAAATGCATACTCTAAATCATTTTTTTTTGCATTATTACCCAAATCTCCCACATATACCTTTCGATCGCTGGGATATCTTGACATTCGTTTGGCCTACAAGTTTTAATCAAATAAAAAATCATTGAATATGTAGAGAACACAAAATCGATTCTTTCAAGAATATGTATGTATAAACCCCCACGTGTATTATACAACAAATGCTTACCATATTCGCCGCTTATGCTTCAATAATAATTGTTTACAAATTTTTCGCACAACTTTACTTCTAATTATTTTTCAGAAAGTTACACGAAATTTATTTTCAGAACATTGTTACTGCAAAAAACCGCTTGTGCAGAATTATATTGCTGTTCTTCTCTTAACCGGAGGATGCCTGCGCTTGCCCGTTTAATTGGGTTTTGTACGAAAAAAACAAGGAGAACGCGTTTATGGGCCACTTCTTTTGACTTCCAGTTGCGAAAAAAACAAGGCAAATGTGTCGGTAAAAAATTTTTCAGCAATTAGTATTGCCAGGTCAAACTTCCCTACAAGAAACGATGATATTTTTACCAGCACACCCACACTCATTATTGCAGAGACTTCCCAGCTAACCAAAAGTAGGAAAAAATACGCCTTTCGGAGCCTTACCCCGAAGAGGCCAAGACATGCTCAATAAACCTCCGAATCTGATCATGCGAGATACACATTGAAAGACATTTTATAAAGAAAACCCTTAAAGAAGGCCATATACAAACCTTCAAATAAAAATTACTTCAAATTTGGCTTCCAGGTAAAAAATAAAAAAAATTTCTTGAGCGTTTTCTTGCTAACTGCATTCAGCCCTTTAAGATTCTTATAGGTTTTTTAAGACTAATATCTGTATTTAACTAATAAGAAGAAAGCTCACTTTTTATTATATAAAACCATTTAAAAGTAATCATTTGAATAATTGGTTTTTTTTATTGTCCATTACTTTTGAACGGTTGAAGAAGTTGTGCCTCGTATTCAGGTTTCCTAAACTGCTTTATTACAGGAGAAAACACTTTCTTTCTTATTATTTTTAGGTTAGGTTCGAATTCATTAACTTAAAATTTGTTTTCAGTTTTCCTGAACTGCGCCACTACAAAAATGGTATCAGGACTTATTCTATGCAAAAACACTATTGAGCGGGACCAAAAGAATACTTAGCGCAATTGGGTAAACATATTGCGCTGATATCGGCATTGCGCTGGATATGGTATCAGCGCAACAAAATGTGCACCAATAACAAGCCTTAACTCCTATCACTTTTGACATGACTTTGACACAAGGAATTATAAACATTTATTGACAATCTACAAACTTTAGCTACCAACAAAATGTACAGCAGTTTGCTTTTTTATTTCAGCTTTTAGCTGTTTATTGTACCATGCGCCTGGCTAAATAATAAGGTTGAGTCATTTCACCAGCTGATTAAATTTGTTTGATTACATTGACATATAGAATGTCAGAGGTGGTGCAAACAGCGCAATGTCAACAAGCTTGATTTGCATTTAGAATTTCGTGTTTTTTCTAATGGTCCTGCTCAAAGCAAATCCAAATACGATGATATTATTCAATAATAATAACTTTTCAACCATGCTTGCAACACATACAGTGTGCGACAAAACTTAAATACCGAAATGCCCTTTAAAACATTTTACTCAAAAAAATCGTAAGTATAAGTTATATAATGTTTAGTATTCTTTATTAAGGAAGAATACATATCAAGTATTATAAATTTGAATAAATATTAGTAGTTTACCAGCTCATCCAAAAAAGTTGGTGCAAAGAATCCGATGAACTCAAAAAGTGGAGTGACAAAACTAAAGCACCATCAAATATCTATGGGACAAACCCGCTTTTTTCGTTATTTCGTATACCCGTGGTTTTTTTTATGGCGGGTTCACATCGTGTTGGCATTGAGCATATTATTTAGGGTAAAGATGTTAGAAAATCCTTTTCCACGCTTGCTTAACGTGTCCGAATAAAGCGTATTTGTTCCTCCGAATTTTTAGGATCTATCATTTTCTATAGATTCCGTGTTCGGTTAAGTAGCACTGGCACAACAATACGTCAACATTATTAGCCCTAAACTATTTTTTTAAACGAAACGCTACATGTCTTCCTGTAGATCCACCATAATGGAATTCCTTCGCCCTCAAGAAATAGGATGAAATTTTATGAATATCTTTGTCCATGAAACTATCCCATACCAGTTCAATCGTATGGATTGGACCCACTCCATGAGCGGAGAAACATTTACAAACCCCTTCATTGCCTCAACAGTGTTTCAACGATAAAAAAGTATAGTCAAAGTGAGTAAGCGTTGTTCTTTAGTCCCAGACCTCAGAGCGTCCTGAAATTTCAGAACACTTTTGTTTGACAGAAAATAAGATTCCTCGTCGTATTGTACTCATCAAGTTTAGGTGGAATCTTGAAACCCCTTATTTCTCTTCTATCTATAAATAAAGGGGTTTCAAAGCTCTGGAGGGAAGTAATCGGTCTTGAAGAGCTCGTCTTTAAATGTAGGATGGATATCACAAATTCTTTCATAAAACTTCTTCACGAATGATTGCCCGATCGTTACTATTTGGTGTTTTTCGTGCACTAGCACCTCCCTGTACAGTGCTAAAGGAGCCAGTTGAATGGAAAAACGTTTGTAGTACGCCAAAAAGCCATGAAAAATGTTAAATGTTTTGAAATAGTATTTCCTGACTTCCTTAGATTAAATTTAAGTAAAATTATTTCGCCAACTACCACGAAATTATTCTTCCCAGCAAAACTCATTAGACTTCTTCAGATCATCCAACCTCGTTTAACGGCTAAATCAAAGCGAAATATATCGGCGTGGTTATTGTAGCTCACGTTTACTGCGATTTTGTGGTTTTTACAACACTTTTAAGGACAAACAAGACCTACCTTGATTTAGTGCTTTAGTTTTGTCGCAAACATTTTTTAGTTAGCCTGAAAAGTGCAATTAATTTTTTTCAATGGACCAGAAAACCGGTTTTTTTTAAATTTCCAATAAGTAATATCATTAAACACATATACAAAATTTAAAACCTGCACATATAATTTAATCATGTTTAGCAGAGGGACTTTTGGTGCTTTAGTTTTGGCCTACACTGTAACCTCTCACAAATTAATATTTCTCTGGTTTATCTTCGCTTCATTCTCTAACACCACCAGTGTGACCAGGTGTTAGAAAAAAAAAGAGGCTAAATCGGCAAAAAAAAAGGTTATAAAAGGCTAAAATTAAGAAAAAAAGAAACTAAAAAAAAGTCAGAAATTTTTTTACGAAATCTCTTTCAAATTTTTTATTTTAGTTTAAACTATTTGTATATAAGGCTGTAGACATAACTTAAGGGAACTCTTCTTGTTTCAATACATATCAGGCACATTTTTCTTGACTAGAAATTTTTTCAAAGAAACATACTATAGAAAAATCACTACAAACTAATTAATTTTATAGTAGTTTCTTCGTCTGATGAATCAGAAGAGCTTGAGTCTGCGTAAAAAGTTTGGGTATTTATCATAGAGATGATATCATCGGTAATTTCAAAATCAGTGCAACATTTGAATAAGCGTTTTAACGAACATCTAACAGCGAGTTATGCATTTTAATTTTTAATCTGTTCCTTAACTCAGTTTTTAAAATGTCCATAAAAATTCTTTCAACCTCCGCATTATTGAAAGGTTATACGAAAAGTTAAGTACGAATTCGACCAGTTCTAAAAAAGGGGGTTCGTTTAATGAATTTTTATGTTCTCGGACTTCCGCTCAAAATTCAATGGTAGAGGTCACACTTGTCCACCGTACGGTTATTAGCTTTCACCACTGCAGCTCAATCAATGCTACTTGACTTGGAGAATACCTAGACTTTGCTTTTTGAAAGTTAGAAAATACATCCGGCTTTGTAACTTTCAAAGAATTATCAACTGAAAAAAATGTATCTGTTGTAAAGAGTCAGGTAGGCGGTGTCGCAATTGGGTTGTCAACTCCATTAAAAATAGTTGACAAATTTTACGAATAATTTTCTGTTTTTCGTCATCAATACTAGCTTTATTCAACTTTATTTTATATATTTCTCGAAGTTGTATGAAAAATGTGATGTTGCGACTAGAAAAGGTTTGGAGTAAAAAAAGGCTAGAAAAAAGCCACGAAGCTAAAACCAAAATTATGAGGCTAAAAGACAAAAAAAAAGGCTAAATCTAGCCTCGAAAAGGCTAACCTGGTCACACTGAACACCAACAGTTAATTTTGGTGATCTGTACCATCTTTGTTTCAAGAGAGCGCTTTCAAAATGTACATATTTTATAACATTTGTCATTGGTGCCACTCCGAGAAAAATTATTAAAACTGAATATGGGTACTTTTAACACAAATTTTGGTGATTTAGAACGTTTTCTATTTAATTTAAATTATGCGCCGATAAAAAATTTTTTTCCAACAAATTTTTAAAAAATATGAGAAATTAAAGAAAGCAGATATAAAAGAAAGGAAAAATATATGTATAAATGCAGGTTACGAGCAACATCCAATACAGTCATGAGCTGATCATATTGAATTTATTTATGAATATGGACGAATTGGACCAAAAGCACTATACGAACCTTCATTTAGGAGATAGAGCAGCCTCTCACTTTTAATATTTGAAGTTCCGCCACTAAAATCGATAAAAGTGGTTGCTATGAAAAATTTAGCTAACGTTTTTTGTTAATAAATTTTGATTGATTTATAGTATTTACCTTCCGCCTGCAGATTATTATCACGGACACCGAACAGCGTATTTTGATATTGTATTCAATATTTTTGATAGCGGGATTTATTTTAACCCTATGCTGGCAGCAAAGCCAAATTAACATCGAGTGAGAGCAAAAAAATTAGAAAGTGAAACATCGTGATACTGACCTGGATAGCTGATTGGAACGCAACTAAATCTCGTATCAAGTTATCTGTGATCTTTACGCCAGTATGTTGGTGCTGTAGAGTTGACTTTACTTTGTCATTGTACAATGGCTATGAATAAAGAGAAATAAAATCAGAAGGTAACGTCTCTAACGTGTTAATTCTGAGCGTAACCGGCAATTTATTACCTGGAAGAGTTGTCACTGATCCAGCAGCTGTCCGGTAGGGTATGTGTTGGTGCTCATCAGGATTGTCCGCTAGGGGTATTTATTAACTCATTGTTGTTATAATTATGTTGTTCAAGCACTGCAACTCATTGGATTTTTTAAATAAAAATAACGGGTTTAGCTGAATAGCGGGTTTAGATTTATTAATAATACAGATCGATTTAAAAAATTTTGATGGATATTGGCAAAATTAAGATGCAGCGAATATAAAGAGGTAGGCATACCGGTCGTAAGAGGCGACTAATATGCACAAAGGTAATGACGTGCAACTCGATGGTTGATCTACGGATATGATGCTTCTCACCTCTCATTACCCACCTTATCCTTCCTTACGGAAGGAAGGGTGACATGACCTAGAAGGTTTCACTGGTCATAAATCGCTACCACGACAGTACCGCAAGGGAGTACCGGAGCGTACCGGGTCCAAATCCATGACTTTAGAAGCCATTCTTTAAGAGCAAATAAGTTCTTGTATCTTCATGGTACACAGCGTTATCGATTGTTCCAACAAAAAAACACGAATACTGCTAAGGATCAGGGGCATAGGGCAAGCCTTATCCAAACTGTCGAGTAGGGAAGCCAACTACCGTCCCATCAGTGGCTTGGGTAGATCGTATTTTAGGTGGCGCAGTATCTGTAAGTGCAAGCTCCTCCCTAAAATACAGCCATTCAGTTTTTCTAGGCAAAGTATTTAACCTTTTCACCAAGCTGGAACTCAATGTACCTGTTGTGCGAGAACAAATCCTCACTCAGAGCCCTCCATATCAAGATCGTAGATTATAGAGTTGATTACTTTATTCGATACGCAAAATCTATAAGACAAAAATTTTATATAATAAATAATAATATAAACAATAAATGAACAGATTTGATCAAGAGATCATTTTGCTCAAAATATTCTATACTAGGAAGTTCACGGAAGCAACCCCTGATTTTTTTCTCCTGATATTGTCTATTTTGATATCTCAAATAGTTGTGTGAAATTGTAGTGCAACATATTATGTGATATTGTGTGAAATTGTAGTGCAACATATTATAAACTTTGAAAGCGACAATAGTGGCTTGGACTCATATGTACATACTTTTTATTTTACTAACCGCCAGATTCTAGTGTGGTAACAACATTCTTTTTACCGACAAATACATACCTTCGGGGAGTGTTTTTGTCGCTACCACAACAACAACAAAAGAAAGGACCCTGCGGGTTAGGGGTTTAGGCAAGGCGAATCTATAGATGGTGATAGCAAAGCGAATTCAGCCATATTCCCCCTGATTCGCCTCACATTTTTAACTCAAAATGTCAAAGTAAAAGAGAATATAAAGGGACAACCATGGTGAATGTTAACAAATCGTTTCCCATTTTCTTTTACTGACATTCTGAGGTACAAATGTGCAGGAAGAACAAGCAATCAGCTGTTTCTATGCCATCACCAGGTATATGAATTCGCCTTGGGTTTAGGCATACCGGTTCTAAGAGGCGACTAATATGCACAAAGGTAATGGAGTGCAAGTCGATGGTTGATCTACGGATATGATGCCTCTCACCTCTCATTACCCATCTTCCCTACCTTACGGAAGGACGGATGACATGACCTAGAAGGTTCCACTAGTCATACCAAATCGCTACCACGACAGTCGGGAGTACCGCAAGGGAGTACCGGAGCGTACCGGATTCATATCCGGCCAAGGACTGACAGCACTCCCAAAAACCTTTGGGAAGTGTTTTTGTCGTTACAACAACAACAACAAAAGAAACGAACCGTATTGCCCTGGCACAAACAACTCGCTATCCGTCCCTTTCCATCATCGCTCTCTCCCCCTCAATCATCTTCAGATTCTTGGCTTGTTCTGCTTCAGAAACGCAAGAAATTGTTGTTTGTGCTTCCGCAACAAATGGCTCTATTTGTTTTTTTTTTTTCAAGCATCCATGACAACAAGCGAGCTCAAGGAGAAGAAAAATAATTTTTATGAAAACTGTTGTTTTTATTTGATTTTTTTTAAATTTTTAATTAATTATTAAAAGACGTCTTCATCAGATAAATTTTGGCACGCTCTGGTAACCTTTAAGCTAACAGCGTTGGTTTTCTGTCAGCTAAACTCCTATTTCTATTCACTTTACCATATCTATGAGCAATCCACCGCCATCTGGCAGTTTTTTTGCTTATTGAAAAAATAAATGATAATTTTCGACCCTGCTTAAATAACTTTTTTGAATAACAAAATAAATTGCATTTTTGTTGAAAATATGTCTCTTTTTTGGCAAAATCGGTTTACAATACACCTAATTGCACTATTTGATCGTTGAATTTATGGCTTAGTGAGTTTTATACTTATTAGTGCTATACACGCAAGGTATATTAACTTCATTCGCCTAACGGTAGTATGTAACGGCATAAACTAATAGAGATAAATATTAACTTATGTATATTAAAATGTTCAGGAGGAAAAGAGAAATTGATTAAGCCATGTCCGAGTAAATTTTAAGATATGAAATTTGTTATACAGGTTGGCACTCATGTCCGTGCGCTATTTAAAATATATATAGAATATTTTCGAAAATACAAACAAATAAGTGATTATTCAGTACATAATACAACTATAAGGATAAAATTTAGTGTTTACTTTAACATTAAGGCAGAAAATAGATTTTTTAAATAATTCGTGGCAGCGCCCACTTTTGATTAAGTCAAATTTAGAAATATTATTAATCATAAATCGAAAACCGCTCAAAGATATCGGAACTAAATTCAGCACACAGATTTCCATGAAATCGGTTAAGGTCCACGCCCACTTTTATATAAAATATTATGAAAAGGATCATAGATATATTTAATAGGCAAAAAACTTTACGTAAAATAGCTTTATATAATTTCTTTCTCACTTTAAAAGGGACCGTGAACGAAGAAATTCGAAAAATATAAATTTCCGAAAATTGGCGTGGCCCCGCCCCTTTTATAGTAGATTATTCCGAAAAACTTTTATGCCATAACTCCGGCAGAAATTGATTTGTCGAAACGAAATTAACTGTTTATTGTAAAATGGTCCCAGTTTTTTTACATAGTTCTGAAAAATTAGTTTTTCAAATTTAAAACCCGATATTTCTATAACAAAGCAAACGTAATACGCTTTTTAAGCAAAACTCACGGAACATTTTTTTTTGGATTTTTGGGAAGTAGGCTTGGCGATTGCTTGTAATTTCCACTCGATATGTCAATGAAAATTGCACAGCTGCTTCTCAATAGTATGTAGTATACTCCTGCTAAAACTTAGGCAAATCGTGTAACGCACAAGCAAAATATCCGAGCAAGTAGTTAATACTCCACTGCAATAGGGATGTTATACATCTTTTTTGATTTTCATACCTTTCATGACCATGAAATGTTTGTAAGTATGAGAAGAAGAAGAGATGGACCCATCAATAAGTATACTGAAATGATTTAGCCAGTTCCGCCTCTTCGTCCGTCTGTCTATCTGTACATCTGTATTTGAACGCAAATTTCTCAAACATAAAATGTGCATGTGGTTAGCAATGGTTGGTAAGGAAGCTATTTATATACAAATAAATTAATTTATCACTCAAAACTCATACCAAAAGTATTTTTATTGAAAACAATCAGCTGGCTTTATAATATGAACTAAAAAATATTAAAATAGTTCGGTTTCACCCGAATTTAGACTTCTTTACTTGTTCTAGCTAATAACTTTTAAACAATATTATTTTTGCTATTCTATGAGAGTTTTTTTAGGACTTGGCTCCTTAGGGAAACAAATACCAAATCAGTGATTGTTGCAAGTTTATTTGTGCGATGCATTTGCATTTGTAACATGTTGCCGAACCAGTTTTAAGTTCTATAAGATATACTTTATGTAGCCAGCTACATTGCATTATCTACTCAAGGGTTAATGCTTGAAACTTTTGCTGGAACGTAAACCCGATTTGTGGAGGGAAAATATTTCAATAATAAAACGTGGCAGAATACTGAAGGGTTATACAACACATAAGAAAAACAGAGACAAATATAGAGGTTAACAGGAACAGTCATTGTACTCTGCGGCGTAGTGAGTTTCACCACAAATCACAGTATAGGAAAAACTCACCTCCTGCATGCAGCGTTTCAGTTTGTCGAAATCATTTTTTAAGTTAGGTTATAATCGTATGCATCAAATCATACAATTAATTATAAGCTAGTTTTTTAAGGAAAAAACTTAAATTTAGTGAATTTGCAGTGCGAATAAATTGAGATACTCGCAGACGAACACTTGGCGGAAACGGTGAGAATATTATTTTGATGTTTTTAAAACTTTATGTAACGCTGTCGGGTGTCGGAATTCTTTGTGAAGTAGCAAGATGTTAGCTGGCGTTTTTTTACTTGAGGGTATATGGAAAGGAGTGCAATGATAACGGATCTCCTATGATTATAGTTTTATAGTTGATCTAATGAACTTGGTGCAAAAATCTAGGGCTAATACGTTTTGGCGAAATGTGATGCACAAAGTATATCTATATGTGGAAAGTGAAAAATTTCTCGTTTTATTCTGTACATACTAAATACCATGTATATATTCACGACTTATACATCCCTACTTACAAATATGTATACCGTGTATACACGGCACAATTCGGAGACCTAGTCGGCCATTTACGCATGAATGTATGAACAAATACCATATGTAGCATCGAATGTTTAATTAAACTACAATTAGTAGGCATAGGATGAAATGGTGAAA
This sequence comes from Merzomyia westermanni, assembly GCA_949987695.1. Classification (NCBI taxonomy): domain Eukaryota; kingdom Metazoa; phylum Arthropoda; class Insecta; order Diptera; family Tephritidae; genus Merzomyia; species Merzomyia westermanni. The sequence goes on from OX465289.1 coordinate 191,707,448, forward strand.
ATTGAAGTGCTTTGGATAAGTGCCTTTAGAGAGTAACGGGGTGTAGTGAGGATATCTCTAGCATTTAAATAATTATTAGTGGAATAGAAAGTATTTCTATTCATCGGATGTGCTCGTGTACATGTGTTTTGGATGAATTTTTTCTCATTAGATGTGCTAACACATTTCTAGATTATAATTAAAGTTGATCAATCTGTATAGGTATTGGTTAACATATTTTAATTAGTTTCAAGTTACGGTTGTATTTTTACTAGCAATCTTGTATGCCCAAGATTCACCCGTCTTCCATTTTGTTTTTGGATAGGAATGCCGCTAGTGGTGAATTAAAATCACTGAGGTGAGTGTTTAGGAGGCAGGTACGTAATTTTCTTTTTGCATAGCTATGGTGTTGCCAAATCAAAAGATGGTAGGCTCGTGTTTATTGTGGTAATACCTGGATTCGTGGCAGAACCAAATAAGTGGAGGCAGTAGCCAAGCTAACTGCAACTTTAAAGGCGATGTCTGATAAAACTTGATAGAAAAGCGAAAAACAATGAAGCGTACTAGCATATTGTTTTGTTGGGTAACTGTTTACGACCGCCACAGAGTTCTAAGGCTGGGTCTCGGCGTTGATACCATGAAGCCAGCGCCATACCCGGTATCAACGCAGCGCGTTAACGCAATTGCGATAAGTGCTTTTTTGGCGCAATGATACTATATTGCTGGGGGCGCAGCTTATGAGACATCACCGAAAACTAATACAAAGCGTTTGGAGGGGGTATCTAAAGACACGTGTTCATGCCAGGATAAAGAATCCAAAGGCGGAGTCTTAACTTTTTTGGTAATTGTTTCCTTTAGGAGGCAATTGCTAAAACACGACCGAAATTATCGGGAAAGGTATCAAAAGATGCGTTTTGACCTCGGTAACAATAATCCGGAATCGAATTTTCGAGTTTTTGTTTCAGTGAAGAGATATTTGCAATCAAAGTTGAAAATTTTCTGTCATTTTCATGTGGTTGTTGTAATCACAGATTAGGGTGGACCGAAAAGTGCAAAAAGTGTGTTCTGCGCAGAAATACTGTGGACCGCGTAGCCGGTGTTGGACCGGCTAAGGGTTATTTTTTTGAAGCGCGTCCGCCTACGCAGAGAAGTGTTCTGCACATAAATACCTTGGATCAAGCCATCTATTTGGGATCGGACCTGGGTAATTTTTGGGTTTTTTGCGAATAACTTTTCATTGAAACAAAAAATTGAAAATCCGCTTCCGGATTGTTGATACCGAAGTCAAAACGCGTTGTTTGATATTTGTGGACGTGTTTTAGCAGTTGTCTCCTAAAGGAAACAATTACCTTATTTTTTTGAAGCGCGGCCGCCTACGCAGAGAAGTGTTCTGCACCTTGGATCATGCCCCCTATTTGGGATCGGACCTGGGTAATTTTTGGGTTTTTTGCGAATAACTTCACTGAAACAAAAAATTGAAAATCCGCTTCCGGATTGTTGATACCGAAGTCAAAACGCGTTGTTTGATACCTGTCCGGATATTTTTGGACGTGTTTTAGCAGTTGTCTCCTAAAGAAAACAAGTACCACTTTTTTACCCGTTTAAAAGTAATGGTCAAACTTTTAAATTGTTTCAAATCTTAATTTTCCGAACACGGATTGTGATTCCTGAAACTGAAACTCCTTTTTGGGTATGCCTCAACATTTTTGGTAGCGCCTTGGTAGCTATAGCGCCGATGTTGGCGTCACTGGCGCTGATACCATTATATGCGTACCATTATATGCGATACCATTATATCGTCCAGTGAATGTGGTCCTACAGGCACAAGCTCCACCTGTTGCCGCCGAGGAACGCGAACTGCCCAGGGAGACAAGAGTCACGCTGGCTCAACTTCGTTCTGGATATTGTAACAGACTAAACTCTTACTTATCCAGACTGAACCCCGACATGCCAAATGTCTGCCCGGCATGCGGCGTGTCTCCCCACGATACTAACCATCTGTTCCTCTGCTCAACCGAGCCCACTCTTCTAACTCCAATCTCACTCTGGTCCACCCCTGTTGAAGCCGCGAGGTTTCTTGGACTTCCGTTAGAAGAGCCTGTTGACAATGTTGGTTGGGGGTGACACCCTGGACAGGTTAAGTAGTCGCTACAACAACAACAACAACAACGCCAGCAGCGCCAGAAACACCTTCAACTCAGTGGTGTCAGTAGCGCCATTTCAATGCAGCGAGAATAGAGTAAAACATAAACAGTGGCGCCACTTCAGTGTAGCGGTGTTTTGTAGTAGTTTAGTGTTTCTGTCGTGATGGCGTTACGGAATCACAAATAAAGGTATCAACGCCAACACCGGTATCTGCGCAATTCCGTGAAGCCGCGCAGCGTTACACACCCTTACAGAGTGCGAAAGCACGTCCAAAAATGTCGGGAGAGGTATCAAAAGACGCGTTTTGACCTCGGTAACAATAATCTGGAAGCGGATTTGGTAATACTATATACTAACGTCAACTGTAAAAACTGCACTAAAAATGTCGATATTGGTAGGAAAACCCATTATATTTCGAGTTTTTGTTTCAGTAAAGAGATATTTGCAATCAAAGTTGAGAATTTTCTGCCATTTTTATGTGGTTGTTGTAATCACAACAGATGCAGAAATGGGTTATGCGCAGAACTACTGTGGACCGCGTAGCCGGTGTTGGACCGACTAAGGGCAATTTTTTTTAAGCGCGGCCAAAGGCCGCATGCGCTGAAAGGTGTTCTGCACATAAATACCTTGGATCAAGCCCCCTATTTGGGATCTGACCTGGGTCAGATACCTCCCGATATTTTTTGACGTGTTTAGCAGTTGTTTCCTAAAGGAAACAATTAGCTTTCTCGGAGGCAGATTCTTATTACTGGGACCTAAGGCTGGGTCGCGGCGACAATTTTTTGTCGTTGATACCATGAAGCCAGCGACATAGCCGGTATCAGCGCAGTGCGATAACGCAATTGCGTTATGTGCTTTTTTGGCGCAAAGATAGCATATTGCTAGTGGGCCAGTTTATCAGACATCACCGAAAAATAATATACACCGAAAACTAATAAGGCACGTATTCATGCCAGGATAAAGAACCCGAAGGCGGAGTCTAACTATTTTTACCCGTTCAAAAATAATGATCAAAAATAGTTTGCTCCGGCAATAATGTAGTTTAGGAGACACCATCAAGCACTGAACGAACGCCCCTGTGGGTTAGGGGTTTAAAATATGCCCGATGTAGGTATACCGGTCGTAAGAGGCGACTAATAAGCACAAAGGTAATGACGTGCAACTCGATGGTTGATCTACGGATATGATGCCTCTCACCTCTCATTACCCATCTTATCCTTCCTTACGCAAGGAGGGATGACATGGCCTAGAAGGGTTCACTGGTCATAAATCGCTACCACGGCAGTCGGCCAGTACCGCAAGGGAGTACCGGAGCGTACCGGGTTCAAAACCGGTCAAGGACTGTGAATTCGACAACACTCCCAAAAACCTTCGGGAAGTGTTTGTGTCGTTACCACAACAACAACGACAGCACTGAACGAAAACGGTCCGAAGGTGTATCTACACCCACGTATCCATGCCTGGATCAAGAATCCGATGGCGGAGTCAAACTTCTTTTTACCCCTGTAAAAGTAATGAACAGAAGTCAAATTATTCAAACTTTTTTTTTGTTATTAACTTTTAAATTGTTTCAAAGTGTTTCTGGCGCTGCTGGCGTCATGGCGTTACGGTATCACAAATAAAGGTATCAGCGCCAGTGATGCCAACACCGGTATCAGCGCAATTTCGTGAAGCCGCGCAGCGTTACACAGCCTTGCTGGGACCGAACGCGTCTTTTTATACCCATGTTACCATTGTTGGATGAATATTAGCACTCGGTAGTGGTCGTAAACAATTACCACTAACCATTTTAGTTTTGAAATTTTGCGAATTTCATTGATAAATAAATTTTGGTATGAATATTAGCATTCGGTGGCGGTCGTAAGCAATTACCAAAAGGTAGATGTGGTCAATCTCTGTGTTGACGCGCGTTAAAAGACGTTTATGTTTGAACTACGTACATTTTATCTTAGCTGTCAAAGATGAAACGTCACGCAACGCGCCAAGAAAGTTGTATCAGCAGCGGGATTCCAGACATCGCCCAAAGAACGTTGAAACAATAAGATGGTCCAGCGCCAAACATCGCACGCTATCAACTCACGGGTAGGGAATTCACCGCGTGGTAAGAAATGTTGAACCAATGTTATTCTTATGAAGTCGAAATAGACAGAGGCGGCTACTAGAAGTCAACTCCATACTTTTTGGCGTTACTTATCGGCCTCAGTAAATTTTAATTTTTGAGAATTATACTAGTTTTAGTCAGACAAATATGGGATTGGACCAAGAAATCTGTTAATATTTCGAAAGAATAAAAATTGAGAATGAGGAACGTTAATACCTTTCTTCTGACGAAGTGAGTAAGTCACAAAGTAGCGTGAATAGATGTTCCCTAGAAGTTTCCAACATTATGGACAAACACTTGTTGGGTAAATATGTAAAATTTCCATTTTTCGCATAAATTTTATATTTTTAACGTATTTGAGTGTTTTTATGAACTAAAACAACATAATCATACCCTTTTATCATGTATTTTACCTTTTAGCAACATATTTTTTTCGTTGCCAAAATAAGCTACCTTTAGGAGAAAAATAGAGATTTTAGGAAATGGCTAAAACCCCAGAAGCGCAATTTCGGCTAAATTAGTCGCCAAACAAACTGCTGATTAATTTATCTGGTTCATCGCTAAAATGTGCCAAAAAAATTTACCAAAATATGGAGACTTTAGGAGATTGTCATTTACTGGAATCGCAAAAGTCACCAAATGTTGCTAAACTGAATTTAGAGATTTTTGGCGATCGATATTAAGCTTTAGCGATTTCCAGAATTCCGCTGCAGATATGGCCTTAAGACATTCAAGGAGCGCGAATGAATGTAATGAGTGTTCTAAGCTAGTTTACTTGTTTTGGAATGCATTGTAATGCCCAAACTAGAGGTGGAAAACTATAGACGGTAATATCGATATTTTTTTATCCATCGATGTTCTATTTCTAACGATAGTTTCGAGTAATGATAAATATTAGTGAAAAAGGTGACAGGTTAGACAGGGTAGAGTCGAAATAACAGCCCTTGGTCGGATGTAGAAATCCGAGTCATTCCGGTACGTAGAACCGGCTGTTGTGTAAATGAACTGCCCAGGGAGACAAGAGTCACGCTGGCTCAACTTCGTTCTGGATATTGTAACAGACTAAACTCTTACTTATCCAGACTGAACCCCGACATGCCAAATGTCTGCCCGGCATGCGGCGTGTCTCCCCACGATACTAACCATCTGTTCCTCTGCTCAACCGAGCCCACTCTTCTAACTCCAATCTCACTCTGGTCCACCCCTGTTGAAGCCGCAAGGTTTCTTGGACTTCCGTTAGAAGAGCCTGATGACAATGTTGGTTGGGGGTGACACCCTGGACAGGTTAAGTAGTCGCTACAACAACAACAGTAATGATAAATCTTGTATATATGTTTTTAACCATGTTGAGCCCTTACATATATTTATTGAATATGTGAATATTCACGGCGGCCGCCGTGGTGTGGAGGTAGTGTTGCCGGCCTACCACACCGAAGGTCCATGGTTCGAGCCCTGGTACAGGTAACATCAAAAGTGATTTGAAAAAAGTTTTTCAAAAACGGGGTCGCCCCTCGGCAGTGGTTTGGCAAACTCTCCGAGTGTATTTCTGCCATGACAGGCTTCTCAGCAAAAATTCGTCTCCTTTGTAGATGCCGTTCGGAGTCGGCAAAAAACTGTGGGTCCCACCAATTTGTAGGGAAAATTCAAATCGGCACACCACAAATTGGAAGAGAAGCTTGGCGCAAAAATCTCTTAGGAGGTTTATGATGATATACCTGTTGTATATCGCGCCATAAAGAGAGAGAGAATATATGAAACTAACCACAATGTATTTTATAGCCATTTTCACAGTGCCGAGTTAATTTGCATTTTACAGTTAACTAATTTACAATTTTATTTGAGATATTTTGATAAATGTCAGTAAATTTTGACAACACACCTTAAAACCTTTGGGGAGTGTTTTTGTTGTTAAAAAGAAAAACAATATGCACGAGGTTGGTATGTCTTTCGTAAGAGGTGACTAAAATCCACACCCCCTTGCCACTGTGAAACTGACCCTTAGTAGCGGTTTCTCGAATTTTCTAGGCTAATTTGCTAATTTCGATTTTGTGGATATATCGATAGTACTCATCAGTTAGAATAAATGACAACTACTGCGATTTGATTGCGGTTATGGGAATGCAGTGAATCCACGAACCGCTTTATCTACTTATTTTTTATTTGCGAACTGCTTTGCCTATCGGTTATGAGAATAGCATATCTTGGCAATTCGATTTGCATTCCTTGCTGAAGGCATCCGTCGGATACCGTAATAGACATGCATGTTTTTCGGTTTTTTTTATCCGGTCAAGGTTGGCGAGGTATCCCTGTCTAGCGGTCTACTTTGATTTTTTACAAATTGAAAATCCTCTATTTTTCAATCATAACTTATTTCAGAATTAAAATTTAATGGTTATTATTATTGTAGTCGGTGCATCCATTAATGGAATGGCGAACCAAACAGGGTTATATTGATGTTGGCAGTTGTTGTTGTTGCTAACAGTGCTTCGCCCTGCCCCAGATTGGACAGGGTTACACTGATGTTGGCAGTCCTTTGCCAGATATGAGTCCGGTGCAAGCGGGAAACTGGTTCTTTGTGGATTTCAGTCCTCTCTTAACACAGTCAAAGCACCTTAGGCATATTCTAACCCCGTAACCCGCAGGGGTAAATTTAACGGTAGTTTTCAGTGGTTTAAAACTTTCACTTTGTTGAGATTAGTAATTTTTTGTTATCTCTTGTGTGGTTGATACAACTGTTGATGCATTTGATATTGTCTGTGGTAGGTGTGTGGAGGATGGCGATCCAGTCGTTTTGGAGGTATTGGTGCTTGGCTGCTACTAGGGCAGGGCAGTTGGCGAATATTTGCTTTAAGGAGAGGCTGTGACCGCACAGTGTACATGTGGGGGGAGGATCACCTTTCAGTAGATGTTCGTGGGTTTCCCTTGTGTGGCCTAGCCTTAGGCGGGAGAAGTTTTGTATTTGCTTTTTCGATAAGCCAGCTCTCTATTGATAAGTGTGTAGTGATGGTGATTATACATTAGCCAACCATGTTTAGATTTTACAAGGAGGTGTCGCTTTATTGTAGCTCGCACATTTTTTTTCTCTAAAGTGTAATCCATCGTAACCGGTGCTGCTGATACTGATTTTGCTGTATTATCGGACATTTCGTTGCCAAAAATCCCGGTGTGACCCGGTATCCCATGTTACTGTCTGCTGAAGAAATTAGTACGAATTTTGGATTAGGTGCTGCAGATTTTTGATTTAGTTTTGGGTAAGTGTCGGTATTTGAATTGGGTTTCTTTTTGTTTGGGTTGTCCAGATAGTCTGCTAATGCTGAAAACCTATTTTGCGACCTGTCCGGGGGTCCCGGCACCATAATTGCTGAACAAAATTTAATTAAGTGTGATGTTGATCAAGGGGGTTAGAAAAATATTATTTCGTAAAAAAGATGACCACAAATTAGATTACGCGATTAAGGGAATGTTAATACACAAGTAAACACAACCAATCTTTCTTCTTTAAATGGTCATCTAACCGCCTGGGCGATTTTTACCGTCCAACATAGCTCGCCAGTCGTTTCTTCGTTGCGCCAACTGGCGCCAATTGGAAACACCGCGGGATCGCAAATCGGTCTCCACTTGGTCCTTCCATCGGAGTGGTGGTCTCCCTCTTCCTCTGCTTCCACCGGCGGGTGCCGATAAGAATACCTTCTGGGCTGGAGCATCTTCACTCATTCGCACTACGTGGCCTAGCCAGCGAAGCCGGTGTGTTTTAATTCGCTGAACTATGTCGGCGTCTGCGTAAAGTTCATACAGCTCATCATTAAATCTTCTTCGGTACTCGCCGTCGCCAACGCGTAGAGGTCCACAAATCTTTCGAAGAACCTTTCTCTCGAATACTCCCAGAGCCGCCTCATCAGATGTTGTTAGTCTCCACGCTTCTGCACCATATAGCAGGACGGGTGCGATGAGTGACTTGTAGAGTGTTATTTTCGTTCGTCGAGAGAGGACTTTACTTTTCAATTGCATACTCAGTCCGAAGTAGCATTTGTTTGCAAGAGTAATTCTTCGTCGGGTTTCTAGGCTAACATTATTGTTGGTGTTAATGCTGGTTCCCAGGTAAACGAAGTCCTTTACTATTTCGAAATAATTGCTGCCAACAGTGGCTTGGTTGCCAAGGCGCGGATGTGCTGACTCTTTGCATTATGATAGAAGGTACTTCGTTTTGCCCTTGTTCACCACCAATCCCATTTTCTCCGCTTCTTTTTCTAATTTGGAGTAAGCAGAAGTTACGGCGCGGTTGTTAAGGCCAATGATATCAATATCGTCAGCATATGCCAACAGTTGCACGCTTTTTTTTTAATTTTTCGGAAAATATGACCGGTTAACGTCAACGCCGTTTATCGCGATAAACCGTCGGTTTGCACACGTTTGAGAAAAAAAGAGGACATGAAAAATTAAATGAATTTTTTTTAATGGACCATGAAACATTTTGTTTCATACTTTCATAAACTAATACATATATATATATATTCATATATATATGGCCTTCATCTAGAAAAACAAATATAAAACTTTAAACTTGCACACAGAATTTAATAAATTTTATCGGGAACCATATTGAGTTTTAGTGCTATTTTTACCACATCTGTACATACATTTTAAAAGCATATCTCTCAATAACTTACATTTTGACATACTAATTTAATTGTTGTATCTTTTTCCTTTTTCATGTCATGTCACCATCATTTATGCTCTTGATATATAAAAAATATAAATATCTTACCATGAATAGAAAGTTACGTATTGACATCGTGGCTTTGGTTTGTGTGGAATAAGCATATGCAAACCCTATTCGAAGTCGGAGCGAGTTTCTTCACCTTAAGCTAGCTATAATTTGCTTAAACAACACTAACGCTAAAAAAGAAAAACCTAAAAAAAAACGACTAGCTAAACTACATAAAATACAACAATTACAACTGAAAATAAGCAGGGAAGATAGATAAAAAGTTTGCAGCGCATTGGAAAAAGTTACGGCCTAAAAACGATTTCAGCATCAGCAACCGTAATATGAATACTTATAATATACTATACATATTGGCGCCCTCTTGCCAGGAGCATGAATACGCTAAAATTAAAATGTTGGGGAAATCACGTTTAAAAGTTAATTGTTATTGGAAAAGAAGTATATTTTGGCTGATTGAGATAACTTAGATAGCAAAATATTGTGGTGTCTTTGTACGCATGGTGTTCGCGATATTTGTCAAATGTAGAACATTAAATAATCCTATTAACTGAAAACAAGAAATTTTGCACATTCATGCTCCCGAAAAGACGGCGACGATATTTAGTATGAATGTATATCAGTGGTGCACGTAGGAATATTTAACTTCTGCAACGCAAGGAGTTGTCTGCAAAAACAATCAGTTCTATTTATAGTGTTAAAGAAGAAAATCTACAAAAAGGGATCAACACGGGTTATTTACTCGAGTTGGCGTTCTTGTTACATAAGCATTTCCATTTCTACCGAATACTGTAATTGATGCAACACTCATCACTCCGCCACTGGTGTACATATTTACAAATAATATTTATATACAATACATATTTTATTAATTAAATAACGATTTCATTCTTAAAGAGTCCCCAGAAGATCATGGAGGAAGACGAGAGGGGAAAATTGTTTGTCGGCGGCCTTTCGTGGGAAACGACACAGGAAAATCTTTCACGTTACTTCTGTCGATTTGGTGAGATAATCGATTGTGTTGTAATGAAGAATAACGAGAGTGGCCGTTCTAGAGGCTTTGGCTTTGTGACATTTGCGGATCCTGCAAATGTGAGTCATGTGCTGCAAAGTGGACCTCATACACTTGATGGCCGTACGATTGATCCGAAGCCATGTAATCCACGTACGCTTCAGAAGCCGAAAAAGGGTGGTGGCTATAAAGTATTCCTTGGCGGTTTACCATCAAATGTAACTGAAACGGATTTGCGTACATTTTTTGGACGTTATGGCAAGGTAACTGAGGTGGTCATCATGTACGATCAAGAGAAGAAAAAATCACGCGGCTTTGGTTTTCTATCATTTGAAGAAGAGTCTTCGGTGGAACATGTTACCAATGAACGTTACATTAATCTTAATGGGAAGCAGGTACATAAATATTTAAAACCATCTAAACACTAACACCTAATCGAGTTGAAACTAAAGTTAATGTTAAAGTCACTTTAACTTTGCCACTTTGGCAGGGTTGAGTTCAACATTAACTATAGTTTAAACTCACATTGAACAAATTGGAAAAAAGGTTAATGATACATTATTTGATAATATAAAACAATTTTTTTATAATAAGAATTGCAAACCAGAACAGAACTTCCTATCGCTGAAATTTTATACGTAAAGAATTCTTAATCCTTTTAACGGTTTCGCTTAACCCCATAACTGTGAGCATCACACACTACCAGATGGCATTCGTAAATTTGACGACAAATTTTTTTTATAACAAAAATATATACACTATGGAGCAAAAGTGGACACATAAGGATCAGCTTTTGAGTTTGAGACATACACCCTTATTGCGAGTGTCAATTTGCAGTAGAATAGACTTTTTTTCGATTGAATCGATCCCATTTTATTTTGGTATTGTGTAACTTGATCGAAAAAAATGTTAATGGTTATTTACATATTTAAAAATTTTTTTTAATTATTTACTTTTTATCTATCTTATTAGTACTTTTGAAATCACATCGACACGTCAGCGACTGAAAAAAGGTAGTAGAAAGATGATCGATTAAGGCCCGCTCTTATAAAAGCCGGTAATCGTTAACCGGAGTTTAATTGACCTATTTTGCGCGGTTAGCTGTCAAATTAATCACTGATTAGGCGTAACCGGCTTATGAAAGTGCCCCTAAGTATTCACAGTCGCTTATCGCTGAATAGTCGATTATCTATTCTTGTTCGACACAATAGGGGTGATATATAGCTATACTGACTTAATTAGATAAGTAGCGTAGGGCATATCCAACAGCAACTTTTCAACTTCATAGTCGTTAATGTACATATGCTTACTGTTTTATGGTTAAGTATTTTAATATTTTTAAAAGTTCCTAGCTTAAAATTAGTTTTACATGTGATGACAAAAAAGGTTTACTTTACAATCCTTATATTTTACGTCAATGGAGGATTCTATTGCAAATTTTATTAAATAAGATAATCATAACTTTACCTACATAGATGCATACGCAATATACGTACTAAATGCTTACTTTTGTTTTGTTTATAGGTGGAAATTAAAAAGGCCGAACCACGTGATGGGTCTGGTGGTCAGAGTACTAATAACAGCAATGTTAGCGGTGGTTATGGTAAACTTGGCAACGAATGCAACCATTGGGGACCCCATCATGCACCAATCAACATGATGCAGGGGCAGAACGGTCAAATGGGTGGCCCACCTCTTAATATGCCAATTGGTGCACCAAATATGATGCCAGGCTATCAAGGATGGGGAACATCACCACAGCAGCAAGGATATGGCTATGGAAATAGTGGTCCCGGTTCTTATCAAGGTTGGGGTGCACCACCAGGACCCCAGGGACCGCCACCACAATGGTCAAATTATGCTGCTGGTCCACAACAAACCCAAGGCTACGGTGGATATGATATGTATAATTCAACTTCAACTGGTGGACCCTCAGGTCCTTCAGGTGGCGGTAGTTGGAATTCATGGAATATACCACCAAATTCTGCTGGTCCAACTGGTGCACCTGGAGGTGCAGCCGGAAGCGCTACCGACATGTATTCACGTGCTCAAACATGGGGAGCTGGTGGACCATCAACCACTGGCCCAGTTGGTGGTATGCCACGGACAGGACCAGGCAATTCAGCATCGAAATCGGGTTCAGAATATGATTACGGTGGTTATGGATCTGGATATGATTACGACTATAGCAATTATGGTAAACAAGACGGCGGCGCTACTAATTATGGCGCCGGACCACGTTCAGCATATGGTAATGATAGTGCTACCCAACCACCATATGCCGCCTCTCAGGCAGTCTAAGACGCATTATAATTAGTCTAAGCACCACTTAACTCGTATAAATTACAGCGTATGCAACGCAATGCATATGTAGTATGTATGTAGTGAACGCTGTCTTTTGGGCGTGTTAAGAGAAAAGATTAAATTTTAAGATTAGCGTCTGTTCATTCAGTTCAGTTGTTGAAATTAATTACTAACTAAATATATATATATATACATATGCACTACATAAACAAATACTAAATATAAAGTTTATATACATACATTACTTATATTGAGGAAAAAGGACAACACATGAAAAAAAAACAAGAAAAATTTAAAGGTATATACATAAACAGAAAAAAGCTAAACAGTAGAAAAGCATAAAAAACAGGCGTACATATAATGAACATACATAAAAAACACTGCTACCATCCATTATAAATACATAATTTCATACATACCGACACCGACTTAAACAAAAACGTAGCTTAAAAATTTTAACAAAAAGTAAATTCATAATTTCCAAAAATAAACACAAAACATCTTAGAAACGTATAACGTAACTGTTCATTAATTAATGATAGCCTAAATTTGTTAGAACGAATCAACTGGTACGGCGTTATACAGATAGATAGGATATATACGACTGTAGATAAGTGAGGGAGCTATCTTACATTTACTATATTGAGTTAATTAGGAGTTACATACTACAATTTACTATTTATTTTTGCATGCATTATTAATATGATAATGATGACGCTCGCTTTTAGGCACAATATAATAATTTTTAGATGCCTACATATTTTTCGGTAATACATTAATACTTAACGTCTTTATAAGTTGTACCTAAACATTTAAATAAGAGCTTTAGTATTTAAGGAGTTTTTTTTTTTTAATTTTTACCACGCGCTCCCCAGTAATATCTAATTTTAGTTTGACTATATTAGGAGTTTGTTAATCTATCTATATACACACAAAAATTAGATGCACACGTGCGCGCGTTGACGCATTTAAGACACTACAGTCTAACCTACTCTAGCAGATTTGTCAGTTCCAGTTGATTTATTTATTTACATGCATTTTGCGTTTTTTTTTATCACTAATATTAAATTTTTATAAAAGATTGGCTTTCGGGTACCGAACATGTATTCGAGATAACAAAAAGAAACCTAAATTACACAACTAAAACGACATACAAACATCTATTTCAAATAGTAGACAAAAACGCGATATAGATACTAATTTGAAATATAACCAAGATAAAAAGTAACACAAAATTAATTTAATTAACCAGTATGAAGAAGAGACAAACCCAAAAAATATGCGTGTAATAATAATGAATTAATGAGCCAATAGTTATATATCTATATACATATGTTTCTATATTGTCGTTCTTATGACAGAAACATGAATGTGTCAGAATGATAATTTTCGGAAACGAAGTTTGAAGGCAGGCCGAAAACTGAAAAAAATATTATTATAGTATGAAATAAGGGGCACGGCGACAGTTTTGTTTGCTCCAATCACCGAAAAACTTAATATAAGTTTAGGCAGTGTGAGGGGTGTTCGCGAAACCAGATCACCCTATTACTTACTTCTGTTATAGAAAATAGTTTGCTGTATAGTTCAACAAACACATGTCCAAATATGCGTTGTGTTTATTATAGCTTATATAGTCCAGGAGCTCTGCTATTAGCAAGCCCGCGGCGGTAGGCGGACCGATTTATTTGAGCCTGTTGAACCTGGAGTTTGGAATTTTACGACAGGCATACGTAACCTGCTGGGCCTTACTATTGAGAAATCGTAATACTTGTTTCAGTATGCCTTATTGAGATTGTAAAGTACTTACGCAAATAACTCAAAATATTGAACATTCATGCCACTGAAAAAAGGGCGACGATATATTAATAAAAAAATATACATATACCAGCGAATATAGTTTATCAACAATAATTTAACGAAATTTCTTGAAACAAAAATACGGCTAACAGAAAAGAAATGGGGAAAAGAACAAAAAAATTATACATTTGAATTCGATAAGAATAAATTATAAAATAGTAGAAGGAATGTTTTAATTTAGAAGTAAATAGAATGTATGTTAGTTAACACAAGTACATACATACAACGTAATAACATTTACATATATGATGTAGCCTATATATATATATATGTATATAAATACATAGTTTTTTAAAGATGAACACCTTGCGCAAAAAAAGTAAATTGTATAAGTACATAGTAATAAACACGCTAAGCCTGTTGAAATCGTTATGTGTTTTTGAGAAAGGTTATAGCTGTGCTAACGTTGTTGTTACGCAAACGACAACCAGGACAACGACGTTGACGTTGACTTCATAACTTTACTTAAATTAACTTATTAGAAAAATCTGCATTTTGCATTTCATTATAAAATTAACTAGAATGTCTTTAATTACTTAACTACATATTTATTAACTAAATTAACGTTAGGCGTGGCAGTTACATACATACATCTATATAAAATTTTAAATTTGGCTATATTTAAGTTTTTTTATATCTAAAATTTGTGTGAGAATTAAATCTATACATACATACTTATATATTTCTTTGTTTTGTTATCTTCAATATGCCCCTACTCTGTTACATACACACATACATACATTAATTAATATAATTATAACAACATGCTTACGAATAAAGATGTTACAAGGATTAAGCTAAAAATATACAAATTATATGTATTTTGGTTTTTGTTTGAAATGTAGACACAACAAAATGGTGGTAGCTAGTGTTCGCGCAAATATCAGCGAGGCGAGCCTAAAATAATAGCATATAAAATATATAAAAGCAACAAGAAAAATAGTAAACGAAAAACGCAAAAAATTCAAAAAAAAATATATATATATAAAAATATTAAAACGCGAATAGCATTATATAACAAGAAAGAACCTGACGTAATTATTACATTTAATATAATTACAATACAACAACAAGAAATAATTGTAAACACATTCATATACATACTTTAAAGAAAACAAAAAAAGCCTACATAACTAAATTACATATAAATGGAGAATAGAAAACATAAAATTACAATTTATTATCTTACCGCATACATACATATGTACTACATTTAAATTTATGTAAAATTAATCGTAAACGTAATGATAACTAATTTAAACAAAAGCAACAAAATAAGTTTACACATATTTGATAGAACGAATGGCTAAATTACAATTACAAAAAATGGAACAAGTCTAAATTTAATGTACGCTAGTATAAAATTTTAACACGTAATACATACATATACCTAAATTAAAAAGAGCAAGCAGCAACCACTTGATGCAAAGTTAAAAAAGTAAACGTAACGTAAAGTTAAAGAGGTTTAATTAATTTAAATGAAAAAAAAAAACAAACAATACCAACACTGACTGTTAATTGTAAAACAATTTCTTTAATGATTATGATTTACTATAAATTTAAAAAGTTTACATTTTAATTGAATATATATACTATGAATACATACATGTATTATTATTACTACATAAATATATATATACAGTATATATATTTAAATACATGCATACATACTTATTATCAAATATCGTAATTAAAATTGAAATACTGTTTAACAAAATACAAGTTGATGATGATGGGATATATCATACAGATCGTGGCGACGAATAACTGCTACTTTTTTCAAAGAGTTAATTGGCTATGGTATCAATAGAGGTCTTTTTGTTAGCTTTGTTTTTTCTCTCATAATTAAACTGTGGGGTCTCAAAAGTAGTAGACTGTGTACAAACTTACGAAGCACCAGATCGTAACAAGGTTAAGGACTTGAAGCCAGTCACCAGGAAATAAAAAAAAACATACAGGTTGAACTATACAATGCATAACTGTCCTAACCATAATAAAAATGGCTGACCACACCCATATTATTTTTTCTTCTTTAAATGGCGCTTAAACGTCTAGACGATTTTGGTCGTCCAACATAGCTCTCCAGTCATTTCTTCTTTTTGCCAACCGGCGCCTATTGGAAATACCACGGTATCGCAAATCGGTAAAAAGTGTCCCCGGAGGTAGCATTTTTTTATTATAACTTTAAAGTAAACGCTGCCTTCATATTCTTGATATAAGCATAAATACGCGTCTTTGGATACCCTACTCAACTTTTTTGGCCTAATTTCTGGTGGGTTCCTTTAACTGCACACTGGTACTAGACCAAAAATATACAGGGTAATCGTTTATATGCTTATATGCCTCGTAAATTGTGTAAAGCCTCGTGCATATGCCATTTTTCATACAAGTTTACGAGGCATATAAGAAATTGGTAGTTGTTTCCTTTAGGAAACAACTGCTAAAAAACGTCCCAAAATGTCGGGGGGAGGTATCAAAAGACGCGGTTTGACCTCGGTACCAATAATCCGAAAGCGGATTTTCTGTCTCTGTCAAGAGATATTTGCAATTAAAGTTGAAATTTGTGTGTCATTTTCATGTGGTTCCCTGCAAAAAACGGAAATACTCCGTTCCATACTCCGAAAGGAGTATCAGAATACTCCAACACTTATCCTCATTCATATAAAAAAGGTGATCCAATTTACATGGCAATGCCCGGTGATTGGATCACCTAATCCATCTCCGAATACTCTATTTCTTTGCTTTTGAATACTCCATAGAGTACCTACAGCTACTTTTCTCTCGCTTTTTTATATGAATGAGGATAAGTGTTGGATTACTCATACTCCATCGTTTTTCACAGGGTTGTTGTAGACACAGATGTACGGTGTTCCAAAAATTGCAAAATTGTGTTCCGCGCAGTACTGGGGATCGCGTAGCCGGTGTTGGACCGGCTATGTGTTATTTTTTTGAAGCGTGGTCGGTAATTATATACGACGGTGCAGGTGATTTCGTAAAAAAAACTGTGGATATTGCAGTCAGTGATAGATCGCCCGGAAGTTATTTTTTTTAAAACTGGCCAAAGGTCTCCTAAGTAGAGGGATCGACGCAGGCCACATTAGTATATCCCGAAGGTTTTGGGGTGTTGTCGAATTAACAGTTCTTGGTCGGATTTGAACCCGGTACGCTCCGGTACTCCCTTGTGGTACTGCCCGACTGTCGTGGTAGCGATTTATGACCAGCTAAACCTTCTAGGTCATTTCACCCCTCCTTCCGTAAAGAAGGATAAGATGGGTAATGAGAGGAGAGAGGCATCATATCCGTAGATCAACCATCGAGTTGCACGTCATTACCTTTGTGCATATTAGTCGCCTCTTACGACCGGTATGCCTACCTCGGGCATATTCTAAACCCCTAACCCGCAGGGGTTTTTTAGGAAATAACGCCCGTTATTTCCCATTATTGCAACGCGTTATTTCCTATTTTATCTCGGCAAATAAAATGTCGACAAATCAAAAAACAGACAATTCAAAACGTTGCAATACAGACGAATATGAATATACGAATGTGGCCTGGGTCGATCCCTCTGCTTGGGAGACCTTTGACCGCTTTTCAAAAAAATAACTTTCGGGCGATCTATCACTGACTGCAATATCCACAGTTTTTTTTACGAAATCGCCTCCTTAGGCCGCGCTTATAAAAAATAACCCTTAGCCGATCCAACACCGGCTTCAGGATCCACAGTTTTTCTGCACAGAATCCCCTTCTGTGTAGGCGGCCTTCGGCCGCGCTTCTAAAAAATAACCCTTAGCCGATCCAACACCGGTTTCGGGATCCACAGTTTTTCTGCACAGAATCCCCCTCTGTGTAGGCGGCCTTCGGCCGCGCTTATAAAAAATAACCCTTAGCCGATCCAACACCGGTTTCGGGATCCACAGTTTTTCTGCACAGAATCCCCTTCTGTGTAGGCGGCCTTTGGCCGCGCTTATAAAAAATAACCCTTAGCCGATCCAACACCGGCTTCGCGATCCAAAGTTTTTCTGTGTAGGATAAAGCCCGGGTTTCCTTTTCTCGAAGGACGTTAATTCCTTTTTTAAAGGAAATGAGGCAAGCGGGCGTTATTTCATTTTTGAAAAGAAATACTGCCCGCGGTAGTTATTTCCTTTCCGAAAGGAAACAAAACCAGCCGGCCTTATTTCCTTTTGTCGGCGGGCATTATTTCCCCTTTGAAAAGGAAATAACGCCCGCCGCCATTATTTCCTTTCGCAAAGGAAATATCGCCCGCGGGCGTTCTTTCCACGGCCGTTATTTCACTGCCCCGTTTACGACAGCTACCGAGTGCTAATATTCATCCAAAAATGGCGATATAGGTATCGTAAAAAATTACCGCGCGGTCAAAGGCCGCCTAGGCAGAAAGGTGTTCTGCACATAAATACCTTGGATCACGCCCCCTATTTGGGATCGGACCCGGGTCATTTTGGTTTTTTGGGAATAACTTTTAACTGAAACAAAAAATCGAAACTCCGCTTTCGGATTATTGGTACCGAGGTCAAAACGCGTCGTTTGATAACCCTCCCGACATTTTTGGACGTGTTTTAGCAGTTGTCTCCTAAAGGAAACAATTACCAAGAAATTAAACGAATACCATGATAAGCTTTTGAGACTTATCTCTAAAAATATTTGCTAATGTATATATTTGATTATTGCGTTTAAATGAAAAGCAAAAATCATGCATTGGCGACTATGGTTTACCCCTACCAGTTTGGCATCTTTTGCGAATCAGAGTGGAAGGTAGTGGATGACGGTACTCCGAGAGAGTGGAATGAAGGAAATCGCATTCAGGGTTGTTTTAAAGTGAAAACTGTGACTGGAAATTGAAATTTACATTCTGTAGGAACTGATAAGTTGTTATAACTGCTTTATATTCAATAATTTTGGTGATTTATGTCTTCACGTTCAATATTGCAGCATTTAAATTTCATTGTTTTATTATTGCATACAATTCACCCTGTGTGGTTTGTGTGTGTGTGCAGATTCGGAGTAAGTTGCGCTACTAGTGGACGGACATATACTATGAGTAGGTGTAAACAATGGTTTCGGATTCGTATAAAAGCTCTGTTTGTTTAGTTTTTTGTAGTAGATTTTTTTGACAGAGCCCTTATATGCTTGGTAGCATAGACACTCATATACACAAACAACTCTCATACAACTGATCCGTTTCGTTCCCGTGAGATCTTGATCGTGATACTGATCTGGATAGCTGATTGGACCCAACTATTATGTTGACATGTATTGGCACACAATTGGTCGGCACAGTTTTTGGTGACGACAAGCAGTTTTTGGTGTCTGGAGGGGTATCAAAAGACACGCTTTGACCTCTTTATCAATAATCCAAAAGCGGATATTTTATTTCTGTGAAGAGACACTTGCAAATAAAGTTTCACAAGAAGAAAAAATAACAAAAAGTAATATCCTAATATTATTAATTAATTTAAAAAAATACGTATAAATTAAAAAACAAGAAATAAAAAATTCCCACCCGGAATGCTTAACGGCTTGGCTACTGCCTCATATTCCAGCGGGCGTGAGTTACGTTGTTGTGATTATTTCACGTAATTGTAAGGACCGCACTATTTCTTATGAAATTATCGATAGCACGGCAACGTCAATATATTGTTTTCGTAAATACCCGTTTTGAAGTGATGGCGTGTCGATGTCGATACGAAGTGATGTCGACCATGGCGGAACTAGTAAGGTGGAGGCATTGCGACATACATACATCCATACATAAACTTTGCATGTATTATGTTTTTGTAATTTGTGAGTTTAATGTCAAAATCGCACTGAGGAATGAGTGTACTGTCAACATTCGAGAAAAAAGTAAAAATCAGCTGGTCTAATAACACCACCTGGATTTTTGGATCATGATGTCGACAAAAAGGGACGTCGACGCTAGTGCTGACAATAGTGGTGAATACGTTCGGCGGTTCACATCATCTTTTTACACAGAAAGGAAATTCAGGATAACCCTTTCACGTATTTATAGTAACAGTTATTCCTTGCCACACTTTCATCGTTATATCAAAGAAATACTTTGTGGAGTGTTAAAAATATTAGAGAGTATAAATACCTTTCATGAGAATTAAATGATTTTTGCTGCATGTTTGTAAGCTGAAGACGAGAATATCAGCCAATAACACCCAGTTTTTCAGTGGGACCATGACTATAGTTAGATTTAAGGTAATACTGATTAACTTAGCTATAGTTTAAACCTATACTAAAAAAAAAAACTTGGTCAGAAGTTAGCAAGGTCACCTAACGCAGGTCAAATCATGTCGAATTCAGCAATTTTATAATATTTAAACGTAACCGGGACGTGAGTATTCATAGACAGAGACTCTTTTTTCTGCAACTTCTTGAAAAGCTTGTCAACATTCGTAAATCTCTTAGCTCTTGTTGTACGGGCAAAAATACTCGGAATGTTTTGAAAAGTGCTGAGGGACGTCTCCAAAGGACGCGTCTGAAAAGCGTGCACACCAAAGGTATTTCTTTCGGACAAAGACAAAGGTTCCCAGGTGAGTGGTAACATGAGGTGAGAAAAATGAAAGCTTATAAAAATAGTCGAATCTATTCGGTTAAATTATATTATTTAATATTCATAATAGAAATGGTTAAACTATGTTAATACTCCCTTCAGAATTAAACTATTTTTGAATTTCAAAATTTGTGCGAGTCATCATTGATATTCCAGCCCGATTCTGGTTAGTGACTACTGACAGTTGTCAAAGCTCCGTTTTCACTTCTCTATTCAAAATTAAAGGACAGACATTCCAAGCCAGAATACGGGTATAACTTATGAGTCGGAGGCACCGTGTAAGACTTGTTAATGATCAAAGCTATTGAGAGTACACATTAAATCTCCCATTTTTACTCATTAACTTCGCAATTAATAAATCATATAATTATTTATTATTGAATAACTGACTAATTTACTATTATAAACAGTTATAAGAATAAATGTTAAGCAAGAACGTAATATAGATATAATAGACATGCATACCTCATACAATTAAATATATGTGCATATATGTGCATAAACTTGTCTTTCCCTAGTAGCCCTGGTTTTTACTTTTGCACTTTTTTGCGTAATCATTTAGCTGTTATATTTTATTGTTGTTATTTTATATATATTAGCTTCATATGTTACTTGGTTATTTGTTCCGTTATTTCAATAATGTAAGTGTCTATAGCACTACTTTATAATAAATAATTATATGTGCTCGTCATCATTAGTTTACTTCTAGTCATCAGAAACGCGTGTTAAGTATTCTTATCAAAAAAAGCAAGTTGTGAAAATATTCGCGGATAAAAAAGTGTCAAAATTGATTGCATTTTGTGAAAAAGATTTGGTTTTAGGATCAAAATGCCGCTTGGAACCAGTCTTTCCCAATATGAGCAGGGACAAATACTTGGACTGCGTGACGGTGGTTGGAAAAATAAAGAAATAGCTAAAAAACTTAATCGCCATAGAAACACGATAATCAATTTTTTAAAAGCTCCCCGAAACTATGGCTCTATCAAGCGCAGCGGCAGAAAACCAACCATCGACGCCCGATCCAAACGACACATCAAGCGATTAGCAGTGGATGCAGGGATGAGCAGTGGTGAAATTAAGCGTCATATGGATCTTAAAGTAACCAGAAGCCGGATTGTGCAAATAATAAATGAAAATGTTGACGTTACATATACTTCCATGATAGCTTTGCCAGAGCTTTTACCCCGACATATAACTGCCCGATTGGCTTTCGCTCAGAAATACCAGTTTTGGGATACGGAGTGGCAAAATATTGTGTTTAGTGACGAAAAAAAGTTCAACTTAGACGGGCCTGATTGTTCCAAGAAGTATTGGCGGCAAGTCACTCAACCAAGACGCACCTGTCACCGCCGTGTTCATGGTGGAGGATCGGTCATGGTTTGGGCTGGATTCTGCTATGGCGGAACAACTCCAATGTGCTTTATATCAACTAAAATGAATGCGACAATGTATGTGGACTTATTGGATAGTGAGCTGATAGAGTTTGCGGAGCAGATTTATGGCGATAACTGGATTTTCCAACAAGACAACGCGCCAATCCACAGTGCAAAACATACAAAGGAGTTTTTTAACACAAGAAATATCCCGTTACTGGACTGGCCAGCAAAAAGCCCAGATCTAAACCCCATCGAGGATCTCTGGGGCATACTTTCCGCACGAGTTTTTAAGAATGGCAGGCAATTCGAGACCGCAAAACAATTAAAAGAGGTAATAGTGCAGGAGTGGGATAGTATCGATTCACTTACGCTAAAACGGTTAGTTGACTCAATGCCAGTTCGTATAAATCAGCTGATAATTGCAAGAGGAAAGCAAATAAAATATTGAAGGTGCCATTTTTTTACATTACATAACAATATACTCGAACAACCTAAAATGCACATATAAATATTTACTATTGAGAATAATTTCCTTTTAAGTTTTTGCTTTAGCATATGCATGAAACTTAAGTTTCTTGTTGTTTTAATATTACATTCTAAATAAACAATATAATATAAAAAACTGAACTTTGATATGTAGCTTTGTTTTATTTAATTTGGTTTTAAGGTTGTGCACATATATTTAATTGTATGAGGTATTTAATATGAAATATATCACAAAAATGATATACCTATTTGTACATATAGAAAAATGCCAGACGACGCATGAAACCAAATCATACACATTCAAAGAAAATAACAGTAACGGTAATCAGAAATAAGTAGCGCTTTTAGAGAATTACAAACCTCATAAACCTCAAGCTAAACAACTTCGAACAAGAGATGTTGAACTGTCGATGGACCACTGTCATAGGGCTTTACGTGTGTTCGGCAAGTACCCGAATAAAGAGATAATTGTGAAAAACTCTCTAAAAATATCTAATGTGAAAAGCTGTCTCCGAAAAAAAAAAAACAACAAAAGAATAAAACGAATTTGTTGCTGATAGCAATGAACATACTTCGAAAGAAAAATTACTCACTTACATATGTCCAATATAAACATCATAGTCGACTTAAATGTGACTTTTTTTTAAATAATATTTGCGATATGTCATTTCACCTGCCACTTTTTCTACACTCACGTAATGTCGTATGACTTTCAAGGCTTTTAAATAAACTACCAACAATTTTGACTTATCTTTACTAGTCCGTAACTTTTGTTCCTCAGTTATTCAAAACAAGATTGACGGAGACAGCAGCAACAGATAGGTAATAAAACCACAAGAACCAGCAATCGTCCCGAGGCTCTAGTCCAAAGAAATTTTTTATAACTATGGACAGTAGTGCTGAAAAATCATGGATGTACACGCACTTCCATGTTTCGATTTTATTGCATTGATAGTTTAAGCTATCAGTTTTGATACCTCTACAGCATATTTTATATTAAGTTCCAGATTTGAAAAAAATATCACCTCTAACAGGTGACAAAAGATTTTTTTTTATGAAGCACTAATTAGAGGTATAAATATTTGCATGTAGATAAATATAGGCATTGGTAAGTTTAAACTTTAACAAACGAATTGCGAAAGGAAATTATAATTAAATAAAGTAATACATTCAAATGTGCAACATTTTCCCAAACAGAAAAAGATTAGTATTGAACAGGGAAACCTCCAACAGAAGCTCCGATTTCAAATTATCAATTAATATTAGGGTGAACGGTTTGCAAATGCATCGGCGAATAAAAAGAGATATATTTATATAAATATTTAAACTAAATGAAAGTTACAGAACCATTTAAACATAAAGTTTAGTAGCATTTCTTGTACCTATTTTAATTAGCAAAGCATTTTTAAATTTATAGAGTTTAGAGGATAAGGGAAACTAACATACTGTTCGTCGGTCGATACTAACATCGATGTAACTCGTTGCGGTCGTCGATGATAATATCGACTAAATATTCGCCTGCAAAAACAATAAATATAAATATTTATAAAGCCAACAATTAACAGTTAAGTGGATATAAGATTGAAGCCTTTAGTGCATACAGAGTTATATAAACACAGTCATATATATCTGTGGTTACAAGCGATAACAACCTAAGTGCACTTGGACACATTCCTTATAGCACAATTCTTTAGTAACTTTCAGTAACAAAACTGTATCACAACAAAAAGTAACACGTCTGTGCTTAATGTGGCATCATAATACCATATACATTAGAGCGTTTTTACATGGTGCCAAAAAATTGTTTCTTGTTTTAAAAACCTCAAAGCGGGCATTTAAATTTTTTTTTTTCATGATACGCTCTAAAGTACATAGTAAGTGATATAGCTGCTAGGCTACGAAACGAATCATGATCATATGTACGTTTAAATTTTTGTCTCTATTATTATTATTATTGCAGCAGTACTTCACCGAGCTAAGTCGGCATATCCATCATGGAATGGGACTTGACGGACTGAACACGGTTATACTGATGATAACAGTCGTTTCCCAGATATGATTCCGGTATGCTTCTTGCAACTTGCGGCACCAGCCCGGCTGCCGCGTTAACGATTTCGTTGACCCCAGCACCGGGGACGATAAGGGTTTTAGTAATTTTCCTTGATCGCAGACAAGAGAAACTAAGAATCGCAGGATTTTTTGTGAGGAGATTTATACGATAAAACGTGTTTTCAGCTACATCGTGCACATAATAATAATACTAATTTGGCGTCAGCACACCGCTACATCGCCAAAGACCGATTTTGAGTGTTGCCGTGTTCTTGAAAGGCAGATGTTTGTTAGGAGACTGAAGAAAAAAAAAATCGGTTAACGCTAATCTGTGGTTAATTTGACAGCTTAACGAACGGTTTACATCAATTAAAGCCCTATTAGCGTTAACCGTTGATGGTGAAAACGGCCCTAAGCTAGTGCTGAAAAGTGAGTTGGAAGTATTTGATACTATCATTTTAATCCAAACATCAAAAAGGCTGATTCAATTCAAAATGGTGGTTTTATACTCTTTCAGGAAAAGAGGTTTAAACTGTTTTGATGACCAAGAATGAACGTTACAGCTCACTTCGCTCAGAAGAAATGGGCTAGAGACCAACCTGTCGATCAACTTAATCATAATTATAGTTCCAAGTATTTCTCTACCTCTAGAAAGGTGGGGATTTAATAAGTTTCAAAAGATTATTGCAGGGGGTCGTCAGATTATACAAAGAATCACAGCGAAAATCCCTTAAGCCGAAAAGTAAGAATTGGTTTCAAACCGCTTGTGGTCACAGATATTTACAAGATATACATACAAAAAAAAACTTAATACGAGTATAAGAGGTTTTCTTTTATTTCTTAAACAATTGAATTTTATCATAGTAAGGTATAAAATCACAACTAGACATAACTAAATTTAAAAATTTTAATTTTATAAGTATGAGGAAGATTCAAATATAACATGGCTAATGCGAACTAGAGCTGTAAAATTATAGATTCGGGTAAATTTATCAAACAACGTTAAATATAAAGGCAGGATTCTACGGTGAGTATTCTATTAATGTATTGCTCTGTATATATATGGCCTGAAGCTATGTTTCAGTATTGTATTCTCCTTGCTAAGATCTATAATCACAAAAATTTTCATGGCTTTTGCTAAAAAATTGCGGATTTTATACCTCAATTCGACACATTTACTACAATTTAAACTTTCAAGCGTTCTATTGAAAGAAAAAAATTACTTTGGTAGTTTTCGCTTATTGCCAGAGAATTATGGATTATTCGGATTTATTTTTTTTTATAGTAAATATCGATTTTTAATTAATCGATTCTAAGAGTTATACCCTTTAAAATTTATTTTTAAATAGTGTCATCTGTGCGACGGCTGCAAAAATGGGTAAAACTATAGGCACACTACAGCTGAAAACACATAGTTTCGCATAAATCTACAGTTAATTAAATTTTTAATTTCGTCAAACAAGTCATATTAGTTTTTTCATTGTTTAAATGTAAATTGTAGTTAGTGTTGTATTGTTATATTATTTTGGTATTATTTTTACTGTAATAAAAATACATACGTGCAACTCGATGGTTGATCTACGGATATGATGCCTCTCATTAGCCATCTTCTCCTTCCTTTCTTAAGGAAGGGTGACATGACCTAGAAGGTACCACAGATCATACTTAATCGCTGCCACGACAGTCGGGCAGTACCTCATGGGAGTACCGGAGCGTACCGGGTTCATATCCGGCAAAGGACTATCACTTTCGACAACACTCC
This sequence comes from Merzomyia westermanni, assembly GCA_949987695.1. NCBI lineage: Eukaryota > Metazoa > Arthropoda > Insecta > Diptera > Tephritidae > Merzomyia > Merzomyia westermanni. The sequence continues at coordinate 191,733,816 of OX465289.1, forward strand.
CCAAAACCTTCGGGGAGTGTTTTTGTCATTACAAACAACAACATTTAAGAGTATTGAAACTTTGTAAGTGAATAATTTTTTTGAAAAGCACGCGCATAGAAATCGATATTGAGTAACCGATATTTCCTACTCGAGGCACGTTTTGAAAAAACTGTTTCCACACATACCTGCCCCGGCAGGTATTGGCCCTCAGTACTGGATTTCTAGGAGGAGCATTCCTTGCTTTAAAAAAGCTATGGAGAATTTTTTTGTAATATTATCTATAAAAATGAGAAGCAGCGGGAAAGATATTTTCCATGCCTTCTATCGCAAGAAAAAACTAAGCACCTTTTTTACGATTGTCAAGTGTACACGAAGTGACTGTCGATCGAATTATAAAGTCGTCCTTAAACAGACGTTTTCTCTACACTCAGTTCGCACTTCTGTCAAATAATAGCGAGAACGGCCCTAAGAGTATTAAATATTTAGTTCATTCAAAAAATTGAATTACCATTAAAGTAAGACGGGAAAATTTGTTTCAGTTTTTACTTCATTTTTCGGTGTAAAAAATGTTTATTTGAGTATGGAATTTAGAAAAAAAAACACATCTACCTACTATTCGTTAAAAGTATCTAAGTTATTATTAACATTTATCATCTTTCTAGCTCTATAACACAAACATTGTTTGTATAAAAGTTGTTCATTAATATTCTTATTTTTAAGGCCGTTTTTATCATTTACGGTTAACGTTAACCGGCAGCTTATTTGACAAATCATTCTGTTACATGTCAAAGTAATGGCTCCTAATATCGAAAAGCCGAAAAAACATACTGCAGGTCATCTATATGGAACCCAATTTTTCAATGATCTAAGCCTGTAAAGCGGTTAAGTTTTATTTCAAAGGGTATTTTTTAAGAATGAAATCTTACCTAGTACAGAGCAAACAAAATATGGTCTTAAATTGATAATACATAAGTTTCCTTTGGCATTCGTTTTTATGCTATTGTCAATTGCTTACTCATAATTGAATTAACCCTTAATTATAATACGAACACAGTGCCTAATTAATCAAAATATCTATCAAGGACATTGTTACTAAATATAATAACTGAATTGTAAAAAGTTTTGACGTAGGAAAATAAAGAGTGTTAAAACCAAGCAACAAGTGGTCTGCAAAAAATAAGTATTATTTCTTTTAATCATTACATTATACAAACGTGAAAAAAACTACTCTTTTAGTATTTGTGTAAGGCATATGTAAATCCATTTCACGATTTTGAAATTTCAGATGAGAAAACATTTAATATATAGGTATCTATGTAGTGCTTAAAAACGACAAAAATTTAACGGCTGAAATGAAAAAAAATTTGCATTAACAAAAAAATTATTTGCTGGCATTGTTTGTATGTGTAGACTCGATAATATAGTTCTGTTGATTATGTTTAAAAAAGTTACAACATTATATTTATAAACTTAACCATTTAGACATCATTAACAAAACAGGAAATAGAGTATGTTTAATGTGTAATAACAAAAAAAAAACATTAAGTAAAGAATACATAAAGTTATCGGCGCGTATTTATAGCCTTAATAAGTTGGTTCTCATAGTTAGTAGCTTTTTTTAAAGATAGCCATTGTCTATTTCGCCTAAAAGCTACAGCTAGTATTAATTAACTACTTAATTTCGTACTTTGAATAAGCTTTACCGATTATGTATGTATGTCAGTGTATAGATTAGTAATGAACGACTCAAGATAAGAGTTTCCATTTTGAAAATTTAATAACTATAAAAAAGATTCAGAAATATAATAATAATAATAAGGAAACAGTTACAGAACACGTAAGTTTTACAAAAACGTTTTTTAAGAATGAAATATACAAAAACATTGGCGGGGTGCAATAAAGCCATAAGGATTTTTTTCCACAATGAATGTGAAATAAACCCATTGTTTTTATTGCACTTTTGATAATATCACGTGTGGCAATATATCGCATAAACCAAATAGCATTTTCCTGAGACGCGCTGGCGTAGCGGCCACGGGAACGAAGAGCTAGATGCAAAAGCGTGCCGGGCGACTTTTTTTAATTCCTAATTTTAATTTTTCATTATGACAAAAATTTAAAATATTTAGTCCTATTAATTTCAACATTATTTATGGTAATTTATTGTAAAATGTTTATCTATGTAGTGCATGAACGACATCGAATGACTGAAACTCTCAAAAATACCAACAAAAAAATTATCAAGGACCCGCTAGTAGTCGAGTATTCTGCGAGACAACCGTCAAAGATGCAAAATTGTCTTTTCGCACATTTTAAATTCATATCAAAACATAAAATGAAAACTTTCGCCAGCCCCATTTTTTTGTAATAATGTCGAATTAATAAGTTTCCATCAAAGAGGAACAAATTTACTTTTCGTATTGAAATATCGCACACTAAATCAGAAACAGTCACAACTCATATAAATATTTTTAAACCTTTATTAGATTTTTTCTTAATAATAACCACATCCTTAGCTAAATACTACTAATAGCTACCTTCGTGCTTGGTTTTGTAAAGTTAAGCTGTGGTTTCCTCAAAAAGCGGTGCAGTAGGTTGATTCTGTAATTATTTTAACGCCGCTAAACAGCTGACTCTTGATGGTGATAAAATATGACAATACTTCTCTTTTCGCCGTATTTTGCACTAAATTACATGCAAAAAACTCAAAACTAATTTTTTTACTTTTTCCGAACGCTAAAACACTTGCAAATGCATTAACGCTATTGTTAACACCTCGAAAATAATTCACGACAGCTAACCACACAAAAAGTGTTAGCTAACACTTTTCGTGTGGTTAAAAGTTAGTGAATAGGGAAAGCGCAAAAAATGGTGTTAAGCGAAGTTAACGCTAACATCTGGCGTTAAAATAGTTACAGAATCAACCTACTGGCTATATTACAGCCGCCAAATAACGGGCGGTATACTCACCGCCATGACCGACACCGCATTTTTGGGAACCTAGATAACCGTATTGCTAATATTTTAAGTATTTGACTGAATTCAAACGGTTATGACAAGGACGGTGAGAAAAAACGTTGAAGAGCGAGTTGTCAAAATTATGACGGCCGTAAAGGCGTGGTTTCCTCGAAAGCGTTGCCACTATATAGCGGCCGTCACATAGCGGTAGAGTAGGTTGTCAAAAACATTGCAATGTAAATGTAATTACGTGTAAACTAAGAAGACAGCAAAGTTCACCGTAACGTAATATAGCGGCAAGCGTAATACATTATGGCCGCCATGACGGTGAAAACTAGTTCTTCAACGTTTTTTCTTTGTCATAACGGTGAGAATTCAATTAAAAACTTCAAATCTTTCCACAAAAAAATACAACACATACATTTGTTTTTGTTTTTCAAAATAGATTTTATAAGAACCCAAAAAAATTAAAACGCAGTCAAAGTCGTGGTTATAGCTTAGGCCAAGCCGACCTTATACAATTGGCTGAGTTTACAGCAAAGCGGTGCCGCTAATGACGGTAAGCATAGCGGTGGTTATTTAGCGCCCGTCATATAGCGGCACCGCTTTTCGAGCAAACCAAAGCTTAATATATTATGCTTGCCACTATATTACGTTTCGGTGGACTTCACCGTCTCTTTATTTTCCACGAGATTGCTTTTACATTGCAGCATTTTTTACAACGTACTTACGCTTTACATATGTTCTACGTAAAGTTTTTCAGGGCCCTTACTCTGTAGTTCTATTCAAAAGGCTGTTCTACTCGAAAGCAAAAAGCGATTCTAATACACAGGCACTCTGTAGTTCGTTAGAATTTATGGTGCTATTCTCAGCTTGCTTGTCATCTACAAACGAGGTGGTGACAGCTGCAATGACTATCCGAACAAGTGGAATCGGGCTATAACAATTATCAGTAGTCACACTGACAAACTGCCGCAGAATAGAGCAGTTACTTTGGAAAATATTCCATAGTAGTAGGCATCACTGTTTCACAAATTTCAAGCGCAAAGCGAAATACAAAAACAGTTTGCATCATGATCCAATAATTTATATGGTCGTTTCACATGACATAGCGTCTTCTTCTTCCTCATCCACACCTTATGTCAAACTATCATATCTTTGTTTATTGTTTACATTCTTTGTTTACAGTTCTTGGGAAAGCTATTGAGTTCGCTTCGTGTTTTATTTATTTTTAATAAAAATTCGCTGTGAATTGCTATTTAACGAGTGCTTTGTGATAACATTTTAAGAAAATGTGTGAATTATGTGTGTGTTATACGTGAAAAGCTTAGAAAATAGGCGAATCGTTTTTGCGCGTTCCCTCTCACATGTGCATTTTGACATAAGAATTCACCGAAGTCATACGGTAATTTCGTGTTGTAGGCCGATTGCGACGACCATATAAATTATTTGATCATGGTTTGCATACGAGTAAATCTCAAGTGTAGTATTAGGCAACGCAGTTTTGCATGTCGCAGTAGCGCTACCTACCAAATGCTTGCACAAGTAATTTTTATTTTTTTATTTTATTTTTATTAAATGAAATTTAACTTTTTTAAATATATAAATACTTCTAATCTAAAAACTGTTCTTTTGTTGAATTATTCCAATTTTTCACCTAGAATTCTTCAATGATTTTCTGTCAACAGCGATTGCTTAACTCTTTTTGCGATAAAAATGATTTCTGGATTAAAAAAAAGACTAATTGTTTAATTGTAATCATAAGAAAATACATTTTTGTGGATTTCCGTTTATTAAATTGTTGCCGAATAGAGTTTTCTTACTTTCGACCATTTTGGCATATGTTTTCGAAATAGTGAGTACCAAATGTTCTACAATCGAAGGGGGGAAAATCAAATCCGAAGGGAACAGAATGGAACTCGAACATCGAATGTGTTCTACTCGAAAATTTCTTACATTGTACGAATCACTCGAAAGCGAACAAAATTTCTTTCGAATAGAACTACAGAGTAAGGGCTCAGATTTTGAAATGTATTGTTCTGATTAACGGCTCAATTCTGTGTGTAACTGGTAATTTTGTACCTAGAAGATTATCTAATCAAAAATCGTAACCGTTGGCAATGCAGTTCATGTAACCGCGATTCTAGCGTACATGGCAACGCTTTCAAAAACAAACAATGCGCAATAGAAAATAAAATGCAAATGCGAACGAAACTTCGTGTAAAGAAGTGCTTATATTGTTTTTTAATTCTTGTGAACTAGTAGGTGTACAAAATTTGCGGTATTTTCTGTGCACAAAAATATTTACAAAACACGTGTAATTTTTCGCGGTTATTATTATTACGCAATTAAACTGCAACTTAAGCCGGCAGAATACCAAAAGGGTGTAAAAGTTTCCAAACTATTTATTTGCCGGTAAATCGAATGTTGTTACCACACTGGAATTAGGGCGTTAGTGTGCGATGTGATTATATGGCTTTATTTCTAAAATTTCTATGGCTTTATTTCATATAGTGGAAATAATACCGTATTGATTAATATGTCCATATTTTTCAATATGTTGAAAGAATTCTTGTTTTTGTTACTTAAATTAAGTTTTAATACATTGTGTACAAGTATAAATTCAGTGATCACATTTTTTTGTAGCACTTGTAACGATTGTAGCACTTGTAACGAGTTACTGGTATAGAAATAGAACTTGTCACAAAACCTCAGGAGCATTTTTTGCTGAGAATAGGTTAAAAAATTGATTTGGGTTGTTTATTTTTAGTTCTTCATTTCATTTTGAAACCAAAAGCTCTTCTGATCATACTTGTATTTTGATAAAATAAACTATTTATTCAGAAAAACTTGAAACAGATCGGGGAAGTAAGTTCGGGGAAACAGTAAATTTTTTTTTAAATATTTGCAACCCTTTCTCATAGAACTTGCATTATTTAAAAATCTCATAATTTACAATGAGTAGAATTTGTGGTAAAACAAAATTTATTCATAATTATAGTTTTGTTTCTACATGTGCAGAGTTTGAAATTATTATTATTACACAATTCCGAAAAATTTATTAATTTAAAATTGCGTAGTCACATTTTGTCACTTTTCTAATTCCAAGATATGTATGTACATGGGTTAGATCGTTTACATTCAAAATCTCTTTCTAACATTTAGATATAGTTTTACTGTATGCATATGTATTTGTAATTGTTCATAGTACATATGTACATAATTATTACATTTATAAATTTGTTTGTTTCATTAATATTCTTTATTAAATTGCTTACAATTTATTAAGCATGCATTTCAACACACACATACATATTTACACACACATCTATTTATACTAACACTTATTTAGTCGGAATTACAATATTACTTTCAAGTTTAACGTACATATGTACACTTCTTACATTATAAGTATTCTTAAAATCCAGAAATCATGCAAAGATTGTCTGTGGAGTTTTTCTGCATTCAAATAAATTGCTTAGTCTACCGTTGTAATGGAACATAAATATTAAATAAAAATAAACAAATACCAATAATTACCCGTTTTCATCTCTCACCTATGGATAAACTTATAATATATGCGTGTTTCAAAAACAACCCCGCCTCTTACAGTTAAAACTTGTATCAATCCGAAGTTAGATATTGGACTTTATCCAACAAAAAGCAATCAACTGGCAACTCTTAAAAATAATGCTCATCATTTTGATAGCGAATCGTAATAATGTAATTATGTCAAAATGGTGTTCTGAAATTAATCATTCATTTATATTACTAATGCCCGTATGACACAATTTTTTTTCTTGTATTTTTTTATGTATTTTGTGCGAAAGAAACGGTCTTATACAGTTTTCATATTGGTGCAACTGGGCGAGCTATGTTAAAAAAAATAACGAAATACAACCAAAATACAATCTAGGCTGTTAATTTATTTCGTTAGCTTTTTTCGACAGTTTACCGGTTTTCGTTAGTCTTTTCTGACAAATATTTTTGTTTTGAAAATAATAAATATTTGTTTACAAAAATTTTGTATCCGATGTCATTTATGTCTCTTCGGGGGTTCCTCAAGGAAGCCATCTTGGCCCGATTCTGTTATTGTTGTTTATAAATGATATTTCTACAATAATAAAATTTTCAAAAGTGTTAATGTATGCTGACGACGTAAAGCTTTTCATGCGTCATTTGAAGATAGAAATAAGCTACAATCAGATCTAGATACACTACCCTGCAAAAAACGGAAATACACCGTTTCATACTCCAAAGAATACTCCTAAAGGAGTATCAGAGTACTCCAACACATATCCCCATTCATATAAAAAAGGTGGTCCAATTTATATGGCAATGTCCGGTGATTGGATCACCTAATCCATCTCGGAGTACTCCGTTTCTTTGCTTTTGAATACTCTATAGACCACCTACGTTAGAGTACTCTCAAAATACTCCCATGGGATTACTCTATGGAGTATTCAACAGCAAAGCGAGAGTGGGAGTAGGTGGTCCTCAAAAGAACACATACTCCCTTCTCGCTTTCGTCTAGAATACTCTATAGAGTAATCTTTTGGCAGCATTTTCAAAGTACTCCAACGTAGGTGCTCTATAGACTATTCGGAAGCAAAGTAAATGGTACTCCGAGTAGGATTAGGTGATCCAATCACCGGACATCGCTATGTAAATTGGACCACCTTTTTTATATGAATGAGGATAAGTGTTGGAGTACTCTGATGCTCCCACGTTTGTTACAGGGTAGTTACGATTTAAATTATATGCCACTTAACCTTAAAAAATCACACACATTAGTTTTTCGCGTGGAATTTCTCAGCCGGCTTCCTATACAATTATAGTCTTGAGCAAGTGTATGATTTTGTTGACCTGGGGGTTACTATGGACTATAAACTCAGTTTCAACCGCCATATTAACTCAACAGTCAATTAGGCTAGAGGTGTCCTAGCATTCGTTAAACGATGGTCTAAAGAATTTAGCGACCCTTATTAAACTAAAGCCCTCTTCACTAAATTAGTCAGACCGATACTTGAATACGGTTCTATACTTTGGAACCCGCGTTACCAGGTTCATGTAGATCGCCTAGAATCAGTTCAAAAAAAAATATTACTATTTGCCTTAAGAGATTTTCATTGGGATCCCTTGTATAATCTGCCACCCTATACGAATCGTTTAAAACTCATTAATCTGCACACACTTTCTAGTCGGAGGGAAATGCTTGGAATTATTTGTATGATTAAATTGCTAAATGGTTTACTTTCCAGCCCATTTCTTCTAAGTGAAGTGAACTTCAATGTACCGTCTCGTCCTTCAAGGCATTTTAAACCTCTAGTCTTAAAACAGTGCCGAACCAATTTTCAGTTAAATGAGCCTTTTCGCTGTTTGTCTCAAAATTATAACTCTCTTTCTGGTAGATTTGATATTTCAGACTCGCTTTTCAGCATAAAAAAATCAATTCTTTCTATCCTAAATTCATAGCTACTAATTGTTTCTTATTCTTTGACTTCTATATTAACTTCTAACAATAATTTTATTCTGTTAACTAGTTATTTCTTAATGTATAATCTATCCTATATCTACTTTACTTAGCTGATGAGGTTTTCTCTGTAGCTGAGCAGTTTTAGATCTCGACGATTAACAACCCAAGTCCTTTCAACGACTCGGCACAAACGAATAATCCGCGCGTTATGCGGATGCGCCCCTCGCACCGGTCGGGCGGGATATGGTGGGTAATCCGTTTGGGAATTATTATTATTATTAAAAAAAGAAATGGATTTGGAAATTTTAAATATTGCAACAAATTGCTTGTTAAATGCTTCTGTCTTACTAACAGATTTAAAAGAGAAGCGGAAAAAGAAGAAATATTGTTCGCACTATGAACTCTATTTATCAGTTGATGTAAATCAAATCTTTCAGTTTAGTTTTTTATTTGTTTATTTTTAAATTTGATTTTCGTTCACCTTTCAACTAAACGTCGACCCAATTGACATTACAGGCACTGTTTGTCCCTCTTCAACTACCGTGAAATTGTTTTTGCAATTTTATTTTCGGTAGGATTTCGTCAGTATTTCAAACAAAAAATACAGCAAAAATACAAGAAAAATACGTAGTGTCACACGGCCATAACTTTCATGGCAATTTGGAATTTGAGCTTTCGGTCATGATCGGCCTTCCTCAACTAGAGACATGTATCCGCCCCTAAGAAAGATGATCGATTAAGTATTCACAGTCGTTCATTAAGCGATTGGTTCGACGCTCGCAATTGCTCGATGATCGCTTATCGTTTAATAGTAGATTATCTATTCTTGTTCGACACTCACAATAGGGGTGAAGAATGCAGATGAAGTCAGTAAGAACTAGCGATCAACTTGATCATTGGAAATAGCGATCAACTGGATATTCCCCTCAAATCATAGGGAAGAAGCTCTTAGTGATCCTGCAAATGATATCAATCAATGTAATCCTGACGATGATAACAAGAGTTTAAACGCATGTCTTCAGATATTTCTTTGCCATATCTCACGTTTTCGAATTCTTTTGACGGTGCTCACACCCAACTCGATACAGTTTTCTTTAGTTTTACAAATGGGACGATCGCACAAGTCGTTTTTTCCACAGTGAAACAGTGAGCCAGCCGCTGAAAACATGCTTATTTGGCAATATGTATGTGAAATAATTCGTATGTGTCAGTAATTTGTTCTCATTAACCCTTTAAAAACAATTGAACGAAAAGTTCACAAAAGCTCAAGTTACTATTTCACATACGTTTCGTATGCGAGCATGAGAAATTTATATATATATGTATATATTATGTGGTTTTCCAACTTCTGCGAAAATATTGATTAGGCAACAGCTCTGTTAGAGGAGTTTAAAACTTTTAAAAATGTTATAAAGTTTTTTTTAATTGTGTTCGGCGACACATAAAACTTGCAGGGAGGGAACGCATTTTGACATTTAATTGGGAGAGGAAGTTGCAAGTTTCTGTTGGGGAGATTTCACTAAAAGATTTGTAAGTGAAAACAGCTGATCGTCATTAAGGAAAACAACAACAAAACCTTCAAACTTTGTTATAAACAAATGAAAATAGTCACAGCTGTTTTGCTTGCAAGTGCTTACGAATTCCTGTGCCTTTTTAAAATTTGCGGTTTCCAGAGATATTGACGCGATTCTTTCTTTACTTAGACCTTGTGCTAATCGAAAACATTCTACTCAGAGAAAAAATGAGGTGAACCAATTTTCTATGGTGTAATAATGTTTTCCATTTTGCTGCCTGACGATTGCCATATACATATTGCATTTCTTGTTAGACTTTCCGTAATATAGCTACTAATCTTCCATTTCTCAATAAATTCGTTGAAATCTACTGCTTATTATATTGAGAGTGTGATAGGTAACCTGTAGCCCGATTCTGTAACTTTTAACCACTCGCCGAGCGTTAAGCTTATCGCCAAATTTCGGCGTTTGTTCTTAACGAAAATGCGATTCTGTAACTCTCCTTTAAAGCCGCTAAACAGCTGACTCTTGATGGTGATAAAATATGACAATACTTCTCTTTTCGCCGTATTTTGCACTAAATTACAAGCAAAAAGCTCAAAACTAATATTTTTACTTTTTCCAAACGCTAAAACACTTGTAAATATATGAACGCCATCGTTAACACCTCGAAAATAATTCGCGACAGCTAACCACACAAAAAGTGTAAGCTAACACTTTTCGTGTGGTTAAAAGTTAGCGAATACGAAAAAGAGCGTTAAAAATGGTGTTAAGCGAAGTTAACGCTAACACCTGGCGTTAAAATAGTTACAGAATCGGGCTACTGATATAAGTATGTAATTTTCTGGGGAAAGGACAAAGTTGAATTATTAGCTTCCCATATCTTTAGTAGTCATAAAACTACTACTGCGAAAATGTTCGATCCGTATTAATCCCTGTGCAAATTAAACGATTTGCTCAACATGTATTTTAATACAATGTCAATATCTTTTCCTTTTTCTCCATTGAAATTAAATTCAAAGCAAAAAGTGAATTTTATACGGGTTAAAATAAACGACATTTGATGAAAATTTTTAACTCATACATTCAAACGAATTGTGAAATAAGCATGTTTACCTTTTTTATTTTGGCTACTTGGCTCACTGTTACACTGTGGTTTCTTCAATCATTCAGTTTGTCCATAAACGTTTGCCAATTGTGTTGGTGAAGGCTTCACTGCTTCGGATACTGAGCTCCACCTAGTTTCACAATGTCCACTCTGTTGGAAAACTTTGTTGTATTATTTTGGTTGGTTTATGAAAAAATTTGTCATAAAAAGCCTACTCCCTTAAAAAAAAATTAAGTTCAACCACACGACCATCATTTAGAGAATACAACAGAATTTTTTTGAATTTTCTTCGCTATTCGACGCTGGCACCATGAAGTATTTTCTCGCGGATACTCTAAGAAGTATGCCAAACTTATAGAGCGTTATCTTTGTTCGTCGGGAGAGGACTGCTCAGATACCTATCAGTCTGAGGTGGTTGGCGAGACCCATATTCATTGATTCTTTATCCACTTGATCTTTAAGTAGAATTTTAAACTCGTTTCTTATTGCTAACCCCCTTATCTAAAGTATCAATAAAAGCATCCTTAAAGCTTATTCACACTCCCGATCAAACTGATTTAGTGGTAGCTAATTTGCAAAGAGATGAATGGAAGTATTCACACTACACAGGCAGACTTGAATTCAATACTTGAATCGTGTAAATCGGCTCAAACTAAAACAGTCCATTCAAAAATGAATCGGCCGACTACAACAACAACTGTTAAGCATGCAGTGTGAATTGCTACACCGATTTGACTAAATTACCCCACCGGGCAATCCTGATGCGGACCAACACACATAGACATTTGACTGTCAGTGATAACTCAGCTGATACTCAGGTCTTAGGTGTAGCGCCACACCCAGCGTTCTCCTGGCCTAAATAGGTTTAACAAAATTACGACAAAAAGTATGAATGAGGCATGGTCAGCGACCGTCCAGAGTACCAAAATCCGTTTCAAGTAAAATCGCGCCTGCTCGTTTTCGCGAAATATCTCGCTTAGACCCTTATGATGCTCAGTGAAAGGATGAATGTTACCATTAAAAGTTCTCTAAAAGAGCTTTTTTGATTTTATTGGCATATACTGTTTCTATGAATGCCGTTTATCTATAAGTATGTCAATTTTGAAAAAAAATTTTAAACTTTGACTAAATTAAATAATTTATTCATATTTAAGGCATCAATCACATTGCCCTGTATATGTTATGAAACTGAAATAAAACTATATGCTTCCTTACGTATTTTTCACTCTGAGCTCGAATCCGTACTCAAAAATGTGCTACCATATATAGTTTTAGAGAAAAGTGGGTGTGAAATCCCGGAATAGGGATAATTTGAGCTACCGTCCCGTGCTTATGGTCCATAATCGTGTATTTATTCTTAGCCCATTTACAGGACAAGGTTTAGCCAATAATATTAGGCATACAAAAATATGACAGCACGTCACAATAGCTTACACAAGTTTTCAAAATTGAGCAAAAACACGCATTTTTCGATTTCGCGCACCTTTGGAAAAATGTATAAATTAATTGTGACGTGTTGTCATATTTTTGTAAGCCTAATATTATTGGCTAAACCTTATCCTTAAAATGGGCTGAAAGTCTAAATACGCTTATGATTCCTAAACTATACCTCTCCCGGGATTTCACATCCACTTTTCTCTAAAACTATATAAGGTGGCACATTGTTGAGTACGGACTCGAGCTCAGAGTGAAAAATCCGTAAGGAAGCATAGAGTTTTATTGCAGTCGCATAAAATATACAGGGCAATGTGATTAATGCCTAAAATATGAATAAATTAGATAATTATAGATAAATGCCAGTCATAGAAACAGTATATAGCAAAGAAATTAAAAAAAAAATCTTTTTGAGAATTTTTTATGGTAACATTCACCCGCCTAAATCAGTTTGATCGGTAATGTGAATAGCCTTACCGGACAATCCTGATGCGCACCAACACATACATAAATTTGAGTGAACGGTGACAACTCAGCTGACACTCAGATCTTAGATGGAATGCACATATACGCAAACGGCACACACGTACACAAATATAGAAAAGAACCTGCCCAGTGGAACGGCAAAGTGTTACCTATAATCACTGAAAAAATGTATGAAGGATCAAGATTTACATCATGGAGATATCAAAATATAATCCACAAACTCATAATAAATAAAAAAAAGGAGGATAAAGGTCAGAAAGTGTGCTATACATACTAATAAGATCCACAAAAAACATTTTTTCTGTGTTTGTGCCACTGTTTGTGGTGAAACATTTTTCTAATAGCAACATAGAAACTCTAACTATCATGAATGCAACCCTGTACATAAGAAAATGCCATACCTGTTCTTGGCTGTATTGAAATTCCGACGGTCAGCAACTATTGAATTGCAGCCAACTTCAATTCATATAATTTAACTTGAATTTCGGTTTGCCTGGATGAATCTCGAAAACATTTTACTCTATTCAGGGAATAACTTGTGTAATTGTTTTTGTTGAAGTGTTTTAGAAAAAAGTAGATCAAATTTATAAACGGTGGTTGCTTATAATTTAACAAATGCTTGAAATGGAAGCGTTTCACAAGATACAGCCTGAAAGAAAAAACGACGCGGATAGCTCACAGGAACATATTGAATTGAATTCTAGCGTAGAGATGCATTCACCCTCTCCAATATGTATCATTCAACCAAGAAAGCTAAGATTTGCATCTCCACATGAAAACGATGAACGGCAAAAGCGGCCCAGTCCAATACAGACGCGATCTGCATCGGTAGCAAGTGTTTCACCACCCTACCGCAAGGTTCGAGCATTAAGGCTTTTTGACACCCCCGCCACGCCGAAAACGATTTTGCAAAAATCGAGAAATCATCTTTCTGCAGCGGTTGCAGCAGATGTTGCACGTAAAAGCGAAGTAGGGGAACGACCACGTTCCCTACCATTGCATAGCCGAGCTTTTGATAATGTACATCAGCAGAGTGCAAATGTTAATCCCTTTACACCTGATAGTAAGAAAATTATATCCTTTTTTCAAAAACTTCTCTTGAAGTATTCACTAATTTTTTATTTTAAGGTTTTTTGGCGCGCAACAAAAAACGTTGTCGAACTCAATTTGGCCGTGACAATTTGAGCAATCAGTCGTTGCAAATATTTTTAAATAGTGAAGAAGATTATAAAAATGATTACGACGGAGATGGCAGTGCAGAAGTGCTGCAAGCCCCTAAGAGACTAGCTTTACAAGACACAAACATTAGCCGCTATCAAAAGGAATTTTTAGAAATTTCTCTAATTGGTTAGTGAATGCAATATATAGTATAAATATGTCTATATTAATATTAAAAACATAATTTCTCTTCAGGAATTGGTGAATTCGGTTTGGTTTATCAGTGTCTTAACCGATTGGACGGTTGTATATATGCCATAAAGAAGAGCATAAAGCCAGTTGCAGGAAGTTTTTTCGAGTAAGTTTTAATTGTTTTGTTTAATTTATGAGTAAATAGTTAAGCATTTTCGTGCTTTCTGCCATATATACACATATAGAGATTAAAACAAAGATATTTTATATACAGTCAATATTTAATTCTGAAGTCAACCACAGGAACTCTTGAGTTCACCTTGGTCGAGCAGAAAAATATAAAATAACATATTTGTGTTTTAATATGGCTGTGTTTGAAAATTATTAACTTTTAGTAAGTTTTAATTCATAGATAAATGGCCGTGCACAAGTTCGGTCCCAAGGTGCTTAGACACGCTTTTTCATATGAAAACTTCAAGGTATTCTCAATTAATTAATATTTGCAGAAAACGTGCCTTGAACGAAGTGTGGGCACACGCAGTATTGGGCAAACATGACAATGTAGTGCGTTATTACTCTGCATGGGCTGAAGATAATCATATGTTAATACAGAATGAATATTGCAATGGTGGCAGTTTACAATCGCTAATACAAAAACGTTTCTTAGTCGAATCTGAATTGAAAATTTTGTTATTACATGTTGCCGAAGGTCTACGTTACATTCATTCTAATGACTTGGTGCACATGGATTTAAAATCTGGTAATATATTCCTCACCAAAATGCCTTCTCATAAAGCACCGCTTACAAAAGAGTGCTATGAAGATGGCATGGATGGTATATATGAGGAGTTAAGTAATACGGAATGTATAACCACATATAAGATTGGTGATTTAGGACATGTTACATCAGTTAAAGAGCCGCATGTTGAGGAAGGCGATTGTCGATATTTACCCTATGAAATACTTCAGGAAGACTTTAGTAATCTATTTAAAGCAGATATATTTTCACTTGGTATGACAGTATTTGAAGCAGCAGGCGGTGGCCCTTTGCCAAAAAATGGACCAGAATGGCAAAAATTACGTAATGGCGAGTTTCCGAATATTCCAACGTTAAGTCAGGAGTTCAATGAGCTCATTAAACTTATGACGCATCCTGATCCGGATAAGCGCCCCTCATCTACATCTATTTTTAATCACCCGTACGTAGTATACATATTTAATTTTTCCTTTATTAAGTATTTCTATTTTCCCTAGAATTCTAAGTTCAATGGAATCGAAATCAAAATCGCAGCTTAATCAAGAGTTAACTATTGAAAAGCGAAAGAATGAGATTTTACTACGAAAATTACGTGAAGCTAAAAAATTACTTAGACAATATGAGCAAAATGATAGAGGTAAACACGTAGTTAAAAATTTGAAACCTATTTATAAATAAATGTAAATGTTTTTTTTCAGGAAGTCATACGCCAACAGCCACAGCGGAACAGCGTTGTTTACGTTCATATTCACGAAAGAAACGCACACCGTGTCTAAATTCAAAGTTAGACGGACTACGTGATCGCAACAAAAATGTTATTAACAAGCTCAACTATTGAAGCCTCATCATTTGTTCATTGTGGCCAACATTATTTGATGCTTTAAAAACGAATTTTATCTATTATCCTTATATTTTACTCTATAAAAAAACTGTAAATAAGAAAATATATAATATATGTATGTAGGTACGTTCAATTGTACGATAATAGCTTTATTTCTCAATTAATAAATTCGATTATAAGTTAACAGGGACGTATAAGTTGCTAACAATCAAGATTATGTATGCATCTCCATCCACAATAATGCATATTTGAAACGCACCTAAACAAAAAGCAATGTTGCTCGGAAAACTCCCAAAAGTAATTGACATGTTCATATGCTGCGAAGAAATTTGCAGTCAGCTATTATTGAAGCTGATATATAAGTATTTAGTTCGGTAGGTAATGAATTTGGTCGGCAATCTGTCTGTAGAGATTATGTAATTTGGAATTATTTGAATATTTGTAGTGGTTAGGCTTACGAAGAAATTGAATGATTCATTCTCAGTACATTTTTTCAAACTAACATAAATAAAATTTTTTCCTAATTACACACATTTTACATATTATTTAAATTCAACAATTTTCTAATAGAAGTCTAATCTAAGAGTCGAAAAAATCTGTATTAAAAGCATTCTGCATATTTAAGTCAGAAAAATGGAAATACAGGCAAATTTTTTTATAACAGAGAACTTTTAAAAACTGCATTGTATTTTTTTCCTCTATGTAAAAATAAATGTTTTGCATGCTTTATATGGAGTAAAATGCGGTGAAAAGCAATTCACAACGCATCACACAATTGTCACTTGCTATTAACGGCGTTCGTAGTCATGTATCAAACACAATTGGAAATAAGTGAGCTGGGGTGAGACAGCTTAAGTTATTTGAAATTGATTTTTTCCACTGGTCATAAATCGCTACCACGACAGTCGGGCAGTACCGCAAGGGAGTACCGGAGCGTACCGGGTTCAAATCCGGCCAAGGACTGTTAATTCGACAACACTCTCCAAAACCTTCGGGGAGTGTTTTTGTCGTTACTACAACAACAACAACAACAGCTTAAGTTATTCGTATGTTGCTAACACTTTTGTTGCATTGTTTTTCGGTCATACTACTTTGTTGTAACCGTGAAACTATCGTTGAAGGTTTAAGGAGTATTACGGATATGGGTAGTCGTTTGCCAGAATGAGTGCGGCACTAGCACCTTCTAGCCTGACTGTCGCGGGAAAGATTTATTTGACGCGCTAAACCGTAAAGTCTTGGATTTACATAAACCGCCTCTTACGAATAGCATACTTTACCACAGACAAGAAAACAAATAAGCTCACTAATCTGCTGGGGGATCCTTAAACTTCGTTGTCGTTGTCTGTTAAGCGAACAGTTTTGAGATTTGCGTTGACGATTTCTAGGAGCTAGCCAGTATGTAACATTAAACTACTTGATAACTTTTAATGGAAATTTTCTTAAAATATTGATATGGTTACATTAGGCTGCCTCACGCTTCACATACAAAAATTGTATACTTTATATCTCACTTATTAACGTAATTGTTTTATATGAAAGAAAATTTATGAGCTCGAAAGAAATGGCTAAAAATCAGGAGCATTTTGTATCGGCTTCAGATTAATTAATATGAAAATAGTTTATCAATAGCAAAAGCTTACGAAAATCTTTCCATATTTCAAAAGGTGTATTTAAACATATTAAACTTAAAAATTCTGCTAACAAATTTCATTTGGTGAGGCATCCTTATTCAAGTATGTACAAAAATGGTATTCAAGGATACAAATGCATTTGTAATATTTTACTTTATTTTATTTTAATTTTTTCCATGGTGGTTATTTTAATCAAAAGGATTTACAATCATTTATCTTGTTTCAGTGTTTATCGCACCATTTATATTTATATATGTATATGTTTGCTTATTGTAAGTTTTTATTACTTTTTATTTTTGATTAAAAATAAAAAAATATAACGTGAATATTTCAACACTTGAAACATCTACATTGGCATTATTATTTTATAATTATACATACTTTTTTGTTTAATTTAAATTTTTTTGTAATCTTTTTTGTGGTTTTTAATTTTCATTTTTTTAGTTTATTTTAAACAATTTAATTAGAAAAATCTTTTTCATTACTATACGGATCTACTTCATAACAATAAAACCCTTGTTGATACTGTCAGTCAGAGTCATTGATAGTTTTTTTTCGCTTTTTGGCTTGTGAGATTTTTTGTTTCGGCCAATCCTCCTTTAAATAAAAGACCCAAAAAAAAGAAAAGAAAAAATGTAGCGATAAAGAAATTTTATAGCAACCATTGCTTTCCCATTATAGCATACTTCGCTTGATTCTTCATCTGATGAATAAATAGTTTTAACTGGATCCGAGGTTTTTTTATTGCTCGCATTATGGTTGTTTGTATCCTTTTTGCTAGTCGGTTGTTTTCTACCACGCCCACTTCCACCACGTCTCCCCACAGCTGTAGTATCGTCTTCAGCCGCCAGCGCGAATAAATCGCTATATTGCTTCTAAAATGTAAAAAATAAAAAAGTTAAATAAGATGCAAACATACATATAGCAAAAGCAGGGTGCGGTGTGAGAAGATCAAGACAAAAACAATCAAAACATGCGAAACATTTACAATTACTGAGACTGGGGCCTCAGAAAGTCCCAAAGGTCTTTCGTTCTTGTTATTATTAACAGTGATTCGCTCTGCCTATAGGCAACGATTTTTGGAAATCGTCTTCTAATGGGATTCAGAGGGAACAAGCAGTTTCAACAGGATTGCACCACAGAGAAATTGTTGTTGGAAGAGTAGGTTGTATTGAAGAGTTAAAGAGGTGGGGCATACCAAATGTAGGGCTTGCATTTTGTACTGTGAGATTTATTCTCGATAGGTAAGAGTTTATTAACCTGTTACAATATCGAGATCGAAGTTAAAACAGAATGGTTCGAGTCTCCCTTTGAAGGACGGCCTCTTCTTCAGATATTTAGCTGAATGTTAATAGCTCTGACAGAGGCATATACCGAATACGCGTGGTTGTCGTTGAGACCCGATTATTATTAAGAAGGTAAATCGGCAGAGGTGCTATAAGAAGACAACCCATGAAGGTTGTGATTACGGTGTTTCAGGAGATATTGAACTTCCTCTATTTGAGGTCACACAGATTCGGCGACCATGTTGAGTCGGCAATAACTGAGAAGCGGGATTTACTTGGTGGGCATTATGTCAGCTTTCGTTTGGTGAAGAGACTGGGGAGGTCGGGAGGTAACCGTTGATTTTTGTCTGAAGCTCATCAACGGAGGGGCCGTGGGCCGTACACATAATCGTACAGTCGTTGGCTTAGAAAACTAGGGAAAATTATTTCTAGTGAGAAAGGGAGTTTCGAGATGTAGCAATTACAAAAGAACACTAATCTCTTGATTAATGTAACATATCATCATCACATTTTAATTATCGTTCCACGTAAGCTACTTACTTTTGTGCTCTCATTACTGTGCGTATACGCCGCTTGTAACGCACGCTGCATCGTATCGTAAACATACAGTCCGGTACCGGTACCGTGTCTGCAACTACGTCGGTAATGTTCCAAGTGGCTCAGCACCTTGGGTAAAAAACAAAAAACAATACAAATTAATTGATATATATATGAAGGAGTTACATACAGAAAAGTATATAAAAAGGGCAATATTTTATAAAAGGAAATCAGGGTGAATTGCATCATTGCCCTAAATCTTTCAACAAAAAAGAAACAAACAAATTTTGCCCATAAAAATTGTTTGCTTTAAACTTCATCTGCCCAATAAACACAAATTTTGTAGACAAAAAAGGTTTTTAACGGACAGATAAAGCTTAAAGTTTACATGAGAAAACCACCCTTAAACCGTTATTCACGACTGCGCTTCGTATGTGTGTGATAGTTAACAAATAATACCTGATCGGCGGAGGGTAAGCTACTCATGGCTGAACTTCCTTTTGTCAGCCGTTTCCGCTTGTTCGGAGATGAGCTGGGATATTTTGATGTGAGCAGTGATGCTATGATTTCTGAAAGTTTTTCTTCGCCCTTTTGACACCAAAAGCTTTTAGATAAATTAATTAAAAGGTATATTTTACATGCTTATATAATAAATATCAATGATAAAAAAATTTTCCTTACCGCAATGCCGAAGTAACAAATGGATCGCCTCGAGATTTTGTCTCTCTACTTAACAAAAGACGTATCAGTTCATTCGTGGGCTCTTCGGTTTTAAGCCATAATAGCATATAGCTAAGCGCTTCGGGATGATTTGAAGATTCAAGCTCAGGTAAAATATCCTATACGAAAAAAATATAGAAAGATGTATTAAGTGTTTAACATACTTATAATTGTTTCAAGCTCGGTTTCGAAATTTAGGCTAGTTCTAAGAGTGAAATGTAATTTGCTTTACAAATTGAGTAAATAGGCAAAATCTATGTTATGCTCCGTACACTATGGTTAATACAGTACTTCATTCCACTGCATGTAAGACTACTTTTAGCGAAAGCGTACTTAATACCTACACTCCTATATGGTTGTGAGATTTATACTTATTGTGAATATGTAAGCAAGAAGAAACTTAATGGTGTCTATAAAAACATTGCTAGAATGTATGTTTTAAAAAGGTGTGCCCACCTGAAAGGTTGCTAAATATTCCTTTTGATAATCTTGTAAAAGTGAGAACCTTAACTACTTTCTACAAAATAATAAAAACGAAGGAACCTCTTTATTATAGACGGCTTCTTTTTCTTCAGTCAACAACAGTGTTCTTCTCACACACATCAAATATCATATGCTAGTGTACGAACAACAATTTTTAATTCTTTCGATCAATACTATTACAACTACTACAATTTAAAAATGCTTTACGGCTGCTAAAGTAAGAAAGGTTGTAAATACCTGTAAACACTTAAGTGGCACTTCATGCGCTTGCACTAACTGCCATAGAGACAATTGTTCAAATGTCTCATAAACTAGACTTTCTCGCAAGCAATCAATTAATCCATCTTGCTTAAAGAGTGTCAACTTTCCCTGCGCCACATAATATATCAGGTCACGCAAGTTCTTCGCATCAATACACCTCAATGTTATTCGCAACAATTCATTATTGTTTATGGCTGTACTCTTGAACTCGCGATATATATCCGGTAAAAGCCAAAGAAATATTGCCGTACTCTCTTTTTCAAGCATATCCAAATCACGTGCTAAACAATCGTCGATTTTTTCACCACTCGCCTCACAAAATAAGCGATAAATTGGTGTTTTAAATTGTGCTGCTTGTTGACTATTTTTTCGAGTTTGTAATTTTACATGTACTTTCATAAAGTAGAGTAGCAAATAACCGACTTCTGGTATACGTTCGCATATTTCCGTTAGTAAGTTTTGAAAAGGTTTTTTGCTTTTCTCCTCATTTTCATATAAAAAACGAAATAGCCCAAAAAGTGGATAGCTTATACTTTTTGCCAAATTTTTTTCATCTGTTTTACTATCAGTGAAAATATTTTGTTGTGGCAATGTCTCGCGTAATATTAAATGCGTATTCGAGATCACATAATTTAATTGCGCTTCATCCAATGCTGAGGCGGGCAATGTACGAAAATCCGCTAAAAACGCTTCCCACGTAAATGAGTTGCGTTTCGTAACGAATGTTTCGAATGTGTCACTTATGGAGGCGGGAAGATCGATTTTTTCAGGTGTTGGCTTCTCTTTTAATCGCACTTTTGATAACGGCAAATCATCATCATCATCTGTAAGTTCTTCGTTCTTGGCATCTTTTGTCACATCTTCATCATCATTATCGCTGAAGGCAGCTTCGGCTTCCATATCGTTAGTTTCAGGCGATATAACCGTTAATTTATTATCATCCTCTATAAGAATTGATCCAGTACCAACCCCACCAGCACCACTACCACCTGTTACGCTCGCATCGATACTTGGAGTGTCTGTAATTTCATTAACAGCAGCGCCAAGTTGAAAATTATTTTGCAAATGCATTTCAGGTGGTTGTGCCATTGGTCCACCGAAAAAGGCTTGCCCTCTATGTGGTATACGCTGATCTGTATCCTTCTTAAATGCAGGCATTGTTACCATTTGCGCAGATGGGTGGGTGGGCGATACAAACTCTCGAAAATTTTCACGAATTAAATTACGCAGCTCACGATCTAGTTTTGGTGATTCGAATAGTGGCTGTAAATTTGGAATGACCTAAAAGAAAAACAAGTTATCATTAGTTTTCAAAAGCATAGCACAGTTTTAAAATAGTTTGGCCAACCCATTTAATAGAGTGCTTAAAAGAATCGAGTATGAAACGAATGGACATTTGAATCGTACTAACAAAATGTACTTCCAGCACTGTTTGGATTTATATTCGGTCAAGAGACTCATTATTATGACTAAGTATGACAAATTGTTTCTATTATAATACGTACCTGCTTCTCTAGTATCTTATTCAACGAATTATATACGCCTGTGCGTATTTTATCCTCATGCCGTACATCAAAATTTTTCATAATACGACAAAGAAAATCCAATAATGTGCTGCTTACAAATGGATGATTACGTATTGAATGATACATTACTAAAATACCCGGTTCTATGTTCATAATATTATCTTTGATTGGATCAAAAAAAAGCCAATCATAGAAAAGAGATAGTTTAGCATTCGCCAATGCAATTGGATTTGTACAAGATGATATTAGCCAACCGATAATGGCCCATCGTGGTATAATATCTGAACAAAGCATATCGTTTGTAGGATGTATTACATTTATTATAAAACGTATTAAATCTGAGCGCAAACTATGTGATTCTGGTGTTGCGAAATATTTATCCTGAAACCAGTCTTGATAACGCTTCTGATTACCGAATTTTACTGATGATGCAAGAAACGTAAGTTTTCTTTCAATTTCTGGAGTTAGACGACTTTGCAAAAATCTTCTACTTGTGCGTGTTTGCAAAAGTTGCCAAATCCCTGTAAACGTTGGATGCAAACTTTCGGGGTTATGTAGAATGTCACGCCAAAGTTGCTCGAACTCAGGTACCCGAGCTACGTTTTGTAAAAGTCTATAGCAAAGTAAAAATATTATCAATCAATTACTTAAGAGCTATGAGGAAATTTGTAAAATTTTTCAGAGTTGATATGCTTTTAACGTACCTAACAAAATCTCTACCTAAGGGTATTATTTCCAAAAAGCGATCACGTATCAATGATATAATAAATTTTACTTCTTTTTGCCGTAGTGCTGTTAATGATGGACTAGCATGATCTTCTATCAGTCGAACATAGCTGTACACTACTGTCTGCACTAGGAAGGCCTGTGATTCAAGCCAAGCGCGGTACTCTATGAAAATATCGAGCAGCCCCTCAACTAGAAAAATATTCTTCATCGCAACGTCTCCACCGCCAGCTTGCCTAAGACAATTCCATACAATATTTTCCACCAACAGTACTTGATGTTTTACAAGCTCACGTAATAGCCAAATAAGTTGACGCCGCGCGATTTCTGTTAACTTTCCATATTTCTCCGCTACTAGCATAGTAAGATTCGATACAACCATATTCATTCCGTCACGAGCGACAAGTGTTAAATCTCTATACGCTTTTGGTGCTATGACTGGATCGGTTAACATTGTGTATAAAAATCCTATTGAAATATCTTCATGTTGTTTCTCCTTGCATACGAGTTGTGACAAAATGTCATGCATATCTTTCTCATTAAGTCCATTGATCTGCTGTTGTAGGCTTACGTAGGCACGTTCAAATCGCTAGATAAAATTAATAAAAAAAACATATGTATTAACATGATGAGCATAATTGTTTGTCTTTTACAATCAGAATGTCTTTCGTGTACACTGTTGGGAATTGAATTTGAACAATTGCGCAAAGCATACCAAGTGCACATGTGATACTCAATGATATTGTGACCAACTATATTTTCAAATAGGTACGATCTAACAAACCTCCTCCAACTCGTCTCGAAAATCCACGGCCGTACAAATGAACAACTTTGATTGATTGTGAGTGCTGTGTTGCTCCATTTGTAGAGCACCCTCCCGGTCGGGAATGTTGCGTTCGAAGTCACAGTCTTTTATTCGCTCACGTTACATGCAATACTTCAATTCATAATTCAAGTATTGGCAACGTTTCCCCACTTAATGTCTTAAATATTATGTGAATTTTCGTTGAAAATCTACATCGACAATAAATAAAATAAAATTTTTGTGTAAAATAGTGCAGCGAGAAAGCCAGCAGTTTTCATCAAACGAGTTAACAACGCAGTGTTGTATTCATGTTCGGAAAACAGCTCTTCTTTGATTGCATTGCACGATTTCAACAATTTTTATAACTCGTCTACATTAGCAATATTTTTAAAACTTAATTTGATAATTGTTTCCTTTAGGAGACAACTGCTAAAACACGTCCAAAAATATCGGGAGGGGTGTCAAACAACGCGTTTTGACTTCGGTATCAACAATCCGGAAGCGGATTTTAAATTTTTTGTTTCAGTGAAAAGTTATTCGCAAAAAACCTAAAAATGACGCGGGTCTGGTCCCAAATAGGGGGCTTGATCCAAGGTATTTATGTGCAGAACACTTTTCTGCGTAGGCGGCCTTCGGCCGCGCTTCAAAAAAATAACCCTTAGCCGGTCCAACACCGGCTGCGCGGTCCACAGTATTTCTACGCAGAACACACTTTTTGCACTTTTCGATCCACCCTAATCTGTGATTACAACAACCACATGAAAATGACAGAAAATTTTCAACTTTGATGGCAAATATCTCTTCACTGAAACAAAAACTCGAAAATTCGCTTCCGGATTATTGTTACCAAGGTCAAAACGCGTGTTTTGATACCTCTCCCGATAATTTCGGACGTGTTTTAGCAGTTGTCTCCTAAAGGAAACAATTACCCTTAATTTTGTTAAGATTTATTTCCAAAGATCAATAAAATAAGAACAAGTGCAGAATACATACATTTGTCAAATTATAAAACGAAAAATTGGACGTCATAGAAGATTTTATGCCGATTCTAACAGCATCCTTTTTTTTTGGTGCAACGAAAGGGTTAAAGAGATATTCAACACCGGCTACGCCATCCACAGTTTCTGCACGGAACTCCCTCTGTGTGGGCGACCTTCAAAAAAATAATTTTACTTACGCTTGTGGAATTGACAAATTTCCATATAGAAATGTAGGTACCAAATTAAAGGTAATTGTAGTATCTAAAATATTTTAATATTTAATAATAATAAATAAATTTTTTTCCTTTAAAAACAGTCTTATTAATTTTTATCTAATTTTTTCCATAAAAACATAGTTTTCTTATAAATAGTTTAAATAAAGATTCTAGATATGCACACCAAACGAAAGCTATTTTTATTACCTACTTATCTGAATTAATTGTTTTTAAATCCTCCTATTAGTTTTGAAAATATTTTCAAAAATGCTAAAGTTACCGTTTGTTATGGAATAACCCTTAAAGTTTTGTTTGCATCAAAAAAAAAAAATATATAGTCGTATAGCTCCCACCACAAGTACTGCTATCGATTCTTGTATACATTTTTTTTATTTGCGAAATGTATGTATTCTGCACCTAAGCCTACTATATTTATCAACAATAATTATCTTTTCATCATACTCACAACAAATAATTTCTATCAAATTAATATTTTTTCAAATTTCTCTTCCTTTCACTCTAAAAAGTCTTCAAGTATTGAAGTCAAGTCTGGCGCGACTTAGCCAGGGCTAGATAAGCGCAGAGTAGAAGAACCTCAGTATCCTCAAGCCGCTTCTAGTTTTCCTTTCACCAGTTTTACATGGGGCAATTGTTAAATTCAAGGAAAGGAAGAAACTGACACTTGTACTCTTACCCCCGCCCTTCTCAACCCCATTCGCCTATGTCGCGACAGACTTGAATCGTGTAAATCGGCTCTTTCCGATCACTTCTGTAAAACAGTCATTTGACCGCATTGGTGAAACAACAACATATGTATTCATCACATTTTTCATAGTTCCCATAATATTGTAATACAAAAATTTTTAGGCAGTCTGTGTTGTGTGTTTTCATCAAGGTTTCCATTCAATTTATGGATAATTTCATAGTCACTATTCCATATATAATCTTAAATTCAAGTGTGTTACAAGTATGAATGTATACGGACACATATCGTCGCCGACACCGCAAAACCGAGTAAGTGATATCGCAGTTTTGATGTTTCTCAACTAAAAATTGCTCAATTTTAAAATGAATAGAGCCTTATGGAGAAAGCTCCCTTCAAGATCGATTTGTTTAATTATTTTTTAAACCAACACGTAGTTTTCTTGATAATAAATGAATAGATTTTGATGGCAGGGGGCTATAAAAGTTTTTGACAAAAGTGTAGCTTACGTGCAGAAGTGCATTTCGCGGTTTTGCAGTGTCCGGGCTTTATTTTACATAAATCGTTCGGTAAGCTGTAAAATTAATCATTACGATTACACTAAGTTCTACTGTGAGGATGTGGTTTTTGATATATCGTAACGTGTAGCTGTTTGCTAGTTTCTGGACAAAACATGTTGAAGGCTGTCGCGATAAACAAAAATATGTTATTTATCTAAAATCAAGATCAAAAACCATTTTCAATCAGTTTCGGCTCAAAATTTTCAA
Organism: Merzomyia westermanni; assembly: GCA_949987695.1. Lineage (NCBI taxonomy): Eukaryota > Metazoa > Arthropoda > Insecta > Diptera > Tephritidae > Merzomyia > Merzomyia westermanni. The sequence goes on from OX465289.1 coordinate 191,760,362, forward strand.
GTGAAAATAAGAATCGCAGGTATGAACGCACTTGTTTTATGTGAAGTGTTTTAGATCGATATAAAAGAAACTAACACAGTTTCTTTTCTCTTGATCATTCATCTAAATATTATATAAACAGAAACGTTAACATTTTCGTTGCTTTCATCGAATTATTATTCCCAAAGGGTTGCTAGATTGCTGTTAAGTGAAATTAAGAATGACAGGTATATACGCAATTGTTTCATGCAAAGTGTTTTATGCAAAACAACCAGCTTTATGATATAATGTATACATAGACTTATAGAATCTAAAAAAAAAAGGATTGGTTATCGACCTATTTTGCAAGAATCGAAAACATTTTATCATTGCTAAACTTTGCTACATGCTGAGTTGTCTTTTTCTGTTGACTTACCGTGAAAAACTTGCGAAAACGCCAAATCTTTTATTTTAATTGTTTATTAAAGCTAGGAAAGGGAATTCAAAGTGGAGTTGGAACAGGAAGAACTTAAAATAATGGAAGAAATGATGGAGACGGTGGTTCCACAGGAGGACTTCGACGTATGTACATTAAGCTATGAATGTAAGGATATGTATACAAACACATTCCTGCGCAATTTTTTTCTTGCAGCGAAATGAACAAAGGTATCTACGCGAAATAGAATTGGATGGACGTGCCAGTACAGAAGCCAAATTTGGATACGCATTTTGTTTAGTTAGGTGTGCCCATAAGCAGGATATTGCAAAGGTAAGGTTCATTACACCAATTGTGTTACAGTGTTTATTATAATGAACTACAAATGAATCATCACTTAATTGTAAACATACATTTGAATACATGTGTACATACTAAAGATGCCAATTTTTTTTGATTTTAACAATCCCGGATTTGTCGGGATATCATTTCACAACCTTTAAAATTTGTGCTTATTTTTATTTAAAACCAAAGTTGTTTAATTAATACTCATAACAAAGGAAAATCATAGCCACGCCTGCGGGTTAGAATGTATTTGTAATATCTCTATTTCCATATTGATAGAAAATACTCAATACACTAGCTAACATCAAAGTGCAGATATACTGTACAACTTTTTTTTTTTTTTAAAAGTAATAATGCATAATTGCACCGACATATACTTCCAGTCCAGGCTCACGTGTGTCATCATTACGAATTACGATTTTAGGCCTATTGTGATTAAAAATTAGCTTTCGATCACGCAACGTATAATGTAAAAAATATTTTCAGATCTGATTTAAAAGTGTAATTTTGTAGTACTTATGTATAAACCTAAAATACCTCAAACCTAGCATCAGACGCTTGTTGACGTGACCAGACGTAAGGGATAAGAAAGGTGCAAAAATATTGCGAAATATGCTGTTAAGTTGTAGGAGGGTGTAGGGCATGTAGGTCTCTAAAATTTGTAGAAAAGAATTAAAAATACCAAATACAACCAACACCCAAAGTGGATAGGAGATAAGCACATCCTTAATCTCCTCGGAGGTATACTGCGTCTAATTATAAAGCAGATGGTGCACAGTTTTCATTTTGAAGTATTACATACATATGTATTCGAATAAATCACACATTAGTATTATAAAAAGAAATCCCGGGATTTTCGGCATCTGGAAAGCAATAAATAGCGGGCTTGGCATCCGTATATATACACATACTCGTGGTCACTTAAAACTTACCACCATACTTTTTTTTGATTTTTTATTGTAATTTTCCGCGAATTTCTTTTGAGTAGACTTTTCACGTAAAGCCTCAAAAAAAAATCCGTTCTAGTCTCAATAATTTACCCTAATTCTCACCTCCAGACGAACATTGGCCTGACCAAATTCGATCAGATCTATATAGTCTAGTGAGTGCGTTTTTGAATGAAATATTAATTTTTTTTTAATTCTTCATCATGTGCTTTTAATATTTTATCAATATGATTGATTGTTACCTAAAGTTCTGAGTTATTAGAAATACTTATACATATTTTTGTAAGTTTAACGACCTCAAGACCAGTTGATAATAATTCTTAGTTAATTATTATTTTGATTAGAGGAAATATATATATATATACAGGGTGGCGCAAAAGTAATCCTCCTATCAGAAAATGCTATAAATTTTGCGATTGGCCCCTAAAGTCATTTCTGTTTTGACATTTGTGTAGTAAACACATGCGAAATACACGTTAATAAACAATGTTACGCTACACTGCTCCAGAACGCGAAATATTGCTGACTATTTATTTGACCAATAATCGGTCGGTGAAAAACGGTTACTGCGCAAAAGTAATCCTCCTATCAGAAAATGCTATAAATTTTGCGATTGGCCCCTAAAGTCAGTTCTGTTTTGACATTTGTGTAGTAAACACATGCGAAATACACGTTAATAAACAATGTTACGCTACACTGCTCCAGAACGCGGAATATTGCTGACTATTTATTTGACCAATAATCGGTCGGGGCCAAACGGTTACTGTGAATGGTGAGCGCTACAGAGCAATGATCAACGAGTTCTTTTTGCCGCAACTTGATGAATTGGGATTGGAAAACATGTGGTTCCAACAAGACGGTGCAACAGCACACACTGCACGTGCCACAACCGATATGCTGAACATCGGAAGCTTACTTTTGCGCCACCTTTATATATGAACAGACCATAAAAACCAACAAAATAAAAAAAAAGAAATGCTTATAGTTTCTCAATATGTTACTGATTTTCTGTTAAAAAAGGTGCTCATAAAAAGAAAAAAAAACAGGATAAAAATATATACATACTATGTATGTACATTAAATTTAAAAATTATGTTAGTTTTAATAAAAGAACACAGAGACAACATTTTGAAAAAAACGGTTGTGTTAAGATTTGATTGGCCACGAATGTAGACATTTTGAATTCTTAAATACTTACACATACATAATTAAACTATTTTACATTAGGGTATCGAAATATTGGAAGAGCTGGTGGAACATCATCCGGAGGGACGACGTGATTATCTCTATTACTTGGCATTGGGAGAGGCGCGAATGAAGAATTACTCACTTGCATTGCATTACTGCAAGGTTTTCTTAGAAATTGAAGACAATCCACAAGTAAAGTCTTTGCAGGTAAATAAATATATGTTTCCACCATATCTCCTCAAGTAAATTTGTACATTTTAATTCAGGGAGAAGTTAAAGACATTTTCACATACGTCTTTTTCAAGCTATGTTTAGTTTTTATAAATCGAAATGTATATTTTTACATACTGAAGGGAAGGGTTTTTATGTGCCTTTATTTTTTTGTTTTTCAGGAATATATTCAAAAGAGATATGATAAAGATTTGAAGAAAGGGATGGCAGTAGCAGGTGGAGCTGTGCTTGTCTTAGGTGGCATTTTGGGACTCGGCATGGCCTTAGCCAAAAAGTAATAATTTACTATATTAGTTAAAATCTAGAAAAAAGTTCATTCATATATGTACGTGCTTATCTTTGTTGTATTATTTAAATATTTATAAACTTTTAAAATCATTTCATTTCATGTGATGTATATGTATTTTATCAAAAATCATTATTTGAGTCATTAAATGCACGCATTAAAATTTATATTTGTAGTAAAAACAGACGTGATAATTAACTAATTTTCAAAGGAAGGATATAACATAAAGGCGTCTTAAAATATACACACATACGAAGGAAAAACGTGTTGACAAGAAATGTAAAATTGATCATAAGTCGATAATATACCGGATATGATTTCGAAGAAAAAAAAAACCAACAGAAGGAAAGTAGAATAGTGCCGAGTTATGCTACACAACCATAGTTAAAAATTTTCTAATGGAGATGCGTGTGTCAACGATATCCATTCAGTCGTCTTCTATCATATCGATTGTCTTCGTCACTTCGCCAGCTATATGTCTAATTTTTTTTAAGTATACAATTTAAAAGTAGTCTAAAAAATTACAAAGTTACCATTGGTTCTTAAAATCAGAAAACTAAACCATCTAAGAACTTGACATAAGGGGACTTAACTCTTAGATGCGATTTTCTGTTTGAGACTTAAATTTTTTTTTTATAGCAATTTTGGGAAGCTATGACACTTAAAAATTAACTGTAACAGCTCAACTATATATGTATGTATAAACGCACAGCGTGAATTTACTTCAAAAATTTTCTCATGTTAACATAACTTGTATGAGAACAACCGAAATTCAGTGTGTTTAAAGTTAACTCAAAATCCAAAATTTGGGTTGCGTGACATTTTTTACTGACGTTATGTCATTGTGATTAATTGTTGTTTGGTTATTTTTGTAATTTAAATGAATTTTATACAAATAATTGTATTTAAAACATATACTAAGTACATTAGTTATAAATTAAAACTCCCATATATCCAATAAAAAGCATTGATTTTTGGACTCAGAAAGGCCATGCACAGTTTTCAATTTCGGTTACTCAGATATTTGTGAGTGTCTAGAAATCGTCCCTTTTATATATATGAACGTTGCAATTTAAAACTAATACACAAGAGGTAAGTTTTAAATTAGTTTATATGAATAAAATACCAAACAACAATTCTTCACAATGCCATAACGTCAATAAAAAATGTCACGCAAAACAAGTTTCAGATTTCGAGTTAGCTTTGAACACACGGAATTCAATTCCGGTTGTTCCCATTTAAATTATATGAACATGAGAGAATTCTGAGAAAATTTACGCAGTGCCTTTTTATGGCTGAGCTTTCCAAAAAATAAATTTTTAATGACGAGGAATTTGTGTTCTGTAATTGGCGATACAAATTGAGGGCTAAAAGGTCGCACTTATTCAAGTTCTACTTATGTAGATCTGTAAAGATTAAAATGTTTAATACTTATTTTTTTTTTAACTAATTAGGCCGCATATAAACTAAAGAATTTCGGCTATATGTCAGCGTTAAAATGTGTGGTCATATATTTGTTATTTTGGTAACTGTTTACGACCACCATCGAATGCTAAAATTCAACTAAAAATGCCGATATGAGTATCAAAAGACGCGGTTTGATCCCAGGAATAAGAATCCGCTAGGACAAATATTTTTATTTCTTAGCTAAAAACCTTTTAGAAATTTTGCTGTTTTCTTTGCTTTCCACATCTTTTTTAACAAAAATGCAATTTATTTTGTTATTGAAAAAGTTATTAAAGCCCCGTAACTGCAGTAAAAAAGTAAGAATAGCCAACAGTGGCACTACATTTATATTTTGTAATAATTCACATTCTCATCCGTGTTGAATAGCACTAATCCAAAAAAGAAATATATTTATAGTTTTGAGAAATGGAAAATAATTCACATTTTTTAATTGCGAAAATATACCAAATAAAAGCAAAATAATGCAATATTTTGCATTCTAAAAAAACACTTAACATAGGTGGCCTCCGGCTTAGCTTTAAACAAATATCCCTTAGCCGATCCAACACCGGTTTCGCGATCCACAGTATTTCTGCGAAGAACACCTTTATAACTTTTAAACGATTATTATTAATTATACGGATCTGGATTATGATTCCTGGCACTCAAACGCGTATTTTGATACCTCTCCCGATTTTTCGATGAGTTTCAGCACTCGGTGTTGGTCGTAAACAATTACCGCAATTTTTTAAATAGAAAAATCTCGCATTAAAAAGTTGTTTTATTAGTTTTGTATAAAAATAAAATCAAATCGTGATAGTTGCCAGTAATTTAACTATATGTATTTTGTTTAAACTTTTACCTCAGTATTTACATATATGCACATGTTAAAAAGAAGTAAAATTTAGTAAATCATAATATTATAAACAAATATAAATGCATCCGTTTTCAAATTTAAAGCGTCATTAATAAATAACGTTACAACTAACGTTTTTTGAGTTTTTTTTAGTAATTAAGCAACTCTTTAACAGCTGCTGAGCAGCGATATTTGTCAGGCAAATAAAATGGCTCATAGACATGTGGAAAAGGCGTATCCCAGCCAGTAACTCGTTTCACTGGTGCTTCCAAATGTAGGAAACATTTTTCTTGTATGGATGCAGCCAATTCAGCGCCGAAACCTTGTGTAAGAGGTGCTTCATGGGCCACTATAACGCGTCCGGTTTTCTTCACAGACTATCAAAAAAAAAATAGGTATTGACTGAACTATTTGTTAATAAATAAATAATTACATTATATATAGTTTCCTGATCCCAAGGTAAAATAGATACTAAATCAATCACCTCACATTCCACCTGAAGCTCCTTTTTGGCTAAATCTGCTGCCTGTAATATTTAAAAGTTTTAATATTACTTTGATATACGAAATTATTTTAAGAACTGTTTTGAGACGCAAACTATTGGCTCAAGAATTGCACGCGATTCTGTTGAAAAGTAGATATGAAAGTAATTGTGGACAACTAAGCCATATTTTTTCGTTTGTTTTAAGCCTATACATGTCTTCCATAAATTACAAAATTACCTCTAACAGTACATGCACTTGTGTACCCCATCCGATCATTGTCAAATCTTTTCCCTTACGCAATACTTCTGCTTTACCCAATTCAGAGACGTAATTCCCTGTGGGCACTTCTTCAACGGCAGCACGATACAGTGTCTTAGGTTCAAATATTATACATGGATTCGGATCTGCTATACTAGCGAGTAGTAAACCTTTCGCTTTAATTGGACCTCGTGGTATCACTAACTTCAAACCCGGTGTATGCGCAAAATAAGCTTCTGGGCTTTGTGAATGATATAGAGCTCCATGTCCTACAGCTCCACATGGCACACGAAATGTTAGTGAGCCACAATTGTATATGCCACCACTGCGATAACGATATTTGGCAGCTTCGTTAACTATTTGATCAAATGCAGGAAAGATGTAATCTGCAAATTGTATTTCAGCTATTGCTGTAGCACCAACATTTGCCACCCCAATAGCAAATCCAGCTATCCCTTGTTCGCAAAGTGGCGTATTGAACACTCGTTCCTTGCCATATTTATCACGCAAATTAACTGAGCAACGGAATACTCCACCAAAGCCAACATCTTCACCAAAGAGTAACGCTTTGGGATCTTGTTCAAGTGCTAGATCCATTGCATTATTAATTGCTTGAAACATATTCATTTTTTCAGTAGCATTATTTGGCGTAGATGTTACTTCCCTGGGTGACTCATCAGGATGATAAGTGAAATGACTACGAAGCGGCGCTAGTCTCGTTGTAGGCCACCGGAGTGCCTTTAAAATGGGCAGAAATGATTTATTCATATTGGAGTATTAAATAGTTACTTTGTAAATAGACGGGTTGCGATACTATGGTGATAATTTTTTGTGTTATCAATCTGAGGTTATGTAGTGATAGATCAATTGCACGATCATATGTTCAATAGGGTGGCCAGCATTTTTTCTCTCGTATCCATTTATCTATTTTTTCCTATCCCCCTTTTGTTTAAGCTACCCCTTAAACGACCGGAATGTACTATTATGGCTTCGGGCAACTCTCTGAACTCTGTATGAGGATCAATAGTTATCTCGGTAATACTTTACATCCAACGTCAACTGTAAAAACTGCACTATAAAATGTCGATATTGGTACCCAGAGACGCGTTTCGGTCCAGAAACCCTAACCCGGTGGGGGAAACCCAATATTTTTTTTTAGCTTGCAAGATATTTGCAAGCAAAGTTAATAATTTTCTGTTATTTTCATGTGGTTGTTGTAGACAAAGATATAGGGTGTTCTGAAAAGTGCAAAAGTGTGTTCTGCGCAGAAATACTGACGATGACGGCTAAGGGTTATTCTTTTGAAGGTGTCAAAGGTGTTCTGCACATAATTACCTTGGATCAAGCCCCATATTTGGGATCGGACCGGTCATTTTTTGGTTTTTTGCCAATAACATTTAAATTACTAAAAATAATGAGTTTCCCCCCGGATTAAGGTTCCTGGGACCGAAACGCGTATCTGGGTACCAATATCGACATTTTTAGTGCAGTTTTTACAGTTGACATTGGATGTAAAGAATTACCGTTATCTCCACGGCCTTTCCAGCTTCTTCACCGAGCGGAATCTGACTCTATCTCCGCTTAAATCGGCGGCGACTTTCTTTACTACGTGGGATGCGCAGATGAGGCAAGCGTTAAACGTTCATGTAGATGGAGTAACTCTACCTACTGACAACAATAATAAACTGAGGCAGTCTCCTTATGTCTTCTGAGTCTCACCTCCATCAAAAGGATGCTTCATGTTAGCAGACAGTTTCCACTGAGCTGCTATGAATCTATTCAGCCAAGCACCGTTCATTGATATCCCACCCCGGGAAATAGCTGAAGAGGAGAGCGTCCTCCCGAGGGAGACTAGAGTCACACTAGCACAACTTCGATCTGGATAGTGCAATTACTTATCCAGACTGAGCCCCTTCATACTTTATACTTGTCCTAAGTCTGGTATGCCCCTTCATGATACTATATATCTCTTTATCTGTTCAATTGAACCAACTCTTCTAACACTTATATCACTCTTTTCCAACCCTGTTGATACTTCTTGTTTCCTTGGACCCATTCCAAAGAGCTTGATAACGATTCTCACAGTGCCCATTAGGCAGGACGAATCACTAGTAACCACAACAAGGGGTATCTGTAAAGCTGTACCAATTTTGGTTTGTTGGAGGTTGTTGTTGTAGCAGTACTTGGCTTTACTCATTCATATTTTAGATCAAACAGGGTTATACTGATATTGCCGCTGTATATGAATCCTATACGCACAGGTACATCTTGTAGTACAGGCATACCTTCTTCGAATATACGAGGTGTGTTCAAAACGTATCGCGAATTTTGAATTTTCGCTGGTTACGTATATTCGAATTTCGAATTTTTTGTGGCGTTATGTTGGTACTCATGTCTCTCACTTATGCCGACAAGCTCGGCCATTTGGAATGTTCAGTTAATTGTTCACAGCTGCTTTGCTTGCACGTGTTTTGGATCGTCTTCGATTTTTACCTATTCAAAAAAATGGATCAAAGAACCTGTATCAAATTTTGTGTGAAAAACGAAATTAAGTGCGCGGATGCATTCCGAATGTTGACTGTGGCATACGGAGAAGCTACCTTGGACCGAAGCAACGTTTATCGGTGGTACAAAATGTTCTCAGAAGGCCGAGAAGATGTGCAAAGAAGAACAAAAATTGGCTTTTGCACCACGATAACGCCCCTGCTCACGCATCGTTGCTTGTGCGCGACTTTTTGGCCAAAAACAACACACTAATGATGCCGCAGCAACCGTATTCCCCAGATCTGGCCCTCTGTGACTTTTTCTTGTTCCCTAAACTGAAGAGGCCCATGAAAGGACGACGTTACGCTTCTCTTGACGAGATAAAGACGGCATCGAAGGAGGAACTGAACAAGATACATAAAAATGATTTTTTGAAGTGCTTCGAAGATTGGAAAAACCGTTGGCACAAGTGTATAATATCTCATGGGGATTACTTTGAAGGGGACAAAATAGATATTCATGAATAAATAAATAATTTTTGAAAAAAACACAAAATTCGCGATACTTTTTGAACACACCTCGTATACTAAGCCCCCTAATCATATAGTTTACGTTTGATTTATTTGGCGTAAAATGTTCGGTAAGCTGTCGAAATGACCGCCTTTTAGCGTTAACCGGCTTTTATGGGAGCGGCCCTTAATTAAGTATCACTAATCAGTATCAGAAGTAATAGTTGAATTTTCATTTTCATTTTCTTTAAACCAATAGCTTTCTGATAATATACCCAAGATTCTAAGTAAGTAATGAATAGAATTCCATGTATGAATCCAATTGAGTATTAAGCTCTTTATGGAGCACCCTAACAAAATGTAATAAACATCGTCTTGGTCAAAAGTTTTATTCACACTTCAGTATTAGAATTATATCGTCTGGATTGTGTCCTGTTCATTAGCGAAAATTAAATGTGCTTGAACAAAATTGATTGAAGATGCTAATGGCAATCATGCTCATTCATTTAAATATTTATGTTTCGCAAAGCGCGTATTTTCACTATTTTATATTTTTTGGGCTTAGATATTTATTACTACATACTATATTTTATACATATTTGGCATGGAGGATAATTCCGAACAGGATTTGGATAAAAATAAAACATTGGAAGATGGTGCCTGGATGGACTCCTTTGACAAAATATTGGGACCAAGACCGTACGTATTCTTAAGAAAATTTATCACTATGCTTATTAAATCCATTTCAGAATATTAAGAGAAAAAAATACTTTGAAACGAAACGTGAATGCCTCGTATAATCGAGATTCCAGTGTGGAAAACAGTATCAATAGTAAAGCAAGTGAATCAGATCTATTGCAACTGCAGCATACTCTTAACGAGATCAATGATCAGCAAATATCAGAACAAGAACGCAAATCGAGCACCATTTCTACTCCACTACTGCATAGAGGTTTAAAAGCTGATCCATTTAAATGTTCCATATCTCCAATTGGGGCTTGGCGTCTGCTATATTTCAATAAAGAAAGGGATAATGCTAAAAATACACAGCTACATGGTATTAATGAAGAAAATAATCGTTTAAAATGCACGCCGATAAAACCGATAATAGAAATTGTTGGTAAGTGCTACAATGCCGGTTAATAAACAAGTTGAAAGGCTTTTAAATAGTACATTTTTGTTACAGATTATGACGAATCGGTTAATCAAACAGCAACACAAAATTTACATGACAAGCATGATTCCGCTTCAATATTGTTTAGTAATAATCCTGCTCCCCGTACAACAACCTATACAAGAAAGGCCAATGGAACCACTTCATGTCCACGTACAACAAACTCAAGACATGTATGTTTCAAGTCAACAATAGATAAGACCACGAAAACGGTTACACGAAAAAATCTCAATAAGGACATAGCCCCTATAAACACTATAGATAGAATACAAAAAGAAGTGGTGCAGCAACGTATCCCAAGTATTACATTGCAGCCAGGAAAGTGGCGTAAGTCATTTATTGCATGGCGACGTCAACAAGGTAAATGCTGTTCCACCAATACTTTATAATAGTATGCAATATTTGCTCCAATTAAACCCTATACCTAATAGACAAGCGACCAAGCACTTTGAATCAAAGGCAATCGGGTAATCGTAACAATTCTGTGGAGTTTGTTGGCTATGTTGGTACCGCTGCTGGTAACCGAAAATCTGTATTTATAAAACCGGAGCGTATTTCTGAAAATGTTGCTTCTGCTAAGACACCCAAAGATAGTGTTTTGCACCGTTGTAATCAAAGATATCCCTTACCGTTCGATAAGTTATATTCCATGAATGAAATGATGTACTGTGTAAAAATTGGTGAAGGCGCATATGGGGAGGTGTTTTTGAAAGGAAGAAGCAAACGAAAGGCGCTTGATGCAAGTAGTACAGTCATGAAAGTTATACCAATAGAAGGCACAATTGAAGTTAATGGTGAAAAACAAAAAACATATGAACAAATATTGTCAGAAGTTGTTATCTCAATGGAATTGGCAAATCTACGAAGATGCGTTGATACAAAAAATTTAACAAGCGGTTTTGTGAATGTAAAGCAGGTACTCAAAGTATTATGAAATTATAAATGAGTATAGATTTAAAATAATTTAAACTTTTTATTGGCACTTGATTAGATTGTTTGCGTTAAGGGAGAATATCCGCAGCATTTAAAGAAATTATGGGAAGATTTTGACAACGAAAAATGTTCAGAAAACGATCATCCGGATATTTTTGATGAAACACAAGTTTATATAATACTAGAGTTAGAATTTTGTGGTCGAGATATGGAAAGCTTTCAATTTCAAAATGCCGAACAGGCCTACTATGCTTTGCTTCAGGTATGAACGAGGTGAAAATTGGTGTGTATGAAATGGTATATTAACTTTGGTCCGATGTTTGTAACGTTAAGAAATATAAGAGATAGACCCACCATTAAGTAAACTAAATTGATCAGGATGATGAACTGAGTTGATACAGCCATGTCCGTCTGTCCGTCCGTCTGTTTGAACGCAAACTAGTACCTCAATTTTTGAGATATCTGGATGAAATTTGGCACACGGATGTATTTTTGTGTGTTATATTAGACATTTGTCGGATCCGGTATAATCGGGTCACTATAGCATATATCTCCCATACAACCGATCGTTCAAATAAGAGTATTATGACCATTTCTCCCTAATTTTTAAAGATTTAAACTTGAAACTTGATGAGATATTTTCTTATGGATAACAAAAGATTTCGTAAAAAAATCACCAAGATCGGAGCTATATATAGTATATATCCTATACAACCGATCGTTCAGATAAGAGGATTATGGCCATTTATCCCTCATTTTGGAAGATTAAAACTTGAAACTTGGTGAGATATTTCCTTACAGATAATAAAAAATTTGGTAAAAAAATCGCTAACATCGGAGCTATATATAGTATATATCCCATACAACCGATCGTTCAGATAAGAGGATTATGGCCATTTATCCCTCATTTTGAAATATTAAAACTTGAAACTTGGTGAGATATTTGCTTATAGATGGTAAAAGATTTGGTAAAAAAATCACCAAGATCGGAGCTATACATATATAGTATATACATATCCCATACAACCGATCGTTCAGATAAGAGGATTATGGCCATTTCTCCCTCATTTTAAAAGATTAAAACTTGAAACTTGGTGAGATATTTTCTTATGGATATTAAAAGATTTCGTAAAAAATCACCAAGATCGGAGCTATATATAGTATATATCCCATACAACCGATCGTTTAGATAAGAGGATTATGGCCATTTATTCCTCATTTAAAACTTGAAACTTGGTGAGATATTTTCTTATGGATATTAAAAAATTTGGTAAAAAAGCGCTAAGATCGGAGCTATATATAGTATATATCCCATACAACCGATCGTTCACATAAGAGGGTTTTTGGCCATTTCTCCCTCATTTTAGCAGATAAAAAGGTAAACCTTGGTGAGATATTTGCTTATATATAATAATATAGTCTTTGAAAAAATCACTTTCATCGGAGCTATATATAATATATATTGAATACAACCGATTCTTCAGATAAGAGGATATTCGTCATTATTCCTTAACTTTGACAGCTAAAACGTGAAATTTGGTGAGATATTTTGGACCATGGTCATATATATTACATATAGAAAATAAACATGCTCATAGTTTTGACATAAATTTAGGTTTTTAATTTTTTCTGTTGTCTCTTTCTCTCGTAGGGAGGAGAAAGCCTTGCCTGCTTACTATATGTACGTAAACACTCATATTCATAACAGGATTTGCAACATGTGTTTCGTATAGATCGCTTAACAACTTTATAAACATGGGCGTTTTATTTCCTTGCCATGAAACATGTATAATGTTTAAATTTTGAATTTTTCCAATGGCCTTGGTTACACAAGTAGGTAGCCGTAACAATCAAAGGCTAGAACTGATTATTTTCTACCAAATAAACCCCTTTCGTTCAGTAGCAAGAACATTTTTTTCTACCTGTTTTTTGTTTTTGCTCTTACATTGAAATTTTTTTCTTGACAAGCAGAAAAAATTTAAGCAGCATTGATAAAAAAAGGGCCTATAAGAGCTTAATAAACCTATTTTATTTTTTGTGAATAAGGGGGTTAGACTTTTGCAATAGTTGTGATAGAGATCCTGGGGTTCGCATCCTAATATCCGAAAAGCAATCTGAAGAGATAGTCGAGATTCTTCGAAACATGTCATAATATCAATAACTTATGGCCGCTTTTACTCTCTCTCTCTCTATGGCGCGATATACAACGCGATGTACAACAGGTATATCATCATAAACCTCCTAAGAGATTTTTGCGCCAAGCTTCTCTTCCAATTTGTGGTGTGCCGATTTGAATTTTTCCCTACAAATTGGTGGGACCTACAGTTTTTTGCCGACTCCGAACGGCATCTACAAAGGAGACGAATTTTTGCTGAGAAGCCTGTCATGGCAGAAATACACTCGGAGAGTTTGCCAAACCACTGCCGAGGGGCGACCCCGTTTTGAAAAACTTTTTTTTTCAAATCACTTTTGATGTTACCTGTACCAGGGCTCGAACCATGGATCTTCGGTGTGGTAGGCCGGCAACACTACCTTCACACCACGGCGGCCACGGCGGCCGCTTTTACTAATTTCGACTAATATTATACTTATTGAGTTTAACGGCTATTGAATTTGTATATAGAAAAACATTTTTATCGGCCTTTTGACCGGTGGATAGCAATTGCTTTTTTTTACAATTGCTATTGTTGTTAACCAAATATTGAAAGAAAAAGAACTGCAAACAATAGCAGTTCTACAAAAAAACAAACATTTATCTGTCATACTGCCGAACTCGCAGATAAATTGCCTGTAAGCTATGGTAAAAACTAGGGCTGTGCGATTAATTGATTATTCAAAATTTTGATTAATCATAATTTTGATTACTCAATTAATCGATTAATTATAATTTTTGATTAATCATAAAGGGAGGTTACTCGATTAATCAAGATTTTGATTAATCAAAACGAAAATTAATCGATTAATCAGCTTTTTGATTAATTATTTTTTGAATAAAATGATTAATCATATACACTGGGAATCTATTAAATAAAAAAATACATTTTCATTATATATTGCATTACATTTTTCCAGAGACTCACTAAGAAGTTCAGGTATGAGCGTTCAAAATTGGTAAGAAGTCTTATTTAAAAAACGGTCTTGAAGTTCTCGGACAATGGTCGCTTTTAAATTCTTTATAAGAGTTGAATCTGCAGGCTTTCCATTTAAAACGTTTTTCCTTACTTTCTTATTTTTAATATTTTGAAGCATGTTCGGTTTTTAATATACATATTTTCTACAGTTATTTCAAGGCAAACTTGATAATAAGATAATGGGCAGATTAATCAGTTTTTGAGTAACCATTTTTGAAATTACTCGAGTAACGCTCGTTTTGATTACTCATAATTTTGATTAATCAAGTAAACGATTAATTGAGCAATTGATTAATCAACTTATCCAATTAATCGAATAAAGGCACAGCCCTAGTAAAAACTTCCCTTAAAGAAATAAAGCTTATTATAAAAAAAAATTAAATGTATTGCTGACAAAGTTTTAGAGAACTTTAAACAATGCGTATTTAAGTTTGCACGTATTCATGAAAGGTATAATGCCATCGGCACAGCCGAAGACAGCGCCGTCCTTACTTGTTCCTTAATCATTTATTTGTGCCAGCCACACAATTGCTACTACACAGAACGACTTTCTATTACGTCCTGTTTCTATCTACTATCTAAAATTTATTATATTAGCTATTATCTATTATCGCTTATTTATAAGTCTATATCAATATTTAAAATTTTTTCTATAAAATTTATCTATTCCCAGATTGTTCTTACATTAGCCGTAGCAGAATGCGCATATCAATTTGAACATAGAGATTTGCATTGGGGAAATGTTTTATTATTAAGTACAAGCTCAAAGGAAGTGTCCTTTACTTTGAACAATCACACTTACGTTGTACCCACAAAAGGCGTTAAAGCTACACTGATTGACTATACGCTTTCACGTATGACATTTGACGATTGTTGCCATTACAACGATATATCCTGTGATGAAGATCTCTTCACTGCTACAGGTGACTATCAATTCGATATCTATCGCATGATGCGTGACGTATTAGGGTAAGTTTTAAATCCATATTGATGCATACGTTTACATATACAAAGCATATAACTTTAATAACAAATACTAAATATGTATATTTTTTTATAATTATAGTAATAGCTGGGAAGCCTTTGAGCCACGTACTAATATATTTTGGATTTCATATATTATCACAAAAATGATTGATGGCGTGCAATATAAGAATAGGCGTACTAAAGCGCACACTATATACCATAAAAAGCTGAAGCATTTGCTGGAAAATGTGTTGAAATATAATAGCGCAATAGAATTAACTAAATATTTAATGGACCTGGTTTAACACTGCATTATTTTTATATGGATACATACATATATACTTGTACCCATATTGGGCAGTTTGAATAAAAAATAACAATTTTTTCAAGATTTCTGGAACTACATAAATTAAACAAAATACTCACATTTTGCGTAAAAGGTCTGAAATCTTAAGATAAGAAAACTAAGAAGTTTTTATTAATACTGCCCAATATTTGATTTTCTTATTTTCTATTTGATTTTGAAATTCTTCGAATACTCTTTTAATATTCACTGAGCCAAGAG
Source organism: Merzomyia westermanni (assembly GCA_949987695.1). Taxonomy (NCBI): domain Eukaryota; kingdom Metazoa; phylum Arthropoda; class Insecta; order Diptera; family Tephritidae; genus Merzomyia; species Merzomyia westermanni. Next base: position 191,776,560 of record OX465289.1, read on the forward strand.
ACATTTTTTTGCTTAACTATTGTGCATTCGTATCCGATACTCGTTTATATATTTTAGTGTTTTCATATTTTTACAACTATTAAATTTTTTTTTTATCTTTTAAAGTATATTAGTGAAATAGAATATGTTGACATTGTAATTATTTATTTTTTCTTATTTATTTATCACTCTCAATTAAATTATTGATTTACATGTTGTACAATTCACTATAATCAATGACGCTTTCTTAACACGAGAAAAGTTTTGGTCTCCCCTTTGGTCAGTGGTATTTTAATTTTATTTGTATTATTTTGAATGACTAAATATTTTCTATAAATTTTATTTGATGCATATCGAACTCTTTTGAGTAAAATTAAATAAATTACTTTGTATTCGCAATAATAAATATATGTGGTTAAACAAAAATGTTCTTTTATTTATATAATATTGAAGGAAAATAGCAATCTTAAAGGCTATTAACACCAACTTCACTCAGGTCAATCCTATTGAAAACGCTAGTTTCCTGGAACTTCCGTTAGAAGATGTTGGTGGCAAAGCTGGGTAAGGATAGTGACGACTAGGCGGGCCTCGTAGGCAAGCATCGTTTCAAAAACAATCGCCGGTTCTATCGTACCGGAATGACCCGGGTTTTTTTTACCCCGCCAAGGGCTGTTATTTCAGTGTAACCCTGTCCAATCTGTCTCGTCCCACCCTTAAATTGTCATCCTCGGAGCAAACCCTGGCAGCTGGGTTGCTCCATTGTCTCTTGTTACGGGCTGGGGTCGAACCCAACCCTGGACCAAGAGATTGGATCTGCTGCGTTTGCAGGGCTTAACCCTGCCATCCACAGACCCCGTACTTTATTTAGTACTTTCGAGGTACCATGCTGTACACGCCTAAGGGCCTCCGTCGGTACACGTCGCTCTGGCGCTCCGCTACCGCCCCTATAAACTTCAAGTGGCCACAATGGTGGCTCAGTCTACACGACTTTCAGCACTGCTGCCATTCCCGCCTCACCCACTCCCGACTGTCGCTGTTGTTGTTGGTACGCTCCGGTACTCCCTTGCGGTACTGCGCGACTGTCGTGGTAGCGATTTATGACCGGTGAAACCTTCTAGGTCATGTCACCCGTCCTTCCGTAAGAAAGAATAAGATGGGTAATGAGAGGTGAGAGGCATCATATCCGTAGATCAACCATCGAGTTGCACGTCATTACCTTTGTGCATATTAGCCGCCTCTTACGACCGGTATGCCTACCTCGGGCATACTCTAAACCCCTAACCCGGAAGGGTTCTCGACTGTCGCTCACGCTCACCAGCGTCTCCATCTCGCCACCACCTCCTCGTACCTTTCACTACGTGCACCGTTTGTCGGCAAACATTATACACGCCTGCGACATCGGTCAAGTGCAACAATTGCCTTGGCCTGTGTCACACCCTTATGTGCTCTGGGCTCGCAAACGGTAATATCTGGACGGATACGTTCATAGCCCCCTGTTGCATTACATAGCCGCCTTCCACGCCAGATAACAACGGCCATGGCGCTGTGAACTCTAGTTTAGGCCTTAGCCTACCTCCACCTAGGCAAGCGCATCCGTCCCTCACACCTAGCATGTCCCCCTCCCCCTCCTACACGCTTCAAAATTTTACAGCTGAACTGTAACGGATTAGCTGGAAAGATCGCTGAGATAACTGACTTTATGAAGTCGCACAACATCAAAATCTTCGCGATACAAGAGACAAAATTGAACACAAAAACGGACTTACGAACTTGTGATGAGTATAATGTACATCGAAAAGACCGCTCCAGCGGTCATGGGGGTGGCCTTGTGTTCATTAAACATCACTCTGTACAATATAATCTATTTTCCCCTGACGTCGACCCCAGGGACTCTACCTTAGAATGCCAATCCGGTCAGGCGACATCGACCTGCAAATTATAAAAATCTACATTCCCCCTGCCACGTGTTGTCCTAGAGATTATCATCCCGCCATTAGTGCGTTGCTAAGGGGCGATAACCGTCTAATCCTAGGCGACTTCAATGCACATCACGATCTCTGGCACTCCAACTTGCCAGAAGACAGCAGAGGACACGCAATTGCAGACCAAATAGACAACTCAGCATTCTGTACAGTCAATGGAGATGCCCTCACCAGGGTGGCAGGTAACTGCCACAGTTCGCCAGACATCTCCATAACGAGCGCGGGCCTTATTAACTTCGTCATCTAGCACCGATGCTTACATTAGCTTCAGACCACCTACCCATCCTACTCTCCGTTGAACGACCGACCGACTTCATAACGACTGATAAACTAACATACATTAACTTCACCAAAGTGGACTGGGACCGCTTTCCGGACTATACAGAGCGCTCCTTCGCTGCCTTACCCACTCCGACAGACGTACGCAAAGGTGAAAGAGAGTTTCGCAAGGTCATCGATTCAGCCTCAGGCCGCTTTATTCCTGCTAGTAGAATGCAACAAATTCTTCCGAATTTTCCGGCAGAAGCTGCGGCGTCATCAATCCCGCAGATCCCAGAACCAAAGATCTCAATGCGGAAATTCGTAGGACAGTCAACGACAACAAACTGACCAAGTGGAAACAACACCTTGAGGCATGCAACCTCTCCGGCGGAGTCGGCAAATTATGGTCGACTGTCAAGGCCCTATCCAATCCAACCAAATACAATGACAAGGTCGCCATTGCATTCGGCGACAGCGTCAAATCGGACCACAGGAAATGCGCGAGCTTCTTTTGCCGGCTGTGGACTAAGAGAAGAGTCACCCATTGCCGTCTCAGTCGCAGAGGTCAAGGAATAAAGGCCAAACCCTCAAAATCCCTCGGACCCGACGGAATCGCCACGAAGATGATTAAACACCTAGGCCACGAGGGACAGAGTTATTTAGCGGCTCTTTTCAACCTCTCTCTAACTACTTTCGTCATACCTGAGATATGGAAACAGGCGATTGTAGTTCCCCTACTAAAACCAGGGAAGCCGGCGAACCAAGGAGATTCTTATCGGCCGATATCCCTCCTTTCGCCGGTTGCAAAATTACTAGAGACCATTTTGCTCCCTTACTTTATTGCAAATCTGAAATTGGCCGACCACCGGCATGGTTTCCGCAAATCTCACAGCCCTACATCCGCTTTGAATGCCATTACAATCCAGATAAATCATGGTTTGAATCAACACCCACAAAACCATAGGACGGTTCTCGTGGCACTTGACCTATCAAATGCATTTGATACGGTCAACCACGCTACACTCCTTCGAGACCTGGAAGAGACACCGCTCCCTGTCGGCCTTAAAAGGTGGACCGCTAATTACCTCAATGGTCGACAGGTGTCAGTCAAATTTAGGAACAAGAAATCTAGGCCACGAAGAATAAAACAAGGGGTGCCGCAAGGTGGTGTTCTCTCTCCCCTTTTGTTTAATTTCTATATTTCGATACTTCCCCCCACCACCAGAGGGAGTCTCCATTGTTTGCTACGCTGACGACTGCACGATAATGGCCTCGGGCAAGGGTCCTTCCATTGACGAACTCTGTATTAGAATCAACAGTTACCTCCATGACCTTTGCAGCTTCTTCACCGAGCGAAATCTGACCCTATCTCCGACTAAATCGACGGCGACCCTCTTTACGACATGGAATGCGCAGGTGGGGCAAGAGTTAAATGTCCACGTACACGGAGTACCTCTACCTACTGTCAACCACCCGAAAATCTTGGGTGTGACGTTTGACAATGGCCCCACCTTCGCTGGTCATGCCACCGCAATGGCTTCAAAGGTACAAAGCCGCAATACTTGGGCGAAAGACAAAGAAACTTTGCTTGCTACATATAAGGCGATTGGCCGACCGGTTATTGACTATGCTGCGCCCATATGGTCGCCCAACCTTGCTGACACCAATTGGAGGAAATTGCAAGTCTGCCAAAACCCCGATATAACAACTGCTACGGAATGTCTGATTATGTCATCTGAGTCTCACCTCCATCAAGAGGCAGAATTGCTCAATATTCAAGAGCACACGGAACTCTTGAGCAGACAGTTCCTTCTGAACTGTCATAAACCCAGTCATCCAAATCGACATCTTTTGGATGTAGCCCCGCCCCCCAGAGACATCTACGTAAGCACTACAATGAGATCCGGCACCACATCTCTTTGCCGTTTGATCTGCGGAACCATAGGCGGGCTCTAAATGACCTCCACACCGAGTCGGTAGATAGATCCCTCAGATCTCGGCCTGTGAATCCCGTTATTGACATTCAACCACCCGTATTAGCTGAAAAGGAGCGTGTACTTCCGAGGGAGACTAGAGTCATGCTAGCACAACCTTGATCGGGATATTGTAATAGGTTAAACTCTTACTTATCCAGACTGAACCCCAACATACCAAACACTTCCCCTCATGATACCAAACATCTCTTCTCCTGTTCAGTCGAACCAACTCTTCTAACATCAACATCACTCTGGTCCAGCCCTGTTGAAATTGCGCGTTTTCTCGGATTTCGGTTAGAAGAGCTGCCCATTAGGCAGGGCGAAGCACTGTTAACAACAACATCAACAACAACAACCAAAAAACAAAAACAACAACATTTTTCCCCATTTAGGGAATCCATGCTGATTGTCAGCTAGCCGATAGTTTCCGATGGCGCAAGGAAGTAGGACTGCTAGTGAAGCCTTTGCTACTGCCTAGAGGAGAAATGTATATCAGGCTTTAATAGCCTGTCGATTCCAATAATGTAAGTCGATGAGATGTTTCCCAGGGGTTATATAAATCGTCGGCGAGACAAAAACTAGAATGTTGCTGGACTATTAAAGTAAATATTTATGTCCTTGATAGTACAAAGCATAGACAGCCTGGAAAAATGGTTAGTTAGTTCAAATCGGATGAAATAATAAATAGGTAGTATTTCATTTTTTAAGGTGCCTTTAACACTAAACGTGCAAGTATTTTTATTCGACAAACCTTCTAAGGTACGTAATAAAAATTAAAAAAAAATAAAAAATTTCAATTAAGACTACAAATAAATAGTGCTTAAATAGTTTATAAAATTCTAGTTCTGAGTCACTTTGCAATGCCTTAGAAAAGATAACATTATTCCGTTCACTATTTGACATACAAAAATAATGCTTTCTCAAATGCATTAATTTAAACATCTGACCAAATATCCAAATGCCAAAAGGGATAAAAAAAAGCTCAGTTGTCAAAAGAAAATTCGGTTTCTCCCAGCTACGAAAGCTTTTACATATCCTGAGCTTTACAATGTATTGCCATTTCGTAGTCGCCGTAGTCCTGGTATCTTCATTTAGTCACTTTGACACATATTCACAGCAGTGAAAAGTGTTTTGTCGCTTTATTGTAAATATTAATAGCAAGAACAAAAGAAAAACAAATTAAATTTGCATTTATAAAATGTGCTAAACAAAAAAATCATTTTGTATACCTAGGTATAGGCTTTATATCATTTTCGTAGCAAAAAAAAAAAATTGTGTGATATCCATACGTACATATATACATGTACATATATTGTTAGTTATATATATGTAGACAAAAAAGAGAAAGCAATAAAAAAAATTTTGTGTCTCCTTTAACTTATAAAAATTGAAATTATTTAAAAAAAGCAGAACTTATATTTCTAAAATCACAGAGCATTGCACAAAATCGATATCTCATACCAAATCTCGGAAGTGCGTTTAGCCACATTCAAGTCACTCACACACGAAGCGGGGAGTGTCAGCAGTATTACAACGGCATTAACGCCGTGAGTTGGTTTTAATTGCGAAAGTGCTTGAAATTAATATGGAAAAACCAGTTGGATATGGGGACTTTATAATATAACGGTGCGCAACGGTTCGATGTTTGTGTGAAAATGTGTAGTCGCAGCTAAATAACGGTTAAATGAGAAAAATAAAAACATAACAAGAGTTGCTGAGTACGCATAGAACACAAATTTTTAAATAAAAAATATTCCAATATAGCGGTTTAGATATTAAGGTAATGCCATATTTACTAAACAATTTTTTTTTTTAAATCTGCAGCAGGTGAGCATCCTAATGAAAGGTACGAAGCACAAAAACACATACAACCATAAATTAAATATGGAATTGGGCTGGGCAATGCAAAAACGTATAATGCATAATAGGGTGGTCGGAAAAAGCAGAGCACAATCGCGGCCTTAAGAGTTTTCATGTGCCTAACTACCTGCACCGAAGTGTGCTTGCGAACCCTATACAAGTCGTCCATGCTCCCTTCACCATGCCTTTTCCTCTTTCTCCGTTTTCTTCTCGTCTTAGCTACACGTATGTATAGGGTAAAAATTATGCTGACACTCTTAAAGTTCCATTCTGTTCCCTATGGATTTGAATGTAGAAAATTTGGTACTCCCTATTTCGTATATCGGAAAAAATTTTAAAAATTATGTTTAAATATATATATATTTAAAAAAAAATAAAACTTTATCTAATAAAAATAAAATTATAAAAAATTTAAATTAATAGTGCAAGGACTTAGGCACTGGTGGTAGTCGAGATGCTTTTGCGACATGTACATGCAATGTGTTTTTGTATTTTGCTTTGCGTTTAAAATTTGTGAAACAGTTAAGCCTACTATTATGGAATATTTTCTAAAGTAAATTCGAACGAACTACAGAGTGCGGATGTGTATTATAATCGCTTTTTGCTTTCGAGTAGAACCGCCTTTCGAATAAAACTACAGGGTAAGAGTCCAGGTACCTACTTCGTATGACTTTTTTACTTTCATGCCGGAGTATACATTGCTTTTGATATTATTTTCCTTAATAGTAGTCCTATCGGCACCTGCTGTGAGATAAGAAAAGGGAGAGGTTCCACCACTACATAGAAAAATGCAGGATAGATCAAATATTTATGGATCACCCTAATGCTCAAGTACACCTTAGTATATACATACGAACAACTATGAGTAGTTATAAGAATGACATTTTACTGGCACAACAAAGCCTTCTGTCCACTTAAAAGAGTCGCATTTCGTTAAACGAAACAACATTTCCAAGTTGGGGGTAAATGATTCATGCCGCTAACACAACTGAAACCCTACTTTTTTCCCATAAAATGCATATATCCATATGTAGGAGTGTATGCAATTAGTGCATTAGCTATCCTGACCAATCAACTGATAAGCTTTACGCACTATTTTTCGCATATCATCGCATTTTTGCCTATTAAAATAAATAACGAAGTTAAATGGCCAGACTAGGCTCCTCGACAACTGATATTCGCGCTAATTGGAGTCAGTGGAGGCTCACTACTAAAAGAAATGAAATGCTCGAAGAGGTGTGTTTTTTCATGGATATTTTTTGGAGGATTTTCCGTATTGACGCTAGGGTCCAGTATTTTGCACAATTCCGCAGATTGAACCTTAGCATCAACATGTTGCTGTTTTTAACTACAAAAACACTTCCCGAAGGTGTTGGGGAATGTGGTCGAAAGTGACAGTTCTTTGCGGATACGAACCTGTTAAGCTCCGGTACTCTCTTGCGGTACATGCTCGACTGTCGCTGGCGCGATTTGGTATGACCAGTGCAACCTTCCAGGTCCTCACACCCCCTTCTTCCGTAAGAAAGGAGAGGATCGGTGATGAGAGGTATCATATCCGTAGATCCACCATCAAGTTGCATGCCATTACCTTTGCATATTTTCGTAGCCTTTTACGACAGGCCCGTCTAACTCGGGCGTATTCTAAACCCCTCACCCGCAGGGGTAGACACGGAAATGAAATGATACAGGGGCTGTTCTGCCAGACTGGTACCCTAGGCTAACCTCAGCAGTGGCAAGGAGAATAACGCTTTTTTACTCGGTGACATCGGTGAGTCAAAGTTTGAAGTTTTTGATGTTGTTTAGCTATGTCACGACCAGCTGTTCTTCAATTGCAAGTTTTGAGTGGAATTTCCCAGCAGAAACGTGCAACTCTCTCTCGCAATGAAATGTCAAAATGTGCTTTCTCTCGGCAAATGTTTTGTGTTGCCGAACACTTTTCAGTAAAAATTTTAAAAATTTGTGCTAAAGTCCAGTATCCAACAATAAGTTTCACTTAGTCCGGAAAGCGTTTTTTTTTAGTTTGAAAAGACGTTAATGTGTATTTTTAAACTCATAAATAACTTGTAAATTTTATTATTTTTACAGCAAAATGCATTCGGTGGGCATCCATTCTGCTATGGCAATAAAACGCCAACGTAAGCGACGCGATGAACAGAAACGTGCCCGTGAAAGGCGTTATAGTACACAGAGTTCCGAGAGTGTAGATACATTCCATTCGCCAAGTGGTTCTTTTCGACGTAAGTTTCATCATGCACAAACCGTGACTAAGAAAGGACCGGGCATGCTTGACACTCAGGTGCGCCATATGCAGTTATTTGTTTCATTAATGTTATTAACATTTATCAATATTTTATTTAGGTCGTTACGAGCATAGGTATGCTACACATTGGGATCGTATTTATAGTCTTTGGCGTATTTTTATGTGGCGCTGGTATTATACCCGATGAAACAATGTCCTGGAATGTGTTTAGTAAGTAATTATATATGATGTATTGGCTGACTCGGTAGACGTTATACTGTAAAAGCTTTTACTTCTCAGCACTCAACTAGAACTATGCCTTGAGTGCGGTGGCACCAATATACACTATCAGTAATAATCTAGTAGTAGTGAAAAAATGCACTATCTGAATAATTTCGAGACAATTTTGTGTTCAGTTCGGATAGTTTCTACACTTTTTGAAGCCAATAGTGAGAAAACGTATGTTTGTAATCAGAAAACGTAAATTGTGTTGAGAAAATATAACTTTTTATTGAGAAAACATATGTTTTAATGGAAATACGTAAACTTGTATGGAGGAAGCTTAAACAGATGATTTAAACTTATAATGAGAAAGTTTAAGTTGATAATGAGCAAACATAAATTCAAAATTAGAAAAGTAGTAGTAGTAGTACGCTGGCCGCTCTTGCATTTAGACTTGGCATCATCAATGGATTTTTTAATGGAGATGATGTTCCCCTAATCCTACTCCACTGACAACAGAGTCGTCTTTACTTCTGTTCTTAGTTTGGACCATATCTTATGTTCGCTTCTCATTTTCTGCTCACATTTAGAACCAATATTAATAAATAAGGTATCGTTTAGGTGGAGATTAGCTTTATATGCAAACCCATGTACTAATCCAATGGTACTACTACGCCATTGTGAAAATAAATTTAGCGCCTACAAGTATGCAACCACGCGACACCCTCCGTTTTCTTTAGAACATCAATTGAAATAAGGCCGATACAGTTTTCTAAATTAAGGGCCGTTTTCTCGACTGCGTGCTAAAATTGATCTCTTTACACAAAATTTTGTTTTCTGTAGTGCTCGTTATATTCCGTTGCCAATAAAACAGGCAGCTTATTATTTCGCCTATAAAATTAATAACTAATATTCATACACTGGAAGAAGCATTTGAGGAAACCAGTGAGCGCAGTGTAACCAAAAGGACTTTTCGCAACCGCTTGGATTACTTTGAAGAATATAAACACGAATTTTAACAAATTATGTACGGCAAAAATTTTCCAAAATTTTGTTTAATATTCATATTTTTACAGCTGTTTTTGACAATCCGTTCACAGCGCTGCCACTTTTAAACATTTTTATTCAAGTATTCAACAGGAGGTTGAGAAAAAGAATTAGAACTTAAATTGCCGACAAATTTATCCGCCGGTTGGCTAATCCTGCTTTTAACAGGAAGTCAAGAAAACGGCCATAAGAGAGTCATGAGAAAGATATGGTATTGGGACGGTTATGGTATGGTATGGCGATTTATATGTGGGTTACCATTGTACATAGAAAAAATAAATACGGTAGATAATGTTATGGCACGGTATGGATGATCATCTATTTTCTGTAAATATAGTTTAGGATAATCTGCAGCTTTGTTTTTTTTTTGCTCAAGATACGCACGGGTCCATCTAAGGGTTGAACATTACGAAATTACGTTTTCTCACTATAATTTACGTTTTCTCATAATTGGGTTCAAAAGGTGTACATGATTGGTAGACATTGCTGTTGGAGTTTTCTAGCGGCGATATCTTCAGCATTTAACCTGAGCGTTGGGTTGTTTTGATGTTTGGGTGATGTGGGAGATTAAGTTTTGGACTTTTTAGGAATGGTTCTCAAACATTACAAGCAAGTTAAAAGTATGATTTCAGAACTATATATTTTCCTTCGAAAATTACTAAGCAATCTTCTCGATATGACTTTTGTATCTTTCCGGGATCAATTCGTAAAGTTAGGGAACATCTTAAAAGGCTTTAAGAAAGTACTTATAATAATATTCAGAGCAAAAAATGAAGTTTTTCGACATTCATAAATATGGAAGAGCGGATGTTTATAAGAAACCACAGATACGTAACATAGTCAAAACAAACGTATCACAACGTTGTCTAGGCCCACCTCGAGAAGTTGAAGTAATTTAGTAAAAAGGGGCGGGGTGTGTAGAAACAAGCCAAAATACAGTATGACCAGCATATATGTGTTAGATTAGGAAGCATTTCGAGACACCAAAATTACTCCTTTAGGCACACTCTTTTCACACTTCTTTGGTACAATTTTTGGAGCTTCTATAGCGTAACGTCTAAGGGTTCCTAAAAATGAACTTTGCAGATTGCGTACACTATTTAACGCATTAAATTGTCTCTTTTAGGCTCAAGTCAAGCATGGTGGAACGAAGTTACAGCAACTGGACTTTTCTCGCTTGGACTAGGACTATTTCTACTAGTATTAAATTGTCTGATAAGCCGCAAAGAAGAAGAAGATCTTGAAGATTACGTACAAAGGCAATTAACAAGATCAAGATCTGGACATCGTTTGGAACGTGATGTTGAAACTGGTGTTTTAACTACGCGCCATGCACGAAAAGCTGTTGCTTTGCAAAAGAATATGCGCAATGGAACTGCCACTGATGTTGCACTAGTGAATAGCACATCGTCGGAAGAAGTAGCAAATGGTATGTTGAGAGAAAGAAAATCTTGTGGCTCATATTCACATATGTGTGTATATAGCTAGCTATTCACATAAAACAATTTTTTTTTTACATTTTTCTCTTTATTTTCTCTTCCTCACCCCCAAAAACATATCATCCCGTTAATACTTTTTGTTAAAAGGAGTTCATTTTTGGGAACACTAAGTCATCATCCAACAGATTTTGCAAACCAAGGCCCCCACCTAACAATACCTCTGGCGCCAAAATAGGGTGCCGATAGGGTGTTGCTGCATAAACGTGGTGGAATATATATGCAGTGTGCCTATCTTGGCTAGGGAAGTTACGGAGCTGTGATTCCGTTTCCGAAACGTTATAACTTTCCATTGATTAGAAATCGGAGTTATAACGAAAGTCGATGAGTAGGAAGAGAATGTGTGAAAGGGTAGCAAAGTAACTTGAATTGAAAATTTTTTAAAACATACCATTGCTATCATTTGTCTTAGATCTTTTAAGTTTGCTTTACTTGGGCGGATTTCTGTCGAATGCAAAATCGACCAGAAAATCGTCTCGTGTGGATACAGAAACATTATCTAATTTATATACTTAACTTCTAGCTAGATGGGTGCCTCTTATACTCTTCTTCGACTTCCGATTCCGAAAAAGCTAATTTGAAAAAGTCCGATTCTGTTTACGTCAAGCTCACTTCCATTATATCCCTAATCTTAGTTATCACCTGATCATGGCCCGAGTCGATGATGGGAACATGATTGGACCGGAATGAGGTCGAAATATGATATTAAAATGCTTTTCAAAATGTGCTCAAATGGAAAAGAGAAGATTTTTAAGAAAAGTTAAATCTCAAAGATGGTAAATCAAATTGAGAACTAAAATTTTTTGAAATCATTCGAGAATTGATGGGCACTAAGTCCTAGATTTCCATCGCGGATAAATAGATACGAAACTTCTCCGCTTTCAGCGTTGTTAAAATGTATTTTTTCTATAATATTGTTGTTGTTGTTGTGATAACGACAAAAACACTCCCCGAAGGTTTTGGGGAGTGTTGTCGAACTAACAGTCCTTGGCCGGATTTGAACCCGGTACGCTCCGGTACTCCCTTGCGGTACTGCCCGACTGTCGTGGTAGCGATTTATGATCAGTGAAACCTTCTAGGTCATGTCACCCCTCCTTCCGTAAGGAAGGATAAGATGGGTAATGACAGGTGAGAGGCATCATATCCGTAGATCAACCATCGAGTTGCACGTCATTACCTTTGTGCATATTAGTCGCTTCTTACGACCCGTATGCCTACCTCGGGCATATTCTAAGCGCCTAACCAGAAGGGGCCTCTATAATATTGTCAATCAAGCCACTAGTTACATAAATGTACTACACAACATTTTTATTACCAACATATTTTTATTATATCATTCACAGGTCTGAGTAATTCTGGTGATATAGTGCTTGAAAAAATCGTCGAAGAGGATAGCACATATATTAATGAACGAAATTCTGGCATATCGCCCATAGAGATCGAAAACGACACCAAACAATTGTTGAGAAGGGAGTCGCTAAATGATACAATCAATATAACACGAATATAAAAGTTAATGATCTGCACTTTGATATTTAAAAAAGAAAAATTAATATTTTACTATTTATTAAAAAGACTTTTATTTAAACTTAAGCCTTTAAACTATAAGTAAACAAAAAACTTATTCAAATATAAAAAAATATAAAATATGTGACCGTATTTTTAAAAAAATATCTTTTATAAGAATTTTCATATTTTCTTGTATACCTAAATATAAAAATTACATATGTATGTATTTAAAATCGAAAGTGCGTATTTAGATTATTAGCCAGAAATGAATTAAGCAAACAAATATTTAAATGTGAATAAAAAAAAAAATGTACTATTAATGTAAAATAATCAAAAAGATTAATTCTTGTACAATTTAATACAAAAATATTGAGACAACTGCACTTAAATTTCATCGATATGCCATTGCATAGACCACAGTTTAATATACATAAATTAATAATTAATTCCCAAAAATAGCACTTTAAAATAACATTTGAAAACATATAAATAAAAGTATAAAAACATGGAGAACCAGCTACGTCACTATCTGCTGTTTTTAAGCTCTAAAGTGCAGCGAATTGGGATGCAACGTTGTGTTTTTACTCCTCCTGGATACCAAAACAGTTACAAATGCACCGTCATAATCGACAGGTTTAAAATAAAAAATCGAAAGTTAACACCGAAACATAAGTTAACTCGCCACTGTGAAAATGGTGTTCGTACTCGGGAGTTAAGGAACAGTAAACGGAAAATATTCTTCGCACTCTAAATACGAATTATAAAGTTGCTGTATAGTCACAAAAAAAAAAAAAAAAACGCATGTGAAAAGCTAATAAAGCTATAGGCAAACATTTAGGGCACCTCCCCATAGCGATAAAAAATGTTCAACAACATAACATTTACAAAAATTCAGCCAGTGATGCTTATTCCAACATACTTTAATATAAAATAAAGTAATATAAAAACAATAATAAGGGAATTTTTTATTCGTTATTACTTATCACCATATAAATAATATAACAAGCTGAAACATTTTTTTTAAAATTTGAAATTTGCATTGGAAATCCAAACCGAATAACAGTCAGTTTCTGACCGGTGTCTACTTACAATTGTCATAGCTGAGGTGTCACTATGCCATTATAAATTATAAGAACAGTTGGAATTGAGCAATCAGTGTTAACTTCGGATATCGTATTAGTTTTTAATCACATAGCTTTTCTCCCGATTGTCTGAAAACGAAGGCTACAATTTGGGACAATTGAACAAAACATAAACGGGTAAAATTGGTTGGAGCTTATAATAGACTGAGTTCGATTTTATTCATTATATCTCCGCAACCAGTTGAGATATGGAACTAACAATATCAAGATCGTTTGACATCCATATTATACTAACAATAAGATTAATAACAAATTTTGGGTTACCCTGGTCCGCCAATTGGTCGATAACTTCGAAAATGGTCTAGTTATTTTTATTTTATGTTAGAAGTCGAGTATTCCAAATTGCATTAAATTCTATTCAGCAGTTTTCGATTGATACGCTCCCAAACATACAGGCAGACAGACAACAAACATTTTAAAAATATCTATTTGCAAGAGCCAAGTTCGCATTTGATTTTCAAAGCAAATTTCATTAAAAAAAAGTCATTATGTTATTTTATTTATAAGTCGCTAAGTGTATACGAAAAAAAAATCGTTCAGTATATTTATGTAAAGTATATAATATGTAATCTAAATTAGTCTAAACTATACTTAATCATATATTATATAACAATTGCTGTGGCGGATGAATATCACCAAAATTCAAAACCCCTTACCTCCCAAAAGGCTCAAAATTTTAACACAAAACGGCATTGTTCGCAAGTTATCGTTATCGATTTCTTCTTAAAAAGTTTCATTGAAAATAATGCTTTATCTATAACAGAAACTAGGGAGGTGCGATTAATCGAATTAACAAATTTTCGATTAACAATTTTTTTATTATTTGAAGCAAAAAAATCAATTATAATCTGAGTAACATTGTATATTTCTTCCCGGTGCTTCTCTAAACAAATGAATCAATGAATATGCAAACACTTGCTAAACTGATAACTAAAAGTGATAAAAGCAAAAATTCCTTATAATGATTTTTTCTGATTAAACTGAAAAAATTGCAGCGCATTCAAAGTTTCCAAATGTTAACAAAATTTCAAAAACTCATAAGAATTCTTAAATTTTTATTAAGAATTTTTTTTATAAATTTATTCGAATACGCAGTTTTGCAGTCTATCACAACAAAGTACAGGTTTTACAACTTTAAAAGTTGCCGACAATATTTGAATTCCTTTATAGACAAAAATGTGCAACCGCAGCTTCATATTTCTTGCACCTTCTGTGTCGAAAGTGGTTGGTCTTCGAACAACTCTACAAAGTTTGACGTAAGATAGGTAGACATTTCAATGCGGATGCCCGTTTAATGTTTTATGATATTTTTCTATACTTTACATCTTTTATTCTTGCTATGGATCACATTTTTGAAAACAATGCCGATGTCATTTTGCAATTTTTTCTCTCGCCACTGTATATAATTTTTATATCGCTGTAAATCAAAAATTTAATACAGAAACACATTCGTACACATGTATAAATATACATGCAGCCCGAGACAAAATGATATCGCACCTGCCTTGGTCCGTAAATATAGTGTACAATCACGAAAGTATTAAATGTTTTAAATTTGGTTTATAACTGCAAAAATGTTATCATAACTCAGACAGTTAATCATTCATTTCGTTGGAGGCTGCATGAATGTTAGTAATTATACCCTGAAGTATGATTAGTTCTCCTAAGGATAGCTCCGTACCTATACATTTTTTATGAGACTGTGACAACTGAGTTGAAACAATTGTCAGTGATCACGAGCCAGAATTTGTTTGTTAAAAATTGATTTGCATAAACCGACATTTCTTCGAGAAAAGAAAACAGTTTGGTATTTGTTTCGACGACAAGGAACTAAGGGAATTTCTTAAGAATATTCATGAATTTATTTTATTTCAACCAGTAGACAACAACAGATGGACAATTTGAGGAAACGGAAGCGTTTGAGTTAAAATATCTGTACGTATGAATATCATTAAATGCAACAACCAATAAAACATTGAAAAAAAGTAAATTATTTCCATATTAATTATAAAACTAGTGCAAACCAACTTAAAAGCCTTAATTACGCCTTTCTTGAAATTCTTGAATCAATAAAGTTTGAACTATCTTTAATTTTCACAATTTTTTTTTAAATAGCTGAACTCTTAAGCCATTCAAAGTCTAATATAATCCTATTTTCAACAAAAATTTTTATAAAAGCTTTCGTAAACATTTTGATGTAAACTTACTTAGTATCATATATACGAGTTTGTATCATATAACTTAAATAGTTAAGTTAGTATCTACCATAATTTGTGAGAGATATCAAGTAGAAAATTCGTAAATATACTATTTATAAATACTATCGCACATCTAAATACATATGTCATATGCCATTAATTAAGTCACTTTAATAGTAATAAACATATGTATGTATACATTATTCCTAGAAACATAACCTTAAAATAAGCGTCAAATGGATTTATTTATAAAATATCGGCTATCTATAGTATAATATGTACTCTACTGTATTTATATGAAACTTAAAACGAAAATGTATTTAACAATTTAAAGTGCGTAATAATTTAAGGAACTTTTTTAAATTAAAATATGTTAATTAAAATTTAATTTATTGTAAAACGCGCAAACAAAAATCATTTGCACAGTTTGAAATCAAGTGAAAAGACTTTTTTAAATAAAGCTATCTTATAAATAAAAATGAATGTGTGTCTGTGTGCCCTTTATAGGCGTCCAAAGTACTCAACCGAGTTTTATGAAATTTCCATAATATATTCTTGGTATCACAGGTTGAAGCATAGGCTATATATAGTTTCAGAAAAGTGGGCGGTGCCACGCCCCCAGGCTATGTAAAACTTCAGTTGGTCATAACTCTGACCGTATTTGGTCTAAGTTAATGATATTTGGAAATATGCGTCCTTTAGTCAAGATTTACATAATTTTGGAAAAGTGGGCGCTGCCACGTTCATCTTTTTTGGGTTTTGTTTGTGCTTCTTTAATGTCCAAAATTTATTTTCGATCTCTGTGAAATATATATTGATATTTAGTTTTTGACAAAGCCTCCAGGCTATTTAAAGTAGCAATTCGGCATAGCTAGGAATTTATTTGGTTCAAGTTAATGATATTTTATATACAGATATGTGTTTTATATATTAAAAACCCTTGGAACCAGAAAGCAGTACCCGGATCAAATAAAAGTTAATTCGATATATCTTCAAAACTATGTACATATCAGTACCTGCAGAGGAAATGGGAGAAGAAGGTTAGTAGGAATAGAAATTTGAGATATCAAGGTGGGTTTTCAGGAAAATTAAGGGATGAAGAAGAGTAATGGTATATGGAGATAGGGGAAAAGCAAAAGTTGAAAGGAGAAGATAAGGTTATTGGTAGAAGAAGCGAGAAGTGGGGAGGGGAAAATAGTACAATTTATTGAATGTAGGCAATCCAAATTTTAGGCAGGACAACGTCTGCCGGGTCTGCTAGTGATATAATTAAAAATTAACTAAGTTATGTTCAAACTTTTTGTTGTTAACTCAAAAAATTTTATGATAACATCCCATTTTTATACACTTTTACTAATTTAAAACTGGAACATTTTATAACCGATCTTTTCTACTCTAAGGTCAATAAGAGCTAGCCCAGCAATGGATAGCCACATTGTAAAGTTTCGAAAAACTAAGAGCGAAACAATTTTTATTCGTGCTTTGTGCCTTTATTCTAGTGAGAGATACATTTAATTTCAGTTCATAAACTTTTCGTGGAGATATCCGAATTAAGACGAAATTTTTTATAATTTGGCTCCCTAGGGCATGGGTAGTACTATTCGTAGTAGCACTAATGTACAGAGGTATTAGATATCTATAATTCAGTATAACACTTTTCTTCTGTTCTGTTTCAACAAAAGAGCAACACTACAAAAATGTCCATTCACAGTATTGCTTGATTCGTTGACAAGATTTGTTGCACATCTAATTAGGCCATATGCGATAAAATTTAAATAGTGTGGCAATGCTGCCCTTTTGACAGCAAAATGACAGTACACAGGTGAGCAATTTTGAGATGCGAAAAAATTGATGGTAATTTTCAGTTCTCGTTAACGATAATTTTTTAACTCTTGATCTGTTATCGATACTACTGATATAAGCAAGCACAAAATTTCTATTCTGACATTGACTTGCACTACGAAAATTTATATTTTTATGTTGCTATTCTCAGCTTGCTTGTCATCTACAAACGAGGTGGTGATAGCTGCAATGACTATTGCAAATTATAGGAACAAGCGGAATTAGGCTATAGCAATTGTCGGTAGTCACGATGACAAGCTGCCCCAGAATAGGGCAGTTAGTTTAGAGTTAACGTTATACCAAAAATTGTTCTTTTAAAATTGTGAACAAGAGCAGCTTACAGTTTTTATGCATTCACAATGCAACTTTTGTGAATTTTTTTCCCAAAACGTTGAAAATTACCAACTTTATCATGATAATTTAATCAGACTTTTATGTAAACGGAATGGTCATTCTGAGCTAACCCATGCTTTGGTTATCATGTGATAAAGTTTATCATAACCAGACATTGAGTTAAATTGCAATACATGCTCAAGCTTAACTTACAGATTTCAAATATCTCTCCGTCAATTCACGTCACTTTTATGGTTCCATTATTTTCAGTGGCAGTAACGAGGCAATCGATATGTGCGGGAGTGTAAAGTCATCGAAATTATCGATTATTTGTGAACTCTACATCCTTGCTCAATAGGCGAATGAAAATCTTATATTTTGTATTCGTCATGTTTGCGTTGCAATAAATTCTTTTCGCATTTTATAGAAATAACTTCTGCACCAAAGATTTATAACTTTGTCGACTAACAGAGCCATTTAAAAGGTATTTAGTATAATGACGACCCAAACAAATGAAGGGAACTTGCAGCAAAACGAAATAAAAATCGGTCAACCACAGGAATTGTGTTTTGAGAAAAGTATGTATTTGTTAATTTGAACGATATTTTAACTTATTAATATGAATTTACTAATCGAATAGCTCCCGAAAATAATGAAGAACGAGAAAAGCGACTGTACATCGAGCAAATATTGGACCAACACAAAGGCAGCATACCATTTGAAAAGCTACAAGAAATCGCACGTACCGATCATGGACTAGTCACTGATGAACTGCGTCGTATATTGTGGCCTCAATTAGCTGGTGTGGACACATCTAATTTGAGTGCAGCACCAAGTCTTAGTGATTTACAAAATCATGCTGAATACCAACAAGTAGTGCTTGATGTGAATAGATCTCTTAAGCGTTTCCCGCCTGGCATTCCATATGAACAGCGTATAGCGTTGCAAGATCAATTAACAGTTTTAATATTACGCGTAATTAACAAATATCCAAATTTACGTTATTACCAAGGCTATCATGATGTCGCGGTGACATTTTTGCTAGTTGTTGGCGAAGAGGTAGCATTTGCTGTAATGGAGGAATTATCGACTAATCATTTTTCAGAATGCATGCAAGAAACGATGGACGCAACACAAAAACGTTTGATGTTCATATGGCCGTTAATCGACTTTGAAAATCCACAATTATTCAAATTTCTGGAACAGTCTGCAGTGGGTACGTTATTTGCCCTGCCTTGGTATCTAACATGGTTTGGACACAGTTTAAATTCATACAAGGATGTAGTGCGATTATATGATTATTTTTTGGCATCACCCATTTATATGCCAATATTTGTGACTGCTGCTATTTTATTACATCGAGCTGAAGATATTTTACAAGTTGATTGCGATATGGCTTCAGTTCATTGCATACTGTCCAAGGTAAGTTATTAATGCGGTCTGCTATGATCGTCCTATCTATTTCACCGTAGATTAAATACAAAAGTACTAAGATAGTAAGTTTCTTATCCAAATTATGAAATAGTGACTTGTTAAACCAAATAAAGATTTGGTCTAGTGTTGCAAAAACTTAACTGCTAAGATATTCTTCCACTTAACCGTCCATATGATAATAATAACTACCACAGTTAGTCTACTTAAGTCTAAACAATAACTTCCATTTGTAGCTTCCTGATGATCTGCCATTTGAAGAGCTTTTAAAAACATCAAGCGCGTTGTATGATAAATATTCGTTAACTGTTCTTGAAAAACATGTCGAAGAACTATTACGAAAAGAGTAAATATTTGCTTTTTTAAGACTGATTAAGCTCGATAATGAACTAAACTGTTTATTATCTTTTAATTTCAGAAAACTTCAAAGACAATTGGAAGAGAAACGCATTCAAGAGCGTAGAGCACAAATTGCTCGAAAAGCTCGTGCCAATAATAATACATTGGCCAAATGGTTACCACAAATGTTAACACCAAAATCAATGATAGTAACCACAGCATTCTCTATTTTGGTTGGCATTTGTGCATACTACTACAAAAATCAATATCTAGCAGCGGGTGTTAGTTGAGTAAGCATTTACATGCAACAACCGAGCCATAAGCATGTTTTACGATATGCTACAGCACCACTTTGGAACTGGAACATTGGCTTTTGATACTGTTAAATATGCGCAAATAAATGCAATTAAAAAATAGCTACATAGATAATACATACACATAAATTATTCATACTCAAGATTGATACTAAATTTCCTACATATTAGAAGTATTGGTTCTAAGGCGGTTTTTAAATGTCTCTGCTAAGTTGGTACTTTAAGAATAGTTTTACATATTTTGGTTTTAGAGTGTTTATTTAATTTATATATATATATCCTATATTGATAAGCCTATTGTTATAACCGCTTTTGTTGTTCATGAATAGCTTTTTTGTAATTAGGCACTGTAATTTGGAATTTTTACATAATGTAACATTGCAAGACTTAATAGCAATGTTAAAGCTATGTGTAAACACGTTCTTTTATTATAAGAAAATTTCTTAGTATGGATCTAATGTATTTGTATGAAAAACTATGTTGCAATGTTAATTTTAATCAAGGTTCAATGTAAATTTAATAAACCAAAAGGAATAGCCAATCTCTTAATTTGGAGTTAGGCCTGTTCAGTTAATTAGTGAAAAAGATGATTTGGTATGTTGAGTGTTAGTCTAGATAAATAAGAGCTTAACCAATTGCAATATCAAGCTCAAAGTGGAGCAGGTGGTAGTTTTGTTTATAGATGCACCTTTGGATCAAACGGCCGTATTATGTGATGCTGGATCTAGTCCTTATATACCCTGGAGTCTAAGCCTTCATATTTACGTACTCCCATATACCTAATGTAAAGAGTTCCCACATGATGCCATCTCTGCGCTGTAAAATACCCTCACTCTAGTATTATCCCAGAGGAATAACAATAACAAATGGCCTTATATGCGAGAGTTCATAAATCACTAGTGAGATGGGATATCTATGGCACACAATCGGCATTGGAGACAGGCAAAAATTATCAGCCATACTAAAAACTTTAAATTCATTACATATGTTTACGCAAGATTAAGCCTATAAATTAAACTACCAAAAATTAATATTGAGATATATCCATTTTATTACCTTCTTTCTCCACCGCTTCTTCTAAAGCACTAATAAATTCATTAACTTTCTCCGGAGTCATTTCGAAATGCAGCTTCTTCAGTTTTCCATTAGCTTCACAACAATTGAAATAAATTCTAATAAGCTCACGAAAATTTTGTGCAAAACTACTATCACCCAATACAACACGAGCATCATAATCGAACGATAATACCAACGGATTCTCTTGTGCGTTGTGAAGCTGCAACATATATTTTCCAATTTCTGGCTTACGTGCCTCATACACTATTGAAACTAAGCGCTGGAATTCTGGACTTAAATTACTAAATTCATAAAGCAAATCCGCCTCTGTGGAATTTTCATTTTCATAGTGAGATTTGTAGACTCGAGCTATATTGCGTGTCATCAACATAAAATCGTGCACATTTTGAAATCCATATTTATGGCAGTGCTTTTCCATTTGACGTTCATCGCTATTGCCAAGGAGCACGTCAACGGAATAGTTGAGTATCTGTAAATGCGAAGTTTCAGTTTTAAATGTTTTTGATTAAGGAAAACTCATTTTACCTCATGCAGAATTTCTTTGTTATCAATGTTTAATAAAAACGGGCAACCCAAAAATGTATAACCAAGTGACATATTCACCGATTTTTTTCCAAAAAAAAGCAAAAACTACTTAACATACAAATTGGGACCAAAATTTGTTTTATTTAATCAGCTGGTTCTGTTTTGACTACAAATATAAATACTCCGCCGTGTAAAAGTATTTGACGGCGCAATAATATTCCAGTCGGCGATTTAAACGAAATAAAAGCGATCGAGGGGTTTGAGATGCTCCATATTTCCCTGTCGGTAATTACTTGGTTCTACTTGTTTTTATTGACTGAATATTAATAGCTGTGTTCGGTGACAAAACTTGCAAACACTTGCAAAGAACTGTCAGTAAAGTGAGAATGACGTAAATCTCTCGCGAAACGCAAAAAGTGAAAAGTTTTCAACGAACAGGAGTCAGCAAAAACTTGCAAACAAAACAGCTGTTGCTTTTTTGATTGGTTAATAGTAACAATTTTTAAATGTTTGTTGTTTCTTTTCTAGGCCACGATCAGCTGTTTTCCACTTACAAGTTTTACTGAGTGAAATTCACCCAGAAGAAACTTGCAACTCTCTCTCTCAATGAAATGTCAAAATGCGCTCTCTCGTTGCAAGTAATTTGTGTCACCGAACACTTCACAGTAAACATTTTATAAATTTTTGAAAAATTGTATCCTCACCGAACACAACTTATGTTATTTACTACAAGAAAAATTATTCAAAATTATTGCCTTTTGGCTTAATACAGGCCGTTAAACTGCCTGACCGTTTGGAATAGCAGCACGTATAGTTTTCGGTGCTATAGACGAAGCTGCCGCAAATCGCTGATTGATCGACTCCACAATAACTTTGTTCATCAAGATGATCCCCTATCAAAATTGTTTAAAAAAAGTCCGTTGACAATTCGAAAAATTTGCTTAAAAAATTAGAAAGTTAAAAAAAAAGAAATTGTGCGGGTACCAATTCATTTTGCTTTTTATTAATGAAATAACTTTCGTTAAGAAAAAAAAACATTTTTAAAATCCAAATATTTGCCAAACTTTTCTTCAAAATGAATTTTTGAAGAGTAGTGAAATTTGTGACTGAAATTCGTACAACTGTCAAAAGCTAAAAACTCGAAGAACTGATTTCAGATCAGCAAAAATTCTTCTCACTAATGGTGCTATTCTCAGCTTGCTTGTCATCTACAAACGAGGTGACCATTGCAAATTATAGGAAAATGTGGAATTTGGCTATAATATTGTCAGTAGTCACGATGACAAGCTGCCCCAGAATAGGGCAGTAAAACTTGAAACTTCTAAAGGAGAGAGAACAATATTTACTCTCATTTTTGTGCTCTCAACAGTCAGAGATCCGAGTGCGAGAGTGATTTCCTGTAGCTTTTGACTAGTTCTGGCTATTTCTGACCCGTATGGGATCACAGCTTAAACCAGAAAGTCTCGGGATTGTGGAAACCCAAAAGATTGACATCCCTAACATATATATACACATACTTATATATGCACATACCAAAAAGCTTTCTGTCAGAACTTTGAGATGCAGAAGTTTTTCTAAAAAATGAAGAATTTTTAAATACCGCACTTAATGAGACGCGCATATAAAAACATATATACATAGTTATGTCCGTTTGTAAAGTCTCTCTAGTGCGCATTAGCTAATTTCAAATTTTTGCTGAGGTATGTGCCGGCCGCCGTGGTGTGAAGGTAGTGTTGCCGGCCTACCACACCAAAGGTCCATGGTTCGAGCCCTGGTACAGGTAACATCAAAAGTGATTTGAAAAAGTTTTTCAAAACGGGGTCGCCCCTCGGCAGTGGTTTGGCAAACTCTCCGAGTGTATTTCTACCATGACAGGCTTCTCAGCAAAAATTCGTCTCCTTTGTAGATGCCGTTCGGAGTCGGCAAAAAACTGTTGGTCCCACCAATTTGAAGGGAAAAATTCAAATCGGCACACCACAAATTGGAAGAGAAGCTTGGCGCAAAAATCTCTTAGGAGGTTTATGATGATATACCTGTTGTATATCGCGCCATAGAGAGAGATGTGCCTTAGAAGTAAACAAATTGCATTCATATTTATATTTAACTGGTATTGCATGCAAGAATTTAATACTCACCAGATATGAGCAATGGCGAAAATTTTCAATATATTTAAAAAATATATCGTATATTTGCACTAGGTTTGTTGCGAATGTTAACATTTACATTCGAAGGCGGGGAACTTCTCAATAGCAAAAACTTTAAGTGGACCTCGGTTATTTTCCATGGTTACGACAACATGTGCCACATAAGAAAAAAAGCACACAAGTCATCGATCTTTATCCTTAACTGACGCCAATTAGAAACACTCACCAATTGGCCGTCCAGTCATATCCTCCACTGGTTTTTACTCTCATTTCATTTTATCTCAGTCGGGGCTTCCCACTGCCTTTGCTGTCGAATACGGGTGTCGTTAGGAAAACCTACTAGCCCTGGACCTTAATTTGCTGCATTATGGTCATATCTGTGTATATGCCACTTAACCTTAAAAAATGTAAATACATGCATTTTTCGCGTGGAACTTCTCAGCCGGCTTCCTATACAATTGAAAGTTATAGTCTTGAGCAAGTGTATGATTTTGTGGAACTGGGGATTACTATGGACTACAAGCTCAGTTTAACGCAACAATCAATAAGGCTAAAGGTGTTCTGGCATTCGTTAAACGATGGTCTAAAGAATTTAATGGAAACGATACTTGAATACGGTTTTATAATTTCGAACCCGCGGTACCAGGCCCATGTAGATCGTCTAGAATCAGTTCAAAAACATTTTTTACTATTTGCCTTTAGAGATTTTCATTGGGATCCCTTGTATAATCTGCCACCCTATACGAATCGTTTAAAACTCATTAATCTTCATACACTTTCTAGTCGGAGGGAAATGCTTGAAACTGTTTTTATGATTAAATTGCTAAATGGTTCACCCTTCAGCCCGTTTCTTCTAAGTGAAGTGAACTTCAATGTACCGCCTCGTCCATCAAGGCATTTTAAACCCATAGTCTTAAAACAGTGCCGAACCAATTTTGAGTTAAATGAGCCTTTTCGCTGTTTGTGTCAAGATTATAGCTCTCTTTCTGGTAGATTTGATAATTCAGACTCGCTTTTCAGCATAAAAAATTCAATTCTATCTATCCTAAATACATAGCAACTAATTGTTTCTTATTCTTTGACTTTTCTATTAACTTCTACCAAGCATTTTATTCTGTTAACTAATTATTTCTTAATGTGTATTCTATCTTATATTAACTTAGCTGATGAGGTTTTCTCTGTAGCTGAGCAGTTTTAGCTCTCGACGATTAACAAACCAAAGCCTTTCAACGACTCGGCACGAACGAACAATCCGCGCGTTATGCGGATACGATTATTATTATTATTATTATATAAATAGACAAGATGAATGCAATGTAGAACCGTTTTCTGCTAAACTATAATTCCAAGGTATACAAATTATATATGTATAGATAGAAAATTTTGAGGTGCGCTTTTATCCGTAAATAAAAAAAATTTAGAAAATCATTTTAATATAAAAAATTTTACATAAAAGTCACACCACCACACATTCACTTATTCACACTATAGACACGCTGTGTGTGTGTGTACTTGCTTTTTGTGTACTATGCTGAATCGTGAGCATGGCCGAGGAGTTGCTTTGTAGGAAAAAAATTAAGAGCCGTAGTAGTGTGAGTAGACTTGCCATGCATGTTTTTGTGTTATTCGTGTGGTCGGCTCTCACTGTGAGTGCGAAGAGTTGGTAGTGGACCAATGAAAAATAAGTATTCGCACTATAGAATCTCTGTTGTGTCATGAATTTTTGCTTTAGTTGTTGTTATTGTATTGATTACTGGCTACGATGCCCAGTGTCAGCTGCTCTCCTGAGAGCACGAAAAGTTGCTTTGTTGGATACATTAAACAAGCAATGTAAAATATGAGCAAATATGTAAAATTCATTGCTGATACCTACAAACAGGGTTTACAAATACATAATAAATGATTACTCATAAAGAGTATTAATCATCGAAGAAAATTAAAGGAAAATAGAGGAAAGGAAAAGAATTGAAAGGAAGGAAAATTAAAGGAAAAAAAGGAAAGAAAAGGAAAAGGCAAGGAAGGAAAGGGAAGGGAATGGAAAGGATAGGAAAGGAAGAAAATTAAAGGAATTGTAAGGAAATGAAAGGAAGGGAAGGGAAAGGGAATTAAAGGAAAGGTAAGAAACCGAAGGGGAAAGAAAGAAAATAAAAGGAAGGGAAGGGAAAGGAAAAGAAGTTTGAGGAAAGGAAAAAATAAAATAATAGAGTAAAAGAAGAAATCAAGGAAAATAAAAATATGTTAGAGGAAAGGAACGACATAGAAAGGAAGAAAAAAAGGCGGATAAAAGATACAGCAAAAAAATAAAATAAAATAAAGTTTACTGGTTGAATTTCAACCACTGGGCGAACTCTAGTTTTATTATAGCTCGTACTCGCACGGCAACATTTTAAGACACTGCCCTTGTTTGTGAACCATACATTAGTACAATTATGATGACAGACTGATAGAAATGCGATCTTTTTTCGTGGATAGAGAACTTCACTTCCCAGTTGCCTACTAACTCCAAAGTAGCACTTGCTGGCAAAAGTGAATAACTCGGCTGACCTTATTGGTATTGCTCAGCGTCCTTCCCAGGCAGCTACCAATCGCACTATCAGAAGCTTTTCGTAATTTTCCGGTTTTATGGGCCGTTGTTTCCACTGTCTGGCGTTAGAGTTTCAGGCCTGAAGAAATATTGGAAGTGCTTAATTTGCCCGAAATTCAAAAGCATATTTTTAGATTTCTGTAAAATTGAGATCGAAAAAAATATTTCTTATCTTCTTTTGTTTGCTTGTCTAGCGTAAAATGTAAATGTATAATAAGTATATTCTCTTATAGTAAGGAAGTATAGAATATATATCATAATAAATATACAATATTTAAGTGTATTTATTATATATTCAAAACATTTAAATCTCAATTCAAGTGTACTTCGAGCAATGTATATGATTTTTACCCGCGTATTGATTTTTATGATTCATATTTTTAGTCAATAAATTGTATTTGAAACAGCATGTGGAGCTCTTCGGCCACCCCTTGTAAAAAACACTATAGACCACTACAATAATCTATAGGGATTTCGCGCCAACCACATATATTACTACAGAAGAAAGATTGCCAGTCGAAACGTTGGACGTTTTTAATTTGAATTTACTTCTGCCGTCAAAAATTGTACAAAATGATACTCTTTCAAAGAAAAAAAAATGCTTCGAAACTGGTAAAATCTATACTCGAACTATACTCATATTTCTTGAAAAAAAGGAAAAAATACCGTTTGGTCCGAACTCGAAATCGATACCAAAATCGGCAGTAGAAGTTCTAGATCTCTGTGACGTAAATGCTTTTCCACTGATAAGGATGCTATTGCACATTCTGGCTACACTGCCAGTCAGTAATGCTTCTCCAGAAAGAAGTTTTTGTCCCCTAGGCGATTAAAAACATGGTTACGAACAACTATGACTGAAGAGAGGTTCACTGGTTTAGCTCCTTTACACGTACGTTATGATATTAAAATCGACGTTGAAAATACTATAGAAAGATACGCAAAAAAAGTGAAGCGAAAAATTGATTTTATAATATGGAAGGTTGCTTCTAAATTATGAAAAATAATAAAAAAAACTACATATTTAATCTATCGACGAATAGATTGAAATGTATTTAATTTCAATAAACATTATTGTTCATCTCTTTTTTCCCTTTTTCCATTGCTCCAATAAATGTAGATTCAAGATAACTCCACTTAGTTAAAAGACACAAGTGAAACTCGCTTAGGGAAGAAAGAACTAGTTTCTACCTTTGAGCTGTATAAAATCATTTCTTGATTGCTTTTGTTCGAATCCTTTCAATTTGCCATGAAAGTCAATAATATAAATGAATGATTAATTTCACAACACCATTTTGACATAATTACGAATAAACGTAACGAATTTATCTTTAAGCACTCAAATTAGCTCAATTATTTGGAGTTTGAGCTTCCGGCCATGATCGTTCCCCCTCAACTAGAGACCTTTATCCGCCCCTGGTGAGAAATATACTTCGCAAAATCCGCTAGGTGGCGTACACATTGAGAAGTTTAGCAACCTCCTGCGACATTTAGGAAACTTGTCATCTCTTTTTAAGTAACTTCTCGGTTAACGGTAGACTTGAAGTGTGAAATGTATGTAGTTTATGGTATTTTAAATATTTGGATATATCGTTCGATTTTGCTCATATTCTAAATAAAAATATGCAAATTATATAAAAAGTAGCAAATTATATAAAAATCAATCAGTCTTCCAAACTTTATATCATCCTTTAATTTCCAAGGGTAAAAGAGAACTAAAAATTTCCATATTTATGCGAATACGTTAATTCCAATTAAGCTAAACATTTAGATATCCATTTTCTAATAACTTGCTTTCATTCCAAAGATTCAAACAACAATTCAAACAACAATTTCATTAATTTTTTCAAACAAAAAATGTCAAAATGATTTAAACTGGTATATAATTTAACATAACGTGAAGATAATAACCATATAAGGAAAGAAATTGCATTTTAGCCACATAATCGTTTGCATTAGAGATGTGCAATAAATCGGTTAGTAGAATGAATAATTACGGGGTTCAACTGTTTGGTTTTTTGACCAATCGTGCTATTCTCAGCTTGCTTCTTATCTACAAACGAGTTGGTGACAGCTGCAATGACTATTGCAAATTATAGGAACAAGTGGAATTGGGCTATAACAATTGTCAGTAGTTAAGACGACAAGCTGCCCCAGAATAGGGCAGTAAATTTAGGAAAACTGTCAAAATCTTGTCAAATTCACAACAGCTGATCATTTAACAGATTTGCCAGAAGAAGTCAGAAAAACTTCTTCTGACTGAAACCTAAAACAAAGAGAAACAAATTTACTCTCAATACTCAGATCTACTGTTCACTAGAAACAAAATTAATTGACACCCCGAACAACTTTATTCGTTCCACGATAAAGAGATGATGTGAGTCAATTCTTTTTTCACGCTTTCTTCGGCGGTTAGTACGACATTTAAATTTTTAAAAGAGTTCAACTGGGGCTCGAAACCGTTCGTCCTTCGCTGAATTTTTTGTTGCAATTTTCGAAAGCTTTCTCTGTTGGCAATTAGCTCTGGTTCTTAGGCCTCACGTCTTTTTGCTAATCTTGTTTTCGTCCTCAAAAGATTTATTGTTTCCCTCTTCAATTCCTGATAGCGTTTAAACACTCTTCTCGTTCGATCTCAACGTTATAATACAAGTCGACACGCCTAATATATAAACTTATTAGTATATACATTAGACTGGGTCGATTTATTAACCGATATCGCGCTATCGATTTTTCGATAGGTTTGGGCTCAAGAAAAAAAAGTTGCACTACGCAAATCCAAAAAAATAATTTTCGAGCCTGCGAAATTTCATTTATTTGACTTTTCTCAACTTTGATTTTTAAGGTTTTTTTCATGACCTACTAAAAAATTTTCATTTGATTTAAAAATTTTCATGTCCGACCCAAAAATGTCCGCTAAAAACTTTGCCGATAACAGTTTTTTGGAATAAAAAAAAATTTTTGGGTTTTGGAGAGTGTTTTGGTTTAAAAATTGACCCTTTCACCATTTTTTTAAAGGGTTTTTTCAGCATACATGCAAAAATGTTTTCGATGAAAACGAATTAGTCTCATATTTCCTGTCCCACTTAAAATTATGCGCTAAAAACGTTGGCGATAACAGTTTTTTTGTCGATTTAAGTCGATTTTTCGACCAAAACAAGTCCCAAAATCCGAAAATATAATTTTTTTTTCAAAAAACTGTTATCACCAACGTTTTTAGCGGACATTTTTGGGTCGGACAGGGTATACATGAAAATTTTAAAAGCAAATGAAAATTTTTTTAGTAGGTCATGAAAAAAAACCTTAACTATCAAGGTGGAAAAAAGTCAAAAAAATTAAATTTGGCAGGCTCGAAAATAATTTTTTTTGGGTTTGCGTAGTGCAACTTTTTTTCCTGAGCCCAAAACCTATCGAAAAATCGATAGCGCGATATCGGTTAACTTTCGTCCATACAAATCGACCCACCCTAATATACATGTATATTATTGATATATTTCAAAATGAATGTCTAGTCAAAATATTAAGATACAAATTTATCACTGAAACTACTACTGCACAAATGTAGTATATGTTTGTATGTACATTAGAGTGGTCTTTTTTGATTTATGAAAAGTTTCAAAAGCAGTTTCTCACGAAGTCGTAGCTAATTTCAGCATATGATATCTTATAAATAAAAAAGATTATGGGTGGTCTTTGAAGGACTCAAAGTTTTCAACCTATTTCTGTGAAATTTTCACTGTAGTCCATGTGACCAACTCAGAAAAGCTTAATTTTCGAGGTCGCCGCAACTATTTCTAACACCTTTTTATACCTTTCATGAACATGAAATGGTATTATAACTTGGTCCGATGTTTGTAATAATGAGAAGAAGAAGACATAGACCCACCAATAAGTATACCGAAATGATCAGGGCGATGAGCTGAGTCGATTTAGCCATGTCCGTCTGTCTCTTTGAACGCAAACTAGTCCTTCAGTTTTTGAGATATCTGGCTGAAATTTGATATGGGCAGCCATTTTGTAATATTTTAATCATTCGTCGGAACCAGCAAGATCGGACCAGTACAACGAATAGCTCCCATACAATCGATAGTTCCGATAAAAGGGTTTTGGGCTATAACTTTTGCAATTAAAAGGCTAGGAACAAAAAAGTTTCCCCCTGCGGGTTAGGGGTTTAGAATATGCCCGAGGTAGGCATACCGGTCGTAAGAGGCGACTAATATGCACAAAGGTAATGACGTGCAACTCGATGGCTGATCTACGGATATGATGCCTCTCACCTCTCATTACCCATCTCTCCTTCCTTACGGAAGGAGGGGTGACATGACCTAGAAGGTTCCACTGGTCATAAATCGCTACCACGACAGTCGGGCAGTACCGCAAGGGAGTACCGGAGCGTACCGGGTTCAAATCCGGCCAAGGACTGTTAATTCGACAACACTCTCCAAAACCTTCGGGGAGTGTTTTTGTCGTTACTACAACAACAACAACAACAACAACAAAAAAGTTGAAAGATTTGGTACTTATTGTATACGTAACGGAGATGGTGAAAATCAGTCAGATCGGACAGACATAACATATAGCTCCCGTTAAAATCGATTGTTCCGATAAACGGGTTTCAGGCTATAACTCTTGCAATTTAATAGCTTGGAAGATGAAATTTTGCAGTTTTGGTACTTATTAAATAAGTTATGGAGATAGCAAAAATCAGTAAGAATGTATCAATATATCATATAGCGCCCATACAGCCCATTTTCCGATAAACGGTGTTTGGGCTATACATCTTTTAATTAAACGGGGAAAGACAGTCAAAAGTATAAAGTCTTCGGCTCCGCCGTATGGAGATCATATATATCTGCGTGGTAGTAAAAGTCAGATAAGAGAAAGAAGAGGGGAGGTGAAAGCGAATAGCAATAATAGGAACAGGAATCACAAGAATTGTATATTGTAGGGGAAGACACAAAGATCAGGGAATAGGGGGGGGCCGCATAAGAAAACGAAATGAGGCATGCCGACGGGAGAAAGTACTATTGTTCAAATATAGGGAAGACTCATTTCGAGTGCATAACTTTACCCGGGACTGCTAGTAATTTATATTTTTGTAATTGCCTTCATTTCAACAAGTTGGAATGTATTAGATCATCGGGTGGGTTTTAAAATATATTTTCCAAGAGAATAACACACTCTAATGAACATATTTACAGATTATCTACATTTAGAGCGACTTTTTTTCTGAAGTGAAATAAATATTTAGTAAACCTAATGATAGGTAATTATGTACATTCGGACACATATTCAAAATGCCAAGTTTGTATGTCAGGGGATTATATGTATGAACATAAATCCTAACTGAAAGTGGCAAACAATATTATGTATTTGAAAACCCTAAAATTTTACATAATTGGTCAGAAATATAGTTGAACACACACTCAAAATGATAGTGATAGGAGACGTAGCCACTAAGAAAGACTTTATGATGTATGAATGAAAGGCAGCATACGTATTTATATTTCAGATCGAATCCTTTTCTCTATTGCTCAATCCACTTTTGAAGCACACAACCCGGGTATTAATTTATTGAAAAATATTTTTATTGAAGATGGGCATGGTGTTACATACATCCACGCTGGCTCAGAGCTGCTGATTGTTAGGATTAATTAGGAGAAATCAGTCTCCTTTATATCGCATATATAATCTTATCTAGTTTATTGTGGGAAATACTGATGACAGCCAGCTTATGTTGTTGTTGTTGTAAAAAAAAAAAAAATAAAATTATGGAATTACTGTGCGTGATTTCGTGTATACTTTGGGTTGAATAGGCGTCTCAGTTGCTCAGTAACTTCATCTCTCATCTCATCATAAAGAAGACAATACGGCTCTTGGAGTATTCGAGAGAAAAGTTCTCCGAAATTGCTTTTTTGTACCAACAATTTTTGTTGATTTTACGGCCTTTACATTTTCAAGTATTCATGAAACGAGCTCAAGGCCAAGAATAATAATTTTTCACATTTGAATTTTTATGAAAATTATTATTGTTTTTATTTTTTAATAATCATTTTTAATTAGTTATTAAAAGTTTTTTAATTGAATAGAGTAGGAAAAATGTTTAGAGATAACCGCCATAGCTTTTCTTACATATCCATTTCGGAAGCTGCTAAGATTCTTCATCAGAGAAATTTTGGCGCGCATTGCTAACCATTAAGCTAGCAATAATAATAATTAAAAAACTTTTAATAATTAATTAAAAAGATGATTAAAAAATAAAACCAATAATAATTTTCATAAAAATTAATATGTGAAAAATTATTATTCTTGGCCCTGAGCTCGTTTCATGAATACTTGTTCTCCGAAATATTTATGCAGATATAATCATAGACCAGCAAAAAGCTTTGCTGGCTGGGTCATGTTATACCAATGAATAGAGACGACCCTCCCAGAAGACTTTCTATGGATTTCCGAATTCGGCAGCATAGGTATAGCAAGTCTTGGTGTTCCGTAGCGTTTCCATTTGACGTATGTTATCGGTAAGATGAATTTTTACGCGGTGGTCAAACTCGCCTAGCTGGTTAAAAGTTAATTAACAATGATGCGATAAGCTACGCACTTTTTCTAAAACAGACTTTCGGTAACAGATATCGGCTATATATATCATAACTCGCACTACCTAACTATTAGAGAACGTAGTACATATATTGTGCGCGCCTACTGAACAGGTCATTTGCTTTTCCACGTATAAAATATTTGGGTTAAATTATATTTTGGCGAAAAAGAGAGGCAGAAGAAAAACAAAAGTGCCCTAAGGCCGTATAAAAACAAAAATATGTATGAACGTATTGCCAAAGAGTTCGTCGACCCAAAGAACGTTTCGATATTGGAGCACTTTTTTTTTAAATAGAAAAAACACCGTCACCATATTTACAATGCATAGTGAAAACATCGAGAGCCAAAGAGAAATCAATGAATAGGCACTGGCAGTCGTGACCATCTATCGATTATGACGAATCACCACAATCATTAAAATAGCGCTGCTTAAAGACAACAAAGTGATGGTCATTACCGAACTTTCGGTTGAACGAATTCAATGCAATTTCAAGACAGTGGCGTTGAGAAATAAATTATTAACTGGATTGCTAAAAATATATACAGGGTGTTTTGTTTACAGGTTTGTTTTTCGAATAGAGATAAAACTGGCATTTTGTGGTCAAATCTGGCAACTCTAATGTCATTTATGTTCAGTTTGGTTTGCCATTTCATCATGAACAGGTTGACAAAAGAACAACGCTTGCAAATCGTGCAAATTTATTTCGAAAATAATGGTTCAGTTCGCGAAGTTTACCGTGAGCTCCGTCCATTTTATGGTCGACATAATCGTCCATCAGAGCAATTAATTCGGTTAACCATGGATCGTTTTCGCACTACGTTTACTCTATGTGATAATACGCATCCGCAGAGACGTCGAGCAGTGCGCACCGAAGAAACAATTGCCGCTGTAGAGCAAAGTGTTGAAGAGGACCCGAATGAATCGATTCGCCACCGTGCACAGCAATTGGAGCTTTGTCCATCAACTTTATGGAAGATTTTGCGCAAAGATCTTGGCTTGCGACCTTACAAGATCCAGCTTGTGCAAGAATTAAAGCCGCGAGACCATGCAATGCGTCGTGATTTTGGTGTATGGGCCGAAAATGAGATTGATTTCGATGCTGATTTTCATCGCAAAATTTTGTTCAGTGATGAGGCTCATTTTTGGTTGAATGGCTACGTCAACAAGCAAACTTGCCGCATTTGGAGTGAAGAGAATCCACATGAGACCCTTGAAACGCCATTACATCCACAAAAACTGACTGTTTGGTGTGCTCTATGGGCTGGTGGAGTCATTGGGCCATACTTCTTCCGCAATAATGCTGGAGAGGCAGCTACCGTTAATGGAGACCGGTATAGAGCCATGATAACCGACTATTTTGTTCCCGAATTGGATGGCATGAATGTGGATGAGTTGTGGTTCCAACAAGACGGCGCTACATGCCACACAGCGCACGTCACAATCGATTTATTGAAGGAAACATTCGATGAGCGCATAATTTCGCGGAATGGACCTGTCAATTGGCCACCAAGGTCGTGTGATTTGACACCATTGGATTATTTTCTTTGGGGATATGTGAAGTCGCTCGTCTACACCAACAAACCAGAAACGTTAGGGGAATTGGAAGCCAACATTCGTGGCGTTATTGCCGACATACGGCCCCATATGCTCGAAGAAGTGGTTGAAAATTGGACCTGTAGAATTGGCTTTATTCGAGCCAGCCGCGGCGGCCACATGCCCGAAATCATATTTAAACATTAATGGCATAAAACTATCCTTCCAATAAAGCCAAATTGATGGACCTTAAAACGATTTTCTTGTGTTTTATTTCAATTCAAAGTTCTATACCCCTAAAAAAAACACTCTTTACAAGATGTACGACAGATAAGCTAGCACATCCGGTACTTCCATGTAAATAGTTTGCGATTCATAATGATGCTGATGACGTGCCCAAATCGGCTAACCACATATACATATATGATATTCTCATAACCAGCTGGCGTCTTCAGAACATCTTAGGGCCGCTTTTATAAAAACCGGTTAACACTAACCAGGGTTTAATTGACGTATTTTGTACGGTTAGCTGTTAAATTAATTGCCGATTAGGCTCAACCAGCCTTTATGAAAGTGGGTATTCATGTTTCTCTCTGCTGGATTTCCAGACACAATGATTAAAAGGAAACGCTGTCGGACTAATAATATCTTTATAACCCTGTTGGGCCCGTCACTTCCCATTCTATGAATGAATACGTGGGCTAAGCAGGGCGAAGCTACAATAATAATAATAAAAAAAGTGCAGATTTCTCGGAAACGTTCTCTCGACGACTCTGTTGATGTTAAATGAATTGGATCCTTTGCTCCGAACTCTTGGCGCTATTTTGAGCATCGTCTGCATGACCTGGTGCTCATCATATCTGAGCTTATCCCTGAATCTAACTCGAAATCTGAGCATCTTTTAGATTGCTGCCGATGTCTTAATAACCCCCATATATCAATTCTAAATTCAAGCTCAGAGACCTCCTCTGCTAGTTGTGTGATGTGACGTCGCAATCACGTAGCAATTGATGATCAAAGTGACTTTGCTTTCTGTTAGTAGTTGACCAGCCTCTAAAGTAGACCAGGTTGGGCGTAGCTGCTGTCTATGGCAAAACATGCTGCAGCGAATACGTCCTCGTCTTCTCTTTGTATCGGAAACTCTGTGATCAGGCGGGCACCTTGCACGTACATACAGGGTGGCTGATGAATTTTGCTACATTAAGAAACTCAAATAATTTTTTTTTCAGTGTATGGAATTCATTTTTCTTTTATTCATGTTAAAGCTCATTAAATTTTATTAAATATAGCTTAATTAGTTTTAAAAATAATGGAATTTAAATGCCCCCCCTGCTCGTCGATGCATGTGCGGCATCTTAACAAAAAGTTGTTCATTACTGCTTGGAGAGTTGAGACAGGAATAGCCGCAATTGTTTCTCGAATGGATTGCCTTAGTTCATTCAAATTTGTTGGTTTTGCTTTGAAGACTTCCTGTTTGCAATAACCCCACAAGAAAAAGTGAGGTGCAGTAAGGTCAGGCGACCTGGGTGGCCAACGGAATGTGGAGTTTCTGGATATCAGCTTATTGGGAAATTTTCGTCGCAATTCTGTCATAACAGGTTGGGCTATATGAGGAGCTGTACCATCTTGCTGAAACCACACAGAGTTGAAAGAAATTCTCATTGGGCGTAATTCTGGATAGAAAAACTCTCTCAACATGCTCAAGTAACGGTCTCCAGTAACCGTAACGGTGTGACCGTTTTCTTCGAAGAAGTAGGGCCCGACAATGCAGCGTGATGAAACTGCACACCACACTGTGACACGAAGTGGATGCAATTCCGTCTCATGGAGTATCTGTGGGTTCGAAGCACTCCATATTCGACAATTTTGTTTGTTTATGTTGCCGTTTAAATCGAAATGGGCCTCGTCAGACATGAAAAGACAGTTCAACATGTTTCCATCCTCTTCCACCATTTGAAGCATCTTCTGGCAAAATTCCAAGCGAATCGGCAAGTCTGCAGCGTTCAGTTTGTTGGCCATTTGAATTTTATATGGGAATAAGTCCAAATCTTTGTGCATAATTGACTGTAATGACTGTCTGCTTACACCCATTTGAGCAGATAAGCTTCTTGTCGAAACACGTGGATTGTTTTGTATGGCAGCAGCTACAGCAGCGATTGTTTCCTCCTTTCGAACTGAGGATTGCCGCCAAACGTGCGCCTATACTCTCTTTGAACCGAAACTACGGACTCCAGTGCGTGATAGCGGCGGACAATCCAAATTCTTGTTTCAGTGTCCCAGTTATCCATTTTTGTTAAATGTAAAAGTCAATCTGCAAAATAAAAAAAAAATTAACCAGATTCATTAAATAGAAAAAAAGTTATTTAATTTTTGTTTGGTAGCGGCTTTCATTAGCCACCCTGTATTTGGCTCTCGCATGGGCCCTTTACGCAGACCTTGCAAGTCAAAACATCTCCCTACACCTGCCGATTTAGTTGACGGTTAGAGTTGTGAATAAGTAATCGATTTTTCTGACACGAGCTCACATCTCTAGTCTTCCGGGAGCTCGCTGGTCTACATTAGCTTTTCCGGATTGGATTTTAAAAGTGGCTTCAGTGAGAGTCTCAAGTAGAATTGGGTGGAAGCATATGATTCTTTAGCACTGAATGTAAACGACTTCAGCTCTCGTACTACCACACGAAGCATGCTCTCGCGAAGAAACCTGGCGTTTACAAATAAATATCATTTGAAGGTATGTACATCGTCAAAATTTGTGTGGGAATACCAAACCACTGGCTTACTTGGCTTCATGGTAGAGCTTAAAGGTCGAGAGACTAAAACAACTCTCTTGCTTCACAAACAATTCCAATGCCAATCAAGAAGAGATAATTCTTTAATGACATCATACGAAATGCTTGTAAGACGTATTTTTGGCAATTAATATCGTTTTTATGTAGTAGCAACACTTGCTCTTCAAATGGCCGGAAAGTACGCATTGGCTGCCGGCATTTTGCATACTTGTTTATAAACGAAAACAAATTTACATATGTATGTATGGATATGCGCATATGGTAATGCATGCAAATCGGAAAGTGTTCGGCAGCAAGTGGAGCTTAATTTTTGCGCGTGTGTGCGAGTAAGTATAGGCGCTCCCAAGAGGGGCATGAGCATATTTGCCAACATAACGAACGAATACGCCGGAGTCGAACGCTGCTAAATGCCTCAATTTAAATTTTAGTTGTTTGATGTACATACGCCGTGTGCGACGTGTCCAACAAAGTGCCGATTTGTTTGCTAATAAATTGCGTGAATGACATTGCTACTTGAATTTGCATATAAAATAATTGAAAAATAAATAAAGTGGAAAAAACAAACATACTATTTAGATATTGAAGTGGCTGAAGAAAAGGTTTTTTGTGTGAAATGAACTAAAAGTCTTATAAAAAAAGTCACTACTAATTTTATAAAAAATGTATTACAAAATTAAAAAAAAAAAATTACAGAAAAATATTTAAAAAATAGTACTTAAAAATTGTATGACCAAATTTATAAAACCGGTTTATAAAAAATTATACAAAAATGTTAATAAAATAAATTATAATATGGTATGTGCGTAAAAAAGAATATAGCTATACAAATTTAAATAAAAAACAAGTGAGGAAGTCTAAGTTCGGGCGGAACCGAACATTATATACCTAGTAGTGATCTATTAAGACATACTAATTTACGAGGCCTATTTTAATACATTTCAGCTCGTATTATAAAGCCAGCTGATTGTTTTCAATAAAAACACTTCTGTCATGAGTTTTGACGGGTAAATTAATTAAAAAAAAAAAAATATGAATGTATGGCGCGATATACAACATGAATATCATCATAAACCTCCTGAGAGTGATTGCGCCGTGCTTCCCTTCCAATTTGAATTTTTTCCTACAAATTGGCGGGACCTACAGATTTTTGCCGACTTCGAACGGCATCTACAAAGGAGATGATCTTTTGCTGAGAAGCCTTCCATGGCAGAAAGACACTCGGAGAGTTTGCCAAACCACTGCCGAGGGGCGACCCCGTTTTGAAAAAAAGTTTTGTGGCATAATCCACTATAAAAGGGGCGGGACCACAACTTTCCACTTTTTTCGTTCAAGGACACTTTGAAAGTGAAATATAAATGATATAAAGCTTTTGTACGCAAAGTTATTGCCTATTAAATATATCTATGATCCTTTTCAACATCTTCCGTATAAAAGTGGGCGTGGTTCTTAACCGACTTCGCCCATTTTTTTCCGAAACATACCTTGTATTAATAATTTTAAAAAGCGCTCGGAGATGAGTGTCAAGGAACCTGCATACCATTTCATTAAGATATCTAAAAATTTACTCAAGTTATCGTGCTAACAGACGGACGGACGGACATGGCTTAATTAATTTCTTTTTTCCTCCTGAACATTTTGATATGAATAAGTCAATATCTATCTCGATCCGTTTATGCCGTTACATACCACCGTTACGCGACTACTAGTTATAATAAATTATAAATATCGTAATATTTATTAGGGTAGCTGTTTTTTAAATTTTATCTAGTATCAATTCTATATAGTATTTATTACTTACAAAAATATGTAAAATGAACAGACCGTAAAACCAACAACAAAATAAATTTATTAAAAATAAAAATTTAATATTAATTAAATTTATAAAAAAAAAATTATTTATAATTTTTTTAAGTTTTTATTGTTATTTTTTTTCTTATCAAAAAACTTAAATAAAAAAAAAATAAGATATATAAAAAGAAATTACAAAAATGAGATGCAGAAAAAACCTAATAGGTATAAAAACAATTACCCATCGTAGAAATTTGTTCTATCGCTGACAGCGGGCTTCACTTTCTCGAACAGCACGCTAGATGGAAGCTTGAATTCGGTAACAAGTTTAGCGAATTCGTGGTTTGCTTCAGAGCGGGAATTGTACTTAATAGTGATGAGATTTTCTACAAGCTAAAGGGTTGCTACTCTCTTAAGTGTTTTCCTCTTTACTAATGGTTCTAATATAAATGGGAGGCTGAATGCGTTGTACTCTCGACCGATGCAGGGTACTACCAAGTAACGTATACGTAAAGTAAATTTTTTACTATCCAGTGAAGGATTTTCAGGAGTACGGAAATCTTTATCGTCGGCAATGCAGTTCACGTAAATTTTCATGATAGAGAAAACTAATCAAGTTTATAAGCAATTTGGAGCGAACTTCCGTCGGCAAAAAGTTTACCGTTACATAGTTCCGAAAAAAGCTATCAGCAATTACGACATTTTTGTAGCTTGTGCTGCCTAATCTCTGTACGAAAGTCAGCTGTTTTTTGTTTACTTTACTCACAGGACTTGAAGGCATACATATATCAAAATTTCTTTCCAATTTTCGTATTTTATTTAAATAATTTCGAATCTTTTGGGGGAATGTAGTGATCCTGTCGTAATTTCTGATAAGATTTTCTTGACGGGATATCTGCAAAGTAAGTCGCAGTGCACTAACATCAATGTGTGTATTTTTGAAGTGGTTTAGAACTATTACAAAACGGCTGAAATAGTACCCAGAACCACTTTGTAAAATTTTTGGCCTGCTTAGGAATAAACAAAGTAGTAGCAATAAACTACTCCGGAACTATTCCAATGCCTGGCAATATGATATCGCCATGTTAAATTTTGCGAGTTGATTGCATTGAAAAGAGATTGAGGGTGAACTATAGCTTTTCCAGATTAAAATTAGAAAACTCATATTGTATTTCAGAAAATGTTAATTGAATTTCGGAATAGGTAGTTGGATTTCAGTATTTGTCATTTGGATTTAAGAAACGGTTATTGGATTTCAGAAAACTAAAATTGGATTTAAGAATATATAATTGGAATTCAGAATATGTGAATTGGAATGCAGAAATCGTCAAGTAAATTCCAGAAATTACCTTTCGAGCTGTTTGTGCCATGTTAATACTTGATTATGTTTAAAGGCCATGGAATATGCAAAAATTATTTGCTATGGAATAAATCAATTCCTAAATCACACATTCTGAAATCACATTATCTATTCTGAAATACAATTTTAGCTTTCTGAAATCCAACTGCCTATTCTGAAATCCCATTAATATGTTCCGAAATCCAGATAACTATTATTTAAACCCAAATAAAAATTCCCGAATTCAATTACCTATTCTGAAATTCAATTGATGTTTTCTGATTTTAATATAGCAAAGAAACACACTAGTTCAAAAATAAAGATCTTCCCTTCAGGCATATTTCGGGTCATATTTCGAAGCATATTTCGGGAAGTAGCCATATTTCTTCGTGAATAGAACTTTAATGGCAAAAAAATTAGCTTAATTAAAATAAAAAATTTTATATTACAAAAAATTCAAATAAAATGAAGCAATTTTAATTACAACAAAAATGTATAATTGCGTTGCCTTCACATATTGTTATCATTATTTACCTATCAGCGTGAGCAGCTACAATGTAATCAAAGTAATCCGTAAACACTTGAAAACAGTTTTTGTTGAACCGCTGCCGACGGCACATTGTATCGTGCGAATTGTTCTACACTTGCCCCTTGTGTTTACCTTATAGTGATAAAACAACAATGCAACTTAACACGCAACATAAACAACAACATGAGAGCAATTGTAAGTGCTAAATAAACAAAAAGAAAAGCGATAATTATAATTAACTTACATTATACGACATGCCTCAGATATTCATTCATCAAAACAAAGTGCCATATAAATAGTTTGATGATGATATCAAGTGTGAATATGAATCAATAACAAACCTACGCATTGTTTGTGTTCTCGTTGTATACGTATTGTGTATATAGTTTTGTGTGACAAGAGCAATTTGAATCGTTTGCTCAATTTGGGCGGCGTAAACAGAGAAACTGCGGATCACAACAAAGGAGTGAAAACCCGAAAACTACATGAATGTGATTCTCGAAAAAGTGGAAAGAAGAAAGTGTAGTGAAAGAAAAGAAGAAATAAAAAAAAGAAATAAACGAAAACAAAACACCCAAAACCTGTTGAGATTAGTAAAGTACTCAGAGAGCCGTTATTAC
The DNA here is from genome assembly GCA_949987695.1 of Merzomyia westermanni. Taxonomy (NCBI): domain Eukaryota; kingdom Metazoa; phylum Arthropoda; class Insecta; order Diptera; family Tephritidae; genus Merzomyia; species Merzomyia westermanni. The sequence continues at coordinate 191,818,250 of OX465289.1, forward strand.
TAGCAAGGCAAATAATGTTTTAGCGATGGAAGCATAGCGCGAAAAGAAAACAACAATTTTACGCTTTAAGCTGTTATGGTTGACGTGTGAAAAAGCAAACCCTGCAGAAAAGTCAGCAATTAGTGAGACGTATCTGTAGGCGGAAACTAGATCTAAGGTGACAAATTAGAACTAGTTGGATACTAACTAGATGTTCACTAGTTAGAAACCAGTAATTAAGCAACCATTTCATCAAATTCAGTGCAGCGGATTTTGAGTGATGCGCGTACAAACTATAGACAGACAGACACAATATTCTAAACACAATCGTTTAAGCTGCTTTTGCGGTAATAAAGGCGACCGTGTGTTGCTTCGGTACTAATAAGGTACAGACCGCGGCCTGTGAACATTTTTTTATATGTAAGTACTTTTCAAAAGTAGAGTAAATTTCTAAAATTGAAAAGTCATATAATATCTACTTAAAACTAAGTAAATGTCTAGAATTGTGTGTTTGGTCGGAACTAAGGAAAAAAGGAAGACGAGAGCTCTACTTTGAATATGTATATTTGTGGAGCGGTTCAAAAATGATAGAACAAATATAATGGTGCTATTTCCAGCTTCCTTGTCATCTACAAACGAGATGGTGACAGATGCAATGGCAATTGCAAATTATAGGAACAAGTGGAATTAAGTTATAACAATTGTCAGCAGTCAAGCTGCCTCAGAATAGGGCAGTAAGCATGGAATTGGGTCTACTTCGAAATATAACTAACTAGTACTTATTAGCAAAAGAACGAGATGTGACTGCAGAATAGTTAACTAGTTCTAAACTATAGAAAAGATAATACAGTGGAGACAGTTTCCACCGCCTAGGAAAATGCCATTTTAAATTCGCCAGTTGATTGCATGTAAAAGAGATTGAAGATGAACTAGTAGTGGTTCCTAATGCACTAGAAGCGTACCTATTCAAAGTAAGACATTTTTCCTACAGGGGATCGACAAAAGTACATATCTACAAACCTGCCTGTGTTCTTTGCAGGGACCGCATTTAATAGTTATGCTTTATTTAATTTGAATTTAAAAAGTCAGCCTGAAAAATTAGTATTTATTTTTATTCGGGCTTTTTATGTCAAATCGTCACATAGTTGGAATCGATCCCTTTCGATGTTAGTGAAATTTAGTGAAGAGTTTCCTTTTATTATAAAACGAAGTTCTGCCAAAGACAAACAAAAAAATATTTTGTTGTTGGTTTTACGGTCTGTTCATTTTACATATTTTTTGTAAGTATAACGAGCTCAAGACCAGTCCTCTAATAAAAAATAATATTAATTAACTAAGAATTATTATCAACTGGTTTTGAGCTCGTTATACTTACAAAAAAAATATTTTGTTTTAAAGTTATGCCAATTCAAAATTTCACTTTTTTCCTGTTTTGAAAAGTTAATTTTTTCAATATTTCGGAAACTAACTACTGTAGTGAAAAAGGTAAATTTTTTTTTTTGATGATTATCAAATTTCTAATTTTAGAAAATTTTCCATTTTTCAAAATCGAAGAAATTAAAGTTTGCCATTAAATTTTTAACTTTTTTAGTCGAGTTCAATTGGTTAAACACAAAATGATTAAAATTTGATAACTGAACTTTTTTTCATGGTAATGGAACGCAAAAAAAAAATATGCTTAACATTTTTTTAAAAAATTTTTTTTTTCAGTAAATGTAAAAATTTACCTTTTAAGTAAAAAATAAAAGTGTTTATGACTATAAATTAGCTTAAGGTCCAGAAAATTAATTTCTAGATCCATTTCGGAAGTTGCTAGATTTCTTCATCGGGAAATTTTGGCATGTTCTGTTAACCATTAGGCTATCAGATCGATGGCTTTTTTTGCAGCTCAACCCCTATTTCTATTAATTTTCAACACCCTAATGGGCAAGTGGCGACATCTGTTGTCATTTTATTGCCAAAATTCAATTGTTGGTTGAGTAAAAAACTAAAAGCTAAAACTCGACTTTTATTTTTTAAGTCGAAAATAATATTTAAAATTTGAGTTTTATGATAAAAGTAAAAATAATAGTAAAGTTTTTTCTTTTTTGAAAAAATCTTGAACCGTTATGGTCCCTGTTTTTCTGATGGAAGCGTGTTAAAAAGTTAATAAACAACGTTCAAAATGAACAAAAGCCGACAATTCCTAAAAAATTGAATAAATTAAATTCGCTAAAAGAAAAAAGAATAGAAAAAAACAAATTAATCGTAAAAACAAGTTACCACTGTGAGAAAAAAAGTGGCTATTGCTTGAGATCATTCTGTACATATATATATATATAAATTGCTGTTCATCTGTTCATAAGCTAAAATGTTTTATTTATTTTCTAATCTGATTTACGAGAATTTTTTTTTTTTCAGAAAATATAATATATGTAAGCGTGTTAGTTTTCCTTTAAGAAATGAGTATTTACCTACTTGTACTTTGTTTTTGTAATTCGTAGGCTTAATGTAAACATCATATTAAGGTGAAATTTCTAGTGACAAAGTGCCTAGTGCATCCATATAAATATAATCGCTTTGGGTCTACTTTTGTTGTCAGACCAAATATAGGTTTGCGATAAAAGGGGTTCAAGACTTTGAGTTAAGCACATAGCAATACATCGGTGAAATTTCCACTCACTTCTATTATGCAGTTTTTGAGTCATGAGCGTGCAAATAGACAGACAGACCGACAAAAATTCTGAAAAGTGCTCTTTTGGTTGCTGTTTACATTAGTGTTGAATTAATTTTTTGTCTTACTGGAAAAACTGATTTCTTATGGATTAAAAAAAAACAAAAAAAAAAAAAATATAAAAAAAAGTGAAAACAAATTTTTCTTCATGCGATTTATATGGAAATCAGAAATTGTGAATGATTTAAGCCTAAGTAAGAATTGTTTTCCAATTTGATATCTATAAGAAAACAGGATTTCAGGTAGAACAAAGAAAAAAACTAACTAACACCCTAATATAAATAGCATCCTTCCAAATAAAAACTGACTGGTTTATGGCTTTGAACGCAAAATTAACGGCACTGCAAATTATAAAAAAATGACATTTAAGAACTCACATAATCTAAATAATTTATGTATTGCATATATGTACATACATATATGCAAATACATATGAATTTTGTTTAAAAGTTTTAACTGCGCAGAAAAAGTTATACTAAATACCTATAAAAAAGAAAAAAATTTAGTATAAAAAAAAATTTATCAATAATGAAAAAAATTTAAAAAAATATATAATTAAAAAAACAAAACAAATAAATGAATGAAAACAAAATTGAATAAAAAAAAAATGGTTTAAAAAAATATGAATACAAATTTTTTAGTAAAAAGCTGATGACTAAGTAGTCACAAGACACAAGCAAAGTGATTATTTTTTAAAAACATTTACGTTCTCTTGTTGCGCCACAATTAATTATTACCTGTGGTGAATGGAAAAACCACCAAAGCTATTTATTTACTATCAAGAAACAAATCTCTTAGAGTTCATCAACATTTGCAAATTTGTTCAACTAACTTATACAAGTATGTAACTACCGTGATATGTGTGTATGTTTATACATCTACCATTTCTATTTACGACTCTTTATTTTAGGGGGATATCTAATTTTAAGGTCATACAGTTCATTCTAGTAAGAACGCCCAAACTCAAATTGCAACAGGGGGAGCAAATAATAATTACACGGTGTGAAGTAAAAAAATTTAATACATATACCCTTTTGCGAGTTTAATTTTTGTTGTAGGCTACTCAGCTAGGCAAACTGAAATAATGGAAATATACTCAAGTCAGTTAGTTAAAAAGTCGTTTTTTATAAAATAATGTTAGCACGACTAGGTCCACAACTTCAGCAAAGTCTCTCAAGAAATATATTTTCACGGACACACAGTGCTTTTATTGAAAACAAGAAATAAATTCTATGCACGGGTGGATCATCATATAATATAGTTACTCAGTAGAACTCGAAAGATGTCGATTTTAATCAACATGTCACCGAAACCAGTTGAAATATGGAGCTTAATCACAACGCTTATTGCAGCCATATTGCGCAAACACACTTTGGTTTACCCTGGCCCACATATTGCTCCCTAACAAATCAGTCGCGTTGTCGAAATGGGTAATATGTATCTTATACTTTAATTTAGACGTCTAGTAATGCAACGGCACAAGTTGCATTCAATTCTATTCAGCAGTGTTTGAGTGATGCGCGTTCAAACATACAGCAGACAGACAAAACTTTTTAAAACTGTTGCTTTCTACTGTCTCCATAATGATCTAAATAAATTTGAATATCTGCGTTGTACAATGTTCGTTATCGAACATAATGGCTAGTTTATGGTTTTATTTCGGCCATTTAATATATCAATCTTCCTTGGCTGAAAAGTAAAGTTTTCCGTCATCCTCATCCCTTGTCAAATTTGGTTTTGAGACAAACCGGGTTCAGCGTTGTGGCATCATCAGTGTCGATTTTCGTTCGGAACAACAACAAAACAAAATAATAAAGTTTATACCCGATTTCATCTCTCACGTTACCCTGCCCTATGCACGATGACAGCTGGGTATAATGAATGAATCGTATTAATAGCAAGTATTAAAAGTTTTTGAAGAAAGTTTTGAAGTTTCAACATATTCGAACTCACAGCAAAATCTTTAAGAAATCTGATTATCAAGTTAAAATAATAGCCGTCATCCGGTTGTCGTAATCCTGAGCCAGATACAAAATTGTATATGTATGTACATGCAACAACAACAATTTGAGCCAGATCTTGGTTCAATTTGTGAGCCAGATAATTTTGTTTGTGATCTTTAGTATTGACACACTAGCTTTTGTAAACCAAATATTTCATTAACAGATACCGCTGGGGCGCTATGATTAACATGCTTCTGCGCGGAGTGTTCAGATTGTGTTTCGTTTCCATGAACATACGATGTTTTATCGATTTTTTTAATTTAGATATTGTTAACTGGAATATACATATATATAATTTAAATTATCACATGACCATCGTGTCCTTACAACGAATTTCATGATTTTTGGTACTAAACAAAAATATTTGGGGAATTTTTTAAATATAGTGTATATGCCCTATATTTACTTGAAATGAGAAGCAAGCTGTTTTTGAAGTCTACAAATGATCAGGAATGTTTGGTATATTAAAATGTTTGAAAAACTCTTTTCAATGTTAATTTTCGAAATTTTTACGAATACTAAATTTTTCTTCATATCCTAAAAATGATATTGTCAAACATTGAAAGTTTTCGAATGCTTCCCTAGCCCCAATGTATCCCATTCGATTATACTTAAGTATATACTTATTAGACTAGGCTAAAAGAACATGTTTTTTTTTTTTTTTTGAAAATTATATTGACATTATTTTTAAGAATGTCGAAAAAAAAAATATTTGAAATTTTCAGACCTTATTATTATTTTTTAGCGATCGATCATTGATAGTTTAGGGTTTTTAGGACTGATTTCATTATTAATTTAAATTATGGCCCTGTGCCAATTGGTTGGAAATTATAAATTTTGACAGAGCGAAGGAAAATTCTGACAGTTATTGCGGTGAATACCTATGAACGTCAGATTTTACCCTAGCTCATGGGGCTAGTTGAAATTTTGACAATTACGAATGTGTACACATATATGCATGGGGTATTGCCAATCATATTATTTCAAATGAAAATATATGCCAACAAGTTATTAAATGGTAAAATATAAATATAATGGGTGAAAAAATACGTAAATTTAAAATTTATTTACAGACCATTTGCTTTCGCACGTGCTTTTTTCATATGTCAAAATACGTATACAACTATTAAAATTAACCATTTCATTTGGCACAGTAAAATGGAAAATATTTTTACACCATAGAAAATTTGTTCACCTAATTTTTCGTCTGAGTAAAATGTTTTCGATTAGCATACGGCCTATTCACTTAAAAAAATTGACTGTTTTCTAAACTTTGCGTACATCTTGAAAAAAAAAACAAAAATTGCGAGTGTGCTATAGTTATAAAACGCATCAGAAGTATTAGTTAATTATACTAATTTATTATTAACATATTAGAATCCACTTAAATGCCATGATCCCAGATATTGCAACTAATTATAATAGGCGCTTTTAAGTTGTTAATACTGACAGTTGACTCACAGGGCGCCATGACTGCCAATAATTAATTTTTGTTAAACTTGTAGACAGAGTGTTACGAATTGGAAAAAAACTTAATTATTTTTATTTGATGGCAGATACGCTAAAGTAATTGCGACGTATCAGTGGACATAAAATATGATGATTTAATAGTATTATACATATTAAAGTAACTCGAATGCATGTAAACAAAACTTTCATATTGATTAACAAAATAACAAAATAATTACTACAATGTCTTAAATCACTTAACACCGCAAATCGCCAAATTGCTAATGAGAGTCTTGACTACATCAAATATGAAATTAACTTATAAATCTTAATAATAAATAAGCGTGAAATACTTAGTTTGGTCTCAAAATAAAAAATACCTTACGTTTTTCTCCATCATTTTAGTCTAAGAAATACATTTTTTTCAGTGGATTATAATTCTTATAAACGATTTATTAAAAATCGCTGTTTACTATAAATAAAATAAAAAACTCGATTTTAGTAAAAACCGATTACTTGTTCACAGCCCTACATTCGAGAACATCATTAATACTTAATTGAAGCTTACGCTGTGTTCACACTACCTTACATTTACATCAATTTTGGTGTTAACGCTTGGGCGTCGAAAATCCGAGCTATACCAGCCCTATTTCCGATGGTTAATAAACGCATTTATGAAAATAAATATTACTAGCTTATACCCGTGGGTTTCACCCCACATTTCTATAAAAAAAATATGCAATGGACTATGAAAAATTCCAGCTGCATGTGCCACGCCCCCTTTTTCGTTATCCCCAGTTTTTTTGGAAGTGGTAGGAATTTATCTAATATAACCCCTTACCAAATTTCAGTGGTCTAACGTAAATTTTTCCAGAGATACGGACTATAAAAAATTCCATTAGTATGAGAGTTGCCACGCCCCCTATATATAAAAATATTTTTTAGCTCATGACCATCCCTGTAAGATATCCAGTGCGTGTTTCAAATTTGGTTACGATCGGTTTATACGTTTAGGACACAAGTCGGTCTATAGATACATACATAATTTGAATTTTATATATACGAGTATATACATAGATAGAGTTCTGCGAAATTGCGTAAATAAAACAAACCACGCATATCTCGTTTTTTCAATAAGTTAAATAACTGTACACATATACATTATGGTGCACTGGTACTAGCATGCCTGTAGCGGAAGTATTTTTGTTTGACTTAACCCACTAGGTGCAATAAGGGCATAAAATAGTTTGATTGAAAAACGACGTAAAATAACTATCGTTTGATACTCATACTGGCATTAATGACTTGATTTTTTTTTAAATTTAAGTTAGGTGGCAACTCCGTAAAAACATTCTAAGTGCAACAACTAAGCAAGAGAACTAAAACTGCAGCAGATTATTTATACGAGTATACGGCCGCCGTGGTGTGGCGGTAGTGTTGCCGGCCTACCACACGGGAGATCCAAGGTTCGAGCCCTGGTACAGGTAACATTAAAAGTGGTTTGAAAAAGTTTTTTAAAACAGGGTCGCCCCTCGGCAGTGGTTTGGCAAACTCTCCGAGTGTCTTTCTGCCATGGAAGGCTTTTCTAAGCTTAGCAGATGCCATTCGGAGTCGGCAAAAAAGTGTAGGTCGCACCAATTTGTAGGGAAAATTCAAATCGCCACACCACAAATTGGAAGAGAAGCTTGGCAAAAATCTCTTAGGAGGCTTATGATGATATACCTGTTGTATATCGCGCCATAGATTTAGAGAAATAGCTCGGTTGAATCAAAGAAATTAGGTTATGAATGAAAAAAAAAATAATCAATATCAACTCAAAATAACTTCTGAAAGTGAATATTTTTGAAAACTTCTTACCATTTCAGACCATTCAATTCCTTTTAAGAATTTGTATTTACTTTTCTATATAGTAATTTCTGTACTTATGAAAAAAAAAAAAATACCACTGTTTAAAGTTTCATAACTTGAAAACGAAACATTCTATTTCAGACCTTGCTTGTAGGAAATTCAATTTCCTTTAAAAATAGACAGACAGTTTTCAACCAAAAAAAAATTTCATCAATCCTAAAAAATCTAAACCAGCAATATTAATATCACGATCTGAAATCTCTACAAGACTTTTTTTTCTGAATAATAATTTTAATATAATTATAATTTCAATATAATGACACAAAAACCAACTAATGGTTAGCACAGCGTGCCAAAAATTCTCTGAGGAAGAAATCTAACAGTCTCCAAATTGAACCTGTAAGAAAAGCTATACCTCCAAATTTTCCCTTTCTAATATGAAAAACCGATGGAAAAATAAAAAACAATATCCATTTTGATAAAAATAAACAAAAATTATTAATTTGTTAGTTTTCCATTGGGCCAGTATTTAATTATTTATTTTTAAATTTTTTTGGAGCTTTTTGGCCGGTGAAGGTTAAGCAAAAACAATGTTTTCCTTTATCCTTCTACGCGTTTCGGTACATTTTGCACCTTCTTCAACTTCCTTGAGCTCATTTATAGTCCAGAATATATGTATGTATCAATATAATTTATAAATTTTTTTTTGTCCCGTCTAATGTACGTACTGAAGCATAAAGCGCGCTGACTGGGAAAAATAAATGTTTATATAGATATTAATACCTATTATAATTTATTAGTAGCTTGAAGAAACTTAAATAAATATTAGACAATAAATATTTGTTAAAGAAAGACATACATACATATTAATGCAGCTGCATATAAAAATTAGTTACTCAGCGAAAGAGTTGATCTTTTAAAACAATTTTTGTCAAAGAAAAAATCTTCTTTTATAAAAGGCTGCTCTATTTCTAATATTTATATGGTTCAAAGAGGAACTGAAAGCTTTAACATGATGTTGATTTACTGCGCATTTCGTTCGGTGCGCAAAGAACTGTCAACATACGCCTTCGGTAAGCTAGTCCAGCCTAGTATATATTTAGTACCACAGCTTAAGCTTGAAAGTATTATTAAAAATTTTTATTTTTTTTTCATTTGTGCACTTAATTTTTCACGGCTACGCAACACGTAATGCACTTGTGCCCAAGCCCAATTACATATGCACATATTTTATGGGCATACCCTGTAGACAAACTAACTAGTTGGAAACTACTTCAAAATCAGTATGAACACCAAGTCCACCTAACAAGTTAGTCAATTGTCTTTTTTTCATATAAGCAATTAGCTTTTTTTAACATGACTATGTTACGACATGTCAATTCGTACAGAAATATACTAGTCTTAAACTAGTTCGGAAATACCAAAAAAATTAAAGTTTACTTTTATTGATAATCTGTTAATTGAAAATAATTTAAATGCATCCGGTCATGGTGAATTTGTACTCGAACCAGATAGTCGTGGTCACAGGTTCAAGCACTGGTGCTGGATACATCAGATTTAAAGATCTTAGGCACTCCTTTATTCACCAAACAATTTGAATATTTGCTTGTTATAGATTTGGACCAGTTTGAGTTGAGTTAGAAAAGTCTACTATTTTTTGTGACTAATTTGGGGTTTCACTGCTGGGTAAATAAACATGAGCATATGTGTATGCATAAGTCATCTAATGTTAGCATTTCGTTGCGCTGTAGGTCAATAGCTGAACTTGACAATGATTTTTTGCGAGGGCCGGCTACATACTGTTGTTTACGCATTGCGAAGCAGATAAGATTTCTTTGTTGATAAGTTGACATTGTTTTAATAATAAAAATTATACAATTTTGCACATACTTGAGGATTAACAAAGTTCGCTTGGTTTAGCAGTAAAGAAAGTAAAGGCTAAGGTAGAGAGAAATTGAGATTAGAGAACATATATGAAGACTAGGTGGACCCGTGCGCGCCTTGCGCAAAAAAAAAAAAAAAAATAAAAATGGTTTGAAACCTTTTATTAGTCCAGATCCAGGAGTTTTCAAACCTTTTTCTCAAATTATAAAAAAAGATTTTCAGCTACACTTGTTGTGAGACCACAAAAAATTATACAAATATGGGCAAACAGCTATTTGAAATTCCACCACTTATATTGCATTCACATTGAACCAAAAACTTGAGTTGATTGACAACATCAATATGAATTAACTCAAAAAATGTCCCTTTAACTCGAGTTTATGACCTAATGTGAACGCAGTCTTATTCACTTATTGTAGCAACGTTCAAGTGTAGATGGCGCGCTCGCAGTGGGTTGAGCGCTGTGATATTCGCAATGCCTTTAATTATTCTAGCACTGTTCAGTCTTAGTATTCAAATGTAGATGTCGCGAGGCATGTGAATGTCACAGTCACAATAGCTTTGCAGTACAAATTGATTTTTTTGTGCATTTATTTTAAAGAATTCATTTTTATAAAATACGCTTGAACAAAAGCACTCCGCTTATTAAAACATGGTTTTGCATGTAGAGCTAGCCCCCACCTTTAAAACGATACCTTATTTATCAATATTGGTTCCAAATGATAGCAGAAAATTAGGAACTAACATAAAAAGACCTTACAGAAATAATATATATGATATAGGGGGAAGAAATCTTAAAGCAGAGAAAATCGTGAGGAGGAAGGTAGGAAAGTGGCAGGTTAAGAGAATAACTCGACCAAATATTTCTAGTGCCGCCTCATCCGATGTTGTCGAGAGACGATTTTAGCGATCCTAATCGCCTACTCAGTCCGATGTAGCGAAAGTAATTTATGGTCAAATATAAATGTATTTATGAATTTGAAACGAAATAGCCTCTTTGCATATATTCTATGTTCTATCTATACCCAAATGTTACAACAGGCGCCCATAGAATACGCTATAAAACGAAATTTTTTTTATTGATAGTAAATGCCAATCTTATTTGTTATGTACGCACATATGTATATTTTTCAGAAGTAGGACTTTCAAAACAAATTCAAAATAAAAATTAAGCAATCAAAAATTCGAAATGTTTGTTTTTTTTCTTAAAATAGCTAAATCAAGGGACTTAATTCAAGTATTTATATAAGCAGCATTCAATTGAAAAAAGATGAAATGACAGAATAGATATAAATATATGTACAAAATAGGGATCTTACGAATGTCTATGTTGTTATTCGAAACTGCGAATGCTTAGAAATTTTAATATAGCAGATATATAACTCTAGAAATAAAGACTCGCTTACATGTTTTATAGACGGCCAAAGTACTCAACGTAATTCAAAAAAAAAGAAAAAAAAAGTTCACTATAGAGATAGAAAAAGATGCAAATTTACACCCGAAAAATATTGAAATTATCAAAAAAACTCAGGAACAAAACGATTTTCCGATAGAATTAGTAAATAAATTGATTCACAACCACGTCGCGAATAATAAAAAAACGAAAAACAAAATAGATCCAGCCAGCAAAATATATAAGTCCATGACCTATGTTCCAGGAATATCAGAGAGGATCAAGTGTTTCAACTTATACGACAGGGATAAATATCAGATAGCGTTCACCTATAATAACACATTAAGGCAAGTTTATAATAACACTAAGAACAAAATTACAAAGCTAGAGAAATTCGATGTGGTTTATAGAATTCCATGTAACGGCGTCGGGTCTCACGTATGCGAGAAAGTATACGTGGGGACAACAAAAGTTAAATTAAAGACAAGGATTTTTGCCCACAAGTCGAATATAAAATTAAGAAATGATGTTTCGGAAAACAAGACCGCCTTGTCGTCCCACTGTAAGGATAAAGGACACTATCCCGATTTTGAAAGTGTATCAATTTTAGAAAAAGAAAAGCATTACCACAAACGTTATACCTTGGAAATGCTACATAGTTTGAACACCCCTAATAATAAGATAATAAATTTGAAGTCAGATACGGACCACTGTCCCTATGCCTATCGAAATTTGATTTTGAAACAACAACAACACACACGGTACTCAGCAAAATAGAGTCGGCGACTCTTGTCTGGTTTTTGCAAAAAAACACCAGCGCAGCAGCAAACGAAATGAGGGATGGGATGTACATATGTATACACATTAAGCTAAGGCTTGTTACAGGTGTTTTATTGTTGTAATTTTTAATTCTTCAATTGTTTACTTTTGCGGTATTTTGTAATTGTTTACCTCTTGTCATGTTTTTTCTCTCTTCGCTACCTTTGTAAGAATTATTTTGTCGTGCTTAAATATTCATTTGAGTAACCCTGTAAAAAACGTTGGAGCATCAGAGTACTCCAACACTTATCCTCATTCATATAAAAAAGGTGGTCCAATTTACATAGCGATGTCCGGTGATTGGATCACCTAATCCTATTCGGAGTACCATTTACTTTGCTTCTGAATAGTCTATAGAGCACCTACGTTGGAGTACTTTGAAAATGCTGCCAAAAGATTACTCTATAGAGTACTCTAGACAAAAGCGAGAATGGGAGTATGTGTTCTTCTGAGGACCACGTACTCCCGCTCTCGCTTTGCTGTTGAATACTCTATAGAGTAATCCCATGGGAGTATTTTGAGAGTACTCTCACGTAGGTGGTCTATAGAGTATTCAAAAGCAAAGAAACGGAGTACTCCGAGATGGATTAGGTGATCCAATCACCGGACATTGCCATGTAAATTGGACCACCTTTTTTATATGAATGAGGATATGTGTTGGAGTACTCTGATACTCCTATAGGAGTATTCTATGGAGTATGAAACGGAGTATTTCCGTTTTTTGCAGGGAAGTCGTATTAGAATATGTATATGTATGTATATATATGTTATTATTGTTTTATACCCCTAGTCCCAAAAATGAGTTCAGAATGAAGTCGAAATATCGACACGAATAAAATACGCAAAGAATAAAAATTGTGGATTTTATTTAAATTGGCCTTTAGCTCAACAAAATCATTGAATATTTTATAAATCAACAAGGCTATTAATTTTTCATCAAAAAAAAAAAAAAAACAATCACAAGAGAGTTATAAAAAAAGAGCGCTGCCACGCCCTCAGGCATTAAGAAACTGTTCTGCATGATTGCGGATTTATTCGGTTCAGTTTAATGATATTTGGATAAACACATTTTAATTTTTATAAAATGTTGTAAAAGTAAGCGGTACCACTCCCAAAAAATTTGAATTCGCATATCTTTTCAAAAATCTATGGTATAGAGACCCCCTAAGGCTGTATGTGAAAAAGTTAGTCCACTTAAATGGGGTTTGTAATGGCATAAAAGACCGAGACAGAAATATAGTTTTATATATAGAACAGTTTCTAGGACAAAATTTGATTAAAAATGAGCTTACTTTCTTGGCTTTGAAAGATTGCTGTTGAAAATGGGTAAAAGTATAAGAAAAGCACGCATATAACGGGTGTTTTTTTTAGGGGTATAGAACTTCGAATTGAAATAAAACACAAGAAAATCGTTTTAAGGTCCATCAATTTGGCTTTATTGGAAGGATAATTTTATGCCATTAATGCTTAAATATGATTTCGGGCATGTGGCCGCCGCGGCTGGCTCGAATAAAGCCAATTCTACAGGTCCAATTTTCAACCACTTTTTCGAGCATATGGGGCCGTATGTCGGCAATAACGCCACGAATGTTGGCTTCCAATTCCCCTAACGTTTCTGGTTTGTTGGTGTAGACGAGCGACTTCACATATCCCCAAAGAAAATAATCCAATGGTGTCAAATCACACGACCTTGGTGGCCAATTGACAGGTCCATTCCGCGAAATTATGCGCTCATCGAATGTTTCCTTCAATAAATCGATTGTGACGTGCGCTGTGTGGCATGTAGCGCCGTCTTGTTGGAACCACAACTCATCCACATTCATGCCATCCAATTCGGGAACAAAATAGTCGGTTATCATGGCTCTATACCGGTCTCCATTAACGGTAGCTGCCTCTCCAGCATTATTGCGGAAGAAGTATGGCCCAATGACTCCACCAGCCCATAGAGCACACCAAACAGTCAGTTTTTGTGGATGTAATGGCGTTTCATGGGTCTCATGTGGATTCTCTTCACTCCAAATGCGGCAATTTTGCTTGTTGACGTAGCCATTCAACCAAAAATGAGCCTCATCACTGAACAAAATTTTGCGATGAAAATCAGCATCGAAATCAATCTCATTTTCGGCCCATACACCAAAATCACGACGCATTGCATGGTCTCGCGGCTTTAATTCTTGCACAAGCTGGATCTTGTAAGGTCGCAAGCCAAGATCTTTGCGCAAAATCTTCCATAAAGTTGATGGACAAAGCTCCAATTGCTGTGCACGGTGGCGAATCGATTCATTCGGGTCCTCTTCAACACTTTGCTCTACAGCGGCAATTGTTTCTTCGGTGCGCACTGTTCGACGTCTCTGCGGATGCGTATTATCACATAGAGTAAACGTAGTGCGAAAACGATCCATGGTTAACCGAATTAATTGCTCTGATGGACGATTATGTCGACCATAAAATGGACGGAGCTCACGGTAAACTTCGCGAACTGAACCATTATTTTCGAAATAAATTTGCACGATTTGCAAGCGTTGTTCTTTTGTCAACCTGTTCATGATGAAATGGCAAACCAAACTGAACATAAATGACATTAGAGTTGCCAGATTTGACCACAAAATGCCAGCTTTATCTCTATTCGAAAAACAAACCTGTAAAAAAAACACCCTGTATTTTCGATATCGAAAATTTCGAAAAACATAAAGTGAAACAATTCATCCACTTGTTCAGCTGGAATGCTTAAATTTTGCAGATACTCGTGTATGGACTCAGTTAGTTTATTCATAATTTTTTTGCGTGGTACGACCCATATATGAGTGAATAAAAAATTTTCACTGTTTATAACGCTTACGATAGAATCACGGTCGTTGTAAGTACACCTATGGAAATCGGGTTTCAAGCACGCTCACTTGCATCTGAAATACCTAGCGATTCTACACGAACCAAAATACTTTATTACTTGGTGTCACTTAGCTTGGGACTGTAGTCGCTCGCGACTAAGGTGAAGATAGAAAATGATTCAGAGTTAGAGGCAGAGTTCGGTACGAAAAACAATAACAAAACTAAACAGGGATTGGTGGTTGGTCGTGGTATTAGAGAAACAGTTTGCTCACCCCGCTGTAAGTTGTTGTTATTTTTCTCAAAAAATTTAGCAACATCACTTTCAGTTTCGCGCTCTTTGTCTTGTGACAGCAGAGAAATAAAAAGCCATGTTATGTTGTGTAGGCTCAGAGTTTCCCATTACTAGCACTCGAGCGCAAATCGGTCAACGAATTTTTTCAGAATGCGAATATTCGCAACATCTCTGACATATTTACACCTTCACGCAAACGATATGTTGTGATGGTATAGCCATTTGTTGCCTGGCGTAGAAGAAAACTTGTATTTAATTAATTAAACGTCAGCGATGTACAAGGCACAGTGTGTGATTGACGAGATGCTACGTTTGTAATTAAAATCATATTAAAATCAAACAAAATTACTGTCCACAATTTGCAAATCATTTGTTTATATTCAGATTATTGTAATCAAAACCTGCCGTAAGAAAAAACACATAAACAAAACCAGTAAGTAATACCTCAAAGTAGTTATTAGAAAACATGTATCACTTACGTGACAAACATTTTCTTACAGTAATAGTTAATAATGCCAATGCTAGGTCAGGTCAAGTTTGAGTATTACGTACTTCGTTTTCGTGAAGGCGTTTTGTGGTAACTAGAGAACGCCCAGTGGTTGAAATTCAACCACTAAACTTTATTTTATTTTCATTATTTGCTGTACTTTTCATCTGCCTTTTTTCCCTTCCTTTCTCTGTTGTTCCTTTCCTCTAACATATTTTCGTTTTCCTTGATTTCTTCTTTTACTCTCTGCAGTCTCTATTTTGAATTTATTTTATTCTTCCCTTTCCGTACCCTTCCTTTCCTTTTCCTTCCCTTCCCTTCCATTCCCCTCCTTTCCTTTCCTTTACTTTTCTTTACTTTCCTTTCCATTCCCTTTCTTTTCTTTCCTTTTCTTACCTTTACTGTCTTTCCCTTCACTTTATTTCAATAAACTTTGTTTTATTTTTTTTTTAATCTTATTTAATTTATTTTATTTTATTTTACTTTATTTCAATTTACACAAACCCAACCACAAATACAAATCAAGCTTCGGTGTTTAATACTCTTTATGAGTAATCATTTATTTTGTTTTTGTAAACCCTGTTTGTAGGTAGCAGCAATGAAGTTTACATATTTGCTCATATTTGAAATTGCTTGTTTATGTCTCCAACAAAGCAATTCTTCGTGCTCTCAGGAGAGCCGCTGACACTGGGCAGCGTAGCCGGTGATCAATGCAATAAAAACAACTAAAGCAAAAATGCACGACACGTTTACTCACACAACAGCTGCGCTGTAGTGCGAATGCTTGTTATTCATTGGTCCACTACCAACTCTTCGCATTCACGGTGAGAGCCGATCACACGAGTAATACAAAGTCGTGCATGACATATTTACTCACACAACAGCGGCTCTATAGTGTGAATAAGTGAATGTGTAGTGGTGTGACTTTTATGTAAAATTTTTTATATTAAAATGATTTTTTAAATTTTTTTTATTTACGGATAAAAGTACACCTCAAAATTTCCTATCTATACATATATAATTTGTTTACCTTAGAATTATAGTTTAGCAGAAAACGGTACCACATTGCATTCATCTTGTCTATTTATATATAAGATGCTGCGTTACATTTCTGCTATCCATAGCGAATTCGGTGATCGAAATTGGTATTCTCGCAGTACAATAAACTCAATAAATCAGTGAATTAAAATATCGATTAGAGAAAGGATACATAACTAACTATATAGTTACATATCTAATCTCGACATCGTCAAAACTAGCGTGTTTTTATTTCATAGTAGAAAACCCTACCACGCTTCGCTGCGCATTAGAACTCATAACAGGCTGAGTTCGATTTTAATCATTGTATCTTCTAAACCAGTTGAGATATGGAACTTAATCACATCGCCTATCGCAGCACTCATTAACACCTTTCGTTTGATACCCATATTGTACTAACACATTTTGGGTCATCTGGGTCCACATTTTGATCGATAACTCCGAAACCTGTCGAGTTATCGCAATAACATAAATCTTTGATATTAAGTTAGTCGTCTAGTATTGCAACGGTTAAAGTTCCGTTCATTTGCATTCTTCAGTTTTTGAGTGATGCGTGCCCAAACATACAGACAGGCAGACAAAAATTCTAAAAACTGCTGATTTGGGTTCTATTGGCTCAATATTGATCCCTCCTACCAATTTTTCTTTGAATGCAATTCTTAAGTAATTGATTTTGTATTTTTCCTCTAATTATTCTCGAGCCGACTGCTAGTGTAGTTTCTCAACATCAACCGTAACCGTAACTTCTAATAAGTATACTATGTATAATGTGGGTCCAAAATTCAAGCGAACTTTAATTTTTTCGATTTGGAAATATCGAAAATTTTATAAAATTAAAATTTTTTTTTTCAAAATATTTTATGTTATACCGCTAAGTACCCGCTTTGAAAATGCCAACATTTATTTTTTTAAGTACAGTTGCTGCCAAAATATTAAAAAAACAAACTTTACAAAGTAGAAAAAAAGTGAAATTTTGAAATTGCATAAATTTAAAAAATTAAGAATTTTTTTTTTTACAGAACTGAGTTGTATGATAAAAGGTAACTCTTCACCAAAGTTTATTCAAATCGAAAGGGGTCGATTCAAACTATGTGACAATTTGACACGGGAAGACCCATATAGCATATTCCAGTTAAAAAAATCGGATAGAGAAAAGACTAAATATTCGGTCCAGTACTTAGACGTGCGTAAATTAGACCAATACTAGGTATATAATATTCAAATTAGCTTAGACTTTCTTACTTGTTAGTTGTAAATTTGTGTCATAACTACTCATCCGTTATGAATAATAAATTAATACGCTAAACTATTCTAATCTTTAATTGTTTATTAATATTTAGTAGTAAATTAAAAATTCAAATTTTTCTAAGCATGCGTTAATCGCCGTTTTAAGAACACCACGGCATTTTTTTTAGCTTACTAATAGCATCTTATAGTTAACGATAGAGATGGATATCTTTGGCAGCAGCTAAGCTTCTAACTTCGGTATCTGTAAGATTTGAAAATCTCCCAACTTGAATCGAGGTTTAGAAAGGAGCAACGCTTACCACGCACACATAGCTTCAACTCCAAACTTCAAACGTCTTTACACCTTATGCCAGCTACATTGGATCTAAAATACTTCAAAACCGATATGGTACCATTCATTAGGCGCTACAAAATACCCTCACTCTCAATCTACGTCAACGAAGCATGGTTGTAGTTGTTACAACAGTACATCGCCCTAACTAATTGGCACGGGCTGATATAAGTGACATTTCCCTACACATTCACTATAGCTCTGGAGGTTATGCTTAAGCTTCTTCCGGTAGATCTGCATGGAAAACTGCAAACAAGTTGTAAACGGGATCGCATTAACTTTACAGTCATCTCCATTTGGGGGCTTCACCACACTCACACCACTCTCACACCACTCTCACACCACTCTCACACCACTCTCACACCACTACTACATACATACTTGTACGTACACTACGTATGATGGCTTAATGACATTTGCGAAACTCCAACGCATGACAAATCG
The DNA here is from genome assembly GCA_949987695.1 of Merzomyia westermanni. NCBI lineage: Eukaryota > Metazoa > Arthropoda > Insecta > Diptera > Tephritidae > Merzomyia > Merzomyia westermanni. The sequence continues at coordinate 191,837,007 of OX465289.1, forward strand.
CTTCTTTTCAAAAAAAAAAAAAAAAAAAAAAAATTGTATAATGAATAAACCATTTCGATAAGCGAAAAACGATAACTTAACTCTAAACTAGTTTATTCACATACAGGGTGGCTAATGAAAGCCGCTACCAAAAAAAAATTAAATAACTTTTTTTCTATTTAATGAATCTGGTTAATTTTTTTTTTATTTTGCAGATTGACTTTTACATTTAACAAAAATGGATAACTGGGACACTGAAACAAGAATTTGGATTGTCCGCCGCTATCACGCACTGGAGTCCGTAGTTTCGGTTCAAAGAGAGCATAGGCGCGCGTTTGGCGGCAATCCTCCGAGCAGATGGACCATAATAAGACTAGTAAACAATTTTGCCGAGCATGGGACAGTCAACAGAAGACCTTACCATCGAAACCCTTCAGTTCGAACGGAGGAAACAATCGCTGCTGTAGCTGCTGCCATACAAAACAATCCACGTGTTTCGACAAGAAGCTTATCTGCTCAAATGGGTGTAAGCAGACAGTCATTACAGTCAATTATGCACAAAGATTTGGACTTATTCCCATATAAAATTCAAATGGCCAACAAACTGAACGCTGCAGACGTGCCGATTCGCTTGGAATTTTGCCAGAAGATGCTTCAAATGGTGGAAGAGGATGGAAACATGTTGAACTGTCTTTTCATGTCTGACGAGGCCCATTTCGATTTAAACGGCAACATAAACAAACAAAATTGTCGAATATGGAGTGCTTCCAACCCACAGATACTCCATGAGACGGAATTGCATCCACTTCGTGTCACAGTGTGGTGTGCAGTGGTGTGCTGCATTGTCGGGCCCTACTTCTTCGAAGAAAACGGTCACACCGTTACGGTTACTGGAGACCGTTACTTAAGCATGTTGAGAGAGTTTTTCTATCCAGAATTACGCCGAATGAGAATTTCTTTCAACTCTGTGTGGTTTCAGCAAGATGGTGCAGCTCCTCATATAGCCCAACCTGTTATGACAGAATTGCGACGAAAATTTCCCAATAAGCTGATATCCAGAAACTCCACATTCCGTTGGCCACCCAGGTCGCCTGACCTTACTGCACCTGACTTTTTCTTGTGGGGTTATTGCAAACAGGAAGTCTTCAAAGCAAAACCAACAAATTTGAATGAACTAAGGCAATCCATTAAGCTATATTTAATAAAATTTAATTAGCTTTAACATGAATAAAAGAAAAATGAATTCCATACACTGAAAAGAAAATTATTTGAGTTTCTTAATGTAGCAAAATTCATCAGCCACCCTGTATTTGAATGCAAAATATTTCGTTGATGAAAACGTATACGAGTACAGAAACAAAGACTGAGCAAACAAGTATATACGAACTTATGTACTTCTTCTACTTCTTGTAAATATTTCCACCTTCGCTGACTGACTCAGCCAAAAGCTGATGAGTGTAACCAATGGCAGACCAGAACAAGTAGCAAATCTTAATTCGCGAATTGGTGAGCTACAAACGTCTGTACATACGAGTATACCAGGATGCACTTAATTGGGATCTTAATCAGAACTTCATATCGACGGTTGAATACCCTAATTTTTAGCGCTGAGCTGATAGTTCTCTGTTGTCAGGTAGTGAAATACTTCTGGTAGGTTGTCTATGCCGCAACGCTCAGCAGTACTCTTAAGGTTCACTATAGCTCTACTCTCTGTAATGATTGGAATGTTAAGCGGTGCCTAACTAATAAGAGTTAGTAGCTAGCAATATCAAGTCACATCATGCTGAGCTGTCAAGCCTTTGCAAGATCAAAGTAAAGTATGCAACTGGTTATAACGAAAATTTTAAACTATTGTAAGGGTTATTATTAGCGTCAATCCAACACGTGTTTACTTCAAAGAATGTCAGTATAGAAGTGAGGTGAATTGAAAGACATCATGACTTAATCCATAAGGCAAAAGTCTTAGTACAGAGTTCTGTGAAAAAGATTATAGTGGCGGTTGAGTGAATGTAATTAAGAAAGAAAAAAGAAAAGTTAAGGCCACCACGTCTCAGTAAAATCTGTGCTGGAACGAAAGAATTAAATTTCAGCGTAGTTTATGACAGCGAATTTCCATCGCAAATACAACAACAACAAGAACAGCGAATCTCCCAAAACCTAGCCATTACTCCTATTCGGATACACTTTGAGGAATCCAAGAACAACGAGAACTGGGCAAACATTATAAAAATTGAATCAATAGAAACATCGATTCGACTAAATCAGTTTGATCGGCAGTATGAATAGGCTCGAAGATTATTGCATTGTAGCAGAGAACAAACGATATTGCCACAGGTCAGCCTTCCGATCAAACACAGCATCAGGTAGGTGTATCGCTTTCAATTACAAGATCAGTGAGTGGAAAAAAGTCAATGAACTTAAATCTGACACAGTACACGACTCAGTGCACAACAGCAATGCAAATCATGATCCAGGATCCGATTAAAGGTAGCAGTGAAATAATGCAAATGATTAATTAATAACAAATGAATGAACTGGATTGGAATGTGCAAAAGGTGTAAAACAACATGAGCCAAGTCTGAACAGGTTATTAGTATATCATCAAGATTATACAATTTTTCAATCATAATATTTGTTCTGAATTAAAGTTTGAAAAGTTGAATTGTGGGTTTGAAAACGTTTCTATGCAAATTAATGTAAGGCAATACGAACGGTGCTTGGCGGGTGAGAATATAGCATCTTCGCTTACTGCTGTCATTTTATATACAATATTTTTTACTTTGACCTTTAAGAACTGTTCGAAAAGAAATAAAAGTCCTGAATCATATTGGGTAGTGTTTACTCAGATTTAAGCAGTCTGTGTTTAAACCAGACCTGTAAAGTAATGACCAAAGATTTTAATGGTTATTACTTATATTGTGTCGTCCATCAGAAATTTGTTTAATGATTAATTGCCAGTAGCTACACAATTTTAATGATTAATATTTAGTTAATTAGAAAAAATGTGTTAAAGAATTAATGAATTAATTTTAATTTAAATTTTTGTTTATTTTAAAGGCCGTCTAACTGCATTTTTGATATGTTTATTGAATTATTATCAATCAAATTTGTTTAATTGTAATTATTTTCTGTATTTTTTAAATTTAATAAAACATTTAACAAAAAAAAAAAACAGTACATTGCAACGATGTTTAAATGTTATCAGGTTCAATCCAGTAACATTAGCGAAATTTATATACATATACATACATACATACATGAGAAAAGTGTGAAGAAACTCAGAGAAAAATATATCAAGGATGCGATTTGTAGTCCATTCCCTAAAGAAATGATAGTTGCCTTAGTCCAAAGTTTCATTCATTTAATACTTACATTTAAAATTTATATTGTTGATGTTACTAATTGAAAATAAACAAATAATTTAAAATAATTCAGTAATTAAAAATGATTGCACAATAAAATATACTAGAGTTCGCCCAGTGGTTGAAATTCAACCAATAAACTTTATTTCATTTTATTTTTTTGCTGTAGGTATGTTTTATCCGCCTTTTTTTCTTCCTTTCTATGTCGTTCCTTTCCTCTAACATATTTTTATTTTCCTTGATTTCTTTTTTTACTCTCTTATTTTATTTTTTACTTTCCTCAAACTTCTTTTCCTTTCCCTTCCCTTCCTTTTATTTTCTTTCTTTCCCCTTCGTTTTCTTACCTTTCGCTTAATTCCCTTTACCTTCCCTTCCTTTCATTTCCTTACCATTCCTTTCTTTCCTTTCTTTCCTTTAATTTTCCTTCCTTTCCTATCCTTTCCATTCCCTTCCCTTTCCTTCCTTTCCTTTTCTTTTCTCTTTCTGTCCTTTAATTTTCCTTCCTTTCAATTCTTTTCCTTTCCTCTATTTTCCTTTAATTTTCTTCGGTGTTTAATACTCTTTATGAGTAATCATTTGTTTTATTTTTGTAAACCCTGTTTGTAGGTATCAGCAATGAATTTTACATATTTGCTCATATTTTACATTGCCTATTTAATGTATCCAACAAAGCAACTTTTCGTGCTCTCAGAAGAGCAGCTAACACTGGGCATCGTAGCCAGTAATCAATACAATAACAACAACTAAAGCAAAAATGCATGACACAACAGAGTATCTATAGGTCGAATACTTATTTTTCATTGGTCCACTAGAAACTCTTCGCACTCACAGTGAGAGCCGACCACACGAATAACACAAAAACATGCATGGCAAGTCTACTCACACTACTACGGCTCTTAATTTTTTCCTACAAAGCAACTCCTCGGCCATGCTCACGATTCAGCATAGTACACAAAAAGCAAGTACACACACACAGCGTGTCTATATTGTGAATAAGTAAATGTGTAGTGGTGTGACTTTTATGTTAAATTTTTTATATTAAAATGATTTTTAAAATTTTTTTTATTTACGGATAAAAGTACACCTCAAAATTTCTTATCTATACATATATAATTTGTATACCTTAGAATTATAGTTTAGCAGAAAACGGTTCTACATTGCATTCATCTTGCCTATTTATATATAAGATATATATATAATTACTTGATTAATTTCAATTGTTTGATTATTTTTAATTATTTGATTGTTTGCAATCATATGATTGTTTTTAATTAAAAATAATGGGAAATTTTTTCAATTATTCTTGATTATTTCTTTAATGGCCATTAATCATGTTATTTTGTAAATTAAATAATTAAAATTTCTGATTAAGACCCACAAATTTCATAAATCATTAAAATAAAAATGACAAAGATGTAATCATTAGTAATTCTAATGGGAATTTAACAGGTCTTGTTTGAACAAATCCTCTTCGGCTTTGATTGGATAAGTTTCTAAACAATTACATCCCATGAAACCAAAGAAATCATAATAGTGTTTGGATTTCTTAAAGCTGAGTGTTAACAGCTACAGTCCCTGTTTCTTTTCGCTTAATTTGTAACTCAGCTAGATTAACAAAGTGATAACCGGCGTTTCGTTGAGGTTGACGTTGGTTCGTATAGTTTACATACCTACATACATGTTATTATTATTATTTTTGTTTTAAATATTGCCTACGTACTTAACGTGAGTATGCAAAAATCTCAAATCTTAGGTACATATGAATGAAATTCTACTAAATATTTGACGTATGTATATTTACTATTTTATTTTCCCTGAATTCTCTGATGTAATCTGTGACGTTAACAAATTTGTAGTAAAAGCACATACAGATGTTATCGTCAAAATGTATGCACTCCAGTGCTCCAGAATAACCGCTGACTGTTAAAATAAGAACGAACTTTACACTATCTAGGTGTGAATCAAAATTTGTATACCTAGTTGCAGTTAGTAACAAACTTAATTGAAGGTATTTTGAACGGATAAATTTGAGTATATTTATTTTATATTTATTTATTTATTCAATGAATCAGAGGTTGTACATGTCAGACAATAGTCTTTTATGAGTACATCAACTTTAAATAATTAACAAAATGTAAATTTAATTAAACCTATAGTAAACATTGCTTACTTACCTATGAACAATTGTATAGAAGATAGAAAAGATAAATAAAGAAAGCTAGAAAATAGAGAATAGTTGTTCATAATCATACTCACTACCGTGAACTGAGATATTTATGGCATTTCGAAAGACGAGCTTAAACGTAGAGCGACCCAATATGAGCAGGCAAGGGACTAGTATGCTTATCTTTTTTCGCATATCAAAATTTTAAGCATAAATGAGTTCACCCGTTATATATCAAAGGGTGGCAAAGTCATCCTCCCCTTGTTTGTTCCCATCTCATTGGGGGTGTTCTCCTTCCTCTCCTCTCAAACTCGGGTGTTGCTGGGAAAAGCTTTTGGGCCAACGCTTTTATGGTTATTTTTAGCCGCCGTGCTTAGGTGGTATCACACTGGAGGTTCCAGATTCAAGTGATGCCACTGGCAACATCAAAATGTTTAGAGAAATTGTTCCAAGGAAAGTGTGCGCCTCGACTGTATGGTAAAAGTCCATCTACCTTAGCAGATGCCGTTCGGTCTCAGCATAAAACATGTAAATCCTAGTAAATTAAGAACATAAAAAAATTTAAAGCAGCGTACCAAAAATTGGGAGAGAGGCTCGACTTAAATTAAGTTAAGTTGGCCGGTTTGTGAAGACCTCACATACACTGAAAATCTACAAAGTGTTACCAGAAGTTAGTTCGACAAGAAAAGACATAACAAGCAGCAGAATCCAAGTTTGGGAATAACTATTGGGAAATACTAGAAGCTTTCTAGGGCCCAGCCTAATTGCAGCTTCGATATCTGACTGTAGTCGAAAATATGTTCAACCGTCTCCTACTGCAAGCTGTGCTTTCTACATCTGCGCGTCCTTAAACCAAGTAAGTAAGTACGTCCATTAAAAGCTGGCAATTCTGAACATTAAGTAATAAGAGCAATTTTGTTGATCTCATATCTTAAGCCTTGCACATAATCTTGGAGACTTTGGAATTCCGTATTGACGCCACGCGTTTTTTCTTAACCAATCATTTTGAATGCTTGTCTGATTTTCAGATTTCAAAATCTGAATGTGATTTCTACCGTATACTTATCAAGGGCCGCCCTCTTCTTGGCCAACATATCAGCGCTTTCGATGCCGAAATGATGTAAGTTCCTCACCTTGGTGATTCTTCCTAGCTACTGTTTGCACTCTTAGACTATATTAGTTGTGAGAAGTGCGATATTATTGTCTGAATAGTCGTCCGGCTGCCGCTGAGGCATGTTTTTACAAGCATTGGCTTAACATAGCCATGAATACCCAATGAGAAAGGAGAGCGAGAGGACCCCTGTGCATCCCAGCATTCTTTGTATCTTTGCTTCACTCGCTCTACATTTGGCTTCCGTGACAACTTGTAGCTCGAAATTATTCCTGCAAAATATTTTATACTGTGCTAGTCCAGGCAGGGTTACCTCTCCTAGCTTTGGCATAGTCCGATTCGAGTTCTTATACCTCCTAGTGAATTATACTAAACGCGGTTTTTCCATAGTTGCGTTTAAGCGCGCCTTAATCTCATCGGATTCTTTTCTGTTGTTGATAATTTTCACAAACAGAACTCTATATCCATTTAGATCCATTCGAACAATTTTAGTACACCTAGGAATAAAAAAAACATAATTTTAGCGACATTACAAATGAATAGCAGACTGTACCTTTAATTTCAATGTCAAACAATTTATAGCGACAAAACTATCACATACAGACACCATAAACGCCCAACAACAGACGTCGACTTCCTGGTATCTAATCGATTTGCCGGCTCTGGTTACGCTTCTGACTGACGTTTTATGAGTTTTTGTTATGACTTAAAAGAAGCAAAGCGAATTTACAAAATGCATATTTGTACAAATGTAAAACTTAAAAAAAAATGCACTTAACATTAGGGGGTATTTTTTTTCTTCATTTATATTTTGTTTTATTTGGCTTTTCTCAGTCTTTTCTTATTTGTCTAAATTGCATTTGCGTTGTATGAATTTGTTAAAAGTTTCCGTTACACCTTACTTTAATGCATTTTAACTCTTATTATGCATAACAGGGGCGTAGTGAAGGGGGAAAGGTTGAGGGGGGCGGGTTTGGATCAAAATACTTTTGAAAACAAAGCGCAACCGTCCATAGGCAGCGGTGGGCATCAGCTCGCATACAAAAAAGTGACAGACGCCTTTGATAATTTCAGACACATTTTTTTTTTGATTATTAAGGAAGACAAATTAAAAATTAATTACACTCCTCGATCAATATCAACATAGTTCATAAATGCTCATTGCATTACGCTCTCTCTGCTGACTTTCGGTTTGTAAACGTCGTATTAAGAGCTGTTCGTATACATAGATATGTGTGAAGGTCGAATAAAGTTACTCCCAGGAAAGTATTGCTTTAAATTTATAAACAAATTTAAATCCTGCTCAAATTATCGCTCGACTGCCCTGTATATGTGCTCATGAACCAGTGTATGCATTTTCATATGAAAATGCGCACACAACAGCACGCGAAGCGTAAAAACTGAACACGCTACATAACTGAAAGGCAAAGTTTTTGAAAATAACATTTCTAAAGAAATATGCATTTAAATTATATATATACACCTGCAACTAGCATGCATATTAGACTGGACCAAAAAATGTTTTGTAATGCAACATTTTATTAATATTATTTTTCAAAATGGCGTAAACAAAAGGTTAACGCAGGATTCGAAATTATTCATTTATGAATATTTAAGAACGTTCTTTTACGAATTTATGCTCGTATGTGAACATTAAAAAAAAAAAAAATGTTTGCGAATTAATGTTGGTGAGTTCTTTAATGAATACCTTTGCGAACATTATTCATATTCAGAAATGAATGCAAATGTTGCGTGGAATATTTGCAGTAGCTTGAAATAGCAAATTAAAAAAATGCTAGCTTAACTTGTTCGAAGAAAATTTTTTTTTTTAGTTTTTTTTTATGAAATATAGGCATCAGTGTGAAAACAAGGGCTTGGTGAAATTTTGTGTGTTTTCTCGGGATCCCAACTGGTTGCAGGAATATCGACCTAATTATTATTTTTGATTATTTTATGAAATATAGGCATCAAACAAAAGGTTAATAACTAGGGCTTGTTAATTGTTTTTTTCGGAATCTCAAGCGGTTGCAGGGATATCGACCGAAATGTGAAGCGAAAATTTCTTTTGATTATTTTATGCAATACGTCCATCAAGCATATGATGATACCTGGACCTTGGTAAGGGATTGTGGGGGTTTTCGAGATGTTAACTTTTTACACGGATATCGCTCGAAATGTGAACCGAAAAAGATCTTTTGCTTGAAGTAATTGGTTTTATTCGGGAACATATCTGGGATCCGTGGGATTACTTATTTGTGTTCATAACCGGCAACATTTTCGAATTATTTTTCAACCTTTAAGACATATTGATAAATTAAAAGTTTTCAAGTTTTTATCCAGCAACATTCTTCAATTATTCTTCAGCCTTTGAGAGCTTTATCGCAAAACTATACTGGTGTGTTTGTCCTGCGAAAGAAAGTAGAATCCGATGTATATTGGAACGATTTTTCGTCCACCCTTGTCAATTTTTGGTTTGTTACAAACCGGTTTCGGCGATCCGCCATCTTCAGTGTATGTTTTCGTTCTGAAGATGGCGGATCGCAGAAACCGGTTTGTAACAAAACAAAAATTTACAAGGGATGACGAAAAATCGTTCCAATATACATCTTATATCCACCCTGTCGGAAAAACAGAAAGTCAAATCAACTGAAAGTAGAATCCCTTTACGATAGAGTTGCCACCTACTTCTACTGTGCACTCAATTCAAACGAATTATTTTTCTTTGGGTTTGTCCCCTAAAATATATTGTCTGAATCATCCAGCTAAATAATTTGTCCAAACAAACAGTTGGCTCATACATATTTTTAATTTTTTTTTAGATTTGACATACATTTATATGTATTTAGTTAATTTGAAATCTAATAAATTCTAAACAAATGCATTAATGCACTCTAAAAAATGCATAATACGCATAAGAAAACGTTGCGGCGTTGCTTCTTTTGTGTCATTGTTGACGCGAAAAATTGCACAAATAGCATAAATCAGCTGAAATAAGATTCTGAAAACAAATTTCATAACTTATTTTTTTTTTCAAATGCAAAGAGGATGCTTGAATAATACAAACCAAAACCAAATCAAGTTACGATGAGCAACGAAAGATAGCGTGCGAAAACATTACTCTTACGTGTGCATACCAGTGGCGGCTTATCTAAGAGGGACGGTCTTTGGGACACCAAAACTCCACAGAAACAGAGAGAATTCGGCGGAAGTTGTAGTTAAACAGCAAAAGTCTTATCAGGGGCACACTGGCTGGGGTATGTGCGTCACAGTGTTACGACTAATGCCAGTTGTAAGACATTTTAGGTCGGCAGAAATCTGTGATCTTTTAATGGCTGATTTATGGCCGGGTGTGATATTATTTGGAGAAGTAAAGTATGCGATGAACGTGAATAAGACAAAGTGCTTGATAGATACTAATTATAAAAGCTTGCGGTATTTGGAAATCAGCGTCACACTTACCTACAAATCCTACTTTGGACTGAGTATGAATTTGGGAAAGGGCTCCAAGTCTAGCACCTATAAAGCGAAAGTATGAGTCGTGTCAAAGAAACTGGTATAAATCTTATGGTATTCGAGACCAAAGCTTAAGCAAGATACATGGTCCTTCTTGTGATGTCAACGACCTGCTATCGGTGTTAATTTAATGCTTACACCGTGAGGTGGTGTCTAAATGTAATATTTTCTAGGTCTAAAATGTTTGAATTCTGAGAGGCTACCAAAAAAGTGTTTCTTAGATTTTTTCTTGGAGCATTCCGTATAATCAGACGCCTCTGGAGCAAACAAATATATTCACATACATATTCATAATAGATTTCTCATATAAACCGCCTCCGCAATCTATTATAAGGAACAAACTTATGACTATTTAGCAGTGCTAAGTGATCTTTTAGTGTCTGCACGACGACTTTTGAATGATCAAATTTACTAAATTTGACAAATTTATGCTATATAAACATACATACCCAGTATTGCGAAACCAGGTTGGTTATACATAAACTAGTACGCAAAAGATAGAATTGGTGCTTTAAATAGATATGTGAAGGTTCAAGTATTTGACGAGTCTTCTAGCGTATGAGCAACATCTAGTGTTATTTAACTTAGTCTATGTTATTATGTTATGTATATATAGTTATGTTCCGAACTAAGGTATTTCTGCATCTACGCGTTGATATCAAGTCGTTAATTTAACAATAAAGTCAGCGTAGTCCATATGTGCCACATATTCAAATGCTGAGTCTATCTAGGGAATTCTACCAGAAAAAATTCCAATGATTCCAGTACAAAAAAGTCCCTCAAACCTCGCTTCAAGCCTATTAGTGCTTTTAAAAGCTGTATTCGCTTTTAGCAACGAGTTGCTTAGTCTGAGGCAACTCTCTTCAAAAGTTCATTAGTTTGCTTGATTAGACGCATATATAATATATCTCGACTCGGATTTGCCTTCTAGGAAGTTTAACTACAAATAATGACGGCTGAGTGGAATGGAAGGCCACCCCTCTTAAAAATATTTTTGAAGAAACCGTTATCACAGAATTTAAAACAAAAAATTTATTTCATCTGAAAATGTATTTCATTTTCGTTCAGATAGGACATTCTTGAACCAAAATCTGATTTGGTCGATGTCCTAAAATTCAAAACATCTATCGATTTTGTAACCGGTTCAGAAGTGCGCAGCTCGAAGTCTATATTATAAACAACACAAAACATTCGCCTTCGTAGGCATGTAGATGCCATTCAAGTGCCGCATAAAATCTTGTCAGAGCTAATTTTGTTGGAGACAAATATTTAGAAAGCAATTTTTCGAAAGAAAAACATTTAGAGAACTATTAAATTCTAAAGAGAATGTGACAAACAACAGCCACTAAGGAGGCGACAGCATATTTTACTTAGCCAATTGTGTTAAAAATAAACCAACTAATAAAAAATATAAATAGCAAAAGAGCATTGAATATGAATATGCACGCTAAGTAGAATGTTCCCTTTTTTTTTTAAAACTAATTAAAATATATATCTATGTACACTAGACTGAACTAAAAATCAAACAATTTCGTTTTTAAAAATTGTTTTGATAATAGTGATATTAAAGTTTATTGTGATGTCAATGTTATGTTATTCAATGACTTTTTCATTAGACAGCTGTTTCGATTATACGGATTATACTACGTCTTCCAATTTATTTTCTCTTCACAGTATTTTTTCTCACACCTGCCTCGATAATAATATTGTTTGCTGTTGAAGCTGCGGGCAATGCTGACAGCCATTACGCCATAGTCATAATCATAACATATATTTCACCATAGCTGTTGTCGTCGATTATTCGTGGCGTAACCTGAAAAAGCATATAATTTCATAAAAAGCAGGAACATAGCAAAATGAACTGAATCAGAGCGCATCGAAATGGAAAAACAAAATTTCAAAAAAGTGAAAAATTTCTGAACTCAAAAATCAAAAACTTATGGTTATAGCGAAAAACTAAAATTAAATTGCTTGGCAATCGACAACACTGATTTCTTTAATTTTGCTTCATTTTCGTTTATTTCATTTTTTTTCTTTTATTTCGTTTTATTTTATTTTAATTTAATTTAATTTAATTTAATTTTCTTTTATTATATTATATTTTTTTTTAATTTTATTTTAATTTATTTTATTTTAATTTATTTCGTTTCATTTCATTTCATTTTATTATATTTTATTTTATTTTATTTTATTTTATTTTATTATATTTTATTTTATTTTATTTTATTTTATTATATTTTATTTTATTTTATTTTATCTTATTTTATTTTATTTTAATTTAATTTTATATTATTTCCTTTTATTTTATTATATTATATTTTTTATTTTATTTCATTTTATTTCGTTTCATTTCACTTCATTTCATTTCATTTCATTTCATTTTATTTTATTTTATTTCATGTTATTTTATTTTATTTTATTTTATTTTATTTCATTTTATTTTATTTCATTTTATTTTATTTTATTTCAGTTAATTTTATTTTATTTTATTTCAATCTGATTTTATTTTATTTCCTTTTATTATATTATATTTTTTATTTTATTTCATTTTATTTCGTTTCATTTCACTTCATTTCATTTCATTTCATTTCATTTCATTTTATTTTATTTTATTTTATATTATTTTATTTTATTTCATTTTATTTTATTTTATTTCATTTTATTTTATTTCACTTAATTTTATTTTATTTTAATCTAATTTTATTTTATTTCCTTTTATTTTATTATATTATATTTTTTATTTTATTTTATTTTAATTTTATTTAATTTTATTTTGTTTTATTTCACTTCACTTCATTTCAGTTTTGTTTTTTATTTTATTTATTTTTTTATTTAGTTTTTTTTTATTTTACTTATTTTTTTTATTTTATTTTATTTTATTTTATTTTATTTTATTTTATTTTATTTTATTTTATTTTATTTTATTTCACTTAATTTTATTTTATTTTGTTTTACTTTATTTGATTGAGTTTAATTTAATTTAATATAATTTTATTTTATTTTATTTCATTTCATTTCATTCCATTTCATTTCATTTCATTTCATCTCATTTTATTCCATTTCATTTTGTTTTATTTTATGTTATGTTATTTGATTTTATTTTATTTTATTTTATTTTATTTTATTTTATTTTATTTTATTTTATTTTATTTTATTTTATGTTATTTTATTTTATTTTATCTTACACTAACCGCAAGCTTTTAATTTTTTGAATATTTATTATAACCGTAGTATTAGTTTCTGCTCGTCTGTACCAAATAATAAAATGCAAACAACGGCAAGCCAAACAATGTAAGGGCTATTAGCGCCAGCCCTATATCTGTATACCCACACACACACATAAGCAAAGCGTCACATGTAAACAAGCAGTCAAGCAAGAAATTCCCTGCAAGCCAAATTTCACTTACAATTCATATATCCATAAAAGCAACATCACCAAAAATATACTTAGGCACATGTTATCAATTGTATTTAATCAATTGCTTTGTCATTTGATTCCCAATACACTGCTTTACTTTTACTTTTAATATATATGTAGCAACACGTGCCTGGGGGCTGTGCATTGACCGATGCAAGGGTTAAATAAACAATTTTTTATTCATAGAAATTGCATTGCATTTCAACGGATTCTCACATTTGACACTCACCTCGTTCGATTCATGGGAAAACAAAATTTTTTTTTTTGATATTTTCATTTCACACGCTTATTTAATTTTTGATTATTTGCTGAAGGGTGAAGAACGCAAAGAGAATACGTAGAAAAAATGTGATGAATGATTTTGTGATCGATATTGGTTTTTAAGAAGTTTTATTTATAAAATTGAAAGTCTCTATACTTGTCCTTTACATACAACCAAAATCCTAGACCTGTCTTTATCAAATTTTCGCAGGTGGCTTATGTCGTCACTAGGTATACGTAGCTTAGGCTACAAAATTTGGGCAATAATTTAGAAAATTTGAGCGGTACGAGTATATACCTTTACCTTCTCGAAACGCCGAATCAGATTTATGAGGCTCATATTTGGATAGACATATAAGTCCTAGATATCGATTTGTACGAATTTTTTTAAATATTAGTGGCGCCACGCCCACTACTAAAAAAATCTAGATTTGTTATATTTCCGCAAATTTTTGTTCTTTCAAGTTTTTGGACAGCAGCCAAATTTATCACTTCCTAGCACATAAAGCAGACGTTACCCTGTCCGAAAACAGACGAGTCGACATTTGAAAGATCATCCACTTTTCCCTGCTCATCTTTCCTTTCCTCTAAGCCACCACTTTGTACTTTGGTACCAGTTACTTTGATAGAGAAATATTCGTCGACAGTACTCGTTGCAGAAAGTGCCAGTCGCTTGTACCAGAATTTGTTTGACCTTAACATACCGCATCCATATACTACAGAGGACTATCCACATTGGCAACATTCCCCTAAAACTTCGGCGATTGCTTTGCCTTTGAAAAACATTAACAGGAGATCCAATTATGATCTGAACAAGCAGCTTTAAGCATAGTGCACCGCATTAAGGAGCAACGACGTTTCTGGCTTCTGTTGACACCAATTAATCATCCATTTGCTTTGGTTTAAAATAAACGGCTATCTGTTTTCGTCTCGAGGAACTCCTCGTCTCGTATTAACTCCTTCTCGGTGAGCACCATCATTCAAGTCAAAGCATATATCCACAGAAGAACGCGACCTTCCTACGGAGATGCGAGTTACTCTGGTTCAAATTCTAGCTTCCTTCGACTTCTGTTAGAAGAGTCTAATCAAGCCTTGAACGCAGGTTGATTAGGCAGTAGGAAATATTGACACAACAGTAACACCCTATTTTGACAGCAAAGGATAGTGGAGCGCCCACCTGAGTATGAAAACGAATGTGAAGTGTGACTTGGCCTCCTTTGGTGTTTTCAATTTGCGTCAGTTTCGAAATAGCTAGCAGTAGCCTGGAGTAGAAAGAACATCCTAAGTGGCAGCACTTCAGTAGGACAGATAGGAATGCGGATATACGAAAAAATTTATAATAACATTGGGTGGCAACCCTAGACCCCTACCTAGAAATATTTTTGTTAAAGCTAGACGTAAAACATCTCTCGTTTGGTAGCCATATTGCAATATTTCTTTAAAAAAAATTAGGTGGCAACCTTGTAAAACATCCTAAGTGCCAACACCTAATCTGGATGCAACCCAAAGTGATAAAAATACGCAGAAATGTTTTTGTTAAAGCTCGACGTAAAACATCTTTCGGTAGCCATATTGGTATATTTCATTAAAGAAATAGGTGGCAACGTTCTAAAACATCTTAAATGCCAACACCTAGCCAAGCTGCAACCCAAGGTGATAAAAATAACAGGATCTATTTTTGTTTAAGCTCAATGTAAAACATCTTTCGTCTGGTAGCCATATTGATATGTTTCATTAAAAAAAAAAGGTGGCAACCTTGTAAAAAATCCTAAGTGGCAACACCTAGTCAAAAGGTTTCAGAATATAATACGCTATCTACGTACAAAGTTTAATCTAAATAAATAGTGCAATTACCGAGACAAAAGCAGGGACCGCAAATAATGATTATTTTTATTTTTTACGCAAGAATTAGTATTATTTTATTTTTCATAATAAAACTGAAATCATCATATATCCTGAACCATGTGGAATTTCGGCTTAAAAATTTGAACTAACAAACTTCTTACTTTAAAGTTCTTGATCCTAAAGATAAATTATTGAAAATTATACTTTAAATAGACGGAAAGGGTATTTAATGGTGTAAATGGGAATTTATGAAATGGAGATGAAGGCGGCTATATTCACATACCCATTTTCCAACATTTATAGTAGAATTTTCAATAAATTACCTTTGGGATCAACTACTTCATAGCAAGAGGGGTGTTCCTTTGAATTTTTAAGGTGAACTTTCCCATAGCTCAGGATATATGACGCTTTGAGTTATATTATAAAAAATAAAATAAAACTTTCTTAAGTAAAAAATAAAAAGAATCATTATTTGCGGTCCCTGGACAATAGTTGTTATACGAATATTCAAGAATAGTTATCCTGTAGTGAAGCGCAAAACCAGCGCAACAGAGCCTCAAATTGCCAGTTTCTTATATGGAAAATGGTACTTGGCTGACTAGTTGGGTTGGGAATTCATACTAGTTTCGTAGTAGTTCAGTGCTATTTGGTTTGACTGAGGGCTTATTTAAAATACTAAGATATGTACATATATGTATGTAAACACAAAAATAACTCATTCTACCATTTTATTTACAAAAAAATAAATTTTTATTTCTCGTTAACTTTACTAAAATTGCAAATTTAAATTGGAGATATTTATGTTTACAAGTAAAAGCGCATAACTACATATGTATGCGTGTAACTACGTATGACTTAGTGCTTAAAAAAACTGTCAGCAATTTTATGCTAGAATTCAGTTGAAAACAATGAACTTTTGTTATGCGACACCAGTACACAAGTTAACTTACACTGGCCTGCCCTACAAAATTGCACTAAGCCCCCTAAATCGTTGATAGTTCCATGTATGTCAATTTGATTTTGTTTCATTAATATTTTTGCAATAATAGCACGTTCATATTTTCGCTACAAATATTATGCGCACAACTTTACATGCTTAAAGCTATCAATTCACAAATTGCTTAATTCGCTGAAGAATTTAATGCGCAATTTAAAAGTTCCGTACTTAGCACGGTCCCCACTTTCTTCAATATTCTTCGTCTTAATGCTAGCGCAGATATGCAAATTTGCTGTGTAAGCAGGTGTATGCACTTTCGAAAGTGTAATTATGCAATCAAGTTAAGTGTTTCGATTTTGTTTATTAAGTACACAAAACTTCAGAATCAACAAAAAAAAAAAAACGAGTAAGTTTTTGATTCGGAAATGGAGCGGAAAACACAAAAATCAATCATCTTAAATGAAAAAGTTGATGAATATTAAATGCAGAAAATGTTAGGTAAACAAAATATTTGAATTTGCTATCCAATGAATTTCTGATGCAAGAAGCGAGCTTTGTAAGTAATTCGAAAAATTGTTTATTTATGTATTTCTCGCCATTGTTTGGAAAAAGACATTGTTTTGAAATTTATTTCTCTTATTTAAAATTAATTTAATAAAATTGTAGAAGTTTTTTCCATTCTGTTGCTGGTGCAATTTCGATTCAAATTTGAATTCTGGTTCGTTTTTCCGATTCCTATTCCAGTTTCTGGCCATGTTTCTACTCCGGTTTCAATTCCGTTTCGATTTCGTTGTTTTCTCCTATTACTATTCTTTTTTGCATTTCTGTTTCGGTTTTTGACTCTGGGTCTATTCCGGTGTCAGCCTCTGTTCCATTCCAGTTTAAATTTGTGTTATTGCTTGGTTTTCTGTTCCAATTTCAATTTCGATTTGAATATGACTTCTTGTTCTGATTTCTGTTCCTTTTTGGATTACGATTTGAATATTAATTCTTATTCCGGTTTCTGTTTTGATTCCGATAAAAAAATTTTCCTACTGCGATTCTGATTGAAATGTGGATTTATGTTTCGGTGTATGGTCACGTTTCATTCCAGTTTCAATTCCGTTTCGGTTTCTGCCTCGGTTCCATTCCAGTTCAAGTTTTTATTCTTGTTCCGGTTTGCGGTTCCCGCTCCTGTTTCAATTAAGATTTGAACATTGATTCCTCTTCCGATTTCTGTTACGCTGTCGATTGCGACTTAAATTTGGTTTCAATTCCAGTTCTCATTTCGATTCCTGTTCCGGTTTCATTTCAGTGCAAATTTCGATGGACTTTCTGTTCCTGTTTTGATTCCGGTTGGCATTTCGATTGCTGCCTTGGTTTAGATGTTCCGGTTTCTATTCCTATTTCGTTGCCTGTTTTTTTTGAAATTTCGAATTCAGTTTCGTTTTATGGCCCTGTTTTGAGTCTGAATCAAATTTCGATTTCGGTCCGATTTCTGTTTCTTTTTCTGCTCCAATTTAGATTCAATTCCGTGTTCTATTTTTATTCCTGAATCGTTTCCGATTTTTATTTCAACTACTATCACGTTTCCGGTTGACTTGACGGCTTTTGTACTGATAGGATTGCGATTTTGGTTTCAGTTAGCTGTTTCAATTTCGGTTATAGTTCGGGTTTCGCTTTCGTTCATACAAATTAGGAACGGTGAGAACGATTTTCATATGCAGCCTAGCGCCATTAACAAATTAGTAAAGCTAGAGAATTTTTCACAGAAGCTGACGTGAGAGAGGCTTAGTGCTGGTGAAACCGCACATTCTATGCAAAGATAATTGGCGTTAGTACTCATGGACACTATCGATATATTAATACTATCGAAATTTGCACATTTTCAACATTTATAATAAGAAAAGATAAAATCAAATATTTGGTTTTTATTTTTGAATAATATCCAAACTTGCAGTTTTATTTTTGGTTTGGGCACTGAAAGCCAAATTGAAAATTTTATTTTTGCTTTGAATAATAAAAACAAATTTTTCTTGAATTTTTGTATAGGAAAAATATATGAAATAAAAAAAAAATTCAAAACTAGAAAATGAAAAAATTTTTTTTTCTATTTTTAGAATGCACGTCTTAACGATAAGGAAACCGAGGTACGAGTTTGCAACATCTCCCTTAATTAAAAAAATCGTGACATTTGTTTGAAATAAAGTGGCTTACAAAGTATTTCACCTCGCATGAGCTTAGCGACAGGCGGCAAATCTCATTGATTTTAGTTATAAAAAAATCGAAAATTGACAATTTACGCATCATTGAGAAATTCCAGTTAAAGTAATAGCACACATATATAAAAATCAATGCATCAAACGTCACAAAAACAACATATGCCTATTGCAAAACAAAAATTCCAAAAAAAATATTTATGACGCACTAAAAATAAATTGAAAAACAAAAACAAAATCTTAAAAGCATATTTAACTATTTATTATATAAACAAAAGAAAGATTAATAAAAATTTACATTTTTGTTAATGTAAAATGAAAAAAATTGCAACAAAACAAGAAATACATAAAACGTTACCCAATAAACCTCAAGTTACAACTGCGCTAAACAACTCGCATAGTCAAAACTTAAGCACAAACTCCGTCATTATCATGAAACGTTTGTTTTTTGGCACGCTTCGTTCCTCGCTGTCTCTTTGCTGGCTCATGACTCTCTTACTTTCGTTCATGCAAGTTGCAGCGAATAATGTTGTGGAGGCCGAAAGAGAGCGAGGAGCAGCTATTGGATTCGTGAGGAATTATCGGCATTATTATGATTATAACTGTTTCACGAATGGAGGTAATTATACTAGAGTTAAATATTTAATTCAATTTGTTGTAGCTCCGGCACCCATCAACTCGGGTTGGAAAAATTTCGATAACCTTGACTATCGATATATATCGATGGTATTAATGAATACTGCACATTTACAGAATAAATTATTTTGAGTTACTAGTAAATACAAAAATTAAAACTAATGAGTCCACACGAGTAGAGGAATTCTCTAAGCTGTATCATCGATCTTTATATCGATAGTAATAAAATATCGATACTAACACATATAGATAGAACCCATCGATATATTGGTACCATCATCAAATATTTTCCACCTCTACCATCCAGCGTTCACCGATGCCCGATTTAACCAGTAGCTTCAAGCCTGGTTAAGCACAACTGACTATGGCTATGGTGACACTGGTAACTAGTTATCGTTAAACAACCTTCGCAGTTCAGCTTCAATCGCCGGTTTAACTAACCACTCTCTTGCAGTCTAATCAACAATTAGTAAACTACTTTAATTTGTCAGTCATCTGTCTCCAAAATTTCAGAGTTTGTTGGCACATATTTTGTCAGTTTCCTATCCTCTATAGCTCTCACCCTATCCCAGTTTCCCATTCGGTTTAGTCCTTCAAGCTCGCCCAGCTCCCACAGAGTTCAAGTTTACCAACTTGATTCAGTTTATTAACATGGTTCAGCATACCAACCCCGTCCAGTTCTTCTACCAGAAACATTTTTCACCCTGGCCCAGCTTTTTACCATCACGATTTAATTTTCCACAGTTGCCTAGTTACACTGGTCCCACTCTATCACAGTGTCATTCATATAAGTCTTAGTAAACTCCAGGTCCAATTTCCTACTTTAGTTCAGTTTCATGCAATGGTCCAGTGCACCAATCGTACCCAAATTCCAACGCTTTGCAGTCAACGCAGACTAGTCCAGCTCTCCAACTTAGTTATATTTCAGTACAGTTTTCCAATCTTATCCAGATAACCACCCAGTTCAGTTTATTGGTCTTGTTTGTACCATGCTTCAGTCTCGCAATAGCATCCGATATGCTATCCCGTCCAGTTTACGTAGTCGAGTCGAGTTTCTCACACTGGTCCTGTCTCTCAACTGCGTCAAATCTTCCATCCTGTTCAGTATAGACAGTTTCTCAACGTCGCACAGTGTAACTTTTGTCATTTTTAGGATGCCAAAATTAATAACAGCCAAACCAATGGCGCAATTCATTTGAAATTTGGCAGTGTGGTTGCAGATGCCTAAATCTGATTTGAAAATGGGCGTGATCTGCCCACTTTTTCTGCTTGCCCTCATATAAGGTGAAGTTTCAAATAATCATATTTTCTACTTTAAAAGCATTTTCCAGTGCCAATATAAATAAAAATTGTTTAGATTTCTTAACTTTACCTTAGAGGCTTTTGATTAATATTTAAAAAATTTTATTTTCAAAATCAAACACAACATAGGTACATATATTTGTAAAAACTAAATAACTGGTATAAAGTTAGTCGGAGTCAATATCGTCGACATGCTCTGGTTCAGATAATAAGCCAATAACTTTACTCGTTAATGCTCGCCGCTTGACGACATCAGCAATCTGTGCAGCAAATCCAACTTACTACAAATTCTTGATTTTTTTCTGGTGAAAAGTTCACTATAGTTTCGTGCAGCTTTGTTTCTGGACTCTTGAGCTTCTTCCGAAAGTTGACCAATAGGAAGAATAGCAGACACGATTATAATCTTTCCATGAAACAGAATTTTATGTACGCTCACTGGCATATTCTACTAAGCATATTCTACTAAGCATATTCCGATAAATATAGTTCCCTTGTCTCTGTCACATAGTGGTCAAAAACTTCAGAATTTATTTGAAACCCACATCCTATGCATGAAAGTATTGTATGAAACCTTTTCAAAAGATTGATCTCCATGCCGGTTATGTCTGATGTTATTTCAGGATCTTTAAAGAATCTTCTCGCAGTATTGCCATCATTTGTGTTGCCAACTTCTTTCCTGAATCTATTTTGGATATGTTCTTTCTTCTTTTTCATCTTTTCCTGCTTTTCTTTGCCCAGGTCTTCATTTCCATTCGATAAGCGATGTGTAGCATACATTCCATGCATCGTATTCAAGAATGTAAAGGGGAAATTCCGAAAGCAAGCATGCTTTCGGCATCATTTCGCTCTGACAGGGCTCGCACATTGTTCATATCTTTTGGAGAAGCCCCACATATGTAGCACTGATGTATATGCCGACAGAGCGTTGCAAACTTTGCCATCAATCATGCACAACACAAACGTTGATTTCACTAGTAAGTTTAGGTTATCTGTTTGAATTGTTGTAGGACGAAGACTGAAAATTTGGTCTTTGACAGATTGCACCTCCTTTGAAATGACATCTCGTGTTTCTTTTGCAAAAACAAATTTCATCGGGCGGCAGTATCTCGTGGAAGATGGAGCAGGATTACTCCAAACTATAACCTTTCGTTCGTCAACCATTGTATACATTTGAAGGAGTACTAGTGAAATTCAAAACATACTAGTGTCCGATTTGTTTTCTTCCGAAAATTGTTGTTTGTAACAGCTATGCGCAGCTCCACATCCACATTTTATAATTGCATTTAGTTCTTTAACATCAGGAATAGAAAGCAATACCTCTTCTTGTGCAAGACACAATCTTCGTAAGCTGAGATCAATTAGGGATTACAATTCAACTTCAGTATAGCTTTCCGTTACGTCTATTTTTTCTGGATAGCAAAAAACGTATGATTCTTTTAAACAGTTATATGAAGGATATATTCTTCTTAATTGATATTAGAGAAAAATTACAACGATATACGAGTACACAGCGATGGTATGGCATGACATGTTTCGAAGTTCTCAACTTCTCATCAGACCCCTTCTCGGACACTGGGATACGAACCCAAGTGTCTGCACCAAAGTCGCTGTTAGAGTACTCTAACAACTAAGCTATGATGCCCTGTAGCGTATTTTCCTGTTAACTTCTGCAGTGTGCTGCCGGATCAGGGAGTATTCATGTGTTGAAAGATTTGAGTCAACTATCATCGCAATTGCTTGATCTGGTGACAAACTTTTCTTATTTTCTTCTGAAAGTCCGGACTTCAATTTCAATTCCGCTGCCATTAACAGTTGATCATTGTCCACATTGTTCATTAGTTCCTTAGCTTTTCGTTTTTTTGTGCGCATATATGACTCAGAGAAGTTTTTTGTTGGCCTCCCCGGCTTAGGAATATAACGAGAAGTGCATGGCTCAACATCAAGCATATACTCTGTGAAATCCAGATTTTCTGATAACCATTCAGAGTTTTTCTCAATAAATCTTAAACTACCCAAGTACTATGTTAAATAAAATAGTTTGAAGTCAAAACAGTTATCCAAAAATCCAACACGTGCCCACAAAGTTGGTCAAAAATTTTGGACTGTGAAATGATTTTTACACTTGTTTCATTTATCCAAGTCTCATAATGCTTATCATGGTGATCGTGGGTTTTTTTACTTTGCTTTGTATATATTTTCTTAACAGTTGCTTATTAATCTGTTGCATGTCAAAAAATTTTTGAGATTGGAGAACATTGTTCTATGGACTTTTGGCATCCTAAAACTGAAAAAAGTTACACTGTGCGTCGCCTGGCTTCAACCATAGCCCAGTCTCCAAACCGCACCCAGTCCAGTTTTTCCCCGTGATTCAGTTTCCTTCCATGGTCAAGTCGCTCAACTGCAGCCAACTTACCAGCCTGTTCTGTTACGGCACTCAAGTCCAGTTTCTCAACTGCAATTCTTGTGCAATTTCGTGAAATTTCCCCGTCTCTGCGCCATTCATGCATAGCATTTCTGACTCTTCTGCCATTTTATACTTTCAGAACCTCTACCAGACATACACAATCCGCGTGACTACCCTATCGAGCTACAAATTTCCGATCATGCTTTACATCAAGTGATGAGCCGCATTTTCGCTATAGTTTTACGTGAGAAACTCAACTATCGCAATGTCTCATTGGTGCCTTTGACATATAACTCGAACTCATCAAACATCCAATACGAGCAAAGTAATTATCGTGATCTGTTCGCCCAACTGAAGTAAGTAGCAAATATGCATTTTTGAAATCAAGTAAAATGATTGTTTTTTTTTTGCTTCACGCAGGTACTCACCTATGATAAACGTCGCCGTTTGGATGCCACCTTTGGTACGTTCCATGGTGCCAGATTCAATTAATGAAGCTGGAAGTTCAATAACACCAGGACGTTTCGGTTGGTTTGTGCCTAAAAGTCAAGTCGATATGCCTTTGGAAATTGCTGCCTATAGCCTGCATTATAGCGTATTCCTTAATCAGTCACATCCCGATTATGGGCGCTATGTTATGAATGAAGAAATAATGGACGAATTGCGTAATGGGAAAAAGTGAGTATCAAATTGAAGTTATTGAGGGGCAAAAAAGAGTCACCCTGTGCTGTGTGTGAATGGCTAGTTCGTCTTAATATCAAAAATTTAGTTATTGTCTACGTTATATTTTTTATGAGCATACTAAGTTCAATAATTTAATCCAGGAAATTGGAGTAAAATAATAACAAAGTACTTGTTGTCTTGCTTTTTGCAAAAACTTGTGTTTTCGAATATAATTTCTTACTTGTAATGCATTGTTGTTGGAGTGCATTTTATTATTTTTGTATCTGCTAATTCATTTATTTTGATACAGACCTGGGCCTTTACTCTGTAGTTCTATTCGAAAGGCTATTCTACTCGAAAGCAAAAAGCGATTCTAATACACATAGGCACTCTGTAGTTCGTTAGAATTTCCGTTAGGAAATATTCCATAATAGTAGGCATCACTGTTTCACAAATTTCAAGCCCAAAGCAAAATACAAAAACACTTTGCATAAATCTCAAGTGCGGTATTAGGCAGCGCAGTTTAACATGTCGGAGTAGCGCAGATGATAAGAATTTCGACTACCACGCATGCGGTTGCAGGTTCGAACGTAAGTGCTTGCACAAGTAATTTTAATTCTTTTATTTTATTTTTATTAAATAAAATTTAATTTTTTTAAATATGTAAATACTTCTAATCTGTAAAAATTTTGTTTTCTTTTTCCAATTTTTTACATAGAATTTTTCAATTATTTTCTGTCAACAGAGATTGCTTAACTCTTTGTGTGATAAAAATGATTTCTTGATGAAAAAAATAATAATTGTTTTATTATAATCATAAGAATATACGATTTTGTGAATTTCCGTTTACTAAATTGTTGTAGAATAGGATTTTCTAACTTTCGACCATATTGGCATATGCTTTCGAAATAGTGAGTACCAAATTTTCTACAATCGAAAGGGGATAAATCAAATCCGAAGGGAACAGAATGGAACTCGAACAACGAATGCGTTCTACTCGAAAATTTCTTACAGAGTTCGAATCACTCGAAAGCGAACAAATTTTGTTTCAAATAGAACTACAGAGTGAGGGCCCTGTTAAAATTGAATATTAATTAGTTATCAATTAATTAGACGGCTTTTTTAATTGGTAATGATTATTTTAATTGATTTTTAGGAAACGTCGATTGTTAATTGATTACAATTAGAAAAAAAAAATTAAAAATTATCAAAAAAAGTTGTTTTGATTATTTTTGATTTTTTTCAGTATCGTTGATGTGTATATTTATGCGCTTCTACAACAATACTGAAAAAAATTAAAAACAATACAAAAAAAAATTTTAATCAAAAATAATCAAAAGTAATTAAAACAACTTTTTTTGATTATTTTTGGCTTTTTTTAATTACCGTAAAAAATCATGATGTTTTCGATTATGTTTTTAATTAATTGGAAAATAATCATTAAAAATTTAAAGTAATTGTAATCAATCATTAAGTGTATTCTCAAGAAAATAATTAATCAAACCGGTAATCATTACTATTAGTAATCATTATTTAACAGGTCTGTTTTGTTACATTTGGTACGTTACATTGACTACAAAACAGTTTTAACTGCCAGCAGCAGTACAGTGGCTTCATAACCTTTTTGAAACTGTCGACATGAGGTGTGCTTATGCAGTGTCATTCAAACGCGCTAGCGTAGCGGTTTACTTGTTTTTGTAGGATTCACACAAACTCTAATATTTTTAACTCATACATTCAACTTTAATGTCAATTCCCTGTCCAAGAATTAGAATGTGAAAAGCGGCTCAGAGCTTTCTATGCCGTGCTTGCTGGTTGTGGGATGGTGTAACTCAAGTTGTTGTTGTTGTTGTGGTAACGACAAAAGCACTCCCCGAAGGTTTTGGGGAGTGTTGTCGAATTAATAGTCCTTGGCCGGATTTGAACCCGGTACGCTCCGGTACTCCCTTGCGGTACTGTCCGACTGTCGTGGTAGCGACTTATGACCAGTGTAACCTTCTAGGTCATGTCACCCCTCCTTCCGTAAGGTAATGCATCTCTGTAGCGCTTTTTTGTCTTCCGAGACAGCGCGACATTCCTCATCGTATGAGTTGTTCTTCAGGCCTTCCTGGAACTCTATAGTGTTCACAGGGTGGGGCCGCTGAGAGGGCGGAACCGAGTGAAAATTCTTGAAAAACTCACTCATTCGTTACACAGAAGGCATTCGCAGGCGCTGTAACAAGTGAGCGCAAATTATACTTTCACCACCAGGTAACATTTATAGGTCGAAGGTGCTCGCAGAGAGTAGAACAGAGCAAAGAACTCACTCGGTGTCTGCATCGTAAGCAGCTTCTGCGTGGAAGGCCTGCCTTGAGAATTTTTTTTGGTGAATTTTTTTTTATGCTGCAGTCTGAAACTATAAATTATTCGATACGCAATATCCAATGTTTTACTTTGGGGCAAAATTGTCCTTCCTTGCTCACCCTGTTGAAGTCGTCAGAAGTGATTTGGATGTTACTCTTTATCATGGAAGGCGGAGTATAGGTAAGGAAACTCGGCAGGAAACAGGCTAGGTAGGTTTTGTGGCCAACCCAATTTGGCTTTACATATAACCCATGCCAGGAGAAGAAAGGCAGAGAGAGTGAAAATGACTAAGGGTTTGAGCATGTGTTAGAGGGAGAGGGAAGAAAAATGTGCTTCCCGTACGATATCCGTCGGGTCTCCTAATAACCAATATACAACAACTTCTATTTTTTATTACAGCTACGACGAATATATCAGCCCAAACTGCATTGGCCGTACCTGCGTCACTTTACTGGCCGAATACAAAGCCGACACTGCATTCGTGATGTATCACCTGGAAAATACGAGCAGTTTTGCGAATATACTTTGGTTGGGCGACAATTTTCGTCAAACGGTGCGACAGTTATATATCAAATACGAAAGCAATGTGAATGGTGGACTTAGTCACAAACGCTTCATAGTGCTCCACTGGTCGCCATCGCTCGTCATCGATGGAGCAATACAATTCTATCAAATCACGTTGCCACGTTGTGAAGATATGCCAATACTACAATTGACCGCTTGCAAATATGAGCTCACGCCCGTACTCAAGTACTACGATCAACGCTTGGCACGGAGCGAAGAACGTTTGGTGTCCGCTTTGCGTGAATTTCACATTTACGATCACATGCTACAAGCGCTCCAATTGAGTCCACATTGGCAGCGCAGCGATATGAATGTGGAAGCCATCTACGATGATGTTGCCTGCGATTGGTTAAAGTCAAATCAAAGAGCCTACACTTCATGGATCAGTACTAAGGAAACCATCAAATTGTCGATTGGTGGCATATTCCCGCTCACTGATTTTAGTCGTGGTCATCAAAATCTCAGAAAAGCTGTAGAGTTGGCTGTGGCGGCTGTCAATCGTGGTCAAGTATTAAAGAACTACAGTCTGGAAGCACAAATTCATGATGGTCAATGTAAGGCGGATGAGGTTATGAAGGTCTTCATACATTATTTCACGCAACCGCGTGTTTTGGGTGTACTCGGTCCAGCTTGTAGTGAAACCGTCGAACCTATAGCGGGTATTTCGAAGCATACAATGATGGCTGTGATTTCTTATTCGGCTGAGGGTGCTTCCTTCACAGATCGCAATGCCTATCCATACTTCTTTCGCACGATTGGCTCGAATCGTCAGTACGAAGATGTTTATATTAAGTTGATGAAGTATTGGGGTTGGAGAAGGGTGGCAGCATTGACAGAGGATGGTCAAAAGTATACCGAATATCTGTCACATATGGAAACGACTATGAAACAACATAATTTGGAATTGATCACCAATAAGAAGTTTTTGAGTGATGTGAAAGCGACGGAGATGAATAAGGTGAGACTTCATTAGGTCGATAGAGTGGAAACTAACTAAACGAACTTTTTACTTTTAGTACTTGTTGGATCTGAAGCAAAAGCACGCCAAGATAATCATTGCAGATATTCATAATAGGAACGCGGAGATTGCGCTTTGCGAGGCCTACCATTTGGGGGTAAGTTGGTTGCGCCAAAGATTTAAAGTCCATAGTAGACAACAGTCATCTATGTCTATGCGAGTTCGAATTGGAAGAGTGTCTAGCTATTTTAATACAATGGTTCTGAACCCATATAAAATTACAAAAGCTCGAGCGGAGGATTAACTTAAAGCTCAATGACTCACACGTAATGTGAATATTGACCTTCACTCGATTAGGGTAGTACCGCTGGTTGTGTTTGGCGAGAGTTAGATGTTTCGGAGGGCCCATCGGCAAGAGCTGTGGTTTCAGGCCAAGAGCCGTACACTGTATTTATGAGATAGTCGTCAGGCCTGTACTCTTCCATTGAGTCTCTGTCTGGTGGAACGCTTTGGACAAGGCTAGAATCCTACTTTAGCGGTCTTCTCTGGATGTTTTCTGCAAGGAGTTTGATATATGCTGCAAGCTTAAGCCACTTGATCTTGTAACGGCTAGTTGCAATTGAGGCTATGCATGTGAGTAACCATGGTGCTACGGTGGCCACTTGTAGTCTACTCTTGAACAGGTGAACCGTGAGTCAGCTAAGCAAGCAAAGGGCTGATGTTAACTCTTGCAAGATAGCGCACCGTGCACCCTTCCTGTCCCAGTTTCAAGGAGGATGACGAGGTGGAGTCATCGAGGAGGACTTAGTTCTTCCCATTGGGTCCGTGCTCTACGTAAAGCGGTCGACTGATTGAGCTGAATTTTTTGCATTGAGGTGATTAATTGGGAATCCTTGATCCGAACCGTTGCAGTTTAAACAATTCTCTTGCTAGGTTTGCTGCTTGGCTGGGGATTTCTGATGAAGTTTTCGTATTCTATTTGAACGGTCAAGAAGATGTTATACTCTCGACACTTTGTGTATCAACGGCTGCATTTCAAGAACCCTCAGCAAAGGGCTTAGAATATACCGGCGGTCACGTATGTCTGTCTAAAGAGGAAACTTAAACCCTCAATGCGGAGGTGCAAAGGGTCGAACAAATTGTTCCCGCGTCAGTCGGGCTAGTGGTAGCAGGCGGTAGAACCAGAGCGTCCTGAATTTATTCCGAAAAAGGCTGCCCATGTGCGCAATTCTCCTCAAACCTGCTCTTTGTAGTTACAACTTCTGCAGCTTCTTTCGTTCGTACTTGTTTCTTCTAATTAAAACCTTTCTCCTAAATTCGGGTTCCAAAATGGGATCTAAAAGAAAACTCTTGAGCTTAGTCAACTACAGTTATTTTTAGTATTGGAGTTTAAGAAATATCTTTATTTTTCTCAACAGATGACTGCGTATGAAGGGTTCGTTTGGTTTTTGCCTTCATGGATCTCCAAAGAGTGGAACACACCGGACGACAGCCACAATTGTACAAGCGACCAACTTCAAAAGGTAACTTCTCTTTCTATTCGCAAAAAAATGGGTTTAATCAACTTTCTAATTTCTCAGGCTTCGGAAGGCCACTTTAGCATCATGCACACACCATTTGGAGATCTGAACACTACCATGCAAGAAAATATAACAGTAAGAGAGTGGCTTCAAAGACACACTCAAAATAAAGACGAACCCTTATCTAACTACACAGGCTTCGCCTACGATGCTGTCTGGGCTTATGCGCATGCCGCCGCAAAACTCTTAGCCGAGAATGACGATGCTGTGAATAGCTTGCGAACGAGTAGCGTAGTCACGCGCTTTGTAGAGCTCATATGGCAGACAAATTTCACTGGACTCTCCGGACACATGCAATTCGGACAAGGCGGCTCGCGTATCACCAATTTGGATATAGTACAATGGAGGCAAATGCAATTCCAGCGTGTGGGAAAATTTAAACCGCACGTTGTAGGCGACGGCAATAACATGCACACGGATGGTGGACACTTGGAGCTGTATGAACATAAAGTTGAGTGGCTTGCGGGCGGCCAACGCCCTAGTGATGGCACCTACGATTGTAGTTTTGCGGCATTGGCCAAGTTGTTAAATAAGGATTGTGATAGTGCTGCCTTCACGTTTACGACCATTGTGTGCCTGTTTGTGGTGCTCCTTGTCTCGCTCACTTCATTCCTCTTCTGGAAGCAACGCTACGACAAGAAACTCAAACAGTCCGCAAAAATAATGAAAAATTTCGGTATTGATTTGTTGTCGCCATCGCGTAATAAGGGCAATACGCTCGACAAATGGGAGGTGCCGAAGGAAAATGTTGTGCTTAATCGGCGCTTGGGTGAGGGTGCTTTTGGCACCGTCTATGGTGGTGAGGCGCAAATAGGTGCTACTGGCTGGACAGCAGTTGCGGTAAAGACTTTAAAAGCTGGCGCCTCCACTGAGGATCGTCTTGATTTTCTCTCTGAAGCTGAGGCAATGAAACGTTTCAATCACAAGAATATCATCAAAATGTTGGGAGTTTGCCTGCAGACGGAGCCGATCTATACAATTATGGAATTTATGCTCTACGGCGATTTGAAGACTTATCTGCTAGCGCGTCGTCATCTCTTGAACGAGAAACTTGCTGAAGATTCTGATATCTCTTCGAAACGTTTGACCATGTATGCAATGGACGTGGCGCGCGGACTATCCTATTTGGCTGCCCAGAAGTATGTGCACCGCGACTTGGCGTGTCGCAATTGTTTGGTAGATGCGCAACGTGTCGTCAAACTCGGTGACTTTGGTATGGCGCGTTCCACCTACGAAAGTGATTATTATCGTTTCAATCGTAAGGGTATGTTACCCGTACGCTGGATGGCGCCTGAATCGCTAGCGCTTGGCATGTTTACGCCCAGCTCAGATGTATGGGCTTTCGGTGTGGTACTCTATGAGATAATTACATTCGGCTCATATCCCTATCAGGGACTTACGAATAATCAAGCTTTGGAATTTATTAAAAGTGGCAAAACTCTACAAATACCGGCCGGTGTTAAACCGCCATTAGAGGGTTTGATAAAAGCTTGCTGGAGTCAGGAGTCTAAAAAGCGTCCCACCGCAAGTGAGGTTGTCGATTATATTTCCAATTTTCCGCGTTTGCTGACGCCATGTTTGGATTTCCCTAGCGCTTCGGTGGAAATGCCTGAAACTGAGAGCGACGAACTCGATCTTTTGCCTAAAATGCGCAAATGTTCGCCACTCAAACTTGATTCGACGCTCGATATTTTGGCTCAAACATCGAATACGAGTTGTTTTGAACGTTCGCATGATTTAGTTGATAGCGTCGATGGACCGAAAAAGCGTACTACGAACTTAGAAATGTGTACAAGTTTTATGCCTAATATTAGTATTAACAACAATAACAACAACAATAACAACAACAATAATAACACACTGAATAGCAAGGCGATTGGTATGGATGCTTTTGCGGCAACAACCCCCGATGGTTATAGCATAATGGCGCCTTTGCTGATGCACCAAGTGAGCGAAGGCTCGGAATCGTCGCAGGCGCGTCTGATCAAAAAATCTTCCTCGGAGACTTTGGAGCAGACGCAGTTTTGAAATATGAAGAAATTTGTTAAAAAGACTGTGCAACATTTTTGGTTTTTTGTTGTTGTGGGGTGGAGTGATTGCAACTCAGGCTGGAAACTATAGACCTGCGACAGACCTTCAAAACCTCTCCCATAATCAGGCCGAATTTATTTCTTATAAAATAGACGACAAATTTGAACGGTCCGCGGAAAAATTAATAAAAAATAAAAATTGTTTTTTTATTATTTTATTTTTTTATTTATATTTTACTTCTTTTATTTTTTTTTTTTTTGTAAAGTAGAAATTTTACCCCACTGCTGGTGATCAAATATTTATTCAAAAAATTTAATGAGCCACCCAAAAATGGTGACCAAAATTTTTTTTTTTAATTTTTGATACTTTTTGAATTTTTTTTCTTAATTTTCGTTTTGTTATAAATTACAAACTACAATTTCTATAAAAATTAAGAAAATTTTTTCTTTTGAATTTTTATTAAAAAAAAAATTTTATTTTTTATTTTTTTAATTTTATTAATTTTTGCTATTAAGTACAAACTCTACGCCATTACTGGTGATCAACCATTTATTTAAAAATCAAGTGAGCCACCTCAAAATGTTGATTAAAACATTTTTTTTTTTCAATTCTATTTTTTTATATATCTATTTATTTTTTTTTTATAAGTATTTTTTAATTTTTATCTTTTTATTTTTTATTGTACTTTTTTTGGTTATGTGATTATTTATTTCAAAGAAATATTTTTTTTCAATTTTCTTTTACAAGGAAAAAAATAGCTTAGGGTGGTTTAGCTATAAGCTGTTACCTCGATTACCTTGGCAATTCTAGAAAGAAAATTAAAAAAAAAAAATGTTTCCGTTATAACTTTTATTAAATTTATTTATTTGCTTAAAATGTTTAAGTAATTTTTTTTTCTCAGTTTTTATTTTTTTCTAAGTAAAATGTATACCCCTATGCTAACGGCTAACACTTTTTTTTCACCCACCCTATAATACAATTTATAACTTTGACCGAAAAATGCTAAAGAGAACTTGGAAGTTTCACTTCTATAGGTTGAAGTTGACTTACCCTGCGTTGTAATTACTCTGCCTACCAGAAAATGTACCTGAAAATTTTGCACAGTGTAATTAGCAAAATGAGTTCGAATCGTGTGGAGAGAAATAATTCGTTTTGTGAAGAAAAGACCTCAGTTTTGTAACTTTTGTACAACAATAGTACCACGAACCGCCATTTTAAGGCGGCAATTTGCCATTTGTTTTTTTTTTTATTGAGCACATACTCATTTGTAAATATACACTTAAAAATTGCATAAAATGTCAAACCATATACATAAATATATAGTTTAAGTTATTATAATTAGATTTATATTTATTTAAACTTCAATCATCGAATTTTTTTGTTAAGCTACAGGGTGTCTCAATATTTCTTAAAATGCTTGTTTCGGCAGACTTTTCGATCTTTCTGCAATGAAATATGCATTATTATGTTGTTGTTGTTGTAAACACAAAAACTTACAGCGTAATTGGGGAGAGTTAGGGTGTTACCACACAAAGAGAACTTGCGGTAAAATGTGTGCACCCGATATTAGGGTTTCTAGAGAGCTTCGACTTCGATTACGAGACTTCGGAGTTTCCGATTGATTTAGCTTTCTAACTGCAACTTCGGGTGCAACAGTTTCGAAGCGAAGTTAGAGACTCGTTTCGCAGAATGAGGTTATGTGAAATTTAAGTGAATTTCAAGCCTTTTACAGTTACAGAGTGTTTATAATTTCAAGTTCTCGCAAAAACCACCATAGTGGTAACAGGTCCAATCACCAAAACTTTTGTGACAACGTAATTAAAACCGGCATACTAAACTTTAAGATTTATATTTAAAAATTGTGAATTTAATTTAACTTGCTTCAGCCTCTTTAAATATGAATATGATGCCTGAAAGTTGATTGTTTTTATCGTTGAAGGTTTGTCAGATGTTGGGTACTTCTTTCTAATATACTTTG
The DNA here is from genome assembly GCA_949987695.1 of Merzomyia westermanni. Lineage (NCBI taxonomy): Eukaryota > Metazoa > Arthropoda > Insecta > Diptera > Tephritidae > Merzomyia > Merzomyia westermanni. Next base: position 191,870,254 of record OX465289.1, read on the forward strand.
TCAAAAATCATTTAAATTTTTAATATCCAACCCACCCTGTTGTAGAGTAAAGAAAATACTTTAAAGCAGTAATCGGCAAAAGTTGAGGGCTTAAAATGTGAATGCATTCGTTTCTTAAATTAAATATCACGCAAAAAGGCACTCCATCAACACTTCCTTCAGGTAGCGCTCCAAATAAAGAGCGAAAAGAAAGTCAAAAAAAAGCACCACATGGGAGCATTTATGCATTTTTTTAAAATTATTTTTCTGCATTCGGTCTTGAAAAACAAAATGGTAATTCATTAAATTCAAAGACTGTATGGAGAGGATAACCAAAATTATTCTTGGCAGTTGAGATGGCTTATGAGACAGAAAAATTAATTATAATTTTAATTTAATTTTTAATGTCCATACGGAGTCCTCCCGCATTAACTGAATAAGTGTTTTGGGACTTAATAAACGCACCTTCAAGAAGTTTTCAAGGAACACTATTTTTATACATTTAAGAAGTAAATTTTCTCCGTCGAATACACTCAGTTTGGAACCCTTTAAGTGCCTCCCTAGGAGTGTGAGTGCATCGAAAATACTTCGGTTAAGAGGAATGCATTTGCCGATCGCTGCCTTAAATTCACTTTTGTACTTATTAGCAACGCATGTTTCCATCATTTTTTTGTATAAATAAAATTAGTTACTACTTATATATATTGTACATAAACAAAAACGATTTACTGCCTTTGAATGCATTTTAATTTTTGAAAGCCCTTTTCAATTATTATTTGTTTATGGCATTTATAAAGCATAAGAAATATATTCGATTTTTTACTAAGATTAATTTATCTGAGACTGTAGATTATTTGAATTGTTAATGGTTTAGTATTTAAGTTTTTTTTTGGCATGCGCAACGCTTTTTGCTTTCAAAGCAGTGAACTGTGTAAAATAAGTTTTTATATTTTGTACAAGAATGCTAGACGAGAACATAGTGTATGAGCACGATGTTAAGCATGCCATTCTTAGGACGATATGCGATCGAAATTTAAGTTATACTTATTTGAGTTGCTAGAAATCTGTAAGTTCAAGGCTAAATGTGGTGGAATTTACTAACGTAAGTAATTTATGCTAAACGATAGCGTAAAGAATTTTTAATCGATATTCTTTCTTTGATTTTAATAAACGATTTTTTTTTGTTTAAGTGACATCCTAATTAAGTTTAAATGTAAGCTAGAATCACAGTGATTCACAGCTAAAACCCGTCGCAACCTCAATATATTTGTCATTTATTTAGCGATAATAGCTCAAACATCGACATACCGATTTTTTCTTCAATTTCAATCATCGATATTGTATTTTCCCTGTGTTCCATCTTCTGTTATTTGTCTCTGGTGGTATTGAATTTCCCAATTTGTTTACATATTCGGCATTGGAGAATAAATTTATTAAACTTTCGTAACACGCTAAGCCCGAGTAAATAAATTGCTTGAGATCGACTTCTTGCTATACGATACAATTTTCGAGTAATGCAAAAGTTGAAATTCGAATAATTGACTAGTCCCATAATCGATTGTATTGTAGAGCTTTTTAATTTTCCAAGTATTCCAGCTCAATTTAAATGTTTCCACAATATTTTGGTGGAATACTTATTAAAGCTTGTTCTACTTTATAACTCCGACGCTTTTTGTATTTTCGTGAGTGAGACATTTTAAACAGACCTGTTAAATTTGATTAGTAATAAGTAATCAATTAATTAGACGGTATTTTTTTAATTGGTAGTGACTATTTTAATTGGTTTTCAAGAAAAGGCCATTAATTATTGATTACAATTAGAAAAAGTAAAAAAAAAAAATTTTTTAAATCAAAAAAAAAAAAAAAAAAAAAAAAAGATAAAAAATAATCAAAAAAAATGGTTTGATTACTTTTGATTTTTTTGATTATTTTTGATAATTTTTGATTAATTTTTTCATTACTTTTTATGTGTATATTTATGTGCTTCTACAACAATACAGAACTCAAAAATAATCAAAAGTAATCAAAACAACTTTTTTTTAATATTTAAATTTTTTTTAATTATCGTAAAAAATCAAATTTTTTTTTAAAACCATTTTTTTAATTAATTGGAAAATAATCATTAAAAATTCAAAGTTATTTGGTAATCAATCAATTAAATGGATTCTCAAGAAAGTAATTAATCAATCCGGTAATCACTACGATTAGTAATCATTATTTAACAGTTCTGATTTTAATAAATTTAAAAAATATCTATTTCACTTTCATTAAGAAAAATAAATTATTTTGGAATCTCAATGTACTATATTTAAATTAAGAATACAAAAAACACATAAACGTAAATATTAGTGATCACCATAAATAGAGGCCTCAATATGAGAACGTAGTAGTTTGTTATGCGAAAACTGCTTTAGGGTTGATTGGTATTGTAATCATGAAGCAATAAAAACAAAGCTCGCGTTGCCGTTTAATGCTTACATTATTATTTGCCGTATACATGTAGAGACCGAACATAGTTCGACTAAACAAGAAATTAAATGCCGAATATTTATGACGACAAATCTAAGAAAAAAAAACATAAACTTTAGTTCATCAATTTTATTTTGTTGTCCATTTACTTGAAGTCAACATAAATACTACTAAAATATATTTTTAATTTTTCTTACATACATTGGTCATATATCATACTTATCGATATACATATATTTATTTACATACATACATAAATTGACATATTTACATTTATAAATTTTTTTGCCCATGAACTATTTAATATAAGTAAACCTTCGCTCGCATATATAATATTTGATTTGTATTTAGTAATATTATTAAAATAAAACATACGAATGTATTTATAAAATTTTGATTTTTATGCTTTAGTACACTGACCGCCAAATACATAAAAAATAAAAAAGCTTTATAGAGCTTTTTAAAATGACATTTACGTTAAAAAAAATTCAGTTATACGAGTTTCCTAAGCCAACATTATTTTTCACGAATTTTAGGGCTAGTGTTTACAATTTGAAAGAGCATTATGGAGATGCTTCTAATTTCTTTAATTTTTAAGTTGAAATCTTTATATTTTAATAAAAGAGACGAATAAAATGAACAATAAGAAATATATATTCCTTTATGTCCACAAATGCGATTTTTGTTTATACTTTTATATTCTTTATTTACATGCACGAAAAAGAAAAAAAAGTTTTTAATTATTACAGAAACAGCCCACTGCCTTTTCTTCAGTCTCCTTTTGAGAAATTCCTCAGCGATCGTGAGGCGCGCCGGGTTGCTTCTGATTTCTTAGCTTTTCTGGCTTCGCAACAAAAATTTCACTACGAAGGTGTTAAATTATCGATAGCATCACAATGGATAGTTTCCGTAGTTTCTAAAGAACTATCAACAGTCCCGTTAGTTCCGAAAAACGAAAACAATCGATAGGTCTCTAGAATTTCTAGCCGATAACTAGAACTTCTACAATATAAGTTGCTTAGAGTTTATTCAGTACGTTTATATACCAAAAAAAAAATGGGACTACGAACTTTTCTTCTCTAATTTCGACTTCCATAATTGGCCCCTAAAATAACTTGTTAAAAACGAAGGAGGCTTAATTGTGAAGAGTTTATATGAAAATATTACTAAGGAATACTAGAAAAGCGGCCAAACCAGGATCTGCCTGACAAATCTCCCTACTACTGCCAATACTTCAGCAATTCATAAATGTATGGGTAAATATTTGGATTATGCTCACCGTCTGACTTCCTTACTGAAATGAGCTTATCCAAATATAAATTTATCTTAAGATGTTCACATATATATGAATGTATGTATGTATACATACGTGTATATTGGGAAAAGCAATCTAAGCATACGCCCATATTTAATAAAACAAACATAACAAAAGCCGAAAATATTAACAATAATTCCATAGCTGTCAACAGCACACCAACAACAAAATCTACACTGATGAAAGCTAAGAGAAAACTGCAAATTTCCAAAAGTAAACACTTACTCATAACTTTGCAAAATGTTTCTGAAATACGACGACATTGTGACAAATGATGCGGAAAATAGGAAGTCAGCCACAAACACACAACTCCAAATGAAGCTCGATGTTGTTTATGGTTTTTACTGACAGAAAATGCTACAATCCACTAAGGAAAAGGTTTATGGTAGTGACGGAGTTGGAATTTTGAACTTCCGAACTCTTTCGAGTTTTGTAGGTACTGTTTTCGTGTGGGTTTCTTGATAGCTTAGATTGTGAAAAATAAAATAAAATAAAATAAAATAAAATAAGATAAAGTAAAATAAAATAAAATAAAATAAAATAAAATAAGATAAAATAAAATAAAATAAAATAAAATAACATAAAATAAAATAAAATAAAATAAAATAAAATAAAATGAAATAAAATAAAATAAAATAAAATAACATAAAATAAAATAAAATAAAATAAAATAAAATAAAATAAAATAAAATAAAATAAAATAAAATAAAATAAAATAAAATAAAAAAAATAAAATAAAATAAAATAACATAAAATAGAATAAAATAAAATGAAATAAATAAAACAAAAAATAAATAAATAAAATAAAATAAAAATAAAATAAAATAACTTAAAAAAAAAATTAAATAAAATAAAATAAAATAGAATAAAGTAAAATAAAATAAAGTAAAATAATATAAAATAAAATAAAATAGAATAATATAAAATAAAACTATATAAAATAAAATATAATAAAATAAAACGAAACAAAATAAAATAAAATAAAATAACATAAAATAGAATAAAATAAAAAAGAAACAAAATAAAATGAAAAAAAATAATTAAACAATATAAAACAAAATAAAATAAAATAAAATAAAACAAAATAACTTAAAAAAAAATGAAATAAAATAAAATAAAATAAAATAAAGTAAAATAATATGAAATAAAATAAAATAGAATAATATAAAATAAAACGATATAAAATAATATATAATAAAATAAAATGAAACAAAATAAAATAAAATAAAATAAAATGAAGTGAAATAAGTATTCATGAAATGAACTCAAGGCCAAGAATAGTAATTTTTCACTTTTTGAATTTTTTATGAAAATTATTATTGTTTTTATTTTTTAATAATCATTTCTAATTAATTATTAAAAGACTTTTAATTGAATAGTGTAGAAAAAATGTTTATAGACAACCGCCATAGCTTTTCTTATAGATCCATTTAAATAAAATAAAGTAAAAAAATAAATAAATTATATATAAAAATATAAAGTAAAAAATAAAAATTAAACAAAGTAAAATGAAATAAAATAAAATAAAATTAAATAAAATAAAATATAATAAAGTAGAAAAAGATAAAAAAAAAAAAAATATAATAAAGTAAAGCAAAATAAAATGAAACAAAATAAAATAAAATAAAAAAAAAATAAAATAAGGAATAATGAAATAAAATTAAGTAAAAAAAGATATAAAAAAATCAAATTAAATAAAGTAAAATAAAATGAAAAAAAAAAATAAAATAAAATGAAGTAAAGTAAATTAAAATAAAGTAAATTAAAATAAAATAGATTCAAATAAAATAAAATGAAATAAAATGAAGGGAAATAAAATAGCACAAAATGAAGTTAAATAAAATAAAATAACTAAGAATTATTATCAACTGGTCTTGAGCTCGGTAAACTTACAATAATATGTAAAATAAAATAAATAAAACAAAAAAAATAAAATAAACCAATATAAAACAAAATAAAATAAAGTAAATAGAAATAAAATAAAATAAAAAAAAAAATATTTATAAATTATTTAAAAAAAAAATAAAGTAAAATAAAATTAATAAACAAAAAAGATAGAATTAAATAAAATGAAAAAAAAATAAAAATAAAAATAAAATAAAGTAATAAAATAAAGTAAAAAAAAAGATATAAAAAAAAAGTTTATTAAATAAAGTGAAATAAAACGAAAAAATAAAAATAAATTTTTTTAAATAAAATAAATTGAAGCAAAGTAAAATTAAAAAAAAAATTAAAAAATAAAATAAAAATTAAATAAAATAAAAAAGAAACAGAAAAAAAATTAAGCTTAAATGGAATAAAATAAAAATTTAGAATACTCAAGTCTTTTTATTATGATATAAATATAATTATGTATGAATTTTAAAAGTAAAATTACTCTGGCAGTTGTTGTGGTTGTGCCTAGGTAAAAGTAAATCTGCAGCACATCCAATACCGCATTGAGCTCCTGTATATGACTGCTGTAAGTTGATTAATATATGAAGGTAAACTCAAAGAAATGTAACTAAGATGGATTGGCCTGAGTGGTACATACATACATACATATGTGTGTTCATTAAAAAAGTAATTTGCCACAAATTAAGCAGGCTTTTACTGTACAACTGAGCTTCATAGCTCCAAACATGCATACATATCTATGCACAGATGTCAGAAAACAAAATTGCTGAAGTTAAGGCCAATTTTCTTTCCTCGAAAAGTACGAAATCCAACTATGATGATTATGGGTGTATCTTCCTTGTCTAAGCGATAGTCCATCTACATCGAGCAAAGAAAAAAGTCTCACTTAACTCTGCTCCCAACTCTACACAAATTTTCTAGAAATTTAAGATTGTAGAAAGACTTGTTAAGTGGTGTGTTCGAATCAGATTGGTTAACCGAGTTTGGAGACACCACTATTTGCGATCGCTTCTATTCTTCTACGTGGTTTTGATACCCGATCCTGCAATTTAATCACCGCCTGTTTAATTTTTTTAGAAGGATTGTCTACCACTAACGGTTCTGTAACAATCAACACAATGACAGTTCAACCGCGCCCTTTCAACCGGATGACAGTACAATTGAAGTAATAATCTTTAACTGATCCAACACCTCAGTCGCTATATTCAGTTTTTCTGTGACTTTAGTCGATCTAATACCTCACCCTATCTGAAACCGACCTAAGAGGGCCGGTTAAATTAAAATTTCCGAGATTGGACAAAATTTAAGTTGAAATCGATTGAGCTACATAACAAAAATATTTAGGTTTCAAGTATTTCTGGTCAGATAATCAACTCCCATTAGGACAGAGGGATAGGGTGTTGTTGTTGTGAAAGCCACCAAAATTCAAATCGAAGATTTTGTGAAGTAAGCTAGCCCATGCGCAAGCTTAGCCGCTAGAATGAGTTGTATCAAATAAAGTGAAGCAAAGGTAGGATATTTATGAAGAAAGGCATCCTAAAAGGGGATCGGCAAACGAGCTGAGCTTCGCTACTGTTTGAAATACCTCCTCTTACACATTATTACAGTTACATGTAAATAGCAACAGCCCTTCGAGTCTCGCTTTTAATCAGCGAGCCTTTAGCTGGAAGTGGGTAAAGTACAATCACAACAACCCTTATAACTAGTACCGTGCAGGGTCCGTAGTTCAAGAAAGAGCGTGCAAAAAACTGAAACCCTTTCAAGGGCTTCAAGAAAATGTGCATATGTGTGTATGAGTTGGAAATATATTAGACCAGGTCCAACTGCCTACTGCAACTGCGGCGCCCTTCATTGAGATCGCACTACCGAACTCAGTGAAACTAGTCAGCTACTCCACCCAATATGAAAATAAAAACGAAAATACCTGCATATTTCCATACTCACACATCCTCGCATAATGACTTTTGCATGCCAATAAAAACCTTTCCACGACAAATACGAATTTACTGATTTTCCAGTTATTAACCACGAACTCAATTTTCACGTTTTACGACTCGCACACTCAAAATCACTACCTGAAATGGTTGGTCAAAGTGTGCGTCTCATTTAATCGAACATGAAATAACAAGCAAGCGCGCCCAATCTAAGTACATACAAAATAAGTACGCACACTTTGTGTGGTCTTTAGGCTCGTGCGGGAGGAGAGCAACCAATGTTTAACATAAACGAGCTCTTTGGTACAGCAAAATATTGTTTAATGCGCGAAAACGGCAACTTGCTACAATTGACCCCGATATCCAAGAGAACACCGGCTAACTCAAATAAATACCTGCAACTGATAGTGGCCCCCGCCCTCGATAAGAAACCTTTAATACTCTACATACACCTCTGCTTCACATTTTAAATTGCCCATTTTCAAGTATTTGTCACTACTCACTAGGTTCTTGGCGGTATGAGTGTGCAGTGTACACTCCGTGCTAGGGTGTTAAGCTTGTCAATGCCAAAAGAACAATAAAGAAGGCTGCTGAAGAGAAACCACATTAGAACACAGTCAACTTTGTATATATTCCAACTTCTGATAATCGTACCTTGTATACACATATAGTTCTTATCGCGATGTTATACAGAAGCGAAAAAGAGACAAACATCGTTCTTTAGTTATACAACCATAACCATGGTAACGAAGGTTTTTGATGTGTAAACATCTTTGGGCTCGGTAGGGACTGTCCAGAAAAGTTACGCGTCGCTGTTTGTAAGCACTTTTCGGCACGGCAGGGCTGCGAAATTACGCGTAAGATCTGCCTACGTCTCTGTTTGTGTCTTGTTGTTGATGTTGTTTTTGTGCATAGCTGAGTTGTAAGTGAAATTTGGCTAAGTATGCGTGTATAGAATCTTGTTTAACTGCCCAGCTTACCAAAGTCAGAGCGCTCCGAAATAATGATCCAAAAAGAGTCCGTAATTTGAGTTTTTTTGGAAGATTCCGGGAGCCTTGGGAAAGAGAAATGAATATTGTAGAGCGAATAAACGGCAAGGCTCAGTTATATGTACAATTAAGAGCGTTTTCTGATGCTTTTTGTTGTACGCGTAAAGAGAATTGTGAGAAAATAAACGTTGGAGAGCGGATGAGCAGCAACGTTCAAATATATGAGTGTTTTAGACCATTTTCTGAGGTTTTTTTTATTTTACCTAACGAAACGTAAAGAGTCTTTTTTTCTGAATGTTTATCAATAGTCGAAAGTTGGAAGCCAGCTAAAGTGCATTTAAAATAAAACAGAGTCTATTATAGAAACCACATTGTAAAACTTTCAAAGTTAACACAAAGTTTTAATGGCAATTTTTAAAACTTTGATAAACTTTTCTGGACTTTGTGTAAGCTTTGAAAATTATATTTATGTGGTTTCTGTAAAAGATTTTGCTTTATTTTAAATGAAAATTATTAAAAACAAAACTACTTTCAATTTTGTTTCTAATATTCCTGCCACCACTGTATGTATATTCTATGTAACATTTTAATGAAAATAATATAATGTTTGATTGTATGAAGTGATAAGTTCGAAATGAAAAATGTATGTGTTTAGTTGTACCTATATATTTAGTTATACAAATATTTTTACATAAAACTTGTTTTCAATAAAGAACAAAAAGAATTACTTATATTTCAATATTAAATAAATAATACTGTATAAACCATTAAAAAGTGAACTTTCTTTCTGATTAGTTAAATACAGATACGAGTCTAAAAATCCTATAAAAAGAAAAAAAAAAAGTGCCTAAAAAGGCTCAAGAAAAAGCTTCAGAAAAGCATCAATAAAAGGCTCCAAAAAGAGTCCAAAAAGGCTCCAAAACCATCAGAATAGAGAAAAAAATGTGTCTAAAAAGACTCAAAAAAGGCTCCGAAAAAGACTCAGAAGAGCCCATAAAGACTCCTAAGTTCATTCGAAAAGAGTCACAAAACGCTCCAAATTCATCGTATTCGGACTTATTTTGGACTATATTTTATGTCTCCTTTTGGGGTGCCCGCGTAGAACGATTTTTCGCTCTTTTTGGGCTCTGAAAAGAGCTCATTTCGGAGGGCAAAGCTCCAAAAAATGTGCGTTTTATGGCTCCTAAAGGAGTCTTTTTTCCTACTTTTGGTTAGCTAGGTGCTTTGCTGATATGTGATATGTGACTATTAATGAGCAAAAAGACAAACGGAACTGCGTTTATAATAAACATACACAGTGTTTACAAAAACAAAATTAGTGATTATTTACGTTCAATTTATTTCAGCTCAGAATACTCAAGACGGTTTTTAATTTGTTTTGTTAGTGTAATCTTTGTTGTTTTACTTATGAAATGAAATGGAAAAATATTAACTAATACGAAATAAAATAAATTAAAATAAAATAAAATAAAATAAAATAAAATAAAATGAAATAAAATAAAATAAAATAAAATGAAATAGAATGAAATAAAGTAAAATAAAATAAAATAAAATGACCTAGAAGGTTTCACTGGTCATAAATCGCTACCATGACAGTCGGGCAGTACCGCAAGGGAGTACCAGAGCGTACCGGGTTCAAATCCGGCCAAGGACTGTTAATTCGACAACACTCCCCAAAACCTTCGGGGAGTGTTTTTGTCGTTATCACAACAACAACAACATTACTTTGAATTGGATAATTTTGACAGTTTTGAGGTGAATATAATTTCCCATTCTCTCAAATTAGTATTAGGAAACTTATTCCCCATAGGAAAAGGTATCTTACTTTACTTTGGTCGATTTCGCACGACAATCAATTGAGAAATCGACCAGAGAATCAACTCGCCTGAAGAAAACCTTGGGCGTATTCTCAAAAACCTTCGCCTCACAAATCATAATACCAGCAGTAACCACTGATTAAAGATTTCTAACCGTTTTTAAAGGTGCAATAAGTCGATTATGTTTATGGTATCGTTTCAACCTTGTCTTAAAAACTTTCTCCTAAGAATTTTTTGGCGCACCCTAATGTTAATAATACGTGAGTGTGTGTTTATGCAAAAATGTTCATGCAAGCGTGTAAATTGTAAATACCCCAAATTTTATATAAAATCCAGGCTACAGATTGGTTTATTGTGTACTCATGTTTCATATATTTAAATCATACATCTGCGCTTACATCAATATGCCTACAGGAATCTGAGAAAAGGTGCACATAAAAAATTCATGAACGTGTGAAACAGAATGAGTGTATATTTAGGGGAAAAATGGATAAAGAAATGCTCAGAGTAGGCCGAATCAGGTTAAGTTTAACAAGCAGTAGCCATTTTTAAGCACTGGAGCTTTGGTCTGCGTTTTGTTTTGTAAGGTGTTAAGTAAAGTTTTCTTTAGTTTTCTTAGTTCGTTGCAATCAAACCTTGGTGGTAGAAAGTTATTTTCGTTATATGCAGAGCTACTTCATCTCGATCTAAGATCAGTTGTTGTCCTTGCACAAGACAGTACAGCAGCTAAGCGTTGATGCAACTGAGCAGGATACCGAGAATTCGTCTGATTGGCAGTCGTACACGGCATCAAACATGGAAGCCTTTAATGGTGTTTAATTCTGGTACTAAGGACAACGGAAACATATACATCTCGAGTAGCGGTGGAGGCACTCATCGATGATCCGGTGCCTACTACTTCTCTGCTGCTATGCTCTATATATGTCGAGCTAGTATGGATCCACCACCTTCCTTGAGGCTTTAGAGCTCCATAAATACGCAGCTACGTTGATACATTTCCTCCCTTCACTCGACTTCGAAAATTTTTAGGATCGCAGATTGAGCGTTTTGAGCCTCGTTGGTCTTTTCAGAGCATCTTATTAATTCTCTATGACGAATTTTCGGAAAGAGGATAGAGAAAGCCCGAAATAGAGCACCACTGCACTGTTCAGCGGATACCATGACCGAAAAGGAGAAGTCGGAGCTCCTATGGTTACCATTATTCTGCTCTTTTTTAGAAGAACACTAAGCAGGCCCTACTTCTTGCAGGTTATCGACTACCTTCTGGCAGGCGCTCAGTTGAGTTGATTGGGCTTACTACGGCTCTTTTAGCCCTGATGTCTTATAGGGTAAGTTCTATAGAATGCTTCTTTCTACAACTGCTTAGACGATGAAGAATCATCATTCGCTTCATTTTTAACCGTCTACCACTACCGTACCGTATTCAGCAGTAAAACTGGTTTTCATTGGATTGCTTTCATCCCAGCTCTTAATTAAATATCATTAAATTTTCAAGAAAATTCTTTACTTCATTAAATTTTATAGTAATTTTTTTCGAGAAGTGCATCAAATTAAAGTCGCAAATTAAATACATTTTTTTTTATAAAATGCAGCAACAAAAAATACAATAATAAGTTTTATATACTTGCTATCGGCATATGCCCTGTTGTTGTTGTTATTTCACAGCAGCTCTCTTACTGTTTCATATACATATTTTGTTTCAGAAGAGGCATTAATGCTGAAGTAAATATTCCGGCAAAAATTATAAAATGGAGCTTTCGCCTGTGGGCGCACAGTCCGTTTCCGTCTGAATTTTCCGCTGAATTGCCATCCTACTAACTGGCAGCACCGGTAGTGAGTCTGTCATGGTAGTGAGGCAGCCGACTTCTCAGTTGCGCACAATTAACGCCTCATATGCTAGCGGTCTTAACCAATTCTGTGAATGGTTGTATATATATATGTAAGAGTGTGTATTACTCAGGCGAATTTTTTTTTATACGTTAACACAGAGAAAGTGGAATATTTTTAGGCGTGTTCTTTGACACTTTAGATACAGTCTACCTTTTCTGTATAGCAGCACTGTTTCATTTATTTTATTTATTTTAATTTTATTTTATTTTACTTGATTTTATTTTATTTTATTTTATTTTATTTTATTTTATTTTATTTTACTTTATTTTATTTTATTTGATTTTATTTTATTTTATTTTATTTTATTTTGTTTTATTTTATTTGATTTTATTTTATTTTATTTTACTTTATTTTATTTTAATAAATTTTATTTTATTTTTTTTTATTTTATTTTACTTTATTTTATTTTATTTGATTTGATTTTATTTTTTTTTATTTTATTTTATTTTATTTTGTTTTATTTTATTTTAATTTTAATTTGTTTTATTTTATATTATTTTATTTTATTTTATTTCTATTTTCTTTTATTTTATTTAATTTAATTTACTTTATTTTTATTTAATTTAACTTAATTTAATTTAATTTAATTTTATTTTAATTTATTTTATTTTATCTTATTTTATTTCTATTTTATTTTATTTCAGTTTATTTGATTATATTTTATTTTATATTATTTGATTTTATTTTGTTTTATTTTATTTAATATTATTTTATTTTATTTCATTTTATTTTCTTTTATTTTATTTTATTTTATTTTATTTTATTTTATTTTATTTTATATTATTCTATTTTCTTTTATTTTATTTATTTATTTTTTGTTTTATTTTATTTTATTTTGTTTTATTTTCTTTATATTATTTTATTTTAATTTAATTTAATTTAATTTAATTTCATTTCATTTTAGTTTAGTTAAGTTCATTTCATTTTATTTTATTTTATTAAATTTAATTTGGTTTAATAGTTTGCTATTTTATTTTATTTATAAAGAGAAACGCGCAGCAAGGACTGAAAATATTACCGCCTGGAAATGAAGCACCCTAACACATTTATGAATATTTGTATATGTGTTGCTGGATACAAAAATCTTTGGCTAATGGTTTCGGTGTACTATTTGCGCCTATTTTGAACATACAGGGATAAGACTCCCGGAATCCTCTTGTATGCTTTCTGAGGTGGCGAAAATTCAGATAATTTTTGTAGCATCCCCGGGTTTTTTGGAATTGGAAATATGCTATAATAAACTAAAAGAAATTGTGAATTATTTTTGAAAACTGTCTTATTTTTTAATGTAGTCGAAATAAAGGATATCTTAGATGTTACGTAACACCTCTGTTATTGCAACGGTGAAAGTTGCATGCAATTTACTTCAAAAATTTTTAAGTGAAGCGCGGCCAAACATGTATACAAAGAGACAAAAATTCTAAAATTATTGCTGTCAAAAATTGAAAAATTTAAAACTTTTAACTTTGCTTTTTTTTTTTTTAACTAAAATAACTTTAATAACTGAAACTGCTTTAAGTAGAAAAAAATTCTAAATATTAAATCATTATATTTATAGATTTCGAGCTTAGATAGTTCCTCAAGCAATCTCTTCACTTCTTTCGACCTAAAGTGTGTGTGAATAGCGTATCAACCAATCCCGTCAATAATCCCAGTTTTGCAAACATTTAAAAATTTTCATCCCTAATTTCAGGCTTACTTTCTCCACTTTCTCACTCACTAATGCAGCGACTTTTCTGCCGAATTCGCCTCAGTGTTACTTACTGATTGTTGGTTACTGCTGTGCTGCGCGCTCCTCATGCGGCTCGCGTTTTGTTGCTGACAGCTTCAGCACTTATTCGCCAAGCGCACAATTATAATCGTTGCAGCATTTTAATTGCTTTCAGCTCAGTTTTTTCTCGAATATAATTTCAATGGTATAAATTTCAACAATTGTATTTTTGTTTTGTTGCCGTGCGTGCCGTGTAGCGCCGCGCCGCACCGCGCTGTGCATTTGACGTTAATCCATTGAGTACAAATAGTACTGTTACTCCGTACATACATACAAACACACATTTATATGGTCCTTTAATTTGCCAATGTGTTGGTTGTTGGTTGGGCATTCGAAAAATAAAAATGGTGAAAGTATTGCGCAAGAAATAAATGTGGCTGAAGGAGAAGATGGAGAGGCTTGTAGAAAGCTTAATTCATTGTTGCTTTTTACCTTATTGTTTAGCTATTTTTAACTTTGCCTTTTGAAAATGCTTTCAGCTGTTGCGTTTCAATTCATTTTATGACTTTTAGCAAAAGTTTTGCTCTTTATTGCCATGATTGTGATTTTAGTGAATTAAAATTGAATATTATTTGCGCTGAGTGACCCTAAGAAATGTAACAATTATAATTATTGGTTTATTGGAATGACAAAGTAATGTACAAAATGTGGCTGGGCGTGAGTTTAAGTTTATTTTTATAACTTTTCAAATACCAAATTTTAATGCGTGAATTTAACTCGTACCACAAAGAATTCAGCGTCGCCTAGTAGAAACAGAATTCTGTCTATAAGACCAAGTTGCCAATGGTCGCAGGACAAGATAGGAAAGATTAGAAAAAGAGTAAAGTAGAAAGGAGTGGGTTCGAAAAGTTTGAGCCGCTGGTGAGTCTGATAGCAATAAAGCTGAAAAATTCTTTCAGAAAAGGCGACCCATGACGAACTATTCCAAGACCTTCGTGAAGTGCCATGCGCATAGTGGCGACCTGATTATCGAAACGCAGCAGCGAATTTCCAGAAATTGTTGTCGTGCACTGCCAGTCATCAATTTAGTTGTGTTCCCGTGCGAGTCAGAAGTAGCCAGAAGTAGTCACAAATGGTCAGATGTTCCTCGAAGTCAATACAGTACCTTTTAGGGGGTGACATGACATAATCCTATGTAAATAAATTGGGGTTATGACAATGGACATCCTCCCTTCAGTACCATAATCCCATTAAAGCTAATGAGGAGTATAACACTTTCCCTGCTGTGTCATAACCACATTTTTTTTTTACTTTGGGATTATGTCATGGCACCACTTTAATGTACCTCTCGCTCTTTGCAATTAGAATCAATAAATTGCTCTTGGATAGGCTGATTTTTTTCTCATTTAGCATAACATCATTGCTTTAGTCTGACACAGTCTGACCATCTGACGCCACCTTTGCTCCCTCATATTTGTCTCTCCTATTCTAAGCTCTTTTATGGTGTCTAAACCTATGACTAGAAATGTCTCAAAATGGACTGATGCTCTTTTTAGATGCCTCTTTTTCGGCTAGCTTGTCAGCTTGCTCACTGACCCCCTTTTCTATATGGTCTGGAACCCCAGCTAATCGGACGTTTTTTCTTGATGCTAAGCAGTTTAGCTTCTCCAAGCACTCAAGCACTAGTAAACACTTAATATCACAAGCAATATGGTGGACGTCTCTTTGAAGTAGCTGGGTTGCAGATTTACCTCTGCACAAAGTCTTATAGCGACTACTTCGGACAGAAAGTTATTCAGGTGATTTCAGAGCAGTACTGAGGTATTGGCTTAGGAACCAAACTCCCTCCAATCTTCTTTGGAGTTATGGAATCATCTCTATACCACACTGATATCCTTCTTATAGAGTCACTCAAATTTGGATGCCACCCAGGTGATCTCTTCTCAAAGCTGATGATCTTTACTAAGCCGTCCTTTTATAAGTAGGCAGATTGGTAACTAATTTTTTTTAGTTTTGCTGCTTTGATATTGAGTAGAGTTTTCCGCTGTCGTTGTAGTTGTGAGATAAGTTCTAGGGAAGATTTATGTTGCTTCTTCTTTGCACAGATGTGCGATAGAAATAAATAAGCGGAGTAGGGTGTAGAAAGGTTTGCAGGATTAGTGGGGTTCTGCCCTTGTTACTCTGAGTTGTCTTGCTAAACGAACTTTTTCTGGATTTTTAAGTCAACAGCGGTCGATTGTTTGCTTACGCTGATGATTTTGTAATCCTGGTTGGAGGTATCTGAGCACTTTGGCTAGATGGGCAGATTTTTTTTGGACAGTAATGACCCGGATTTTTCTAATCGGCTAAGGGATGCTAGCTGAGTGTAATCCTGTAAAACGACAGAGTCTTTTGGACTGGCTCACAGTCCTTGCAAAACGGAACTCATTTTGTGCACAAGAAGATATGAGATCCCTACAAGCTAACGTCGATTGACGTAGTACCGCTATTATTGCCTCATAGGTTAGGATATATTAAAATTGTAATTGTTAGAAATCAGAAAACCTAATAGAGGAGGGATACCTCAGAGTTTCCTGGCACGGTTTACAGGCTAGTTAGCTAGGCGCGCTGAACTCTTGGTCCGAAGGGTTAGTTGTAAATCAGACGTGGAAGCTGCATAGAATTCGGGGTTTCGCTGGTCACCTGGGTCTGCTATTGAACACGTGGGGGGACTGCAGCCTACCAAACCGAAGGTCCCAGGTTCAAGTCAGAGAACATGTTACATCAAAATGTTTGGAAAAAGTTTTTGCTTCAAAACTGGGTCGCCCCTGGGCGGTGGTCGGCAACCTTCCGAGTGCATTTCTGCCATGAGAAAACATCTCAGCAAAAATTCATCATTCATTTGTGGGAAAAATTAGAAGCAGAACAAGCCAACTAACGCGTTTTTAGCTCTTATCCGCTTTTGAATAGATCAAATTTTTGTGACACCTTGTCCATATCGAGCCATCCAGTTATTTCATAAATTATTATTTTTCGTGGTTTTATTGCGAAATCAAAATTTAAGCGATTCAATTACTTGCTCAAAAGTCAGATGCAGATATTCAAGAAAAATTGTTAGGAGGGCACATAATTGAGTCAATAGAATCCTAAGCAACGGGTTTTACAGTTTTTGTCTGTCTCTCTAGGTGTTTGCACGCGCATCACTCACAAACAGCTAAATTGAATTGAATAAAACTTTCACCGTTGCATTACTAGACGTCCAACTTAAAATTTAAGATATCTATTATTTTAATAACTCGACCATTTTAGCAGTTATCGACCAATATATGGACCAAGGTGATCCAAAATTTGTTAATACAATATGGGTATCAAACGAAAGGTGCTAATGAGTGCTGCTATAAGCAATGTGATTAAGTTTAAATTTTCAACTAGTTTCGGAGATATAATGATTAAAAACGTATAGACTGATTATACAAGTAAGTTCTAAGACGTAGCGAACCGTGACCGGTTTATCTTACTGCACTGTTTGTGTCCTTATATTTTCATACACACCTTACTAAAGTGAAACCGTTTTTGTTGTAATTATTGCAAGAAAAGTGAAATAAAATTGTCACCTCATCGTTAAAAAAAATCGTTTCTAAAGATAATAACAAAGGTCCATGAACAAATCTATTTAGTTATTATTATTTTCTTTACTCAGTTTTTTCTCGAAATGCATTAGCAGTAAGTCATTTCCCACTTCATGGCATTCGCAGACCAAACGTCCAAATGCAAGCATAACTTCCTTTCAAGTACTTATTGTCTGTGTTGGACTTCGTGTTCTTTCTCTAACTTCGTTTGAGTTGAATTAAAGTTTGTGGTTTTATTTTACCGTTATGTTTGTATGTACTTTTTTAAAGTTACATTCCATTTCGCCTCATTTACAACAATACTCTTAACTGGATACAATATCGCTAGCCACTCGACACGCCACAATACAATTACAATGCATTTGCAAAAGTAAATATAAATCCAGAAATACATAGATGTGGTAATATGTAGGAAAGTGGGGTGGGGGAATTATTAATGTTCGAAAAGTTGTGTGGCTGTGTTGTGCTCCAAAACCTTTTTTTAACTGGATGGACTTACACTTCCATGACGACTCAGAGCGGAATTTTCTTGGAGGAAATTTTTTAATACGAACTTCACTCGAGGTAAGAATCATCGCCACAATAAATTGAGCCTCACAAGCCTTGATTGCCCCATCTTTCTTCGCACAAAGCATGCCAGTCATCCCTTTAGCGATCCGGTTGGAAACGCCTGCATTGCTACCTTCTATCAGGATAAGAGGCATAACAATTTTTCGTAGTGTACAGACTTCATTTTTCTCCTTCTCGGGGTCCAGAAATCGACGTATAAGCTTTATAGCTCAGTCATATTCAGACAGGTTGGACACCGTTTTCAGTTCGTGCTAGTCTTTTGGCGAAACTTATTATCTAGCTCCATCGATCGGTATATCAGGTTCATCATTGCCTACGTTCTTTAGCAACGAGAAATATATCTTTGCTTACATTAGGATATAGTTTCGGTTTTGTAACCTTCTTTTCTTGTCAGAGAACACACCAAGCTCCTCGTGCTCACCTCTTTCGGCGTTACTATATACCTTTACTAAAGCTGCTCAGCACTACTCGTGGTACCTGTTTTTCTTTTGACCTTTTAGGAACTCGCAAAAGACTGTTACCTTATTGAGCTTGAAGCTGAAGTGAGCATGAAAATAAGTATTAGGCCCTAGTTTCCAGTTGTCCATGATGAAAAAATCGGGTTGGTTTCGTTTTTTTTGTTGCGGGGCGACCAGGTATATTGATGGATCTTTTTATGATGGCAGTTGGAACTGGAGGCTGAACTTTTTCGACAAACACTTTTTTAATATTGTGACGAGGTAAGCCCTTAATACCGTCATGGCTCACGTTAATCTTCTCTTCTGTTAGCGGAAAAGCATATGTTGTTGCGGGTAGTGGTAAAAGGCTTGTCTACAGGCTTGAATTATAGTACTTGAAGCACAGTATATTTTGCTCCACAAATTCAAGAACTAAGCGCCTTTCTTCTCTTGGTCGCAAGACCTGATAGCCTTCGGGTATGGGTACCGTCTGCATTAAGGTTCGGGGCATTCTAGGCGCATGTACTTGGATCACTAACTTGCTCAGCTTAATCGCCACGTCCATTGCCAGCAACCTTTTCTAACATAAGTTGTAAGGAGCTAGCAATTTCAAAAGTCTGGTAGGTTGAGCACTTTAAAAAGACGTTTGCTTCCTTATGTGTCCTTGGTACCTATCATTTGAGGTAGATTTTTAAGTGGCGATTCCCCAAACCATTGAAGATGTCTTCAGGATCTTACTAACAAACTCAACTGACGCTTAATCGTATAAACAGGCTTGGTTAACATAGCTCATTTCTTTAGGATCACTTTGTCCGAAAAATAACCGTTAAACTATGTTACCGAATCTTCGTTAGTCCGCTTTTACGCATACAAACACACACATATGCTTGCAAAACAATTACCAGAGCCATTCCGGTTGCAGACAGCCACTCAGTGGAGCATTTGCAATAAACAATTACAACAACAACGCTAACGTCAGACTTTACTTAGATGCACAAGCAGAAACTCAAAAAAAAAAAAAACGAAAAACAAAAAATTTTAAATTTCAAACAAAATCAAAATACAACTCGTACACGCCTCGTGCTCCGTGTCGCCTCTTGGCTTTTGAGTGCATTATTTCGACTTAATTCCCGCATTTATTTACTTACGCCATTGTTTTCATTCCGTTTATAATAATAATTTTTATTTTGCAACTTGCAAACTGCAACAATTTCTACCTCAACATCTCTTACTCTTTCTATATATATATATGTATACTTGGTACAATAGAACAATACTACAACAACAAATATGGGGTGGGCACATCGATAGTAACGCAGTCGCGACAATTGCGGTTTTGCAACTGACAGGCCAAAGCTAACGGCGCACGTTGTTACGAGCCCGATGGTTCGGTGTGTGCGGGCATCTATGACCAACCAAAGCTATTGTTTCTAGTTTGCAGCAGATATCGCATTAGTGTCGAAAGCGTCCAACGTTGGGCGTTAAATTGCCCTACCATTTCCGTTAACTTTTCCCACTTGAAATCACTGTAAATGCAGCGGAGCAACGCAGTAACGGATGTTTGGTATGGCGGATTCGAAAGCTCTAAACACTACAAAAGCTGCAAATGGGCGGCATGCCGAGTATGAGTTGTTGGCTTTTGAAAATGCAACAGCAGGCCGGGTGTGGTGTGCGCATAGTAGCTGCAGTTAAGAGAGTTTTGTGAGTTAAAAATTCCTGTAGTTCAGTGGTGGTGCGATTGTAGTCCACGCGGAACCGCTACTAGTTCGCTATTAATCTCTTTCACATGTAATCAGTAGCGAATTTAATATAGCATTGTCTCAGGCGATGGAAACTAAAATGAAATAAAATAATTTAAATTTTTTCTTACAAAAAAAAAAAAGTAATAATACAGGGTGGCGCAAAAGTAATCCTCCTATTAGAAAATGCTACAAATTTTGCGATTGGCCCCTAAAGTCAGATCTGTTTTGACATTTGTGTAGTAAACACATGCGAAATACACGTTAATAAACAATGTTACGCTACACTGCTCCAGAACGCGGAATATTGCTGACTATTTATTTGACCAATAATCGGTCGGGGCCAAACGGTTACTGTGAATGGTGAGCGCTACAGAGCAATGATCAACGAGTTCTTTTTGACGCAACTTGATGAATTGGGATTGGAAAACATGTGGTTCCAACAAGACGGTGCAACAGCACACACTGCACATGCCACAACCGATATGCTGAACATCGGAAGCTTACTTTTGCGCCACCTTGTAGTTGAATAAAATTATTATCAACTGGTCTTAAGCTCTCAAAAATTACAAAAAAAATGAAATAAAATAAAATAAAATACAATAAATTAAAATAAAATAAAATTAAATAAAATAATATAAAATAAAATAAAATAAAATAAAATAAAATAATATAAAAAAAATAAAATAAAATAAAATAAAATAAAATAAAATTAAATAAAATAAAATAAAATAAAATTAAATAAAATAAAATAAAATCAAATACAGAAAAATTAAATTAAATTAAATTAAGTGAAATAAAATAAAATAAAATAAAATAAAATAAAATAAAATAAAATAAAATGAAATAAAATAAAATAAAATGAAATTACAAGAAGAATAAAAAATGTTTTTTAAAATAAATAATTTAAAAGAAACAGAAAAATTAAAAAAATTTAATAATAATAAAATAAAGGGTGTTTTTTTTACAGGTTTGTTTTTCGAATAGAGATAAAACTGGCATTTTGTGGTCAAATCTGGCAACTCTAGTGTCATTTATGTTCAGTTTGGTTTGCCATTTCATCATGAACAGGTTGACAAAAGAACAACGCTTGCAAATCGTGCAAATTTATTTCGAAAATAATGGTTCAGTTCGCGAAGTTTACCGTGAGCTCCGTCCATTTTATGGTCGACATAATCGTCCATCAGAGCAATTAATTCGGTTAACCATGGATCGTTTTCGCACTACGTTTACTCTATGTGATAATACGCATCCGCAGAGACGTCGAACAGTGCGCACCGAAGAAACAATTGCCGCTGTAGAGCAAAGTGTTGAAGAGGACCCGAATGAATCGATTCGCCACCGTGCACAGCAATTGGAGCTTTGTCCATCAACTTTATGGAAGATTTTGCGCAAAGATCTTGGCTTGCGACCTTACAAGATCCAGCTTGTGCAAGAATTAAAGCCGCGAGACCAAGCAATGCGTCGTGATTTTGGTGTATGGGCCGAAAATGAGATTGATTTCGATGCTGATTTTCATCGCAAAATTTTGTTCAGTGATGAGGCTCATTTTTGGTTGAATGGCTACGTCAACAAGCAAAATTGCC
The DNA here is from genome assembly GCA_949987695.1 of Merzomyia westermanni. Classification (NCBI taxonomy): domain Eukaryota; kingdom Metazoa; phylum Arthropoda; class Insecta; order Diptera; family Tephritidae; genus Merzomyia; species Merzomyia westermanni. The sequence goes on from OX465289.1 coordinate 191,892,194, forward strand.
GCATTTGGAGTGAAGAGAATCCACATGAGACCCTTGAAACGCCATTACATCCACAAAAACTGACTGTTTGGTGTGCTCTATGGGCTGGTGGAGTCATTGGGCCATACTTCTTCCGCAATAATGCTGGAGAGGCAGCTACCGTTAATGGAGACCGGTATAGAGCCATGATAACCGACTATTTTGTTCCCGAATTGGATGGCATGAATGTGGATGAGTTGTGGTTCTAACAAGACGGCGCTACATGCCACACAGCGCACGTCACAATCGATTTATTGAAGGAAACATTCGATGAGCGCATAATTTCGCGGAATGGACCTGTCAATTGGCCACCAAGGTCGTGTGATTTGACACCATTGGATTATTTTCTTTGGGGATATGTGAAGTCGCTCGTCTACACCAACAAACCAGAAACATTAGGGGAATTGGAAGCCAACATTCGTGGCGTTATTGCTGACATACGGCCCCATATGCTCGAAAAAGTGGTTGAAAATTGGACCTGTAGAATTGGCTTTATTTGAGCCAGCCGCGGCGGCCACATGCCCGAAATCATATTCAAACATAAATGGCATAAAATTATCCTTCCAATAAAGCCAAATTGATGGACCTTAAAACGATTTTCTTGTGTTTTATTTCAATTCAAAGTTCTATACCCCTAAAAAAAACACCCTTTAGAAGAAAAAAATAATAAAAATTTAAATAGAAAAAAATATTTTAAGAACAAAATGAAATAAAATAAAATAAAATAAAATAAAATAAAATAAAATAAAATAAAATAAAATAAAATAGAATAAAATAAACTAAAATAAAATAAAATGAAATAAATTAAAACAAATTAAAATAAAATAAAATAAAATAAAATAAAATAAAATAAAATAAAATAAAATAAAATAAAATAAAATAAAATAAAATCAAATAAAATAAAATAAAATAAAATAAAATAAAATAAAATATAATAAACTAAAGTAAAATAAAATAAAATAAAATAAAATAAAATAAAATAAGATAAAATAAAATAAAATAGAATAAAATAATATAAAATAAAATAAAATAAAATAAAATTAAATAAACTTAAATAAAATAAAGTAAAATAAAATAAAATAAAACAAAATAATATAAAATGAAATAAAATAAAATAGTATAAAATAAAATAAATTAAAACAAAATAAAATAAAATAAAATAAAATAAAACAAAATAATATTAAATAAAATAAAATAAAACAAAATAAATAAAATAAAATGTTTCAAGTTATTATTACTATTGATAATAGTTACTCAACATTTCTAGCTTATAGATAAAACTCAAACAAATTAATTTTAATCAGTTTTCTTAAAGGTATTATGTAAAATATGAAATAAAAACTCATATTGAAAAGGTAATAGTTTTTCATAATAGCATATTGGAAGAAAAATGAGTTTTTCAAAAACAATTCAAACTGCTAGTAATGCTTACTCAACTGCCCATTCTGAACTAGTTAAATCCTATTTACTGTAGAGCTAGTTCTCATTCGCCACTTCAGATCTAGTTCTTATCCAATTGCCTCACCCAAGGAATTTTTCTCGCTAGCAGGGCACGTTGCTTGCCGCGCGTCGCGTTAGTCGAATATGCATGTGTTTGTGTGCAACAACAGTTAGCCTTAATGCGCGCGAGATTGTAGCGAGGCAACACGCTGCCTGTCACTTTGTTAATGCCTTAAGTATACCCAGTAATCATTATCATTATCATTATTTCAACATTAATGCATATGGCGTGATATTTGATATTTTCAATTTAACTATAATGATGTGAAGCTCGGTGGTGTATTAAAATTTCACATTAAGAAATTTATTTGAAAAAGTTACACAATTGTCATTTCGTTAGCAAAAGTAGTTATGCTGGGTCAGCGAAAAATAACGGATATAGCGTGGATTGTAATAGATGCTGTTGGACGAAGTGACCTCGCTAGCCTCAAGTTAAAATAATCGGACAGTGGGGAGTCAAGCCTCGTCTAGTTTCGATTAGTTCAAAGAGATTATTTCCAATTCTGGTAGTGCTGCCAAAACTAGGTTTGGAATCAAGGAAACAGTTCTACGTCTAGATTATCATTTCATAGGTCTTTTCCAGAGTTTGGATTCCATAGTAAGTAGCCTGAGCAATTCTGCAGCCGCACTAATAAGGCAAATGATAAGCCTCAGAACTTAACAAAATACTATAGATGGTTCCAGACATGTGTTACCAGGAGATCCGGCACACTAGAGGGGCTTGCTATATTTTTTTTTGTTATTTTATTAAAACTTGCTAGGGGTTAGAACACCTTAATCCCGACCCTATTAAAAGAACCCTCGAACTCTCAACTAGTTATATTCACTAGATTAACTCGACCCTGTGCATTATTAGAAAAATACTCATCATTCCCAAATCTCAACTCATATATTTCTCTCCCCGTCAGCGTTTGTAAGTACATAAATGAGGTTATAAACATTCCACAGCGGTTAATTAACTCCCCACAAGTCAGTGAGTTAGGAATGCGAGGTACATGCGGCAGTGGTTAATGCGTTTCGAATTTCAAGTCTTTAATAAAGATTAGTTCAATTCGATTTAATGGAGAAGGCCCAACTGGTTGTCATAAATAAGTTGATTTAGCGCGTTAAATTCATATGAACCACACAAGGGCATGTGCATGAGTGTGTATGCTTAGAAGTAGGAACGTGCGTGAATGGGAGGGTTTGGGGTCTCAAGACTCCTCTTAATGTTAGTTATGCAATGATTTGAATATCGAAATTTACTCACTCCATTATAAATTATTTTCAATTCATCATATACTAGAATTAGTCTGAAAGGATAAACAAAAAAAGGGGGCGTATCTCAGCCCTTTTTCCAAATTTTCTAGGTGCCTGTTAAAATACTACCTATGGCTTGAAATATCAGTGAAATTTCGTTAAATACCAAGAAGATATATACATTTTTAGTTTTTGAATAAGCTTTTGGGAAAAAGTGGGCGCGGTTGTTAATTAATTAAGCCTATCTATTTTCCAAGGTTGCCACTTGTTCGAAACTATTTAAATATGAAATGAAAATGTGAAAAAAGCTTATCGGATGAAATTTATACCACGTAGTTTTTAATAAAATTATTTTTTTGCAGGGTTGCCAGCTCATCTTAGTTATTCATTTCTATATTAAGATATTTTCTCGGAAATGGCTTGATAGTTTGAATATAATTTCAGCTGTACATCCATATTTCATTCAACATTTTTTTTTTACATAAGTTTTACCACTTAAACTGCTTTCACGAGGTTGCCACCTATTTAAAATTATTTAGAAATTAAATGAAATCTTTCAGTATGAATATCGATTGCAAGGTAATTTTTTATTTTAAAAATTTTCTATATAGATAATGGTTTATATACTAAGCTATTTTGCTGTAGTGTTGCCACTGTTTTATTTAAAAACGTAAAGAAATATGTCAACATGAGATTCATGTGAATTTCAAAGGCTCCAGAAAATTTTATCAAAATTTGTGTACAGATTAAAGCTACCTTCCAAGTTCTCCTAAGTGGAATATATTACAAGGGGCCACTTATTATGAATTATTTAAACATGAAAAGAAATTTGCCAATATTTTTGTCATATCAGTGGGATTTGCCACAATTTTGATAAAAGTATTTTTGTTTAGGGTTGCCTACCAGCTTCAATATAAAATGCTGCAATTTTGAAGGTGGGTGTTCTAGTAAATTTTGCTTTATGATTTGAAAAAAAAAAAAAACAATTATAATTGGCTCTATCATGAAACAAAAACCAAATCCCCAAACATTTTGAAAGCAAAAACAATAACAAATTTTTCACACTTTGTTTTTGTTCTGTTTTATAAATGTTGAGAATATTTTGTTCATATGAAATGCATGATAAGGCCCAATAATTTATACCTATACAATATTTAATACTTGGAGCTTAGCTTTAGTTTTGTAGAAATTGGCAACTTTTTGTAATGTTGCCACCCATTACCAATTAATAAAATATTCCGAAAAATATTGTAATTGTTTAAGGTAAAACCCCCCTATCAGAATTTTTGCAACCACCACCCTGCTGAGAAGAAGTAATGTGAGCATACGATCTATATGTTCAAATATTAATGTGCGAGTGTATTTATTTATGAATATCCGCCAAATCTACTTCTCCATTGTCTCTTCATTTCAACAGAGCGCAAAAAAGGATGAGCGCACGCCAACAATTACTTAGAATAATGATGATGACTTCATTAGGAGTTACTTATGTGTATTAAACATACATACATACACACATACATATATATATATATATATATATACTACTCTATTGCACATATGCCAATCTTTAGTTTGTAAATATGTATGGTGCGCATATAATGTTTACTGCCTCCCCTAACTCATAGAAAACTCCTAAATTAAGAAACAAAGGTGATAGTCACATTGAACGGTGTAATTATGACTTCTAACCATCAGCAGCACCCCCCCTACTGCGACACATTTCATAACAGTAACTATACGAATGTGTTGTAAATAACCATGCAACGCGCAGGCAGGTGGGGACTGAAGTTATGGCAAATGTGCGGAGATTAAAAGTTGATGCATTTATGCACCGCAGCATTACCCATATCCAATCGAGCGAAATGGTGGGGAGTAAAATCGTAGAAGTGCACCATCGAACAGACTTTTGTCTCCATGGTGATTAGTTGCATATGCGATTGGGATTTAGACTCGGTTTCATGACGCTTTTAAGCTCACACATACTTCTCTTTGTGTGTAGCTCAGGGTTAGCTAATTTCATGTTTTGCCACTTTCGGTAGTTAGGCACGCGACAAAAATAATAAATGGAAGTATGCGGGATGCAAATAGTTTTTCTGTCAAAAAATTTTTGAGTCGGGTTGCCACCTAATTTTGATTACATATTTTTTAATTTGCATACTCGCTCCCTTCTCGTAAACGGCTTCACCCACGCGTATGAAATTGTGTTTGCACCCAATGTATTTAATTCTAAGCTTCTTTACCTAACTGTAGCCTGTCGGAATATTTCACAAGGTTGCCACTTATTTGCTGTTTATTAAAAACAAGGTAAATGATGTAGTTTTTCAATAAAATTATTTTTGAGTTGGGTTACCATTTACTCTTAATTATGCATTTTTATTTTCCGCTTTTATTTCGTACCTTGAAATATTATATTGCGTTCTAGGTTTTCTGCCTAAGTGGTATCACTGAAAATGCTTTTACGAAGTTATTAAAAAACTGACACTTGTTACCCCAGATTATCGTTGCCTCCAAATATGTTTGGAGCTAATAGTGTCGCCTAACATTGAAAAAAAGAATAAGATGTAAAGCTTGATTCTAGCAGAAGAAGAAGACGCATATTTGTATGAACTGAACCTTCTTACTATGGCAGGAAACGGTGTTTTATTCTCTGAGGCAGTCAGGTCACATAAAGGCATTGGAAGTTTTCTGAACGAGATTTCGTAGCACTTCAGTATCAGGCTTATATAGGTACCGGGACAGAGGGATATTGCAGGCAACTGCAGAGCAGATCAGCTGGCCAGGTGCCGTACCACCGCTCACATGATCTCTTATAAAATTCTTCACTATTACGAACTCCATAAATAGGTCAGATCTTTCGAGTAGAGACAGTATAGTATATCACAGTGGACCCAGCAGCGGTAGGGATGTCGTGCTGATTGCTTCTTCCTAGGTTCAACTGTACAGTGCCGCAAGGAACTCTTGTCCCACTCTATTTATTCCGTTCAATTTTAATGTTTAGATGGATCCCTAGACTTGATACTTGTTTTGCCTGATAGACTCTTAGAAAGGTTTTATAAGAAATTTCATTGGATTATCGAGTTGGACTGAGGTTCTATAGTTTCTTCCGCGAAATATTTATTTTAGACGCAATCACGGTGAGATATCATTGCCATTGTGCCCTATTTCTAAAATAAAAAAAAACATATGACGACAAGAGTTTAACATCTTGTGTCACTCTATATACATCTGAATTTGAGCCAGATGACTCTACTCTTTATTAAGAAATTAATTGATTAAGAAAAGATTTACTGAACTTGTAATCCACATAAATGGTTGGAGCTAGGACACTTTTGGGACCACAACTTTGTTGGTATCAAATGCGGTAAAACTAAGATGAAGTCCATAGGATGCCATGCCTATGATAAGTAGCCTAAAACTTAACCTCTGGGTTGTACAGATTCTGTTTAGTTTTGATCCATCGCTTTAAAGGGGCTCTATAAATTATATTTCTGGGACCGCGCACATGCACTTAAGTGATAGTCACCATTGCCTTCAATACATAAAATACATTGCATCCGAACTCGTCCCTAGTGAATAGCTCCCTGTGACGTCGATGAGCTCAGTTTACATACCAACAATAGACGCTTGTAAACTAAAACCCTTCGTGAGCGCTCTCAATGCCGTACAAATTACATACTTTCACAAGTTCTTTCGGATAGGATGTACCTACGTATAGCATAAATCAAAATTGCTCATGTTTGCATGAATATTCCAACAAAAAATGGTGTGAGCGATAGTATGTCGTCACTGACATAACGACAGAATCGGGTCAATAGAAGAACGACTAGGTCGGAAGCCGCAGTGATAAGGTTCAGTGAGGTCCACGTAAGATACTCTAGCAGTCTCCTTAGTTATGCCGAGAATCTTTGCCTGAGTCCATCATCACAAAACATTGCAGAGTCTTAAATAGTTTGTTATCAACGGCTTGAAGTGGCCATAGGATAGCCTGTCATGGGAATCGGGTTAATTCTGTTAGTGGATGTTTGGTGACAAGTGAGTGTTGACTTGTAATCCTTCGCTGTTAAATGAAGCACAACCGGCGTTAGGTTTCTGTTTGTAGCTGGGAGCAGTTGAGCTTTTAGAGACGACTTTACTTGCCGTTGTTTTCGAAGATTTGTTGAACATGTGTATAAACTTGCTAGGATACGGTGAGTTTGCTTGGTTCCTATTGATGCAAAAAATCACAGATTTCTAGCAAAGTGACCTCGGTCTTTTCCTTGATCCAAAAAGGGTAGGTTAAAAGGGCGTTAAAAGCAGCACTAAAAGACCCTGTGGTGCATTGCCATGGTAGAGTGGATGGTGTGCAAAGCCTACCATACCAAAATTCAGAGGTAGATAACATCAGACAGCTTACAAATGAAGCCCAACCTCTCGTTCTAAGCCTTTCGATCAAACGGTATCAGCCCTTTATAAGGTCTACATTTTGTTGCTGGAAGTTATAGTCAGTATTGAGCACATCCATTAAGGCAATTGGCATGAGATTAAAAGTGAACATCGCCTTACGAAGCCAATTCGATAGTTATTATTGTTTGTGAGGGTAAGCGTATGTAGTTGTGCCCGGTATGTGTATGTGAGTAGTAAAGTTGGCTGGATTTAATTCCACGGTTCGTTAAAGTGTGCGATAATTGGCCCCAACGTCCACCAAAAATCAGCGGCGCTTAAAGTCAGTGAAGTAGTGGCGATAGAAATTCAAGCCGAAGGATTTAAGGGAAAATGTAGACAAGAAATATGCTAAGCCGAGCTAGGTGAGTAGCAGGTGGTTCTGGGGAAGGTAGTTAGGTGCAATTCTATGGATGATATTTCCGGATAATCTAACTTACACAGAGCCACATACTGTGTATGAAAGTAGCAGATTGATATTGAGATGTGAAGATTCAAAAAGTTAGTTTAGTGCCAGAAGGTGTTAGTACAGGAAGCAGGCCCCAGAAAAGGTTGGTCAACAAAAAGTGTTTCATGTTGGAAGTTTAGACATGTGGGACTTATGGAGATAGGATATGTGAGGGTGAAGTTGTAAGCTAAGTTCGTTGATACAGTAACTCCGGTATCTTGAAGAGTTTCGTCTATGCAGTATGTGGGGAAAGGAGAAAGTAGGGAGGGAAGTGGAGGTAAGAGTAAAAGAAGAGAAATAGAAAGAAGGAGTGGGGAATTAAAAAGTAAACTTAAAAATTAGATGATACAGTACAAGTGAAGCAAAAGCAATACGAGAAGAGAAAGAAGTTAAAGCCAAAGTAAAAAAGATTTGGAAAAGAACAAGGAAAAGTTGAACTAAAAATAAAGGTAAAAGGAAAAGTCTAAATAGAGAAGAACTAAAAGTAATTGTAGGAGTAAAATTAAAACAAACAGAGATGGATAGAAAGGAAATAGTTAAATTAAAAATAAAACTAAAAGTAAAAGTAACAAGTACGGAAGTCTAAGTTCGGATGGAGCCGAACATTAAATACCCAGCCATATAAAAGTGGTCGTGGTAAATTGGTAAATTGTTGTGGAGTTATGACCCATAGAGGTTTTAAACTTTTTTTACTACCATGTGGACAATCTTATTAATAAAAATGCACGTGTGTCTCTGTGTCTGGCGTCCAAAGTACTTAACCGCTTTTTATGAAATTTTCACTGTAGATTCATCGTTCCACTGGTTATAGCATAGGTTATATATAATTTTTTTTAATCATGTTTCGTAATTTTATTTAACACGGTTCTGAAGTTAATAATCGCTGAAATTTGATATTTTGTACATTTATATGTGGGCGGTGCCATGCCCATTTTCCAAAATTTAAAACTAATCATTAATAAGATCATCAGGTCATTGTAACTACGAAATTCTAGCATTCTATCTGCATCAGTGAAGGAGATATGGCATGTTCCGGTTTACTACCTCTCTTTTAGAAAACTTTGGTCCAAAAGTGGGCGTGGTCGTCCACCGATTTTGCTTATTATCCAGGGGCGTACTCTACATATTTATAGTATACCTCGTATTAAGTTTCGTGATTTTCCCTTACACCGCTCTGAAGTTCTTAACAGTCGAATTAGAAATTTGCTTGACTCATAAGTAGGCGGTGCCATGCCCACTTTCCAAAATTTTGCAAAAATCATATATAGAATAAGAAAATTTATGTAAGTACCAAATTATATTATTATACCTGTATCAGTTAATTAGATATGGGCAGTTCAATATTTCTACCTGCTTTCCATAAAACTTTTATGAAAAAGTAGGCGTGGTCGAAAAACAAATTCGTTTAGTTTCCATGAGTGGGTTCATGACAACAATTGTATGCCTCCTACGAAATTTCGTTGTACTAGCGTAAACGGTTCTGAAGTTATTAACAGTCAAAGTTTGAAAATTTCTTCACTCATATGTGGGCGGTGCCATGCCTCTTTTCCAAAATTTTGATAAAATCGTCAATGGGACAACTAAGAGAATAAATCAAGCAAATTTCATCATTATAGCTGCCTTTATTATTGAATTAACCCATTTTATACGTTTTTCGAAATTTTCGATATCGAAAAAAGGGGCGTGAAACTCCATATCTATTATTTTGTACCGTTACAAACCACCGTTATATGACCAAAACTACAATACCCTGTGTACTAGTACACGCTGGGTATAAAAAGGCGATGGGAAGGCATAACTTAAGGAAGGACGAAAATAGAATCAAGAGAAAGAGTAAAGAACATTTAAAAGTAGAACTAAGAATAAAAGAACAATTAAAGAGGACATGGAAAAGTACAATTAACAGTAGAACTGATAGTAAAAGTAAAAAGAGAACTAAAAGTAAAAGTAAAACAGAAAGAGAAAGGAAAAGCGTAAGGGAAAATAATATAAGGGTGGTGTTATTAATGAATTGAAGTGAAAGGGGAGGCGGAAGCCGCAGTCGATTACGGAATTCGTGTGAAAATTTATAGCGGAATCGAATACAAGTTCAGAAATGAATTTCAAGGGGAATTCTCAAAGGCATTTTAAAGAAAAGCTTTTAAAGAATCTTTTTTTGCTAAATACGAATTTGCTGTAGAATTTCGCTGCCGAGTTCCAATCAATTTCCTTGTCATATAGAAATTTCCTGGCCAATTTTTTCGAATTACTTGTTAAATGAACATTTGATGGAGAGATTCGTAGGAAAAGTTTTAGCGGAGTACGTAATCAAATTCGAAAATTCTAATTCAAAAGCAAAATGTCAGCTGAATGTCCAATTTCACAGGAAATCGCACTAATGAGTTTAAGAGCGAATTCTAGAACCTATTTACCGTACTTGACACTCACACATTTCTTCCATTTTTTTTATCATTTCTGTTCGCTGTGCATGTTCACTTAAAACTTTTATACTCCATTTAAAATAACTTTAATCACTCGTAAAATTCCTTCCAAACCACAATTCACATGCACAAACTCACAAATTATTGCCGCTGAGCCACTGATCGCATTCGATTTACAGTTGTTGGCCATTGTTCTTTTTCGCCCACTATCAGCACCTTTTAGTACTGGCTTTAACAAAATACTGCAAATACATTAATGGCCAAACACAACGAGGTACATAAATGCGCTTATTGTTGCTGTGCCGACCGGTGTTACGCGGTTGTATGGCGCGCGTCTGTACATGTGGGCTATGGCTGCACAATTGAAAACGGCATTGTTGGCCGACACACCACACCACACATCACGTGTTCGAACCGTGTATTTGCTTGCAATAAATCAATCGGCCCTTCGAAGTAGATTACACGGTTACGAGCAGTTGCCAATGTCCATTACATGTGTTTGTTGTATGCAGATGAAGTGAGCGTTGGTTGTGCTGGAACCTGAAAAAGCAGTCAGCCGATATAAAAAATGTGTTTGCAAACGAAACCTGGTGAGGTTGGGGAGCGCTGTACAAATCGGGTGGATATGGGTAGTGGCACCCCATAGAGGATTCCTGTTTCTTCGGGCGTCACATAGTGGCAGATGTCATGCATCTGTCTCGGGACTCGCAATAGCAGCAAACACACGGTTAAGAAGAATGCGATCAAGCACCTTTCCAGTACCGATCGTGAAGGTATGAGCAGATATTATTTTGTTCGGGATAGCCAAGAAAGTTTGTGGACATTGTTCTGCTCTTCTTTAAATAAAAGAGTCGTTAGAATAATTTTGTGTACGAAAAGCACGCCTTTATTCCTTTCTACCTAGATTCACTAAAAAAGTTTACTTCTATTTTGGATACGATACATAATTCGGTAATTAAATCAAATGTTGAATCCATTTAAAATTTCGACGAATCTCAAATGCGTTGAACATTAAATATTATTAATGGTTCCAAAATCGTATTTCCATAAATAAATTAGGTATCAGCAAAATGCATCAACGTACATTAAATTTTGGATATATTGACACTTCGAACTCTCGATATAATTATTTAATTACAGAGATATTAGAACGGCATTGAAATTTTGAACGGTCTTTTAATGCGCACACATGAGCATTGAATACCGAATATGTATCGCTTTGTGAGCGAACTGGATTGTTTTACTTTATCCCAGTAGTAATAGCGGAAAAGGAAACCAAAAAAAATAAAAAGAAAAAATAAAATAAAATAAAAAATAAAATAAAATAAATTAAAATAAAATAAAATGAAATGCAATAAAGAAAAAAAAAAAATAAAATGAAATAAAAAAAAAAAATGAAATGAAATAAAAAAAAAATAAAATGAAATAAAAAAAAAATAAAATGAAATAAAAAAAAAAAATAAAATGAAATGAAATAAAACAAGCAAGGAAAGCGCTGTCTCCGGGGATGCCGAAGGTTTTATAAATAAAATAAAATAAAAGAAAATAAGATAAAAAAATGTAAATACATACCATAATATAAAATAAATTTAAGTGAAATAAAATAAAATAAATCAGAGTTGGTTCTGCCGGCTTCAGGTCAAAATTTCATATTTTAAAATAAAAACAACAAAAGTTTCTATTCTGTTTTCGGATATATTTCGGTTACACGTCGGTAACCATCTTCAAGGAAATTTATCTTTACACGTCCGTTCTACTTGACGCGGAGCTTTCTAGAACGTTGTTGTTTTTATTTTGAAATATGAAATTTTGACCTGAAGCCGGCAGAACCAACTCTGATTTATGACATAAAGGTCGCCAAAATAACTACTATATTAAAATAAAATAAAATAAACTAAAATGAAACGAAATGAAATGAAATGAAATAAAAAAATAAAACAAAACAAAATGAAATGAAATAAAACAAGTAAAGAAAGCGCTTTATAAACAAAATAAAGCAAATAAAATAAAAAATAAAATAAATTAAAATAAAATTAAATGAAATGAAATGAAATAAAAAAAATAAAATAAAATGAAATAAAATAAACTAAAATGAAATAAAAAAAATAAAATGAAATGAAATAAAAGAAGTAAGGAAAGCGCTTTATAAACAAAATAAAAGCAAATAAAATAAAAAATAAAATAAAATAAATTTAAATAAAATGAAATGAAATGAAATAAAAAAATAAAATAAAATGAAATAAAGTAAAATAAAATAAAATAAACTAAAATAAAATAAAATAGAAAAAAAAAAATAAAATGAAATAAAATAAAAAAAATAAAATAAAATAAAAATCAATTAACAAACAAACATAAAAATTCGAGCTTTGCTCCAACAACAATTACCATAACTATAATTGTTACAGGTACAGTGCGGGTGCATAACAAATAACACGGAAGTGTTGATATGCATAAAAAAAGCCCTTCTGTATCTAAAACTGTTCTATGAACGCGCCTAAAAATATTTCCACTTTCCTTGAGTTGACATATAAAATATATGTACCAAAGAATGTATAAAAGGAATAAGCAAATGGCACATTAGAGGAAAAATGCATCGTGACGCTACAGGGCATCATAGCTTAGTTGTTAGAGTACTCTAACAGCGGCTTTGGTGCAGACACTTGGGTTCATATCTCAGTGTCCGAGAAGGGGTCTGATGAGAAGTTGGGCACTTCGAAACATGTCATCCCATACCATCGCTGTGCATAACGTTGTAATTTTTCCTCTAATATCAATTAACAAACAAAATGAACTAAAATGAAATGAAATAAAATAAAATAAAACCAAATATAAAAAAATTTAAATGAAATAAAATAAAATAAAATAAAATAAAATAAAATAAAATAAAATAAAATAAAATAAAATAAACTAAAATAAAATAAAATAGAAAAAAAAATAAAATGAAATAAAAAAAAAAATAAAATAAAATGAAATAAAATGAAATGAAATAAAACAAGTAAGGAAAGCGCTGTCTTCGGGGATGCCGAAGGCTTTATAAATAAAATAAATTAAAATAAAATGAAATGAAATAAAATACCATAATATAAAATAATTTAAAATGAAACAAAATAAAATAAAAATAGAATAAAATAAAATAAAATAAAGTGAAATGAAATAAAATGAAATGGAATAAAATAAAAAAAAACATTAGCTGTTACTACAGATCCAATATTGATCGGAAAATAAATATTTAAAAGCAACACATTTTGTTGAATTGTGTCCACCGATTCCTTGCTCCATGCTTTAGGCGTTAAATGACACTAAGGCCCGGTTTTTCAGTCCTTGGTTAAGCTCAGTTTAAACTAAGTTTGCTTAAACTCGGCATAAATTTAAACTCCAGTTAAACTGCAGAGCGGTTTTTCAGTGTGAGTTTAAGGCCGCTTTTAATATTTGCTTTTTATACGGCAACATTGGTTTTTTCTTTATCTAGATACGGCAACAGATAATATTTGTATACATATTCAACGCCATTGCTTCTCCTCAGTATTGTAATAGTTAGCATTTCGCCAATTTCTGCATCACTATAATCACTTTCGTCAGATGATATATCCAGTATTTAATTAAATATACAAATATCGTCCTTTCTTAATTGCGTTCAGCTTATTGTTTCACAACCAAAACCATTAAATATGCAAAACAGCTGAGAGGTTAACTAGAGTTTAACCCTGCCGAATTGACCGCTTAAACTACGTTTAAACTTCGTTTAAAGTTGACTGAAAAACTGCGTAACAAGTTTAAGCTTAGTTTAACTGACAAATTGAGTTAAACTTGTACTGAAAAACCGGGCCTAAATGGTAACTATTGAATTCCCTTACACCTTTCATATTGGGTTATACTCACTGCTTATCGCGCACACACACACCCCAACACATATGTATATTAGCACTGGCTTAAATACGGCAATATAAACGCATCATTTTGCATGCTACTCTGCGGTTGAAAATTTCGTTGAAATTGAATTTAAATGCGCAACACAAACGATCGATTAGCCATTGGCACAACTGACGCCCACCAAAAATTAACGGCATTCCACTGCTACCCCACCCCCTATATGAAAGTGTGGTAACACTAATACACACATATTACTTGAATGAAGGGAAATGCAACGCTTGCAGATACGCACTTAAATAGCAACGCCGCGTAAATTACGCACTGTTTGGATATTGCCACGCCACATATGAATATGCATGTGCTTGAGGGTAGAGGGCCTTAGAAGGGAGTATAGAAACGAATGACGAGCAAGTATTGGCGGTCTGTTGAAGTATGATAAGTGGCGTTGTTGTTGTTGTTGTTGTTATGCACAGAAAAAAGCAAAAGACAAACAGCGTTACATGCGCCAACCATGAATCTTTAATGAATGAATACACATGTGTGCGTAGGGATTAACAAAAGTTCGGCTAATTAAGTTAAAAATAATGTAAAGAAGTATGTTGGTTATTTACACATCCCCACCATCGTAGCCACTAGACAATTTTCATTGATTATTCAGTACATCTCTTAGCAAAGAGGAAACTCTATCCAAAAAAATTATTCAAAATCTCCCTTCCTATGTTCTGGTTTAAAGCTCTGGAAAACGAATCTTGCGAAAATTGTAAAAATAAAAATTTTACAAAAATATGAAAGCAAAACCGGTCTTAAACTCTAAAAATTGACTTAGTAAATTCTGAAAACCCGTTTTAGAAACATAAAACATAATTTTTAAGGACAAAATATAATTTAATTTTATTTCATTTCATTTAATTAAATTTATTTTTTTTCTTTATTCCTACAAAATAACTTTATTTTTCTCCGAGAAAATATATTCAGTTATCACAAGTTCATACTAGGTGTAAAGATGAAAGAGCATTCTATTTTTTTGCAGCGCCCTTCTTCACTCCTCTCGCTTTCAATTCTCGAATGCGTTCGCGTCTATCCTTTATTTTATTTTATTTTTATTTTCATTTCATATGATTGAATTTTATTTTATTTTACTTTATTTTATTTTAATTAAATTTTATTTTATTTTATTTTATTTCATTTTATTTCATTTTATTTTTATTTTATTTTATTTTACTTTTTTTATTTTTTTTTATTTTGTTTTATTTTATTTTATTTTTTTTATTTTATTTTATCTTATTTTATTTCATTTTATTCTATTATATGTTATTTTATTTTAGTTTATTTAATTTTTATTTTATTTTACATTTATTTATTTTTTTAATCTTATTTTATTTTGTTTCATATTATTTGATTTTACTTTATTTAATTTAGTTTTTTTAATTTTCTTGTATTTTATTTTATTTTATTTTATTTTATTTTATTTCCTTTTATTTTTATTTATTTTTTTTTCATTTTATTTTATTTTACATTTTATTTTATTTTATTTTCTTTTATTTAATTTAATTTAATTTTATTTTATTTGACTTTATTTTCTTTTATTTAATTTTATTTTCTTTCATTTAATAAAATTTTATTTTGGTTTATTTTATTTCATCTAATTTTTTTTATTGAATGAGAATAAGTTCGTGTTTTCCTTACGATTGTTAACTGAAATTTTGAATATAGGCTTCGAACTAGAAGTATTTGAAAGCATATCACGGCTTCTAAAAAACAAAAATTTAAAAATTCACCAACTAAACGAACTTTTATTAGTTCGCTTGCATATGTATGTATTTCCCACGTCTGTATGCGCCTAGTCATGAATATCACATTGCATTTGAGAGACGCATTTATTTTGCATTAGTGAGCAAAATAGCAAAACAAGCACACAAATTGCAAATCGGAAAATCCCCAAATACAGATAGCACACGCGTACCTAAATATGTATGCGTAGGGTTTTCAAGCGAAAGCTAACATTGGTAGCATTGAAGTGAATACCTCACAGCCATGATCCTGTTTGCGCCAATCTACGAGTATACGTCCAATTTGAACAAACTAAAACCAAAACAATTTTAAATTCGCCCTATAAATTTCATCAAGTAATGTACAATGAGTTGAGGTCAGGAGAGCAAATCACAGAGTTCGCGTGAAATGGCAAGATTTTATTTGAATTGTTTGGTAAAGTGTTTTTTTTTTTTAGTTCGACTCGCAGCTGGTGTGCGATATTTAAAAATGTAAAGCTAGTTAAATTTTTCCGAATGTAATTTTGTAAGATTACCCTTTGGGAATGAATATTTGATAAACTTGGAAGCACTGATTGGGGAGAGTTGGCAAAATGAGAGTGAGAAGAAGAGAGAGGGATGATAGATGAACAGGAACGAAATGGTTGAGATCGGTAGGGATCGAAGATTTTCTTCAAAGCTGCCAGGTGCTGCAAAAAAAAAAAAAAAAAAAAAAATAGACTCAACGTTTTGAGGTGGATCGCGCGATATTTAAAACTGCAATTGATCAGATATGTTATTTGCAATGGAAAACAGATTTTGTAGGGTGTTTCGTTAGAACCATTATTTATTTACTTAAAAAGCAAAGGGTCCACCTTAAAATGTTTTAATTCCTTTTACATTCTATTCTGTATTTATTTTCAATCTATGCACTCAAAAAAACCACAAAAAAATGTTTGAAAATACAACAAATTTAAACAACTTCTACACTTCGAAATATACATATATTTTTTTTATCTTGTCAGTCATTTGAACGCAGAAAGAGTACACAAAACATACTACCTCTTTTTAAAGTTATTAATTTTTTTTGTAATTTTTTATGTTTAATAATATTCTATAGAAATCTGACCAACACCATTCACAAAGCTATCTTTTTAAATTTCGTCATAAAGACATTGCAGTAGTTAAACCTTCGCAATAGTATTAAATGAGTGTTCGCTTCAAATATTTCTAAGTTAGCGAGAAGGTTGCTGTCATATGGTACGTTTGTATAGCAGAAATCAATACGGTTGCGTACTTTCGTTTCTCTCATATGAGTACTCATACATGATTGCATATATACACAGACTTTTTTATGTCCAACACATCACCGCAATAAAATTAAAGAACGCAAAAAGTGATCTTAATTCCAAGAGGAACTACTCCAGCAACTGACTTCTTTCAAATAAACAATAATTTTGTGTTAGTTCAAAGAAGAATAATTTCAGTTTTAAGTAAGGTTTGTGAGAAATAAAACATTTCAGTTCTTGATGTCTTCTTTTTAACTGTATAAAGCAAAATAAAGATTTGTCAACTGAAAAATGCTATTTAAAATATTTTTGTTTTTCTAAAAAACCCCAAATATTTCTTTCTAAAATTTGTTTTCAAAGCAACTCAGAAACTTATCTACCATACAATATTGTGTACTTAAATTACGAACAGTTTTGAAAGTTCAAATATTTGAGAGTTAAAAAAATTTTTAAAATTTGAATAGTGAGTTTTGAAAACGATTTTGAAAATTATTACTTTTTAAAACAAAAATGTCACGAAAAATATTATCTCTTATAGATTTTGAAGCTCCTAACTTGAATTAATTAGTTAACAATTTTTTAAAACTAGTATGAAAACGTTTTCGAAAAATATTTTATTAAAGTAACTGAAATTCCAAGAATAAAAATTCTACTTTTAAAATTTTATAATTGTAGAATGGAAACTAAAGATTTTTTGAGCTGAAAAATGCTGGTTTGAAAAAATTGTTTGGAAATTTTAAAACCAAAAACAATATTTTTCCAAATTTTTCCCAAACAATTCAGAATCTTTAGTAGTACGTTCTTTTCTGGCCGGTTGTTGTTGTTGTGGTAACGACAAAAACACTCCCCGAAGGTTTTGTGGAGTGTTGTCGAATTAACAGCCCTTGGCCGGACTTGAACCCGGTACGCTCCGGTACTCCCTTGCGATACTGCCCTACTGTCGTGGTAGCGATTTATGACCAGTGAAACCTCCTAGGTCATGTCACCCCTTCTTCCGTAAGGAAGGATAAGATGGATAATGAAAGGTGAGAGTCATCATATCCGTAGATCAACCATCGAGTTGCACGTCATTACCTTTGTGCATATTAGTCGCTTCTTACGACCGGTATGCCTACCTCGGGCAAATTCTAAACCCCTAACCCGGCGAGGCCGGTAATTACAAACAGTGTTGACAATGGAAATATGTCATAGCTTAAATTTTTTTTTTTTGAATTTCTAAAGAGAGTATTTCTAATCATCAAATAATTGGAACCGACCCCTTCCGATTTGAATACTTTTGATCACAGCAATTTTTTTGGAATGTAAAAACCAAAATGTAAAAAAAATAAAAAAAAAATCACAAAATAAATCAACAAAAATTGTTGGTATAAAAAAGCAATAAAAATTGTTTTGTTCTTACATTTCACCAGCAAAAAAAATTCAGAAATCCAAATTGAGTAGATTTGTGTTTAACTAATTGAAGCCCACCAGAAAGTTAAAAAAAATGTTAAACAAATTTTTGGTCAATATTCAAAAATTCATATTTAACAAAAAAACAAAAAACAAAAAACCCTCTTCTGAAAGTTTCAGGATATATCAGGAATTTGAATTCAAAATTTAATGGCGAACTTAAATTTTTTCGATTTAAAACAATTATAAATTTTCTAAAATTAAAAATTTAACATATTTAAAAATACCTTTTTGAACCCCCTTTGAATGTGCCAAAGTTTATTTTTTTAACTACATTAGTTTCCGAAAGATTACAAAAAATTTTATAAAAAAAAATAAAATTTTTTTCTTTGGCAGAGCTTCGTGTTATGATAAAAGGAAACTCCCCACCAAATTTCATTCAAAGCGGAAGTGGTGGGTTTCAACTATTTAACAATTTTAAATGGAAGGACCCTTCTTTTACGAAAATTTTGGAATTGTGAAAAGCTCAAAACATATTAACTCTTATAGATTTTGATATACTCAACTCTTATATGGAAAACAAAGTTTGAAACTCTTAATGAGATCACCTAAATTGCCAATATTTTAAAATTATAATACTTGATTTTTTTTTTTAAATTTGAGACTTTTAATCATAACAAATTTTATAAAGAAGAAATCGCCAAAATTTTAGCTCGTAATAAAATTTGCTACACAGTTATAGTCAAACTGGCTTGGACTAGAGCCTTTGAATGGCACTGGATAGACACATGACGACATCTTTTAATCAGTTTCGTAGCCACTGGATACTGCTAATGACAGGTTAAAGCAGTTTCGTAGTTACTGGATAGTTGAACGTAAGCAGCTGATATTGAATATAAAAAGAACAACAAAAAGGAAACATGCAGCATGTATTTTTAAGATTTATAGATTAAGAGAAAGGTGAAGTGGATACCTTTCCTTCAAAAAAAATAAAAGTTATAATTTCAAAAAACCTTGTTAGACACTCAGTTTTGAAATAATAACTATAGTATATTTTCATATTCTCAAATATTTAAAACCGAATTACTTAGTTTATCTAAAATTGTCGCCGCAATATTTAATTTTGACTCAAATTTCCGTAAAATACCCCATAGTGCGCCGCGTACGCTGCGGTTATAACTATAAATGTAGTAATATATATCGCGCAAAGCAGTGCAAGATTTATATTTGCATAACCATGACGACTGTTAATGGCAATTCTCAATTTTTATTTTATTTTTTGTCTGAGCTGACTATCAAAAAATATATGCAAAACGGCTGACAGCAAAAGCTTAACACTTCCATTTTCGATAACAAAAAACGGCATGATTTCAGAATACGAGTAAGTAATTATGACCAGCGATGGGTGAAACAACAGCTGTTGCTAACTGTGGGTGCTTAAAAGACTGGACAAGGGGCTAGACAATCATGTCGCAAATAAACATGCAAAGAGCTCGGAAGACCAATGCCCTTGCTATGCCAGGTGCTTTGCTCGCATTACAACTTTAACACATTCAGCCACATGTTCAAATATATGTGGGTAATTGTGTGTAGGTGTGTGGATGTACAGTTATGCACACACGCACTGAGCTCGCAGCGTACTTCCATTTGCTGTCATCAGCAAATATTACAAAGGATATCCGGTCAGCGTCGGAAGTAGTCGTCTGTATATAAGATTGAGTTTGTGCCTTTGTACACAATAAAATATAGCGTAAGCGATAATAAGACGCTAGGCAGCGCTGCGACAGCGATGAACAATGAAATTTACTCAATGTGTTTTAAGATGGCGTTAGCTGAGGACACAATTTTTTGGTGGGTAATATGAACGGTACAAGTAATTGTATTGGTACGCAAGTGATAACAAAGCGCTGCACTTATTTTAGCATGTGTGGGTATGAAACGGCTTGAAAAACTAGAGTTTTGCAGTTTGCTGCAGCGAACTTGCTTGTCGAACTCATGAAAAGACTTACATTAGGGTGAGCCAATTTACTTTTTAACATCTTTCGAAACACGATTTTCAGTTTCCGATCTTTATTTACAATAAGTACCAATTATGGGGAAGTTGAGGTTCATAGTCTATCCGGAGTCTCCGGGTAGTACGCCGTGAGGTGCTAGCGCAGTTTGGTACTTCGATTACTAAGATACAAGATCTGTTGCTCTGAACAAGGCAGCAGCTGCAAGGTTGTGCCCAGTTTAGCCCGGAACCATAATAAAGGTCGTCGACTGTAAGGACCATTCCCACAACAGCCGGTTCTGTCGTACCGGAATGACCCGGGTTTTTTTACCCAAGGGCGGTAAATTGTCATCCTCGGAGCAAACCCTTGCAGCTGGGTTCCTCCATTGTCTCTTGTTACGGGTTGGGGACGAACCCAACCCTGGACCAAGAGATTGGATCTGCTGGGTTTGCTGGAAGAAAATTTATATTAAATGGTCGCATTCGGTTCAATGCACCAAATGCAAGAGATGGCTACATAAATAAGGATGCTCAGGGCTTAATCCTGGCATCCACAGACCCTGTACTTTCTTTAGTACTTTCGAGGCACCATGCTGTACAAGCCTAAGGGCGTCCCGTGGCACACGCCACCACCTGAATTGGCTGAAGAGGAGCGTGTACTTCCGAGGGAGACTAGAGTCATGCTAGCACTACTTCGATCTGGATATTGTAATAGGTTAAACTCCTACTTATCCAGACTGAACCCCACCATACCAAACACATGCCCTGCATGTGCTATGGTTCTCATGAAACGAAACATCTCTTCTCCTGTTCAGTCGAACCTACTCTTCTAACACCTACATCACTCTGGTCCAACCCTGTGGAAACTGCGCGTTTCCTCGGACTTCCGTTAGAAAAGCCTGATGACAATTTAGAGTGATCGTGCCCATTGGGCAGGGCGAATCACTGTTAACAACAACAACAACACCAACAACAACAACAACAACAAAAACTGTAAGGACATTACAGCTCGGCCAAAGGCGTTCCAGCGATTTCAGCAGAACCCGAGAGAATTCGCAGGATGCTGCAAGCCGTTGGGCACAAAAGAAAAGTAGTGTTATCCGTGAGCAAGGAGGCTCTCGAGAAACTCAAGCGAGAAATGGCTGTGTGCAATAAGGCTTCGGTGAGGTCGTAATACACATATCCCGTTTTTTTCGGGTGCTCCGGTGGACACGACAAATACGAAGCACCTAGAGAGGAAACGGAGCTGTCCGACGGCGAAAGCATGGTGCCCGCCAAGTTTTGCACAGGTGGTCTGGACAATTTGACGATGGAGGATTCCCTTCCGGATAGCGATGGGGGAAGATTTTGACGTCACGGTGGTGGTAAGAGAGTATGGGCACACCCATGTTGAGGGTGCTTCAGCTAAATCTACATAAATATAAGGCAGCCTCAGCTGCTCAAATTAGTCGGTGACGTTGACTTGATCCCCATCCTGGGTGAACAACTCACGGATTTTCAGACTGTGGACTAAGGAGTCAAAGCTAATCCGATCTCATCTTAGCAATTTTTTCAGAAATAGGAAAAACACTGCCCTAAGGCGAGCAACTGAAAATGACCTTGTTCGAAACTTCTCTGCCCAAATTCCTAAAAATCAATCCCAGCAAGACTAAGGCTATTTTCCGTTATAAAGTTGTGTCAAATCTCAACTGAAAGGACTGTTGTAGATTGTTTAATATCGATTGAGATCGACCTCTAATGTGCCAAGATTGGCGTGCCTTTAAATTTTACCATATAAATGGTTATATTCGGCAGAATGGTTAAGTATGCCGTTTCTTACAGGGTGAGTACCTCCCACATATACGAGTACACTTAAATATCTACGAATATGTCTGTGCAATGCAACCGCCATCTGCTATATTAATATCCCAAAAAAGTGCAAACTCAACAAAATCGACGGCAAGAAGTATTTATTTCCGAATTTCTTTTTGTTCGTTTGGATTGTGAGTGTTTTACATACGCATTTTTTTTCTGACATTCTCTATTATGTGCATATGTGTGTGTGTCATTCGTAGACGTCATGCGAATTTCTTTTCCAACATACTTGCATTGTGAAATTTTTATATGAGACTAAAATTATTTTTTGTGGATAGGTCAGTAAAGGCTAAACTGGCTGTTGACTATTGACTTTGCTGTCAAATATTTGGACTATACCATAGATGTATTTTCCTATAAAAAATAATCTGAGTACCAAGTATTCGTGGAGTTTGATGTATAAACATGTGTATTCTGTACATAAATTTAATTAAATTGGACCTCACCCAGTGGTTGAATTTCAATCGCAAAACTTCATTTTATTTTTGGTATTAGCTACTCCTTTCTTGGCATTCTTTCCTTCTCTTCTATGCTGTTACATTACTTTTTATTTTATTTTCTTTCCTTTTCTTCCTTTGAGTAGAAGATCACCGTATTTCGAAAATTTTGTTTGAAAAATACCCCACTTCCACGTTTCTAAATTTTATTGATGTGTAAACATCTTTGGGCTCGGTATGTGTGTGCAAACAAATGCTTTGAGGATTGTTCGTATTCGGCAATCGTGCCTAAATACGACGAATGCTATCGGTCGAAGGCAACTGCGTTTATCATAAATATACACAGTGCTTACAAAACCAAAAATAAGTGATTATTGATGATAAATTTGTTTTAGCTCAGAATACTCAAGACTTTAGTTAATTTGTTTTGCTTGTGTAATCTTTGTGGTTCAATGCAAAAAAAAAATACCTAATATAACATAAAATAAAATAAACTAAATAAAAATAAAATAAAATAAGATAAAATAAAATAAAATAAAATAACATAAAATAAAATAAACTAAATAAAAATAAAGTAAAATAAAATAAAATAAAATAAAATGAAATAAAATAAAATAAAATGAAAACAACTTAAATAAAATAAAATAAAATAAAATAAAATAAAATAAAATAAAATAAAATAAAATAAAATAAAATAAAATAAAATAAAATAAAAGAAAATAAAGTAAAATAAAATAAAATAAAATTAAATAAAATAAAATAAAATCAAATAAAATAAAATAAGATAAAAAAATAAAAATTAAATATAATAAAAAAAATAAAGCAAAATAAAAAATAAAATAAAATAAAATAAAATCAAACAAAATAAAATAAATTAAAATAAAATAAAATGAAAACAATTTAAATAAATAAAAAAAAATTAAATAAGATAAAATAAAAACAAAAATTAAATAAAATTAATTAAAATAAATATGCAAATGAAAAGAAATATACAAATGTATATAGGAACAGGAATCGGAATATTAATAAGGAGACTAATATGACCAGGGGAAGGAATAGAAATAGGAATGGGAATGCGAGAAGGAATATGGATACGAATAGAATTGAGAATACCACAGAATTCGGCAAAGAAATAGGAGTAAAAGTAGGAAATATACATAAATGGGGGTAGGAATAGGAAAATACGGACAATATAAGAAATGTGAACAAGAAAAGAAATATGAACAATAAGGATTAAGACTAGGAATAGTTGAAGGAATGGTAAGAGGAACAGAATATGAAGTCTGCATAGACATAGGACTAGTATTAAGAATACAAATTTTAACCTCAACCGGAAGGGGAACATGAAGCGAAGAGTAATATGAGCAAGAAAATTAAGAGAGGTCGGTTTAGGAATATAAAAAGATTTGGCATAAAAATAGGGATAAAAGTAGGAATCAAATATTAATAGGAGTAGAAATAGGAATGGGAATAGAAATAGAAAGGAAAGTGGAATAGGAATGGTCAGAGAAATATGAAGATGAAGAATAATAGAAGTAGAAAAAAGAAAAAGTATGGGACTATAATTGGGAATATGTCTAAAAATACTAGTAGGAACTGGAATGGGATAAAAAAAGAAATAAGAATGTTAACAGGCGGTGGATAGGAAAATTTATATCGAGAAAAAGACAAGGGGCATGATAAAGGAAAGTAGGCTCAAGAGGAAGAAACAGAAGATGGTGCGACCAAGGAAAAGTTAAGTGAGATTTTCGGGGGGAGGGGAGCGGATTGCTTAAGTGAGTACCATTTCGTGAAGGGCGAAGTCCAAAATAATTGAAAATATGTGTCTTACTCTACCGTTTGACAAACATTCCCACAACAGCCGGTTCTATCGCACCGGAATGACCCGGGTTTTTTCACCCGGCCAAGGGCTGTTATTTCAGTGTAACCCTGTCCAATCTGGGGCAGGGCGAAGCACTGTTAACAACAACAACAACAACAACCGTTTGACAAAATTTGCAAGCTTTTATCGATTTCCGAACATATTTAATAACTTGAAGGCGTTTTTGAAGCCATAAGCAACTTATCGACGATATAGGAACTGCTTTGGTTTGTTCTGTTGATTTTGCGACAGGGTATAAATTAGATATATCTAACTATATTGGAAAGATTTTGCGCCTTCTCTTTAAAAATTGGGGGTGGATACAAACTGGTTTCGGCATTGAGCCATCACCCATGCGAGTTAGGGATTCAGAATACGCCGAGGTACGAGAATCGTTCTGCCAGCAGTTGTGGCAAGTCTCAATAATCAACCCCAGTCCATACAGGCAAATGGGTTCCGCCAAAGTAAAAGCTACAGAGTAACTGCTTTGGTTTTGAATCTTCGCTGCAAGTGTAGACGCGCCAAACCTCTTCTCTCTCGCCATTTCAACAGTCTCTCAGACTTTTCCAGCTTGACTTAATAGTTTGTTCATTGACAACTTTCTGCACATAGAAATTGGTAATCATATTTTTTTTAATTCCACCCCCCACTTCCGAAAATTGCTAAATAATCGCATCGGCCATAAATAACAATCCTTCTACGCTGAAATTTAAACTTTATTTCATTGAAAGCCATGTTAACAATTCGCATGTATTACATGTTAATAAATAATTTTTAATTTGTACATATTAAATTCCTATCACGGCTATATTTGAATTAAATATCTGCGATGCAACGTACAACCCATCATGGTTGCCATGAAAATCACGCGTAAATAGCGTAATTATGTCACGAATGAATGCCGAACTGCATCTGTTTCATGTCGCAATTAATGACCTTTCAGTATTCTGATTGTTACAATGAAGTGGCCGTATGTGAAGTGGAGCCGGGAAGGACATAGGTCATTTTGTGCTTTGAGTGGCACAGAGCAATGAACAATAGTTGCAAGCGTAAATAGGGTCAAGGCACATGCGGGTGGGAAAGGCTATTAGTTCCGAATTCATGTTTTTGAGTTTTATGAAGGTCCGGGAAAGTTGAAGTGAACTAAACTTGGAAAGCTTGGCGAGAGAAGCGGTAGGACCAAAACCCTAATACGAAGCACGGGGTGACGCAATGTACAATCTTTACTAAAGGCTCCAGGAGCTTGTTGAGCTCAACTCATGATGCTATCAATATCACAAAGAATGGCTAGGTAGAAAAAAGGTTGACAGTTAGTGAACAGGCAGGGCTCCAGACATCTGCTAGCATGTCAGCGAGGTCACTTTACATAATAATAGGTACGTCTGTCGTGAGAGGCGACTAAAATCCACATTGACTCCGTATCCACGGCAGTCGGGATGACTGTACATTAGGAAACTAGCAGGTCCAACAGGGCTGTATTGCTGTTAGCAGAGTTTGTTTAGCCGAACAGTTCAAGATATGAAATCAAAGCGGCTACTGCTTGATGTTCCTGTCGGAATGGGGGTTTGAATATAATATAAACAAATGACTAAAAACACACCTGATTGTGCGGGACGAAATATTTACAGGATTAGCTTAACTTAGTTTTGTAAATGAGAGTCTGCCGAAAATTAGTTAAAAATAACAACAAAACTTCAGGAAGTGACAGACTACGCCCCCAAGTCTTTAATCATGAAGGTGAAGAATCTCTAATACAAAACATCTTCAGACAACCCTGCCCTGTTCTCCCTCTCACTACATCTACCTCTACCTCTACCTCTACCTCTACCTCTACCTCTACCTCTACCTCTACCTCTACCTCTACCTCTACCTCTACCTCTACCTCTACCTCTACCTCTACCTCTACCTCTACCTCTACCTCTACCTCTACCTCTACCTCTACCTCTACCTCTACCTCTACCTCTACCTCTACCTCTACCTCTACCTCTACCTCTACCTCTACCTCTACCTCTACCTCTACCTCTACCTCTACCTCTACCTCTACCTCTACCTCTACCTCTACCTCTACCTCTACCTCTACCTCTACCTCTACCTCCACCTCTACCTCTACCTCTACCTTCCTCTTTCAATTGCACGAGCTTAGCTGACGGGGCCCAGAAAGTGTTCCTTTCGACATCCGACTTAGACAGCAGATCAAATGGAATTGCTGCCCCCTTAATTGGCTTCGTTTGATGCTTCCGATTCCTACGGCGACAATCACCTGGCATTTAAAGGTAAGCAATGACGATGATGACCAACCGGTCCTAATTAATTGATTGCGAGTTATTTGGGATCGCTGGTAAACACAAAAACATATCATCTGATGGACCCAAAAGAAAACAAAAAAATATTTAGTTGATACCTAATAAAAGTTCGGCTCGGTTATTTTTAAATCAATTTGCTGGCATTCGAAAAAGAACTAGACATTGATTTGTAGAGTTCATGTGATTGTTTTCGTCGACCAGAAGACCGTAATAAAAAAATGTGATTGTTGGATGCTGTCACATTTAGGTTGCTTGGTAGCTCGTGTGGATGGATGCCTGACGGTTACCTTGGATGGATGTTTGGCTGTTATCTTCCACCTGTAACACGCTACTGATCCATTGAAGCTGTTACCGTGAAGTACAATGTACATGTGTATGGAACTACCCTGTAGGTAAAATCCGTTACTCTGAGCTGGTGTGGGTGTAGTCTAGTTATAAGGTAGCAGACATTTTGGGAATTCCGATATCAGAAGTTCCTGACTAAAGTTTTGAGATGTTTGACTTAAAATAAAAGATCTGAGATTAAAGGTTTTTGAAAGTAATGCGGAAATGAATAGTTCCACAACAGCTTGCTTCTATAAATTCTGATGTTGCTTCCTCTTTCCCGTTTTTGAAAAAAAAAAATGTGTTTGTTGTTGTTGAATAAAATTTTGAGATTGGGCGTTCTCGAAAGGATTTCTTTGAGGTACTGCTGTGCTATAGACTCGGGAAGCTGTATTTTTTTAAAGAAATATAGAGAGCAAGGATGGTATTCAGAGCTTGACTCAGCTTTCTCTTGTATGTTGCATATCATACTTGATGAATGAAACTTAGGTTCACCGATTTATTGCGCATTGAGATATGGTAAAGACAAAGCATTTAGTTGGAGCGGTAAAGATCGAGCAGCAAATGTTAGGTATTTCGGCATTACGAGGCCTTCTGATGGTCTTCAATTATTCACGGTTCCAGTTTGGCCATTTTTCCAGATACCGGCCAAAAAAATTTGCAAGTTTTAACTTATCTCAGTTCAACTGAGACCATATCAAATGGAGCCCACTAGGGTACACAAACATCTATTTATACACACATATGTACATATGTACATATATATACCCCTTGATTTGCACATATGTACAAGCATGAAATATTTATATGTATATATAAGGTTTTTGGGCTGTTGCTATGGAGATGTGTACTCATTTTTGTTTGTTACCTCTGAGCTCTTTAACTGACCGCCGGGTGGCAATAATTAATTCTCTTATTGGCCATTTGTGTCGCTCACGGCAATTGCATGGTAACCCCGTTTTGTGTGGTCGGGTATGTGTAACGAAGGCTTTACATCTGCGAATATCTACTTTTGGCATGATTGCTTTTGTTGTTGCGGCTTACAAAGACAACAACACGAAAACGACACTTTAAATCGATGAACAGGGAAGGGAAAAAAAAGAAAAACACTGGAAGACTGGACCGCAATACGATTAATACGAATGTATGTAACAATATGTATGGACATAGATATGTATGTAAGTATATAAACGAATGTATGAAAATGCTTACTAAGAAGGTTAACGAATTGTTATGAGCTTGGGAGTTGAGACCCTGCAGAGAATTCCATAACTAGTGACCAACATTTTTAGCTCAGGCGCGCTCTCTGGTTTCAAACAGTAGCTAGTTGGATCGTAATTAAATATTCGCCAGTTCAAAACCATCAATCTACTTCAAATTAGCAGATACCCTGCAGTCAACTACCAAACTGGTTAGTAAAGACTCTAGTTCATTAACTAGAATTTCGTGCGCTTATTCATACCAGCAACAACCCTCTACAATTGTCGATACCTGCATACACGAGCGAAAAAACAAAAAAAAAAAAACAACAATTCAGTATTCGGGTCGCAATCGTTCAGTAAACAACGCCGTTCTACATTTTAATTTTCTATTTAACTAATATTTTGAGTTTTTAAATATTCATTTAATTTAATTAAATTTAAAACTTTCTTGTAAATAATAGTTCTAATAGTAAAATTATAATCCTTTTGAGAATTTCGTTCTTCAAATACTACATTTAGGTTGTAGATCTTGTACGTACATGTACGAGTATATCAATACTGCAATAATAGCGCATCAGCGAAGCAACAACGAATAAGAAATGTTCAAATGAAACCACGAAGAAAAGTCTGATATTCTTTTAAAAACATCCTTTCAAACTTTTTTTTTGAAATGGCCTCTGTTATTTAAGGTTGCGGTTGAAAAGCTCGTAATTTCAGAATTTCTTTCTAAAAAGCAACATATCAGAATTTTCTTTTGAAAAACGTATAATCTCAGATTTTAATGAGGAACTTGTCAATTAGAATCTCAAAACTCTTTTTCAAAAACTTCATAGGTTTTCTACACAAATAAAATTCCATGAAGAATGCTCTGCCTCAGATTTTTGTGGAAGAATTTAGTTGGAGAACACTTTGTTTGAAAATTAGTTTTAAAAATTTCAAATGACGGATAGTTTTATTTAAACATTTCGCATAAGTTTTTTTTTTTAAATCCACCAAGAATACCCCATGTCAGTATTTATGGAGATATTCTGTTGAAGAAGTCGTTATATCAAAGGTTTTTATTTTAAAGCCCAGGAATTCCATTTCAGGAATCCATGTCTTAGAAATTGTATGTAACGATTCGGTTGAACCACAATAAAACGAAAAACTCAAGCTAACATACGCACATGGGAGAAAGGAAGAAGTGCCAAAAAGCCTTCCCCGAAGGTTTATGGGAGTCCTATCTAAGTACTTATGAAGTGTTTTGGTGTACGCAGATCCGGTTAGCTCCGGTACTAGCACCTTCTGGTACTATGCCGACTGCCTAGGGCTGGTGATTTGTACTTCCTTGAAAAGAGTGGACTGAAGTGAGAGTCGGGTGGAAAAAACAAGTACTCACCGACTTAAGGAGCTTATTCTTATCGAGGTTTCAAAGAGGTTAAGTTAGATCAAAGCAGCTGGCATAGGATCGTACACTTGGAGAAAGCAATGTCCATTGTGAATGTTCTAAGATCGTGTCGGCTGGGAGCATATGCGTTCAACCAGGTACTTCTCACATTCTCCTTTTCAAACCACTTGCTTTCCAATATAAACTTTAAGAGGAGCAAAAGATCCCAGGAAAGCCCCTCTTCCTCCTCTTCTTGAAAGCTTCTACTTACGGAACTTGTCGGTATATGCCATCATCGAAGCCTGGCAGCCCTGCTTTTATAACGCCTAAGACCCGTAATCTAATCACTAATTTGCATTAAGCCTGTGAAGTGAAATATTTTCCGAAAATTTGTTGTTTATTCTAGGTGGCTTACTCTAGGTATGTATTCATGCAGTTTTCAACGACTTCAAGCTTATATTTTTTATTTGTTTTTAAATGTTTTTTTTTTGTTTTGGTTTTTTAATTTCGAATGACATCGCTGTTGCAGCCGTTGATGATTCCCGTAATGGCGGTGGCGCATTATTACCGCGTTATTGTGAAAAGCGAAAATTTAAGTGCATCATAATTAAGTGAAATTAATGCGAACACAGATCAACGGTGAACTCATTTATTGCTCTTCATTAAGTTAGTGATGATAAACTGTGGGGCAGTTTGATGAAATTTGTAACAAAATAAAATATTGTGGTTGGAGTTGGAGCAGGTAAACGGAAACACCTTAAAATTTACATTTTTGCATTTATGAGGAAGCGCAAAGAGCACTAAATTTTAGAACCGAGTTTTGGAAAAACGTTTTTCGAAAAATGTTATTTCTCCTTTTTAAAAGTTTTTTATATATAAAAAAGAAAACCAAAACATTGTTTCAACATGAAAATTTTGAAATTTGAAGTTTTTTGATGTAAAGGGTTTTGAAAAATCTACGGGAAAATTACAAAAAATTATGATATATCCAAAAATCCCAAAAAAAAATTTAAACTTTTTTAAACGTTCCTGATACTTTTCAAAGATTACTAAAATTCAAAACTGAGTATTGGAAAGCGATTTTAAAAAACTGCATTACTTTTTATTAAGATTTTGTGAAATAGCATCCCAAGCATTTTTTAGTTCGGGAATTTTTAAAATTTGACTAAATAGTTGAATTTGAAAATTTGCTTACAAATTGCTTGAAACTTTTCAAAAATGTTTTAAAAAGTTTTAAAGTTTTTTGAAATTTCTGAAATATTGGGAATTTTTGTAATTTTTGCAAGAAGGATTCACCATTTTTTGTCTAAAATTTTCAAATTCAAGCAAATGCTTTCAAAATTGCTGTGAAACTTCTGCTTCGAATTTTCGAACTTCTGTTTTCGAATTTTTTTCTACAGTATTGCGCATTTTGTATTGCCCGTTTCTTCTTCATCATTTCAATGCTAGATAAAATTCTGCCTGCTTAGTAAAACATATTTTGATTGGAAAACAGCAAAAAAATAAGCATATAGACAAAAATTTATCTAGTTTCGAAATGACGAATAAAACACGGAAAAAGAAAATCAGCGAGCAGAAAAAAATTATAAGCGCTTCATTTTGGTTGCAAATTTGATTTTCAAACGAAATTTCAAATTTTGGAAAAAAAAATTTTATTGTTATTTTATTCGTATAGCTATTTTATTCGTAAGTCGTTTAAGTGTTTGCGAAAAAAAAACGGCTAATAGAGAAATATATTTGTGTGTGTGTTTGTCCCTTATAAACTTCCAAAGTCTTCAATCGATTTCAATGAAATTTTCACATTTGGAAAAGTGGGGTTTGCCACGCCCTTAATAAAAATTAAATCCCAATTTTCAAACTATATATGAAGAAGTAGGGGTGGGATACGGATAGATAGAGCCGGAGATGGTGGAAAAAACTAGGAAAAATAAGAAGGAAAAAAGTTGAAGACGATATAAAAGAAGAAAAAAGGATGAGGGAGAGGCAGAAGAAGAAGAAGAATAGGAAGATTTTGGACAAAGAAAGGAAGAGAGTATAAGTTTTCAAATATGGGCAAGCCTGATTTCGGGCAAAATAATAATTAGTGCCACCTAAAATGTTTAAAAAAAGTTCATACTCCAAAAGGCTTAAAAGAAAAATAAAATATTTCACGATTTTCTTTTAATATTTCAAAATCTCATAAATTTTTGTAAATTTTGTACAAATTGCCAAATTTTCCAACTTTAAATCCAAGGCTGAGTGGAAGTATAACTTATTTTAAAAATTTTTAAACAAAAAATCAGAATGTTTCACAGACGTCGTATCTCAGCTAGATTTGTATTGAACTATAGTTCAGATAGGGCATAGTTAGTTTTTTAAGCAAGTTATGAAAAGGGTTGTTTTTTTATTATGTCGACTAGGGTGACCTTCATTCATCCGTCGATATTCCAACGAAGTAACATACACCGAAAGCTTCTCTTAACTTGAGCTCTCATATTCTCTTTTTACGTTTAAAGAACTATAAAAAAGGAAACAATTTATAATTTCCCCTTATAACAAACATTTAAACTTTTTTTTGATTAACCGCTATAGCACGGACCATGACATTATATTAATTTTAAAATAGTTTTTCTTTTTTCCAAATTAACCCACAGTGCTACGGTGTTAGCATTGGTACTCGAAAAAGGATACCATTTAACTTTTCTCAAAGTAATTGATAGCAATCCGTAAATGGAAAAATTTAATGAAATTGAGGTATTCATTACACAAAACAAATAACAGCCGCTTGATAAGTGCGTGTGTATGTATGGGTTTATGGACGAGAGCAAAGAAGAAAGGTCATATCGATTATCTTTTTACAGAGTTGGATAATAATTATTTATGAATTGTTTTAATATATATGGACGTAGCTATAAATATATACGCAGACATTTTCTATATATATACGAGACTTT
Source organism: Merzomyia westermanni (assembly GCA_949987695.1). Classification (NCBI taxonomy): domain Eukaryota; kingdom Metazoa; phylum Arthropoda; class Insecta; order Diptera; family Tephritidae; genus Merzomyia; species Merzomyia westermanni. The sequence continues at coordinate 191,924,810 of OX465289.1, forward strand.
TTGTTTGATTGAAATTGGTAGATATAGTTTTAATACTTTCAACCCCAGGAAAGCCCAACGACTTCGCTAGATAGATCGTACTAAGCAAAACGAATAAAGCCACTCCAGCTCAGAAAGTATTCCTATCGTTGGTGGCAGAACAAATGCTGAGAGATGACTAAGACCACCGCGTTTCCAAAACGCAGAGATGAGTTGACCGGTCGCTCTGTTGCGAGATGCCCAAATCGACTAGGCAATGATTTTCAGTACTGAAATTAGATAACATATGTAAGTTTAAGCGGCCGCCGTGGTGTGAAGGTAGTGTTGCCGGCCTACCACACCGAAGGTCCATGGTTCGAGCCCTGGTACAGGTAACATCAAAAGTGATTTGAAAAAAGTTTTTCAAAACGGGGTCGCCCCTCGGCAGTGGTTTGGCAAACTCTCCGAGTGTATTTCTGCCATGACAGGCTTCTCAGCAAAAATTCGTCTCCTTTGTAGATGCCGTTCGGAGTCGGCAAAAAACTGCAGGTCCCACCAATTTGTAGGGAAAATTCAAAATCGGCACACTACAAATTGGAAGAGAAGCTTGGCGCAAAAATCTCTTAGGAGGTTTATGATGATATACCTGTTGTATATCGCGCCATAGAGAGAGAGATGTAAGTTTAAGGTTTAGCTTACCATTTGTAACAGCGAAAATAACGATTTTCGATTTCTTTCTCGACTTCCTGCTCTTGGATCGTGTTATGGTTCTCGTATTTCGAGTTTCTTTTCCCAAAGCGCAGAACATCACCCAAACTCCAGTTAAATTAAATCTTTAACCTCCTTGTTGATACATGAATTTAATGAAATTGGCCTTTCTACGTGTGCTTAGCTATGTGAACAAGCACAAAAAGCGTATTCTCCGACACACCTAATTTGGCTCCAAACCTTTGTTTTCGATTTCAGCCAGATTAGTGTTTTGTTCAACATTTGAAACCTGGCGGTATTGGCTTGCCTCTGCAGGTTTGGTAAGATACCAGCGGAATTTGTTGAACCTGAGCATACTCAAAACAAGAGTTTTATGTCAGTTTCGTACGCCTTGTGTTTAGATTTGGGTGAAATCAATAAAATAAAATAGAATAAAAAAAAAAAAAAAAATATATAATAAAATATATTATAAAAAAAAAAAAAAATTAAAAAAAAAAAAATTAAAAAAAAAATAAATAAAATTAAATAAAAAAATTAAATAAAATAATTTTTTTTTGTATTTTTTGTTGTTGGTTTTATGGTCCGTTCATTTTTACATATTCATATTTTTGTAAGCTTAACGAGCTCAAGACCAGTGGATAATAATTCTTAGTTAACTATTATTATTTTTGATTAGAGGAAAAATTGAAAGCAACAAACATATACAGGCCATAGTTATAGTTATAGTACTATAGCCATGATTTCTCGTCAGACTAACTCGTACAGTTTTGCTATTTCAGAGGATCTTGTGGAGAATCGAACCCACTCACTCCGATTGTAAGCTCAGCTGCCTAACCCATGGGCTATGCTGCGTGTAGTTTTGCAAGCTGCTTAATTCAAGTTTTCCTCTAATTGTTGTTTGTTATCTTGCCGAAAATAAAATAAAATAAAACAAAATAAAATAAAATAAAAATAAAAATTAAATAAATAAAATAAAAAGAAATACAAAAATGAAATTAAAAAAATGAAATAGCGAAAAAAGATAAAATAAAATATATAAAATAAAATAAAAAAATAAATTTAAGAAAAAAATAAAATAAAATTTAAAGAAATAAAAACTAAATAAAATAAAAAAAGTTAAAATAAAATAAAAAGGACTAAAAATAAAACAAAATAAAACAAAGTAAAATAAAATGAAATAAAAAAAGATAAAAAAAAACAAAATAAAATAAAAACTAAATAAAATAAAATAAAATAAAATAATATAAAATAAAACAAAATAAAATAAAATGAAATAGAAAATGATAAAAAAAAAACAAAATGAAACAAAATAATCTCTCTACAGGTCTCCACTTATCAGAGGACACCTGTCCATGGCGATCGCTGAGATCGAGCAAAGCCAGTTCATGTTTTTTGAGAAGGGCGGATGCACAGAGTTATCCCCCTCTGGACTCTTACCATATATGTATAGATTTTTGCTATTGCCTCCTATATATCAGGAGCCGACTATCATATAGGATTTCAGCTTTTTTAAAATATGAAAATAAATTTTTTTTTTAAATATTTATTTCATTAAATTTAATATGATAAATTGTTTATTAATTAACTATATACTTAATTATTTTTAGTTTTTTGTTTTTGCTTCTTACATGCGCAATATGTACTTATAAGATATTCGTTTATTTTGTAGAGTATGAAGTTATTGTCCTGTATTTCATTTCCAAGTAAACATTTGTTTTTTAACTAATTAAATTAATTATTATTTCAATTTTATTACTGTATATGTGTATTTTGCTTTTGATTTCTTTTTAGATTTAAGTTCGTCGACTTTGCTTAATTTTTTTTTGATTTTTTTATATTTTTCTTGGTCCGTTAGGAAAATTATACTTATTTATGTTTTTTTTTCCTTAATTTCTTTTTCGTTTAAGCATTTGGAATGAAGTTAACATTTTTAATAACAGCTGATAGTATTTATTTTAGTTTTGTATTTTAATTAAATGCATTTGCAAGTGTATGCTTTCTAACATTATTAAATATTTCGTTTATTGGTTTGTATTTAACATTTTTTTAAATCTTTTTTTATTAAAAATGTTTTTTTATTATTTTGTATACAGAATAAAAAATTATTATAAATGTATATGCAATACAAAAATCTCAAAAAACTTACTTAACCATCTTAAAATCATGAACTTACAAAAGATTTTGATTTTTGGTTTTTGTATGTTTCATAACTAACATTTTTTATGCCCTCACAAATTCATACAGATTTTTAAAATTGTTTCACGTTATTTGCTTATTGTTAATTAATGCTTTATGAGATATTATTTGAATACATGTGATAGATAGTTATAGCGGAATGCTATTAATGCTGTTGTTTTTATTTATAAATATTTACATTTAAATTAGAAAATATGCGTACATACAGTTGCGCGAAAAATTTGAGTACCGAACTTTTTTATAACATAAAAAGAACGAAGGGGTTTTGTGTTTGCAATAAAATATACTGCAAGAATTTTAGATAAATAATAAAAACTTTTTTTTTTTATTTATTTCATTAACTAATAACAGCAAGCTAATGAAAGCTGGCACTTTATTTAACCAATGGTTTAGCGTTAATAAGTTTAGTCAGAATTTAGATTTCCTTACTTGAATGTGATTTGTTTTTAATGTATATAGTTAAAAATTTAATTATAACTACCATATAAAAAACCTGAACTTTTTGTAAGCGAGCGTCCATACCTCTTTAACAGTTCCCTTCTCGACCTAAGCGCACTAATAAGATTTAGAGCGTAACTGTGCACAAGTTCATATTTATAAACTCATAAATTTGCGGTTTCATAAACATGACTGATTTTTGCTTTTGAATTATATTCATGTTTTTATATATTTTTGAAAGTAAAAAAAAAACAACAACGAAAAAATTCAAAATCGGCAAAATAAATCGCGCATTCATATTCGGTCATTTATATTTCTGCTCTGATTTTATGCTTTTCAGTTGGCTGTCATATGCATCAGTATATATATTTTTGCCATATACATAGATACAATTACTTACATATACTTTTGATCATTTAACTTTACATACATAACTTGTTTATTTAAATTCATATTTTTTATAATTTTTTTGTTTTTTAAACTGTTTTCTTTTTTTTCCCCCGTCAACCATTTTGTCACATTTATAGTTATTACTAATCTTAAATTAACTGTCAAAAACAATTATTTTAATTATTTTTAATCGAGTTAACTTCAAATTCAGACAAACAATTGGTATTTTTCGCTTTCTCGCTAGTTAAATACATATTTACATTTATCGGATGTTTGGTTTTTTAATTCTCCGTTATATATACCCTCTGTTATGCCTGTTTAACCCTTTAGAAAATTTCAATAGCTTCAAAATGTTTAATTTACATAATTCTCTGGCTGTTTAGTGTATTGGGTTGAAAAATATGTGTGGATTTAAGGTGTGATATGATTAAACTTTTGATTTTATACCAAACTTAAAAGATCGCGGTCAGGCACCCAATAAAAAATAGAAGCAAGAAAATTGATTCAAATTTCAAAACAGAAAAATAGAAAAATATCGGTAAACATTGCATTAAATTCCATGCAAAAGCTTGCAAAAGAGTTTACAAATAAAGAGACACACAGAAATGGAAAATATAGAGTTTTATTGCCACCACTGTAGAATGTGGGCAGAAAATAATGCATTGTTGTAAAAATTGATTTTAAACCTTACCAAAAAGTTGTTCATTACTGCTTGGAGAGTTGAGACAGGAATAGCCGCAATTGTTTCTCGAATGGATTGCCTTAGTTCATTCAAATTTGTTGGTTTTGCTTTGAAGACTTCCTGTTTGCAATAACCCCACAAGAAAAAGTCAGGTGCAGTAAGGTCAGGCGACCTGGGTGGCCAACGGAATGTGGAGTTTCTGGATATCAGCTTACTGGGAAATTTTCGTCGCAATTCTGTCATAACAGGTTGGGCTATATGAGGAGCTGTACCATCTTGCTGAAACCACACAGAGTTGAAAGAAATTCTCATTCGGCGTAATTCTGGATAGAAAAACTCTCTCAACATGCTCAAGTAACGGTATCCAGTAACCGTAACGGTGTGACCGTTTTCTTCGAAGAAGTAGGGCCCGACAATGCAGCGTGATGAAACTGCACACCACACTGTGACACGAAGTGGATGCAATTCCGTCTCATGGAGTATCTGTGGGTTGGAAGCACTCCATATTCGACAATTTTGTTTGTTTATGTTGCCGTTTAAATCGAAATGGGCCTCGTCAGACATGAAAAGACAGTTCAACATGTTTCCATCCTCTTCCACCATTTGAAGCATCTTCTGGCAAAATTCCAAGCGAATCGGCAAGTCTGCAGCATTCAGTTTGTTGGCCATTTGAATTTTATATGGGAATAAGTCCAAATCTTTGTGCATAATTGACTGTAATGACTGTCTGCTTACACCCATTTGAGCAGATAAGCTTCTTGTCGAAACACGTGGATTGTTTTGTATGGCAGCAGCTACAGCAGCGATTGTTTCCTCCGTTCGAACTGAAGGGTTTCGATGGTAAGGTCTTCTGTTGACTGTCCCATGCTCGGCAAAATTGTTTACAAGTCTTATTATGGTCCATCTGCTCGGAGGATTTCCGCCAAACGTGCGCCTATACTCTCTTTGAACCGAAACTACGGACTCCAGTGCGTGATAGCGGCGGACAATCCAAATTCTTGTTTCAGTGTCCCAGTTATCCATTTTTGTTAAATGTAAAAGTCAATCTGCAAAATAAAAATAAAATTAACCAGATTCATTAAATAGAAAAAAAGTTATTAACTTTTTTTCTGGTAGCGGCTTTCATCAGCCACCCTGTACTTCCATATATCAAAGTTCTTAGAATGAATAGACACATGTCCGTCCGTCCGTCCGTGGACACGATAACTTGAGTAAAAATAGATATATTTGAATGAAATTTGGCACACAGGCTGGTTTATGGCCAAGGTAGATTGCTATTTAAAATGTGAGAAACCGAACGAACGAACCACGCCCCTTTTTCGATATCGAAAATTTCGAAAAATGTTTAAAAATAAATATTTTAATAATAAAGACAGCTACAATAACGAAATTTTGATAGGTTTAATAACTTGGTCATCCTATTGACAATTTTACTAAATGTTTTGAAAATGGGCGTGGTACCGCCCACATATGAGTCAACAAAATTTTGAAATTTGGACTGTTAACAACTACAGAATCGTTTACGCTAGAATAACGAAATTCGGTAGGAGGTATACTATGGTTGTGGTACATATGCCCATAGAAAATAAGTAAAATCGCTTATCGACCACGCCAACTTTTTCATACAAGTTTTCTGAAAAGGAGGTAGAAATACTGAACTGCCCATATCTCATTGACTGATACAGGTAGAATGATATAATTTTTCTGTTACCTTAAATTTTCTTATTCTCTATACGATTTTTGCAAAATTTTTGAAAGTGGGCGTGGCACAAACCACTTACGAGTCAAGCAAATTTCAAATTCGACGGTTAATAACTTCAGAAAGGTGTAAGATAGAATTACGAAACTTAATACGAGGTATAATATAGACCTATAGAAGGTTAAAATTTTATATAGAATAGGGGCGTGGTACCGGCCACTTTTACAAAATTATATATAAACTGTACCGTAATCAGTGAATCCAAGAATCTACTGTGAAAATTTCACAAAAATCGGTTAAGTACTTTGGACGCCAGACACAGAGACACCAATGCATTTTTATTCATAAGATTGTCCACAGGGTTGTAGAAAAAGTTTAAAACTGCTATAGGTCATAGCTCCACAATAATTTACATATTTTTCACGACCGCTTTTAACAGCTGGGTATGTAATGTTCGGTTACACCCGAACTTAGACTTCATTACTTGTTTTTAATTAATCGTTTTTATAATTATTCAAAATATGCTAATCGTGAATTGCTTTTATTAATCGCTAGTGATTATTCTCTAATTAAAATTGATGAAATTTGTGTTTATTTACACTTTCGTATCAAGGACCATACTTTAATATATTGGGTAAAAAAAATTGTGTTTAGTTTTCGATTTCGTTAGTTGGTTTTTCATATTTCTCATATGTGTTTTTTTTTTATATAATTAAATATGCGTTAATTTATTAGCATTTTTACATAATTGTTACCATTTAATGTAAATTCGTTAATTGTTTTAAATGTTTTTCAATATTTTTGTTAATCTAAATAATCCTCTTGTTGTCACATTCGCAACTTATTACCTAAGCAAAGGTCTATGTACGTATGTATATATTCATTTGTATAGAAGTATGCATGCGTAAACTTATATGTGTAACTACTTATATCAGTTAATGTTTACATATCATTTATGCTGATTACTTTAACTACCATTATTTACAATTAATTCTACACAAAAACCTAATAATAAAATTATATTTCAATGCTGATATCACGTGTTGGCTTGCTTTTGTGTGAATGTATATGTGGGAGCAGACAGCTTTTGTTTATGCCTATTTAAATAACTATAATGAAATTTCTGTATTTATTTTGAATGCACACAGTACGTGTAATCGGGTTTTCTTCTTCAAAATTCAATCAATTAAATGTCAGTTAGTTTTGTTGATTTTTATATTAAAATGCATACATAAATACATATAAATGATTAAATGCTTACATGTTTATCTACATATATCTGTATGTAAATCTATGAAAGTTTATGTAAATTTATTTAAGCACATATATACATGTAATAAATTGCTTACAGTTTAGTTGTTATGCTAATATTGTCAAATATTTATGCGTATATATGTAAGTATTATCGACCTTATTATTTTTGGTTTAATTTATGCTCTAAAAAATATGTAAATTAATAACGTAATGAAAGAGAAAAAAAAGTCTGCGGTTTACAGCTCGTTAAATAACTTCCATGGGAATTAATAAAAGCAAAAAATAAAAAAAAAACGCCTATCAAAACACAATAACAGCCAAAGTCGGGCTCTTGCCAGCATTTTCTGCCCCTCGCTCAGTCTAGAACTAGAACGCCTAGAACTATGCACTGCAATATCTATAAATAAAGTCAGTGGGGAGTTTACAAGTAGGATTCTTCGAGGCCGTTGGCCTCATAGTAAAGCTAAAATCAAAAATTTTTGTTTTTGGTTACAAAAAAACCTGTGAAGTAATGATTACTAATCGTTATGATAACCGGTTCGATTGATTATTTGTTAGAAAAGCCTACAAAGCATTAATTACCAATTAGTTTCGGGTTTAAAAAATAATATAAAAAATTCAAAAATAATGAAGAAAAGCTTAAAAATAATCCAAAAAATTATGTTTGATTACTTTTGATTTTTTTGGATTGTTTTTGATTACTTTTGATTTTTTTGACTTTTCGAATGGTAATCAATTAGTAATTGTGGATTTTCTAAAACCGTTAAAATAATAATTTTTTATTGAAAGAGCCATCCCATCAATTGATTACTCAATTCTAATGGGAATATAAAAGGTTTAGTAAGGAAATATTCGCACAAAAATGTTTTGTAAATCATCACCGCCCGCTTGTCTTCTCCTGACTTTCGCGTAACGATTTGTGAGATTCATATTTTAGCAGATACTATGCAAAATATATTGATTCGATGAAAAAATCTCAAAATATATACATTTGCATATATGAAGTCAGAATGTAATTTACAATTTCAATTGTATTCAATTAATTATTTTCAAAGTATCCAAGACTGTAAATTATTTTTAAATTGAATGTCTTTCATATTTGCTAATAAGCCTTTAAAGAACTTATTACTTTGCATTTAATTTTATTTTTATTTTTATTTTCAAACTAGACATGATTTGAAAAGGCTTTGAATGAAAAAATAATTTTTCATTAAATTAACAAATTGCAAGACTTTTAGAAAAATATATAAATAATTTTTAATGTAAAATTTTTTTATTTACTAGAAGCAAGGTCTATTAATATTATAGAATAATCGCTGAATAACTTGTCTGAAGTTACAATAATAAGAGCAAAATTGAGAAAAAATGTTTGATAAGAATACATTTTTCTCTAATTTGTTTGCTATCTAATCCTATTGTGCGACGATTTGACCCCCTAGTAAAATTTTAAAATCGCCACTGATGAAACTTACAAAAATTACATACTTTTAGGCGCACGATTTTATAAATAAATTCGATTTGTACTAATAACTGCAGCTTTCTTCGAATATAAGTAGCTGCTAATGAAGAAAGTTCTATATTTTTATACGTATTAATATTCCTGAGGGTACCTAGGCGTATGAGTAACATTTCGTTATGTAGCGATGCTATCAAATAAAAATTAGAAAAAAAAGTAATTATTGCTGCGATAATGGCATACGTAGCCACCAGCATAAGAGGAGCAGAGGCTTTAAAGCTTTTACTATAAGAGAATTTCCTAGTAGAGGCTGCAGCAACCAAGGAACCCCTTTTAAAAATGTTATAAAAATAACTCCTCTCAACGATTCGAAAAGTTTTACTTCAAAATTCAAAATAAAATAAAACATTATTAGTGGCCTTGAGCTCATTCATAGTCATGATACTTGAAAATGTATAGGCCGTAAAAACCAACAAATTGTTGGAATAAAAAGCAATAATTTTGGTGACTAATTTATTTTGTTTTGTCATTAATAAAATAAATTATTTTAAATAAAAAAATTTATTAAAAATCGAAATAATTTTTGTATTCATATTTTAAGGTGAGTTAGTTTCTCAGATAATTTCTTAATATTTTTCAACTTGCACTGTTTTAGAAAACCGAATACCGAAAATGTAAGGCTAGTCCCGAGACTGCTGTTTTGAAAAAATCAGATCCCGAAATTGCTTCAATCCAAAAAAAAATTCTTCAATGCAACCTAGCACAAAAGGGCTTATCGGTAGTCTTTTATTCACCACTATTTGATATTTATTTAAACGTATATGTTCCAATGCCTCATCCAGGAATGAGTGTTGACAAAGATAAGCTGGGTAGATATTCCTTAGGGGAAATCGCATAATAGATGGGCCTATATATTGACAGGAGCAGCTGGGGTAAATCATGCCCAACTATCTTCCACAAAGGGTATATCGTTGGCAAGTCCTTTCACTATATTTCTGACATAAAAAGCTTAGCTAGAAAAACTCTGCTACTGTGACAGTTGCTTATTGTTGCCGGCATGAAAACTTGTAGGCCATATCAATTTGTAGCCCTTAATCGCTCCAAGGATAAAGGATATTATCATAGTGAGCTCAAACATTTTTCTGCTTTTCATGTTTTAATGTGGAATTTTTCTGTTTTGTTGTTGCTGTTGTATTAGCTGTTTTACTTGTTGTTGTTCATGTCGTTGGCAATGCAGTCGTAATAAATATCATTTTTGGTGGTATATTAATTGGCGCCTGATATCCCCATTTATCTCAATTGGTAGCTACTATATGTAAGCGCAGAATTATTCTCATTCGCATTGCAAAAATAATATAGCAATTTACATAAATTCGAGAATTTATTACGAATATTATTGGTTTACAATTTTACATTAAATGCACTAAATCGCATATGAAGCTGTAAAGCTATTTATACAAACCAGGGTCCCAAGCGGTTATGAGTTTTAAAAAAAATTCAAAAAAAAACATGAAAAACTACAACAAATTTCAACTTTACTTTACTTAAAAATTTAAGTAAAAATGTTAATAATAATCTTGGATTAAAAAATAAAACTCAAATTTTACCTATTATTTCTACTTAAAAAGTACAAGTGAGATTTAAAATTTTTTTTTTTTGCCGAAAAAGCTGGTCAAATTATGTAAACAAATCTCGACTGTGGTGCTGAAGATTATTCTTGAACTAACTAACAAAAGACAAGTTATAAATATGAATATTCATCTACATTTTTTTTTTTTGATTGAAAGAACAAAGTAAAGAGTGAAATTAAATTTTTTTTTGGTTTGAAAAATTTGGGTCATATTTAGATATTAACCTAGAATTAAAAACAAGAGTCTAGCTTTAACTTATTTTGATTGAAAAGTCAAAGTCAAATATATTATATTAATCAAATATTAGTCTTGATCAAAAAATATTAGTTAAATTTCAATTACCATTGATTGAGTGAAATTTCAAAACTAAAGTTTAAATTTTAATCTTGTACAAAATTAAAAGTCAATTTCTAACTTTTTTGATTGAGAAGTCAAAGTCACATCGAAAATAATAGTCAATTATTAATCTTGAGATAAAAATTAAAAGCAAAATTTAAATATTAATCTTGTACTAAAAACCAAAAGTCAAACTTTAAACTCTTTTATTGAAAACACTAAGTGAAAAAAAAAAAAAAAAAATGTTGCTTAAAATTGAGCTAACTTTGAGCGAACTAAAAGTCAAACATTGTAGATGCCGTTCGGAGTCGGCAAAAAACTGTAGGTCCCACCAATTTGTAGGGAAAATTCAAATCGGCACACCACAAATTGGAAGAGAAGCTTGGCGCAAAAATCTCTTAGGAGGTTTATGATGATATACCTGTTGTATATCGCGCCATAGAGAGAGATAGTTTAAATAAAATTAAATTTAAATATTAATATTGACTTAAAAAACACAAGCCAAATTTTAATTAATTTTTTCGACAAAAAAAAAAAAAAAAATTAAAACCCAAACTGTAACTTATTTTTGATTGAAAAGTCAAAGTCATATAGAAAATATTTGTTAAATTTCATTATTGACTCAAAAAATTCAAGTTTAATTTTAATACCATTTTTCAGTTATAAAATAAAAGCCAAGTTTAAATGTTAACTAGTCTTGAATTGAAAAATAAATTTCGAATTTTTTAAATTGTAAATTCAAGAAAAAAGAAAAATTTTCGAGTTTTTGATCGACTTAAACATATATAACCCCTTAGTTACTATTTTCGATCAAAAATAATCTCGAAATGAAAATAAAAGTCAGCATTATAATTTTTTTTTTGATTGGAACGTCAAAGTTCAATATAAAATATTAGTTAAATATAAATATATACTCCAAAATTACTAGTTAGATAGATATTAATTGCTGTTATGAAATAAACAAAAGAAAATTTCTTGATTGAAAGGTCAAAGTCATACAGAAAATATAAGTTAAATTTTAATCTTGACTCCAAAAATGCAAGCTAAATATTAATCTTAAACTTAAAAATAATCTTCAATCTTTTTTAACATATGCTCAATTTCGATTACCATTTTTGACTCAAAAACAATCTTATTAAATTATTCAATATTTTTTTTTTTTTTAATTCTCAAAGAATGTTCAAAAATAAAAGTCATTTGAGAAAAACATTTACTTATATACGAAATATACAAATTTTTCGACTTTTTCAATTCTTCTCTCTTGAGTTCGACCCCTGTATGTAAGTTATATGCATACAAGTACTTATACACACAAACTTGCGCACCTACGTACTTGCAATTTCTCAATCTAAGTCTTTGTTACTGTCTCCTAAATTACAATTACAAGAATTTTTGTGCAAAACCGAAACATGAAAATGATACATTTGAAATTTTCAAATTAATACAGGCCTTAGTAATGCACACAAAGCTCACGCAAATCCTTTGCTAACATACAAAGTGAACAATGAAATGAAACTTCCATTCCAATGCGGGAAATATTTCAATGAATCCCGTTCGAATACTACTTTGTAAGTTTAGCTTCAGAACAAAAAAAAAAAAAAGAGAAAGTGTAGATACTCAAACTGTAAGTTTATCCCACCCTTATAAGGTAAGGGATTTTAGTCAAAACGAAATTACATTTCTTTATAGATTTCTGAGAACAATTATTTTGTGAAGTGACCCTTAAGGTGTTTAAGTATAGAGTGAGCCTATAAATAGTAGTAAAATTTATAAGATAAGGGTGACGTAAATAAAAAAAATTTAAATGAAAAAAAAAAAATTTAAATGAAAAAAAAAAAAATTTAAATGGGGGAAAAAAAATTTACATTTAAATGTTGATCTCGACTGAGTTTATAAAACTAAATTAAATTTTTTGTAATTTTTTTTGAAAACCAAATTTTTAAATGTTAGCATGGCTGAAGAAATAAAATAGAAAAAATATTCAAATTTGTAATTATTTTTGACACAAGAACTAAAGTCAAATTGTGAGGATAAATCTTGACTTAAAACTTTGAATTATATTGTAAATATTAAACTTTGCTCGAAGATCTTGAAAAATAATATATTGACTAAAAAATTAAATTGTAATTAATAATCTTGAATCAAGTTGTTAAAAGTTGTATCCAGGCCTCTAAAAAAAAAAAAAATATTGACTAGAGAGGAAAATGAGTTTGTAATTATTAATATTGACTTATGAAAAAGGTCAAACTGTTAATATGTAGCTTGAATTAAAAAATTAAATTTCATTTGAAAGTATTAGTCTTGACTATAAATACAAAAGTCAAATTATGAATATTTATCTTGACTAAAAATTTAAATTAAAATTTGAAATATTTACCTTGGTGAAAAATAAAACTCAAAAGGTGTATTGTAACATTAAAAAAAACATAAATTATATGTTTTAATATTGACATAAAAAAAAAAAATAAAATTGTAAGAATTAAAAAAGGACATTTTTTGAATAATTAGCTTCACTAAAAAAATTAAGTCAAATTGTAATAATAACCTTGAAGGAAAAATAAACAAATACTAATCTTGAATAAAATTAAATAAATTTTAAAAATAAAAATCAAATTCCAGTTATTAATCTTTTTAAAAACAATTAAATTAGGATTTAATTCGTATAATTTTAAATATTTCCTCATTTCGTTAATTACATATAAACATTTGTATTCAATCTGAACTGCCTGGGTAAATCGCCCATATAAATAAACTGTTAATTCTATCGGGTTTATCGGAGTTACAAGCAAGCGGGTGAATGGCGTTGAATTAAGCAGACAGAGTGACTGACCAAATGACAATTGCTACGGCTAAATGCAGTTCAGCGTCATGAAGCACAAGTCAGCAGAAGCGATGCATTTACTCTCGAGCATATGTATAAGCGGAATATGTTTATAACAGGGATCGGTGAAAGGAATAAATTTAATAATTTTCAAACAAAAATTAAAGTGCTTAAGGATAACATATAGCGCAGTACTTATACAAATAATTGTATAAAAATTTTGTAATATTTTGAATAGAAAAGAAAAAAAAAATTTTAAATTAAAAGCAAAAAAAAAAAAATTAGTTCTTATGGTATTCATGATAAACAGTTACTTAAAAGTGGGCATGGTTTTGAAACGATTTATTTTTCTTCTGTCATGGGTATGCTCTCTTAAGATTGTAAGAAACCTTCACGGTCTTTAAAATATTTTTTATAAAGTTTTTAGAAATTCTCTTCAGAACAAAGAAATTTTTTTTACAAAACGCCATGCTTTGTTCTAAAACAATTTTGGAATACTCGAATGAATAGTTATTTTTTGTGCATAAATTATGTACCATAAATTGTTACAGAAATAACGCGTTTTACGTTTCAAAAACATATATATATTTTTCCAGAAGTTTTGCCAAAAAGTGGGAATGGTTCTCTATTTATTGCACTCAGCAAATATAATTTTTTTTGTTGCTACTAAAATTATTGTGTAAAGATTAACTAAAATAGACGCGTTGTCACGCCCACTTTTAAAAATTTCGAGAAATAATTTTACATGATTATTACACTAATCAATTGGTAAATTTTACTATAGCATGACATTTTAAATAATTTTTATAAAAAACTGTCCTTGCTCATAAGGCGGCTTTGTTGTTTCTTGCAAAGTGTTATGCTTATAACAAGACATTTTTTTTACGAATTTTGACTTAATGTTTCTCAAAGTTCAAAATTTCTGCTCAAACAAGTAGGCAGTGTCACACCCATTTTCCGAATTGTTCTGTATACGTCGAAGTCTAGTTATTAAATAAATAAACGGGTTAAATTTGAGTAGTTTTGAGATATTTGTTAATGAATGAAATTTTTTTTTTCTTTTTCGAAATATTTTTAAATAGCAAAAGTGGGCGTGGTCATCAGATGGCGTTAGATCAAGCTCATTTTCGACACCAATCCATTCTGTGTACATATAAAGCGGTGAATCGAATTTGGTTAAGCTGCATTCTAGCTCAGAGTTATTTTCTATGACAAGTGGGCGTTGCCACACCCTTTTTAAAAATTCGTATGTCAGTAAACCAGGGAAATTTCAAGAATGTTAAGGTGTTGATTAATGATCAATTTTTTCCCATTTTTCAAAATCTTTTATATAGAAAAAGTGGGCATGGAAATAGTCCGATTAAGCGAATTTTTGATTGTAATCTATTCTGAGTACGGCAAGAGATTTACATGGAATATGGTTAGGATGAAATAGTAAAAGCTTGAAATTTATTCTCTCATAAGTGGGCGGTGCCATGCCCATTTCATCAGTTTTACAGAGTTTGTATCAGAAACCGCTTATCCCTTAAGGTATTCCTTAATGACATATCACTTTATTCCATTAATAGCATTTTGATATGAAAAAAGTGGGCGTGGTCATAGTCCGATTTATCAGATTTTTGAATCCGAACTATTCTTTGTACAGCTCAGCCTGCATATCGAATTTTCTTAAAATACATTATATTTTTACTCAAGTAAGCCTTCGTAAAATTCATAAAATTTTTCATTAAAACCCATTACTTGTATGTTCTCTGTTTTATTACATGAAAATGTTTGAAAGTATGTATGTATATTCACATTTGATGCATGCAATTATCTCTTTGGAGTACTCGTTTATATTTGTGTGTTAATATTTGTACAATAATTTGTATAATAGCAAAATGCAAATATACGACTGCTTGGTTGTTGCTGCTTTTGCATTTGCTGAGCTTCCATGCATTGTTTATGCCAATGCACGCTGTCGCTGCAACAGAGGAGAAGGAACAACAACACAAAAAAAAAACCGAAATGATGCCATGTAAAGGGTGTTTTTTAGGGGTATAGAACTTCGAATTGAAATAAAACACAAGAAAATCGTTTTAAGGTCCATCAATTTGGCTTTATTGGAAGGATAATTTTATGCCATTAATGTTTAAATACGATTTCGGGCATGTGGCCGCCGCGGCTGGCTCGAATAAAGCCAATTCTACAGGTCCAATTTTCAACCACTTTTTCGAGCATATGGGGCCGTATGTCGGCAATAACGCCACGAATGTTGGCTTCCAATTCCCCTAACGTTTCTGGTTTGTTGGTGTAGACGAGCGACTTCACATATCCCCAAAGAAAATAATCCAATGGTGTCAAATCACACGACCTTGGTGGCCAATTGACAGGACCATTCCGCGAAATTATGCGCTCATCGAATGTTTCCTTCAATAAATCGATTGTGACGTGCGCTGTGTGGCATGTAGCGCCGTCTTGTTGGAACCACAACTCATCCACATTCATGCCATCCAATTCGGGAACAAAATAGTCGGTTATCATGGCTCTATACCGGTCTCCATTAACGGTAGCTGCCTCTCCAGCATTATTGCGGAAGAAGTATGGCCCAATGACTCCACCAGCCCATAGAGCACACCAAACAGTTAGTTTTTGTGGATGTAATGGCGTTTCAAGGGTCTCATGTGGATTCTCTTCACTCCAAATGCGGCAATTTTGGTTGTTGACGTAGCCATTCAACCAAAAATGAGCCTCATCACTGAACAAAATTTTGCGATGAAAATCAGCATCGAAATCAATCTCATTTTCGGCCCATACACCAAAATCACAACGCATTGCATGGTCTCGCGGCTTTAATTCTTGCACAAGCTGGATCTTGTAAGGTCGCAAGCCAAGATCTTTGCGCAAAATCTTCCATAAAGTTGATGGACAAAGCTCCAATTGCTGTGCACGGGGGCGAATCGATTCATTCGGGTCCTCTTCAACACTTTGCTCTACAGCGGCAATTGTTTCTTCGGTGCGCACTGTTCGACGTCTCTGCGGATGCGTATTATCACATAGAGTAAACGTAGTGCGAAAACGATCCATGGTTAACCGAATTAATTGCTCTGATGGACGATTATGTCGACCATAAAATGGACGGAGCTCACGGTAAACTTCGCGAACTGAACCATTATTTTCGAAATAAATTTGCACGATTTGCAAGCGTTGTTCTTTTGTCAACCTGTTCATGATGAAATGGCAAACCAAACTGAACATAAATGACATTAGCGTTGCCAGATTTGACCACAAAATGCCAGCTTTATCTCTATTCGAAAAACAAACCTGTAAAAAAAACACCCTATATTATAGTTTAATTGTTTTAAATATAGCACAAACACCATTACACTTCACAGCACAGCAAAGAAATCTATACAGTTATGTATGTTGGTGTGTGCGTGTGTGTGTGAGTGTTGCATGCCAAAATGTATTAAAAATTTGCTTTTCGCTTTATGCTTTTTGCGCTTTGCCTTTATTGCCATAAACGGCACAATGATTGGTGTCGGCTATTTAACAAGCAGCGCATGCTACATTCGCACATATATATGTCGTTATATAAATAAATACATAAATAAGTATATAACAACGTGCTTCATTCATGCAATTGCATATACTAACGCACGTTTTTATGTATGTATGCATATATGTGTGTAGATTTAAAAATCGTGTCTGTTGTTCTCCGCAGCACAGCCGTTTGCTGCAGTGCGTTGTTGATTTAAATGATGCTCTTTTATTGTTGTGGTTTCTTTTTTTTTTTGTTATTGCAGACTTATTATTTTTGTAATTGTTGCATGCAATTTGTTCACCAATACGTTTTTCATTTGCTATTGTACATACAAAAGTATTGTAATTACGCACTTTACTTGCATTTGAGTTATGTTGCTCATACGCCTAGGAGGCCTGCAGCAGAGAATACAACAACAATTGAGAACATATGCATGTACATTGGGGGTGTCCTTATTAAAAAAAAAAAAAAAAAATTTAAGCAATATGAGGGAAATGGAAAGCTGTTAAAACTTTAAACCCGATTTAAAAAAAAACATTTTACTTTAAGTTACCGTCTTCAGTTTTAAAAACAAAAGCTAAAATAATGTTTATAAAAATTTCCATATTAAGGAATTTTTTGTTTTGGGAAACAGGCATCATTTTTAAGTGGTTCCACTCAAAAAAATGTGTTTTAAAAATATTTTTCAAAAATGGTTTTTTTCAAGTTTTTAGGAAATAATTTCAAAAATGAGCGCAAAAAAAGCTTTTGAAATATTGAGTTGATTTGGTTTTGTGTTTTTCCGACAGGGTGGATACTGGATTTATATTGGAACGAATTTTTGTCATCCCTTGTCAAGTTTGGTTTTGTAACATGTTACATGTTCGTTCCAATACAAATTTTTGAAATATATTTATTTTTAAAAGTAAAAAAAAATTTATGTTAATTTAATTTTTAAACAATTTTGGAAAAATAATTTTTTTACAAAATTTCAAAAATAAGAGGAACAAAATGTTTCTGAAAAAATAATTATTTTAAAGGGTGAAACAAATTAATGTTTGTTTTTCTTTCAAAAAGTTTTAATTTGTTTTATAGCTGCTTTAGCTTTAAAAAAAAAAAAAAAACAAAAAAGGAAAGAAAGGCTAAATCGATTCAGCTCATCGCACTGATCATTTTAGTTAACTTTTTGGTGGGTCTATCTCTTCTTCTTTCATAATTACCAACATCGGACCAAAGTTATAATACCATTTTATGTTCATGCATGCTATATCAGCAGAAAAAAATAAAAATAGTGTTTCCGAAAATTTTACAACGGATTATTGATAATGTTTTTGAAATATAGATTTCTTTATTTGTATTTTTATTTTTTTTTTGTAAAGAAAACCAAAAATAGTGTTTTCGAAAATATTAAACTGGAATACATAAAGTGATTTTGAAAAAAAACATTTCTGTGACTTTTTAAATTTCTCAATAAGAAGTTTTGTGGAAAAATATTTGTTTTTCTTAGGTTTTGTTACTTTTAAAAAGACAACCAAATTAGTAACTGTTTGAATTCTGAAAAAGTGATTTACAAAATATAAAAAAAACATACCCTTAAGTTTTTAGCGTTTTTTACTTTTAAAATGATAATCAATAACTCAGTATTGAAAAATGTTTTTAGAAAATATTTATATGAAAAAAAAATTTTAAAAAATTTTTGTAAAAAAAAAATAAAACCAAAAATTTTTTTTTAATTTTTATATCAAAATCATGATAGAGAGTATTCGAAATGTTTTTAAAAGAAAAATAATATTACTTTAGGTTCATAGCATTTTTTACTTTTTAAAAGAAAACTATATATAACGCTTGTGAAGAATAAGAAGCTACATACAGGGTGGCTAATGAAAGCCGCTACCAAAAAAAAATTAAATAACTTTTTTTCTATTTAATGAATCTGGTTAATTTTTTTTTTATTTTGCAGATTGACTTTTACATTTAACAAAAATGGATAACTGGGACACTGAAACAAGAATTTGGATTGTCCGCCGCTATCACGCACTGGAGTCCGTAGTTTCGGTTCAAAGAGAGTATAGGCGCACGTTTCCAATCCTCCGAGCAGATGGACCATAATAAGACTTGGGATGGGACAGTCAACAGAAGACCTTACCATCGAAACCCTTCAGTTCGAACGGAGGAAACAATCGCTGCTGTAGCTGCTGCCATACAAAACAATCCACGTGTTTCGACAAGAAGCTTATCTGCTCAAATGGGTGTAAGCAGACAGTCATTACAGTCAATTATGCACAAAGATTTGGACTTATTCCCATATAAAATTCAAATGGCCAACAAACTGAACGCTGCAGGCTTGCCGATTCGCTTGGAATTTTGCCAGAAGATGCTTCAAATGGTGGAAGAGGATGGAAACATGTTGAACTGTCTTTTCATGTCTGACGAGGCCCATTTCGATTTAAACGGCAACATAAACAAACAAAATTGTCGAATATGGAGTGCTTCCAACCCACAGATACTCCATGAGACGGAATTGCATCCACTTCGTGCCACAGTGTGGTGTGCAGTTTCATCACGCTGCATTGTCGGGCCCTACTTCTTCGAAGAAAACGGTCACACCGTTACGGTTACTGGAGACCGTTACTTGAGCATGTTGAGAGAGTTTTTCTATCCAGAATTACGCCGAATGAGAATTTCTTTCAACTCTGTGTGGTTTCAGAAAGATGGTGCAGCTCCTCATATAGCCCAACCTGTTATGACAGAATTGCGACGAAAATTTCCCAATAAGCTGATATCCAGAAACTCCACATTCCGTTGGCCACCCAGGTCGCCTGACCTTACTGCACCTGACTTTTTCTTGTGGGGTTATTGCAAACAGGAAGTCTTCAAAGCAAAACCAACAAATTTGAATGAACTAAGGCAATCCATTCGAGAAACAATTGCGGCTATTCCTGTCTCAACTCTCCAAGCAGTAATGAACAACTTTTTGGTAAGATGCCGCACATGCATCGACGAGCAGGGGGGCATTTAAATTCCATTATTTTTAAAACTAATTAAGCTATATTTAATAAAATTTAATGAGCTTTAACATGAATAAAAGAAAAATGAATTCCATACACTGAAAAAAAAAATTATTTGAGTTTCTTAATGTAGCAAAATTCATCAGCCACCCTGTATATAAAATATTATTTTAAAAATAGGTTCAAAATAAAATCAAAACTCAGCTTTCAGTATATTTACTAGCATATTTGTTAGCATTAAAAAATGTTTTTTACTTAAAATTAACTAAAAGTAGTGTTTCTTAAAATTTCAACACAGAGTATTTCAATATGGTTTTCAAAATGAGATATCTCAAATTTTTTAGTTGTTTTTTTTTTCTTTTTTATTTAAAAATTAAACCAAAACAAGTGCTTGTAAAAGTTTTAAGACTTAGTATGGAAAGCCGTTTTGAAAAATATTTTTTTAATGCTTCACACCAAAGCTTTAAAACATTTTGCAAAAATAAAACTGAGTTCTTTGTTACCGCTTTTTATCAAAATAAAAACAGAAAATATTTGGTTTAAGAAAATTTTGAAAAAATGTGTGAAGGCTATTTTGTTTTAGGATTTTAACTCAATTTACACAAGTTTAAACATTTTTTACCATATTTTTTCTAATAAAAAACGGCCAAAAATTAAAGATCATATTGTTCCAAATAGGGTTTCAGCAGCCAATTTTGAAATTCTTACAAATATAACGCTTTCCATTGTCAAAATATTTGATTTTGAGTTAAGATAAGGATACCGCTAATATACTTATGTACACAATTATGGATACAATTTAATTCAATATTTTCCTGTACCATGCATCTATTTATTTATGTAAGTTTTATAATACAGAATGAAATTCATATTTTTAATAATAACACAATGCCAGCTGGTTCGGCCAAGTTCGTGCTTAAATTAGTTCAAGCATTTCGTTTGATTTTCATTGGAATTTCTAATATTTAATTTAATGATTATTTCATTCTACCAAAGTCTAGGAGTATGTTTTTAAATAATGCCACACTAAATATCTTCGTGACTGTTGTAAAGGAAGTTTAATTGCTGCTTTGCGTTGCGAAAAGAGTACATCCCCGAAGTTTTCAGTTTTTGGAAGAGTTGTAAAAGAATATGCGTTTTTGGTAATATAATCACGTTTGTCTCATTCACGGGACCTCCTCTTGATAAAGAACCCAAAATTAGATTCATAGGTGGTTAGGCACTGAAAGTACCTTATATTATTCTGTGTTTAAAATTTTGTTGTTGTTGAAACAAGAATTATATGCAATTGTTTGATTGTAAATTTTGCTTCTGAGTTAAAGTGCATATTGTGGCTTCCGCATTTGTTTTTTGGCTAAACACTAAGTACTGATTGTATTGTTATGGCACTTAAAATTATTGTTGTACAAAAACATTGAAAACAGATTTGGTCATTGTAAGGTACTTGGACATTGGCAACAATATAAGTACAGAGATAAGGAGGTGTGAAGGATCACAGTCCAAATATCGAAGTATGCTAACTGTGTTGCAGGGAAGTACACAGTGCTCTGGCTAAGTTGGTATAACTATGTACGGGTGATTCCACAGTAAATGACATATAATTTTATAAATTTTTTTTTTTTTATTTAATTTAATTTTATTTTGTGTTATTTTATTTTATTTTATGTTATTTTATTTTATTTTTTTTTTTTTTTTTTTAATTTTATTTTAATTTATTTTATTTTATGTTATTTTATTCTATTTTATTATTTGTTTTTTAATTTTACTTTATTTTATTTTATTTTGTTAAATTTTATTTCATTTTATTTTATCCTATATTATTTTATTTTATTCTATTCTACTTTGTTTTATTTTATTTATTTTTTATTTAATTTTTTTAATTTAATTTTTTTTTATTTTGATTTAATTTAATTTAATTTAATTATATTTCATTTTATAGGATTTCATTTTATTTTATTTTATTTTATATACATTTTTGAATTTTTTTTATTTTATTTTATTTAAATTTATTTTATTTCATTTAATTTTATTTCATTCTATTTCATTTCATTTATTTTATTTTATTTTATTTTATTTTATTTTATTTTATTTTATTTTATATTGAATTATTTTATTTATTTTTTATTTAATTTTAATTAATTTTTTTAATTTAATTTTATTTACTTTGATTGAATTTTTTTGTTTTATTTTATATTATTTTATTTTATTTTTTTTACTTTAATTTAATTTTATTTTATGTCGTTAAATTTTAGTTTATTATATTTTATACTATATTATTTTATTCTATTCTACTTTGTTTTATTTTATTTATTGTTTGTTCAATTTTTTATATTTTATTTTATTTTATTTATTTTGATTTCATTTATTTTATTTTATTTTGTTTTGTTTTATTTTATTTTATTTTATTTTATTTTATTTTATTTTAATTTATTTTTTTTTATTTTATTTTATTTTATTTTATTTGCTTTTTTTAATTTAATTTTTTTATATTTATTATTTTATTTTATTATATTTTATTTTAATTTATTTTATTTTATTTTATTTAATTTTATTTTATTTTACTTAATTTTACTTTATTTCCTGTTATTTAATTTTGCTGCAAAAACTGTCATTGAAACAGTAAAATGCTGTTTGAAATATCAAATCCATCAAAGCGGAATGCGCCACATGTTATACGCATATAAATAATGCCGAACATTTCATACTAAATATTTACGCCTCTTAGAAATACATTTATACCCCCTTATACATTAAACTTAATATCATAAGAACAGCAATGAAACAGAATGACAAGACAAATTTCCGGTCTGACGCTAATAGTTCGAGGACTGCAATTTTGGTATTGTAAAAGTCCATTTGTGTACTGCATTTGAGCGTGCTAAATGCGTTTGTGGTTGAATCTGTTACGATAGCTTCTACATAGTGGAAGGTGTAATTCTTATGTCAAGCAAACTACCAACATATATTTTTGTTGTACCGTTGCAATTGGCACCGTAAATAGCCAGCCACTTACGTGTCCGAACGTTTTCTCACTGCAAATATGACTAATAAATACTTGGCTATTTAGCAGCTGACCAACCCAACTGCCATTTGCCATTTCAAATTGCACGTACCAACACACACATACAAACATATGGATAATCAGCATTTCCTATGTGTATTACATGTTATGATTGTCCAAGAATTTCTGCTGTTGAAACAGTGAAAAGGCGTGCCCGGAGTAAGTCGTAATGCCGCATTGTTGGTTGCATGCAAAACATGTCGTACGTTGCGCTTGTTTCTTGTTGCAGTTTCCTCTAGATTGGGTGGCGTATTTTAAAGCAGCAAATGGTCAGTTGCAATGACAATGCTCATGGTTGGAAATGCGTTTGGTGTGGTTGGGTTGAAACGTATGTTTTGGTGCCAAAGACACACGAAACAAATTTACCTACACATACGTAGACGCGTATGTAAATGACTTCACAAATACATAGATAAACATGTTCATTTAAGTATGTTAATGCGCTAAGAAGGTGATATGATATGGTGAGTAGGCCTGGTCCGTGTAGAAAATGAAAAGCCAATGAGATGAAGAAAAGCCTTGGCCTTATAAATGAGCACTCACTTTCTATTGTCGCATAGTAGTTTGCTCCCGAACTTCCAGGGTTTTGCTCGCGCGGTACAAAAGCTTTTCATTCACTTGGTGGAAAGTCAGCTTGTATAGGTCTTCACAATCAGATGACCCAGCTCCTGTGGATCTGCAGATTTCTATGAATTCGTATATTATATAGAAATATAGTCAAACTGATCGCTGGGAAATGAGCTCATATACCCCACCCAAAGAGTTTAAACCGTCATTCGTCACGGATCTACTTCAAAACATCCAAACACCTGACAGATTAACACATACGGTGCATGACTCCTTGAGAGTTTCGGTCGGCATCACAACATCGCGAATGCAAAGAAAGATCTGCAGAAACAGCACTAGATTTCATTGTCGACTGGAGAGAGGACAAGGACGAAATCTACTGCCGATCGAAATAGCTCAGACTACTCATAGCCTTGATAGTGTCATATAAATCGGTTTTTTGTGAGCGCAAAACTACATCTACCAAGGAAGATGATTTTTATTGAGGAGCTTTTTTATTGCACAAGCACACTCGGCTAGTTCCCGACCACTGCTGATGATCGACCACGTTTACTTCTATAACGTGAAAGCAGCAGGTAGAGTAAACGTGTGACTTTAGAGCCGGCTGACCAGTTTTCGCCAGGACAAGGCTGCTTCTATTTTATGCATACTCTCATAGACTTAGGAATTATGCGAGCCACTTGCGGTGTGCTTCTGCTCAGCTTTGAATTGGATGTGCTGAGTATGCGCCTGACTCAAACCAGCACTTGCCAACTGTTGACATTCTCATGACCATGACTTAAGTTCATCTCTGCACTCTGACTAGAGTATTGATAGGAAGCTGTACTATGTGAGTCTACGCTATTCGGTGCAGTTGAAGTATGACCATGTGAAGTGCCTTAGTAATTTCCCGCCAAGCTCACAAGATTTTGCTGTGAAAGGGTTTAAATATCATCCTCTGGAAGTAATCGAATCGGCGGATGATTTATTCCTAAACAATACCTGACTTATCTTAAATCTATTGACCTCAGAAATAATATGATAAAGTCTGATAAACTATCTAGCCGCTGGGTATTTCATATAACAATTTCATGATTAATATTCCTCTGGGTTTCAGCGCACAACGGACAGACGCCTGCTACCAACTTGTTTTTACTTATGTAGATTAACAAGCTTTAACGCACACATACAAACATACATGCTTACGTATATGCAGCATTAGCTCATTGTCAGTAAGCTGGTTTACCAACTGCACCTACGCACAACCGTTTAAGTACGCACATCCGGTCAGATATGCCTACAACGGACACTCCCATACAAACGTACAAATTCATTTACACAAATAAGTACGTATGATGATACTCAACATAATGGCTTGCCTATGCGTGAATGACTACTGTAACGATGTCTAGGTGCGGCCGGTTAAGCAAAGCCATGCAGTTGTTTGTTATTGTTGTTGTTCATTGGCAAAATTTGCATGTGTAATTTGTGGCTGTTGTTTTGTTAATAATGCTCAAGTGTTAAACAAAACAAAAAGAAAAAACAGAAAAATATGAATAACATCCGATGCTGATATCGTATATAGTAGGTAGGTAGTATGTTATTATGTGCATGTAGTAGGCTCAGCATGCAAATCAGTACAATGACATGGATTGTGTGTATTAGACTGGACAAAAAAATAAGTTTTGGCAGCTAAATTTTTAGGTGGCAATGCAAAGTTTTTATTGAGAGCGAAATTTGGAGCAGATCGTCATTGTTTGGGATGCGATGGAAATAAAAATTGTAGCAGAGTATTGTAGTAGAACTTAGCTGATTGTGGAAAAATATGGGGATCATTTCGGAACTTTTTTGGAAAACTTTCGGGACAGTTTTGGAACTTTTTTGGATCAGTTTCGGGACCCATTCGGTATTAATTCCGCACCATGTCGAGACTTTTTCAGGACCATTTCGTAACTTTTTCGGAATAATTTCACGATCATTTCAGGTATGTCTTTCGGCGCTTTTTTGGGAGTATTTTTGGGCATTTTTGGGAGTATTTCAGTACTAAATTAGTCCCGAAAAGTATCAAAAATGGTCTATAAATGGTCGCGATCCCGCGAAAGTAAGAAGTTAATTCGTGCAATTCACGTGCTACATGCAAGATTTTTGTTTTTAATTATTATGATATAAATTTTTAGAATGGGGAACAAATATTGTAAAAATTTCAGAGCTTGATTTTCGTCAATTTGGCTTTTCTTAATTTACGAGGCTTTAAATAACAGTATGCTATTTTTTTGTTTGATTTCTTGCTTTCACTTTGAAATTTTGTCAAGAACGCATAAATAAATACGAAAAATTATAAATACAGATTCTTAGAGAAACTGAATTACCTAAAAACACGCATCTACCAGTGATACAAGTAAGTGCCTTCAAAGATTGTAGAATTGTTATTCTGAAAAGTGGGCGGCACCACGCCTATTTTAACATAATTCGCAAAATCTATTTGTATTTAACTTTGCCTTCAAAAGTCTATAACGTCGGCTAAATCCTATTGATATCACACTCATTTACAGACTTCCAAAACTATAATAAAATAAATACTAAAAATCATAATATTTAAACACACAAAAAATTTGTTTTTTCCCCGTCTAATATATGGGCCCATATACATACAGTTGTAATAGTCTGTGCTTGAATACCATTGAGATGCTGTGGCGTATACGCAATTTTGTTGCCAATTTGCTGTCGATTGTTTGCGGTTTTGTGTGCGTTTAATTGCCAATTACTTGCGTATTGCTAGACTGGAAATTTCTATAGAATTAATGTTCATGGAACTTTGAGTTCAATCAAGTTAAATCTTAGGTTATATTTGTATCCTAGTAAAATTTTAGAACCGCCAATGAAGAAACTTGCAAGCAGTGCATATTTGTAGGCGCAAGATTTAGCGCATATAAATCTAAAGTGTAGTGGTAGACGATCTGAGTCCGGAGTACGTAATACTGGTAAAAACTTGTGTTAACTCTACTATGGCTATTACTTTTCGGTAAACAAACTAAAATTATTTAATCAGCTCTAAATTAGCTTAGTTTTAATATTACTTAGATATAGAAGATACTTAAAACTGTATATATACATATATACTTACTATATGTAACTGCATAGTACGGTTATTTATCTAATATAAAATAAAGAAATAAAAAAAAAAGTCAAGTAAAAAAAAATTATAAAACAAAGTACAAAAAAGTGAAACAAATTAAAATAAAATATAAAAGAGTAAAATAAAGTAAAATAAAATAAAATAAAATAGAAAAATAAAATAAAATAACAATAAAAAAATAATCATAAATTAAAAAAAAAAAAAACAGCCAAATAAAGTAATATAAAATGAAATAAAATAAAATCAAATAGAATAGAATAGAATAGAATAAAATAAAATAAAATAAAATAAAATAAAATAAAACAAAATAAAATAAAATAAAATAAAATAAAATAAAATAAAATAAAATAAAATAAAATAAAATAAAATAAATTAAAATAAAATAAAATAAAATAAAATAACATAAAATAAAATAACATAAAATAAAATAAAATAAAATAAAATAAAATAAAATAAAATAAAATAAATTAAAATAAAATAAAATAAAATAAAAAAAATAAAATAAAATAAAGTGAAATAAAATAAAATAAAATAAAATAAAGTAAAAAAAAAAAATTAAGTAAAATAAAAATGAAAGAAACTAAAATAAAATAAAATAAAAGTAAATAAAAGAAAAGTTTTAAGTGTAAAATAAAAATAATATTTCTTTATATGTTTTTTTATTTATATAGCGCTATAAGATTAAATGTTAAGCATATATATATATATAATTTACATAATTTATCGGAAGACTTTATTTAATTTATATATTAATACAAAATTTTTTTAGTGTTTATAATGGTACGTTTGTATGTATGTATATAAGCAAGTATAAGTGGAGCTTTTTTTTGCTTGAATTATAATTAGACTCTGCACCTCAAACCATACTTAGTATTGTTCCCCTAAACTCCTTTTTATAGTAACGAAATGGGCAGTTTTTGTACTAGTAATAATCAGATATTTATCAAACGTTTTTGTTTAATTGCAAATACTAATTCAAAACCACATTGTTAGCTGGATATTTTGTTTTTAAATTTCATTTTCAAGCAAGGTTTTTTTTGGTTCAATAAAAGTTCAAATATAACTATGTTATCAAGAAAAAGTTTATTAGTGAATTATTATATTTCTAGTCCAGATCGCTAATTGAAAGCTATTTGCTTAATTTAATTACGATAATTGATATCGAAATGCAGGAAAAACATTGGGTGACCCATTGCATCAATTTAGCTTAATTACAATTGGAATCTGTTTTCAAGATTAAGCAAGGTATCTACGTAGATATGTAAAAAATCTATGTTCATAAAAATCAAAGCAAACACACGCATATTTTCAACAAAAACAAGACTTTCGGTTATAAAAGTGCTAACAGATGAGGCAGATGTTAAGCAGCCACTTTCCAGAAAATACATTTTAAACTCTTCAAACATGAAAATTTTCATGGACATGTATGACTGACTCATTTCGTTACCTTCTCCTTGTTTTATGATTTTTCGAAACACAGAAAACATTAGGGTAAAGACTGTTCTCCATGACCCCAGTGATAATAGAACTGCCACGGGGTGCCTCCTTATGTCTCCTCAGCACCATCTTCATAGTGAGGCAAAAATGCTCGATGTTAAAGAGCATTGTGAGATGTTGACCAGGCAATTCCTGTTCAACTGCTACAAGCCGCATCACCCTAACGGGAGCCTGCTCAACGAAAATCCGCCTCCCAGGAGAATAAGGAGTCACCTCCGTAAGCACTATGACGAGATCCGGCATCACATTTTCTCGCCGTTTGATCCAAAGGTGCACCGGCAGGCCCTCAGCCTTATCCACACGGAGTCGGTAAACTCGTTTGTCAGGTCTCGTCCAGTGAATGCAGTCCTACAGGCACAAGCTCCACCTGTTGCCGACGAGGAACGCGAACTGCCTAGGGAGACAAGACCCACGCTGGCTCAACTTCGTTCTGGATATTGCAACAGACTAAACTCTTACCTATCCAGACTGAACCCTGACATGCCAAATGTCTGCCCGGCATGAGGCGTGTCTCCCCATGATACTAACCATCTGTTCATCTGCTCAACTGAGCCTACTCTTCTAACACCAATTTCACTCTGGTCCACCCCTGTTGAAGCCGTGAGGTTTCTTGGACTTCCGTTAGAAGAGCCTGATGACAGTGTTGGATGAGGGGTGACATCCTAGGCAGATTAAGTAGTCGCTACAAGAACAACAACCCCAGTGATAATAGAAACATCAAAATCTCCTTCGATGAATTGCTCGAATGCTGCTTCTTGGCATTAAAACTTTCGAGGTAAAAAGCAAACTTCAGCTTGAATCAGGCTTGAAATAACGAAACTCCCTTCAATTCGCTTTCTTCCACTTGACGCTTCATCTGAGTGAAGGTGTAAATAATAGGTATCGTGGTAAAAAACGATGAGAGAAAGTACTAACTCTATGGGTCACTTATCATACCCAAACTGATAATGGCTTCCCCTCCGCTTCTTCGCACTTTATGTCATACTCTCTCTCACTTCACTCCTGATCTCCACTTGTCTGTATTTATATCCATTATCTCTGTTTATCTTTTTATCTTTTCCTTCATCTATCCTCTTTGAATACCTCCCTATTTGTTGGTTCCCCTCATACCTTCTGTCTAATCGGAACGTTCATGTCAGGGCTCAACCCAATAACAAAGATGTTTGATACCCAGTCAATTAGGTGATTGTTGTCCTGGGATGACAAAGCACATGACGGGCAAACATTCGACATGTGGGGGCTTAGTGTGTATAGGTAATACTTTAGCCTATTGCAATATCCAAACCGAAATACTTTCTCACGCTCTTTTCGCACTTCTTACTATTCTGCTCTTTGCTCCTTCCCTCTTTCTATTCGTACCGGCTCTTTATCTTCACTCTTGATGTGTCTCTCTTTGCCTCTAATAAGTTCGAATATCGGAAATTAATGCGTGGAGCGCCATCTATGGTTAAAATATCTCGACTCTCCAGTCCTACAACCGATTAAACTGTTCTGCAGAAAGATTTATTCTCTCTCTCTATGGCGCGATATACAACAGGTATATCATCATAAACCTCCTAAGAGATTTTTGCGCCAAGCTTCTCTTCCAATTTGTGGTGTGCCGATTTGAATTTTCCCTACAAATTGGTGGGACCTACAGTTTTTTGCCGACTCCGAACGGCATCTACAAAGGAGACGAATTTTTGCTGAGAAGCCTGTCATGGCAGAAATACACTCGGAGAGTTTGCCAAACCACTGCCGAGGGGCGACCCCGTTTTGAAAAACTTTTTCAAATCACTTTTGATGGTACCTGTACCAGGGCTCGAACCATGGACCTTCGGTGTGGTAGGCCGGCAACACTACCTTCACACCACGTGTATTAAATATACATTTCAAACTAGGACACCGGCCACGCTTCGCTGCGTCTCAGAACTTATAATACTGTAAGTTCTATTTTAGTCATTATATCTCCCAAATTCGTTGTGATATGGAACTTAATCTCATCGCTTATTATAGCACTCATTAGCACCTTTCGTTTGATACCTACATTATACTAACCAGACCTGTTAAATTTGATAAGTAATTAGTAATCAATTAATTACACGGTTATGTTATTTGGTAATGGTTATTTTAATTGTTTTTCAAGAAAAGGCAATTATTTTTTGATTACGATTAGAAAAAATCAAAAAATAATAAAAAAGAAATCTAAAATAAACAAAAAAAATTGTTTTGATTACGTTTGATTATGTCTGATTTTTTTTGATTTTTTAAGTCATGTTAAAAAAACTCAAAAATAATTAAAAAAAAAATTACAAATAAATCCAAAAATAATCAAAAGTAATCAAAATACTTTTTTTTTGATTATTTTAGATTTTTTTTAATAATCGTAAAAATTTTAATTTAAAAATAATCATTACAAATTGAAACTAATGGTAATTAATCATTAAATGGATTCTCAAGAAAATAATTAAACAAACCGGTAATCATTGCAATTAGTAAGCATTTTTAAACAGGTCTGATACAAACACATTTTGGGTCACCCTGGTCCACATTATGGTCGATAATTCCGTAACCAGTCGAGTTATCGAAATAAGGGATATCTTTTATGTTAAGTTAAATTACTAGTATTGCAATTTTGGAAGTTGCCTTCAATTCCCTTTAGCACTTTTTGAGTTATTCGCGTTCAAACAAAGAGATGGACAGACAAAAATTTTAAAAACTGTTGGTTTGGATCCTACTGGTTATCCCACTTATCAATTCTTCCGCAATACATGCAATGAACATACAGACATCGGCCTGTTAAATATGTCATCTGCTACCCTGTGGGAAAGCTGAAAGAGGGGTAAAATCTATGACAAAGGAGAAAGCAATCGTCGGCGAGTGGTTGCTCAAATATATCTTTAAAAACCACAATCTTCTGGAAAAAACTTTCATCTGGATGCACTCTGCGCCTTTACTCCAGCAAAGTGTGACCCTATAGCACATTTCGAGGTAATTAGAGTTTCATTCGCTTCTTCCAGCTATGATCAAATTATAGTCTCCGAACGCTACTTTAATTAAAACAATGAGCTCCTCAATAAAAGTCTTATGTAAGCAAGATTTTGCCAACACTTTTATTCTCTGCTCTCTGCTCAATATAATTTCGCCCGCGAGCGTTTCAACTTACAAAATAGTAATTTTTATACGAATTAATAACAAACAATTGTATCCAGTTAATACTAAAATCCTTCAAGTATACTACAGTGATTAAAGTGAGCTGATACTTAAATGAATGGAGCTTAATCAATTTTTGTGGATTTGTTGAAATTTTATTTTTACTATACACATTTAGTAAAATCGCACAACACACACACATACACAGATACAGTTATCCTTTTTCGTTGAGAACAGATACGTTTAATGGGTGTGTGTGTGTGTGATTGGATGAGCACACAAACAACCAGATTAAGTTTCACATCTATGCTATGTACTTACAAAAACCGCTAGAGCAACTGATGTACACATAAAAAACCACTAAAGGATATCGAAGGACATGCGTATGCGCGCGTAAACAAATGCGACATTTCAAAGCTATGTAAATATATGAAAATGTATACGCTGACAAACGGATTGCAGATTACCGCAGACAAACTAAAAATAGTTATATGTAAAAGTAATAAATACAAAGCTTTTCACATATATCAAATGTACGTTGATACAGGGTGAGACAGACATAACGAATTACTAGATAGCTTTAACTTTAAATGAAGTGAGTCTTAATGAATATCTTAGCTGAGCTCTTAATCGCTTACGAACTTTTCTGTGGTAGGGTTGGGGTAGTGTTAGCTGAGTACTGCCTACCGCATTTTGCGGACTTGAATTACCATGAAGAAGTTGGTGAGAAATTAGCGTGGACGGTCTTTTAAGCCTCTCATTAATTCAGTGAGTCTTCCATCTTTTAGCAAATGAATTAGCCTCTACGGATTGACAACGGCGAACCGCAAATCAATTTTCATGATGAGCTGTATGCAGACATCGTCAACAACTAGAATACAGCGAACACATGAAGATGTTGCGACAAAGAAGTTGTCTAATCAGCACCCGCCCGCGGCAATTCTTGATATTCTGTCATATCTACAGCATAGTTCGTTTCTTTTAAATGTGACGTCCAATTTAGGGTCGTCTAGCTCATGACGTCGCCAGTAATGTTACTTTTTTGTCTCAAGTACTAAGCTCTAGGGAGTTTTTGAAATTTTTTGTGGCGGCTCTGAAGCGTGGCAGTAATTGTTACCATAGCGACAGTCACGGTAATCTTAGTTTCTAGGCAATTTTACGTAAGGGCCAGTACTGTTACCTTAGTGGCAGTCACGTTAACGTAAGTTCCATGCATAGTTATCTTAGTGTTAGTAACGGTTACTTCAGTGAAAGTTACGGTTTTCTTAGCAGCAGTCCCATTTACCTTAGTAACAGTTACGTTTAACTTAGTTATAGTCAAAGCTACTTTAGTGGCAATCATGTTCATCTTAGTTACACTTCGGGCTTCCCTAGTTTCAGTAAAAGTTACATCAGCTACAGTCACAATTACCTTTATGGCACTCAAGATTACCGTAGTAACAGCAGCAAAGAAATTGGAAGGGTTTTGGTTGTTTATCTATTTGATCTTTTTATGGTGATAGACAAGTCTTTCAATTTCCTTGTTTAATAAATTTGAAGACTTGCTGGGTTGTAACTTCATATTTGCTCATGTTCTACCAACAGTTCTAATTACTTGGTTTCTGCTTGCATGAAGTAAGCTAAAGCCGAGCCCACTCTAGTTCTCCATGTCGGACGTAAAATGAGAAGGAGCGGACTGCAAAGGAATGGAGTGCAAAGGAGCTCTCAATGAATTGCAAAATCCAACAAAGTCAGCCTTGTTAAAGTTGGCTTGGTTTTAAGAGTTTAATTCTAGTTATATTTTGGAGTCTGCTAGTGTTATATGGTCCATTCTGGTGGTCAGTCTTCATTTTATTAAGTCCGTCTACTTTCATACCATCTAAAATATTTGTATCGCCAAAGTTAACTGATTTCTTCATAGTGGATATCCCTGACCTTTGTGAATCGCAGGCCATATTGTCTCCACAAAGTTTCTTACATCTAACTAACTTTATTATAAAGTACCTGGGTGACCGAGCCTTGCTCGGTGGCAACCCTATATAAAAATATTCTGGTTGGTATACGGCCTCAAATACCTTCCGCTTTATACCCATATTGCCATATATTGCTTAATATTTGAAAAAAATTCGGAAAGGTGGAAACCCCTAAGCTTTCTTTAGTGGCAACATCCAAGTAGAAAATCTAAGAAAGAAGCATACTATCCATCTACCAAATTTCAAATCGGTTTAGCCGCTCCCGAGATAGTGGTTGATATCTGAAGGAATAAATAAAATGCGGTCACGTGGCAACCCTAGGTGGCAACCCTACTCGAAAATACTTTGGTTGGTATACGGCCTAAAATACCTTTCATTTGATACCCATATTCCCATATATTGCTTAATATTAAAAAAAAATTACTATAGGTGGCAACCCTGTTAACCACCCCAAATGGTAATACTAATTTAGTAAATCTTAAAACAAAGGATTTCATCCAAATCCGTTAAGTCGTTCCTGAGATAGTAGTGGATATACAAATATACAACTATACAAATATAACTCGTTTAAAGTTATAAGATAAGCCACAAACTTTCTGGCAGCTGCATGAATGTTTAAGATACTTTAGACTTCCTTCTGACATAAAGAAATATATGTGAAAAAATATCCCCGAAAAGCAAAAGCCACTCTACTGGTAGTTAAATAATTAGCATCAAAACCTTATTAGCTCGAAAAAAGGAAAATATTGAAAAAATGCATCTACCATAGAAACTTCGAAATTTATATTATTATTTCTCAGCAGTTGTTGCTCTTCAACTACGGTGCCCTCTTACGCTACTTTTTCCCCCACCCTTGAGCTTGCGCTTCACCCCCCACATGATCCACCACAGCTTATACTTATAGCTAAAATTAATACTTTAGTTAAAAATATATGTTATTAAAATTTCAATTTTGAGAGCCCTATAACCTTGCGTGTCATGAATATGTTATTTTATAATTTATACAACTGAAATAGGCCCACTAGATTGGCTGATTTGCTTCTACAAATATATATTTTTATTAATTTTATATATTTATTATAGCTTGAACATATCTGTTTTTATTACATCACCTTAAAACTAACCCTATATCCTTGTGTGGCTGGAATATGGTATTTTAAAATATGATTTATTGAAATCAGCCTAGATCTTTGGTTGGTTTGCTCTTACGAAAATTCGAATTTTTGATTTTAATTCGATAGCATAGCTATAAATAAATCCGTAACCGCCTAAGCGACATTACTCAAATTCGACACAGGCGTCCGTGTTTTTAATGCAAAACATTTTAACGAAAAGTGGAAGGTATTGAAAAAGGGAGTAGCTTTCAAAGAAAATAATTTTTTTTTCTGCATATCTCTGGAAAAGCCTGAAACACCATTTCTGAAATGTGGTAGAGGCGATAATAATATTAACATACCACTTCTAACGAAAAGTGGGCGTGGCTCTTACCATACAAACTTGAGTTCTCAAACATCAAAACTCTGAAAATACTCAGCTCAAATTACAGAAATGTGATGTAACTGCCTATATTCTCAATAACGAACTAGAGCTTAAAAGTTGCAGGTTTTTGCAAAGGAGGTGGGGGCTTCACAGATACAAAACTAGAAGTTTCATAGCTTATATCTCTAAGATTGAAATGAAACCAGCAATTTAGTTGTTTTTTATTTTTTCGACTCGCACTCGAACTCTATTAAAAATTATGGAGCTAACGCACCCTGTTTTGCCAGTAATCATATGTATAAGCAAATACATATAACTATAGCAATGACTAAAGCTTTGTACAAATGCATGAATTCGTTGTGATTTCAAGCATATTTGCATGTTTTTTCATAAATTTTCGCACAGCTACCTCACACACAAACGCAAACATCCAGCGAACGTTAGCGATAAGGACACAGCTGAACAACCAAAGATAGTGTGGCGAAAGCTATTTGAATAGTTTATTACATAAAATTTTTCAAGCTCATTTTTCAATTACCCAAAAAATAGTAAACAAATAAAACAACGCTTAAATCGGAAGGCAGAGAGGAAGGAAGTAAGAAGTTTGTGAGAAATCTGATACCCCGGATAAAGACAAAAATTTGCTGTTCGAATGTAATAAGCGTGTGTAAGCGAAAAAGTAATACGAATGTGCTAGGGATTATGCATGGAATGCAATATTTTTTTTTGTTTTGAGAGAGAAATTAAAAAAAAAATTTTTTTAAAAGAAAGTGCAGAAATAATAAATTGGAAATAACAAATATTAAATGAATAAGTACGAAATGCAAAAACGCAAGCGTCAAAGAAAAGTTGCCAGTAGATTTCCATATCCGACAAACAAAAATTACACACACTCACATTACACACACACACGCACATTCATATACAAACTGTTTGTGACTAGTACAAAGAAATATCTAGCCATGTTTTTTTTTGTTTCACACAAAGGAAAGCGTACATTGTTTGGGACGACGAGAATTGAATTAGATATGGCTATATTGAAAAATTTCGTAACGTTTGTGTGTGTATAGCACATAACAGAAAATGTCACGAACGACATTGAGCAAAGAGTGCACACAATCTGAATTCTAAAATACTGAGGGAATGTAAAATGCACTATTTGACCAGATAAATGACTAAGTAGTTGAATGTGTGTGAAGTGGTAGTGGTGACAAGAGAACAAATACCCCATTGTACAATGGATTAACACAAAATACCCGGTAGGGAAAACGGGCTAGCTCGCTAAAGTAACATATTCAGTAACTTCAAAACCCTGTCACGCTGCACTGCGTCTCAGAACTTATAATACGCTGACTTCAATTTCAATCATTATTTTTCCCAAAACAGCTGAGTTATAGAACTTAATCACATCGCTTATTTCAGCTTTCATTAGCACCTTTCGCTTGATACTCATATTGTTCTAGCACATTTTGGGTCACCCTGGTTCACATATTGGTCGATAACTCCGAAACTGGTAGAGCTATCGAAAAACGTGATATGTTTGGTGCTAAGTAAGACGTCTATCAATGCAATGGTGAAAGTTGCATTCATTTATATAAAGCAGTTTTTGCGTGATACGCGCGCAAATATACAGACAGACAGACAATAATTCTAAAAACTCTTGCTTTTATTCTATTGGCTAAATTATGATCTCTCTTATCGATTGCTCTTGAATGTCTGCAGTGTACCGACATCGACCTGTTACAATTTTATTATATGTAGAGATTATTCGTCATTTCGATGTTAGATAAAACTTTTGCTGTTTGCCTAAAAAAATGTTCAGTTGAAAGCAACAAAAAAATAAACAAGCAGACAAAATTATAAGCCTCACAATTTTTTTTGCTATTTACAACGGAAAATATTTGATTTCCGTAGCAAATTTTTAATTTTGAAAAAAAAAAGAAAAAATTCAACTTTGTTATTTTATTCATGCACAATTCGCTAAGTGCTTAAAAAAACGGCTGTTATAATCGCTTAACCCTATGTTAAAAACTTTCCAGCAAAGCCTTTATTTTTTAAATCCAAATAACAGATATGCACGAAAAGTTTATATATATTTATAACCACAAAGCTGTATTAACTTTTGTAGTATGTACTTATACGTCACATATGCAAGCGAGTATGCGAGTATTTGTTTTCAAGTACGACTTTCCATGCATCCTATGAGCAGGATATACAAACTTAAATATAATCAAATAGACATTAAGTTGTACTGACAAACAAATTCAAACGTTGAAATACTTTTGTATATAAATGCTGCTTGCATTTTCATATGATTTAAATATTGATTATATATCTACATACATTAGACAGGAGCAAAAAAAGTATTTATGTTTCAAAAATTGTATTGATATATTATTACTGAAAATGGCGAGAAAATACAATTAAATAAAATCTGTCTTCAAGAAAAAAGTTTGAAATGTTCCCCTCTGTTACAAATTTTAACTTAATGGAGATTTTAAAAATTGATTTTTTGCATCACCCTACAAAACAGCGAAATTTGATTTTCCTTATAACATTTCTACTTGAACTTTGATTTCAATGAGCGTTATATTGTTACAAAATTATTAGCACATATCATATTTCGTCGAAATACGTCATTAACCTATCATGTCAACTTTAGCTCTTATTAAGTTTTATCCAAAATCAACACCCTGTGTTTACAAAAAATATGAGTATAAAGTAAATATAGCCTTAAATAACATTTGCGCATCATAAACCGAGTAAAAAATGTGTTAATCATTAATATTATTACTATAATAAGCAGTTGAAACATAGAAGTTATAGAGAAAAAACTAGTTTCGTTGTTTTTACAGGGTGAAAAAAATTTTTTTTTTTTTTAAATACCTCACGTAATGTGGAAACTAGTTGGGAATTTTTTTATTTTTTTTTTTCAAACACCTTGATGCGCTATCCTTTAAAAGTATAAGTAAGTAAATAATATTAATTATATAGATAATTTATAAAAAAAATTTTTTTGCCCCGTCTGACATACACGCATTTCTATCTAAGTGCGTGGCAATGTGCATGAAAAAGTGGACACGCACAAGTTGACAGATATATAATCGTAAAACAGCAAAATTGAATGCTGATATGAATTTGTTGCAAGAATATAAAGAAGTGTGAAACTTCGAAATTTTTTTTTATCGCATTTGGCAGTGATATATTCCTAGAATATTTATATGTGCATTCGATGATTAGAAAATTCTACTATTTGATTGCAACGGTTTGTATGCCAGGAGTTTCTTTGTGTATTTGCTCATTCCGTTACGAATTTACTGCATCTTGGGGTGTTAATTTTTGGTGAAGAAGGCGTTCCTTCAGTAACCCAATATAAAACTAACAGAACTACGAGTATGATTTTGAGCAAAAGCGTTGCTTAACGTCTCATTTGCTCGTGATAAATATTATTTAGCGATATAATAGCTGAATTGGTATTACATTTTGAATTCGTATAAAAAATTAGTTTAATGTGTATTATATCCAATATAAAATTTTGACGGTACCACAGGGCGTATGAGTAACATTTTATTATAGCGACCAGTAATGGCGGTAGAATAGAGATGATACGAATAGTTATTTTAACGAATATCGAATACCAATTTGTTCAACTTTTTTAATACGACAGACAAACGATATATCACATCTATATAATTCGTATACTCTGAATGCAATGGTGTTAATCGTTTTAAAAAGTTAGCTAAAAAAGTTATTTTTTTCTCTTGAGACCTTGGTGGTTTCATGGGGGTTTTATTGGAAACAATCAATTTTTTTTTAGCTAACTTTGCAATATGGTTAACACCATTGAATTCAGCGTATTTAAATTATATACAAATTACCAATATCATGTCTGTTGGACTTTTCAACTACAACAATGTAATTGATGCGGGTATTTCTTGTATTTTTGAGGTTATGTCGCATTTTGTCGCGTAGTTCAAATACTTGGGGAAGGACGAGACTGCACAGAGAATACTAAACTTAATATGAATAAATATAAAATATTCACTACAAGATGAACCTGAAGCACTATTCAATGACATATGAAAGAAATATCCTTTTGACACCTTTCTTTTTCAAAAACAAAATATCCGTCATTCCCATTCTCCAAATTTTGCGAATTGTTATTTGATAGAACACCGAATGTTTGTACATTTATGTTATGCAATTCACATATCTATATTTTCCATTAACTAGTTCTTAGAAGCTTTGTTGTAGAAAAAGACCGGTCTCAAGTAATTGCTTTAGTCGAAAGCTCAAGACAAATTGAAATTGGAGAATTATTACAACAAAACTAAACTATAAATTTCAAACATTTTGCTGACTAATGTATCTATTAGTGTTCGGCAATCGAAATTACAGATAATTGTCTTACTCTTGCAAATGGTATGCCACTCTCTCCTCTATCGCAACTACCTTCGATACCGATACCACAACCTAGCAGCTTCCCATAAATTTAGATTCTTGAATCTGATTGCAGTTTCGTATGTTTGAAATCGTAGTTATTATGAACGACAAACCCCTGCGGGTTAGGGGTTTAGAATATGCCCGAGGTAGGCATACCGGTCGTAAGAGGCGACTAATATGCACAAAGGTAATGACGTGCAACTCGATGGTTGATCTACGGATATGATGCCACTCACCTCTCATTACCCATCTTATCCTTCCTTACGGAAGGAATAGTGACATGACCTAGAAGGTTTTACTGGTCATAAATCGCTACCACAACAGTCAGGCAGTACCGCAAGGGAGTACCGGAGCGTACCGGGTTCAAATCCGGCCAAGGACTGTTAATTCGACAACACTCCCAAAAACCTTCGGGGAGTGTTTTTGTCGTTACCACAACAACAACAACAACAAACATTAGAAAGAGTCTGGGTAAAACAAGGTTCGAATTACGTTATACGTTCCGTGATTGAAAGCGAATTTTAAAATCACAGTAGCTCTTAAACGTAATTTGGAATGATGGTATAAGTGAGACATTGACTGGAATTACATGCCAGTTCAATTACTCATTATTACTCGTTTAAAAAGTTGGACATTTTCAAAGTTATTGTGACTTAAAAAACGGTTTACGATCACGGCACGTATGCCGTAATTCCGCCCCTGGAGCAAACTACCAATGTTTCTGAATATTTTTAAGTTTATAAAACATTGTTATCAAAGTATTTGGTTATCATTGGTCATAGGTCCTTTAGGGTTTCTTCACGACGATTGCTATCAAATAAAAAATCTATTCAGAAGTCGTCTAGAAAAGCGATTTGTATTAATACCAGTCTTAACTACCGATAACGGAAGCTTTTAGTTTTTTTTTCTTCGACATCCTTTTAACCTTTAACTAGGCAACCAACCTTATACCCGATTTTAGTTCCAGTTTCGAACCTCTTTGCCGCTAAAGAAAATTAAAAAAATTCAATTTCGATTCCGATTTTGGTAAACATACTCCTGCCAAATCAATAATTGAAAAGATTTCGCTGTCGTTAGTAAAGCATTACCACAGATATATATTGGAAAACTATCGCACAATTTTTGACTGCGTTCATTATCGGTGCTAACTGCATTTAATTTGTTAGTGAGTTAACTCAATTGCACTGCTCTTAACTCGTTAATGATATATGAAACGGGTGAAATAAAATTTAACCAAAATACCAGTACTCGGGGAGAAATTAATGCTTTCTATGGGCATTCGAATTACTTTTGGCGAAAGTGTAGATGCTCTAGGACTATTATTTTGATGAAAGAACTTTTAGTTGTAAACGAGTACTTTTTCTGATTCGTTTTGGGTAGGACTTGGATACATATAGCTTACGCAAGAATATGTATGTACTTCTACTTTTACTAATGGCCTAGACAGATGGTGCGTTAATCCGAATTAACTACCTTACGGAAGGAGGGGTGATATGACCTAGAAGGTTTCACTGGTCATAAATCGCTACCACGACAGTTCGGCAGCACCGCTAGGGAGTGCTAGAGCGTACCGGGTTCAAATCCGGCCAAGGACTGTTAATTCGACAACACTCCCAAAAACCTTCGGGGAGTGTTTTTGTCGTTACCACAACAACAACAACAACAAACATTAGAAAGAGTCTGGGTAAAACAAGGTTCGAATTACGTTATACGTTCCGTGATTGAAAGCGAATTTTAAAATCACAGTAGCTCTTAAACGTAATTTGGAATGATGGCATAAGTGAGACATTGACTGGAATTACCTGCCAGTTCAATTACTCATTATTACTCGTTTAAAAAGTTGGACCTTTTCAAAGTTATTGTGACTTATTAAACGGTTTACGATCACGGAACGTATGCCGTAATTCCGCCCCTGGGGCAAACTACCAATGTTTCTGAATATGTTTAAGTTTATAAAA
The DNA here is from genome assembly GCA_949987695.1 of Merzomyia westermanni. Lineage (NCBI taxonomy): Eukaryota > Metazoa > Arthropoda > Insecta > Diptera > Tephritidae > Merzomyia > Merzomyia westermanni. Next base: position 191,966,093 of record OX465289.1, read on the forward strand.
CATTTTTACCAAAGTACTTGGTTATCATTGGTCATAGGTCCTTTAGGGTTTCTTCACGACGATTGCTATCAAATAAAAAATCTATTCAGAAGTCGTCTAGAAAAGCGACTTGTATTAATACCAGTCTTAACTACCGATAACTGAAGCTTTTAGTTTTTTTTTCTTCGACATCCTTTAACTAGATTTGGTTGCTTTATACCCGATTTTAGTTCCAGTTTCGAACCTCTTTGCCGCTAAAGAAAATTTAAAAAATTCAATTTCGATTCCGATTTTGGTAAACATACTCCTGCCATATCAATAATTAAAAATATTTCGATAACTACAGATATATCGGTGCTAACTGCATTTAATTTATTAGTGAGTTAACTCAATTGCACTGCTCTTAACTCCTTAATGATGTATGAAACGGGTGAAATTAAATTAAACCAAAATACCAGTACTCGGGGAGAAATTAATGCTTTCTATGGGCATTCGAATTACTTTTGGCGAAAGTGTAGATGCTCTAGGACTAATATTTTGATGAAAGAACTTTTAGTTGTAAACGAGTACTTTTTCTGATTCGTTTTGGGTAGCACTTGGAGACATATAGCTTACGCAAGAATATGTATATACTTCTACTTCTACTAATGTCCTAGATAGGTGGTGCGTTAATCCGAATTAACTACCTTACGGAAGGAGGGGTGATATGACCTAGAAGGTTTCACTGGTCATAAATCGCTACCACGACAGTTCGGCAGCACCGCTAGGGAGTGCTAGAGCGTACCGGGTTCAAATCCGGCCAAGGACTGTTAATTCGACAACACTCCCAAAAACATTTCTGCGAAATGCTGTGACATACATACATACATACGTACCCAGCGAATATTACGTATATATGTTAACTGTGTTGTATGTATGTTAGTGTGTTTGTGTTATATATTTGTAAATGTCTACGTAATGAGTACTTACCCTGTAAAAAACGTTGGAGCATCAGAGTACTCCAACACTTATCCTCATTCATATAAAAAAGGTGGTCCAATTTACATAGCGATGTCCGGTGATTGGATCACCTAATCCTATTCGGAGTACCATTTACTTTGCTTCTGAATAGTCTATAGAGCACCTACGTTGGAGTACTTTGAAAATGCTGCCAAAAGATTACTCTATAGAGTACTCTAGACAAAAGCGAGAATGGGAGTATGTGTTCTTCTGAGGACCACCTACTCCCGCTCTCGCTTTGCTGTTGAATACTCTATAGAGTAATCCCATGGGAGTATTTTGAGAGTACTCTCACGTAGGTGGTCTATAGAGTATTCAAAAGCAAAGAAACGGAGTACTCCGAGATGGATTAGGTGATCCAATCACCGGACATTGCCATGTAAATTGGACCACCTTTTTTATATGAATGAGGATATGTGTTGGAGTACTCTGATACTCCTATAGGAGTATTCTATGGAGTATGAAACGGAGTATTTCCGTTTTTTGCAGGGTACTATTGTTATTTTTGCTGATTATATTATTGTTTGGTTTGTTGTTATACTTATATAACTAAAGCTTAGTAACAATAACAACTATTTGATAGTAAGTATGTGTGTCAGAATGTTTTTCTTCTTTTTGTTTTGAAGACTGACTAAACCCGCCCGTGAATGTAGACTACCATGCATACCCACTGTACACTGGGTTTATTAACTCAATTCAATTTACTATGCGCTTAAGTGTAAACTTATGTGAATGTAAATGTACATTAGGGTGGGTCGATTAGTAAGAAACTATGAACGTTTGGCTCTAATATAAACACAGTCTTATGCGAGATAAATATCATTCAGAACTAAAGGCGGCCAGTGCATGATACTTTCCACAGTCCATCTGCTTGACATTGTAATGATTCTCGACCTTAACCGTAAACGTAACTAAAGCTGTAACCGTAACTGTAATTTAAGCCGTAATCTTAGCTGTAATCTTGAGTGCAAGCGTTAACTTAATCGTAACCAAAGCCGTAAAGCCGTATCCTTAAGTGTAACTGAAACCGTAACTTTAGTTGTAATATTAACTAACTGAAACTAATAACGTTAGCATAACAGAAGCCGTAACCGTGACTATAACTAAAACCGTAGTCTCAGTTGAAACAGGACACGTACTTATTACTAAGGTCGTAACCTGAACTGTAACTGAAACAAAAAAATTGGCTGCAATTTTGTGTGAAGCTAAAACCGTAACCATTACCAAAGCCGTAACCGTAACTATTACGGAAATAGAAAAATTAGCCGTAATCTTGACTGAAACTCATAATGTTAACTTAACTGAAACCATAGTCTTATTTGAAACTGGAAACGTTACCATTACTAAAGCCTTAACTAAAACCGTAAACTTAACCGTAATGATAATTAAAAATTAATTCGTAAACAAAGCCTATATCGTAACTTAAACTGAAATCCCAACTGCAACTTTTAGCTTAATTTTAACTGTAACTGGAAAACTAATTGCCTCTTAAATTGTAATCATAACTAGAACCGAAATCGTAACCTTAACCGTTATCATAACTAAGCCCAAAATCGTAAGTTTAACTAAAACCGTAACCTTAGCCATAATTTTAACTGAAGCTCGGAAACCTAATCCTAACTAAAACCGAAATCGTAAGTAAAGTCCATGTCGCTACTGAAACAGAAATCATAATATTGACTTGAATTGGAAGCGTATCCGTAACTGAAACCTTAACCTTAACCTTAACCGTATTGGTAACTAAACCCAAAATCGTAACTAAAGCCAATATTGAAGCTATAACTAATGTTGCAACCTTAAACGTAATCGTAACCTAAACCATAAACATTACTGTAACAATAAGCGTCAACTAAACCGTAACCTTAACCGTTAACGTAACTGAATATTTAGGCTACGGTCCACAGGGATGAAACTAGAAAGCAATAATCTGTGTACAGCAGACTTTAGTAAGTGAATGGTATATCCTTAGAATTTACTGCGGATTTCTTGTCTAATACATTCATTATAGAAAGAAAAAATCGTCACACCCTAATGCGCATATATCTTTCAGCTGATGCATACATATTTACTTAGAGTAAACTATCAGTTTAGATATGCAACATTTTCATTAATATGTTTGTATGCATAAACTACTTACTTCGCTACGATGAATATTACTTATTCTAAATATACATACATACATACATATAACCAGATATATAATCAACCATAAATACTTATACATACATACATACACATTATTTGCTTTGAGCATGTGTTGCGCTTTCGCTATCTCGCTATACAGCTAATGTTCTTTTTGTTGTTGTTTTCGTTTACTATCTTATTATCATCGCAGCTTGTAGTATGCTGTGCATTCTCGATCACTTCAGCCATTCGCTCGCCTTACTCGTAATGTCGTTGCTGTTGTTGATGTCGCTCCTACAGCAACAACTGTAGACAACTCGTTCGCTATAAATTTGTACAAGGCTAATGCGACGTAAAAGAGTGTAAGCGCAGTTGTTGCGTAAAATAGTTGTTGTCGATTGCAGTGCATTTGTGATGTTGCGCCATTAGGGAAGACCCAAGGCGAACGCGGTGAGGGTATTATGCCAGTTGATGATTTGTGTGATTTTTCGTAGCCACCATTGCGTGTTGGTTGTTGTGTGAGCACTGCAAGACAAAGAGAAAGCAATGTTAGAAGGATGGAGGCAGTAAAGTTGAAAGAAGTACTAAATTTTTGGTGTACAAGAAGGGCAAGGAATGCTTAGATATACCCATTTTTATAGATATTTTAGTAAGTAGAAGATGGCGTATCTGATGTTGGATGCTCTTAATATGTAAGTACAAATAGGGTATGATCGAAAGATTTCTTGAAAACTGTTGCTGAATATTTTAATGATCTTTTCATCATGCCTTTAGTTTACTATTCAAATGTGCATGTACTTTTTCTTTCTTAAAACCCTACAGTGAAGAACCAAGCTAGTCAGAAAAAGACTAGCTAAAACTAGAGTTGTCTTAAACCAGTCCAAAAAAAAGCCCAAAACTATACCAACAGTTATTAAATTTTAGGGAAACACTGGAGCACGGAGAGTGGGATAGATTCTTGTAAAACTAATTTTTTAAATTCTATTTTCTAACCACCAGAGCTCGAACCTGTAACGTCTCCTACCTGGCCTGAGTTGGTTGGTTGCTATGCTGCGCGGGAGAGGAAAATCCCACGAATATCAACTGTTTTTGTTTGTAGTCCACTGTGTCACCGTTCCTGCATCAGTTGATGAACGGGATATGCTTTCTTTGCACGTGTTGGCTCAGTGGACCCAGTTTAACCCATTTCTGTTGAGCTCCAGTATAACCTCATTTAGTGCCGCACTCCGTGGAGGTGGCAAGAGAGCAATGCCCTGGAGATCCCTCTGCTCACTTGGTTGGTTGTTGACACCAAACCCATGTTAGCTTGTATTACTTTATTTTTAAGGGCGCCTGTGTAAGCGCTAAGTAAGCTGTGTGGAGTACTTATCTACATTTGGCGGAGAAATCTAAATTAATTTCACTTAACAAATTTCCATTTGCAATTCCGTGGTGTCTTCCGATAGTTGGCGCAACGAAGAAGAGAGAGCTATGTTAGATGGACAGAATCACATCGGGTGGTTAGGTAACCTTTTAAATTAAATCTTCACTAAAATTGAGCTGGCATTTTTTTGGTCTCTTTAGAACTAGTTTGACTTCTAAAAAATAATATATTGAAAAATAATATAAACATAATTTGCAAAAAATAATTTTTTCTGACCCAGCCTACTAAACACAAACAAACGAAGAAAGATTTAAAAGAAAACTATATAACTTTATGTTGAGAAAATTAAGTTTTTGTGTAAATTTCTGAAAAAATGTTTTGTGCTTATTGCACTTGCACATTATTAACTAAATAGTTTTGTCGTTGTTTTGGTTTTCATTCTTTTTAATACCATTAAAATTGTTGTTCTTTTTTGTGCGCACAAAGTTTGTTTTTGTAGTAAGTGTCCAAAAGCGAAAAGTGCTGCCGCTTAAAGTAGTCAATGACGTGCACAATACTGTAGTTTGCGAGGTGGCTTGTTTGTTTGTATGTGTGCGTGCGTGTGTGTGTGTGATACACGAGCGCAAATGGCTGTCCAAAGTGCAGTTTATTCGCTAAATGCGATTTTTGTTTTGTGAAAAACTGTTACACACGCTCGCACATAGCACAACAACAATATTGCAGTTTTTATTATGCTTTGTGCGATGCAGTGGGCTATTCGGAATTGAATTGGCGTTAGTAAAAAAGGTAAATAATTTCTTATATCGTTCAAATTTTTTTTGGATTTTTGTTGTACTTTTGTTGGTTTTAGTTCTTTTGACAAATTCGCATTACCAATATGGATGCTACAATGTAATTAATTAAAACGATGAGCAAACTAAATCTCTGCTTAGTCTGATTACTTCACTAAAACGAAGCATAGGGCAACTATGGCACAAGTAAGTGAGTTGCCGTTATAATTAAGTGGTATTTCGTAAGCAGACAAGTAATGAGATGTTGTTTTTGTTGTGATCACTTTTCGTAAATTACTTTTACGCACAGTGATTTCGTAGTAATCAATTGCAATAGTTAGTATTTTTAGTGGATTTACTTTCAATCAAATAAAAGAACGAGAATAGTTTTTGACCTCACTTTTAATGAAGTTCTGCTGTCAGAGAGGTAAAGAAGTGCTTCGGGTTAAAGAATTGTAAAACACGAAAACAAAAGAACAACGCTAAGATACATGGCGGACAATGCTGATTGAATTCAAACTGAGCGAAACTGAAATTGTGTACCAAATGAAATAAAAAAAAAACAATAAAAAAAAAAAATTAAAAAAAAAATAATAAAATAAGGAATAATAATATAAAAAAAATTAAATAAAATAAAATAAAATAAAATAAAATAAAATAAAATAAAATAGAATAAAATAAAATAAAATAAAATATAATAAAATAAAATAAAATAAAATAAAATAAAGTAAAATAAAATAAAATAAAATAAAATAAAATGAAAAAAAAATAAAATAAAATAAAATATAATAAAACAAAATAAAATAAAATAAAATAAAATAAAATAAAATAAAATAAAATAAAATAAAATAAAATAAAACAAAATAAAATAAAATAAAACAAAATAAAATAAAAGAAAATAAAACAAAATAAAATAAAACAAAATAAAATAAGATAAAATTAAATAAAATAAAAAAAAAAATAAAAAAAAAATAAAATAAAAAAATAAAAAAATAAAAGAAGTAAAATAAAAAAAAATAAAATAAAATAAAATAAGATAAAATAAAATTAAATAAAATAAAAAAAAAATAAAAAAAAAAATAAAATAAAAAAAATAAAAAAATAAAAGAAGTAAAATAAAAAAAAAATAAAATAAAATAAAATAAAGCAAAATAAAATAAAATAAAATAAAACAAAATAAAATAAAATAAAATAAAATTAAAAAAAAAAAATAAAACAAAAGAAAATAAAATAAAAGAAAATAAATATAATATAAATAAAATACAAAAAATAAAATAAAAGTAGAAAAAGTAAAATAAAAAAAAATAAAATAAAATCAAATAAAATAAAATAAAAAATGCATCGTAACGCTAGAGGGCATCATAGCTTAGTTGTTAGAGTACTCTAACAGCGGCTTTGGTGCAGATACTTGGGTTCGTATCCCAGTGTCCAAAAAGGGGTCTGATGAAAAGTTGGGCACTTCGAAACATGTCATCTCATACCACCGCTGTGCATATCGTTGTAATTTTTCCTCTAATATCAATTAACAAACAAAACATAAAAATTCGAGCTTTGCTCCAACAACAATTAAAATAAAACAAAATAAAATAAAATAAAGTAAAATAAAATAAAATAAAATAAAATAAAATAAAATAAAATAAAATAAAATAAAATAAAATAAAATAAAATAAAATAAAATAAAACAAAATAAAATAAAACAAAACAAAATAAAATAAAATAAAATAAAAAAAATAAAAAAAAAAAACAAAAATAAAATAAAATAAATAAAATAAAATAAGATAAAATAAAACAGAATGAAATAGAAAAGAAGTAGAAAGAAAAAAAGAGGTTGAATTTCAACTTTGGTTGAAGTCGAATGCATATTTTGGATGCACATTAGTTGTTGCCCAACAACAGCGCACACATTTGCGACGGAGCAAATCACTGTACATGAATATATTTCCACATCCAGTTTTACATCCTTATTTTCACTCTCGGACCAAAGGAACCTTCCCTTCCTCATAATGCGTTAAAATTCGCCAAACCTGATTTTGAGATTCAGACGGGAGCCGCCCTCCTGCATATATCGTAAGCCTGCCGACCTTTCTATTTCCGTCCGCTTTAAAATCTTTTAGAACGCTCCTGCATGGCAGTAAAATTTCTGAATGTGCCTTAAGCAATCTCTTGAGTTTACTTCACATACCGAGCACACATCCTTTAACCGAATGTATGTTGGTGAATTTCCCCAGGTACTTAAATTAAGGAATTACGGACTTAAGGATATCTACCATATTGGTTAGCGGAGCATAAGTAATCTGTGAGTAGTGCTTAGTGTACGAGTACATCACAGCCATGCTCTCCTTGGTGACATTTTGGAAATGTTCACCTTACCTTAGATTGAGCTTACTCGTAGCTCGACACTACCACAAATGCACTGCAATAGTTATATGACAATTGGGTTTTTGAGTTTTTGCACTCGAACACATTGCAATTTGAAACCGACTTGCTGGAAAATTAACTTCATGCGAGCGCTGAAGTGCATACTAAGTAAAAAGCATAAAAGATGTCCCTACATACGTGCGCTGGGTTCCTTGTCACTCACTGCTCTATGCTACTTGGCTGTGCAGTCTCTTGTGTTGCTGGCAGACTTTGCTGTTTTCTTGCTATACGGGTTATTGCACACTCGAAATGAGCAACTCGATATTTCTGGGCGAAAAATAATATAACGGCAAAAGTAGTATTGGTGGTGTATTGCGGTGTGTTAAAATGCCGAATGGACCGTATGAATGGTGAGTGCAGTCAGTTAGAAAGTCACAAGTCACCAATCACCAAACAAGTGCAATGTGCCATGCAAAGAGAGCGTCGATGCAACGAAGCATTCAGCCACCAAATTATGTACGTCAAGGAGTCGTTGGACGAATGAAGCGTGCAACGCTATGCGGTTTGCAGCGAGCTACATAGTCCTACATAACTAAGAAGATTTGCAAACATCTTTGAGATTTTGTGTATGGAATGTTAAGCTTCATGGTAAGCTTTCTGAGTTCAAATGCATGAGTAACGTTTTATACATTAGTGTGTATGTCAGTATCTAACAATGTTGCTTGTCATACTTTTGTGTACGGCTATGGTCAAATATATGGCACAGCATAACTCACAATTCAATGGTCCACTGGATCTGCTTTGAAGTGAGTACGCAATTCTGAAGTAAGTCCCTTTCACTGTAAGATCCACCTTTGTTTGCCTCTTTGTCTTGGCCAGAGAAGGTAGCACTGGTACTTTTGTGCCGATCTCAGCAAGAACTCAGCATACCCGAAAGATGGTTTTGCTTACACAACAACAGCCAAATATATCAATTCAGATAACCACACTTCATACCTCATCCGCGTTCCTCTTCGTCGGTTTTAAATCCCCCGATTCACGAATACATGAAAGCAGAATTCTCGTTGTCAAAGCGCTCATAGCTCATCCTAGTGAGTTCGATGCGGACGCAGAAAAATTGCCTGACCGAATCAACATCCTCAAGAGAGGAAGAGAAGTTTGTGTCGTCTTGTATCTCGATTCTGCGTTTATACTACATTAAATGACCTGCCTGCAATCCCACAAATTGTGAGGGCATCAACCAGTACGGGCTATGGTATCCTTCGCATTAGTGTTTAGAACATTCCAGCAATATATGCATGGAACCATTGAATGGAAACAATCTTCTAACTCAGTTCAGTTAAGAATTGCTCAAGAAAACTAATTGAAAGGGAATATAGTTTAGCCAATGTAGACTAGTGTGCAAACCCGATTTTCTCAGCTGCGCTACGTTTTTAGCCATGGATGAATGAATGTAGGAGGTTTGTAAATATTGGGATTCCGGTATTATGTTTTTTATAATCAATGGACTTTCGGGATTGGAAATAGGTTACCTAAAACCAATTAGGTGCATTTTATTTATAATAATTATTCTAATTTTTTTTGTTGATGTGTAATATTTTTGGATATTTTAATTTTCTTTGTTTGATACAATTTTTAATTAGATACTAAATTAACCCCTAATTAAAACCATTTTTTAAAAATAATTTATTAATTTGCAATTGGAAAGTAAAATTCGATATTTTATCAATAAAATTTGAATTAATTAATATATATTCGATTTGAATAATAGCTAACAATTTTCAAATTTAATATTTATTATTTAAATAATTTATTCCTGAATTATAATTAAAATTTTGTAATATAACAAAATTACGTATTTAGCAATAAAATTTTCAATTTAATTAAAATTAAAATTTGAAATTAAATCTAATTTATTAAATTTATTATTTAATAACATTTTTTGTCAATATTAAAATAAAGTATCCACAATTTTAAATTCTTATCAAAAACATTTTTAATTAATTAATAAATAACAAACTTAAATTCAAATTAAAATTTGAAATTAAAAACTAATTTATTAAATTTATTATTTAATAACATTTTTTGTCAATATTAAAATAAAGTATCCACAATTTTAAATTCTTATCAAAAACATTTTTATTTAATTAATAAATAGCAAACTTATTTGTTAATAAATGATTTTTAAATTACAATTTAAATGTTATCTTATAAATAATAAAAGTTAATATATTGATTCTTTTTCAAATTTGAAATTAAAAGTTAATTTACTAAATTAAATTTTTAATAACATTTCAAAACTAAAATAATACACTAAATTTTTGAAGTTTCCATCAATGAACCTTGTATTGAATAAATTACTCCTAAATAGAATTATTAATTAAAAATAATTAAAATATTCGAAATTAAATACATCTACATTACATTACATTTAGTTTTAAATTATATTTTAATTTAAAACATAATAATATTAATTAAAATGTAATAAATTCATTCTAATTCAAAATTTAATTTAAGAGATAATTATAAAATTTATTGTTCCATAATATTTTTTAAATCAAAATTAAAATAATATAGTAAATTTTGTAAATTTTCCCAATCAAAGTTTTAACCAATGAATTAGCCCACTTATTAAAATTAATAATAAACATTTAATTTGAAAAATAGATAATGAACTCGAAATTAAATATTTAATTTGAAAAATAGTTAATAAACTCGAAATTAAATATTTATCATCTATATTTATTATTTTTAAATTATAAAATTTTTTTTGGAAGTTTTTCGAGCTCAAATATGTAAAATGAACAGGCCGTAAAAACCAAAAGCAGTTTAAAGAATAATTTTTATTTTTAATATAATAATGATGAATTTTGCTACATTAAGAAACTCAAATAATTTTTTTTTCAGTGTATGGAATTCATTTTTCTTTTATTCATGTTAAAGCTCATTAAATTTTATTAAATATAGCTTAATTAGTTTTAAAAATAATGGAATTTAAATGCCCCCCTGCTCGTCGATGCATGTGCGGCATCTTACCAAAAAGTTGTTCATTACTGCTTGGAGAGTTGAGACAGGAATAGCCGCAATTGTTTCTCGAATGGATTGCCTTAGTTCATTCAAATTTGTTGGTTTTGCTTTGAAGACTTCCTGTTTGCAATAACTCCACAAGAAAAAGTCAGGTGCAGTAAGGTCAGGCGACCTGGGTGGCCAACGGAATGTGGAGTTTCTGGATATCAGCTTATTGGGAAATTTTCGTCGCAATTCTGTCATAACAGGTTGGGCTATATGAGGAGCTGCACCATCTTGCTGAAACCACACAGAGTTGAAAGAAATTCTCATTCGGCGTAATTCTGGATAGAAAAACTCTCTCAACATGCTCAAGTAACGGTCTCCAGTAACCGTAACGGTGTGACCGTTTTCTTCGAAGAAGTAGCGCCCGACAATGCAGCGTGATGAAACTGCACACCACACTGTGGCACGAAGTGGATGCAATTCCGTCTCATGGAGTATCTGTGGGTTGGAAGCACTCCATATTCGACAATTTTGTTTGTTTATGTTGCCGTTTAAATCGAAATGGGCCTCGTCAGACATGAAAAGACAGTTCAACATGTTTCCATCCTCTTCCACCATTTGAAGCATCATCTGGCAAAATTCCAAGCGAATCGGCAAGTCTGCAGCATTCAGTTTGTTGGCCATTTGAATTTTATATGGGAATAAGTCCAAATCTTTGTGCATAATTGACTGTAATGACTGTCTGCTTACACCCATTTGAGCAGATAAGCTTCTTGTCGAAACACGTGGATTGCTTTGTATGGCAGCAGCTACAGCAGCGATTGTTTCCTCCGTTCGAACTTAAGGGTTTCGATGGTAAGGTCTTCTGTTGACTGTCCCATGCTCGGCAAAATTGTTTACAAGTCTTATTATGGTCCATCTGCTCGGAGGATTGCCGCCAAACGTGCGCCTATACTCTCTTTGAACCGAAACTACGGACTCCAGTGCGTGATAGCGGCGGACAATCCAAATTCTTGTTTCAGTGTTCCAGTTATCCATTTTTGTTAAATGTAAAAGTCAATCTGCAAAATAAAAAAAAAAATTAACCAGATTCATTAAATAGAAAAAAAGTTATTTAATTTTTTTTTGGTAGCGGCTTTCATTAGCCACCCTGTATATTAAATAAAGGATAAAGTTTTTGTATGATAAATTCATATATATACAAACAAAACAAAACAAATCAAAAATTTCAAAATTATTTAAAATGTATTGGTCAGACCTGTGAGATGATGATTACTAATCCTAATGTTTACCGGTTTGATTAATTACTTTCTTGAGAATCCATTTAATGATTGATTACAAATTACTTTCAATTTTTAATGATTATTTTCTAATTATTTAAAAAAATTATCAAAAAAAAGTTGTTTTGATTATTTTTGTTTTTTTTGACTTTGTTTTGATTATTTTTGTTTTTGTTTCAATATTGTTGTAGAAGTACATAAATACACACATAAACAATACTGGAAAAAAAGAAAATCATACATAATAAAAAAAATAAATCAAAAATAATCAAAAGTTATTAATACATTTTTTTTGATTATATTTGATTATTTTAGATTGTTTCTAACCGTAATCAATTGACAATTGCATTTTCTTAAAAAAAAAATTAAACTAATCATTACCAGTTATACAAGCTGTGTAATTAGTTGATTACTATTCAAATTTAATTGGTTCAAAATTTAAAAAAAATTTTTTTTTTAAATTTATTTTCTTAAAAAAGTTCAGGTCAATTTACGCACATTTAAAATACATAAATCAATCTAGAAGAAATTGTGTTTCTCACAAGTATCCATTTAAAAAAATGTGTAAACAAAATTATTACGTTTTAGTTGTTTTGCTCTTTTCTTAATGAAATTATTTTTATTTTATATTAAAAAAAAAAAGTGTGTCAATTTATTCCTTAAACATTTAATGTTAGACATTTCGCAAACAATTTCTTCACCTTTTTCAAACTTAAGCGGTTAAAAAATAGTAATAAACAAATTTTGGGACTGAGTTTGAAATACCGGTGTTGTAAAATCAGATCACGAAAATTCCGGCATGTTAAAAATCCTAAAATTGGCATCCCTAGTGCGTAGGTAGGTGTGATTTTGAGCTCATTTTAACAGTTCACCGCTTGACTTGATGCCCACATACATAGCAGCCGCTTGCTTTCTTGTTTACTGAGCAACTTACACATAGCTAAATACAATCATCAATTCTCCCCTTTCTCTACTTTGCTCTCCGCTGTCAGCTGTGTTCATATTTTACCAGAAATTACAATTTTTTTCACCCTTCCTTTGTTACATACCTTCCGCTCCGTTTGTCATGCCGCTATTCAAGCTGTTAATGTTACCGTTGCCCATAACACCACCAGCAGCATCACCTAACGCTCCATTGCTGCCACTGCCAGCATTAGCAGCACCAAAGAGTGCGCCGCCTGTACCACCCAAACCGTTGTACATTTCAGTCTCTTGCTGCATTTGATTTGTTGTGAAATGAGTCTCCTTGGCGCGCACCACTTCGTTGAGTCCTTTGTTTTGATGGTTGGTTGGTGGTTTACGTCGAGGTTTCGGGGTTGTGTGTACGTAAGGTGTTGGTGTTGTTGTTGGCTTGGGCGGTAATCGCAGTTCTGCAACAAATAGCACAAAATTATAATTATTTTTAAAGACATTTCATTTGTTTTGGCTGGTTGAACATGACAAAAATAAGTTTGAAAATAGGTAAGAACGAGCATTCATTGGTGTGGGTTACAGTCAAGTTAAGGAACAAGAAATCTAGAGCACGAAAAATCAAACAAGGTGTGCCACGACCCTGTGTGTCCTATCCCCCCTTTTGCCTAATTCCTATATTTCGAGGCTTCCCCCCAACCAGAGGAAGTCTCTATTGTTTCCTACGCTGACGACTGCACGATTATGGTTTCGGGTAAGGATTAACCCTAACCTTCCAGATATTTCCAGCTTCTTCACCTAGTGAAATCTAACGTGGCATGGGCAAGAGTTAAATGTCCGCGTAGATGGAGTACCCCTACCTACTGTCAACCACTTAGGCGTGACGTTTGACAACGGTCTCACCTTCGCTAGTCAAGCCTCCGCAATAGCCTTATTGGTACAGAGCCGCAATAAGATCCTCAAGCCACTGGCCGGAAGTATTTGGGGAAAGGATAAAGAAACATTGCTTGCTATTGGCCGACCGGTTATTGACCTTGCTAACACCAACTGCTGAAGTTGGAAGTCTGCCAAAATACCGCCATTAGTACTGCCACGGGATATCTGCTAATATCATATAAGTATCACCTCCATCAAGAGACTAAAATGCTCCAAGTTCACAAGCAAGCGGAACTCTTGAGCAGACAGTTTTTACTGAACTGCCACTAACCTAGCCATCCAAACCGTAATCTATTGGGTGAAGCCTCGCCGCCTAAGCACTATGATGACATCCGGTACCACATTACCTTGTCGTTTGATCTACGTAAGCATAGGCGGACTCTAAACGACCTCCATACCAAGTCGGTAGAAAGATCCCTCAGATCTCAGCCTGTAAACTCCGGTATCCATCGTGGCCGAAGTGTCGGCCTGATATATTGTTTCTAGTGCCCGATCCACACTTTTCACCCCAGCCTAAGCTAGCCTAAATTATTGGGAAAAACATGATGGGATGACGCTCTTGCTTGAGCTCCAGGAAGTTGCAAAAAGACTAGAGAAAGCTGCTGTGAAAAAGCGAGGTAGAGAGTGGCACTGCTCAATTTCCTAAACTGTTTAGATTTCGATTTATATGAACTGCCATTAATCTAGATCGAATATACTCAGAGGTATAACGAATAAAAAAAATTCCAAAAGTAACAGTTCCTAGGAGCACCGCAACCCCCAATATTTCCAAAAGACGTAGCTTATCCCTTCATCTAAATCGGTCTAGCCATTCTCTTTTTATTGATGAACAAAAACAGACGTCTAGACATCTTCACCACTTCACATCCAAACATTCATATTTATAATATTAATAAGATAAATGGCGAATCCGTCTGAGAAGGGCATGTGCGTTAAACACTCTACACACTAAACAGCGGCAGCCATTTTTCATAACTGCAGTTTAAACCCAAAGAAAATTTTTTTTTTAATATTTCATCAGCACCCACCACAAGCTAATATTCAATAAAATTTTTACACTTTAATTCAATTTCGCGCCACTGCAGCAGACAAATCAGACTATACAATAGTAGCATGTTTCCATCAATCTGACTTCAACCGCTTTCCTCCCCACCTACCATCCACCCTTACTAGCTGCAATGAATGCGGCCGTTTCAGTCTACTTATTAGGTATCCCTGCAGAGAAAATCTCTTGTTGTTGTTGGTGTTGTTCACAGTGACCTTGTCCAATATCTCTTGTCGAGACTACTAGTTCGGAACTATAGAAAACGTACTGCAGCAGGGACCATTTTCAGCGCCTAGAACATCGCCATGTTAAATTCGTCAGTTAACTTCAGATTAAAGATGAACTCGTAGTGCCCACGCCTAGCGATATTCCCTAAAAGGTATCTTAGTACGACGTTGATTTTTGATTTAAGCCGCTTTTTCCCACTGCTGATGTTTCTTAGTAAGTTAAGAGTCAAAGTCTCTAGCAGCCTTTATGAGTTGGTACACCAGTGCAGGTTATTGCGACGGCATTTCTTCGTTGAAACGTTGCACTATGGGGTAATTTGAAGAAACTTGCGTCAAAATAAATATCTGTTTAACGGTGAAATTTACAAGCGTAGAGGCAAACTTAAGACATTTCAAAAATATCACAAGCATTTCAAAACATTTTTCAAATACGTAAGAAATATTTTAATGCAACAACTAAGCTGAAATGCAAAAATTTTGATTTTTAATTTAAATTAAAAAAAATTTTTTTTTGTAACATTTTGAACAAGAAGCGAGACTTGCAGCTAAAATATTTTATTTATTTCTACTTAACACTAAAGAGGCTAAAACTGATATTTCACTGAATATATTTTAATGCTCAGTTTAAAATTTTTACTTAAATAATTTGTTAAAAAATTCTAAAAAAAAATTTCAAAATTTTTAAACATTTTCGAAGATGCACTTTCAACGCAACAAAGAGGTATTTACATATTGTTAGCAAACAATGTTGACTTTTGCCACATAAAACGTCAGTTTCACGTTTTGGAATTCCAAAAATTTATAAAATATTTGAAAAAAAAAAATTTGAAATTCTTTCTTTGAAAACTTTAAGAAATAAATCAAAATAGTTTTTTTTTTTTACCACTAAACGGCTCAAAATGATATTTTTCAAAATATATTTCAATGCTGTTTTCTTGAAAAATTCAAAAAAAAATTTCTAAAACCGTAAAACTTTACCAAGAATCAATTTTTAAAGCACCCAAGTGAATTTTGAAAATAAATAGTAAAAAAAACTAATTTTGACATGTTCGTTCTAAAGATTTTTAAAAAATTTTGCATCCAAAAATTTTCTTAAATATTCGACAAACTTTTGAAATATATTTCCAAACTCGATAAGAATCAGAATTTCGAAGCTATAATAATTTTTTGCATTTCTCTTTAATACTAGAAGTGATATATTTCAAAATATTATGGTTGGTTTTTAAATTTTTACTAGAATTAAATGTTTTGTAAAAACTCTAAGAAATTTCAAAACACGTTTTATAAACTTTAAAATTGTTTCAATTTTGTAATTTTAGTAAAAGTTGGAACGCATTAGTAGCAAATACCGTGGCTATTTTAAAGTTCAGTTTGGAAAGTTTTATTTACAATAAATTTTTTTTAAATCCTTAAAATTTCAAAACTTTTTTCAAAAACTTGAAAACTTTTTCGAGTACGAATTTTTATTACAGGTTGAAAAGTGCTTGCCGCGAACTTCTATAACACAGTTTTTTTAAGTATTTAAAAATTTTGAATTCGAAAAGTTTCCAAAACATTTCAAAACAGTTCTGATTTTTTTTTGGGGTTTTGGAAATAATTAGACTTTTTATGAAATTAATAAAATTTTAATTTTTGTTGACACATTCGAGTTCAGTGTTTCGAAATCCGTAAAAATAAAACTACGAATTTTAAGAATTTTATAGTTTAATTTATTTATTTAAAAAGCGCTAAAGAGTTCAATTTTTCAAAACCACAAAAAAACAAAAATTTTTTTCTTATATTCGGGATAAAAAAAATCTTAATTTTGAGAAACAAGTTTTAAAATTTTTTCTAATATTTTGTGTTTTTCTCTTGGCAAATTATTGACCATTCAAACTGATTTTACCTGTTCAAGTTACAGCCGTGACAGAGCTATCAAATGTGGGGCAAGTTTCTGCAAAACACCTCTAGTGCAGAGTCAGCTTGGAAAATTTACTCCGTCACCAGCATTCCATTATTACATTGAATAAGATTATTTTATATGTTTACATGTATGCGCGAGTATTAATGAGTGTGTGAGTGTGAGTATTTTCACGACTTCAGTTACTGACAAATGTGAACATTTTCGGTTGAGTTGTCAAATTAGTGTTGGTATTATTGTTGCATACTTTAAGGAGCATGGATATGTAGGAAGCTTAAGTTTTGATTTATCTTGAAAGCGAAATTTTAATTTGAGAATGAAATAAGGCAAACTTAAATTCCATTTAACTATGAGGGAGTTTCATATCAACAGAGTTCTGCAATAGCTCGAGGGTTCTTAATCCACGCAACTGCTGATGGGTTGAGCAAATTTAAAGCTGGAACCGCCTAGTGGATACACTGCCTCCGTGGACTTCTAGACTCCTTCCAAGTACTGCTTTGGTTTCGGTGATTACACAAAATGGCAACACAAGGGGTCGACAAAGGGTAAGTATTTTTAAGTAAAACTTGGCTGAGCAGTACGTGACGCATTGTAGTCATGGCTTGTTGCACACTTAATGAGGAGGAAGCAACTATGGAATCTCTGAAATACAAACCTCGCTGACAGGCCCATGGATATCACTAATAATATGGCTGACATCATGGAAGGGGGGGTGGGGTGGTTTCGATAGTCATACTTCTAGTAAAATAAGTTTAAATGAAAATGAACATGTCGGGTGACAGCCACGCCCATTTTTATATAAGAGAGTTTTAAAAGGATCGTAGACGAATATAATAGGCAATAACTCTGGGACACAAAAATTTGTTGAACAACTTAATTTTAAACGGTTATTGATCAAACCGAATGACAAAGAAACAAAGTACCAGATGAGGCTAGCTTCAAAGTTTATGTATATATTATCTGCTTATTTTTTATTTTAAAGTAAGACGATAGTTCCGCTGAGAGTGGGATATAAGAGGAAATTACTACTGGGTATATGTTGTTCGGTTTCACTCGAACTTAGACTCCCTTACTATTGTATCTAATCATTGAGTATCAGAAAGACTCATAAACCAAATCTTCAACTGATCAGAAGTCTTCTAGTCTATTAAACACCAACTTTATGTGCGAATTTCAAAAAGATTTACAAATTTACAATGCTTGTTATTTGTTTGAACTTCAGCGAGAGACTCTCCTCCATTCGTCGAGATGCTTAAATGGGAAAAGTGCTTCCAAATTTATCATTGACATTGAAAATGCTCAGGCGCTCGTGCAGGTGCTACACAAGCCAAATACTTAATACATTTACGATGTCATAATGCAATAAATCTGCAAATTGCAAGTCGAAAGCTTTTATATGGCTAACAATTGGTGTGTTCTATTACCCACTTAAATCATGGCATCTGTCATTTGCAAAAAAAAAACAAAACCCTGGAAAAAATGCGATTAGTCTAGGATGCATCCGGGATGAGTTGCAAAGGATGATGGGACTAATGCGAGTTCTGATCACTTTGTATTTATTGAACTGTTCACATTTGTTTGAGTATGTCCTATGGAGAGACCATTTGTACCCATATATACCCGAACAGGTACGGAAGGACTAAACCATTTTCTACCCAAACGGGTACTTTTAACTCCTATAAGTATGCTACAAAAACTAAAATTGACTTACACCCCTATTAGTATGCTACATAAATAAAAATTTACTTGTGTATATTGAATTATAGCCGACTGTAGACTAAAATGGATTAATCGCGGATCACTCTCTTTAGAGATTAGTCACACTTTTTTTGCAGTGTATTTTTACTTTTCAACCCATAAACACAATCAAACACACACACACAAACATAAATCCAAATGCATGCATTGATCTTCGCATAGCAAGGAACAGGACAATGGCAAACCGGCTGCATGCCAAAGACTAAAAGGCAAAAGCAAAAGAGCTTGGCTGGCTTTTCAAGCAATCAAACAAACAAACAAAAGCGGTGGCTTTGAATTCAATTTACAGTTCTGTCACCCGCATAAAGTGAATGAGAGAAAAATGGCAATAAAATCGAATTGACGCACATTCATTCGGTTAAATGAAATTTTATTACATCTAAAAGAGACAATGACATCGGGTGCAAGCGATTTTCTGTTTTTTGTCTCAAAAACTTATTGTGAGCATGTGTAAGTGTGTGGGCGTGTGTGTGTAAATGCTTGCACAGTGTGTTATAGTCAAGTAGATGATTAGCTAAATATTAAGGTCGGCCTGAAACTCAAAAAAAAAAACTGTCCGAGGACCGTCTTCGATACGAACTTAAGTGAAGATTTCTACGAAATTCTAGAAAGTATTAGAAAGCTGGGAAATTTACTCAACATTTCCGCATTTTAGTTTTCACAAAAGCAACCGAAATGGTGAATGGATAGTAAGAGCGGGAAAATTTGCAAAACTTTCTTCTCTGAACTTTGGTAGCTGGGAGTTGCAAAATGAACTTAGTGCCATTAAGAAACTCAAGAAGAGCCTCACCCCGCATCTGCTATCAAAGGTAGCGTAGAGACATCTCAATTCATTCATTGTGAAATGAGGTTTCATGGTCAGAGATTGGGGTAAGAGGCCCACCAAGTCCCGATTATGGTTCCCATCGGGCATCGTATATGGCGGTGCGAACTTTGCTACTGTCACAGTTGACCAGTTGGACTCTCTGAGAGCTTATAATATCCGCAGTTTTGCGTAGTGAATGAGAAATATGTCTACTCCCTGTTCGTTAACATCATTAGGACCAATTTTTCTCAAGGAATACGTCCGCTAGCCAAGCACTGAGCTTAGCACTATCTTCTTCGTTGTTGCAGTAGTAGTTCTTCCAACAGATTAGTCATAGAATTTGACGTAACGAACCAAACAGGGCTATGCTCATATTGGAAGTAATTTTTCGCATATGGGTCGGGTACGCTTCGACAGTAGCACCTAGAATAGGGGTCGATGTGGACATCCATACTTGCCTCGAGTATATTCCAAGCCCACGATTTAGATCTCGTCAGGTATAGGTATTCTTTTTCTCTTTGATTCAGATATGAGATGCTTGCCCACAGGCAGTTCCTTTCTTTCCACCAATCTAACAACGCAGGAGAAGATGTCACAAGACTTGATATTCTTTATGCATCGACCCATCCATTGGATTTATTGTAGACCCTCTTGGTGGACCGACGCTTCTAACTTTATTATGCTTTTAAGAACGAGTACTTCATCCCATTACACTCAATAACTTCATTTACCCTCAATTACTTTTATTTACGATGGATGAAAAAGGGAAATAGTCTCTATAACTAGAGTTTCTAGGGGGAAGAAAGAAATGGGAAGCTACCCGACTACCAGCTAGGGTTGAATTCATGGAATAGAAAATTGCTGTAGAAATAACTTCAAAGAGGTCTATCCTGCAGGTGAATCAATGGTATATGTCCAATCCTTGCGAGCCTCGTGCACTTTAACCGCTTTTACCGGACAACAAACTTTCTATGGGATCTCCAAACATACATCATTTATACCATAACAAACTGGCAAAACAAACAGTTTAGAAAATACTGTATTGATGGTCTGCAAAAATTGCTTAACTCGCCAAGTCTAGCTTTCTCAATACAGCAATTCACCCATCTAGTGACTCTGGCCCACTGTATATAAGTGGTGTCAGCCCACCTTAGAGGTTCCTCAAAAACCCTTTAATTTGCCCATATGTTCCATTCTATGTTTGAAGAATAATGTTTACGTTTGGCTTTGTGATATTTTTTATGCGCTTGTTTGTTTGATTTTGTTTTAGTATTTTCGGGCAAGGACAATCAATCAAAATCCCTTCGGCATTAAACACATTAAACTAATATACTATTTGAATATATATTTGAATCGATTTCATTTCATTGTTTTATGGCGGAAGATGAGGTTGCTGGCTTGGCAGGCGGATATAGATGTAGATCTATTGCTGAAAGCCTGTCAAGGAAGAAGATGAAGAAGAAACTTTTCACCAAATTGTGCCATACTTCATTGTGGATGTAGTACATCCTGTTT
Organism: Merzomyia westermanni; assembly: GCA_949987695.1. Classification (NCBI taxonomy): domain Eukaryota; kingdom Metazoa; phylum Arthropoda; class Insecta; order Diptera; family Tephritidae; genus Merzomyia; species Merzomyia westermanni. Next base: position 191,987,073 of record OX465289.1, read on the forward strand.
AACGCTTTGGGATGTGTTTGTGTGTGTTTTCGTGTGTCACATGTCCTGTAGGGAAATAAATAGCTTGTGACTGCGAACGAGAGCTACAGTGCGGAACAAGTTCATTCTTAAGTAGATCATCACCAGCACCAAAACCGCCATAGACCATGCCGTTAATGGAAAATATTTCGAAAGCGAAATATTTGAAACACTTTTTTTTCGAAAAATGCGCTCTTTTATATCTTGGCCGCATAGTGCTCTTCGTTAGAATATGCTTTTCGAAAACGATCTCACGCATATAGCTGGCTAAAAATGTCATATCAGAAAGCAATCTTTGTCATCTTTTGGCTATCGAAAATGCTATATCTTAGATTTTGACCAAGACGAATCAAATATACAATATTACAGACTTAACTGAAAACGCAGATATCTAAGAATTTGCTTTTCGAACTTTCTCAGATTTTTTTCATTTGAAACACCCTGTTTCAGTTTTAAGAGAGGGCGTTGTATGAGAGCTTAGAGGCGTCAGATTTTTTTTCTCGATCACACTTCTTTTTGTTTTTGGATTAAGAACGCCCTGTCATAAAGTTCCCATTTTAAAAATGCCCCTTCTCAAATTTTGTCCTTTAGAAACACCCTATTTCAGTTTTTTTTCAAAGACCTCTTTTTCAGATTTTTCCTTTCAAAATCACCCTGTTCTGGGATTAGGAACACCCTGTCTAAAATGTTTCATTTCAACAGTGTTCTTTCTCAAATTTTTGTTAAACAACACAATCAATCAGTTTTCGGATTAAGAACGCCCTGTATAAAATTTTTTTTTTTCAAAAAGCACTTCCTTAGAATTTTTTCATTCAGCAGGACCCTGTGTCAGTTTTTGGACTAAGAACTCACTGTCTACATTTTTTTTTTCAAGAACACACTTCCTCTAGTTTTTTCATATCAGATTTTGTATCAGGAACGCCCGTCTCCAATAAGTTGTTTTCAAAATCTAAAATTTTCGCATTAGGAGCACCCTGTTTTAAAATTACTTTTTTCCAAGACGAGCTTTAGATATTTTTTCCTTCAAAAACAAGTTATCTAAATTTTTTTTAAATGCCCTATTTCAGATTTTTTCTCAGAAATTGTTTTTCAAAAACTCTCTATGTAGCTAATTTTAGCTGGACGGAGCCTGGTTGGAGAAGGGCCACGGAATTGGTTTCAACTAGCTAAAATCAATACAAAATTTCGAGTTCAGAACGACCTTTAGTCGAAATAGGGTTTGCATCAAAAGCTTGCTGGGGTCAGAAGTTTTAAAAGCGGATGCCAAACTCTTTCCCACCAATGGTGATAAGAACTTTTATCGAAGAAACAAATTAGATATGAGGATCTAATTAGATCTGTGGAGCGCAGAATCACAGCTTTTACCTACAGGGTCACTTGTGATTCTCGCCCGTCACACACACACAAACAAAAATACATAAACCTCTACAAACGATAGGTGTAAAACAGATTCAGTGCGCTTATTTTTTTGTTTAGCAAAACAATAGCTCTCAAACGATGAATGGTTTGGTCCGCGCGCATCTATCGTATCAGCAGCATTGAGTGGTTTATCTAACTGTGAATAGAGCTTTAACATTAGCAGCAAACATACACTGCATTGGCTGGCTATCGGCTTTAGTAGGATATATTGTTTCAACTCCCCGTAACCGTGCCCCTATTAATATTCCCGATCTCGTCTCCATTACGGCTTCAATTCCCATTTAGGTTTCTGCTCATACCATGCTCGTTGTTGTTTTCGCTCGTCGTCCTCGTCGTCGCTGTCGGTTCACTTAGCCATGTCACTGTTCGCTATTCACTAAATCCCTATTGATTTATCGCGCTCATATAATGGCAAAAGAAAGCATAATACATACTCGTTGTACTATGTAGGTTTGTCTGAATTGGGGCTCATATGATCCCCTTCATTACTGTCATGCATAGGTTGGATTTAGGGAAATGCAGACACGTATATGAACATATACAGATATATCTAAATATACTCAAATATAGGCGAAAAAGTGGCGTCAAAGCGATTGCAATGTATTACGACACAATCCATTTCCATCTCCAACTCCAACTCCAGTTCAAGCCGCCCCACCTACTAGAGCAGCGAAGTCCCAAAGCAGCTTTTTGCTGATGCTGCAGTGAAAGGGCGCTTTTGTTTGGGGTGCCAGAATTTTTATAAAACTAGAAATTTAAGGAATATGGTAATGTAAAGGTTAAGGACTGATATACCCAAAAAAGGTTATCCTCTGTCCTGTAATAGTCTTCTATATAAAGTATTGGACTTTCTTTCTAACTAGGATCGATTGGTAAGATAATGAATCCAGTCACAGATTCGAAATATCAGTTTTCATGAAAGGGCCTAGAGTGGGTGACGTATGGACATACATATGTATAAGAAAACACAATGAAAGGCTTGGTAGTCCCTTCAATGACTTTTGGAGAAGCTGTGCAGATGAAGGGGAGCGTGAAACAGTGAAGCATTTCTTCGTGAATACCCTGCAGTGTGGGAGAAAATACTGAAATACTTAAGGTCCGGTTATTTCGAACACTTCTGCGAATGGTGTAGGATAAAGCCAAAGAATTTGCTATGTCTTGCGGAATTCACACATGGTCTCACAATGGGACCCGTGGGGGTCCAAGGGTTTGAAGGATTCAATTCATCAAATCGTTGCTTTAGGCAGTGCATAAAGTGCGAGTACCTTAGCGTACCGGGTTTAGGGATGAAAATTATAAAAAAATTGGAGTGACGAGTGAAGTTTCAATGACCGCTCACCCCTTTAAGAGTAAAAAATAAGTATTTCGAGGTTCTCCGAAATTGTACCCATATGTGAATATAGTTGCTATAGTGGATATTTCTAAAGATTTTTTGGGTTCTTACGGCATAAATTGACATTGAGGGCTTTTGACGGGACAACTTGATTTTATTCGGATCCATGTATAAACCTTTGTGGATCATTTCGTGATCACATCAGGCTCATTTCGTGTTCACATCAAGAACAATTCGGGACCATCTGGGGATTGTTTTCGTGATAGTATTAAAAAGTTCGATAACATTAAAAAGTTCTGAAACGATCTCGAAAATACTCCTGAAATGACTAAAAATGGTCCCAGAAAAGTCCCAAAAATAGTCCTGAACCTTCACCAACACTGTATGTAGCGATACTATTATTTTCCAAATAATGTAACAGTCATAGCAATAGCTTGTCCGGACGCGACCCATACGTTCCCAACTAAGTTCTTGCACGCGAAAATCACAAAGTGATGTATATCGAACTTTGGAAAATCCTACGGATCTAGCTGACAGCGAAGGTGGCTAGGTTTTTTGCAGGAGTCTAGCTGTCACTTTGAACGGAAGCATAGGTAAGGAAAGTGTTTTGGCTCTCCAAATTGCAGGTGATCCATATTGCAAACTTCAAAAATCCAGATTCTAACCAGTTAAACATTTTTGAGATCTCTTCTTTGCCTACTTTGTCAAAGGTAAGAGGACATTGGGTTCGGGTATCGCACATTTAGTGCCTTCAGAATAGTAATTCCACTTTCAAAATTCCACTTCTCTAAATAAGCACCCTTTATGTAACATATCTACATTACCAAAAACTTGCTGTGCGTAGGCACATATACAAACACACATACATACATACCTTGCAATCGTATTCGCGCTTCACTTTTACCCAACGCATTCACGCTGGAACAACTGTAGGCGCCAAAATCAGCCTTTGTCAGATGACGTATTGTCAGGTTGAGATGCCACGTGTACAAGTTAATCATGGCCTCTGATATGTTGTACTTGTTGCTATTGTGAAGTTTCATATTACCTATGCAAGAGCATTCGTAGTCGAAGCGTTGTTGATAAAGAGACAAAAGAAAGAGAAAGAAAGAAAAAAGAATATAAAAAGGAGCTCAACAACTTGGATGAGAAATGACAGGCAATTACGTCAATTAAGTTGATTTTACTACGAGTACTACGAGTGTCATCTTACGACTATAGCTACATAAGTACATATTACAGTTAAATACAAGATAATACGTAGTGAATAGTGTTTAAGTACAGTTACATTACCTTCATTTCGATACCAGCCATTAAGTGGTTTCGGGTACACCTCCACAATGCATTCGAGTGTCACTTCACGTTCGACGGGTGCGCCTAGCAACTGATTGACAGCCTTAATTGATGGCGCAACTGGAAGGAGAGACATTAAAGGATTGTTAGTAGAGTTTGTAGAAGTCATGTCGGATTGTTTATGTTAACTTTGGAGCTATGAAAACACTGAGTTAATTACAATTCATTGACCTAGCTTGGACGGTGTAATACTACTCGTTAATCAATCTTATTACGTTAAGCGAGCCATCCATGGATATTTTTACAGTGGTGACACCTTTGCCAGTTCAAAGCTTCATCGACCAATCTTCAGGGTTAAGCCAATCAGTCTTTCTTGGCAGGTAGAGTCCCACAAATAGGTTATGAGCCATCTCAAGGTCGAAAAAGGTCATCTGCAGTATACGCAACGACAGGCAATCCGAAGAAAAGCCCGACGGTATTGGCAGGAAGATGATGCACCATCTTGGTTACTAGGAACAAAGTTGTTCAGCTGCTCTTTTTGACCTACTGTTGTTGTTTTTAAGGATAAAAGCACTCTCCGAAGATTTTGAGGAGCGTTGTCAAAAGTGCCAGTCCTTTGCCCTTGCGGTACACGGCCGACTGTAGCTGGGTCGACTTGGTTTTAAATAAACAAAGGTTTGAATCAACATCCTCCAAACTACAAGGCGCTGATCGTGGCACTTGATCTAACAAAAGCCTTTGATACCGTCAACCATAACACACTCCTTCAAGACCTGCAAGAGTCACCGCTCGCTGCTGGCCGAAAAAGGTATTCCGCTAACTACTTTAACGGGCGGCAAGCGTCAATAACATGCAGAGACTCAATATATAAATCAAGCATCGTTCCACCTGAGGTAGTCTCCTAGTCTCCTACTCTAACGGCTGTACTATTATGACTTCTGGCAAGGGCCCCTCTATTGACGAAGTCTGTACCTAATCGACGACGACTCTCTTTACGACATGGAATGCGCAGTCTAGCCTTCACAGCTCTAGTCACCGTAATATATGCAGATGCGTAACCAGATCATGTCACTCGCTGGCGGCTTTTGGAGAAACGAAAATAAACTTTGCAGACGACAAACAAGACTATTTACAGGCCGGTTATTGATTTCGTGACGTCAGTCTGGGAGCTGAATCTAGGTGGTACCAACTGGAGGAAGTTACAAGTCTGCCAGAACTGCGCAATCAGTAACGGGTTGCCATGGAAGGCTTCTCAGTAAAAATTCATCTACTTACCATATGCCGTATGGAGTTGCAAAAAACTGTAGGAAGAGCAACAAACCCTAAATTGGTAAAGAAACTCGATCTTAATCTCTTCGGAGGTATATCGCGCCAAATATTTATTTATTTATTTAATAAAGGGACAAGGACAAAACGAAGTATTTGCTCTCTGCAAAGAAGGAATCGGTGCACTTGCACCTTGGCAGCCACGTCACTCTTGATGACTAGTTTCGGAACTGTGAGGAACTTCGTCTATTTGGGAAGTAGCGTTAATACGGAAAATAATGTCAGCCGAGAAATTCAACGGACAATCAGTATTCCCAACAACTGCTACTTTGATTTGAGTAGACAGCTGAGAAGTAGGGTCCAACTTCGACTAACAAAGATCACGTTCTATAAGTCTCTGTCATACCTGTGCTCATGTGCTTCTCGGACTCATAGGCAGTGTCGAGAACAGATGAGATGGCCCTTGGAGTATTCGAGAGAAAAGTTCTACGGAAAATGTATGGTCCTTTCGAGGTCACAGTGCAACGAATAAAATCCAAAAGATTCCGCAGGTTGGGTCATGTTATACGAATGGACAAAGAAGCTCCAGCCCAAAAAGATTTCCTATCGAAGGGCAAAGCCTCGACTGAGTTGGAAAAAACATTTGGAGGATGGCTTGAACTCTCTTGATGTTTCCAATTGGGATCAGTTATCGATGAAAAGGGATGATTGTTGTGCTTTAATACGCTAATAAATGATGAATGATGATGTTGATAGTGAGGGATGAAAGCCGTCTTATACCTTGATAAGCCATCGTTTTACACATTTTTTTCTCTGTGGCGGTCATCAATCTAAACGATAGATATTATAGTGGAACGCTTGGTACGGGCGCACAAAGTCGAATCAAATACTGGCAGAACTGGCTCATTTCCTGTTTAGATGGAAAACTCTTTGCAAAGTTCCATAGGACCGAAACGATTTTGATACCAGTTGGAGCATACTTTGTTCTGCTCTAATAGCCTCCTCAAATGCTAAGGTATAACTACAAACAGAGAGGCGGATTGCTCCTACCGATGTGCTTAAGTTGATACACGGCTAAAAATTTAAGCTTACATTTTAAGCCATTCGCAGGTTCAAGCAATTTTTTAAACTTTTTTTCGTATGGCTTAGAATTAAAAAGTAAACTGGAAAAAAAACGTCAAAATTTTTTTTAAATTTTTTTGATTTATTTCTGAAGGTTTTTTCAAGTCGATGAATTTTTCTCACCACAATTTTGTGCGCGCCGTAGCTCAGAGGGCAGAGCAGACGACTCTGAAGCGTGGACAGTCCGTACGAACCCTTCCAATGAATACAAATATTTTTCATGTTTTTTTAATTTTTAAACATCTCTGGTTTAAAATTTAAACTCTTTTCTTCACGCTCGTTTTCCCGAAAACTGGCATAATTTAAATTCTAAACCAAATTTGGTTTGGACAAAAGTTTTAAATTTAGGCTCAAATTTTTAGCCGTGAGCGTACCAAAAAATAAAAAAAATATTTTGCTTATATGTATAACTTTTTGTTTACATGGGATGTCATCCCAGTTTTCCAAAAGACATCTGAAAATCAGTTTGTTACTTTGTAATCCTCTAAAAATTAGCCCCTAAAAATTAGCACAACAAATTTCTTTCCATGTCGCTCTTCATAAATAGCTGTGCCCCAATGCAGTATACTTATCTCTCTCAAAACAGCGATTAACTATCTCTAGCTTGGAAGTCAGTATGACAAGCTCACCATAAAATCGCAGTTAAAATGAAAAATTACGATAAAATTTGTTTCCTCACGCGAGTTTATCTGCTGTTGTTGTTTTAATGCCAATAAAATTTACATGCATATAATATTTTTTTTTGTGTGTTTTTTTTTTTTTTTTTGTTTTTTTGTTCTTTTTTGTTGCTTTTTTTGTTTGCTTTTTTTATGAGATCAGTATTAATCAATAGATTTTTATTGTGTTTTCTTTTGAACCCACATATAGCTTTTCATTTTATTTTCTTTCTTATCGCCGAGCATGGCTTACGATTTTGATATTTGCTCTTTGTAGTTGTTGTTGCAATTGTTGTTTACTCATTTTTGTTTTGAAATTGCTTCTATGTACTTTTGTGGCATCTGTTTGCTAGGAACACCGCATATCATGGCTGACTGACTTATCCTAACGTTTGCATCTACAGCTGCTGCTTCTGCCGTTTTGCCAGTTTACGGCTGCCTGCGCTCCTATCTAGGATAATTCAATGCTATAAATAAGGCGGATTAAAGTGCTTAGCTTTGCTGTTAGCTACAAACGTTTGTATGTATATACTTTTGTATATTTGTATGTATTGTAGAAAATTATCTAATGCAGTTATACCAACTTGCTTCGCAGTTTCCCTTTCAGTATGGTACATTTTTTTTGTTGTACATTTTTAATGCTTCTCGATTAATTTAGTAGTCTCAAGTGAAGCGTCTGAATGAATGGTTTATATTATGTTTACAACTTGCTAGGATTTTCGTTTTACTTATTAAGTGGCAATTCAGTACATATATACATACACAAAAATCAATTTCAAGGACACAGTGTGAGTAATATTTATGCGGATGTTGCTTCGCAAACAATAAAGGCGTCATGCCTACAAGCGCACTGTGGGGCATTTTGAAGAAAATGAATTGAAGTAGGCTCATGTTGAAGCATTTTTAATATGATCGCATTCCTTACTATATTGACTGGTGATATTATACTATAAAAATCATATTTATTAGCCTCACATCACATCGCAGTCATATTATATTATATCACATCATATGATACCATCATTTCAAATCATATTATGCATGTAAAGTGACTTCTTAAAAAATTATTTTTTATCGCTTAAGAACTAGTTCTCAGTCAGAAATTTGTCTTTTTAGCTATGGAGTTCTGTACAGAGACATCAAAAGGAATAATTTCAAATGAGACAACACTCATATCATATTATAATGCACTATATCACATCATATATATGTCATGTGATTTCTTCATATCCAATCATATAACAGTGTTTCACATCATAGCGACGGCTGAGTGGAAGATCACCATATTTCTAAATATTTTTCAAAAACACCCTATCACAGATTTTGTTTCAATAACGCCCTTTTTCAAAATTTGTTGTTGAGATAGGAAGTTTTTGAAACATATTCTGAGCTGGTGCATTTATTTCACATCACACCATATCACCTACATTTTACTCATGGTCAAAAATACTATATCATATCACATGTTGACGTAGCATATCACATGATTCCATGCCAAGTATATTCATACTTTATTCGTTAAACCACAAAAACCTTTATTCCTGAGTTTAGTGGACTAAAAATATGCTGCTGCTGAGTTGATAGAGTTATAGTGAAATAAAGGACCTTGGCCGAGTAGGGTAGTAAGGTAGATTCGGTCTTCGGTGAAGCGACAAAAAATCTGGGTTTTCCCAAAGTTGCTTTCAAAAAAGTATAAAACGGAAAGGTCTGGGCTTTAAGACCACGGTATACCGTGACACCATCCCTCAAGAGTAAAACAGAGTTTAAGCTCCAGGACCTGATGACGAAGATATTAAATGTGCTTTAATTTCAGAGCACGTCACATTGATATCAATTTATCGATGTTTGCAACTTTTCATAATACTCGCCCCAGAGAAAAAAAAGCGCCAGAGGTACATGGGGAAGTCATGCATCAGCGAAGGCCTAAGAATACAGAATACATAATACGATATACTATAACATCGGAAAGAATTCGCGTAGTCTTCTGGTGTGATTTTTGATTTGCAAGTACAAATACGTGGCAAGCGAAGCATTCGAGTATCGAAGGAGACATAACGATACATTTTTCCAACTTACCAAGATATGGTAAAGTTTTGAAAGTCTGTATCCGTACCAAGTACTATACCATCAGAAGACCCATACGTAGCTCTGAAAAGTGTTTTGGTGTCGAAAGTACAAAAACTTGACGCACTCGAGAATCGAAGCGAATTATGACGATAAGCGCAGGGAGTTTCGGTGCAGAAGGCACACCTATTGAAACAACCAGGTGTCAGCAGAGGTCTCACTTGTTTGGTTTCTCTTAGTAACTCTAATTGACGAAGCTGTTGTCAGCGTGAAATAACTATAGTCGTCCTAAGTGGTCTAGCTGACTCCACTTCAGCAGAAGAAGTGAAGCAGGGTCGTATATACTATAAAAGTTTCAACTTAAATAAATAACAAACAACAAATGATATACGAAATAAGCAAAGCCGAGGAGCACATTCTGAGTGTCAAAAATGGACACGTAAAAAAAAATCCATGAAAAATGCAAGAGCTTTCTTTAAGTAATTAATTAAAAAATAGTTCATAAAAAAAAAAAATAAAAACATATATATAAAATTATTAAAAAAATAAAAATTTGCACAGGCTCATTTATTCATTGAATGAATAAAGTTAAATTTTCACTTTTATTCTCGACTTTAAAAGTAACACAATAAAGATACACAAATACACTCATTCTTACCTGCACCCGTTCGTGTGTTCTACAACTCAAAAACTCTGCAATTGAAGGAAAGAACTGTTTCCAAAGCATTTAAATTCAATTCATTCACAAAAGGAGCGATACACACATGAGCATCCTTATGTATTTGCATAAAAGTAAAAAAATTTGTTTGCATTTGAGAGGATTCCCCTTTACAATATGAACAAAAGCAAACGAAATGGTCATCAAAAAGTTTTTAACAATAAAATTAAGCATCGTAACGCAAATGGAAAACAGACAATGTCTGTAAAAAGCAGTTATAACATATGAACCAATATCTACTCGAATACAGTGACGTTTACAAAGAGGAGTATTGGAGATGTCTATGTTATTATACAAACGTGAAAATTCATAGAATGCAAGAAAGGGTATCACCTATTAATAATATGGCATAAGATTTGTATCTTCAATTTGTGGGTAGGATCATTATTGAGCCCAAAGAAATCGAAAGCAACAGTTTTAAGAATTTTTTTCTGTCTGTCTGTATGTTTGCGCGCACATCATTTAAAAACTAATAAATGGAATTTAATGGAAATTCACCTTTGCATTATGAGACGTCTTACTTAAAACTTGAGATATCTTTCATTTCGATGACGCAACTGGTTTCGGAGTTATTTAACAATATGTGGACTAGGCTGATCCAAAATGTGTTGGTACAATATGGGTATGAAACGAAAGGTTTTAATGAGTGCCGCAATAAGCAATGTTATTAACTTCTATGTCTCAACTTTTTTCGCAGATTTAGTAATTGAATTCGGACTCAGCCTATTATAAGTTCTCAAACTCATCGAAGCATGGTCGGATTTAGAGTATATAAATAATAGTCGTAGTTCCAACGGAATTTTTTTTTGCGCCCAAAATCGTCAAAAAATCCAAAAATTGCTGAATGTGAAATTTCTAACCCTCTTTTGTTCCAATTCAAAGCAAATTCCTCTAATTTCTTACTTAAATTATCAAAATAATATGTAAATTTATGTTCCAACCACTGACTATCTATTGACGTTGCTTTAGAGTTTCGATTTAATAATCTTTTTTGCTGTATTTAAAAATTTGTATCAATTATTTATTTAAAGTTTGAGTGAGGATATTTTAAAACGTTGAGCAAAATTTTTTTTTAATTAAAATTAAAATTATCTTTTTATAAATTGTTTTTTTTTTCAGCTTACCCTAATATGTGTAAGTAACATGTAACCACATTAACTCGTATTCTGTGCGAAACTATATTTAAGCGCTTCGTCCAAGCATAAATATGTACGGTTTTACATGCATAACTACTTTTCACCACATTAACCATGTCGTTATGTATGTACGTAAGCATGATATATTGCGTATCATAATAAGAATGTCACAATATCAAAGAATGCAACTGATGTTTCCGACCGACAAAACTACAAACAACATTGTTAACCAACAAACTGAATGCTAAGACAAAGGCACTAACAACAATCACAATCAAACATGGCCAACGTGTTAAATCAGACTTTACACTAATAACAGCGACTGTGAACGTGTTTATATGTTTATTTGTTACTTTTGTGGGCACATAGACGTATTCTAGTGCAAGAGAAAGAAAAGGACTATATTTTTAGCAGAACTACAACTCGCTATTTTAAGCCAATCACGCACTCTACAACGAAAATATAAGCGGCCGATGGAATTAGCTATAATTTGCTTTCATTGACAGGCATGTCAACAGATCTATGAGCATTTTCATCATGATCCCGCTACAAGAAGTCGTAGCAGCTCGACAAACATACAAAAACACACAAATTTTCCATGTATTTTGTTTTTGTAATTTGTGAGTTTAACGTCAAAATCGTACAGAGAAATGAATGTAATGTCAAAATTCGAGCCAAAAGTAAAAATCAGCTGGTCTATTAACACGACCTGTATTATTCCTCTCCCTCTCCCTCTCCCTCTTAGGAAATTATTTTTAAATACTCGTAAATCTATATTCATTTGTCGGGCGGGGTTAATACCCGCTTTGTCTAAAAGACACGCTGGCATATAGCATAGAAATGTGCTTGGCTTTCACCCTTCGCATCTTGCATTTTTCAAATTACAAAAAAAAAAAAAAAATTTAAAAAAAACCAACATATAACCGGTTTATGTGGTTGCCATGGAAATTTATATGTGCTATTTGTGGGTATGCGTATGCAAAATGGTATAAGTAAATACCCTGTGGTACATAGAGCATCAGATGATGGATCATATGTAGGGATTGGTTTCGAACTGAAAGTTATGTACAAGTCTATTTCTGAAGCATTCATCACTGACGATCTTGCCGATATTTGAAATCTGCTCCATGAAAATAGAAACGCGAACTCCAACTTGATATTTTTCCCGACATCTTTACATAAGATATATCAAAAGATCAATATATAAGAATGTTTGTTTTGATTTAATTGGGTACCCGATATTGTAAGAGCTAAGCGGGAATGAGTCCCCCATATCCATACTTAACAATGAAAATCTTGACTCCAGCACTCATTGACTGTCAAGAATAAGTCATCACTGTTAATCAAAGCAGTACTTTTTTTTACCAGTTTTACAAAGAAAATAAAATTTGGGCGACTGTGAGGCAGTTTAGGCAGTGAAGTGAACAGTCATAATACCTTTTGAAACTACAACTGCTGTTATTCTTATATGTATACATAGCAAGGAATTGACTTGACATGAACTTGAATCACACTTACCATTCTCAAAATTAAAAAAACGGAGCCAGATAATTTATTATTTTACTTCAATCAAAAATGTGAAAATGAACTAATAAAGCTAAAATATGCTATCACAAAATGTACACGCCAATTTAGTTACGTAGAAAATCAAAACTTAATAAACTTCTAAGTCGAGTTAAGTACGTTTAAGTGTTGGGTAATCAGTTACATGAAAAACCCCATTTAACATAACGTCAAGTCAAGTCTTTGTTATGTTAGCATAATATCACCTAAAGAATTTTCGTGATAGAAATGAAAATTCAGCAAAAGTATTCGGTTTCAGTAATTGAAAATACTAGCAATTCAACGGAAAACTGAGCCTAAATAAGATATATGAAGTTCAAAAATTAATGTCTGATGAAAATTGACCACACCGCTGATATATATATATACCACCATGGCGATTAAAGAATTTAACTCCTATTATTTGTACCGCTTCATACAAGAATAGAATCTTTGGCATAATTTTTAGTGTTTCGATCATCTATTTCCTCTCTTTCAAATCGCAATTTGTCTCGGTAATACTACCCATTACCCATGTCGCAAAGGGTTTCCTTATATCAACATACATATATGTATGGGTGCAACCATACACAAACCCACAAAGTTGTTTTGTTAATTTTATAAATGCTAGAGTTAAAGCTGACTTTAAGCATCGTAAAAACTTCAAACAAATTTTGCTTTTTCTTTATTTTTGGTATTGTTTGCCAAGTGAACAACTGACATGTATAGTGGGTGAAGTTGATTTGTGCAATTTGTACATCCTTTTTTATACCCTTCCATATAAAAACTTCAAACTTTAACTGAATTAGATTTAAGCTGTATTTTTTGGGAAATTTTATTTTTAATTGTCGCTTAGCCCTTTATGGTAACGGATTTGTTTAAAATGCAGCAAGTTCGATTCAACCTACGGATACGCCAGAACCGAAGGACATTTTGAATTGGTTCAAGTGAAATTAGCTTGAATTCGATGACATTTAATTTCAAGAGCTTCCAACTTCTTAGTACAGACGAAGGTTGCTTGCAACTGAAAGCTGCAGAAAAAAATGTTTAAAGGTCTCATAGATACTGTTCCTGAAGGAAAGAAATACATTTTGCTCAGAAAAGAATGGACTGTAGCGGGAACGATTTAGTATGACCAGTGCAAGCGTCAAGTTCATTTCATCCCTGATGTGTAATGAGAGGCATCATATCCGTAGATCAACCGTCAATTTACACGTCATTACCTTTGTGCTTTTTAGTCGCCTCTTACGACAGTTATGCCTCGAGCATATTCTAACCCCGTAAACCGCAGGTAACATCAAAAGTGGTTTGAGTCAGTTTTTTCAAAACGGGGGCTTGCCGCTCGGAGTGTAGGTCCAGCCAATTGGTAGTAAAAATTAGAAGAATCACGCTATAAATTGGTAGAAAAACTCGGCCTTAATTTCCGCGGAGGTATGTCGCGCTAAATATTTTTAAATTTTCTTATTTAATAATCCAATTTGCAATTATTATTTTTTTTAATTTGCCCTCATATTTTTAATTAATGTTTCATCGTTTTCTTTCCTTGGTATTTCTTAAGCCCGGCGTCCCTTCCGTTCGTTTCTTTGCTCCTCCTTTCTTTTATATTTCTTTCCATACACTATGATATTGCAGTTTTTATTTTATATAATATTTCATTTTGTTTCATTTCATTTTTTTAATCTTATTTTATTTTATTTTATTTTATTTTATTTATTTTACTTGTTTTATTTATTTTATTTTTTTTTAGTTTATTTTATTTTATTTTATTATAAGAAAAGCTATGGAGGTTGTCTCTAAACATTTTTCCTACTCTATTTAATTAAAAAACTTTTAATAATTAATTAAAAATGATTATTAAAAAAATAAAAACAATCATAATTTTCTATATAGTTATAATAATTTTCATAAAAGTTCAAAATTGTGAAAAATTATTATTCGTGGCCTTGAGCTCGTTTCATGATAACTTGACTTTATTTTATTATATTATATTATATTATATTATATTATATTATATTATATTATATTATATTATATTATATTATATTATATTATATTATATTATATTATATTATATTATATTATATTATATTATATTATATTATATTATATTATATTATATTATATTATATTATATTATATTATATTATATTATATTATATTATATTATATTATATTATATTATATTATATTATATTATATTATATTATATTATACTATATTATATTATATTATATTATATTATATTATATTATATTATATTATATTATATTATATTATATTATATTATATTATATTATATTATATTATATTATATTATATTATATTATATTATATTATATTATATTATATTATATTATATTATATTATATTATATTATATTATATTATATTATATTATATTATATTATATTATATTATATTATATTATATTATATTATATTATATTATATTATATTATATTATATTATATTGTTTTATGTTATATTATATTATATTATATTATATTATATTATATTATACTATATGTTTTATTTAATTTTATTTTATTTCATTTATTTTATTCATTGCATTATTTATTTATTTTTTATATTTATTTGATTTATATTGTTTATTCTATTTTATTTTATTTATTTTATTTTTTTATTATAATATATTATATTTTATTTTATTTCATTTCATTTTATTTTTTTTTATTTTATTTTATTTTTTCTTATTTTATATTATTTTATTTTATTTTATTTCTCTGATGAAGAAGCCTAGCAGCTTCCGAAATGGATCTATAAGAACAGCTATGGCGGTTGTCTCTAAACATTTTTCCTACTCTATTCAATTAAAAAACTTTTAATAATTAATTAAAAATGATTATTAAAAAAATAAAAACAATAATAACTTTCTATATAGTTATAATAATTTTTATAAAAGTTTAAAATTGTGAAAAATTATTATTCGAGGCCGAGCTCAAGGCCTCATAAATACTTGATTTTGTTATATTATATTTTATTTTGTTTTATTTATTATTATATTTGATTAATTTTATTTTATTTATTTTTATATTTGATTTATTTTATTTTATTTGTTTGGATATTATTTTATTTTACTATACACAAGCAGCATGTATGTCCCTCTACTGTTTTCTACCTTTTCACAAAGCAGTTTTCATTTTATCACTTCTAAAACTCTTGAATTTTTGGTGTTTACCGCTTCACCAAGCATGTGTGTAAATAAGCGGATTGAAAAACCTTATTGAATTTGATATACTCTCCGAAGATCCTCATTGCAAGCGGCCTAACTGATGTACCATTACCAACATATTTGTAAGTATGTGCGTCAGGACAAATCCCACTAAAACTATTTACTCAATTGTAAAGCCTGTGCTCCTTTGAGTTTTTTTCCAGAATAGCATTCTTTGTCCTATCAAAGTCATTAGTAATGAGTTCCGTGGCCTTCAAATGCCAAATTAAATTGGAAAATGAAATTTGTTTTAATGTAAGTAGTACAAATAGACAAATGAGTGTGTGTAGAGCAGAGTAGTTAAATTAGGTTAGGAATGCATTCTTAGCCAATGAGTTGGCATTTTTTGGTTATTGTTGTTGCTTGTGTGGTACTTACAATTGATATGCACGTCAAAGCGCTTGCTTACGGACGGTGGTACACCATTTGAGGCGATGCACAAATATCCGCCCATATCAGTGCGATGGACATTCGTCAATACCAGCTTTTCGCCTTCCACTGTTTTGACCACTAAAATGAAAAAAATTTATGTGTGTATGTAAGTAAAGAAGAAGTAATCGAATTATTGACATGAGTATTAACAGTTTCGCCTGGATGTATGGTACTTTATATGTATATATAGTTTCGTTTCATTTTACAAACCTAATCTTAACGGATTCAAACCGTTTTGTTTTTAAAAATCAAATTCTTTACGGTTATTTTGATAAGAAAACAAACGAATATTATTGGTTGTTCATCTTAATACACCCGCTAATCAGGGCCTTACCTTACCCGTACATTCAAATGTCAAAGTAAAAGATTATATAAAGAGTCAACCATGGTGTATTAAATTTTTTTCTGACATTCCGAAGTACAGAAGAAGAAGGGAAGAACAAGTAATCCGCTGTTTCTATGTGATCTTCAGATATTGAATTCGCCTTGAGAACAACAATAATAGCGTAGTTCGATAATATATGAAAAGAGAATGGGAAAAGGGAAGGATAGTCTCAAGAAAAAGAATGAGAAGATGGGAAAAATTATTAGGAAGAATGAGTAGGCAAATAAGAAGAACAAAAGAGGCCATAATGGTTATGGTATTGATAATGATGACAGTCGTAAAGACAGTAATGATGCTGAAGTCAAAAGCGAAAAGGGAAAGAGAAGACGAAATTGGGGGCGAATTTTGAGACGCATGTGAATTCATGGGCGAACCCGAATCCATATACTAAGGCAAAGTTTGACGCGAATTTGGCGAATGCTCAAGTGCATTTAAGGGGGAAATCGGGATTGAATTTTAGTGCAAACTCGCAAGAAAATTTTTAAGGTGAGTTTTGGGTCAACATTTTGGTCGAACGAAAATTCTTTTGTTATTTTGAAATATTTTTTTCCACAAATGAAGATCTGCTGGCGAAGTTTCTCCATAAATCATCTCATTGTTCATTTTGTTGATGCTTCACTGTACTTCAAACATATAGTAAGCAGCCAATACCTATCTTCTATGCAGCCAAACAAATGTAATCAAAATCAGAAGGTACTGAGTGTATTAATTGAAAATATTTTGAAGTGTGGTTCAAGTTCGATTTTTTGCATAGTCAATGCATAAAAGAAAAAATTCAAGAGAGATAGAAAGAACATACAAAAAAGACCTACATATGCAAAACATACAAAAACAAACCATCGTTGGCGACCTAATTAATTAATTTATTGGTTTTGTCTATCACATTCCTTCAACCTTCATATCAGTGTAGTTGACTTACGGGGAAATAGTAAAAGTATTGCATTTTCTTCGCTTTCTCTATACGTATACCAGAGACCGTATCAAAATAGCAAATGAGGTCATATAGCTGCGATGTTAGGCCATTGGTCATATACTGATGATCTTTGTCTCCACAGTGCGTCAACGTCAACTACAATAGCGGTCGAGTTACAAGGTGTTTGACGTGGGGAAAGTTCCAAAAAATCATCACATTTGCTCCGGTTGTTATACACCCAACAGGATACTATATTTGGCTCACACTTCCATACTAAAGCGTCAGTGTTAGTGGGAAAATATGATAAATTACTTCAGAATGATTCCGAACATCCTCGAATATGGGTTAGTAAGGTAGAAATTATGAGTATGACACTAAAGAAACAGTAAATACCTCGCTGTTCCAGACACGCCGTGGTCAGCTCTATACAAACTAGGCTTATCTGCAGACACCTGTGAAAACAGCTAACCAAAGAGAAATATACCAGCTGATAACACCTTTTTTTAGTTATCAATACAATAAAGATTGTTCGAAATCACCCAGGCTCTAGAAATTTAGACAGAATTTTTAACGAGGTTTTTATATGTTGAAGCCGTTATCAAGTGTACAAAAACTGCATACAGAGAATTTCGAATAGCCCCTCAAAATTTAGAGTTAGGGAGCCGAAATCCCTTCTTCAAATGCTTTTGTTAGATCGTTTGGGTGTGCGCGGATTTTTCCAGTCGATTTAAAACCAACTTCCCTCTGAGCTGGGGTCTTGAAGTTTTTACAATTGTCCAGGTCGCGATGACAGTATAATAGAGAAGAAAAAATCCGTTAGGTGGCGCAAAAATCGCATTTATGCTACCATAAAAAAAAAAATTTTTTTTTTTTAAAATTCCGCAAGGCTTCGCTGAGGTCCGGCTAGTGAAAATTTAAAATCGTATTTGATATTCAAATCTTCGAAAAAACAAATATACCTGCTAGGTGGTGCGTTGAAATTTTCAGCATCGTTCAAGGTGACGCAGGTCGGGATATGGCTGGTATTTTAAACACCTATTACTGTCTGTTGAAAAAAAAAATCATTTTTTTGTTCAGATATTGAGAAGAAACTTATTTATGGCTAAATATTAGAGCAGAGCAAAACTTGTATGTGAAAGCAAATTAATAACACTAATAATTGAGCTACAGATGGCGCTGGTGTATTGAGATTCGGATTGCGTTGGATCATAGTGGTGCTGGCGTTTGCCGACTCCGATGTTGACGATTCACGCACAAAGGATCAGCACCAACACCATCATCACTATGCACGATACCAGCACCATCTGCTTAAAAATGGCGAAAATAATAATTAATTGAGAGTAGAGAGAGAATGAGTAATTAATTGAAGAAAATGTTAATAAAGCTTCAATTATATAAAAAAAAATTGATGCTTTAAACTTATACAGAATATACGATTGCACTCAACAGAAAATTTTCACAGACGCCTGAAAAGTATAAAATAATTGATTGCATAAAAAATGAATTTAATTCAAAATTCTAGTATTATAACATAAATAATTTCAGAAAAATGTAGTTGGAAAAATAGCATATGGAAAGCGGGAGCCATGCCTTCTCTTTTTTTGTATCCACCGTTTTTCTGCAGTTGCTAGAGATTAGTCTCATATAATTCTTTACCGAATTTCAGTTGTCTACCGTTAAAATGTGCAAAATGAAACACAACATTTTTAGGGGAGGTGCCACGAGTATCTATGGGAGGTGCCACGCCCACTTTTAACTTTTTCCACTTGATGTATCGTAATAACTTTTTCCAATAACCATCCGGAAGGTGGCCATTTCGTGTTCTAAATTTGGCTCGTTGAATCCTTTTGTAATGCAACATGAAAGTTGGTAAGTTCTTTTGTCAACTCCCGCTCGGCGAATACCGTAAGCAGGGAGGGGTGAACAGTAGACGGGGCCAAAAAGGACTTTTTAAAAATATCCCCCCCCCCCCCCCCGTTTAGTGTGTAGCGTATCTTTTTATTATACGGTCAAGTGTACTCGCAAAATAAAAGTGCTTGATGTATGTGCCATTAAGTGCCACTCCTGAATCCTCTTTTCATCCCCTTCAAATTTTTACATACACATATGTATATTTATCCAGTTAGGAAATAAGAAAAAAAAGAAGAGATAATGCAAATAAAAAGTAAAAAAAGCAAGAAAAGTAGCCATTAATGTGGGGACAAGCGACTTTACTAAACAGAGATTATATGGTATGCCAAACACTTGCGTTCACGTACACATTGTACACACCACCAGCACACATACATAGCCACACGGGAAAAAATTGTAGCCAAAATTTAAAGCTTTTAGGATTTATTACTTATATGATGAAACAAAATTTAGAAAATGAAATTAAAACTAAAAAAAAAATTTTAAAATTGTGTCAGTGAGCAGGATTCGAACCGACGAGTGGACGTTCTACGTGATAAAGAAAACTTCCGTGACCCGAAAAAGCTTTCAAAAAAAAAAAAAAAAATCAAAAGAAAATATTTTCTTTTCTTATCGACAGAACTTTTAAAATTGTTTGCTTAGTTAAAAAATAATTTTAAATTAACAGTCTCGTTATTCAGTTCAATTTTAAATCTAAACAAAAAGAAAGACAAAATCGTAGTAACAACAAATTAGAAATTGAAAGGTTTGAAATTTACTCAAAAAAAAAAAAACTGTTTTGAAGGGTTTAACTTTTTTACCCACACTGTTAACCGTGTAGTCATAAATATACATATTTATATATAAAGAGATCAGTTACAACATGCCTCCGAGTACATACAATGAGTGCTCTCACCACATAATCACTTGCCCGCCACCTATTTGCACCCACCTTTGCAGTTACAAAAGAGTGTACTTAAAGAGAGTTTGAAGTGCTTGAGTGTTTTATTTCTGTTCTCTTGTCTACTTAAGTGGGTTGTGTAGGCATTGTTGAACTCAATTGTGGCGGCAGTGTGAATACATAATGTTGGTTCCAACAGCAAACCTTTTAACACCAGTTGGCATGGTAAGCGCATAAATAAATGCTTTTATTAACACTTTGAAGCCCCACCACGGACAATAATACTTTTTGAAGAAGTCATGATTGTGGTTGGCCCGAAAAAGATTATTTATGCTTTGAGCTAAGGTCAAAAGAAAGAGATAAAAAAAAAAGAAAATTGTTGAGAGGAGAGAGTAAGACAGCTATACAATTTTTTGAACAACTGGATCGAGGAAACAATACTGCTCAATAGTTTGACACTTTTGTACTCTTGATGTATGCAACGTGATTTTGAGAAGCACATCCATCATTTACAAGGTGGCGCAAAAGTAATCCTCCTATCAGAAAATGCTATAAATTTTGCGATTGGCCCCTAAAGTCAGTTCTGTTTTGACATTTGTGTAGTAAACACATGGGAAATACACGTTAATAAACAATGTTACGCTACACTGCTCCTCTCTCTCTATGGCGCGATATACAACAGGTATATCATCATAAACCTCCTAAGAGATTTTTGCGCCAAGATTCTCTTCCAATTTGTGGTGTGCCGATTTTTGAATTTTCCCTACAAATTGGTGGGACCTACAGTTTTTTGCCGACTCCGAACGGCATCTACAAAGGAGACGAATTTTTGCTGAGAAGCCTGTCATGGCAGAAATACACTCGGAGAGTTTGCCAAACCACTGCCGAGGGGCGACCCCGTTTTGAAAAACTTTTTTCAAATCACTTTTGATGTTACCTGTACCAGGGCTCGAACCATGGACTTTCGGTGTGGTAGGCCGGCAACACTACCTTCACACCACGGCGGCTACACTGCTCCAGAACGCGGAATATTGCTGACTATTTATTTGACCAATAATCGGTCGGGGCCAAACGGTTACTGTGAATGGTGAGCGCTACAGAGCAATGATCAACGAGTTATTTTTGCCTCAACTTGATGAATTGGGATTGGAAAACATGTGGTTCCAACAAGACGGTGCAACAGCACACACTGCACGTGCCTCAACCGATATGCTGAACATCGGAAGCTTACTTTTGCGCCACCTTGTATAAAAAAGGAAGTGTAACCAAAGGGATTTCGATATCGTATATCCTACATCCCTAAGATGAAATGAAAATGTTAGCCACACAGCTGATAAATCAGCAAACCTTTGTCATGGGCTCCTAAGAAGAAACTAAGAAATGTAGAACTATGAATCCACTAGCCAGACTTATTAAAAGGCACGACAGCTTAAAAGTAGCATATAAGTAACATAAATCAGTCACCATGATTCATAAATGTACAATGTTCGAAGTAGACATAGATTTAATTACAACTTCTTTAAAAGAATATCAAGTAAAATACAAGTAATATACGATTATGAGTTCCTAAAGGAACCGAAGAAATGTGAGAACACAAAGGGGACCCCTCCAAAAAATTGTGCGACTGATCGCTAAAGAGATTGTTGCGGGATAAATACCTTTCGTCTACAGTGGGCTGCAATTGCTCCCAACTATTCCGTTATAGGCATAGTGGGGAAAAGTCGATTTTAATATCTGTAGCCTACTTTTTGGTGTTGGAAGTAAACTTGTCCGACCGTACCCGTAGGGGAACAAAGGGAGTATCTCCGACACCACTACCCTTTTGTGCATGAAAGATACCAATTAGTCTCTTCATAGGACATGCTCAAACAAAGGATATCACTTCAACCCTTTCAAAGAGATCAAAACCACCATTGGTCACATGCTTCTTTGCTACTCATCCCGGATTCATCCTAGACTAATCATTTTTTTGCAGGGAAACGACGTGCCATCCGGAAGTCTAAAAGCTCTAAAATTATAGTCTCCTGCAGTATATCCATACTGATGTTAAAATTTTTGGGCGATGAGTAAATAAAATATCTCATCTATCCGTCATGGAAAATGAAAAAAGGCAAGTGTGGTCCTTTCCTACTAAAGTCTCTGAAGACAGCCAACGGTAGGGAGTTGTATCCACTAATATCTCTGATCCCACCAATAGTAAAGGCTTTAGAGTCTGTGCTACTCCCTTATTACACCGCAAGCGGAACATCACAATGGGTTCCGTAAAATGTACAGTATCACCATCACACTGAACCTCATTAACATTAAGATAAATGGCAGTCTGAAACGGAAATAACCAATGAGAGAACCTTAGCAGTAGCACCTGACCTTGCAAAAGCTTTTCACGCAGTCATTCAGATGCTGGTAAAAGCCGATTTGGAGGACTTGTTTCTCCCACCATGTCTGGAAAGGTGGAATTAGAAGTCTAGATGGATAGTTTTAAGTTACCGACTATCCACCACTTCAAAATCTTTGCGGTAACGTTTGACACCATTCTCAATTTCGCTGCTCATTCAATCGCAACAAAATCCTCAAGTCACTGGCTGGCGGTATGGCGGCGTGTCGTCTTATGATACCAAAATGTCCCATAGACTGCGAGTCAAAAATAATCGGTGTCTGAAACAAATCTTCTGGATGGCGAACTCTTCGAGATATTTAGAAAATCGAGAAGTATTGTAATGAATTTAACGTCGCTTCCCGCCAATCTAGTGACCTGCAATTTGAAACATAGTTCAGAGTCCGTTGACGATGCAAATTATTGGCAAACCCATGTGGATATCGTAGAGATCAAGGCTGGTTTCAGAAAATTCGTATTCATTATCCATTTTAGCTAAATTTTTTAACATATATTAATCAAGTAAAAAGAAAGAGATCCAAGAAATAAATTGTGCCAATATTTAGACAATTTTAGTTTTTTAAACAAATTAAGCCCATACCATATATATTTATATACTTAATCCATA
Organism: Merzomyia westermanni; assembly: GCA_949987695.1. Classification (NCBI taxonomy): domain Eukaryota; kingdom Metazoa; phylum Arthropoda; class Insecta; order Diptera; family Tephritidae; genus Merzomyia; species Merzomyia westermanni. Next base: position 192,010,393 of record OX465289.1, read on the forward strand.
TAAGAAAGTAAAAGATAAAAAATTTAAAAAAGTGATTAGAACTTCAGGAAAGCAACCTATTTTTCAATTCACAATGAATTGTAGATCGCGATCATGATGCTCATTAATTTACTTAGTTAACTCTCTCTCTCTCATCATAAACCTCCTAAGAGATTTTTGCGCCAAGCTTCTCTTCCAATTTGTGGTGTGCCGATTTGAATTTTCCCTACAAATTGGTGGGACCTACAGTTTTTTGCCGACTCCGAACGGCATCTACAAAGGAGACGAATTTTTGCTGAGAAGCCTGTCATGGCAGAAATACACTTGGAGAGTTTGCCAAACCACTGCCGAGGGGCGACCCCGTTTTTGAAAACTTTTTTCAAATCACTTTTGATGTTACCTGTACAAGGGCTCGAACCATGGACCTTCGGTGTGGTAGGCCGGCAACACTACCTTGCTTAGTTAAATAAACAAATTATATATTGATATAACCTTTTTACTTAATTTTACCTTGTTTCTCTCTTGTTTCCGTTCGTAGAATGATATCTTTGCCACCCTCACGTCTCCATTGCACCGTTGGCTCCGGCACCCCTGTAGCACTACAAATGAGCACAATTGTGCCACCTTCATTGCAAATGCCTTCTTCAAGATTTTGCTCTGGGTGATTTAGTATATCCGGCGGCACTACAACATCCAAATAGCCAGACTTCAGGTTGAGTTGATTGAAAGTGCAAGAATTGGTGCAAAGTGAATAAATGTGGAATAAAGCACAACAAAAAGATTTAAAATACTAAATTATACAAAGATTTGTGCAGTTAAAAACTTGATAGAAAGTAGAAAGGTATGAGTCAAAGAAGTATGAAGGTAAAGAAGAAAAGTTTGTGAGGAAATATTGTTTAGAGTAATTAATACACAAAGTCCTGTAGGATAATTCTTAAGGTCATGTTTCGAAGCTTAGTTGGGGTCATCTCAGTCGAAAAGAAGAGAGAGGAGTCCTAGTAATCTTAAAGCGAGGTTAATGTGCCGTCCACGTTGATATGCAGTTGTGTTCTAACTTTATTCGTTCAGATAAACCAGCAGAGGTTTTGGTTGAGGAAAGCGTATGGTTGTGTCACTTGTCACTATTGTCTTTCCCTTAAGCGAATACCGAAGAATCGTCTACGTGTGATACCAGTGATATTCCCGTTATGGCTAAAAAGCTTTAAAATGTGAAAGTTGAACGATAAGATGGATACAACTGCACCTTGCCGCATCCCTTACTCATTAGGTTCTGCAGTCACTTGTTTGAATAGTTCATAGTCCATAGTTTCAGCTGTCATGATACGGTGACTCCCTCTATGTGTTTGTGTATAACTTTTGACAGAATAGACTGAGGTGTTGGTTAAAAATATCTATATAAGGAGAGCTCTAGAGTCTTACTTACTTACAAACAGTGATATCTATATGGCTGAAGTGTATTGGAGGACTTCACGAAACTCGCAAAGCAAGAACATGTTTCCATGAAGCAGAGAAAGAGCAAGATGGAAGGTCCAATTGGAGAGCGATTTTCGAATCCGGCGTGTTTACAATTGGATCAAATTGTCAGAGGGAACAAACGACTGGCGCGTTTTTTTGGTTAGTCAAAACCGCTATTTAAATATGTGAACACTATGGACACCATCATCTGTCCTAAGGTTATATGAGCCAAGCTAGCTGTTGCATTTGAACGATTTTGCAATCCCAAACTTCAAGGACTTTAATTGTAACTGAATAATTCCATACCAGAGATCGTCTGTTGGATAAGACTCCATTTCCATTAGAACTTTGAGGACACGTGACAGAGGGAGGGTGATAACAGATGGCAGCTCTACTTTATCGATGATTTGCACCAATTTTGTGTGAGCTGTGTAGGCTTTCAAGGGTTACACGGTATGACTTTTTTATCCTTATGTGCAAATTCAGTCAGTTCCTGACCCGTTTTGATATGAAGTCCTAAGTAGTCTCTGAGTTAAAAGGACACAAGCAAACTGTTGGTATAGCCCGAAAAATCTAAAAAGCCAATAGGATCTTAAACTAGTCGTGAGCTTGGCAATACGAGATACAGGATTGGCCAAGCCAAAGCCATTGCTGACAATATACAAAAGACGATAACCAACCAGTTCAAAGCTGCAGTTCCTATATATCAATGCAGAATCGATAGTGGCTTGAGATGAAGACAAATGATTTTTAGCTCAACGAAGCTATAGAAGAGGTACAGATCACAGTGCTTCATATCTATAATCACCCATCAAAAGCGAACCAGAATAAAATGACAGTGTGCTCTTTTCAGGAAAAATGCCCTGCCTTGCCCAGTTGTAGAGTTTAAAACTGTTCTGCTATGCAAATGTTGGCAAGAGCCCTGCTTCAAAAAAAAATAGTTTGGGGTTGTTGAGTCTGTATGTTCTTGGGCGAAAGAACGCGGGTAGTTCCTTTCCTACCGACAGCCTTGGGTATGTTGGTCAGTAAGAAGGTCTTTGATGGTCATACCAGTTTCGTTGTTATATCAGCTTCGCTACCATGTCCTAGATCATTCTCTTTACCAGATATTTTCCTGAGATTTTACCTACTCAATGCAAAGCAATCTAAATTGGGAATCATGAGACAGGACATAACATGATTAGGTCAAACGTATACATTTGAGTAAATACACCGACATTAAACCGGAAAACACATATGTGCAAACATCAGCATTGTACTTATACATATGTACATTCGTCGCTTAGTGTGTACATGCGATGTCTATCCTCATCCTTTGTCGTATCTCTGGTACTGGTTTTAATAATAATATTGTATTATCACCTTCATGGCTACCACTCCAATATTGAAAGTTCTATTGTACTTGTTAACGTATATTCGTGTTAGGCTAGACCTTAAATGTGAACTGACTGACCAATAATACGAGCCCGGAAGAACTGCAACTATGAGCAACGCGGTGCTGTCTCGGAAAAGAAGCATGCTGCCTATAGGGACACATTGCTCATGGGTATAAGAAGCTATGGTGATAGGATATAGCTGATTAAATGTTTTATGTCGACTCCGATTGGGCTGGAACCACTTTGTCAAATCTAAATAAATCTAAAACAGTCCATTTCTTGCAATTACACGCCGTTTGGATAACGAAAAGGAACGTTTCTCTCGAATTGCCAAGGAACTTCTAATCTTGCTCTTATAATGTCCACGACTACGACTCATACAGCTGGGCATTAATGGTTCCGGGGGGGGGGGAGGAATTCATTTGTCAATTGTTTTTTCAGTCCAAAATAACGCTTCAAAAGTTTACTCCATTTTGATTTGTTGGCTGAAATTATTGTTAGCTGTGAAATGGAAAACTAATTAAGGCAAGTTGCGAGATAGTTTTAATTTTTGAGCGGTCAGGTGAGAGAGGTGGTATGCTTCTTATCAGCTTCTATCAGCTGTGTGAGGCTGCATGTTTGGATACTTGATTAGTTGGTGTTTTTGATGTTGTGGTGAAAGGATTTTCCATCAGATAATCTTCTAGACCCAAAATATGTGGCTTATAAAAAAGTGAGTATCGTGCTGCCATCAAAGTGGATGCCTAATATCAAGTTCACGTGCGCTATCCAAGTCGTGAATAGTATCGCCAAGGATTTTGTAGGTCACAATGTCAAGTTCCGCGGCATGAAAAACCAGATAAGACCGGGAGAAGATCGTTGATTTTGGAGCATAGCTAATCAATCAAAAGCCCTTGACGTATTGCACTTATCGTGCATAAGCCGTCAGTTCTAAACAGTGCAAGCGCCGTCTTATGGGAAAAAGAGTTTAGAGACGTAGAAATTAAACAATAATGGAGATACCATTATTTAATCCGCCTGGATCTTGTATGCTTATTTTTGAAGTTAAAATATGCCTCCAGACTACTCAGATAATTGGCGGCCCATCTTTTTGTGCTTGTGGGAAGAGTGGTTTCCTTAACACAGCAGCCTCGCTGACTGTTTCGAAAGTCAACGGAAACATTTCAATTGCGAGGCTTTCCCTTATATACTCCTCCACTTATCTTTTTAGTCATTGCGGGTGATTGAGTATCTTTGCCACTGTCAAAGCCTTAAATATCAGGTTTATCGCATTACAAGTTATTTAGGGGTAAGAGAAAGCGCTCCTTCCATGCCTTGGGTACGTCGATAACTTGGACGTCATTATTTTCTTGCAACAATTCACCACGGTCTTAAAAACTTCTGTCGTCGGACATATTTTCAGAGAGAATTTTTGGTATTCACCGCAGGGTAATAAAGCTCCAAACTAGTCAGGAGGCTTATCAGTATACAACTAGAATTTTGTGACTGATACCCAACTAGACCGAAAACACTATACTTGTACCAATAAAAATTCGATGTTAAGCAAACTGCTGAAATGTCCCCGAGTTCGAAAAATTCGATTAAAGTTCCTTTATTTCACTTTTGCTGTTTCCGGTATTAGTACTCGAACCTGTAAACTCGTCGGTGTGAGTCGAGTACTTATCCACTGTGTCCGAAGATATTTAAATCATTTTCGTTTTCCACGATTGAACTAAAATTCTTTGATATATTTCTGTCCGGAAGCTGGCAGTTGACAACTCGTAAGACATCGAAGTGCTAAAAATACCAGATGCTTGTATGGAAATAAGACAGTTGTCTACCTGCTTGAACTTGGTGTATGTATTACTTTTGAAATAGCCTCCAATTAGTCGGTTTGACAGAAGGGTATTAGGGCTAGGGGCTTAGAATATACACTCAATAAGGCATGCTTCTCGTATAGTTGATCTACGGATATGATGCATCTTACCTCTAATTGGCAACGTTCTTCTTCCTTACGGAAAGAAAGGGTAAGATGACCTAGAAGGTTCCACTGGTCATACCAAAACACTCCCAAGTCAGGCATATATTGGGTTAATATCTGGCGAAGGACGGTAGCTTTCTACAACACTCCACAAAACCTTCGGGGATTGTTTTTGTCGCTAAAAACAACATCAACTACTGCAAAATATTTCGATCAGCTAGCATATCAAGTCTCTGTGAAACACGGCAGTCCATCTCACGATTCTTCTTTTAAACTCGCCGTCTCCCTTCCCTTTTCATGTCACGATACCGCTATTAGAGGCTGCACGACATTACGCTTCTACTTCTCGTGCTAGCCCGAATACTATCGTGCACACATAACAAAAATGATATCTAACTATAGAAACAAGAGGCACCCTAATACACATGTACTCTTAGCAAACATACCAACCCACTTATTTGCGGTTCATTTATAACGAGTTCAAATATGTGCAAAATATGTATTTATCACCAAATGTGTTATTATTTCAGCCAGAAGGGCTTATTGTGTGGGCTTGTGAGACCAATTTCTCGACATAATACAATGACAATACAAATATTCAATGGGGTTGACCGGAAGCCACTCACACACACATACACACACTTACACATTGCTTATTCTAACACACATTATCATTTGTTTGGTTTTACGATGGGCTACTTATAAGCCCGACTGATAGCAAGTGAGCTAAGGCACACGCACACCCACACACACACACACCTACATATATATGTGTTTGTACTTAGGTTGGGCATGAGTTGTGATCCTTTTGGATTATTATAAACATATCGCATTAATGTATATTTATGGATTAGTCAAGTATTTGTCGATTACAATAAATGTCACGCCATATTTTTGTATGTTTCTATGTGTGTGTGTGTATATGTTATTTATGAGTTAAGCTGTTGTTTTTGTTTTGTTGTCTATTGCCGATATGCTTTGACAACCTTTCTACCTCACAAGGCTTAACGGATATATCCATTTGGACAGTTACGTAGATAATATACTCTTAGTGGACATTTCATGTGGAACGGTGATGCTACTGAGGCTCTATATTTGTATAGTATAAAAAGTACAGTAGTGTGTAGTAACATTGCAATATGCAGTATTGAATGAATTTGAACTATCTATCTTATAACTTTAGTCGAGATTTTTTTGTATATTTATATATCCACTACCATCTGGAAATGAATGAAAAGTTGTTCGTGCAGATAGATTAATACATGCTGCCACTTAGATGTTTTTACGGGGTTGCCACTTATTTTTATATATTTTTTGATTGGGTGAGATTTGTCAATATGAGTACAAAGGAAAGGTATTTTACGGCGTATTTCATCAAAGATATCTCTAGGTAAGGTTATCTCATAGGGTTGCCACCTGATTATGTTATTTAAACTTTTATTGCATGCTCGCTAATATCTTGAAAACGACTTGATCCATTTCGATTTAGTTTTGAATGTGCTATTTTACGACCATTCCAGCTCTTTTACTCGGGTGCTGACACTTTGGAAATATTTAGAGATGGCACTTAAGTCTATTATGTTCCTCTGGTGCTGAATTCGGGTATCGATAGGAAAAGTGAAGATTTTACCCAGATGGACTATACATTCTAGAGTTCTCTCTATCTAATAAAAATATTAGAAAGCCAAAAAAGTGAAAGGACTCTAGAACCATAGTCCATAGTCTCTTATGAAGGTCTACCGCTAAACCAGCAATATAAAAGCCCAAGAGGACAGGAATGCTTCATCGAAACTACTAATAGAAACCGTATAGGCGTCAAGTATGAGCTTTGCTGCAGGTGCGGTCACGAAGAGGGGATATAACAAAGTCTGCGCTACTCTGCAACAAGAACTACATTGACAACTTAGTAGAGCTTTTACTATTACTACTGGCCTTTAAGCGTTTATAAGATTTTCCAAGAGCGCCGCCGAAGTGCTTTCTTCTCTTCTCACCACTTTAGTGAGAGTTTGAAACCCAGGGGAAATCAAATCGTTCTCTAATTGGATTGGTGCTGTCCCTGTTTGGCTGCTTTCTGAGTTGCGTGCCGATAAGGAGTTGTGCTCTGCTGAAAATGAGGGCCTTATCAGCTGTATTAGACCGATGAAGTATTTCTGCGTCTCTTTCGCTCCAGCTTATATTAGTGATTTAGTAATAGGAAGAGCGACCAAAGAGTGACACTGGGAGGGTGTACCAAAACGTAGTCTAATCTAAGTCCTGTACGTCGGTTACTACGATTATTTTTACATAAGTATGCTTCGGTATGGAAACTTTTTGTCATCACTCTGAATTTTCGAGGCGCATCTTCGCCTTACGTTTCTTTTACTCGTAATGTGCCCCGAGACAGTTTTTTTCTCTCAGTTGGTTATTGTTGTTGTGGTAACGACAAAAACACTTCTCGAAGGTTTTGGGGAGTGTTGTCGAATTAACAGTCCTTGGCCGGATTTGAACCCGGTACGCTCCGGTACTCCCTTGCGGTACTGCCCGACTGTCGTGGTAGCGATTTATGACCAGTGAAACCTTCTAGGTCATGTCACCCCTCCTTTCGTAAGGAAGGATAAGGTGGGTAATGAGAGGTGAGAGGCATCATATCCGTAGATCAAACATCGAGTTGCACTTCATTACCTTTGTGCATGTTAGTCGGTAGGTTGAAACACCGGTAGGATTTTGCTCCCGACTTTCCGTAGACTTCGCAGGGGACAACTAAAAGATATTAGAACCGCTTCGATATTATTTTATTGTTGGAACTATGCCTTTTGATCAATTTTATTTACACTGTTAACAACAACAACAACATCAATTTTATTTTTTTTTAAGTAAAAATCTTACACACACGCTAACATGTTTTTTTCAACCAATCCTAATTTTGAATATTTTCACTGTGATGAGAATATTTGCGCAGCGTTTGGCTAATGGACAGACCTCAATTCTGCTAGTGCTTTTTTCTATACAAATAATTGTTCTTTATATTTCGTGTTGCTATTATATTGCACAGCACTGTAAACATCACTAATGGACCCAAAAAGTGTCAGCTATTGTTGGTTAAGATTTTACTAAGAAAATATTTTTATTTGCTGCTCTGCTACTAACAAAAATATCTGAACAAACATTTAAACTGGCAGCAGCTTAAACTGAAATAACATTGGCTGTTGTGGCAGAGTGTAAAAACGCTAGCCAGTGAAGCGAAATTGCACTTTAAATTACTCAGAGACACATCACGAATTTGTGCTCACAAATACAAACAAACAAAAACACGCGCACCTACATACATGTAGAGCTTTGTAGTTAGGCCACCTGATTCCCAACTCAAGCATATGTTTAATGCCCTATTTGGTACAGTGGCTTAAATTATGCCAAGTCCCAACCAAGAGCACAACTACGCACAGCCACTGACTGACTCCAAGCAAGTTTGAACTGTGTGTTCCGCTAACGCTTGTCCTGTCTACTCTTCTCTGGTTTATTGCCTTTGTCACCTGACCCATTACCGTTTAGTTAGTTTACTGGTGGTCAGTCGTTGGGTCATTCCGGTCAGTTGGGTTAGTTGAGGTTAGTTAAAGCTTTTTTTTTTTTTTTTTAAACTTACCAGACTCTTCATGGGGTCTGTATTCACTTGGCACATGTAACTGCCAGAATCATTGAGTTGTACGTGCGATATGTGAAGTTTCCAGGTGTTGTGGCCATTGTGTGTCACTGATAATCTGGGATTAACTGACACCATGTGGGTGTGAATGCCGAGTATTGCTTTAGAGTCGGATTTAATCCATGCAACCTGAAAGGTACAAATATGCAGCATAGTATAGTTAGAATATATGTATGTATGTAATGGCATAAATATGTATGTATGTATGTACACAAATCCATGAGTAAGATGCTTAAGTTTTGTTTACAAAATTGTGGTACGCCTGGGGTACGTGGCAGTAAATAAGTGATGAGGACTTAATGGAAAGGTTAGTTCTTGTGAAGAATGGTGATTTCGCATGCTATTTCTTTGTTGTTATTGTTGTATAATCACTACCAAAAGGACCACATCAAGTATAAGCCTGCCGAACTGTTGCAGCGGCTTTTATTAGTAAAACCGGAGTTCGCACGTTGATTGCCATCTACGAATCTTAAATCCGTGTCAACTTGCTGTGACATTCAAGCCAAGCCCTTTTAAACAGGATCACTGCATCGTAGTTTGCAATCGATTGGAGACAGTCGCTAAAGAAACCAACCTGGGTATGCACCATAGCAGTGATGTATGTACAAGGTACCTGGGAAGCTGCCGACTAACTAGTAAGAAAGACCTATTGAACTGAATGAGCTAAACCAGTAAAAAAAAACTTGCTTTCTTCTCCTCCTGCGAAGTGCAGATACCGACTTTTATCGGGTTGCATCAAAAAGCTTAATGAAGGAGAACACTGGAACGCTCAAGTGAGGTACCCAAGAAAACTTGCCCCGTATCACAGCGAACCGAAACAATTTCGTAAGCATTTTTTAAATGTACGGGGTGGCTGATAAATTTTCTACATTAAGAAACTCAAATCATTTTTTTTTCAGTGTATGGAATTCATTTTTCTTTTATTCATGTTAAAGCCCATTAAATTTTATTAAATATAGCTTAATTAGTTTTAAAAATAATGGAATTTAAATGCCCCCCCCTGCTCGTCGATGCATGTGCGGCATCTTACCAAAAAGTTGTTCATTACTGCTTGGAGAGTTGAGACAGGAATAGCCGCAATTGTTTCTCGAATGGATTGCCTTAGTTCATTCAAATTTGTTGGTTTTGCTTTGAAGACTTCCTGTTTGCAATAACCCCACAAGAAAACGTCAGGTGCAGTAAGGTCAGGCGACCTGGGTGGCCAACGGAATGTGGAGTTTCTGGATATCAGCTTATTGGGAAATTTTCGTCGCAATTCTGTCAGAACAAGTTGGGCTATATGAGGAGCTGCACCATCTTGCTGAAACCACACAGAGTTGGAAGAAATTCTCATTCGGCGTAATTCTGGATAGAAAAACTCTCTCAACATGCTCAAGTAACGGTCTCCAGTAACCGTAACGGTGTGACCGTTTTCTTCGAAGAAGTAGGGCCCGACAATGCAGCGTGATGAAACTGCACACCACACTGTGACACGAAGTGGATGCAATTCCGTCTCATGGAGTATCTGTGGGTTGGAAGCACTCCATATTCGACAATTTTGTTTGTTTATGTTGCCGTTTAAATCGAAATGGGCCTCGTCAGACATGAAAAGACAGTTCAACATGTTTCCATCCTCTTCCACCATTTGAAGCATCTTCTGGCAAAATTCCAAGCGAATCGGCAAGTCTGCAGCGTTCAGTTTGTTGGCCATTTGAATTTTATATGGGAATAAGTCCAAATCTTTGTGCATAATTGACTGTAATGACTGTCTGCTTACACCCATTTAAGCAGATAAGCTTCTTGTCGAAACACGTGGATTGTTTTGTATGGCAGCAGCTACAGCAGCGATTGTTTCCTCCGTTCGAACTGAAGGGTTTCGATGGTAAGGTCTTCTGTTGACTGTCCCATGCTCGGCAAAATTGTTTACAAGTCTTATTATGGTCCATCTGCTCGGAGGATTGCCGCCAAACGTGCGCCTATACTCTCTTTGAACCGAAACTACGGACTCCAGTGCGTGATAGCGGCGGACAATCCAAATTCTTGTTTCAGTGTCCCAGTTATCCATTTTTGTTAAATGTAAAAGTCAATCTGCAAAATAAAAAAAAAAATTAACCAGATTCATTAAATAGAAAAAAAGTTATTTAATTTTTTTTTGGTAGCGGCTTTCATTAGCCACCCTGTACTTCTCTAGCGCCACTGATTGCCATACTAAAGGGCCACTGCCTGGCTATGGTTGGTGTTTGCCAATTTTAGATAATTGCAAATAAGGTTTTTTTTAATTGCGCCAGAAAGACCCTACCCCATGACCTCTTGCAAGTTAAGATATAAATTAATTTTCATACGAAGATAAGCTGGACCGATTTCGATGACATATTTTGGATGTATGAAAGCGGGTTCGAGAATTATTTAACAGAATCCGCGCATGTATATGCTATGGTATAAGGGAGAAGGAGGCATGGTATCTAAATAAGAGTTTTCGTAGTGCATATATCTGGAAGTATGCATGGTAGAATACCGACAACTGGTAAAGGGTTCTTCTTCTTTTTATTTAAATGGTCATCTAACCACCTGGGCGATTTTGAGCGTCCAACATAGCTCTTCAGTCATTTCTTCGTTGCGCCAATTGGAAACACCGCGGGATCGGAAATCAGTGTCTACTTGGTCCCTCAATCGGAGTGGTGGTCTCCCTCTTTCTCTGCTTCCACTGGCAGGTGCCGATGAGAATACCTTCTTGGCTTGAACATCTTCGCTCATTCGCACAACGGGGCCTAGCCAGCGAAGACACTGCGTTTTAGTTCGCTGAACTATGTCGGCGTCTGGTAAAGGGGTAAACGAGACTAATCTTTCTCGGGGGGGTAAAAAAGAAAGGAATTAGTCGTCCTGCATATTTATGGAACTATTCATGTTAGAGTACTGCAAATTGGTAAAAACTTATGCTCCTTGAAAATTGGTAGATAAGAGAAAAAGGGGCGTGTAACCTTTTGGTATAGTCTAAATTAATATTACTCTGCAGGGGGCAGGAAATTTATTTTAGCTCCATGCAACTAAATTTTTTGGCAGAATAACGTCTGCCGGTTCCTCCAGTCCTCAAATAAAGATAATTCCACCTGCCTTTTCCTGCCAATTTCCTCATTTGTTATGCCTTTTTTACAAGTTTGTAGGTCATAAAAATCCTATCCCTGGGTATTACACTAGGCTACTAAGGCTTTTGCCCACTGCAGCTGTGGAACAGGTATACGAACTAGAACAGAGATGAAGTAGGACTAGGAAAATTAATAAGAACAGGAAGAAGAAGAGGAATAGGTAGAAATAGGAATTGGAATGGCAGAAAAGAGGGAAGTAGCAGAGGAGCAACCGAGGAAGAGGATAACGGTATAGAAGAGGAAGAGAAAAAGGGGGATTTAGAGGCAGAATAATAGGCAGCGGATATAATAGGCAATATCTCTGACTAAAACATATTATATCAATATATTATTTTGCTAAATTTCGTTAAAAGAATGGAAAAAAACATTTAAATGGGCGTGGCATCACCTCTTTTTTGATAAAGCCTATATAACCACTTCGGCAGCCATAACTCGAAGATAAGTAGACGTATCATAAACACACGTATCATGATACAGACACGTATTTCGGGTATAGCGAAGAACGTTTTTATAAAAATTTTTTTAAATCGAAGCTGCGTACTCATTCAGTTATATATCCACATTACTGAAAATCGCTGGACACGTTTCGAGTACTTGCAGTTATTAAATTGCCAAACTGGTATATTTCTGTTAGATATCTGGTAACTTTTTTATTAGATGATATAATACATTCTATGACTTTCTAACTAGGTGTTGCCACTAATGATGCTTTTATAGGGTTACCACCTATCTAATTTTTTTTAAGTAAATCAGATATATAGATATGGGTATCAAACGAACAGTATTTTACAAGGAGTTTCAGCAGAAATATTTCCAGACAGGGTTGCCACCTATACCTATTATAAATATATGTTTTATCTCGAAAACAATCAGACATATTTCTATAAACTTTTGTATATGAGTTATCTGCTACAATCTCGGATTTTAGACCAAGGCTGCTTCCCAAGGTTGCCAAAGCTCTTATTAAGTTTTCTTTTGTGAAGTGGGATATGCCAATGTTTGTAGCAAAAGAAAGTTATTTTACAATGTACTTCAACAAAAACATGTCTAGGTTGGGTTATATAATAGGGTTTCCGTCTAATCCTATTATAATTTTTCGTTTGAATATCCGCTGAAGAACTCCAATTAGAAAAATACCGTCGCCCAGGTATTATGGAATGAAGACAGTTGCCCGACTATCTGGCTCAGGATTCATACTAGCCGTGCAGTGATTTACACATACATATGTACATACATACGCATTAATCTGTCAGTATATATGTTTGCATTGCATATCGTTAGGTATCTGCTTCAGCTGGTATTCTTAATGCTTAAACTATTTAATTTATAGTTTTATTTACAGCATTACACAGCTGTCAGAAAGTGTTTTATAGATCACTACGTAAATATTGCACAAATCTTCTTAGAGCAAAAATAAACAAAACAAATGCAGCAATAAAAAATAATTTGTGATTCAAGTTGGTTTGTTAAATTGCTTAGATGAAGACTTTCAACTTTCATACAAATATAGAAATGAACAAAAAATTACATATTTATGTACAAAGCTATACGTAAATTGTGCAATTAAAAGCAACGACATACCACCATACACACATACATATATGCAAACATATGCCAATATAGTAAGTAAATAAAGTTAATACTAAAGTCGACCACATGCAGGCAATATTTTAGGCTTTTAATTGAAATAAAATAAAATAATCGGAAAAGCCAGATCGAATGTTGATGAAAGCGATAAATAATTGGCTTAGCAAAAACAAAAAATTTTTATTTGGCAGTTTTCAGTTTCAAGTAATTAAACAAATGAACAATAAATTGTTTTAAATAATAAAGAACAAAAAAACAATAAATCAAAAGTGTGTTTAAATAAATAAATCAAAGGTTAATTGCTTTGAATAATAGCATGTTTGTACAGATACCATTTCAAATCTAAACTGCAAGTAGGAAGCCGAAGAGGTCAATAAATTAATTCTCAGTTCTTCTCCTTAGGAAAACTGTTTTTGATATGAACAAGTAGGGGCAGCACTCTCCTCGTCAGAAAGCTTTTGTTAATGCTAGAGTTTATTTTATTTTAATTTATTTAATTTTATTTAAGGTCACAGCTACTAGCGCTCCTAAACTAATGTATAGGGTGTTTTTTTTACAGGTTTGTTTTTCGAATAGAGATAAAACTGGCATTTTGTGGTCAAATCTGGCAACTCTAATGTCATTTATGTTCAGTTTGGTTTGCCATTTCATCATGAACAGGTTGACAAAAGAACAACGCTTGCAAATCGTGCAAATTTATTTCGAAAATAATGGTTCAGTTCGCGAAGTTTACCGTGAGCTCCGTCCATTTTATGGTCGACATAATCGTCCATCAGAGCAATTAATTCGGTTAACCATGGATCGTTTTCGCACTACGTTTACTCTATGTGATAATACGCATCCGCAGAGACGTCGAACAGTGCGCACCGAAGAAACAATTGCCGCTGTAGAGCAAAGTGTTGAAGAGGACCCGAATGAATCGATTCGCCACCGTGCACAGCAATTGGAGCTTTGTCCATCAACTTTATGGAAGATTTTGCGCAAAGATCTTGGCTTGCGACCTTACAAGATCCAGCTTGTGCAAGAATTAAAGCCGCGAGACCATGCAATGCGTCGTGATTTTGGTGTATGGGCCGAAAATGAGATTGATTTCGATGCTGATTTTCATCGCAAAATTTTGTTCAGTGATGAGGCTCATTTTTGGTTGAATGGCTACGTCAACAAGCAAAATTGCCGCATTTGGAGTGAAGAGAATCCACATGAGACCCTTGAAACGCCATTACATCCACAAAAACTGACTGTTTGGTGTGCTCTATGGGCTGGTGGAGTCATTGGGCCATACTTCTTCCGCAATAATGCTGGAGAGGCAGCTACCGTTAATGGAGACCGGTATAGAGTCATGATAACCGACTATTTTGTTCCCGAATTGGATGGCATGAATGTGGATGAGTTGTGGTTCCAACAAGACGGCGCTACATGCCACACAGCGCACGTCACAATCGATTTATTGAAGGAAACATTCGATGAGCGCATAATTTCGCGGAATGGACCTGTCAATTGGCCACCAAGGTCGTGTGATTTGACACCATTGGATTATTTTCTTTGGGGATATGTGAAGTCGCTCGTCTACACCAACAAACCAGAAACGTTAGGGGAATTGGAAGCCAACATTCGTGGCGTTATTGCCGACATACGGCCCCATATGCTCGAAAAAGTGGTTGAAAATTGGACCTGTAGAATTGGCTTTATTCGAGCCAGCCGCGGCGGCCACATGCCCGAAATCATATTTAAACATTAATGGCATAAAATTATCCTTCCAATAAAGCCAAATTGATGGACCTTAAAACGATTTTCTTGTGCTTTATTTCAATTCGAAGTTCTATACCCCTAAAAAACACCCTATAGTTTTGTGATTTATCACTCAACTCCGGTATAATAAAAAAAATAAATAATTTTATTTTATTCTATTTTATTTTTTTACTTGTTTTTATTTCATTTAATTTCTTTTGATTTTAGTTTATTTGATTTGATTTTATGTTATTTGGTTTTATCTTATTTTATTTTATTTTTTTTTTATTTAATTTTGTTTTATTTGGTTGGTTTTATGGTCTGCTCATTTTTACATATTTTTGTAAGTTTAACGAGCTCAAGAAAAGTTGATAATAACACTGGATCACAAATTCCAACTTTTTTTCTGCACCAGAGACGCCATAGTGAAATTCCTATGTAAAATCACCTCCTAATTCCGAAAATCAAGGTTATTTTTACTTGAATGGTACCGTTTTTGAGATATTTACGATTTACCGTTATTTCAAAAAACAAAAAAGATGGCTCCACTTAATCGTGTATATCTCAAGAACAAACTGAGCTCTTCCAAGACGGTTTCAAAAATTTGAAAGCTTATAAAATTTACTATAATCAGTACATACAACACTTTTTGCTAGGTCCTGCAGATTCAAACATATTGAACAATCATAACGGATTTTTTAAATTTTTTTTGTAAAAATATAAAAAAATGTGTACTTTGCGAGGAAGCATCTCGAAAACTTTTTGTTTTTTTGCAGATATTTTTCCCCCCTCTAAGCTCTGTTTTATTACAAAAAAAATAAGCTATCAGTTAACAAAAGCGATGAACTAATACAAAAGTTATAAGCATTCAAGTAAATATATCCATTTAATGCTGGTACATATGTGTTAGTATTCGTATATCAGTTAGTTAGCAGGTAGATTTTCGAAAAGTTATTAGATACAAAAAGCTGTTAGTGTCGTTTTCTCAAACCTAGGTACATTTTAAACAAGAGCATATTTTTGAGGCAGGTAGTGTTTTCTTTGTAGAACTAGGGAACCTTTTTGTTTAGGTAGGCTTGAATTTTTACTGGATCTAAGTATAAATAAGAGTACATGCGCCTTGTTCCTTCATAATATCTGCAAGGCTCGCCGGATACTGTTCAGTTTATAATTGCAGTTTATAACCCGTCATTTACTTAAAATAAAAAATGAATAAAAGGGCTCGAGAGTTTGAGTGTACAAATGATCCAGATATGTTCTGTTTCATCTGCGGTCAATTTATTGTTAAAAGTATGAGACGTGTGTTTTCAAATCCTTTGAAAGTTACATACTATAAGTGTTTTGGAATTGAGCCTAAAAACAATGAAAAACCATGGACACCGAACACTGTGTGCACCACATGCCGAGTCGAATTGATTTCTTCGGAAACCGGAACAAAAAGGTACGTTGTAAAAATTAGGAATTTGTTCCCTTTTAATGCTTAGCTGACTAATTCCTGAAACTATCTATTTAGGCGACGTGTGAAATTTATTACACCAATGAAGTGGAGGGAACCAACTTGCCATTCAACGGACTGCTATATTTGTACTACAAAAGTACTTGGGGTTGGAAAGTCCAGAAAAGTAACCTATGCGAGCGTATCTACAGTGTCATTACCAGAACTAATTTCAATAGAAGCGACATTGCCAGAATCAAATTTAACTTTAGTTCCGGCTCCAGTTTCATTGTCAACAGTAGTATCTGATTACGCGGCATCATGTTGTACTGAATTTCAAACGGAAAACGGAAGAAATTCTTTGTCACAAGCACAACTCAATGATTGGATAAGGGATTTGGAATTGTCAAAGGAAAAGGCCGAACTACACGCCTCTCGAATGCAACAATTTAAATTTGTTTCATCCGATGTTAAGGTAACATATTATAGAACTCGTCACGAAGAATTTTCCAAGTACTATACGAAGGAGGACAGTGTTTGTTACTGCAAAGACATTGCTGGTCTATTCAAACAATTTGGTGAACCATATGATTCAAAAGAGTGGCGATTGTTCATAGACGGCAATAAATTAAGTTTAAAGGCCGTATTATTGCATATTGGCAACCAAAAGCCATCTATCCCGATCGCGCATGCAGTAAATACGAAGGAAACATATGAGATAATGCAAAAATTGCTCAAGTTAATCAAATACGAAGAACATGATTGGAAAATATGTGCCGATCTTAAAGTCGTTGGAATGCTATGTGGTCTACAAAGTGGATACACAAAATACTGTTGCTTTCTATGCAAATGGGATAGCCGAGCTCGTCAAGACCACTACATCATAAAGGATTGGCCAGAACGAATCGAGTTTCAAGTTGGGGTAGATAACATAAAATACTCTCCACTTATAAAGAAGGAAAAAATAATTCTACCTCCGCTCCACATCAAGCTCGGCCTTATCAAAAACTTTGTGAAGGCTTTGGACAAAGAAGGCGAAGCTTTTCATCATTTGAAGACAATCTTCCCAGAGATTTCAGAAGCAAAAATAAAGGAAGGGATTTTTGTGGGACCGCACCACCACAGTGGAGGCAGCAGCGTGGGATTCTTTTGAAAAGGTCGTTACTTCTTTTTTAGGCAAACACAAAAGTCCTAACTACGAGATGATAGTGAACGACTTAATCAAAAACTATGCGGAAATGGGTAAATAAAAAAACATATTATAATAAATTATATATTACATAAATTTACATGAGAATATATAGCCATAAATCTGAATTCATCGTCCAGTTCCGAACAAACAAGAACGGGAAAAATATAAACAAAAAATTTGTTCTGAATTGAAAGATAAATCCAGCCTAAGAAAATTATATACTAATGTGTCACTTATGTATTTATCTAATTTACTTTTTTATTTTCTTTCAGGAGTAAATATGTCTTTAAAAATTCATTTCTTACACTCCCACTTAAATTTTTTCCCGCAAAATCTTGGCGACGAAAGTGACGAGCATGGCGAAAGGTTTCACCAGCAAATGAAAGTGATTGAAAGTCGGTATCAAGGATTCTGGGATGTCGCTATGATGGGCGACTACTGTTGGTTTCTCATAAGAGAAACCGATCCTAATCTAAATAAGCGTCAAAACAAGACACATAACTTTTTCAATTATAAAATAAGATCATAGAGTTAAGACAGAACCATATGTACATATGCTATTATTTGTAGGGTACTTAAGTATTAAATGGATATATTTACTTGAATGCTTATAACTTTTGTATTAGTTCATCGATTTTGTTCACTGATAGCTTATTTTTTTTTGTAATAAAACAGAGCTTAGAGGGGGGAAAAAATATCTGCAAAAAAACAAAAAGTTTTCGAGATGCTTCCTCGCAAAGTACAAATTTTTTTATACTTTTACAAAAAAAATTTTAAAAATCCGTAATGATTGTTCAATATGTTTGAATCTGCAGGACCTAGCAAAAAGTGTTGTATGTACTGATTATAGTAAATTTTATAAGCTTTCAAATTTTTGAAACCGTTTTGGAAGAGCTCAGTTTGTTCTTGAGATATACACGATTAAGTGGAGCCATCTTTTTTGTTTTTTGAAATAACGGTAAATCGTAAATATCTCAAAAACGGTACCATTCAAGTAAAAATAACCTTGATTTTCGGAAGAAGGAGGTGATTTTACATAGGAATTTCACTATGGCGTCTCTGGTGCATTTTGGCTGTAAACCAGTGTAATTCTTAGTTAATTATTATTATTTTGATTAGAGGAAAAATTGAAAGCAGCAAGCATATAAAGGCTATAGTTATTATTTTGATTAGAAGAAAATTTGAAAGCAAAAAACATATACAGGCTATAGTTATATTTCAATCAATTTTTCCTCTAATCAAAATAATAATAATTAACTAAGAATTATTATCAACTGGTCTTGAGCTCGTTAAACTTACAAAAATTTTGTTTTATTTTATTTTAGTTTATTTCATTTGGTTTTATTTTATTTTATCTTATTTTATTTGTTTATTTTATTTGATTTTGTTTTACTTTATTTATTTTATTTTTTTTTTATATTATTTTTTTTTGTTTTTACTTATTTTAATTTTATTTTATTTCCTTTTATTTTAGTTTATTTGATTTGATTTTATGTTATTTTATTTTATTTTATTTTATTTTATTTTAATTTCTTTTATTTTAGTTTATTTGATTTGATTTTATGTTATTTTAGTTTATTTTATTGTAATTAGTTTTAATTGATTTTATTTTATATTAAATTTTTATTTAATTTTGTTTTATTTTATTTTATTTGGTTATTTTATTTTGCTTTATTTTATTTTATTTTATTATAATTTATTTTATTTTAATAATTATTATTATTCAATTATTATTTTTGATTTTTAAAGGAAAAATTGAAAGCAATAAATATATACAGGCTATAGTTATAGTACTATTTGGAAAACAGCCACGATTTCTGGTCAGACTAATTCATATAGTCTTGCTATTTCAGAAGATCTTGCGGTGAATCTAACCGGCGCACTTCTGATTTGCAGGCGCAGCTGCCTAACCCATAAGCTATGCTGCGTGTAGTTTTCAAGCTGCTGTATTAATTTTTCGTTTAGTTGCTGTTATCTGCAAAAAGTGTACACAATTTTTTAGACATTTTGGCTATATGTAAATCATGTATGTTGGACTTTTTGGTTTTGTACATTCTTCTTTTCTATTTTTAGAAAATGGTTATTGTACATACCCGTGCTCCCGTGTGAAAGTATTTTGTTATTAGTTTATTTTGTTTTATTTAATTTTATTAATTTTTATTTTATTTTTTTGTACACGCACAATTCAATTGAATTGGGATCATCATCTTTTATAACAATACTAACTCTCAAAATTTTTCTTATTTTTTTTTAAATTTATTTTCAATACGAAGCTAGCTGAACGAAATCAAATAAATCGAGCCCAGTGCGAGTCGCTAATTATTAATATAACGTGTCCTATAATAGGATATCTAGCAAACTATCAAATAAAAACATGTAAGGAAAGGGTTGTCGTCTTAGAGTGTGCCGAAGGCTTTATAACTTTCATGAATACGCATCACGGTTTTAAGTGTCCGATCCTTACTCACAATTATTAAAAACTCTGAGAAACTGATAATTTAAAGATACATAGCCCAGCCCCCATTTATCGGAACAATCGATTTTATGGGAGCTATATGTTATGTAGGTCCGATCTGACTGATTTTCACTACACAAATTACATATATAATAAGTACCAAACATGCAAAGTTTTACGTTCCTAGCTTTTTAAGTGCAAAATTTATAGCCCAAAACCCATTTATCGAAACTATGGATTGTATAGGAGGTATGCGTTGTATTGCTCTGATCTTGCTGATTCCGACAAATGATTAATATATTACAAAATGGCGGGCCAAATTTCATCAAGATATCTCAAAAAACTGAGGGACTACTTTGCGTTCAAACAGATAGACAGACGGACGGACCGATGGAAAGACGGACATGGCTAAATCGACTCAGCTCATCGCCCTGATCATTTTGGTATACTTATTGGTGGGTCCATCTCTTCTTCTTCTCATACTTACAAACATCGGACCAAAGTTAAAATACCATTTCATGTTTATGAAAGGTATACAAATTATGTACAATAGGCAGCATAAAATCCTTTTTATTTATAAAGTCTTCATTAAGAGGATGTAATTCTTTTCCTTTTCATTCAAGCGCGACAAGAATAGCACATGATCACAGAAACGCATTAGATATACAGGGTGGCTGATGAATTTTGCTACATTAAGAAACTCAAATAATTTTTTTTTCAGTGTATGGAATTCATTTTTCTTTTATTCGTGTTAAAGCCCATTAAATTTTATTAAATATAGCTTAATTAGTTTTAAAAATAATGGAATTTAAATGCCCCCCCTGCTCGTCGATGCATGTGCGGCATCTTACCAAAAAGTTGTTCATTACTGCTTGGAGAGTTGAGACAGGAATAGCCGCAATTGTTTCTCGAATGGATTGCCTTAATTCATTCAAATTTGTTGGTTTTGCTTTGAAGACTTCCTGTTTGCAATAACCCCACAAGAAAACGTCAGGTGCAGTAAGGTCAGGCGACCTGGGTGGCCAACGGAATGTGGAGTTTCTGGATATCAGCTTATTGGGAAATTTTCGTCGCAATTCTGTCATAACAGGTTGGGCTATATGAGGAGCTGCACCATCTTGCTGAAACCACACAGAGTTGAAAGAAATTCTCATTCGGCGTAATTCTGGATAGAAAAACTCTCTCAACATGCTCAAGTAACGGTCTCCAGTAACCGTAACGGTGTGACCGTTTTCTTCGAAGAAGTAGGGCCCGACAATGCAGCGTGATGAAACTGCACACCACACTGTGACACGAAGTGGATGCAATTCCGTCTCATGGAGTATCTGTGGTTTCGAAGCACTCCATATTCGACAATTTTGTTTGTTTATGTTGCCGTTTAAATCGAAATGGGCCTCGTCAGACATGAAAAGACAGTTCAACATGTTTCCATCCTCTTCCACCATTTGAAGCATCTTCTGGCAAAATTCCAAGCGAATCGGCAAGTCTGCAGCGCTCAGTTTGTTGGCCATTTGAATTTTATATGGGAATAAGTCCAAATCTTTGTGCATAATTGACTGTAATGACTGTCTGCTTACACCCATTTGAGCAGATAAGCTTCTTGTCGAAACACGTGGATTGTTTTGTATGGCAGCAGCTACAGCAGCGATTGTTTCCTCCGTTCGAACTGAAGGGTTTCGATGGTAAGGTCTTCTGTTGACTGTCCCATGCTCGGCAAAATTGTTTACAAGTCTTATTATGGTCCATCTGCTCGGAGGATTGCCGCCACACGTGCGCCTATACTCTCTTTGAACCGAAACTACGGACTCCAGTGTGTGATAGCGGCGGACAATCCAAATTCTTGTTTCAGTGTCCCAGTTATCCATTTTTGTTAAATGTAAAAGTCAATCTGCAAAATAAAAAAAAAATTAACCAGATTCATTAAATAGAAAAAAAGTTATTTAATTTTTTTTTGGTAGCGGCTTTCATCAGCCACCCTGTATACGAGTATATATATGTACATATGAGCATGTGAGTGTATATATGTACATTTGCTCGTACTGTAGCTAACAATTTCAGTTACTTCTTTCGCTCTTGTCCATATAAAAGGCCAAGTTAAGGTCAACCATTTTCTTTCCCTCGTATACATAAATATTGCCACCCTCAGAACGTGGGACGTGCTTTGCACTGGAGAGTGCAAACTAATTTATTGCAACACTGTCACCGAGGATGCATGAAACGCTTGCTTACCCATTATATTCGTACTTGTATTGCCGCAAGTATGACTGCCTTGCACTCGAACTTTTAGACCGAATAGGAAATGTACTATATCGATGTATGCGCAGAGACGGTTTATGTATGTTGGACAGTGAGGAAAAGTTTGCAAATTTACAAAACAAATCTACTTTGCTAAGAAGATTTTCATGATAGCGATATATTCGGAAAATTTTACGACTACCGCTGTTGTAGAGAAGAATACCTAGAGAGTATTTTTGATGTTACTTCTTCTAGAATTCGAGTCTGGGACTTTCAATATGGTGGCCAAACGCACTATACTATTTTTTTTAAAGAAAATGGCCAGACCGTTGTCGTATGTAAAAAATTACTTTCTAGCATTTGAAATAGTTTCTACCTGCTCTACTTAGTATGTATTAGATTCCTCATTCTCAGCGTTTAGAATTTCCGTCCTTTCTCACTCTCACCGGAAATTGGCTTGTGTTGTAGTTGTCGTTGTACTTGACACGGTGCTTATTTTTCTTTTTCTTTTTCTTTTTCTTTTTCTTTTTCTTTTTCTTTTTCTTTTTCTTTTTCTTTTTCTTGTTCTTTTTCATTTTCTTTTTCTTTTCCTTCTTGTTTTTCTTTTTCTTTTTCTTTTTCTTTTTCTTTTTTCTTTTTCTCTTTCTTTTTCTTTTTCTTTTTCTTTTCCTTTTTCTTTTTCCTTTTCTTTTTCTTTTTATTTTTCTTTTTATTTTTCTTTTTCTTTTTCTTTTTATTTTTCTTTTTCTTCTTCTTCTTCTTTTTCTTTTTCTTTTTCTTTTCCTTTTTCTTTTTATTTTTATTTTTCTTTTTTTTAATCTTTCTTTCTTTCTTTTTCTTTTCCCTATTCTTTCTCTCTTTCTTTTTCTTTTTACTTTTTCTTTTTCTTTTCTTTCTTTTTTTTTATTTCTTTCCTTTCCTTTTTCCTTTTTATTTATTTTTATCCTGTTTTTCTTTTACTCTTTTTTCAAAATGGGCTCTCTCTGTGTTCTGCAGAAGCTCGGCCTTTATTTCCAAAGAGGTGTGTATATCGCACCTTATTATTATATTATCACCAATACATATATATATACTCGTACATTTGTACATATATTTGAGTTCTTTATATTGTTATAAACACATTTGTATACTTTATATGTACACTAATATACTATAACTATAGCATAAATATGCGTATATATGTATGTATATATGTAGCTCGTAATACTTACTCGGTATTGTGCCAAGTTGTTGACCACGCACGTAAATGAGACGTCACGCCCTTGCGGCACTGTAAAGTTGGTCAATTGCGCCAAGAACTCTGGCTCTGGCTCATCTGGTTGATTATGGCCTGCAAATGGAAGTGATGACAGTACCCATTTCGTTAGTTGTTTAGTTGAATGAATTGTGAACGTGAGCATAATATGAGAAGATTGTATGTAAGTATGTATATAGTATATAAGTACATACATAGTATGTTATAGGAAAGCAAGTGTGCTACGAGCGCTGTAAAGTCAAGCGAAAATGGACGGTTAAGTGAGCAACGCATATGTGTGACACAAATAAATTTGCTGACAAGAGCTGTAAAATGTCTAATGCACTTTGACACTGCTAAAGTGAAATTTTAGTGCGCAAAATTTTTTGTCTTTAATTTGCTTTTCTACTTTTAGGCACCTGCAGGGCGGCTAGTCACAGTCTGTGACCTATCTAAAAACTCGTGGGTTAAGCTTTAATACACAGTAGACTTTGCTTTCAAAGAAGTCTAGTTCTTCTTCCTGCTCCGCTGTAGCTTATGAAGACCATATCTCTGGTTATGTATATTGTCTATGTTAAGCTTTTGAGTTTCGTTGACTATAAGGGTAATCGAAGTCGAAAATGCAGCACCTATGTGGCTCTCCAGTGGTTGGGTTATCCAAATCTTTGATTGTCTTGAAAACAATTGCAAACAATATTAAGGAGGCAATGAGAACAACTGAGATGATCGTCAGATTTGTAGTGAATTTGTGCCAACAGTGAAAGAAGTAGAGATTACCATTGATTGGACTAAAATAATAAGGATGGACCAAACAGCAGACTCGCCTTCAAAATCTAAAATTTCATCACATAGCATGAGCTAACCTAGAAATTAAATTTCTTGGCTCGAGTAAAAAACGACTCAGACATGTCTGAGGAAGTCTCCGGAATCCATTATTATATTCTGGACCCGCAAGCGCTACATGGTGAAGACGGCAAAAATGAAGTAAATAAAGGAACACTAGAAGATAAAAGCGACAAAATAAAGAAAGGTAAAGTACATGAAAAAATAGGACTAATAAGTAGGAAGACAAGGAGTTAGGCAGGAAAAATAAATAACAGATGGGCTGATCAAAAAGGGGTTAGAGAAGGGATGGGGAAACAAGAAGAAAACTAATAAAGGTAAATGAAGAAGTACATAAATAAACGTCAGCTTATAAATGAAAAGAAGAGGAAAAGTAAGTATAAACTACAAAAAGAAGGAATAATTAATAGAATAAAAGTTAGAATATAGAATATAGCAAAAGAAAACGAGGACAAATAAAAGGGCCGTGAAAATAAGGATGCAAAATGAAAGGAAAGAAAAAAGGAAACAAAATAAAGCAGACCAAAATAATAAACGAAGAAGAGGGTAAGAGTAAATGTAAAAAAAGTATGAAAAGTTAGAAAAAGAACAGAAAGAATCAGAAAGAGAAAGAGATAATAAAAATAAGAAAGCGAATTGGAAAGATGAAGAAATTTTAGTGTAAAGAAAAATATAGGGAAAGAAAAAACAAACAAAAAATAAGAATAAAATCAGAAGTAAAAAAAAAATGAACAGAGAAAGTAAACGAATAGTATCACAGAACAAAAAACGGTAAGGAAAAGGAAAAGAATAACCGGAAAATATGATGTGAAAAGATAGATGAGAAGATAAATAGAAGAGAAGAAGGAAAAGGAAAATATAAGTACTACAACCAAAAAATAGTAGGTAAAGAAAATAGAAAAAATTGTAAGAAAAGGTAAAAGTATGCGTAAAGATAAACAAAAACGAAGAGAGGTGGAAGAAGAATTTGAATGAAGTTTTGGACTTAAAGTCCAAAAGTAAGAACATAGAGATATGGAGAAATGAAAGGGGAGCAAAAAAAGGAATACAACAAGAGAGAGCAGAAGATGCAAAAAAAGGAAAAAAGAAATAAGAAAAAGGAAATATTTAAATGTAATACAACTAGATCTAGAAATATTGGCTTTTCCTATACCTATCATTATCTCTATCATTGTCCCTATCCCTATCCCCATTCCTATCCCTATCCCTATAAATGCAACTACACACACAAAATTCCACTTCACCATCGATCGATCCATTATTGAGATTTTCTAAGAAAAAAAAATAATAAAAGAAAATAAAATTTTTTTTTTTCAGGAATTTTTCGGAAATTTGATTGGATATTCTCCTATCCTGGTCAGAGAACAATCTAAATTAGTGTCAAGCATCCAAATTGGTGAAGGCGTTCTTGAGTTATGAGCGTTGCAACCAACGTCACTTTCTTTTATATATATAGAGAAAGTTAGAAAAAATTAAGAAAAAGAGGCATAACTAAGAACACAAACAATTTAAAGAGAAATAACAAGATGGCAAAAAGGGAGAAGAAAGGATTTCTCTTTCCTTTCTCTTTTTCGCTAGATGAATTAAGAAGGGAATGCAAAATAAGACAAACACCAGCCAGGTGAAGAAGAAGAATAATGAAAAGAGAAAAATATATTAAAAGTAAAGTGAGAGAAAATGATTCAGAGGAAGTAGTAAAAAAATAAAAACAACAAGGGGAAAACGTAAAAAAAGCAAAAAATATGTTTGAAGGAAACAAGAAAATTAAAGTCCAGAAAATGCTAAAAAGGAGACGAAAAAGGGAAACAGTTATGAAAATTGAAATAAATAACAGGGGAGTGAAACTGCTGTTTATTCCGGGTCTGGAGCATTATCTGATAGCTAATATTGTAGTCCGCTACTGAAACTAACATTGTTTAAACTTTTGGAGACCCTAGCACACTTCAAATCATTTGTGTTGAAGGCTAGCATATGTCGAGGCCCAACCTCGAGCACATACCAGAATATTTTTTTTTTTTGACTGGACCTAGGAAGACTTATGATAAGAGACATGCACGAACTTGCAAAGCTCATACGGCTATATCAAATAAGGTTGAACAATATCAATTATTCATGAAACGAGCTCAAGGCCAAGAAAAACCATTTTTCACTTTTCAATTTTTATGAAAATTATTGTTGCAATATCAATAGCTTCCAGAGGAGTGGGAACGACTCTTCTGAGAATTGGAAATCAAAAGATGACAAATCACTACCATGAAACAGAACTAAAGCACATAGATACAATATATTATAAGATCTTTGTAATTGTTCACCTATGTTGGTGATCAGGGGCGGCGAAAGACGTCGGTATGGTGGGTAGTACTACCCACCTGAAATTTCCGATGGTGGGTAATTACCCACCTGAACATTCGAGCAGAAAAATCATTTTTATTTCGTTTTGGAAAGATTTTTGCGCATCCCTAAAACGGAAACTTTAGATTGGCTGATCACAGCACAGCTGTGAACTGCAGCCAGAAAGAAGGTGAGAGACATTCAAGTCACACGTGCATGAGAACAGGTGTTTGGACAACCCATTTCCTTCACCTGATATACTCTAACCACCAGCTGAACTACCTACCGGGCTCATGACGTTTTGGCTTTTACAAACGCGCCGTAAGTTCTGCCTACTCTGGTCTAGATAACGAAAGCTCCTAAGCAAACCTGGGGTAGCTCTTGGTAATGCTTTGAAGTGTGATTAACATAAAAACCTGATATGTGCTAGTATTCGACCCTAAAAAAATTTCAATAATGCGCATTTTATCTCAGCTGCGCCAACTTACAGAATTTTTAATAAAGTAATTGAAAAAAATAATATTTTATTGCAATATGTAGCGTTTCGTTGTCTTTATGATTATTAAGAAATAAAAGTAAAAGAATGCAACTCAAATATTTGCATACCATTTTCAAATTAAAATTTCTATGCGCGAAAATATTCTAATATGTAAATGTGTACATATTCGAGTTTAGTTGTTTGTATCTCAATGCATTTTCCACTTTTGCACGCGTAAGCATATGAAAGGCCATAAGTGAATGCGTCCTGTAGGGATGCCAATAACTACATTGTAAAAAATGTGATTAGTCTAGGATGAGTCAGGGATAAGTCGCAATTTAGCATCCGACCTATGCCAGTTTTAATCTCTTTACATGAGTCGAACTGATCCTGTTTGTTTGAGCATGTCTTATGAAGAGATTTATTTTTTCTTAGACATAAAGAGTAGTTCGATAGTAACTAGTTTTTCAATAGTTCAAAATAGACCGCTGAGTAATCATTAGTGGAAATTTTGGATGTTTTTTGTGTTTTTTTTTTGAAAATAACAAAAAAACTTCTTACAACGTTTTTAACGAAAAAATTGTTTGAATTTGAATTTTATTTTAAATCTCAGAATAACTATCTTTAAGTAATTTGTTTAAGTACTGTACTAGACTTGTTGAGTAATGATTATTAATTGTACGGCTTACCGGTTTTATTTTGTTTGTTTCTCGAGAAGCTAAATAATGGTAAGTTATCATTGCTTTCCATTTTTCATGACTATTTGCTAATTGATTAAGACATATACATCAGATCATTGCAAAAAATATATAAAACCTAATATTCAAAAATAATGATTATTTACATTTTTGATTTTTGATGTAATGATAAAAAACATTACTTTTGATAATTGCGCATTAGTTTCGAGTTTCCTTTACTTTTTCAATAAGTAAAAAAATTTGAATACATTTTTATTAATTTTCGATAGACCAGGTTATTGAGTAATAATTATTCATCGTAATAATTACCGATTGCATCCTTTATTTTCTTGAGAGGCCATTTTATGGTTAATAACCATGGCCTTCCAGGTTTCATCATTACTTTCCAAAAGATGAAAAAATAGTTATGGCTAATAAAAGAAGCTAACAAAAAATAATCAGAGGTAATTTAATTTAAAGTTTTTGATTTTTTTTTGATATTTGATTTTAAGGCAAAAAAAATATTTCTTTTGATTGCCATTTAATAGTTAAAACAATATTTTCGATATTTAATGATTACTCTCTAATCGCTTGAAATAAAATATTAAAAATAAAAAAAAAGTTATCAAAAGTAATGGTTATCTTAGAGCTTTTAATAAAAAAAAACATTTCCTCTGATTACTGCCGGTTAGTTTTGAATTTCAATGATTTTTGATTCTTAATAAAATCATTCAAATTATTTTTATTACTGTTCGCTAAACCAGATTTGTTGCGTAATGATTATTGACCGTGATGATTACTGTTTAATTTTTCACCTTTTTGAGAAGCCATTAAATTTAACTATTACAATTTTTTTCTATTTTTAATGATTACTGAAAAAATTACAAACAAAAAAATTATCAATATCTTTTATTCTTAATAGAAAATATACTAAAAGTAATAAAAATAATGAATGTAGTGATTATTTTGCATTTATTTGAATTTTGCTTCTCTTAAAAAAAAACCATTACTTTTGATTATTTTGGGTTAGTTTTAATTTTTTTTTTGATTTTCCTTGATTTTTTGTAATAAGAAAAAATTATGATTAACTTTTATTATTATGTTTATCGGTTTAAAAGCTAGGTCTGCTTGTGCAAGCAATTAAAGATCAACTAGTAGTGGTTCCGAGTGCACTACAAGTGTACCAATTCATAACTGGCTACTATTCCTACTGAATGTGCATGGGTGTGTGTGTGTTGTGTGTATGCGAATGTGCATTTGACTCTTACCTTGTGCAAACACGAGCGTGCCACTTCCGCTTCCGCTCCGGTAACCGATTGTGATGAGCAGCAAAAAACCGACACTCCACAAAGTGCCAACGCAGCAACATTCGAACTGACCCATAACGCTAGTGTGGAGCCAATGTGCTTAGGCGAACGTCAACTATGAGTGAAGTGAGAGTGTGCCTGCAGCAAAGAGAGTAGCAAAACTAATGGGTGGTGAGGCAAAGAAATAGCGACACGCCGATAGGAAATGCTTGTATGCGTGCTATAAAGTGCTTAGGTGTATTAGCGAACACCCACACACGCACGCATGCACACACGCAGATATGCACCGGAAAGTCACTGCAAAGCTTAGAAATGTGTGTTTTGGCTAATAATGAAGCAGGAAGTGCGGGGTTGTGAGAGTTGGCCACAAAATGCCTATACTCTTCTAACTTGAATCTTGTTGCTGTTTTAGATTTGTTTTTGCAGTAATTACTTGCTGCTGCTGCTGTGCCAGCTGTGGTCTTTAGAGCGTTGTACTCGTGGCGCAGGTGTTCATGCGTATACTTTTATTTTTGCTGTTGTAGTTGGTGCTAAATGCTTATGTTGGCTTTATGTATTTGCATTTGCCACTTATTTCAATGCGTTTTTAGCTTATTTCACTTCACTTTTTTTGCATTTCATTGTGATTACTTATTTGTGCTTGTTGTTGTTCCACTCTTTTGCAATCTTTTTTTTTTAAGAACTTGACTGCTTTGATGTGTATTGTTGTTTTTGATTTGCGTACAGCAAAGTACTTTTACTCCCGCTCGGTGTCTTGCGGTTTACTTAGTATTTATGGTAACTGTTGCAATTTAAAGTTGTGCCATAAAAACCACATAACCCGTGCTGCAATGAAAGTTAAGAAAAGTACGAGAAACATTTAGTTTGAGATATTATCTAATTTTTATTTGGATATTTACTTGAAATATGATATTAATTCCAAAGCGAAGTGAAATTTGAGGCCAATTTAGGACACTAAGGGAAGTTCCTACTCTGTAAGAAAGTCGGTTGTCCAATAGGGACAGAAGAGCTTCGCCTTAATTCGACGAACTACCCTTATATCCACAACATTATATCGACGGCTGAGTGGAAGATCTAGCTATTTCAAAATAATTTTAAAAACCGCCCGAATTCATATACAAGGTGGCGCAAAAGTAATCCTCCTATCAGAAAATGCTATAAATTTTGCGATTGGCCCCTAAAGTCAGTTCTGTTTTGACATTTGTGTAGTAAACACAAATAAGCTCAAATGTGTTTTAAACATATAATAAAATTGTAACAGGTCGATGTCTGTGCATTGCTATATTCGAGAAAAATTGATAGGGGGGATCATTTTTGAGCCAACAGAATACAAAGCACCAGCTTTTAGAATTTTTGTCTGTCTGTTTATATGTTTGGGCGCGCATCACATCATGAAATTGAATGCGACTTCCACCATTACATTACTAAACGCATAACCTACTATCAAAGGTATCCCTTATTTTGATAACACGACCGGTTTCGGAGTTATGAACCAAAATGTGGACCAGGGTGCCCCAAAATGTGTTGAAACGTGCTAATGAGTGCTTCTATAAGTGATGTGATTAAGTTCCATATCTACACTGGTATCGGACATATAATGATTAAAATCGGCCTCAGTGTATTATAAGTTTTTTAGACGTAGCCACGCTTCGGCCGGGTTTTTTAGTAATGAATAATCGCTAAATTATTTGCCTGGTGATACAACAATGATAATAAAATTAAGCAAACACTTTTCATACGAATATATTTTTATTAAATGTTTTGGCACCTAAATTCCACCCCTGTAGAATTTTTAAACCAAACTTACAAAGAGGATATATTTTCAGCCAAGCTATGTGTCATATAAATCCGATCGCTAGTTCTTAGAATGGAAAACGCCCTTGACGATTCTAAAACAATTAGAAATAAATAATGAGCAAATATTTCAGCTAAGAAGTAGACGAAGAATTCAAAGACTTCAACTTACACTCAAAGCATACATACTCATTTATAGGTATGCTACATTAAAGCTAGAAAGTCATATGCTCTAGCGGAAACCACATCGAACTCCCAATAGTAGTCAGAATATCGAACAAATAGACAAATATTCCTTGCAGTCAATCGGTCGTACGATTGGGTTAGTTGGTTGACTGTTTGGTGCAGCACTCTGCGCTGTATCTGCGCTAAACGTGGCAAAAGTGAGATATGCGCTGCACCAGAAGGCGAATATTGTACAAAGAAAATGCAAGTAGGAGGGGTGCAAGCGTATTGCCGACGAAAACACCACAATCCCACCCACCTACTCGCACTTTGTTTTGCAGAAGCACCGAAATCGAATGGCTCAACGAACATTTTCAAGGGAAGAAGGCGGCACGAAAAACCAAACAAACAATAAGTTGAAAGGAGATGCAGAAATAAACAACACCAGTTCAAGTGTTGCGGATATGATTCGATTTCGTTGCAGTGGCGCAAAGTTAAAATTGCAGCAGCAGCAACAAAGAGGGAGACGCGCATCTGTTGAGTGGGTGGTGGTTGGCGGAAAACGTTATCGCCACTTCCAATGGTAAAATGTTATTTGACGATTTCGTTGAATAGTCTCTATGTATGCGTACGAGGGCTGCTTTGAAGAGATCTGGGAATCGTGAGGGGTATGTAGAAAAGTTCCCGAGGGGCACTGTACATGTAACCGACTTGTGCTAATATCAAAGCTTTCTCTGATAAAAGTTTTACTGCCCATACTGGGTTGAATAAGGACTCACCAGCAATCCTTAGACCTTTACCCCTCTTGATTGCTACTGCCTCCATGTAATTAGCATTGTAATTGGACACATTCGTGAGTGAAAGTGGTTTTTTACCATAACTGCAAAGCTCACCCGACGACGATTAAATGCGCTGAGTCCAAAAACCCCTACTTCAAATGAGAGCTATATCTTCGGCATCAGCGCCCTAGAAATCGAGGAGTTGTTTATCCTCCTCTAATAAATCCGTCTATCTCACTTTTACTTTGCCTTTTTGTTTTGATAATTGCAGGTTTTGAAGTCCTTTTCTACCTTTCCTTATTCTAGCCACAAGGGGAGATACATAATAAATATAAACCACAAATCACTTGAATGGCGCAGACAATTTCTATGTCACTCAAATATATTCGATACAATCTAAACTTTTTCGAAATAACTCTACTCAATCCAACTCAAATCAATTAAATTTAACTCACTCCATTACAATTCAACCGAATTGAATTCAATTCAAATTTGTTCAATTAAATCCAACTCGATTCAAATACTTTAACTGAACTTAATTTAACTCAATTCAAATAAATTTAATTTAATTACTTTGAGCTAAACTCAATTTAATTCAATTCAACTCCATGTAACTCAACTCAGCTCAGTTTAATTGAGCTTAATTCAAATAAACTCAATTAAATTGCTAAATTCAATTCAGTTGAACTCAATTCAATTCAGTTCGATTTCATTTAATACAACTAATTTAATCGCAACTCATTTCTCATCAATTCATTTCAATATAATTTGACTTAAATCATTTAAGCTAAGTTTAGCTCAATTCAATTCAAGTTCACTTTAACTTAAATCAATTCAAATGTAGTCCAAATTCACTCGACCTATTTTGACTTAATTCATATAAGTTTAGTTAAGATCAATTTAACTAAACTTCATCTAATTCAATTTAATTCAATTCAATATTATTTTGATTAAATTCATTTCAATTTCACTCAACCCAATTTAACTAAATGCAATTCTATTCCAATCCATAACTCACATACCTACCCTCGCATTATGCCAACATTTAGCACACGTTGCAACTGTCAAGCAAAATTTCAGCATATTTTCGGTTTGTGCAAAATTTTTATGATTGACGTGCTTTTTATTTCTATCAGCGCTGCTCACACAACTATCGGAATGAATTTTCAAAACACAAAATAAAAGATACTCATGCAAAACAGGAACATTGATACAACCAAAGGGAGTGCTGTACAGATATTTGTGCATCGTTATTGCTCACGCTGAGTACTTCGATTTGAAAAAAAAAAAAAATGCTGATAATAAGTGAAAAACAACATTTCAATGGAAGAAGTGGCATAAAGAGATAGCTCAATAGATTTGTTTATTCAATTGCCATGAATGACTTGGAACAAAAGCTGTTTTTAGATATTTCTGAATAGTAAAATTAATTAAGTTAATAGCAGAAAAAAAACTTAAGCAGGCAGAAAGTTCAATTTGCATGTGATATAGAGTAGCTCGGT
This sequence comes from Merzomyia westermanni, assembly GCA_949987695.1. Classification (NCBI taxonomy): domain Eukaryota; kingdom Metazoa; phylum Arthropoda; class Insecta; order Diptera; family Tephritidae; genus Merzomyia; species Merzomyia westermanni. Next base: position 192,043,703 of record OX465289.1, read on the forward strand.
AGCTCAAAAAAAGATTCGGTTGTGAGCAAAAGATGTTAATTGCAGCAGATATATTTAGGCGCTTTATGAGCGACTGATGAGCTTTGGTGTCAGTAATATCATAGTTTTTAAGTTTTTTTTTTTCATTTCGATTTTTTTCCATAAGAAGGTTTATACCAAAAAAAAAAATAAATTATGTGGCAACCCTGCTTCATGGTACCAAACAACATTCGTTCCATTAGAAGTTGACCTGCGCTGAAAAAAAAAATATATATATTGCAGTCCACAAATTTAACATTCAGTATCAAAACCAACTAATTTTACCATTAGCCTGAACCTTTGGCTTATGCTCACTTGCCAAATTCGTATGACCTGCACACTTTATCTAATTTCGACCAGCTAAGTCTACATTAATGTGCTCAAATGTAACCGCAATGTATAAAGCGTGTAACTACACCAAACGTTGTCGCACCCAGTTTGAAAATTGCCGCAATCAAAGCTTATCATCGGCGTGGGAGTTAACAAAGGGTGCACGAAATGCGTGGTATTGGGACTTGGAACTGCAACCGCAGACACAGGTTATTGTTGCCCACAAAATGGGTGAAAATTGTGATTGCATTTTATTGGAATTTAGTGGCACACGAATAGATTTATCATGCATTTTGCACATTTAATGTGAATTACATATGCACATACATAACTGACTATAGGGTGATATTTGCCAGCACAGGTGCAGCATGTGTATTTATATAAACGCACTTCGAACAAATAAGGTGCTCGACAGTGTCATAATTCATCTTGTTTATGACAGCAAAAGCTGAAAAAGTGGCGCCTTGTTTATGGCCACCTATAAATATAAGTTATGCACAATATATATGTATGTAACGATAGACCTGATCTAACTTCATTGACTACACGTACGGGTTTAAAAAAAATTATATTAAATTAAATTAAATAAAGCAAATTAAAATAAATAAAAAAAAATTAAATAAAAGAAAATAAAACAAAAGAAAAAAAACTAAATAAAATACAAAAGAAATAAAATAAAATAAAAAAGAAATAAAATAAAATAAAAAAATTTTATTAAAAACAAAAAAATTAGAAAAAATAAAAAAAACAAAATAAAAAAATAAAATCAAATAAGATCAAATAAAATAAAAAATAAATTAAGCTAAGATAAAACAAAATAAAAATTCAATAAAATTTAATAAGAAAATCATAAAAAAAAAAAAAATAAAAAAAAATTAATTAAATTAAAAAAGAAACAACTAAAAAACAAAATCAAATAAGATAAAATAAAATAACAACAAATAAGTTAAAATAAAGTAAATAAAAAAAATTAGTTAAGCTAAAAAAAAAATTTATTAAATAAAATAAGTTCAAATAAAATAAAATTAGATACAATAAAATCAAATAAAGTCAAATAAAATAAGAAAAAATAAAATACACAAAAAACAATAATAATTTTTATAAAAACTAAAAAGTCAAAAATTATTATTCTTGGCTTTGAGCTCGTTTCATACTTGAAAATGTACAGGCCGTAAAATTAACAAAAATTGTTGGTAAAAAACAACATTAAATAAAATAAAGTAAAATAAAATAAAATAAAATAAAATAAAATAAAATAAAATAAATTAAAATAAAATAAAATAAAATAAAATAAAATAAAATAAAATAAAATAAAATAAAATAAAATAAAATAAAACAAAATAAAATAAAATAAAATAAAATATAATAAAATAAAATAAAATAAAATAAAATAAAATGAAATAAAATAAAATAAAATAAAATAAAATAAAATACAATAAAATAAAATAAAATGGAATAAAATAAAATAAAATAAAATAAAATAAAATAAAGTAAAATAAAATAAAATAAAATAAATTAAAATAAAATAAAAAATAAAATAAAATAAAAAAAAATAAAATAATATAAAATAAAATAAAATAAATAATATTAAATAAAATAAAATAAAAAAGAATAAAAAAGAATAAAGTAAAAATAAAAAAAGTAAAAAAAAAATTAAATAAAATCAAATAAGATAAAATATAATAAAAGCAAGTTAAATAAAATAAATTAAGCTAAATAAAATAAAATAAAATGATATAAAGGAAAAAAAAATTTAATCGAATAAAATGAAATAAACTAAAATAAAATACAAAAATAAAATAAAATAAAAAAAAATTATATAAAAAAAAATTTTATTAAAAAAAAAAAAACAAAATAAAATCAAATAAGATAAAATAAAAAAAAAACAAATAAAATAAAATGAAATAAAGTAAAAAAAATTAAAAAAAAAGGAATTAAAAAAAGAAGTTAGTAAATGAAATAAAACGAAATGGGGAAAAATGAAGAAAAATATTAAAACAGCTAAAAAATATGAAATAAAGCAAAGTATAAAAATATAGGAATACTATTAATTAATTTTATATAGTACGATGGCATGTGGGAGCAATCGGTAATGACTAGATTGTGCAATGTGGAAGCTGGTATTCGGTCTGCTATTGGTAATACTGCTCAGCCTCCTCTACTTGAGTTTTTCAGTTAGGTTTAATAGTTGCGTGCAGTTTTCGCTTAATCATGTCAATGGGTTTGGTATTAGCCTACTTCTTAGAAAAATTAAAATGTTTAAAAAAAATTTAAGTCAACCAAATAAATAGTTGCTCTCATTTCTATGTCGCGTACCTTATCAACATTCGCAATTGTCATTACTCTTTTAGCACATAACACAATCACATTCGTGCACTTTCCGACGTGCAAACTTGTCACACGACAAATCAATTTATTGCCATCTTTTCTACAACACAAAAAGGGCCATGCCATGTAACAGCGCCAACAAAGGTATTGTCGAGTGACTGCATTCGTATTGCTGGCATGCTACGAAATCGCAGTCGCATATAAGTGAACGTACCATGCACATCAACATATATACACTTGTGAGGTGCGCCTTCCTTGCACTTTTAGCTGGAAAAGTTTAGTTGGCAGTGCACGAGATCGACACATCCGCCAAAAGGAATAGGAGCCAGTGTAAGTAATATAGAAGATCAATAAAGTAGTAACTGGGAAATTGAATTGTAGTAGAAATCGCAGTCGCGTAGTAAATATTTCTACCAATCAAAAGACGAGTAATATTTTGTCGTATCAAAATTTGATGGTAAATATTTCTCAATCCAAACTTCTGTTGCGATCGTTTGTCACACGATCACGTTGATTTTCACAGTTGGGCGCTGGTAGTGTTACGGTCGCTGTCACTGTCACTACCACTGTAACTGTCACTGTTGTTGTAAATTTCATGTTGAGTTCAGTAATGGCGCCTTAGTCACTATTACTTTATTTGTCACGAACACAAAACTGTTAAGTTCGCAGTCACTGACACTCTCATTGTTACGGTCAATGGCATCAAAACTGTCACGTTTACTCCATACGTCACTTTTACAGTCATTTAACCTAGAACTGGCGCCGTCGCAGGCGTTAAGAATGTCACAATTACTGTTACTGTTACGACCAATAACACTCAAACGGTCATGGCAACTGACACTGCACTTGCACCCGTCGCCATATCTGTCACTGTCACGGACACGAACACTATGCCTGTCAAAATCGAAGTTACTAATACTGTTACGGTTTTACTAATATAAACACTATGAATGTCACTATTACTTTTACGGTCAAAGTTAAGGTCGCTGTCATTGTTAAGATGAATAACACTGTCACTGTCACTGTCAGGGTCACTGTGACAATTAGCATCATCAACACCTTTATCATCATCACAACCATTCTGTTTCTGGTCCTCCACTTCTTCCCTAGCGGTTTCTCTCAACTGTATATAGATCGTGAAAAAGTACTAAAGTAGTCGATTTCTAAATTTTTTCAAAAAACCTACTAAATCTCCTACTAGAGGATTTAGGTATTAAACCTGATAGGAACATATTAAACTTTACGCTCGAGTGCTCAAACACTATTCTGCTTTATGTAACACTTGCATGCATATACATATGTATGTAGGTACTACCACCACCTACCAACTAGCCTGTCTGACACATCTGCTGTATTGCTTGTCTACAACGGAAATCGAAGTAAGTCATAGACTCGTAATGGCACCTCAATTGGCTGCCAATGAAGATTGCAATGCCAATGTCTACCATTGAAAATTTTAGCTTATAGTTTTTGCTTTTCAACAGCAAAATTGAACTACTCAATATGTCAAGTAGTCAGATAAGAGAGAGAGGTCATTGATGGGGTGTAAAAAGCGACGCCAATGCTGCTAGTTTAGGATATGCAAAAGTCAAACACCTGACCAATATTCACAGCTTGAGTCCTTTCTGATTGCATACAATTAACGGATGAGAAAATGTGTGGAGCAAAAGTGCACAGATTTAAAATGCGGATCTTTCATTTATATAGCTAGCCTAAGTTGAGTTAAAGTGCACTCTGCCGTCTAGTACAAAGCACTTGACTCAATCTGGGTCAATTTAAGATGAATACTTTGTTCGTGCACACTGAAAGGCATTGCTGTCCTTAGAAATTTAAGGAAAAAAGCTCAGAATGTACTTTTGCTCTACAAGCCCATCTAAGAAGTATTAAAATGTGCTAACAGGAGCCCGCTAAAGCGAGACTTCATCAAACGAAGTATATGACGGTGTCTCTTCGCGCTCTCGATTCAGAAACAATACGGTCACAATTAGGTCACGAACCTCAAGTGTCGGAATGGTGTTTCACTATCTGCATACGAGGTGGCCTGTGGTAAAATAAATAGTAAGCTGAGCCGTCGAATGGCCAAACCAAATCTTTGAGTAGCGTTCATTGCCGGAAAAATGGCTAAAATAGTAGAGAGGTATTACAAAACCAACAATGGATGTAATCATGGTATCATATTTTGCACAGAAATCTCATGGACCGCGAGTATCAATCTTGGTTTACTAACTTTGTTCAACTACGTAGCCCACTATGTATATTGTCTTTCGACGTTATTGGGCATCACTTACGATCAACCGAAACTCTGTCCATTCACAGCCAAAAACTTTACCTTAACTAGTTTTATTTTAGCGTCTCAAGATCAAATTACACCTAAAGATACCTGTTTCCAATATCTGGAAATATTTATAGTGCAACTCAGATGCCGAAGATTTCCAAAGTGCTATTTTATGCTCCTTAAGCCAGGCAACTTGTATAAGCTGCAAACATTCATAATAGCCGACGTCCGGCGGATTATACAATTCCGTATCCCGCTTAATGCTCACGAGTTCGTTACCAGACTTCAAACGCATATGTCAGCGATATCTGTTGCTGAAAACTTTTGTTGAAAAAAACGCAGTACGGCCATTGTAAAGATGAGAAACGAACAAAATTATCTGCCTCACAAACAGACATCAATCTCGACCTATCTGACGCAGAATAGTTGTTGCTGCATTTATAGGTAAAATATTTTACCTGCCGCCGTATAACGTCCGCCAGATAGCGACTAATGTTAGAGGCCGCTACCTTTTTATCGTAGTATGGAAAATGTTGTATAATTTTAGGCGCTTAGTATAGACTAAGTTTAAGAGTAAACGAATTCCACCATCTGATCTCGGCGGACTGCCGCTTCTCATTTGAAAAGGTAATTGTGCTAAAATGAAACGAAATGAGACAAGCCCTAGTACTAAAATTTAAGCTTAAACGGCGCCTAAAAGCATGCAACACTAAATTAAAAACTTTGACAGTATTTACGTTGGGCAGATAATGGGTAGAAATCATACCGATATATAAATTATGTACTCTGCTCAAATTAATCGACAGTAATCATACGACTTACACCGTATTAATGATTAATATGTTTTTAAACAGTTTTATTCACACCAATTAATGTAAGCAAATATTATGTTGTGGTGCAAACACAAAAAGGTTCAGTGAGATGGGCGTCGTTTGGAAAATACAGTATTTAAAGTGTATGTACCCTTTAGGTAGTAGTACCAAGCCAAACTAGAGAACATACTTGTTTTCCTACTACGACAAAGCTGTTGAAAAAAATCGTTAAGAACAATAGCAGTCTCACACATTTTCGTGGGCGGAATAATGTAATTGGGATGGAATAAAGCAAAAATATCATCCCGTTACATATAGTAAATTTTATCGATGAATAATTTTGCAAACCAATTTCACCTATTACGAACTAAATTATGGGTTTGGCAGTTCTTTCAGATAAATTTCATGAAAATTAATTTTTGTATGGTCGTTAGAGGGTTATCATGTGCTAACAAATTTTCGCGAAGAAAATTATTTTGGACGTGTTCTCGGATGTAATGTTTAAGGCTGGCCTGATCGGTAGTGAACCTTTTTAGCAAGGAAAATATCAATAATAGGACGCTTCCAAAAACTGTTGCATATCTCAAGGGGCAAAAATAACTTTTTTTATTCTTTGTTCTGCTTAAAGGTTTTCTTACAAAATTTACCGTTATTTTATTTTTTGGTAAATATTTTTCTAGACTATTCTAACAGTCTGGTGACCTACTAAGTTTTAAGTTGTTGTTTGTTGGTCTTAGTATGATTATTTTGCATATCTCAAAGCGCTTGTATACAATTTTTATTTCATCTGGTCTTTCAAAAATTTCATTCGAGCACACTCTTATTAAAAATTGCTAGGTAATATTTTTCTAGAATATTTCAACCCTCTGACAAAGTTCTGATTTTTCTTTGGGCATCGAGAAGGTTTGAAAATGTCTTGCATACTTCAAGGGAACAAAATAACGTTTCTATTCGTTCTGGTATTCAAGAATTACCTGGGAGTGTACTCTTATTGAATAATTTTCTTGAATATTTTAACTTACTGCTGACCTAAGCACAAAAGTTTTTAATTTGCTTTTGCCCTCAAGCTCATTGAAAAATGTGTTGCACATCTCTTAGGTGAATATTTTTCTAAAATATGTTAACCCACTAGCGGCCTGAAAAAATACATTTTAATCCTTTGACAAAGATTTGAATTCATTCAGGGTCAGAGATTAATTTGTGAATGTGTTGCATATCTTAAGGAGCAAAAATAATATTTCTTTTTGTTCTAAATCGTCTTTCAAGGATGAGTGTCGGCATTTTATAGTGAACTTTTTTTTTGCGCGTTTTAACCCTGTGAGAACCCGCAAAGTTTGAAATTTGCTACTGTGCTCAGAATTATTAAAAAACGCATATTTCAAGGAGCAAAAATTGCTTTTTAATTCCCTCAGGCCTTTCAAGAATTTCATACGAGTGTAGTCTTACTGAAATTTTTTGGTGAATATTTTTTAATCCTTTGCGGACCTCCAAAGTTTTGAATTTATTTTTGGCTCCAGTCTGTGCATCTTAGAAGCATTTCGAATTTAGTTAGATAGTAATTTCAATGAGTAGAGAAAAAAAAAATTTCATCTAAAAAAGAAGACACCCTAATGTATAGGTACGAAAATCGTATGTTAAACAAAAGCCCATTACAACAGTGACAAAGCAAATTTGTATAAAGTAGATTATTGTTATACTTTGATTGCTTTTTATATATTTTATAGAGTAAACATTATTTATTGCTGGGGACTGTGAAGAGTGGATTTACTCATGTTCTTAGCATTGATTTAACTACAAGTAAAGCCTTTGCACACGCACTTGACCATTGATGAGATGTCACCTCTGAAGGGACTGAAAGCTTACCGACGTTGCAGAAGTTAATAAAACAAACAATTATAGGGAAATTACAGCAATGAGCATAACAGCAGCTGGGACTAAAAGTGATTTATTATAGGTGACTAGTCAATTCAAAAGAACCCATCAAAGGTGATTAGAATTACAGTGTTTTTTCCCAAGAGACTTCGCTTTAAATGTGAACAGGCGGTTAAGTGTACGTAGCAAGGTAGTGACGAGCTTGGCTGGGAGTGAGCAACAGCATTTTTCATGCTTTGATATTTATATGCCGGAATGTGACACAGCTGAGACCGATACTTTTTAAAAATCAATTTCTTTCCTCAGAAATATTAAAAGCGTGTAAAAAGAAAAAAAAAACAAATTATCAGCTATAAGACTGCGGGGTAGGGACTTAGAATATACCCGTGGTGTGTATGCTTGTCGTAAGACGTAATAAAAATACTGAAATCATTCCCAAGGCAGTCAGCACAAAGTGCAGTACCTAAGCGTACAGATTCATGTCTGAAAGAGGCCTTTCAATAACCGTATAACCCTGTTTGGTCGGTAACGCCCCTTTCCACGTATGGATGTAACGACTAAGCAGGACAAAGTACTGCTACTAAAACAACAACAACAACATCTTGCCAAAAAACTAAGTGAAGTCTGGACAGCCTGTAACGCTGAAGAGGCTAGTCATGGATTTTAGTCTTTACAATGTTTAGGTGCTGATTATGTAAGTCGTGTAGCAGTAATTCACGTTGTAGGGAGTGAATGCCTTTATAAAATAAAATTTTTTCTTTAAACGATAAGAAGTGACTGGCTGCGTCGCGTTGCGTTTTACATAATGAGGACCTTAATTCGAAATTGTTATAAAACAGGAAGTGATCGAGTAGAGTGAAGAAGTAATTATTTTTTTTGTTTCGCGAGCCGCTATTCGGCGTGTATGTTTCGTGGCTGTTCAATCTGGTATTGGAGCCTGATAGAGTGTGTATATCCAGGATGCTGGGGCTACATCTACCGCCGACCATAGCCTGATCGATTTGGTTTCCCGTGCTCCGATCTGGAAGCAGTCAGTCATATTAAATAGTATAGGAGCGTTGCTTCACTTAGAAAAGCTCTGCCTTAAAATTTCTCAAATTTCACCCACTTAGCAATCTTTTTTTTCATACATCCATAAAAGTCAATGCACGCAATAACGCTGCGTCTTTTGACAACTTTCAAATTTACATGTTTTTCCACATTTGCGCACATGTTGGGGGATTCGTTTAATAGCTCTGTAAATTATTTTATCATTACGAGTATTTGTTAAATTCAATTCGACCATAAAACCGCACGCTAGACAACCGACCATTTGTTGGTATTGAAAATTAACCAACAGCATTTTATATTTATTTTTGATAGACCAAAGGCATAAAGCCGCCATACGGAAACCCGGAATTGAGTGTGTGTATGTGGCGCACACAAAAGGTATTTATTATACTTATGAATGTAAACTGTAAATTTTATGTGAAAACTTTTCAGCATGTTTTTATAACTTTTTGCTAGCGAAAAAAAAATATAAAAATCAAAAGCGAAAACTTTTTATGCTTCAAGTACTCACAAGCAGTCATTCGCACATAAACAGCTGTGTTCAATATAATAGTAGTGAAATTAATTGTATAGCGTTCGACGAAATAAGAAGGTGTGTTTTCAATAGTTTTCATTTGAGGTATAGCGAATTCCATAACGGAAATCACATAAAAAGAAATTTCAAAGTTTTCACAAAGTTCAGGAAAGTTTATTAAACATTTAAAAATTTACATCAAAATTTCAATATTTTTGGGAAGAATTTTAAGTAAACTTTTGAGTACGCAGTTTTACAGCTCATTCAGTTTTAGCACAATCATGTGCAAGTTAATAGCACCTTAAAATGTGCCCTATATTTAAAAAATTTTTTTCGTCAATGATGTTGGGTATTTTTATTCATACCAAATTAATTTTTGTTCACGCGTTTTATGGAAGAAATCACCCAGCACACCCTTGACGGAAAAAATTCTGAAAATTTAGGGACATTTTTGAGAAGTTCTTACTTGCACAATGCTATGCTAAAATTAATTGGTCTAGAAAACTGCGTACTCAAAAAATTTCTAGAAATTGTGGCAAAAAATTGTAAGATTTTAATGACCATTTTTTAAAGTTTAAAAGACTTTCCTGAACGTTTTGCAGACTTTGAAATTCTGTTTTATGTGGTTATGGTTTCTGTTATGAAATTCGTTATATTTTAAATGAAAATTATAATCTTAGTTTAATAATTATTAAAAACACGGCTTCTTTTTATTTCGCCGAACGATACAGGTACAATTTCATTTCACTACTATTATATTGAACACAACTGTATATGAACAAGCATATGTTTATATGTCAGTATGCAGTACTATACTTTTACTGTTGAACATACAAATTACCGAATCATTTTAGCATAAAAAATCACTCCAAAATTTAAGCAACAAAAATATTTAAAAAAAAAAAATTGGCGAAATATGTTAAAAAAAATCTTGGAATTCGGCAGACATTTAAAAAAAAAACGGGAACAAAAAGGCTTGCATTTTACAGCGAGCAATATGCACTAGGGTGTCCCTACTTTTAGAAAGTGTTGAAATAGTTCTAGATAATTCGCCGAGGTGATTGAAAAATCCGGAGCAAAAATATTTTAGTCTGTTGCCACACAATGCAGCGCATTTACACAGGAGATACCTCACTGTTTCAGGCTACTCTTCGGGTGACAGGTAACAAGGTCAATGGAAATAACGCCAACTGTCGCTATTTATTTTTCCGAAAGAGAAATAACTTAAAAAAATAAATTGGAAACATAGTCATTGACGTAATTTCCTAATTCAAATGGAAAGAGCGTTAATTTGCTACAGAATGTCGACAAGAATCGCGCAATTTTTAATTCCCAATTTTCACTTTATAATATGATATGAATTTGAAATATTTAATAGTGTGATTTTCTAAATTATTTAAAAAAGTGGCGCGTTCGAAAATTTGGAATAAAAGAATGGCGCAATCTTTAATTCGAAATTTTCATTTTATAATAAGATATTATTTTAAAATATTTGATAGTGTCATTTTCGAAATTAAAAAAAACAAAACGGTTGATTTTAATTTCGAATTTTGATTTAAATAACTTGAAAAACATAGCATTTATTATTTTAGATTCATTCCAAATTTTGGCCTACGCCGCTTTTTTAAATAATTTCGAAAATTATAATACTGATATTGAAAATAATAACTTTAGTAAGTTATTACATTAGATATTTAAAATTCATATCATACTATACAGTAAGAATTTGGAAAAAAATAGTCACGTAACGTAAACGACCGCACCGCCGTAAAGCTGTGCAAATAAAATATTTGTGAGAGAAATAAAGTCAATTTACTTTATTTCAATATTTCCATTGACCTTGTTACCTGTCACCCCTCTTCGTCTCTGCAGATTCTTGAAATGTCATTTAAGGGCTCTATACATACATGCCCCATGACAAGACCCATAAGTAAAGAGGGTCCCCCCTTGCTAATTGTGAATAAGTCTTCTGACCTACTCGCGATAATCTCTGGACACATCAGCTTAGTATGATTGCAGATACTGATGTTACTCCATCTGGCGCTTGCATATTTGAGGAAGGTATGCCTCATAAAGATCTTACTGCTAGCCTGCGGCATGTCTAAGCCCTTCCAGGAGCGTAAAAGCGGATGTGCCCTCAAGCTCGTCTGCTATAACATTTTCCACCGTGTCCTGGCACCCATACTAGGTGAAGCGCGAGTTGCTCAGCCATATCGTTGAGCGATTTTACGTAGTCCTCCATAGCTCTGGAATTAGATGTGATAGCTCCCAACGCGTTTGAAAGCTGCTTGTCAATCTAATAAGATAGGCGTCATCGATATTGATAGCCACTGTCTTCAGAATTTCTACAGCTTCCTGTTGACGACCTTGTCCATCGAAACCTCGGCTAGGTCCGCATGCACCCACCTGGTCGCCAGCATATGTTATACAAGGGACGCTAGTCTGTGCTCGATGCCCATTTTCGTCAGAGCTTGAATGATCGCTACCTGTGTAACGTTATTAAATGATTCCTCAATGTCGGGAGAGGCTTTCAGTATAAATTAATTATGTACTAAGGATTTTTCAATATGCGTAACAACGGCTGGTTAAATTTGATTAGTAAAGTTGATTGATTTTCAAGAAAAGGCAATAATTAATTGATTACGATTAGAAAAATTAAAAAATTAGAAAAACTCAAAAAAAAAATTCTAAAAAAATCAAAAAAAAAAATATGTGTTTTGATTTTTTTTAATTTTTTTTTCAGCATGGTTGATGTGTATATTTATGTGCTAGATACTAAAAAAAAATAAAAATAAAAACAAAAAAAAAATTATAAACGATCAAAAAATCAAAAGTAATCAAAACAAATTTTTTGGATTATTTTTGATATTTTTTGATTTTTATGAATAATCGTAAAAAATAATGATTTTTTGTGGTTATTGTATTAATTAATTGGAAAATAATCATTTAATATTGAAAATAATGGTAATCAATCACTTAATGGATTCTCAAGAAAATAATTAATCAAACAGGTAATCATTACGATTAGTAATCATTATTTACTAGGTTTGATCTAACTTTTATATTTGTTACTGCATGATGCGATAGTGCGACAGTAAGTTTATGCAGTCTAACTTGTCCCTAAAGTAAGACTCCATTAGTATTTAGGGCCAGCATGAGACGTTCCACCTGGCTTAGGTATAAAAATTACTCTAGAATTAATCCAAAGTCCAGGTATTGGAACTATAAGTTATCATCAAACATTTAGCATTTTTAGCTTTGCAAAACTAAAGTCACCCTATTACACACACAGAGAGACAAGATTTTATTCAATTTGATGTACAATTTATTATACGGCTAAGCGACAATATTTAGAAATCTGCGCTGCTGGTTGACGGCATGAATCGAAATCTTTTTAGGGAGCGCGTGAAAGCTATTAAATGGTTTTCATTAAGTGGGAAAACAAGCAAAAAAGTGCTATGAAATCAGTATCCCTTTATGACCGGAAATGTTGCCAAAATTTGAGTGAATTTATCAGTTTATTGCGCTGAACTATTTTGGCAGAGTCCAATAAAGCGCAACAGGCGCGTCTTATTCGTAATGATTGGCAAAGAAAACTATAAAAGTAACAAAGAAAGCTAAGTCCTTTGCCATGCTATCGTTCCAAGGAGTGTAGGCAGCAGAATAAATTTCCGACTGAATAAGCAACCTCATCCCTTCTCATTTGACTCTACGAAGTTTGCCAAAAGTTGTTCAAAGCTGCTAAGTTTCGCTTTAACCTGCTAAGTCCAGCGAAAAGTAGAATCTTCTTAGGTAATTCTCTTACTTTGTCCGCCTATGCTCTTCCAGCAGTCTCCTCATTAACAATGAGCTCTATGATTCGGAAATGCTTGTAATCAGACTGGCGAAGCTCTAGATCCGACAGGGAAACATTTGAATTTCTCCTATTCCTACGAGTATTTGAGAAAGTATTATATGTCTAACTCTGTCATGCCGTAAGCTTTCGAAAGCTTCTTAGGTATGCACTTAGATAAGGTAGCAGTCTCTGACTCTACTCGTAAAATGACAGATATCGGCAGATACGATTCTTCGTGGTAAAGTCGTTATCCAGTTACTAATTGAGTGTAGGGGACGGCGAGCCAAAGGCTGGCACCATCCACAGGGGGGCCAGCAGTTAAACCCTATAATTCTATCGAATATAAAATGGGGGTAGTGTAAGGCAGACGTAGAGCATAGTACTACATTAATACCCTAAGGGATATTTGTAGTTGTTATCAAAGATAAAGGTACTTGAACGGTAATGGATTTAGTTGGATTTACAAACCAACACTAACTAAATACTTTCGACTATTTATTATTAAAAATTATTAAAATGAAAATCACCTTACCTCGTCTTCTTCTTAACTACTCAATTGACCCTCTACACTTCGCAAAATGCGACATCTATACCTTCTAGCCAGTATCTAAAGCTCCTCACACTATTGTGTAAATAGGCGTATATCTTCCAAACGATGGCTCTCACTTACACCCATGGTCGGTGTTCTTCTGCCCTGAGTCAGAGCGAGATTTTGTATCCCCTGTGGCAGTACGAATTATGCACCCATTGCTCGGCTTATGGCATTGGTCGACGATTGGTCTTAGAGAGCAGAAGCAAGATCCGAGCTAAGGAATTATCAACTATCTTTTTGTTTTGCAGCATCGCGACGACAAAATCTCGTTGCATTACTGTGAGCTTGTGCGTAGCTAGGCTGGCACTGAACGTTGGTTAGAGTTGATATAGGAACCTCTTAAAGTACGTACAGATAGGACGATGCAGTTATATCGGCCGTCGATTGCGACATGGTCAATTTGCTTTCCACTTCTTTAATTGGGGAGAACAAGGTGATCCGGTGTACGTTTTTTGTGCTGAATCATGGTGCTATATATGGCTTTATTTCAAGCCACGATGGAGACAAACAAACTAGATCGGTAATCAGAGGCTGCATCGTGGAAACCAAATTCTCCGACTGTACTACCAAGGTATACTCCCTTGCCCAAGCTTTAGTTATCTTCGCCAGCCACGCTTTTGATGTGATATTAGAGGCAGGGATCTTATGTCTGTTCTAGTTTATGGTAGAAGGAGTCCATATCTGCTTGTACCGTCACGTCTGTAGCCACGTCGTTGCTGATAAACGCAATGTCCGTCAGCTTGCATGACAGTACTTGAAAACCTGAGCATGCTAAAGATTTAGAAGAATCCTGCAGTGAATTATGGCGGTCGAAAGAGCTTAACGTCCCCTCTATAGTTGGACTAGTACTAGGTGCTGCTGGAGGTGCCTTACGCGATTCCTTTCGTCAAAGGACTACCCAAAAGCGTAAAATTTTCCAAGTCTCCACGAATTCAACTGGAGGACTTTAGTGGTCTACTTTCGTTGTCTGACCACCGTAGTTGAGGTATCAATGCGCTACTACCTTCTATAAAAGGTTCCGCACTTTTCAGGTTCACGTCCTAAGAAAGTAGTCCTTGGAATGTTTACCATGGTCTTCTTCAAAGGAGAGAGTTCTCATCTGCAGCTTTGTTTACGTTTTCATTCAAAGCGCTTTTTACCTTTCGTGCACCAACCTTTTGCCTCCGTTTGCTAGCACGTTTTACATATACAACAACTAATATTTATCTACTCCAACACATTGTAATGGTAAGGGATGATTAGAGTTCACACTCAACTTTATCAGAACAAAATGAATGTGCTTTCCGCAAAATAATTGCCCACATAAGCGAAACGGAAATGAATTGTGAAGCAATTAAGTGAATAAGGATAACAACCGAGAGGAAGTAGGAAAGTGAGAACGGAAAAAACTACTCGCGTCAAATTGAGTTTGCACTCCTACACTGACACACACACATTCACACCCCCTACATGACTGAACAACATTTTATGTGTTGTGGCGAAAAATTTTATATCAACAAATAACACAATCCAAACTCAACCTAAACACACCTCGAGGTCAAAACACGCACACATGCACAAGCACCTTTGTTGTACTAAATAAATTAAATAGACAACAATAATTGTAACAACAAATAAATACGTGCTCGTACACAGTAAATGGTGTGAAATCAAGTAAATATAAAAGTCAACAACATAATATGTGAAGTCAAAACACAACAACAATGCAAGCACAATTGGCCTTCGGGGATTTTAGTCCAACAATAAAGCAAAAGAATCGACTTAACGGCTTTTAGCTTGCAACATTAGGTGGGCTCTTTCTAGTGCGGGAGCATTCGTTAAGAAATGGCTGGTAGGTTCTGTTGAAGGCAATACGGCCTACTCATGGAGCAACAAGCAATTTTTGATCTGGCGAGACTTAGAATTATTTGCAATCCAACAATTGTTGTTGCTTTCACCATTAAATACTCCCTGAAGGTTTGATTAGTGCTAGGGCTATGAGCAGTGCCTTGCAGGAATGCTAGCCCTTCTAGTACCAACCCAACTGCAACTGAACCGATTTGTTTGAGCCCATCAACCTTCAGGTCGCAGATTTTAGTCGCCTTTTATAACAGACATATCTGTAGCCAGTAAATTCTTGGCGGGGAAAAACCGCTCCCGATACCTTGCTTTTTCTTTACATTTTGTGGTACTAGGTTAAGGTGGCGGCCTCTCAGTAGAGCAGAGTTACTTGTTTAGGCATCCTTTTCGGCACTTTCAATCTACTTCTCAACTCTGCTTCTGTGACAAAGCTAATTAGTTGAAAATGGCAATACGCCCTACGTACTGTCTTTACAAAGTTCCGATTTGTCATTCGATTTCTCAGTGAAGGAAGATCCAAATGAGAGTTTGTACGTAGGAGAGGAGGTGCATTGTTTCTCTGTTACCTTGGAATAATCATAGGCCTTCCGCACTAGGTCGTCGCCAGCACAATTCTCCGGATATACCTCTGCTGTATGCAGGCTGAGGATGTGACCTCGGAATAATCATAGGCCTTCCGCACTAGGTCGTCGCCAGCACAATTCTCCGGATATACCTCTGCTGTATGCAGGCTGAGGATGTGACCTCGAGTACTAAAATTAGTCAATAACACACATTCTGTCCTATGAACAAATATACTTTTTCGTAAAGGGGAGAAAAAATAAAAAAACACGTGTGTCGGCGATTTTCATGTACACGTCAAAATTTTTTTTCTTAGTCGTGTGCGACTATTGCTATAGAAATTTATGCAAGTTTACTGATAGAAGGTCAACAATGAAGTAGGCTGTACCAACAATTTGGCTACCACGTACGGAGCACTGCAAAAAAAAAAAAAAAAAAAAAAAAAATATTGACGTATACATGAAACTCGCCGATACACGTGGAGTTTTCCATTGATCAAGGTCGTTGCACCTTGGAGCTATTGTCGCTCCATCATATCCTTGTTATCGTATTCCTACGAAGGTTTGGCGCCACAAGCTCACCAAACGCCGTACGACTGGGCAAGTGCAGACGTTGACCCTAGTGCTCGAACCACCTTGATCCATACTTTCGAGGTAGGAGTTTTAGTGCTGGTTAAATTTCTACACAGACTATGAGGCTTTCGGCTCTTTCTCCTCTGAAAGAACCGCTAGTTTTCTAGATTGAGATTCTAAGGCTTATAGTTCAAAAGAAATCTTATGGTATGATGGAGGACTAGAACAAGGAGATTGGCGTTCGAAAGTTTGTACTCCACTTGACAAAAGTTTTATTGTTTGATGGAAAGACTGTAAATTCACGGTGGGCCAAGAAGGAGTATTTAATCTGGGCAAATAAGAGAGCTCGTGCGAAATTCGTTACAGTCGTGCTGATTTATACCCCTCTAAGGACTGCTACTTTGACAACAATCGTGATAAATCTTTTGGGATTATTTTGTTGAAACAACAACAACATGTCATCGGCGCTGTTGATATAGGAAACGTAGTGGTTGGATAGGCCACATCAATGTTAATCTTCGACTCAGGTTTCGAAATTCTAGGGGACCTATTTTGCTACCATAATAATTTAATTTCTCACTTCTAGCCATTCATATAGTCTCACGAATCGTATCAGCTACTTTACATCTAAAAATAGAACATTAAATCTGTTGGACCAACTTAAGATCTACTGATCAAAATAGAATACACAATAAGGACAACGAGCTCACCATCGACCAAACAGCATGGTTTAATATCTCAAAGTCCTTATGACTAATTTCAAATAGAAACAAAAGGGCGTTCTTACAAACCAAATAAATTAAAGCGCTTCGGGTGTTTGGCAGTTGTCGTGCAAGCGGAAACATAGTCTGCTGCCCGAGGATAAGAAATAAGATAAGATCTTCCAATGCATATTCAAGGGTGAGAGCAACCCAGAAATCAAGGACCTGTTAGGAGACCTAACTTACGTCTTCAGCAAAATTATAAGAAAAATCCTAAATGTGAAGGACACCTCTAATAAATGTTTGCATGTGTTTGACTCACATAGTAGATGGTCAATTGCAATTTTTTATAGACATTACAAACATACAAACAAACATGCATACATATGTATATAAATCAGCATAAGCAAACAATTTTGCAGATACGTTTGAAAGCGCTAAAGGCAACCAAGACGAATATGCAATAATAATGACTTTCGGTCAAGTTTATTTATGTAATTTCTTGCGAACTAACAACACTCGCTTTCTTCATTTTCAGTTTTCAGTAAAGCATTTCCTTGGTTTTGTACAATGGATACTTGTATGAAGACTATTCCTTGATCTTATTTGTAAAAGTGCATGCCCTGTAGGGAATTGAGAGCTAGAGCTGTGGTTAAAAAAGTAAATAGTTCGAATGTTATTAAATGGAAACTAGTTAAAATGTAAGGTACATAATTAAGTTGCATTACCAATTTAGTTTTGAAATTGATACGCCTAACATGTACACTACGGTGAAGAAACAAGTATTTTTTTGTATGTTTGAATTAAAATATATCGAGGAACACGATGGAAGTGGTAGTCTCTAATTTTCGATCCCCTTTTCAATAAAAAAGTATTAATAACTGATTTAACCTAAAAAAATACAAATTTTTATAAAAATTATTATTCTTGGCCTTTATAGTCAAAGATATTAAAATTTAAAGAGGTTGGAATGGGTTAAAAAGGTTTCGAAAATCAAGTTTTTTAAATAAAGGTATTTTTTTTGTAAGTTTAACGAGCTCAAGACCAGTTGATAATAATTCTTGATTAATTATTATTATTTTTGATTAAAGAAAAAATTGAAAGCAACAAACAAAAGTATTTGCGGAAAGTAAAAAAATCTACAAAGTAAAATCTACTTAGAAAAGAAACAAAACTATACGCTGTTGATTTGATAAGATAAGTCAATATACTAAGTAAAAGGCGTCGAGAGAAGTAGCAAAAACCTTGTTTTTTACTTTGGCCAATGCTATTAAAGAACCAGCTAAAAAAATGATCAATATAGCTATATTGCGATTTCAAGTCCTACTCCAGAAAAATATACTGAGTAGATATGCACAAAATCGTAGAAACATAATTCATGAATCGCGCTTCGATTCTTGCAAAAGTACATTGTGGTTGCTTGTGTAGTACGCTAAAAATAATCACCTGTTCCGAGGTGGACCCACTGAAAAGTATTCCTAAATTTTTAAAGTAGTTTCGTTCTGTTGATAAGTAAATGAAAGAGGTCTAAGGCAATGAGAAAAAAGCAATACATCATCAACGATTCAGTGCTGTTCAAGAGTTGGTCAGTTCTGTTTAAATTACGGCTTCTATGGCTGATGCGTTAGTTCTAGGAAAAAGGCATGAATATCCAAGAAAAAGCATGAAGACGTGGAAAAATTAAAAACAGCACACCACAAATTATAAGGGAAGATCTTAACAAATTTAATCGGGTGTATATCGCTCAAACTTAGTCGTAGTAGTACTGGCTGCGAATGCATTGTACGCGCATTAGTTCTGGAACGTACTTTTCCCTACAGGGTATGTTTTTATGTGTGTTTTTGCGTGCCCACATGAAAGTGTATGCACTCGAAAGCTTTAATTTGTACTTAATAAAAAAAAATCGATCTTAAGCAGAATGGGAAGAAGAAGAAAAATAAGTTTTACTAGTAGTAATTTTTCCGGCATTGCTAGACCAAATTAAAGAAATCAAGAGCAAAGCGCTTAACTTTCATTCAATCCAATATTGCTAAAGATTCGAGAGATTGCTCTGCCCTGTTTAGTGCACTGTGAAACATTTGTTGGAAATCAGTTTGAAATCTTACAGGTTGAATACTCTGAAAATTTGTTCATGTGAAAGAGTGTCCGATACGTAGCACTGAGCAGAATTATGAGCAAAATTTAGATTTTGACTGAAAATCAGAGTTACTCATGGGAACAACTAATATCGCGGAACTGTTTCATAGGTGTTAATAACGACTACTAATTGGCCTTTTGTTATTCTAGAAAAGCATGAGCTATAAAACTGCATACTCGACAAAATTCCACAATTTTTTTAAAACACTTGAAAATATTTTTTTTTTTGGGATAAAGAAAATGTTAATTTTATACTAGCAGTACAAAGATACTCGCAGAATTTCTAAAATATTTTTTATTTATTTTTTTTTTATTTTTTTTTTTGAAATTCTAGAAACGCCATAAAACTGCGTACTCGGAAGATTCTCAAATTTAAGCGAAAACTTTTAAACTATTTTTCATTTGATCTGATACTTGAACCTCTTGTGCTATAAAGCTGCAAACACGAAATATTTTGGGAAATTTTTTTAATTTTGAAAAGATTTCATTACTAAAAGAGCAAACTGCGTACTCGAAGGATTCTTATATTTTCAAAACAACTTTTGATATTTTCTATTTTCATTTTGTAAATGCCATGTTGTACTAAAATCGCATAAGCTATAAGACTGCTTGCTCGAAAAAATGGTAAACATTTTGAAATTTTTTTTTTGGAATATTGTTTGTGAAAGTGTTGAATTTTTTTTTTGGATTCCCAATGCTACTAAAATTTTCGTACGATTTTCAAAAAGTTTCAATTTTTCTAACATATTTAAAGTGGTCATCGCTTACTCGCTAACGTGGAGTTTTCAAGTTTAAATACAAAAAATTATTCAATTGCGTTTTTAGAAGGGGAAAAATTCATAAGAAAAAAGGAGCTAAAATAATCAATATAAAAAAAATAATATTTTACAAAACCGTGTTTCAGGATTTCAAAATTTTTATTTTTATTTTTTTTTGAAATAGCCAAAGATTATTCGGTGACATCCTAGCCTATATTTGATAATGTACTCGTACTACATTCTAAACTTCCTTTTATAGGTGTTGCCACTTGGGACTTTTTCACACCACCTTTTTAGACTCTTAGAAAAATTAAATTAGATGCATCAACATGTATTTCAAACTTTAAGCAGTTTTTCAATTCAAATATTTTTAGGAAGAGTTGTCACCTTATCGTTCTACCTAATCCATCTCGGAGTACTCCATTTCTTTGCTTTTGATTACTCCATAGAGCACCTACGTAAGAGTACTCTCAAAATGCTCCTAAGGGATTACTCCGTGGAGTATTCCAAACCAAAACGAGAGAGGGAGTAGGTGGTCCTCAAAAGTACTACGTGAGAGTACTGTCAAAATGCTCCCAAAGGTCCTCAAAAGTACACCTACTCCTCTTTCGCTTTGTTGTAGGATACTCCATGGAATAATCTTCTGGCAGCATTTTGAAGGTACTCTCACGTAGGTGCTTCATAGTGTTGGAGCACTTTGATACTCCATCGTTTTTTACAGGTTGGTTTAGTGACCAAAAATATGCTCTCACGATTTGGAAGAAATTTATATAAACACTGAAAATAACAACAACAAGCAGGTTAGTGACATCTTCTATATACTATATAAAATTCAAATTATGTATATATCTATAGATCGACTTGCGTCCTAAACGTATAAACCGATCGTAACCAAATTTGAAACACGAACTGGATACCTTACCGGGATGGTCATGGGCTAAAAAATATTTTGATATATATAGGGGGCGTGGCACCTCCCATACAAATGGAATTTTTAACAGTCCGTATTTCTGGAAGTATTTACGTTAGACTACTGAAATTTGGTAAGGGGTTATATGACATTAATCCCTACCACATCCAGAAAATTCGGGATAGCGAGGAGGGGGGCGCGGCACCTCCCATACAACTGGAATATAATCTTATAGGAATGTGGGGTGAAATCCACGGGTAGAAGCTAGTAAGTATATATACATAATTTCTGAAACTATGAATATCCATAAAAGGTTGCCATCTATTTCCAATAACTTAAAAATTAAAAATTTTAAATTTATTAACAGCTAAGCACTTTCACTTCACTAAGTTACTGCACAACAACTTCACCACTGTGCATGTGCTCTTGAATAAACTTTTCTTATTCTACTTAGATTTTCTGCGTCAAATTGTGGCTAATGCAGACTGTTTGGCATTTTTATCATTGTTGCTTTTCCTACCGTTTTCAGGTATTTTATTTAGTATTATAAGTGTTGTTTTGTTGGATGCACTTTTACAAATACTTTTCAATCTTTTTTTTCTTTGGGGTTTGCTGGATGACACTCGTAGTTGGCCTTCAAATGCCCTTAGTTGCGTATTATTCTGGTTTACAAACATAGTTTTTTACATAGTGAAAGATTATACATAGTAGAGAAGATTTATGTACATATATACTACCCTTCAAGCTTAATTTTTGCTGCACTTAATGGGAGTGAGAGCGAGTAACAATGTAAGCTTCTGACACTAAATCTTTACTAGGCCAGTATTTTTGACTCAGCTGAAATTTGGAGAAAAAATATTGTTTTTTTAAAGTAGGAAGAAGCAAAGAGAACTTGGCGGCATGTAAGTCGATATTCCATATCTGAAGCATGGGGCCACTACTACAACCTATGTGACGCTAACACGAAAAGGCCTCCATCTGAAGGTACTTCTCAATGATGTCCTCTGTTTTATTTTATTTTATTTCGTTTTATATAATTTACTTTTTTTTAATTTTATTTAATTTAACGTTTTAAAATTTTGTTTTATTAATTTTAATTTAATTTAAATTTATTTGATTTATTTTGTATTTCATTTATTTTTATTTATTTATTTATTTTTTTTTTGATTTTACTTTATTTTATTTCATTTTATTTTATTTATCTTTTTTTTTCACTTTATTTTATTTTATTTTATTATATTTATTTTGTATTTTATTTTTTTTTTTATTTTATTTCATTTTGATTTATTGTACTTTATCTTATTTCATTTCATTTTAAATCATTTTATTTTATTTTATTTTTTATACCTTTCATGAACATGAAATGGTATTATAACTTTGGTCCAATGTTTGTAAGTATGAGAAGAAGAAGAGATAGACCCACCATTAAGTATACCGAAATCATCAGGTCGGCGAACTGAGTCGATTTAGCCATGTCCGTCTGTCCATCTGTCTGTTTGTACGCAAACTAGTCCCGCAGTTTTTGAGATTTCTTGATGAAATTTGGTATGGAGCTGCCATTTTGCATGAGATTAATCGTTTGTCGGAATCAGCAAGATCGGAGCAATACAACGCATAGCTCCCATGGTTTTTGGGCTTTAAATTTTGCAATGAAAAAGCTAGGAGCGTAAAATTTTGCAGGTTTGGTACTTATTATATATTTAATATGTGTAGTGTAATATGTGTAGCGAGATCGGACCTACATAACATATATCTCCCATACAATCGATTCTTCCGATAAATGAGGTATGTATCTTTAAATTATCAGTTTTGCAGAGTTTTTACTAATTGTGAGTAAGGACCCTTAAAACCGTGATGTGTATTCATGAAAGGTATAAAGTCTTGGCCACACTCGAAGACAGCCCTTTCCTTACTTTTTTTTTTTAATTTTACTTAATTTAATTAAATTTTTTTTCTTTTTAATTTTTTTATTTAATTTAATTTAAGTTCTTATATTTCATTTTATTTATTTTATTTTATTTACTTATTGTTTTTTTTTTAAATTTATTTACTTTTTTTTAAATTTATTAAATTTTTTTTTATTTTTACTTATTTTTATTTTTTTTTTTAATTTAATTTAATTTTATTTTATTTTATTACATTTTATTTTTTTTTATTTACAACAGATTTGTTATGTCCCTTGTCACATTCCTAGCAATTTCGACGCCGACAATGGAAACAGGCAGGATAGGATTTGCTAGAGAACGTTCACACTTCAGTGCAAAAGCCGTCAATGATCTATATGGAACAGTGAAATACCAGAGGGTTAAAGTCACACCAAAGCAGGATGATGAGACAGCTCTGTCCCAGCATTGATAAGGAGAAAAACCTACTAAAACTGTCCCTGGCGCTTTCTTTGTCCACTCACGCCCAATGAGTCTCTAACAAAACTAACTACTTTTATGGTAAAAACTTCCCCTGATCTAAAAAAAAACTTTGGATAATAGAAGAATGTAGTAACTAATTGCCTTACGCGCGACTTAACAACTAATCTTTTACCTGATAGTCTGATGAGCTTTTAACGTGGCTTCAAATTACCTGCACACGGCTGACTGCAATTGCACATTCACTTAGAACGAGTTTAATATTTTCAAACTTTTAAGTACAATGAAACTTGCCCACGCGAAGGAGATCCCAGCGAATTTGTCTGTAAGTATTTCGAGACTGTGATTCCTTTCATACCCAAGCAAAGTGCTCATAAAGGTGAGCAATCTTGACAGTCAATGGGGACAGAACACAAATCGGCAAGTGCGACGACAATACGTACGAAGCATTCAAAGCCGCTAAAACTTTAAATGCAGTTTAAATGATTCATTTGTTCGGCGGACGTTTGTGCAGATAAACACGCTCGCTCTCTTCCTCGCAATCTTTTGCTGTGAACAGCTTGCTGTCCGAAGTTTTTGTTCATGCCGAAACGCTGTAACAATTGTAACAAAGACGTGCTCACTTGCACTAGACCTACAGCACCTGTACATGGGAAATTGCTCTCGGGGAGGGGGTAAATAGCTGACAATGCGCTCAAAATGCCATTTGCTTGTGTCTTTATTTCTAAAGCGACTTAGCGCACTTGTGGCGCTTGAACCGCCGCGGGTAGATGGCCTCCCAGCGAGTAAATTAAAATGGCATGTACCTACTGAGAGGGATTTTTTGAAGACATTTTTTTCATGTCTGTTTGACGTAGAATTCATCTTAGGATTTTGTGTTTGAGGTATAGGCCAAGTGGTAGCAAAGCGTCTTGGATTGGCATAGGTAGGAATGCTTGCTCCCGATTGGGTTTTAGGTGTGCTCTGCGTAATTCAGAAGATTTGAAAGCTGATTTTATATAGGTATGATTGGGCGTCCCTATTAGCTCCTTCAATATTGGGAAAGCCATGACTTGTCTGCCCATCGTATGTGTAACGACAGAGGGAGAGCTTTATTAAAGCTGTACGTCTCAGAATGTATTTCTTTCGTTACCAGTGGGTGCCAACAGAGAAAAACAGTTTCCTCGATTGAGTTGAAGACGTCAATCGTTTAAGAAGTTACACTCGCTGGTTGTTTAAAACTTATGTACGGCTATCAAGAAACTTGCTTAATTTGCTGGGGTTTGAAGTCACCACATATTTTACGTTTAGGTTCAGTGGCCGTCTAATGTAACCCGCAGCTCGAACCAAAAGCTCTGAGTTCAAAGTTTTTGTCAGAGATTTTTTCTACCTTTATATTGGGACTAGCTTATACCCGTTGGTTTCACCCCACATTTCTATAAAACAAATTTCAGCTGTATGGGAGGTGCCACGCCCCCTTTTACGTTTTTCCCAGTTTTCTTGGAGGTGTTAGGGATTAACCTCATATAACCCCTTCTCAAATTTCATTGGTCTAGCCTAAATACTTCCAGAGATATGGACTATAAAAATTCCAGTTGTATGGGAGGTGCCACGCCCCCTTTTTCTTATCCGGAGTTTTTCTGGATGTGGTAGGGATTAATGTCATATAACCCCTTACCAAATTTCAGTAGTCTAACGTAAATACTTCCAGAAATAAGGACTGTTAAAAATTCCATTTGTATGGGAGGTGCCACGCCCCCTATATATATCAAAATATTTTTTTGCCCATGACCATCCCGATAAGGTATCCAGTTCGTGTTTCAAATTTGGTTACGATCGGTTTACACGTTTAGGACGCAAGTCGATCTATAGATACATATACACATACATAATTTGAATTTTATATATATACAAGGTGGCGCAAAAGTAAGCTTCCCATGTTCAGCATATCGGTTGTGGCACGTGCAGTGTGTGCTGTTGCACCGTCTTGTTGGAACCACATGTTTTCGAATCCCAATTCATCAAGTTGCGGCAAAAAGAACTCGTTGATCATTGCTCTGTAGCGCTCACCATTCACAGTAACCGTTTGGCCCCGACCGATTATTGGTCAAATAAATAGTCAGCAATATTCCGCGTTCTAGAGCAGTGTAGCGTAACATTGTTTATTAACGTGTATTTCGCATGTGTTTACTACACAAATGTCAAAACAGGACTGACTTTAGGGGCCAATCGCAAAATTTATAGCATTTTATGATAGGAGGATTACTTTTGCGCCACCTTGTAGATGCTATTTTGTTTGTCCGCATATTTTCTGGGTCATTTTGAAATGGATTTTTAAGATATGAAACTTGCGTTACCCCAAGACAATGTGAAATGTAAAAAAAGTTTCGCTAGGAGGCGCCTGGATAGAGACGTTAAAAAAGATACAAAGTTGGCAATCAAAATTTCGAAAATAGTGCTTTCAAGGTATAGACAACTTCGTTCTTTGTAAACTCTAGACTTGAAACATAGTTCGAAAACAGTCCGAAAAGCTTCCTAAAAAAATCCGCTAGGTGTCTCATGGATCGATATTCGGAAACTCTTCGGAATTTGCGGAATCTTTAAATCGATTTGAAGTGAATACCCGCTTGGCTAGCGAATTGCAGGTTAGAAAATCGTTCAGTATACAATGACAATGGGAAATACAATTAGAAAAAGTGCCGCTAGGTGGCGCATGGAGAGAGATATTTGGAAAAGTCCAAAATTGGCAATCCAAATTTGTGAAATATTTCGATCGAGTTATAGTTATGTAAGTGTGTGGTCTACAAGCTTTAAACTTGAAAAATAGTTCGAAAATTTTGGACAATGAAATCTCAAAAAAAAAAAAACCAGCCGCTAGGTGGCGCATTAATAAATATGTTTGCAAAATCATTGTGCAATGGCGGGATCTGTGATCAGCCTCTAAGGCAATTTTGCGGCGGGCGAGGGATTGGAGATTTGCTCATAGTTCATTTTGTGAAGATGGACCAAAAAAATACGATAGGTGGCGCGCGGAAAGAAGTTTTCACATAATTCGTATTTAAAGTCCGATTTAGATCCTATACAGTACAAGACATTGAAAAGTTAAAATAAAAGGGTTTTGGCAAGACTATCTTTATATAAATGGAGCACAATTAAATTTATTTTTAACCAAGTGACAGTATTGAACAATTTAGGTTTATGTTAAGGTTCATCCAGCTTACCACTTTCTTTGAGGAATATTTGTCTGTTGTATTTTGAAACAATTTGCCCCGAACCTCTAATAAATTTAGGTTGTAGAGAAACCGATTATGGAGTTGTGCCATCTTCAGTGTAATTCCTAGCTCTGAGAAAAGTTATCGGCTTTGTGACATCTTCAGTCTAATTCTTCGTTCTGAGCACCGGTTTTGTTTTTAATTTCAACACTGCGAATGACACAACTCTAACAACATGAAACGATCTTTTTTTTTCAGTTTTGTTAAATTTTTTTTTTTTTGTATTATTTTCTTTTTTTTTAGTCACATTTCTGCTTCGAGGCTGCGTGCCATAGAAATGTCCTGTACTTGGTTTGGTATTTTCATGGTTACATGCTGACAGTGGTGGTTAAGCGAGGCTTCGTTGAGGGTCATAGGAAAAAGAAAGAAACTAAGGCACTAGTCGGTTGATATTGTCTAAAACGATAACTACAAATATCGTAAATATGTAGAAGAAAGAGTCAATGCGGTAGGGACGCTGCTACAG
The DNA here is from genome assembly GCA_949987695.1 of Merzomyia westermanni. Classification (NCBI taxonomy): domain Eukaryota; kingdom Metazoa; phylum Arthropoda; class Insecta; order Diptera; family Tephritidae; genus Merzomyia; species Merzomyia westermanni. The sequence goes on from OX465289.1 coordinate 192,070,886, forward strand.
CGACCACCAGTGAAGGGTGTGCTGTATTGGTGGAAAGGCGTTGCCATTGTGTACGGCATGCTGCGAGTATATTGGCGAAAGTGACTGGCATTGTTTTTGTTGTAGTTATTTGTGCAAATATGCATTAGAAAATGTGCAGCAATTCGAAGTCTGAAATGTCACGGAGAGGCTCTTGGGTGGTTTTAGTTCTAACGGCGGTAGTGATGACAATGGAGGCGACGAGTTCAGTGGTTTCGTTTGATTAAGAAAAAAATCAAAACTTTAAAATTTCGAGAAAAATAACAAAAATCAAACACAGAGGCAGTACACGCCAACGATGTTCCGAGGACACCCCTTACAGCGCTTTAGCATTTTTCCGGGACTCAATTTTAAAATGAGTAAAAAATTTTGCAAAAAGGAAGAATTCAGTTTTTCAAAAACGTTTTTCAATGATCAGTTTTAAATTTTCACCAATAATATGTTTTTCGGAAATTTTTTTAATCTCACAACGATTAGTTTTGGGTTTTTTAAATAAGAGTGCAATGAACCAAAATTTTTTGAAAATGTTCAAAACTTCGAAGCTATATTTTTTAAAATTTTTTCAAGAATGACTATTAAAACTTTTAAAAACATTTTTTATGGTTTTGTTTCAGAAGTATAAAACTCAAAAAATAGAAAGAGATTTACTTTTTTAAAGCGGGTTTCAATAGCCAGTTTTGAGATTTTTTTAAACAATACCGTTGGTTTTTTAGAAACAAAAAATAGATAGAAATATATTTGTGAAAATTCGGTTTCAATGCTCTGTTTTGAAATTTTAAAAAAAGAAAAGACGTATTTTTCGAAAATCGTTGAAAGCATTTCAATAACCAGTTTCGAAATTTTTAAAAATATTATTTTTGGTTTTATTTTTACAACTCAAGTCATTATTTGTTAAAAACTTTTAAAAAATGAAGAAGTTATATTTTTGCAAAATCGTTTTTCAAAACTAAATTTTTAATTTTTAAGAGCAAAATTTTGATTTGCTTTGTACAGGTAACAACCGAAAACATGAGAAATCGAAAGAAGTATATTGTTTTAAAACACCTTTTACTAGGCCAATTAGAAATTTCTACAGTCGTTAAATTTAGTTTTCTCTTAACAAGTGAATAAATGCAAGTGAAAAGAAAAAATTTAAAAATATTTAAAAAATAGAAAAGACATATTATTTAAAAACAGGTTGCGCAGTTTTTGAATTTTGACAAAAATTTTTTAATATTTCTTTATACAGGGTGTTTTTTTTTACAGGTTTGTTTTTCGAATAGAGATAAAACTGGCATTTTGTGGTCAAATCTGGCAACTCTAATGTCATTTATGTTCAGTTTGGTTTGCCATTTCATTATGAACAGGTTGACAAAAGAACAACGCTTGCAAATCGTGCAAATTTATTTCGAAAATAATGGTTCAGTTCGCGAAGTTTACCGTGAGCTCCGTCCATTTTATGGTCGACATAATCGTCCATCAGAGCAATTAATTCGGTTAACCATGGATCGTTTTCGCACTACGTTTACTCTATGTGATAATACGCATCCGCAGAGACGTCGAACAGTGCGCACCGAAGAAACAATTGCCGCTGTAGAGCAAAGTGTTGAAGAGGACCCGAATGAATCGATTCGCCACCGTGCACAGCAATTGGAGCTTTGTCCATCAACTTTATGGAAGATTTTGCGCAAAGATCTTGGCTTGCGACCTTACAAGATCCAGCTTGTGCAAGAATTAAAGCCGCGAGACCATGCAATGCGTCGTGATTTTGGTGTATGGGCCGAAAATGAGATTGATTTCGATGCTGATTTTCATCGCAAAATTTTGTTCAGTGATGAGGCTCATTTTTGGTTGAATGGCTACGTCAACAAGCAAAATTGCCGCATTTGGAGTGAAGAGAATCCACATGAGACCCTTGAAACGCCATTACATCCACAAAAACTGACTGTTTGGTGTGCTCTATGGGCTGGTGGAGTCATTGGGCCATACTTCTTCCGCAATAATGCTGGAGAGGCAGCTACCGTTAATGGAGACCGGTATAGAGCCATGATAACCGACTATTTTGTTCCCGAATTGGATGGCATGAATGTGGATGAGTTGTGGTTCCAACAAGACGGCGCTACATGCCACACAGCGCACGTCACAATCGATTTATTGAAGGAAACATTCGATGAGCGCATAATTTCGCGGAATGGACCTGTCAATTGGCCACCAAGGTCGTGTGATTTGACACCATTGGATTATTTTCTTTGGGGATATGTGAAGTCGCTCGTCTACACCAACAAACCAGAAACGTTAGGGGAATTGGAAGCCAACATTCGTGGATTTATTGCCGACATATGGCCCCATATGCTCGAAAAAGTGGTTGAAAATTGGACCTGTAGAATTGGCTTTATTCGAGCCAGCCGCGGCGGCCACATGCCCGAAATCATATTTAAACATTAATGGCATAAAATTATCCTTCCAATAAAGCCAAATTGATGGACCTTAAAACGATTTTCTTGTGTTTTATTTCAATTCGAAGTTCTATGCCCCTAAAAAAAACACCCTTTACAAGGAAAAGATCGAAGGAAAATAATAAATTAAATTTAGAACATTTTTTTTAATTCTCAGTTGTGAATACTAATTTTTCTTTTTGTTTTTCTTTTTCTTTTTGTTTTTCCTTTTCTTTTGTTATTCCTTTTCTCTCTGTTTTGTTTTTATTTCTTTTTATTTCTTTTTATTTTTTTTCCTTTCTTTCCTAATTCTTTTCCTCTTCTTTTTTTCTTTTTCTTTTCTCTCTCTTTTTTTCTTCTTTTCTTTTTTTTCCTTCTCTTTTTCTTCTTCTTGTTCTTTTTATTTTGCTTTCTCTTTTCCTTTTTTTTCTTACTTTTCCTTTTCTTTTCTATTCCCTCTTTATTACTTTTTTTCTTCCTTTCACTTTTTCTTTTTTTCCTTTTTGCTTCCTTTTCTATTTCTTTTTGCTTTATATTTCTTTTTCTCTTTCTCTTTCTTTCTCTTTTTCTTTTTCTTTTGCCTTTTCTTTTTTATTTTCATTTCATTTTCTCTTTATTTAAGTTTTCCTTTTTAATTTGCTTTTTATTTCTCCAGCTGGAACTCTAACCAAGTTGCTTACGCAGCTCTTTAAAGCACTTCACAGCGCTTCAACAACTTTACTGAAGCCTTCACGTTAACTGAAATTTATTTGCACCCAGCAACATATTTGCCCTCCTATAGCCCACTTAACAAAATCGTAAATACAAACAGACTTACATTTGAGCAAAAATAACTTTAAATTGAAAATCTAGGATTAATTCAGAATAAAATATTTCACAAAAATCCAACCGCAAGTGGCTTATAATGAATTACAAAAACTGGTTTGCAATGCTTTTTTGAATTACTTCGAACATATGTAAATACATAAATATTTGTTGTAATTTATGTTATCAAAATATAGCCCTTCAGGTTTTTATTTAAATCCACATAAACTAAAAAAGGATGTAAAAATAAAACCCAATTCATAAAAACACAGTTTTCCTATAAATTTAAAAATATTAAAATAAAATTATTTGAGTAATATCTCACCGGATGTTGGTTGGTGGCGTCATAGCGTGTGCGCTCCATACATCAACGGCAACAAAAAAGGATGTTCGATTAAAGTGACACCGACAGTGACAGTGATAGCGATAGTAATATGTGCGAGTAGTGGCTGGTGTAACACATTGAGGACCTCAGCAACTGTACTAAGTAAGTAATCGGTATCTATGTATGTGTGAGTGTGAGTTTGTTTGTGTGGCAGCTCGGCTTACTGCAATTTATGCGTGAAACCGCATAACCAAAAGCAACCAAAATAATGCACAAAAAAAAGTATAACAACAAATTCATATTGCCATATATTCATATGGCGTTAACTATGCTGACCTACAAACATACAAAATTGCTGGCTTAACATGTAGTCGGACCAACTAGTTGACAACCAGCTCCTTACTATTATGGAAATTAGCAATCTCAAATAAGTTCGAATAAGACCAGAAAATAATCAGTCCTAAACTGGCTCCAAATAGACCCAGATAACCTTAGTTGAAGCAATAAGTGCAAATAGGTTGAGCACCGGCGACCGCAGTCGATAAGTAATCGATTACATGCTGAACGTAATGGGTTCGAGCCCCAAAATTTAAATGCTGAAGCAGCAAAATTGAATTGAAAAGATCTAGAGTGATTTTTCTAACTTTGAACACTTATGTGTTCTCTAACCCTGTGAACTTTAACTAAAATATTTTTTTCTAATTTTTTTGGACTAGCTAGGTACTAGTCAGAAAACTTTAGTTGTAAACTAGTATTTTATTTGACAGCCAACTGCCTTTTGCCATATGAGCGACTGGTGTTTTTAACATGCTAATATATTACGCGGTGAAAAATTAAAGCCCTAATTTTAAACTTTTTGGATCTTAACACACCATACCAATTAAATTAGTGTGACGAAAAAGTTTTCAGTTTTAAACCAAAAATGTTTGATCAATGAAAAAAAGAACGGCGTCCGTTGATAGGATTCGAACCGACGTGGGTCGCATTAGAATCGATTGCTCTACCACCGGAGGTACGAGCCAAATAAAAATGTTTGTAGAAAAATTCTTAGTTTGAAAAAAAAAAAAAAATCTGATCATTTAAACGTGTTGGTTTAGTTTAAAAGCTATTTTGAGATTGCAGACTTTTTATTCGGTTAGATTTTGAATTTAATAAGAAAGAAATAAAAATCCTACTACTTAATTTAAAGGTTTAGAATTTACTATCTCTATCTCTCTCTATCTCTATGGCGCGATATACAACAGGTATATCATCATAAACCTCCTAAGAGATTTTTGCGTGTGCCGATTTGAATTTTCCCTACAAATTGGTGGGACCTACAGTTTTTTGCCGACTCCGAACGGCATCTACAAAGGAGACGAATTTTTGCTGAGAAGCCTGTCATGGCAGAAATACACTCGGAGAGTTTGCCAAACCACTGCCGAGCGGCGACCCCGTTTTGAAAAACTTTTTTCAAATCACTTTTGGTGTTACCTGTACCAGGGCTCGAACCATGGACCTTCGGTGTGGTAGGCCGGCAACACTACCTACACACCACGGCGGCCGCTCTTGATAAATGCTCTCCAATACAAGCCCACATTTTTTACGTTGTACGAGATCTTAATTTTCAGATTTTAAAGGGTACTGCACTAGTCACATACTAGAGCAAATGGAGCAAATAAATATCAAACTCAAACTAGCTTAAAATTGTTGGCGTAAGTTTGTTCATTTATGGAATACTTGTACACAGGTCAATAATTCCTAGTTGTGAACTAGTTTGTTTTTCACTAGTTTCACTGCTTATCTCTCTGTCTCTTCATAACGATAGGCGCCATATGTAATGCTACGTTTGTTAATAAATTTAAAGTTTTGTCAATATAAACCAAATAAATACTGGCTTATTGGCAGTATATAGTTTATAGCAACAAAATCGGTTTACTGGTTCACTTACTTACCTTATGTAAATAAATATAGATTAGCCCCGATCTGAAACCATAAAACAAAATACACGGAATTAGGAGTTTTTGCTAATTGCAATATTAGTGACTAAAAAAATGGCTGCTATTCTCATATCCATAAAAATAATTTAAAAAAGGTAAAATAGTAGAAAATAAAAATTTATTTATGGGCCACTGATCCAAAAAAAAAACGACCAAATAATTAATTTATTATCTTGCAGATCCGGCAGTCTTTGTGCATACGAAACAATGTACAGGGTGGCTAATGAAAGCCGCTACCAAAAAAAAATTAAATAACTTTTTTTCTATTTAATGAATCTGGTAAATTTTTTTTTTATTTTGCAGATTGACTTTTACATTTAACAAAAATGGATAACTGGGACACTGAGACAAGAATTTGGATTGTCCGCCGCTATCACGCACTGGAGTCCGTAGTTTCGGTTCAAAGAGAGTATAGGCGCACGTTTGGCGGCAATCCTCCGAGCAGATGGACCATAATAAGACTTGTAAACAATTTTGCCGAGCATGGGACAGTCAACAGAAGACCTTACCATCGAAACCCTTCAGTTCGAACGGAGGAAACAATCGCTGCTGTAGCTGCTGCCATACAAAACAATCCACGTGTTTCGACAAGAAGCTTATCTGCTCAAATGGGTGTAAGCAGACAGTCATTACAGTCAATTATGCACAAAGATTTGGACTTATTCCCATATAAAATTCAAATGGCCAACAAACTGAACGCTGCAGACTTGCCGATTCGCTTGGAATTTTGCCAGAAGATGCTTCAAATGGTGGAAGAGGATGGAAACATGTTGAACTGTCTTTTCATGTCTGACGAGGCCCATTTCGATTTAAACGGCAACATAAACAAACAAAATTGTCGAATATGGAGTGCTTCATGAGACGGAATTGCATCCACTTCGTGTCACAGTGTGGTGTGCAGTTTCATCACGCTGCATTGTCGGGCCCTACTTCTTCGAAGAAAACAGTCACATCGTTACGGTTACTGGAGACCTTTACTTGAGCATGTTGAGAGAGTTTTTCTATCCAGAATTACGCCGAATGAGAATTTCTTTCAACTCTGTGTGGTTTCAGCAAGATGGTGCAGCTCCTCATATAGCCCAACCTGTTATGACAGAACTGCGACGAAAATTTCCCAATAAGCTGATATCCAGAAACTCCACATTCCGTTGGCCACCCAGGTCGCCTGACCTTACTGCACCTGACTTTTTCTTGTGGGGTTATTGCAAACAGGAAGTCTTCAAAGCAAAACCAACAAATTTGAATGAACTAAGGCAATCCATTCGAGAAACAATTGCGGCTATTCCTTTCTCAACTCTCCAAGCAGTAATGAACAACTTTTTGGTAAGATGCGGCACATGCATCGACAAGCAGGGGGGCATTTAAATTCCATTATTTTTAAAACTAATTAAGCTATATTTAATAAAATTTAATGAGCTTTAACATGAATAAAAGAAAAATGAATTCCATACACTGAAAAAAAAAATTATTTCAGTTTCTTAATGTAGCAAAATTCATCAGCCACCCTGTATATCCTTCTTCTACTTCATACTCTCACTCCTCCTTCTTCACTTCAATATCTCGTACGACTTCTTGGTACTCTGTATTTGGCTCTCCAATTTCCTTTTGCTATTCACCTGCCACTGCAGCGAAGAAAGCTAACTCTTGAAAGAATTTTTTTTTTTTGAAAAAGAGATTAGTCACAAATTTATTAATGACAGATAACTTTGAAGTCGACCTGCAGTTTGCGTAAATAATTTAGCATGATAAGGAGCTAAAGAGGGGGGAAAATAACTACTACATTTAATTTTTCAAATGATTAATTGCAATTTCAAGATATTAATCGATTAATCGAATTATTCAATATATTTTTTTATAAGAAAATACTGTTTTTTTTTTATTTACCAGTACATAAAAATATTGACTCAAATTTTTTTCAATAATAATTTAACTTAATTTATTTTACAGCTCTATTTTTGCTTCGAAATTCACAAACAAGTGCTACTGCCTTAAATGAGAACCTCTGTGAGTACAGTTGTGCAAATAAAGTGCGTAGAATTTCAAGAAATTATAAAGTTTTAGATTAGCAAATTAAACCAAAATTTATAACACTCTTTTCGAGACTTACATATGTTGTTGGACTTATCAAGCATACAAAAACTGCCCTGCAGTCAACTGCCTAACTGCTTAGTAAACATTCTAGTTCATTAACTAGACATTCTAGTTCATTAACCAGTTTAATCGACTGCAACGTTTCCTAATATTCTGAGTTCTTAAATATTCATTTAATTAAATTAAATATACAACTTTCTTGTAAACAAAAGTTCTGATAGTAAAATCATAATCCTTTTGAGAATTTCATGGTTTAAATAGAACTGTTAGGTTGCAGATCATGTACGTACGTGTATGTCAACAAAACCATCATTATTTTTGCAACATGGCTACTGCAATAACGAGGCAGTAACGGAGCAACAACGAATAAGAAATGTTCAAATGAAACCACGAATAAAAGTGAAAACGAAACGATCATTAAAAAACATTTGTGTAAGTAAAGAACGTTTCTTTTTGGAATAATGTAAGTAACATTTTTCTGAAAAAAAGCTTTCAAAAACTTCACAAAAGAAATACTGAATTGTTGTTATTTTTCAGGGTTGATTTATTGTGATTGTGAAATGCTGTTTTCATAAATAAAATAACAATGAATCTCAAACGGAATCGGGTCAAAGCTGCAACGACTTAATGACGTGCAGAGGCACATACAATAACAAGGTGGTTAAAATAGCCCTTTTTAAAAAATTTAGTCACTAAGCACTTACACATTATGCACTAGAATTTCATAAGAGAGTTATCTGCATGGTTATTTGCAAAAAACTCCGAAACTTAAAATTTTGACCATAAAAAGCGAATCTTCCTTGAATTTCATTAAATTTATATAAAGATTTTTTACAAGTATGGATTAGATTCTATCTGAGATTAATATTTAAATTTAAAATTTATCCATAACATGTTTCAAGTAAATTTAAAGATTTATGCCTGTGAAATCAATTATAAAATTCAATCAAAAAATGTCTATTATTAAAGAGAAGAAAATAAATTTTTAGAAATGTTTTCTAAGGGTAGAATTGCTATGAATAGCAAAAATTAACTAACCTACTATGAATAGGTATAGTAAGTGGTATAACACTGATGCATAGGCTGACTAGTATTACGGTTGGTATGATTCTGGTGTATATACTGACTAGTATGTCAACTGGTATATTACCGATGCAGAGACTGACTAGTATGCCAGTTGGTATGGTGCTGATGCAGATGCGGACAATTGGCATCTCGTCGGACATCGCCGTATTAAAAATACCAGTTGCTATTATAGAAAAATTATAGAACTCGACTAGTATAAAACTAGTAGACTGCAGGGTGCCTACTCAGAATTTCGAATACCTTTAACCTCTTAAGATCATCCCGGGTACACATATGTGCCCCCTGAATTTTGAACTAACAGTGGCGTCTTGTGCAAATTTTAGTACTACAAATAGCTTATGTACATAGATAACTAAGCTTAGTACCTGTCACGTGGTAAAAAATTAGGTTTTTATACCTTTCATGAACATGAAATGGTATATTAACTTTGGTCCGATGTTTGTAACTTTTAGAAATATAAGAGATAGACCCACCATTAAGTATACCAAATTGATCAGGACGACGAACTGAGTTGATACAGCCATGTCCGTCTGTCCGTCCGTCTGTCCGTCCATCTTTCCGTCCGTCTGTCCGTCCGTCCTTCTGTTTGAACGCAAACTAGTCCCTCAATTTTTGAGATATCTCGATGAAATTTGGCACACGGATGTATTTTTGTATTATATTAGACATTTGTCGGATCCGGTATAATCGGGTCACTATAGCATATATCTCCTATACAGCCGATCGTTCAAATAAGAGGATTATGACCATTTCTCCCTCATTTTTAAAGATTAAAACTTGAAACTTGGTGAGATATTTTCTTATGGATAGCACAAGATTTCGTAAAAAAATCACCAAGATCGGAGCTATATATAGTATATATCCCATACAACCGATCGTTCAGATAAGAGGATTATGGCCATTTATCCCTCATTTTGGAAGATTAAAACTTGAAACTTGGTGAGATATTTTTTTATGGATAGTAAAAGATTTCGTAAAAAAGTCAACAAGATCGGAGCTATATATAGTATATATCCCATACAACCGATCGTTCAGATAAGAGGATTATGGCCATTTCTCCCTCAACAACAAATGCGTATTTAAGTTTGCACGTATTCATGAAAGGTATAAAGCCTTCGGCACAGACGAAGACAGCGCCGTCCTTATTTGTTTTTTTTAATTTATGTAAAAAGAAATTTTAATAAACAAAACTAAAATACATTTTTTCTGTTTGCATGACTTTTTATGCTTTTTCAAAAACAAAAAAAACATAAAAACATTTAAAATGACATTTAATTCATGCTCAGGTCTTAAGAGGTTATGAACTAGGAGTTAACTCTTATTCGATGGTTGGTCTAGAATCACCTAGAGAAACCAGAACTCAACATTTTTTTTATTATGTTTCTAAAATATTTAAAAACAATGTAAAAGGTTACAAAATTAAAGGAATTCGTTTGCTGAATGTTAAAAAAAAAATGCATACTTCAGGTCAACAAAAAAATAAATTATTTCATAAATATTGAACAAAGTTCCAACGCTTCACATATATGTAGAAAATTTAATTAACGCCCCCAGCAGCAGCTTGCTTCGTTCATTTCAGTTCAGAAGTTCCCCACGCCAATGTTGCGCAACAAAATTTCAAGTTAGATGGCAGCAAATGGAGCAACAAATAGTACTCATAGCAGTAAGGGGTTGAAGGTGTTCTGACCCCCGAAACCTGGTGACGCCGATAGAATGCAATGTACTGCTACACAATTTACCTTATTGAAAAGTAAAAGTAGGCAAGTGGATGCCAAATGTATCTCAACTAGAATGAAGTGTCAATGATAATTCTTCCAAAAAATTTTCCATACAATAAAAATGTATGCAACATTGACTGTCGCTATCTGAACTGATGAGGCAATTTTTCCACCTTAAGTTGTCTCCAAGACCTTTTTGCTTGTGTCGAACGAGAAAGAGAGACTGGATGGTTTAGCCCTCATGAGTGTTTACGGAATATTTGAACTGAACACCAAAGAAGTGAAAAATGTTTTTGATGCAATAATCTGGATGACTTAAATTTATTTTAGAATAATTTTTAATCATTTTCTAATAATCAGCTTACTTATTTGAATTACAGCTACAATATTACTTTTGATTTCTATGTTTGTGTATAAACTTCGTTTTGGTCAGAGCTCTTCGAACGAAAAAGCTTCAAGGAAATTTAAAAAAATTTAAAATAACTCCCACCGAGATAATCCTATCTACGACCCTGACTAGTATTTTCGATATGCCAACAACGAAGTGGTGCATGCTGTTACGAGCTGCTATGGCAAGGTTTTGATAACTTTGATTGTCATCATTGCAAAATTTTTTGTTTCTGATATTTATATAAATAATCACACCGAGTCATACATATAGAAATATTTGCATACACCCTGTAGTGAAATACCAAACTAAGTAGTTACCAAAAATACTAGTTTATTAGCAGGAATTTCAATTTCAAACCAAGTCCGGGCCACCAAAACTTAAAATTTTTTTTTAATATTGAAGTTGCTTGTGCTATTTTGAACTAGTTTTAGATTGGTGTGTTGCTGTCCGAGGTCTGACAATTGATATTCCCTAGGAGCTTGAAACTATTTTTAAACTAGTTTCCAACTAGTTATTTCAAATACCTACCATTTACTTACCACCTATACATTTACATAAAACATAACATCACGTATCAGAGGCGCATATGTAGGAATGCATGAAATGAATGTGGATGTGCGAGTATTATTGTGTGTGTTTGTATGTATGTATGTTTGTATGAATGCCAAACAAATAACATTTGTGCATCTGCATGCATTCGCTGATGTGGAAAAGTCGGTTTACATGTGTACAAAAACAACAATTTGTTCTCTATGGCATCAACAATGACGTCAGTTAACGCAAGCCAACTGCTGCTCCTCAGCTATTGTTGTTGGCTTGAGAAGGCAGGCAACTGTACGCACAATTGACACTCCCTACCCCGCCCCACACTTATGGCATTCCTTTGTTTTTTAAACATTGGGTGTTAAAGCAACAACAATTCGTGGTTTGTTAGCGGGTAACGTTATTTGTTTGTGTTTGTAAATCGAATTAAGCGAAGAAAAATACTACAACAAAACCAAAACGAAGAAAAAACATGCCCAGAAATAAGTTTTGCAAATTCTTTATGGATGTGCTGAAATTCACTGGGTAGCATAGTATATGCGCGGTGGTTCAAGACTACGCCATGCATCGAAATAAAAACCATTAAAGGAGCTAACTAAAAAACAAGTAGTCTATATTGCAAGCTAGACCACTGGAAGGGCAATGGTCGAAAAACATTTTAGTTTTATTGAGTAGTTTTTGAGAGATGCGCGCACAAACATACATACATACAGACAAACCAGCGCGTGTGAGGCAATACGAAAGACGCAATTGCTTTTCCCACATTCCCACAACAGCCGGTTCTATAGAACCGGAATGACCCGGGTTTTTTCACCCGGCCAAGGGCTGTTATTTCAGTGTAACCCTGTCCAATCTGGGGCAGGGCGAAGCACTGTTAACAACAACAACAACAACGCAATTGCTTCAGAAAAGTTTTTTAAAGCGGAACGGTGCTAGTGTTGAACACATCATACTATCATTTTAAAATCTCATGCTCATACTTAGGGATAAATAACAACAAAAAAACTTAAGAAAAAAGTTGAAAGAGAAACTGGACCCTAACTTCCTCTGGGTAACGTCGCCCTGAATTAAAAATGTATATTAGACCTCTCGCTAGCCTTGGTATCGAGGTAGGTGGCAGACGACACCATCATCCTATGTATATCGGAGTTATGGGGGAAGACCACGCGGTGCCCAAATCTTATTCGCTGACGAGATAGTTGTTCAGCTCATAATTTGGAGCCTTTCGGATGGGAATGAACGTAAGCTAGTTTGGTTGGCTAGCGCACCAAAGTGGTGGCTCTCCGTAAACATTTAATGTTGTTGTTGTTATTGTGTTGCTTTATAGGCACTTTCCTTCTAAAGTAAGTCCTAGAAACCTGCAGTTTGAAAAGGGTTGAACCAAAGTGAAGTTGGGGTAGAAAAGTCTATTCCGTCGAGCAATAAAGGTGGTTGATCGTCTGGTGGGATGGTTTCGAGACAAAATGAGCTTTACTGTTCGGACTGCTTAGTATAATTTCTAGGTTATACCTAATAGAGCGGTGGATGTTGTGGAAATCATTTCGAATAAAACTTCGAATATATTTCTTTCCGTAACCGCAAAACTTTGAACCATTTAAAAAGTTTTCAAGGCTTTGACTGCTAATATATTTGATGCTCTCGAGATTGTTTTATGTTATGATTGAAATCTTAGCTTGGGATGACTTCCTGATCTTAGTGCGTCTCGCGTCATAGTTCTACGTGGTTTCAGTTCGATTCAGCACTCAATTCTTTGACATAAATTTTCCTATTTTTCGTTGGGATGATATCGATAAAATTTAAGGAAATCTCCAGAATCGTTTCGGAATCTTCGTTACATAATTTGAAGTGGATATTCAAGATAGTTTCGGGATGTTTTTTACATGAATCTTAGGGCAACTTCAGGATCGATTCGAAATCTTTTGGATGCAATTTCGAAGATATCTTCAGAATTGTCTCGCGATCTTTTCCATGCAATTTGGAAGACATATTCAGGATCGTTTCGGGAACTCTGTGATATAATTTTTAAGGATATCTTCAGAATTATTCCGAAATCTTTTGAATGCAACTCTGTGTCATTTCGGGATCATTGCGATGTAATTTTGATCTTTGTGAGAGTTTTTTGCTTTATAGCTCTAAGAATATCCTCAAGTTTGTTTCGGAGTTTTTTCCATGCAAGTTTGAAGACATTTCAGGATAGTTTCTTGATCTCGATAATATAATTTTGAGGACATATTTAGGATCGTTTTGAGATATTTTAGATGCAGTTTTGTGGACATATTCAGTATCATTGTGGAATCTCTTCGGTATAACTTATATATTATCGAAGTTTGTGCTTCGGACTATTTCGGGAAGGTTTTGAGGTTGCGTCTGTATTATTTTAGAGATAAGACATTGGGCTACTACCGGCACATTTGCACGATCAGTTACGATGAGCAGAGAGCTGCGCCTTGGTATTTGAGCATATTTTTTAGGAATATTGCGAACCATTCTATGAAAACTATCCCCTCACTAATTTAGCATTAGTCCTGGTACTATATCGGTATTACACTTATCGTACTTTCTCTTACTAATATGCAGTTATTTTTTTATTTTAGTTAAAAGCATTCTTGCAAATCTATCTATAAGACCTATTAACGTCCAATTGCACGCTTTAAAAGCAAAGCGAGAACAAGTATTGCAGCAAAAGAGCGCATTTGCTCCTACACAAAAAATAAGCTCGCATTCCCTCACTCTGAAAAAATGTTTCCCAATCGCCTCTCCTTCACATAAATTCAAGGTATGTTGTATAAGAGTATGTGTGCGTGTATGTGTTAGCTGCTTGTAAAAATATTATTAATATAGTCTATGTACCAACATTTGTAAATATATATATACATTCGAGTTATTATTGCTTACAGTTTTCGTTATTAAATTTTTTTACAGTTACTATTTTTTGTTTGTTTTTGCTGCATTGAATTGCAACTTATCACACAATTTCTTTTTAATTTTGTGAAATTTCTTGACTTGTTTTACGCAAAATCACGTATTTGTACACAAATATTCGTAAATAAATACATATGCATGTGCGTATGGGCCAGAGAACTGCACCAGTGACTGATTTTAATATGTCAAGTACACTGGGGAAAAAATATGTTGTGCTTTGTTTAAAAATGCAAATGTTTGGTTGAATGCTAAACTCTGCACTAAGGCTAGAAGTGTTGATGACTTCAAGGATTAGTTTTGATCTTAGAAAAGAGTGCCGTCAGTGAAGATTCGCTATTGGATACAGGTACACGGTTAATAATATGCTCTTTAGCTTTAAACCATTCATCGGTTTTAGTAATTTTTTAAATATTTTTGAAATGAATTTCAAACCGTCCAATTACCTAGCGGAATGTTTGCTTTTATGCGATTGGAATTGAAAACCTAAAAGAATAAAAAACGTTTACAAGAAAAAACATTTTTTTTTTGGTTTCAAGTCACTGAATTCTTCAAGGGCCAACCCCAGTGGGTCACTGCTTTCATTGACGAGAAGCAATAGCAAATGACTGCTGAAATTTCTGATAGGTTACGTTTAATGGTACCTATAAGTACCTACCAAGTATACCCTTTTTGCCTTTAAAATAATAAAACGGCTTAGTGTTTCCTCAGTATCTTATTAGGATGAGTGTTGTCACAGAACGCCATTCTAAAGCCTTAGGAATAGTTGTTTTAAAAGATGAATAAGAACTTTAGTCTGTGTAAAGTTTCCTGAATATTACTTTTTTGTACCAACAATTTTTGTCTCTAAAAAATGTTTCTACTCTATTCAATTAAACAACTTTTATTAGTTAATTAAATGAATGATTATTAAAAAAACAATAATTTTCATAAAATATTAAAAATGTGAATTATTCTTGACCTTAAGCTTGTTTCATGAATACTTGTTTTCTTAATATGTTTTAAGTATACTGGAAGAGTTATTCTTATAGGTGGATGACGAGAAGCTACCAAGACCGATTTTTGATCCTGTTGAACCTTACTTGTCTAGTTAAGTAAGCGGAGAGTGCGCTGTGCTTGCATTAGCTGTGAACGTCTGCATATCTCTGGTGCAGTGGTACATTTCTACAAAAGTGAAAATTGTCACTAAACTTTCACCCCATCTGAAATGTCGCATATTTGAAGAGAATCCATGGAATCACACGCTTGCAGCTATTGGCCCACGCTTGCAGCTATTGGCCCTTTGGTATAAAGCATGAACAACGTGATCCCAAAGCGGTTGACTACCAAACTAAATAATAAGTCACAGTTGGGCTGAATATTGGTATTAATTGGATACAGCTTGTAGGAGCGGGCGTATAGGTTAGGGTTTGATTCCACATAAAATCACCAGAGTTGAGTGATGTATCCCAAGGTGGCATAGTTATAATTTTTATGTTTGATTATTTCATAGTTATTTCATTACTTTTTAAAGAACTGATTATTTTTGATTTTTGTTATTATTTTAAAATTTTAAATTATATCATTGTTTTGAAACGCCCGATTATTTGTTATTATTCAGTTATTTTTATTATAAAATGCTTGTAGTTATTTAATGATTTGTATCTATTTTGTTATTTATAAATCGTTCATTATTTTTAATTATTTGTTTGATTTAATTATTTGACTATTTTAAATTATTAGATTTTTTTATTATGGTGAAAGATTTGAGTATTTCAATTTATTTAAATATATTTTTTGTTAAAGGAATGGTTTTATCTTTTTTAGTTATTTTAGAACTAATTCGTTATTTTTAATTATTTAATTATACCATTGGTTTGAAACGCTATATTATTTGTAATTATTCAGTTATTTTTATTATAAATTTTAAAGTTATTTTTAAATCTTTCATTATTTTTAATTATTTGTTTCCTTTAAATAGTTCGAGTAGTTTTACTAATTCCTTGAAATTGATATGCTTTTTTCTAGTTATTTTGTACCTTTTTAATTTTAATTGTTTTACTAGTTGTATTTTTTTAATTATTTTTAAATATTTTCTCATTTTTAGTTATCAACTTGTTTTTTTTTTAATTATTTGATAATTTTTGGTTAATCGGTTATTATTAGTTATTTGATTATTTTCAATTTTTAATTCGATTATTTGCAATTAATTGGTTATCCGAAGTTATTTAATAACTTGAATCCGAGATTGCTTTTAATTATTTGATTGTTTTTGATTTTTCTGATTATTTTTAATTATTTGAAATTTTTTTATTATTTTATCATTTTTAATTTTTAATTCGATTATTTGCAATTAACTGATACGGCGGCCGCCGTGGTGTGAAGGTAGTGTTGCCGGCCTACCACACCGAAGGTCCATGGTTCGAGCCCTGGTACAGGTAACATCAAAAGTGATTTGAAAAAAGTTTTTCAAAACGTGGTCGCCCCTCGGCAGTGGTTTGGCAAACTCTCCGAGTGTATTTCTGCCATGACAGGCTTCTCAGCAAAAATTCGTCTCCTTTGTAGATGCCGTTCGGAGTCGGCAAAAAACTGTAGGTCCCACCAATTTGTAGGGAAAATTCAAATCGGCACACCACAAATTGGAAGAGAAGCTTGGCGCAAAAATCTCTTAGGAGGTTTATGATGATATACCTGTTGTACGAGTATATCGCGCCATAGAGATAGAGAGATTATATTAAAATATTTGATTACTTTAATTTGAGATAGCGTTTAGTTATTCTATTGTTTTCAATAATTTTTATTTTTACTTTTTTGATTAGTTTTAAATATTTGATTATTTCTAATTATTCCGTTATTTTTAAATGTATAATTTCTTTAAAATACTTGATTACTTTCAATTAGCAATTATTTTTAATTATTTAACTATTTATAATTATTTATAGTTTTTAATTATTCGACTGTTTTATTTCATTGCATTATTTTATATTTTATTAATTTGAATATTTTAAATTCTTGTATTGATTTTAACTATCGAAATATTTTTTTGTTGTAGCTGTTAATTACACTGGTTTACAGCCAAAATGCACCAGAGACGCCATAGTGAAATTCCTATGTAAAATCACCTCCTAATTCCGAAAACCAAGGTTATTTTTACTTGAATGGTACCGTTTTTGAGATATTTACGATTTACCGTTATTTCAAAAAACAAAAAAGATGGCTCCACTTAATCGTGTATATCTCAAGAACAAACTGAGCTCTTCCAAAACGGTTTGAAAAATTTGAAAGCTTATAAAATTTACTATAATCAGTACATACAACACTTTTTGCTAGGTCCTGCAGATTCAAACATATTGAACAATCATTACGGATTTTTAAAATTTTTTTTGTAAAAATATAAAAAAATTTGTACTTTGCGAGGAAGCATCTCGAAAACTTTTTGTTTTTTTGCAGATATTTTTTCCTCCCTCTAAGCTCTGTTTTATTACAAAAAAAATAAGCTATCAGTGAACAAAATCGATGAACTAATACAAAAGTTATAAGCATTCAAGTAAATATATCCATTTAATGCTTAAGTACCCTACTGGTACATATGTGTTAGTATTCGTATATCAGTTAGTTAGCAGGTAGATTTTCGAAAAGTTATTAGATACAAAAAGCTGTTAGTGTCGTTTTCTCAAACCTAGGTACATTTTAAACAAGAGCATATTTTTGAGGCAGGTAGTGTTTTCTTTGTAGAACTAGGGAACCTTTTTGTTTAGGTAGGCTTGAATTTTTACTGGATCTAAGTATAAATAAGAGTACATGCGCCTTGTTCCTTCATAATATCTGCAAGGCTCGCCGGATACTGTTCAGTTTATAATTGCAGTTTATAACCCGTCATTTACTTAAAATAAAAAATGAATAAAAGGGCGCGAGAGTTTGAGTGTACAAATGATCCAGATATGTTCTGTTTCATCTGCGGTCAATTTATTGTTAAAAGTATGAGACGTGTGTTTTCAAATCCTTTGAAAGTTACATATTATAAGTGTTTTGGAATTGAGCCTAAAAACAATGAAAAACCATGGACACCGAACACTGTGTGCACCACATGCCGAGTCGAATTGATTTCTTCGGAAACCGGAACAAAAAGGTACGTTGTAAAAATTAGGAATTTGTTCCCTTTTAATGCATAGCTGACTAATTCCTGAAACTATCTATTTAGGCGACGTGTGAAATTTATTACACCAATGAAGTGGAGGGAACCAACTTGCCATTCAACGGACTGCTATATTTGTAGTACAAAAGTACTTGGGGTTGGAAAGTCCAGAAAAGTAACCTATGCGAGCGTATCTACAGTGTCATTACCAGAACTAATTTCAACAGAAGCGACATTGCCAGAATCAAATTTAACTTTAGTTCCGGCTCCAGTTTCATTGTCAACAGTAGTATCTGATTACGCGGCATCATGTTGTACTGAATTTCAAACGGAAAACGAAAGAAATTCTTTGTCACAAGCACAACTCAATGATTGGATAAGGGATTTGGAATTGTCAAAGGAAAAGGCCGAACTACACGCCTCTCGAATGCAACAATTTAAATTTGTTTCATCCGATGTTAAGGTAACATATTATAGAACTCGTCACGAAGAATTTTCCAGGTACTATACGAAGGAGGACAGTGTTTGTTACTGCAAAGACATTGCTGGTCTATTCAAACAATTTGGTGAACCATATGATTCAAAAGAGTGGCGATTGTTCATAGACGGCAATAAATTAAGTTTAAAGGCCGTATTATTGCATATTGGCAACCAAAAGCCATCTATCCCGATCGCGCATGCAGTAAATACGAAGGAAACATATGAGATAATGCAAAAATTGCTCAAGTTAATCAAATACGAAGAACATGATTGGAAAATATGTGCCGATATTAAAGTCGTTGGAATGCTATGTGGTCTACAAAGTGGATACACAAAATACTGTTGCTTTCTATGCAAATGGGATAGCCGAGCTCGTCAAGACCACTACATCATAAAGGATTGGCCAGAACGAATCGAGTTTCAAGTTGGGGTAGATAACATAAAATAATCTCCACTTATAAAGAAGGAAAAAATAATTCTACCTCCGCTCCACATCAAGCTCGGCCTTATCAAAAACTTTGTGAAGGCTTTGGACAAAGAAGGCGAAGCTTTTCATCATTTGAAGACAATCTTCCCAGAGATTTCAGAAGCAAAAATAAAGGAAGGGATTTTTGTGGGACCGCAAATAAGGAAAATGATGACCAATAACCATTTCAAAGAACTATTGTCACCAGTGGAGGCAGCAGCGTGGGATTCTTTTGAAAAGGTCGTTACTTCTTTTTTAGGCAAACACAAAAGTCCTAACTACGTGATGATAGTGAACGACTTAATCAAAAACTATGCGGAAATGGGTAAATAAAAAAACATATTATAATAAATTATATATTACATAAATTTACATGAGAATATATAGCCATAAATCTGAATTCATCGTCCAGTTCCGAACAAACAAGAACGGGAAAAATATAAACAAAAAATTTGTTCTGAATTGAAAGATAAATCCAGCCTAAGAAAATTATATACTAATGTGTCACTTATGTATTTATCTAATTTACTTTTTTATTTTCTTTCAGGAGTAAATATGTCTTTAAAAATTCATTTCTTACACTCCCACTTAAATTTTTTCCCGCAAAATCTTGGCGACGAAAGTGACGAGCATGGCGAAAGGTTTCACCAGCAAATGAAAGTGATTGAAAGTCGGTATCAAGGATTCTGGGATGTCGCTATGATGGGCAACTACTGTTGGTTTCTCATAAGAGAAACCGATCCTAATCTAAATAAGCGTCAAAACAAGACACATAACTTTTTCAATTATAAAATAAGATCATAGAGTTAAGACAGAACCATATGTACATATGCTATTATTTGTAGGGTACTTAAGTATTAAATGGAT
Organism: Merzomyia westermanni; assembly: GCA_949987695.1. Taxonomy (NCBI): domain Eukaryota; kingdom Metazoa; phylum Arthropoda; class Insecta; order Diptera; family Tephritidae; genus Merzomyia; species Merzomyia westermanni. The sequence continues at coordinate 192,091,101 of OX465289.1, forward strand.
ATATTTACTTGAATGCTTATAACTTTTGTATTAGTTCATCGATTTTGTTCACTGATAGCTTATTTTTTTTGTAATAAAACAGAGCTTAGAGGGGGGAAAACATATCTGCAAAAAAACAAAAAGTTTTCGAGATGCTTCCTCGCAAAGTACAAATTTTTTTATACTTTTACAAAAAAAATTTTAAAAATCCGTAATGATTGTTCAATATGTTTGAATCTGCAGGACCTAGCAAAAAGTGTTGTATGTACTGATTATAGTAAATTTTATAAGCTTTCAAATTTTTCAAACCGTTTTGGAAGAGCTCAGTTTGTTCTTGAGATATACACGATTAAGTGGAGCCATCTTTTTTGTTTTTTGAAATAACGGTAAATCGTAAATATCTCAAAAACGGTACCATTCAAGTAAAAATAACCTTGGTTTTCGGAATTAGGAGGTGATTTTACATATGAATTTCACTATGGCGTCTCTGGTGCAGAAAAAAAGTTGGAATTTGTGATCCAGTGTTATTAATATTTGTTAGATTGCTTCTAATTATATGATTATTGTCTAATATTCTATAGCTTTTAGTTGTTATTATTTTTGATTGTTTTTGGTTATTAACTGTTTTAAAATATTTAATTAGTTTTAATAATGTGAATAGTTTTTTTTGACTATTTTCATACGTTTTTTTTTAATATTTTATGATATTAAATTATCCTACTGTTGGTAAATACAGTTTTGAAATAACAAAAATTCTATTTTTATTTTTTTTCTTACTCGTTCGTTATGGACTTGATTCGTGTAGAATAGTTACTGACTTTTTAAGTACTTTCTCTCGTTTCAAGCATTGTTAAACAGTTTCTAAGGCTATGCAAATCGAAATGAAATAAAGAAATAATTACAAATTATCGATTTATTCTATTAGTTAAATCCATTAATTAATCAATAATTTAACGAACAATAAAAAAATATGAATAACCAAAAGTATCTTAAAAACAGAACATCATTTCCAATAGAAAAACCCAGTATAAAGAATGCGGGCTTCAGCTGAATGCAGTGTTGTATTATACATACATTACACATGGTCACCGTAACAATATCACATCGCACGCACGCAGCCTTTGCTAAGAACGCTTTCAGTCAGTCATGGTCATTCGCTTTGACCGTTGGTTAACAATGCCGGCCACTGTTGCTGCTGGTTTCTCAGTTGGTTTCACTTTACTCATTCATTCATTCAATCATTTCGAATTAACAATAATTTGGTTGGAAGTAATTCGCACAAATTGAGATTTGTTGTGCTGCAATAATTTCAGAGGCCAGCATTTCATTTGTGGCTACGCGAATTGCTGGGGAATTTTTGATTGAAACGCCGAACGAACATGTGAGCGTAGTACATATGAGAAGTGAAATATTTAATGAAATGTTATGGTTGCGATCGTGTCTGAATATTTGTATGATGTATGATGTTAAGGATGTAGCGAATATTAAATTTTTACGTTGATGTTTAAATGGTTTACGTTGATTTATGTTGAGAAAAAATGTAATGGACACTCATCAAATGATACTGCCAATAAATAATTTGATGCGAATAACCTCTTTCTTTGTATGTGGCTAAAATAACGAGTTGTTTTATAAATAACTCGATCTGCGCGCCACCCAGCGACAGTGATGTTACATTGTCATGGTGTTAGGAGCTACCAAGAGTTAAACTGTTCAGGGGTTTTCTGCAACTTTGTCTTGCAATACCTGGATAAAGAACAAACCACATAAAAAAGAGATTATTTCATGAAGAAAGGTTCGATTAAAGTTCCGGTCTTTTGGTTGAAAACGGTAAAACTCAGCAAAAAGCAAAATATCCTCCGCCTACTGCTGAGCTTTGTCTTCAAAATACTTGACAACTTCGTGCTCATTCGTACTGCATCAATCCGATTCGTAAAAGCCCACATTCGCAACATCTCTAACACATATTAAACAGTGTGTAATACCGTACATATAGAACTGAAGTAATTTTAAATATTTTAAGCATGTTAAATATATATTGTAGTTATTGTAATGGAAATAACGAAAGTCGTATATTTAAGCATGAATATATGGATGTGTGGTTATAGAATTATTTTTACCTGCTCATAGTACGAGTCAACTTTGAAGAATTTTAAATTAAATCCACTTGTGACGTATTTTATGTGAGAGCAAGTGATGTTTATATTTTTTTAAATTACTGACTTATGCCGGTTCAAGAGTTATAATACGCTTGGAAATCACTGACTGCCTGTCGAGCTGTTCGAAACTCAAGTGGAAAAGTTAGTAGAAGCACTCGTCGACTCTAAAGCAAACCGCACAGAAAACCGACTCCGCGTATCGCACTTGTCTCAGTCTCGCTTACAAGTTTCCATTTAACGTATTGTGCGACAAACTAAAGGTTGAATAATGATTGGTTTTCTTAATTGCTACTTCGGAGCTCGTTAGTTAGTAGAAGGCAAGTGATATGAGAATCGACACTCGTCTTCTATTTTTGGTTTTTTATATAACTAATCTCCATATCCAACGTTATAAAGTTAGTAGAAAGAGTTGTGAATTTATAGCGATTTTAGCTTCTTAATAGTAGGGCGCTTGGAACCTATCTATTTTACAAATCTGGGCACAGTCGCTGTTAAAAAAATCGATTACATGAACTATATTTATACCCAGCGTGTACTACTACACAGGGTATTATAGTTTTGGTCATATAACGGTGGTTTGTAACGGAACAAAATAATGGAGATAGATATAGAGCTCCATGTATCAATGTTCTAAGAATGAACAGAGGAGTTCATTAAGACATGTCCGTCCGTCCGTCCGTCCTTGGACACGATAACTTGAGTAAACATTGAGATATTTGAATGAAATTTGGCACACAGGTTGATTGCCGGTCAAGTTAGGTTGCTATTTGAAATGGGCGAATGGGCCCCTTTTTTCGATATCGAAAATTTCGAAAAACGTATAAAATGGGTTAATTCAATAATAAAAGTAGCTACAATGATGAAATTTGCTAGATTTAATAACTTTGTTTGTACCATTGACGATTTTATCAAAATTTTCGAAAAGGGGAGTGGCACCGCAAACATATGAGTGAAAAAATTTTAAAACTTTGACTGTTAATAACTTCAGAACCGTTTACGCTAGTAGAATTTCAGTAGGAGGCATACTATTGTTGTGATAATTGCACCCATAGAAAATAAGCGAAATCGCTTTTCGACCACGCCTACTTTTTAATAAAAGTTATATGGAAAGTAGGTAGATATGTTAAACTGCCCATATCTAATTGCCTCAATTTTCTTATTTTTTATATAGGATTTTTGTAAAAATTTGAAAAGTGGGAGTGGCACCGGCCACTTGTAAGTCAAGCAAATTCCAAATTTGACTGTAAATAACTTCAGAACGGTGTAAGATAGAATTACGAAACTTAATACGAGGTATACTATAGACATGTAGAGTATGCCCACGGCAAATAAGCAAAATCAGTGGACGCCCACGCCCACTTTTGGACCAACGTTTTCTAAAAGAGACTTAGGAAACCGGAACATGCCATATCTCCTTCACTGATGCGGATAGATTGCTAGAATTTCGTAGTTACAATAACCTGATGAACTTGTTACTGATTTTTTTAAATTTTGGAAAATGGCGGTGGTACCGCCCACATATAAATGAACAGCATGTCAAATTTCAGCTATTATTAACTTCAGAACCGTGTTAAATAAAATTACGAAACATCATACCAGGTATACTATCAACGTTTTTCAAAATTATATATAGCCTATGCTGTAACTAGTGAACCCAGGAATCTACTGTGAAAATTTCATAAAGATCGGTTGAGTACTTTGGACGCCAGACACACAGACACACATTCATTTTTATTTATAAGATAGCCCACATGGTAGTAGAAGAAGTTTGGAACCTCTATAGGTCATAACTCCACAACAATTTATCAATTTACCATGACCACTTTTACACAGCTGGATATTTAATATTCGGTTCCACCCGAACTTATACTTCCTTAATTGTTTTTAAATCGATTTAACCATCTGTGCGACGGTTGAAAAAATGTATTAAACCATGTGCGCACTACACCTGAAAATAACTAGATCAATGCTAGTTAATCTTGATTCTATTCAAATATTAGATAACACTGAACATTTGTATCAACTAGTTATTTTAGTTTAATTATTTAAAAAAAAAAGTTTAAGAAAAAGCTTACTGTATTTTTTAGTTTTCAGAAAAATGATTTCTGATTTACTTATTTTTGATTTAATTTAGTCAAATGTGAAACAGTAAACTGATCATTTGTGATATTAACAATTCAATTAATTTTTTTCAATTTGAATTAAGTGATGTATTTATATTTTAAATTTGAACCATAAATTTGTTATACTTTTTACTTAAATTATTTTTAATTATTTTACTATAATAACTTGATTAAAGTATTAAAAAATTGTTACCATCTTAAGTGATTTTAACTTAAATTAATTATTTATAAGATTTTATCAACACAGTGTAGATGAATTTAGAAAAATTCGATTTATTCGAATCAAGGTCACATCTCTAAGTCAAAACAGTCTGAAAAAGACAAAACTTATACCAGCAAAAACTCGAAATATCAGAGCATACTGGAGCGTTTAGAGTTTGCTCTACACTTTCCACGTTAACCCACTCATATCAGTTCCAAGCTAGTTTTGTTGGTTTGGCTGTAGAGCAGCGGCTTGTTCTGCAAAGCTGATGCTACACTTCCAAATTGACACCCCTAAGCGTATGAGTAACATTTAGCCCTCAATGAATTGAATGCCGACTTAAAAAATCTTTTAATTACTATCCAAACTCAGGTGTACTTGGTACGGAGGGTCAACTCAGCTTTTCGTAATTTTTGTGTATATTTAAAAACAAAAAACTATTTTGATTCATTTAGTAATTTTTGTGACAACCTTTCTCACAAAATCAAATGAACACTGAGTCACGTTCTACGAGTGCAAAGAGACATAGAAATTCTGCAACTATTCATTTATTAAAATATGCTTATTTAAAACTTTCTGCAAAATATTATCCAAAAGAAAAGTTATAATAGCAACATTAAAGTTTATAAATTCAGTTATCACATTAAAAGATATTTAAATTTGCAAGCAAAAATCGTACAGAAGGAGCAAGTAAAATTTTGCGTTCATATGTATTCAAACCAAAAAAAAAAAAAAAAACAAAAACAAAAAAAGGACAATACATTTATAGTTACTAACCGTAGAGAGGAATGTGCACAACACAGAAGCTCTTGTAGGAAACAAAAAGTTATAAAAAGTTGAATATTCGTGTAGCGTAGCTGAGTCCTTTGTGAGTTATAACGATTTCCTACAGCACCCAAATATCAGCTAGAAGTGTGAACACTCCCATATATTCATGTGTCGACACAACTATTAGTTTTGCTTGAAACTTTTAAATGAATACAACAACGAACTATACCGCACCCACACACTCATTTGTGCAGCTACACGCGTGTGGATGCAACTTTGTTCAGTACTTTGTAAAGCGAAGTGGCTTCAGTTGAATGCTTGTTTTGTACAAGCTATTGCATTTCTAAACTGTTGCAAACTAACTCATGAATACCTTTGTGTAAAGATATGTAAGCACGTTCTCCAGTGTTTGTGCGAGTTTTTTGCACTTTTCACTTTTTACTTTGATGCATTCAGTGTCCTCTAATGTAAAGATTTTTGAAATCGAATTTTAAAAAAGAAAGCAACTCTCGAAATGGTTGCTTTGAAACGTTTTTTGAAATATGTATTAGGTAGGTGTAAGCCTACTAGTAACAGCAGGTTTATATGGACAATAATAAAATAAAATAAAATAAAATAAAATAAAATAAAATAAAATAAAATAAAATAAAATAAAATAAAGTAAAACAAAATAAAATAAAATAAAATAAAATAAAATAAAATAAAATAAAATAAAATAAAATAAAATAAAATAAAATAACATAAATAAAAATAAAATAAAATAAAGTAAAATAAAATAAAATAAAACAACATGAAATGAAATAAAATAAAATAAAATAAAGTAAAACAAAATAAAATAAAATAAAAATAAAAATAAAATAAATAAAATAAAAAGAAATAAGATAAAATAAAATAAAATAAAATAAAATAAAATGAAACAAAACAAAATAAAATAAAATTAAATTAAATGAAATAAAATAAAATAAAATAAAATAAAATAAAACGAAATAAAATAAAATAAAATAAAATAAAATAAAATAAAATAAAATACAATAAAATAAAATAAAATAAAATAAAATAAAATAAAATAAAATAAAATAAAGTAAAATAAAATTATTTAAACTCAAATAAAATAAAAAATAAAATAAATTAAAATAAAAAAAATGAAATAAAATAAAGTAAAATAAAATAAAATAAAGTAAAATAAACCAAGATAAATGAACGAAAATGAAACGAAATGAAATGAAATAAAATAAAATAAATTAAAATGAAACAAAGTGAAATGAAATGGAATAAAATAAAATAAAATAATATAAAATAAAATAAAATAAAATAAAATAAAATAAAGTAAAACAAAATAAAATAAAATAAAATAAAATAAAATAAAGTAAAACAAAATAAAATAAAATAAAATAAAATAAAATAAAATAAATAAAAGTAAAATAAAATAAAGTAAAATAAAATAAAATAAAATCAAACAAAAAAAAATTATTAAAAATAAAATAAAATAAAGTAAAATAAAATAAAATAAAATAAAATAAAATAAAATAAAATAAAGTAAAACAAAATAAAATAAAATAAAATAAAATAAAATAAAATAAAATAAAATAAAATAAAATAAAATAAAATAAAATAAAGTAAAACAAAATAAAATAAAATAAAATAAAATAAAATAAAATAAAATAAAATAACATAAATAAAAATAAAATAAAATAAAGTAAAATAAAATAAAATAAAACAACATGAAATGAAATAAAATAAAATAAAATAAAGTAAAACAAAATAAAATAAAATAAAAATAAAATAAATAAAATAAAAAGAAATAAGATAAAATAAAATAAAATAAAATAAAATGAAACAAAACAAAATAAAATAAAATTAAATTAAATGAAATAAAATAAAATAAAATAAAATAAAATAAAATAAAATAAAATAAAACGAAATAAAATAAAATAAAATAAAATAAAATAAAATAAAATAAAATAAAATACAATAAAATAAAATAAAATAAAATAAAATAAAGTAAAATAAAATTATTTAAACTCAAATAAAATAAAAAATAAAATAAATTAAAATAAAAAAAATGAAATAAAATAAAGTAAAATAAAATAAAATAAAGTAAAATAAACCAAGATAAATGAACGAAAATGAAACGAAATGAAATGAAATAAAATAAAATAAATTAAAATGAAACAAAGTGAAATGAAATGGAATAAAATAAAATAAAATAATATAAAATAAAATAAAATAAAATAAATAAAAGTAAAATAAAATAAAGTAAAATAAAATAAAATAAAATCAAACAAAAAAAAAATTATTAAAAATAAAATAAAATAAAGTAAAATAAAATAATTAAAAAAAAAAATTAAGTAATTTTGTTGTTGGTTTTAAAGTAAAATAAAATGAAATGAAATAAAATAAAATTATTATTGCTTTTTATACCAACAATATTTGTTGATTTGCGGCCTGTATATTTTCAAATAAAACAAAACGAAATGAAATAAAATAAAATGAAGTAAAATTAAATAAAATAATATAAAGTAAAATAAAATTAAATGAAATAAAATAAAATAAAATAAAATAAAATAAAATAAAATAAAAACAAAAATAAAAATAAAATAAAATAAAATTAAATAAACTAAAATAAAATAATATACAGTAAAATAAAGTAAAATAAAATAAAATTAAATTAAAGGAAATAAAACAATATAAAGTAAAATAAAATAAAACGAAATGAAATGAAATAAATTAAAATAAAATTAAATAAATAAAACTGATTTATTTTCTACAAACTTTGCGTCATCTCAAAATCATGACATACTCCTCATATAAGAAGTACATTTTATGGCTCTTTTTATTGTTAAAGCACATGCATTCACACACCTAAAGAAAGTGTGGGTGAACAAAAAGGCGTTACTATCGTTAGTATCCTTCTTTTACACACTGGATAAGGGGAAGAAATGAATGAAGAAAACGTATGTAAAATGGCAAATTTACACAAACTCAGACGCCCATCAAACGTTTATTGAAGTTAATGCCAGTACATACCCAGACAAACATGTTAGCTCACACCTACGTCGGTAAGGTATTGACTCGTGAAGGCATACTCACCTTTGTGCTGATACACAGTAAACAATTTTATACAAAAATTAAGGTTTTTATTCGTTGAAATATACTTAAAATTCTTGCAAAACGATGCTTTGACATGCACAAAATGCAGCATAGTAAGCAGTTCATACTCATCTGATGATATAGTATTGAAAATGACGCTTGAAAAACATGTTTTTTAAGACACGAAATAACGCGTTTTGAAAATGCGTTAAGTAAACGATTTAAAATTAGTTTTGTACGCCTTCTAATTCCATGCGTTGCTGCTCAGAACACTTCTTAACTTTTTTTATGTTTGGTTGCGCTAAAAAAATGGTTACCGAACATTCGCAAAACACTTACAAAAACAAATATTTTATAAATGTCGATTTTACACAGTTCGCAATAGTATTATTTAAGTGAGCTTGTGTTAGGCTTGGTTGAAAATGATTTCAAAAGACTTATTATTTTAAGCTCTATACAAAACGCCCACCAAATTGTTTGCTGGGCAGGTATTGACTTGTGAAGACACAGTCACACATTTACTGATTCTAATGTGCTTACATACATATAAACCTACACAAGTTAGCTACATATCTATACAAATATGCCGAGTGATACAAATCAATTATTTAGAAAAGTAATACGTGCTTGTCGTAAGTGTTGTTTAATTACAAATGAAATGTTTTTATGGCATCCAATATGAAACACTTTTTGTTAGCATGAGACTTTTGCCTTCTAAATTGCTTGAACAACCAATACAAATTTATTTTAAGAATTAGTTAAATTTGCTTTTAAAATGAGAAGACATAAGGACTAAGGTTAAATGTGCTAAGCTTAAATTACTTTTGTTGTAAAAAGAAAAAATTTGTTTTGTTGGTTTAGTTTTGAATACGAGTACATCGCAAAGCAGTGGATTTCTTCAAGCACATAGATAGTACATATCATATTAGGAATTGTTGAAATATCTCATTGCCCTGACAAAAAAAATTTAAGTTTTCGTTGTAACATATTTTAGTTTAGTTCAAGCCCAAGAATACTAATTACAAGTTTTGTAAGCATTCATGACTGTAATTTTTTTTGTGAATTATTAAAAGCTTTATTTGTATAGAAAATATATATTTTTAGTGAAACGCATAAGATTTTCTTATAGATCAATTTCGGAAGCTGCTAGACTTCTTCACCGGAAAAGTTTTCCAACGTTCTGTTAACCACTTGGCTTTCAGAACGATGGTTTTTTGTCAAGTAAACTGCTATTTCTTTTAGTTTTACCAAAACAGTGACATTTGTCTTCATTAACATTTCTTAGAATGGATATTTGTTACTTGAACTTTTATTCCCCGAGTTAAAATTAATAGCTAAAATTTGATTTTCCTTTTTGAAGCCAAGCATAATAGAAAAACCCAAGGTGTATTCAATAAAGTGTGATTGACAGCTGAATATGATTCCCTTGTAAGGTACTATTATGTCAACCGAATGTAAACAAATGAATTAACCCTTTAAAGTGCATATAGCTTTTCACCACTCATCTATAAGTTTTTATTTGTATTATTTTTTTTTACTTTATTCGACAGCAGTGTCAAAGATGACGAGAACAAATCCAGATAAAACAAGTGATTGAATTAAAAATTTTGTTTCTATTTTTGCAGTGGAAAAAAATGTTTCAATTTAAGTTTATTGGTCTGCAAATTATAAAATTGGTGATTACATTTAACTATAAGCTAAGAAGTCGAAATTTGTCTTTTAGCTGCGTGAAATTTCGGATTTTATATCTCAAACAAATTTTAGCAATAATTTAGAAAAAAAAGCATTTTTTGTAATAAGTACTCCTAAGCTTATATTAATTAGTGTGATATCCATCTATACATTTGAAAAAAAATGCGCTTTAATTCTGGCCTTGCTCAAAATGCATTGTGCCACTTAATTATCAATTTGAAGATATCTCATTTACGAAGTAAATTAATTTGTGCGTAATTAGGTGTTATTAAAGCAGATCAACTGCATAATTAGGGCAAATTATGTTTCAATTTAAAAAAAAAATTTTTTTTTTGAAGTTCAATTAATATAGTGCCATTACTATAATTTATAATTTAAATTCAATGCGAAATTATTTATTAAACTCCTTGACATAAAAACATTGCTGATGATTAATTATAACTGAGCACTAACATCTTTCGCGTGCCACACTTTCAACAATATTTTCATTTCCGCTACATACTCAAATTAGTTAAACAAATAAAGAATTAATGCAAAAAAGTATAAAATATGCGGAATCACTGAGAAAAAAAATTAAAAACAATTTGACTTGGGTACACAACGCGTAGAGTTGCAGCAGAAGCAGCAGTATGACAGGCGTATGCAGTAACGCCAACAACAGCTTCAACAACAACAGCAACAAAAAACAAAAATGTTGGAAAGCGTCAAGGCATCACCAAGCGGAAATGATAGTTTTTCTCTGGCAAACTTTTGCATGCATTTACATAAATATTCCTGACACTTCACTGTTGTTGTAGCCATTATGTATGCGTGTATGCAACTTATGTATTTAGTTATACATACTTTTCCACTATGCCGCGTTGCTTGTTGACAATCATGCCAAACGACAATTTTCCAACAGCAAAAATTGTGGCGGAACAAAAAAACAAAAAAAAAAACACAACTAAAACGACAAACGGCATAATGATGCCACTAACAGAGTCACCATGCGTTTGACGCAGTTTATTTTAAGCAAAGAACGTAGTGGTTATGAACTTTATCAATATCAACTGTTAAATAATAAAAAAATTTAACAATTACTTTGGACCTTTGTAATACAATATACGTGTTTGCTTGTATTTTTAATATGAATTAAGTTAAACTTTTATTTTTGATGCTAAAAATAAATATTAATTAACGAAATTATTTAAAATCATTACAATAATAACTTTCATTCAAATAAAAAATAATAATTTTTGGGTTTCGAAATCACTTAATTTATCAATAATTAATTTCATCAAAAAAAAAAAAACATACCAAAAAAAAAATTGTATTAATTAAAAAAAAAACACATGGAAAACACAAACCAAAACAAAACACAGAAACCAAAAAGAAATTAAAAAAAAAATTAATTCAACAATAAAAAAAAAACCAGAACACAAAATTAATTAAAAATCTATAAAAAAAAAACAAAAAGTTTATTCTCTTCAGCTCATTTAATTCATACGTAACTATTTTCATATAAAAAAAAAAATATGTTAAAACAGAAGAAAAAACAAAAGTATTATTAATTAAAAATTAATAAAAAAAGACAACAAAAAAATGTATTCTTGGCCTTTTTGGCTCATTTAATTCATCAATAATTATTTTCAAAAAAAATAGTTATTAATTGAAAACAGATAGAGCCAAAATTATTATTAAGTAACCAAATAAATTATAAAAATTTATAAAAAAATTTAATTCAACAATAATAAATTAAAATTAATAAAAAACACCCAAAAATATTTCAGCTCATTTAATTTATCCATAATTATTTTCGTAAAAAAAAAATTATATAAAAACAGAAGAAAACAAAAAAAAAATATGTTAAAACAGAAGAAAAAACAAAAGGATTATTAATTAAACACTAATAAAAAATACAACGAAAAAAATTATTTTTGGCCTTTTGAGCTCATTTAATTTATCAATAATTATTTTAAGTAAAAAGTAGTTAATAATTAAAAACAGAAAAGGAGGAAGCCAAAATTATTGTTCAATAAATAAATAACCAAATAAATTATAAAAATTAATAAAAAAATGTAATCCACCAATAATAACTAAAAAAATTATTATTTGTGAAAAATTTATTTAAAAACAGAAGAAAAAAGAAAAATATTTTTAATTAAAAATTTAAAAAAAAATACAACAACCAATTTATTACTGGCCTCTGGAGCTCATTTAATTCATCAATAATTATTTCCATAAAAAAATTGTTATTAATTAAGACCAGAAAAAGAAGATAACTAAAATTATTATTGAATAATAAAATTACCAAATAAATTATAAAAATTTATAAAAAATGAAGTTCAGCAATAATAATTTAAAATTACTAAAAGACACACAAAAATATTTCAGCTCATTTAATTCCTCCATAACAATTTTTATAAGAAAAAAATTATATAAAAACAGAAGAAAAACAAAAGTATTATTAATTAAAACTAATAAAAAAATACAACGAAAAAAGTTATTTTTGGCCTTTTGAGCTCATTTAATTCAGAAGAAAACTGAAATTATTATTGAATAATAATAACCAAATAAATTATAAAAATTTATAAAAAATGAAATTTATCAATAATAATTTAAAATTAATAAAAAAAAAAAAAAAATTTTCTTGACCCTAGACCAATTTATTCAACAATAATTATTTTTATAAAAACCTTACAGAATAAATTATTATTTCTGACATTTTCGGAACTTCTATATCTTAAAATCGTTTATCAAACTTCAATTTCTTCTAAGGTATATTTAAGTACAAATGGATGCAAATCAGTGCAAATAATTTTTACTCACCCACTAATTGACTTACTTTAGTGTGCAACAAGGTAAACTTTTTTTTAAAATTGACATTAAGTATACTTTGGTTGTTGGGCATATGTGCATATTTGATATTTCCTTTCATCAGTAAAAGTTTTAGGTAGAAGCAAGAAAGTTGTTAATATTTTGTGAGGTTGACTGTCTTTTATTGACGCATTATATAACTTGCGCTTTTTGTTGCTGTTGCTGGCATTTTATTTTTGAATAAATTTGAAATGCGTACCACATTTTGGAGGGGAAGAAATGTCAAAAGAAACTACAAATAGAATCCAGTATAAGCGTATATTTTGTGGGTTGGTCTTGTTTGATGCACTTTCAAGTTTTATTAAAATTTTTTTTTGTTGTTTTTTTTTTGTTGAATGTATACATTCTTTGTACAATGTAACTATTAACTATTTTCGATGGTTGACATTTTGTATAATTGTAATAAGCAGCATTATCAATTCTTGCTCCTAAATGCTGCTCCAATGTGGTTGTCAAAGGATTTGTAATTTCTGACTATGAATGAGGTCAATTTCTAGAAAACAATTTTTTTTTAATTTTTTTATGAAAATTATTATTGTTTTTACTTTTAATAATTATTTTTAAATTATTTTTAAATAATTATTAAAAGCTTTGTTTTACTAGAATAGAAAAGGAAAAATTATTTTTTAATTATTAAAACCTTTTTATGTGAATGCAAAAACCAAATTTAGCTTTTCATATAGATCAATTTCAAAAGCTGCTAGACATTTTCATCAGAAAAATGTTGGCATGTTCTCTAAACCATTAGGCTATCAGAATGATGGTTTGTTTGTCAGCTAAACTCCTATTTCCTTTCATTTTTATGACAAATTAATATTCGGCACTCTCATTGCTAGTCTAGGATGTGTTTGAAGTGCCCGTTTTGAAACTTCAATGTGCTTTCAATGTTAGTTAAAAATAAAAGTTAATTATTATTATTAAAAAAAGCAATTAAATTAATCAAAAATAGAAATAATAATAATTTTCATAAAAATACTTTAAAAATGTACACGCCAAAAAAAAAAACTATTCAATTATTGGTATTAATTTGTATTGTAAAAAAAATGCGGTGGAGCTGCCACCTTGTCTTAATTATACGGCTTTTATGTTAAATCTCTTGCATACATAAATCCCATCCGTCTGAATTTTGTTTTATTTGAAACGGGGTAATGGTGGGTATAAAGCGATAGGCAATCTAATGCGTTTTTGAAAAAAAAAAAACACCAGTAGAGTTGCCACGTAATCTTAAACATAACGCAAATATTTAAAAACAATTTCTTTGCATATACAAACATTACTATTTCGAAGTCCAATCAACCGATTTGAATAAAATTTTTATTTGGGTAAAGTGCTGCTTTCTCTTGTACTCAACCGTGGCCACTAAGGATGGTTACAAAAAGTTGCCACATAGAATCAAAAGCAACAGTTTTTAGAATATCTGTCTGTCAGTCTGTAAGTTTGGGGCAGTATCACCTAAAAATTGTGGATTGGAACTGAATTACTTGACTAACATTTAAGATATTCCTTAATTCGATAACTCTCGGAGTGGACCAAGGTGACCCAAAGTGTGTTTCTACGATATTGGTATCAAACGAAAGGTGCTGCAATAAGCGATGTGATAAAGTTCCATAACTCAACTGGCTTCGGAGATATAATGATTAAAATCAGACTCAGCCTTTTATAAGTTCTGAAACGCAGCGAAGCTTGGCCGGGTTTTTAGTCTATCGTATAGCTGAAATTTCTATTAATTTTCAAAATGTATTCTTAAAATTTGGGAACATCTTCTGACATACAAAACAATTTTAATTTTGCCATCCTAAAGTAGTTCAAAGTCACACTGTACACCCCGCTTGTTTTCTTAGCCAGCGATGAGTATGTACTTATTTTGTTTTTGTTGTTCTGTTGGCAATTTCATTTAAAATGTTGCAGAAATGTTATTTCAACACGCGTCATTCTCTCATCACTTATTCTCTTTGCCGTGATATGCTTATGTGCGCGTTTATGCAAATTCTACGCTTATGTGTTTTAGCGATGTTACGAAATTGAGTTTAAGGGCAACAGGAATCGCAATCGTTATTTTCGAAATTTCTATACTGATAGCGAAACCGAGAACCGAAATCAGATGTGGGAGCATTGTAAAAGTGATTTATATCTAGGTAAATATAATTGAATGTCGTATAAGACAAAATAACCGCCGATTTTTTTTTGTAAGCAATTAGCGACTTATGAATAAAATAACAAAACGAGATCTCTTTTCAAAATTTAAAATTTTCTTTGAAAAAGGTATGCGTACTTGTCGCTTGCAAGATATCAACCAAAATTGTCAACACATAACTTTTTCTGATTTCTTAATTTTGTGTTGCTTCCAATTGAAATTTTTTCAGGCAAATAGAATTTTGAATAAAAAAGATCCATATTAAAATTTTTTAATGAGTGTTTGAAGTCATATTTGAGTCTTAAATTGAGGTTTAAACAAGTCTTCAAGATTCATATCTGCATCTAAATAATCAAAAGGAAGTACTACAGTTATATATATATATAATATATATATATAATTTTGAAAATGTAATGGTATTAGTTTTTTATTGAAAACAAATTTTATGTAAAAATATCTTTATGAGTAATGTTTTAACGGATACGTCTAACGTTGCCTTTACGTAAGTATGGTTGCTGCTGGATATCTCAATCAGCAATATTCATTATTCTAAAGTGTTTATTCTCTGACATTCGATAGCATCAAACAACATCGAATGATAAGAGGAAGCAGCTATGACTTCGCGGTTGAGAAATTCACCATCCCTCAAATCCCATAAATCAAGATTATGATATCAACTTTACAGCGAGGTGAATTTCTGAATCGTAATGTGAGATATATTTTCCTTTGGTGAATAATTTTTTTTTTATAAATTTGCGAGATTATGATATTATTAAAAAAAAAATTAAAATCATATTCACCACTTTCTAAGCGGAAGCTTCTTCCCACCCTTAAATTATAGCGAGTTAATTTCGTTCTATTCGCCGTGCATGCAGCCAAAATTTTTGCGTCGCTCTACGCTATCTAACCCCACTCTGGCCACCGAAGACGCGTCAATATATACGCCAGTATCTGCTGTATTGTTATTTTCGTATTCAAATAAGTCAACAATCCCTCAGGAATAATTAGTTTTATACCCTGTTAGTCCTGCTAACTTATAGGTTTGTACTACGAAGACTTTTGCGTTTATAACTTTGGTAGTTATTCATGAATCACTATTACGTCCAAGACTTCCTCCTCATTAACATCTGAAACTCCTCAATCGTCGCTAATGTTGACAACCCGACTTCAAATGAGCGTACCTAGGAATAAATTTATACTCGTTTCTTGGTTCATCAAAAAACCTAGGAAGATATTATATAGAACCTCAAGACGTGAAAGCCTGATGTCTTAAACTTTAAAAAATTTAATAGTATAGAATATATAAAGCTTCTTTTAAAATTGTTACTTCGAAAGACTCTTAGGCGAAACATTTCAAACAGCTGTGGTGTATAACCAGAAAATGTGCCCATAAAATTCTTAAAAATGACCTCCCAAAATTGGGTGGTTGGTGGCTTATTAATTGCAGCACTTGCAAGCCTTTCCGCGGAGGAGGTTCAGTTTTCTGATGCTGATGACATACAATTTCCTTGTCTTCCAGTCTAAGGTACTTTCTGAATGCTTGGTACAGACAATTTCTATTGATCGGCGTTCGTTATAAATACGATTCCAAATAGAAGTTTCGACAGGTGGGAATCTTAATCGCACCTCCGTAGCATATCTATTTATTTGAAATCTTTTATGCAAAATTGTTTATTCGAAGTTGAAGCCTAGTTACAAGCGGTTTATCAAAGTTTGGAAAGGTTGCCTTCAGGGACACTTGCAACCTGACGTCTGCGGCTAATGGAACTTAGTTTGTGCACCACCACCTAAAGATCCCCGCCAATGACATCAGCGACTTCTTCTTTTATATACAAGAAGAAGCTATTGGTATTACAGTCGGAAAAAAAACTCTAAGGTCTTCTTTTGGCAGCCAAGATAAGTACACCTTTCTGAGAAGAACTTGCGCATAACATCTATGAAAGGGGATGGGGGTTGTTGGGATGGTATAAAAGGCTTGAAGTGGTCTTAGTGGTTTATACGCCAGTAGTTCCAGTAACTGCTTGCAGTTGGTAGCATCTGAGCGTACCGGCTTAATATCCGGAAAATTATTCCCATATCAGAGACACTTCTGAAGGCTTTCGGAGAGTATTTTTCCCGCCACTCAAACGAACACCCAAAACAAGGTTTGAGTCGAAGTCTGGAGAGGCATTTGGTAAATTTTTAGTTTATACGACTTTACCAAATGTCTTTGATGAGCACATATATCTTCGACAGAAGAGCCTTTCGTTATAATTTCTTCCATGGGGGCTATGTACTGGTATACATACATATGCACATTTTTGTGTATCAATCAGAGTGACTTTGCAAAAACTCCAATTTTACCAAGAAAAAGAAAATGCTAAAACCTGGAAAAATTAAATACTGCCAAAGTAAACATTTTACTTCGCAGTTAAGAGGTGAACAAGTTGCTATGGCTGCGTAACTGAAAAGAAGGCACTCTTGAAACAAGTTAATGGAGCTTTTAAGTGAAGTTCAGATATACACGGTGTCCAAAAAGTTCTAATCTCTCTCTCTATGGCGCGATATACAACAGGTATATCATCATAAACCTCCTAAGAGATTTT
Source organism: Merzomyia westermanni (assembly GCA_949987695.1). Lineage (NCBI taxonomy): Eukaryota > Metazoa > Arthropoda > Insecta > Diptera > Tephritidae > Merzomyia > Merzomyia westermanni. Next base: position 192,108,689 of record OX465289.1, read on the forward strand.
TGCGCCAAGCTTCTCTTCCAATTTGTGGTGAGCCGATTTGAATTTTCCCTACAACGTGGTGGGACCTACAGTTTTTTGCCGACTCCGAACGGCATCTACAAAGGAGACGAATTTTTGCTGAGAAGCCTGTCATGGCAGAAATACACTCGGAGAGTTTGCCAAACCACTGCCGAGGGGCGACCCCGTTTTGAAAAACTTTTTTCAAATCACTTTTGATGTTACCTGTACCAGGGCTCGAACCATGGACCTTCGGTGTGGTAGGCCGGCAACACTACCTTCACACCACGGCGGCCGCCAAGTTCTAATACATCGGCGAAATTCTTTAAAAAAAAAAATTGATAATGGTTTAGCATACCTTTTGGTTTAAAAGGACTTTAGTTTTGTATTCGAACTTTTTGGACACCGTGTACATAAATGTATATATATGTAATCACATGAATATAGGCAAATAAATCCTTAAAGAAAAGTCAAGCGTGAAATAGATGTAAGAACGTATCAATATTGAAATTGACAGGGAAATGACGAGCTGATTTCGGGTACCTAAAATATCTACAATTTAAGCGCCTAAAATTTTGATTTGATATGAATGTGACGAACTGTCTAGGCCAGCCACACAATCTTTAGGAAAGGAAACTTTGGGTGGAAGCATTGAGCATACTATCACACGATACATCTAAAAGCTTGGTACGAGGTCGTAAAAGCCACACTTATGAGACAACTCGGTTCGCTACCTAAGCACAATTTCGACTGAGGCAATGGGCAGTCACGTTAAGGGAAACCACACATTTTCAACACCACATAAAATCGAGAGCATAACAATTTTCTCTTTCATTGCTAAATTTATTTGCTTGGTTATTTACACGAATGCAATTTTGTTGCACAGCTGCGGCAATCCGAACACTTTCCATGACTTTTAATAAACAAAAATGCAGACTTTTACTTTTTATAAACTTTCATACTTCGCTTTGAAATTGGGATGCGTATGAAGCAGATTTTCACTTGGGAGATACCCAATGTACGAACATTTACACCCTGCAGTGAAACCAACTAGTTGTAAACTAAAATTTTTGTTTAATTATTTATATACTAACATTAGAAATTTAAAAATTTTGTGATGACATTCTAGAATAAGAATCGTATAAATCTGCATTCTAAGCCTTAGAAAAATTTTGGATCTTAAAAAACTTTAAATTTGTTTTGAAAATTTTTCAAAAAAATTTTGAATACTTCAAAGCCAAAAATATATTTTTGTAACCTACAAAATTCTTGGAAATTCAAGTATGTTTGAAACTGTATTCGAGCCCTAACGAATTCTTAAATCTTACAAAACCTTAAAAAAGTTTTGAAATTTTTTTTTAAATATTTCAAATCAGAAACCCAAAGAGATATTTTTGTAGCCTACCGAATTCTACAAAATTCAAATAAGCAGAAAACTATTATCTAAAGCTTACAAAATTTTAAATCTTCAAAAAAGGTTTTGAAAATTTTTGAACAAAATTTGAAAATATTTCAAACTAGAAACCCAAAAACATTGCTCGTCAAATTCTAGAAAGTTCAAGTATATATAAATCTGTTATCTAAACCCTAAAAAAATTTTGGAAACGCAATTTAGTATAAATCTATAATCTAAAGCTTACAAAATTTTAAATCTTCAAAAAGGTTTTGAAAATTTTGAACACAATTTTGAAATATTTAAAATTGGAAACCCAAAAACATATTTCTATTGCTTGTCAAATTCTAGAAAGTTCAAGTATATATAAATCTGTAATCTAAACCCTGAAAAAATCTGAGGCCCCAAGAAAATCTGTAAAAAAAAGTTTAAAAAAATAAAAATAAAGTCCAAAAAAGTTAAAAAAAAACCTGAAATGTTGCTTATCAGAAATTCTAAGAAAATCGAGAATGTGTTAGTTTTAAGTTTTCAAAATATCGTTTATTTTAAAGAATTTTTCTTAGGGAATCATGTCCCTTTTTTTCATATAAAAATAATAATAATATTCCAGTAGCATTTCAGAATATCTCAAATTTTTGTTTATATTTTCTTTAAGTACATTTGATACCAATTCTGTTTCAAAAAACCTCAATTTTTTTTCAGAAAACCTTAAATGTAGTTCAGTACACATCAAATATATTTGAGATTTTTTAAATCACTTTCAGAAAGAGTTAAATGTAATTTACATAGAAAAGCTAAATATACATTTAAATTGTTCTGAAATACATTTGGCTTTTCTTGAAATACTTTTTTTAATTCGGAAAAACAGTTTGAAAAGCTGTAGTTCAGAAAAAAATTATGGTTCAATTCAGTTCCTCCATTTACAGTGTAGAAGTTCTAGGCCCCCATGGAAGAGACTCTTGCTGGAAGCATCAAATTTGAAAAAAAACAAAAAAATCTTTAACGTTGATTTTTCCAACTTCATGCAATCAGTTTTCAGTTTTATTTGGTACATATAGATATTAGCAAACTCTACTTGTTAACTAGTATTTCTTCTGGCTAATTGGCTGTTTCACTGCAGGGTATATACGAGTAGTAAGCACTCACACATACAATTGCATTTTTACATTGTGACATTTGGTACTTACGACATGCCACTTGGCACTTAGCATTCTCCACTTGAAACTCAAATTTTCAAAGTTCTGCCAGAAAATAATCAAAAAATTTTCAGGAATGTCAATAAACTGAATTGAGATTCCACGATTGCAATGGGGAAATAGCATATTAGGGATGTGCACGAAAAGAACAGTTAACTGTGTATGCATGTTTGTTGGTACTCACACACCCTCGCTAACCCACAAGGAAATTATGAAGAGTTTATATTTGGACAAAATGTAAAAAATGTGGAATAAGAGCTAGGTAAGGCGGTGGTGAGATGATATTGAAGGTTCAACATTGACACATACATGAGATGAAGGCCTGGCATTTCTGATAATTTTTAACTTTAATTCTTTTTCACAAGTTAGCTGAAACCACAGTTCCGACTCCGAACGACAGAGATACACTCGAACGGTTGCAAAGCACCGACATGGGGCGAGCAAGGTTTGAATGGTTCAGTGGGTTAAGGGGTAGAATATACGCGCGGAAGTTGTGGGAGGTTTTTGCGGTTAAAACAACAACAATAACGTATGTTTTGAAATTTTTTGTAAGTACCTCAGTTGTTGTTTGTCTTGGGCATCGAATCTGGGAGCTTCCTTACTACAGGTAAGCACGTAACCACTTTGCTATGCCAGTCACATCATAAATTGGGAAAAATTAGCAAAAAAAAGTGTTATATTGCTAGGGGCAGATCCTAGTGTTTAAAAACATTTGAAATTCGACATCGGCCACGCCCACTTTTTCGGTATCGAAACTTTCAGAAAATGGAGAAAATACGGTAATTTTCTAACTCGTGGTGGTAAGCCAATAACATTTTTGCAGTTACTGTCTTAGAGGCAAATTTTGTAAAATTTTGTAAAGCGGGCGTGGCGCCGCCCATCTTATTGAAGTAATTAAAAGATTTTACAAGCTTTAGTACAAAATCCTTTGCAGGCATCATTTCGAAATTCCTCAGAAGTGAAGTTTTTGCTTCTAGATACATATTTCTGTTAGATAGGTACATATATTTCTTAAAAGTGGTCGAAAATGTTTGTCGACCACGCCCACCTTTTTATTAAAGTTTATCTAAAGATGATGACTTCAGATAATTTACGACCTCGTCGCTTTGTTTCACAATATTTCTCTAATACTTTACTTCAATAGTAGATAATATTGTAAAGCTGAGTTTAAGAATGTGAAAATGGGCGTGGTGCAACCCTTTTTTGGTTATATTTTAACGTAATTTATCAAAACCAAAATTGAAAAACTAAAATGTTAGTTGGTGCAAGTATCTTCTTTTTTCTTTTCCGTGTTAACTGTGAAAGTGAGTGAAATGTGGTTCGACAGCCACACCCATTTTATTACATTATTGCTTAAAACATGCGCTAGGAAAATTTGGAACGCAATATCTCTGTAATTAAAAAGCTATACAGGTTACAAACGTCATAAGGTCTCTGAAGAAAACTTCAGTGAGTTAAATATTTTTTAGAAGTAGGTGTGGTACCGCCCATTTTTTTTGTGGAAAAGCGCTATCATGCGCAATAAGCAAGCTGTAAAATATATATTTGCGCTAAAAACTAAACAAATCGGTCGACAACCACGCCTCCTTATACATAACGCTATGTGATCGCAGTCATCCAAAATTCTCAAAGTTTAATATTTTTAGTAAAAATTTAGTGAACCTTCTCATATTTGGGATTGAGTATATTTGGCTCGAAGTGACTCGAAAGTTTCACTCAGTAAAATGGGCGTGGCGTCACGGCTCCCAATATATTTTAGCTTACTTCTGTAGGTTGCAATTCAAGTGGAAAGCGAGAAATCTCAAAGAAGTTAAGTCAGCAGTTTTATTTTATGTTATGCATGCTGGCCGCGTTTGCACGAGGCTTAGCCACGTCTCCAAGTGTCCTATTTTTTAAAAAACGACCTTCAGAAAAACGTGGGTCATATTATTATGCTTGGTGAATATTAGACAAAATGGTTCAGACTTCACACCTAACTCTTTCAAAATCGATTCCCATGACAGGTTGCTCTCAGTACCGGAACGAGCAGGGGTTTTCTTGATATACGAACTTTTAGTGATACTCATCTAAACTCGAGCCCAAGGGAAGTCATATTAATTTTTATTGTTGTCGCTGGTATCCATCCTTTGCCGGTTATGGATGTGATACGTTTTCGTACCAACACCTGTCGCGGGAACATTTTCTTTAACACATAGATTAGTTGCGCTGTCTCACCTAGCCTTGTTGTTACAAGTACGCTAGTTGGGGTGCGGTATATATATAGAAATAGCTACAAAAAACACTTGAAGTATTCGCTGGCATATAAAAACCGCATAGAAAAAAGTAAGGAAAGCGCGGTATTCGGATTTGCCGAAGGCGTAATACCTTTCATGAATACGCATCACGTTTTAAAAGTGTCCGATCCTTACTTAGAATTAGTACAAATTACCCTGTAAGATATATAGCCAAAACCCCGTTTATCGAAACTATGTGTTGTATGTGGGCTATACGATATATTGGTCCAATCTTGCTGATTTTCATTTGTCACATTACGTATAAAATATGTACCAAATCCGCAAATTTTAAGATCCTAGCTCTCTAACTGCAAGATTTATGGATCAAAACCCGTTTATCGGAACAATCGATTGTATGGGAGCTATATGTTGTATTGGTCCGATCTTGTTCTTTCCGACACATGATTAATATAGTATTACTATTAATATGCGGCCCCACACCAAGTTTCAGTGAGATATCTTAAAAACTGAGGGACTAGTTTGCGTTCAAACAGACAGACGGACTGACAGACGGACATGCCTAAATCGATTCAAATCATCGGTATACTTAATTGTGAGTCTATCTCTTCTTCTTCTCATACTTAAAAACATTAGACTAAAGTTATTCATGAAAGGTATAAAAACACAAAGTGATAGACGCATACAAAAAGTAAGACAAGCGAGGACAAGTAGAAGGACATTTAGACAGACGAAAAGTACAAAAAGAACAAAAGATGGTAAGGGGCATTCACGGAGAACTTTGAATTGCTTAAATGTCGTGAAAACAAAAGTTACTTTCCCTCTGCACACACACATACATACATTCGGTATATGTGTGTTTATATATCCGACATGGCCATCATACAGCAGTAAGTTTCTGACACTTGGAGTTGGCGTTTGAGAATATTGCAGTTTTTGTTGTGGATAACCACACATAAAAGTGAATAGCTGGGTAATTTCAATGAATTAGATGCTAAATATTTAGAAATAGATGTAGGTATTGGTAGGGCAAGGGTTTGTCTGTGTCACAAAAAAAAAACTACGATAAGCTTTAGGGGGTTTAAAGATGTTGACAGTGCTTTGGCCGATAGGGATCGGTTACGTCTAGTACTATCTCGACTGCCATGGGAGCAATTTCAGTGACTATGTAGAACCTTCATACATACTATCCTTTGGGTATGTTTCAGGCCCCTCATCGAGAAAGGAAAGCTGTTGTAGAGCAGTAAACTGGGGTCATGTATCTGGTAAGTTGCTACAGTTGCCACACTACAATAGGAATCGGCCCTTTCTGTATTGTGGAACCTTGAGGAGGATGCTAGCGAGTTTCCTTGAGGGATCATAAGCTAATGGAATTGTGTCAAATCGGAAAAACGGTTGGGGTTCTTTGTGAAGGCATGTTAAACTATGTCACAATGCTTCAAGTCATGTAGAGATCCCCGATTTTCGTGTGAAAAAAATTGGAACATATTTGCATTTTCGACAAGCCCCTGTAAAGTTAAAAATGGTGCGATACATGGAGGTCAGGTAGGACATCTGTCAGACTGCCGAAAAAGCGTGCTTCTAGAATTTGAGACTCCTAGGGCATCTACAAAGAAAGTGATGGATCGAATCCTCTTCCTACTCATCTAGACAGCTTCTACCTAGGGAGCTTATTGGCATACGTCATCGTCGAAGCATTGGTTCGACAGCGCAATATCCTGTGATGACACCTGTAAGTACGCTTACCGCAGATTTGTTTAGTTTGAGAAGGAAGCTAGTTCGTTTTCTCTCTTAAAAATGGCCATATGGACTTCGGGACATCGCAGTCATCTAGGTTGTTTCATAGTAAATTCGTTGTATTAAAAGTATGCTCAACGATTTTCCTTAACAGATTTCCCAATGGCGGTCGCACGGAGTTGTCTGCCTCGTGTATCTCCATTTCGGAGCCCTTGCTGGCGATCTCATCAGCTATTTTGTTTCCATCTATCCCACTGTGTCCGGGGACCCAGCAGAGAGAAATGTTGAGATGAGCCAGAGTTTTCCTCGAGGTTCGGCACCTACGAACTGTATCAAATTTTATCACTTTCGATCCTAATGCCTTTAAAGCAGCTTGGCTGTTAACAAAGATCGTTACATTTGTCGGGCAGCAATCAAGCTGCCTTTTCTATGGCATATATTTCTGCTGCCAAGACACTGCATGAGTCAGGGGTCGATATGACTTCCTAGCTTGCAAATCTTCAGAATATAGCCAAGCTCACGTTCCATTTTCCATTTTTAAGCCGTCCGATGGTAATCTCTACCAATGATTAAGCCGTGTTCCCATTTCTCTTTCGAAGTTCATATCTGACGTGATATAGTCCGCTTCGGCCATTAGGTCGATTCTGGCCCCTTTTAATCCCTTTGCGATGTCAATCGCGCGTATATAGTTGGCTGGCTTCCAAATGTTAGATTCCCTCACCCTTTGCGGCCAAAACCTGAACGAACACGTGCAGCGCCACCAGGTAGAGGATGACATTTAGCTGAAATGGATGAGAAAGCATTGTAAAACTTTCACTTTATGCGAACCCAACCAAATTCCTGCGCAATAAACTTTAAACAACTTTAATGTTGCAACATGATGACATTACGAAGTTGGCTGTGCAACTAAAATCAAGCTGAAGGTTAAAGTCTGTCAAAACAATGATTTTCATATAATAGTTACAACAACATAAAGAAAATAATAGAGCGCAAGTATAAAACTTGAAATTACTAGAACAGCACAAACAACAACAATAACGTGCCAACGATTTTAAGGAATGACGGCAATGATTTTATGTAGGGTATGTGAGTATGTGTAGTACAATGAAAAATATTTTGGTGCGTATTAGTAAAGTCAGCCATATTATCTTGCCCGATTGGAAGAATTCCTTAAATTTATTGGAAAAGAATGAATTGCATTATTAGTAACAAATTTTGTTATTACATCGAAATTATGAATATTTGATGATTTCTCAAAAATTTCTAATTCCTTCTTATTAAAAATATTTTTTTGTTATTTCAAAAAAAATTTTATTCAGAAACGTGAAAAAGCAAATACTGACCTAAATATATATATACAGGTAAATTATGACTGATCTCATTTTTGTTTTAAAACTGCCCAACCAGTGAAGTAAAAAAATTAAGCTGCAATAGTTTTGTAGAAAATCAAGCTCTTAATGGTTTTTTGATTTTGCGTTTCTACTTTGAAGATTTGTCAAAAACGCAGAAATCAATATAGAAAAGAAAAAATACAGTCTCTAAAAGGGAACTAAAAAAACATGGCAACCCTACCAGGCAGTATATATAAGTATTTATTTGCTTTCCTGACTAGAAAGCAAGTGAGAGTGAAGAATACGTGAAACATTAAAATTCGCTGTTGGCATACCACAATCCGATTCAAAGGCATCTCCGTTCTTACTTAGTATTAGCATACGAGTAAAATATATGTATGTTTTGTTCAGTGATTTATGATATCGCCAGACTAAACTTTTCAATATTTTAATGCCGGCAAACGTAAATGACGTTTCTAAGGGAATTCTATGTAATACGAATTCAGTAATTGCTTGTTTCAACAGGAGTACATGTTCACATATAAAAACACAATTGAAAAGAAGTCTTAGAAGTTGGAACACTCGAATAAATTTTAAGTTTTCATAATGAAGTCAGTATTAAGTCTTCTTGGAAACTTTTTGGGAAAAATCATTAATTGAATGATAAGTGTGAATTCAAAAAAAAAAAAAATTAGTAAAAATATTTCAAAAAGCTACGTTTATATAGATGTATTAGAAAAGCTGCCCTTCAATTTTTTCTTTACCCAGGAGATACGTATAGATGTATTAATATTTCAAAAGTCATTAATGATAAAATCCAGCGGATAAATTGGTGCCTCACTTTGTTTCATTCATATCATTCAACTATATTCTTATTTTCTGCCACCTTATTTTATTTTATTCAGTTTTATTTAATTCAATTTTTTAATTTAATTTAATTTAATTTAATAAAATTTTTTTTTACTTTATTTTATTTTAAATCAAATTAATTGAATGCCATAAATTTATATAATTAATTTAATTCAATTTAACTTTTTTTAATTTTATTTTCTTTTTCTTTTACTTTTTCTTATTTTATTTTTATCTTATTTTATTTTATTTTATTTTGTTTTATTTTATTTTATTCTGTTTTATGATATTTTTTTTATTACTGTATTTTATTTATTTTATTTTATTTTGTTGTGTTTTATCTTATTATATTATTTTTCTGTTTAATTTACTTTATATTGTTTTATTTTATTTTATATTATTTTTTTATTTTATTTCATTATATTTTATTCAATTATAATCTATTCTGTTTTATATTATTTTATTTTATTTTGTTTCATTTTATTTTATTCTATTTCATTTTATTTTGTTCTATTTTACTTTATTTTATTTTAGTTTATTTTATTTTATTTTATTTCATTTTATTTTATTCTATTTCATTTTATTTTGTTCTACTTTACTTTATTTTATTTTATTTTAGTTTATTTTATTTTATTTTATTTTATTTTATTTTATTTTATTTTATTTTATTTTATTTAACTTTATTTTATTTTATTTTGTTTTATTTTATTTTACTTTATTTTATTTTATTTCATTTTATTTTATTCTATTCTGTTTTATTCTATTTTATTTTGTTTTGTTTTATTTTATTTTATTTTATTTTATTCTATTTTATTTTATTTTATTTTATTTTATTTTATTTTATTTTATTTTATTTCATTTTATTTTATTCTATTCTGTTTTATTCTATTTTATTTTATTTTATTTTATTTTATTTTATTTTATTTAACTTTATTTTATTTTATTTTGTTTTATTTTATTTTACTTTATTTTATTTTATTTCATTTTATTTTATTTTATTTTATTTTATTTTATTTTATTTTATTTTATTTTATTTTATTCTATTTTATTTTATTTTATTTTATTTTGTTTTATTTTATTTTACTTTATTTTATTTTATTTCATTTTATTTTATTCTATTCTGTTTTATTCTATTTTATTTTGTTTTGTTTTATTTTATTTTATTTTATTTTATTTTATTTTATTTTATTTATTTCATTTAAATTAAATTAATTTAATGCTTTAAATTTATATAATTAATTTAATATAATTTAATTTAACTTCTTTAAATTTTAATTTCTTTTTCTTTTACTTTTTCTTATTTTATTTTATCTTGTTTTATTATATTTTATATTATTTTATTTTATTTTATTTTATTTTGTTTTATTTTATTTAATTCTGTTTTATTATATTTAAATTTTTTTTTTTATTATTTTATATTATTTTATTTTGTTTTAGTTTATTTTATTTTATTTTATTTTCATTTAATTTAACTCTAGCTAGTATCTAATATTGTTTTAGTATACTCGTTAATATCTGAAAATGTGCGCGTTCATTCAGAAGTATTTGTTTAGATGAGAAGATTTCTCCTTCTTGAACGCTAGTATTGATGTAAGGTGTCATTTCTAGGCATATTTGTAATAATAACAAGATAACACTAATTTCGGCCCATGGGCAGGGGTAAAAGTAAGATTTACACTTTGCCAGTATTTTTATTAGCATAAGTACAGGGTTTCGCAATATGGTATGTATTACTTATTGCCGCAACTAAGGCAACGTCGCATGACCACCGCTCGTTCTTTTTCCAGTCTAACCCACGTTATTGAAAATCCCTTTATATAACGTGACGTGCCTTTAGCTAAAGCGACTTAACATCATTTCCCATTTCATAATGTAATTCAATTAAGTGGTGACTTGTTGATAAGGCACAGCCGACTGCCTCTATAGCAACAGCTGGAATGTAAAACACTCATTGGGAAGAGTGTGTGTATATGTGAATACCATTGAATATTAACATTGCCAAGCCACTAAGAAGACGAACTCCCTTTGGACCAACTTCCGCTAGCTGAGAGCTGCTTACAAGCACAAAACATTCCGCTTCCGTAAATGCCGACGATTACAACACGACGGCCGCCTGTCAGATTGTCTGCATGAAAGCTTTACGCGTGCCAATACCGATAATGTATATACGTTTGAGCTAGGGATGTACCGAAGGTGGAATTGTAGACAACATCATATATAAGATGTTAAGCAAAAATATGTTGTTGCAGTCCGCCAGGTTTTCTTCAACGTCTTACTTGTGGATTGGGCGGAGAACACTAAAGTTATAATTTTGAGGCAAGCGCTCGTCCAAACCTTATTTTGCAAAAGACTTAATGGATAATCTTTAACCTCCTTAGGAGGATAGTTCTTGATTTCCACAATTTAATTAGATTTGGGCCAGAATATTATCTTCCTTACATCGTCTTAGTCTGCTGGTTGTAAGTATTTTCTATTGTCGGTGATCTTGTTCGTTTAAGCACGCGCTATACGACGACTACCGGATCTTCACTGTTGTCAATGAAGGGGTATCGATCATTACTCCTGTAAGAGGGCATCCTAACATCCTCGCGCTTAACCCTTTCCGCCTCAGGTTTTGTTTGAAATATACTCCCATGATTCTTCCGCACGTCACAATGCTGATAAAATTTCCCTCGCGTAGGTTGCCTGGTTATTTCCCCATTCTATCAATGCTTCTTCCGCGGTTTTGTAGCTGTATAGTGTTCGAAGAGGCTATACTAAGTACATAAGTGCGAAATATGATGTGACTTTTGTTATTGTAACCGAGAAACCCGAAGGTTTTTAGAATGTTACAGACATGGGCACTCCTCCTCTCCCGCAACGATTCATTGTATGCTCCTGTACTAGAGCGACTGTAGCGGAAACAATTTTTTGATCCATCAAAAATTCATGTCGAAGATTTTAGTTGCTTTTTATTCTGGGCGAGTGGAGATACTATCAGGGGTCTGCCTTACGTGGCGCATCTTCTCCGCACGAAGGAGCCATATGTCTATCTTGACTGTCACAAGTTGCTAGACCAAGGGATCCAAGACATTAGTGCTAAATCTGTCGCCGATCAGGAGTTTACCAATTTGGTAGTTTCGCTTTTGATCCGAAAGCAGCTAGGTGGTTAGCTGAATTTTTTCTTGCTCAAACCTGTTACTATATATGAATCTCTCTGCGTGCAGTGGTCACATTGGGAAAAATGAATTGTCTGACTGTAGGGCCAAAAAACTCCGTTCTTTACCACACTGGCATTAAAATGACCAGCACGATACAGGAAGTCGTTATTGTTGTTGTTGCGACAATGCTTCGACCTACCAAGTGGTAAATTTCCTTATCTAATATTGTCATCAGCCTTAATGGGGTTGGGCCAGACTAAGGTTGTTGCAAAAAAAGTCTGTCCGAGTTTAGTATTAAGCATTAAGGGATTAGCCTAGTACAGTACGCAGATCGAAGTTGGGCCAGAGCGACTCTTGCTTGACTCGAAAGTTTGCGGTGCCCCGCGTCAACGGTGGAAGTCTTTATACGTTGCGCCCACGTCCACTTTTGGCGCGTAGCTGAAGATAAACGATATAGTGAAGAAACTCATTTTGTGCAAGTCGCTTAGACTTGGATGGCTCAGGTTTTACCCGATAACAGGCTTTACTTCAGTATTACCCTTTTCTCCGCATTCGTGAGTGGATATGAAGACTTAAACGATTACTACAAAAACAACAATAACAATACCTGGCCCAGAGTCTTGGTCCTTTCGCTTTTATCTTTGGTTTGTTTTTGGAAGTTCCGCGTTTCCGAATCCGTAGCCCGCAACATCCCTAATCCAAAGTATGCAAAATATGTACGTGCCAAGTTGTAGATTTCATTTGTCGATAGGTCGTTCGCGTTACTGTACAAATACTGTTGCTTTTGCCTCCTGACACATTTCTTTTGTTTTGCGATTTACGTTTATTTGGGATGTTCTTTGGTTTGCTTTTACACTTTTTCTATAGCATCGAATTTGTTATTTTGTGTTTGTATGTGTGTAGTGGGTATCTCCTTCCAAAAAAACCCAAAAACCAGAGCTCATGAACTCGTAATGATTCGTGTTGGTGGGCGTGTACTTTGCATAATTTTGTTTTGCTTTTTTTTAAACTTTGTTTTGGTCCGCCGTCCTCCCGCTTAAACGTTTTGTTCATGGCGCATTTTGCTTGCTGCCTGTTGCTTACTTTGTAGTATCCTCATTTGGGAGCCTCTGTAATCTTTAATGAATATATTATTGGAAAAGTTTTGCATAATTAGGTTTATCATCATTAACATTCAAAGGCTTCGGTTTTGAGCTGGCTGCTGTTGTGCACAAAATCTGTTGCTGTGTAAAGGATGAGCAGCCTTTTTTTTTTGGTTTGATATTGAACAGAAGCTATGAGCTTTTGTCTTATTTGTGTTGATGTTTTGGCTTGTGGTAAATGATATCAAATACGTGAGAATCCTATTATCACTATCGATGACTAGGTTAGAATGGTTTGAGAAGGCGTGAATGAGATTACGCACACTTCCACTCGGGCGACGTTTATGACCACTGTCAAAGCTATGCATTAGTGCGTGATGACGGCACCATCATTCAAGCCATTACTTCGGTGGGGGGTAAGGGGGGCCGGATGTCTAAGCCAACTTATCCTTAATGTGTGTGTGTGTGTCGCATTGACTGGAGTAATAGAAGGGGCTGTAAGGAAGTCATGAATCGACATCTCATCTTTCTCATTCATACAGCTCCTGCCAAAGGAACTGTTTCGTCATCGGTGGAGCATCGATGCGATGGCAAATTACCGGGTGATGTCAAGCGTAAGAACGCCTAATTTCAATATAATTTAATTTAGTAAAGAAGCTCGCTATTCTCCTAGGCAAACAGGATATTAGAGCGTGACTTTTGGTCGGTTCATGGCGAGTTCGTTTCCCTGTTCGTCGACACATCCACTCATATAAGTGGATTAAACAGGGTATCCTTGGGAGATCACCTAAAGGCGATCCTTCACAGTTGTCCGCTGTACGAATAATAATTTCGAAAAATTCTCGCCATTTCAGCAGTGATTATTGAGATGCTCTACGACACCGACGAGGACCGCCACTTCTGCATAAGTACCAATTTCATTACTTTAGATGCTTATTGTTGTTATTGTTATTAACTGTGCTTCGCCCTGTGTAATATGCACGAACATCTTAATCGACATACATTTTTTTTATCGAAACCCAAATAAAATGTCAGTTTAAACAGATTTGGAACAAGAAGAGTAGGAAGCTATTGAACAGATGCAGTGATGTTTTGCGTCATGAGGGGACATACCATATGTAGAGCATGAACGCGGGATGGTAGGGTTGAGTCGGGATAGCGAAGAGTCTAACCTCTTGCAATATCACGCTCGAAGTTGAGCCACTGTGACTCGCGTCTACCTGAGAAGGGCGCTCCATTCTTCAACTTTTTTACGGGGTTCAATGCTAATAATGGGGTTTGCAAGTCCAGCCCTGACAGATGCGTCAACCGACTCCGTAAGGATGTCTTTCAGAGCCCGCCTATGATTCCTCTCATCAAACGGCTGAGTAGCATGATGCTGGATTTCTTTATAGTGTTTACAGAGATATTTCCGTATGTCTGTGGTGATGGATCGGCATGCTGAGAAAGTGTGTTATGATGCTTTGGCTTATGTTAGTTCAGTAGGAACTGCATGCTTAGTATTTCCGTGAGGTTGCTGGCTCAATCACTGTACCAGCCTAGCACCTCTTTCTACAACATAAACTTCCAACTGGAACATAATACCCGAGTCAGCAAATTACCACCGATTTATTGTAGGCTACCTAATACGCTATGGGTTCCGTAAGCCGATAGGATGACCTAATTTGCTAATGCGTGACAACGGCACCTTGATATTGACCAGTTACAGCCCTCTCTTACACCATTGAGCATTACCTGTGAAAAACAACCTCTACCACTATTCAAGCTCTCAACCTATTCTTGCATTGCATTGTTTTTCATATTCTAGGTTTGGATAAGACGTAATCCGTGGTGGATATTAGATCAGTTCTGAAATGGTTAAGCATGCCCATAGTTGAACACTGTCTCACCCTAAGAGTTCTTTTTGTCCACACATTCTATAAACACAACGAGAACACGTTAAAGATGGCGTTCAAACGTCCCGAGATGTGCAACTTAATGACTGAATTTCCTGCCTAGCGACTTCCATTAACAAAGAGCACCATAGCTCAATATAGGTCGAATGACTCCGATTTACTAGAGCTCTGATTATGGACGGCGCAGTCGATTGTGTACTTATTTTATTAGCGAAATTGCCTACCAGGACGAAAGACCTCAAGGAGAGCACTTTATACCGATTTTTTTTTCACGGTTTCAACTTTGACATACGTCTGTTCCTCTACGGCGCAGGTCAATAATTTTGTGTGAGAATCCTGGTTTAATACTATGAGTGGGATTCCTATAGCTAGAAAAGTGTATCTCTATTAAGATCTCGAATCATTCTTCTTGAAGAAAAATTATCCATGAATCACCTTACTTCTCGAAGCAGTTCTATGAGTGCATGAATCGTATTGGGAGTATTTCTTGTCACCGAGAGGCTTCCGGTGAGATTCTATCTGGAGCGTTTAAAAAAGCACCATGATTATGCGTGTCTCCATTTGTAGAAATAAATAAAAATTTCTTTCAAAACTAAGACGCACCGCGTAAGTCAGAAAATAGGGTTCCGTCAATATGAAGACTCGGTAAAGAGACAACAAAATCAATCTACATCTAGCTGTGACTTCAACTCGCTCATTCACCCATCCACGTTGCAATCCAGCCGAGTTTCGGACACATGCACTCGTGTTAACCTCGCTAAGTGGCTATTTAAAAATTAATACCAAAATTTTAAACTGTTTCACTTTCTCCCATGCTCGCACAACTTACACACAAACACACCAGCAAATTTGAACAAGCATGACACGTTATGCAGCATGCCCACGAACTATAAATAGCCATAATTAATTTAACACTTGGCGCTTCATTACGAACCTTTACAACTTTTCTCACGGCGGCACAGCATTCACTGAAATGGTTGTTGCTACAGTGCTTTTGGCGCCAAATAAGTGTTTGACCATTTGCCAATCAACAATCCACATGCTTGTCTAGCTGCAGGGTGCTATAAAGCTGAATGTACTGCCGGTTTCCTGATGACCAAACTGCTAGTCCTTGAAGCTGGCTTTGGTAAGTTTGCCGGTACAATAGAGCTTATGTTATATAACCTAGAATATCTTGAGCCATCAGAGTCAAATCCAGCCTTGGTGGTTTGGTTTTGCATTTGAGTCCGTCTTTTCATATTTGAGACATCTTATTCAATTGTACAGAATTGTCTGCCTCGTTTGTATCTACTTGGAAACCATTAGCCATCTCGTCAACGATATCGTGTCCCTAAATCTTAGCAGGGTACCTAGCGGAGAGAAGTCTTAGAACGTCAACTGGACTTAATGTAGGGCATAGCACTAAAAAGGTTTCGACTGTTTTTCACAGCTGTCGTGGGACCATTGGATGCCGTCGGGTACTCTTTCCAAAGGTGGTACACTGGCTAAAGGACATGGTTGTGAAGCCTATTCTCCTCTAGTGGAGTGCACAATAGACAGCTTCTACTATCCAAAAGAGCGTTGTTGTGAAGAGAAAGGCTCTGGTTGAAATAATTTACTAGGACAGTGAAGAGGCAATTATGGCGCTAAGTACAACCAACGGATGACTGAGGATGCCGAGTGGCTGTGCGGGATCTCTCATAGTTGTTTCTAACTATTTTGAGATAAAAGTTATCCTGGAAACCTGCAGTCTACTTATGATCAGCTTGATATGGGTGCGCTGATACCACTTCATGCCATGTGTCGAGATCCATCTTCCAGATGATCATCGGCGCTACTAGGGCTTACCATAGCCCATCTCTCCATGCTGATTGGTGTGTTAATATGAACTATTTGTATTGAATATCCCATTTTTAAAAAGTTTCTTTCTCCAAACTGATATGTAATATTGAAACACCCTGCTTTTATAATGATGCAAAAAATATATATAAAAATGTATCCTTTGTGGCGAGGCTTAAAATAAGCCATGAGAATTCTCAACATAAACAAGTAAGGAAAGGGCTGTCTTCGACTGTGCCGAAGACTTTATACCTTTCATGAATACGCATCACGGTTTTAAGTGTTCGATCCTTACTCACAATAAATAAAAACTCTGCAAAACTGATAATTTAAAGATACATAGCACAAACCCCATTTATCGAAACTATTGATTGTATGGGAGATATATGTTATGTAGGTCCGATCTGGCTGATTTTCACTACACACATTACATATATAATATGTACTCAAACTGCAAACTTTTACGTTCTAAGCTTTTTAATTGCAGCAGTTATAGGCCAAAACCCGTTTATCGGGGTAATCGATTGTATGGGAGCTATGCGTTGTATTGGTCCAATCAAGCTGCTTCCGACAAATAATTAATGCCACACAAAATGCCTGCCTCTTACCAAATTTCATCGAAATATCTCTAAAACTGTGGAACTAGTTTGCGTTCAAACAGACAGACGGACGGACGGACGGACAAACGGACATGGCTAAATCAACTCAGCTCATCGCCCTGATCATTTCGGTATATTTATTGGTCGGTCTATCTCTTCTTCTTCTCATAGTTACAAACATCGGACCAAAGTTATAATACCATTTCATGTTCATGAAAGATATAAAAATTTGTTGCCAACAATTCATTGAAGGTTGAATTTTATTGTAACCAAGGCATCGCTCACACTAGCCGAATGCCATGGCATTAGGCTCACTTCAAAATGCTTACTTCCAACCAGTGCTCCTCGATAACTCTCAACCACATAAACGAATTTATACCAATAGCTAGTGATGGAGAGACAAATTTTGCGCAGCAAATAACTGTGAAACTTTGTCAAATGAATTTCCAGTATCTCTCAATGAGCAAGCTTTATTATAAAATGTTCACTCAGAGAAGGAGAGAATGAGAAAGAGATACAAAGGAAGTCAGGAAGTGTATTGGAATATAGCTCTAAGAGCTGTCGTGTATATACCCAGGACTTTAAACAAATCAGTCTCTAGCCGTTTTTCTAATTCAGACCTACAGTTAAAAGCGGAATTCTTACTCCCGACCCACGACTCTGGTAGCGGTAGTAAACGAACTTTTGGTAAACCTTTAAAATATTGTTTGATGAGTGGTTGCCTACGCTGATGATCCTGGCGCTAATCAGACTTCGTGAAAAGGGTTACGAACTACGGGAAAACCAGAATTTTTGCAATCTTCGATTTAATCCGGGGTCACCCAGATTAGATAGTTTGAACATCGCCTCTCACTCGAGGAATGAAAAAGGTCAGGGAATTATATGTGACAGTAGAAAGGTTCACTGATTGATCGACGATGGAAGGGAAGGTTGCAGAAGAGCTTTTAGTTGGTTACTTGATTTGAACTGCAACTTCAAGATGTCTGATCATTGTAGTGTTTTCCCAGTGGCAGCGTGATTGTGACAGCGGTTTTAGGGCTCTGAGCTCAATACTGAAGCGCTCGAGGGTGGCCTAGTAGTGCCAGACTTATCTCTCGATTGCCTCAAATTACTTTAGAATAACCTTAAGTTGGGTGCCAGTCCATAGTAGTACCTCGGCCAACTGTAGCGCTCATCTTCTTGAGAAAGAGCAGGAGAATTCGGAATTGAAAACCTGTAGCCTGACCTTGACCCCATGGCTACGAGTCAGTTGCGTAAGTTCTGGACTAATGTCAGCTTTTTCAAGGTAGTACGAACCTTCTGGCCCAAGATGGATTGCAAGCAATCTACAGAACTCATTGGGCTTACTAAGGCATAGTTATCCCTAACCTAACCTAAGAATAGAACAAAAAAAAACAATATAATCTTAGATTTTTTTTGATAATTCTCAACTACATAAAAATTTCTTTCAATTTCTGTTATCAGTGTCTCTGGAAGAAGAAGAGATATACAGGCAATCTCACAGAAATATCTAAGTAGATATCTCATGACAACAAGGGAGAGAGATTTTCATTTCGTGATAAAAAAATATTGCTCCAAGAAAAAAAGGTCAAACTGTGAGTGAGAAACCGTTAGATTTATTCAATATTTGGGATCGCTGCTGCTAACAGACAAATACACTGCAAGAGCGAACCACTTGTGCTTTCTCATATCTTCTCAACAGCAAAACGAGCCTCCTCGAATGTCTGCACTAGTATCAACATCTAAGTATTTACATAAGTACGTCTGTATGTATGTATGTACGTCTAACGGCATATAGTATTTATGTAAGTATCCAGACTACTCATAGCAATTAAGATGTTAATTGGAAATGTGTTTAAGGATTATGTCGAGTAAGATTTTAAGTTTGTTAGTTGTCGGTTTTCGACTGTTGGTCGTTAGCTCTCAAATATTGCGTTGTTTGGGTCTAGTGTATAGTCGGGTCGCTTAGGGTTGTGTGTTGTGAATGGGGGGGGGCTCTTAGTGCATTAAATATGCTTGTAGTACATGAACGCTTAATTATATTAGAAGTTATGAAATCAAATTGAGAGCTGCCGGCGTGCTGTAACATTTCATGTGGCAAATGCGTGATTGTTGTAAAAGTAGGTTTAGGTTGTTCTGTGGTGGATTTAAGGGTGTAAATTGGAAAAGTTCCAATTTGGGTGGTAACAACTATTTAAATAGTGTTGGCAGAAATGTGTTAAATGAAATATTAGTAGATGAAGAGCGAAATGTAGATGTAGAGGAAAGCGGAGATCGGCTACAAAGTGCTTATATGTCTTTAGCCGGGATTCGAAGTGTTGTTAAGCGCGATATATATTTGCTCCAAAGCAAGGTGCTAACATTGAAAGCGTAAAGTCGAAACTCTGGCATATTTATTATGGAGAAAAGTATAAGCTTCCTATTACGCTTGGTGGCCACCGTGGTGTGGCGGTAGTTTTGCTGGCATATCTCAACGAACGTCCTAGGTTCGAGCCCTGGGACAGGTAACAGGTAATGGTTTGAAAGAATTTTTTCAAAACGGGGTCGACCCTTTGGTTGTGGTTTGGCAAATTCTCTGAATGTTTTTCTGCCATGGATGGCTTCTAAGCAGAAATTCATCCGCTTTGCAGATGCTGTTCGGAGCCAGCAGAAAACTGTAGGTCCCACTAATTTTTAGGAAAAAATTTAAAGCACAGCACAATTTAGCCTTAATCTCCTCGTAGGTATATCGCGCCAAAATATTTATATTTATTCTTATTACGCTTAAATATTAAATTAGTCTGCAGCTTTGAGATTCTGGTGCATAATCTGTAAATCCTGTCCACAACAATATCGCCGTCTCGTCGACTTCCTTTCATAAATATACAATGGTATATTAACTTCGGTCGCTGTCGGAACTTTAAGAGAACAAGAAAAAGAAAAGAGACAGAGCAATTAGTAAGTGAAAACCCTCTGCCCATTTAAGTAACTGATTATTTCGATAAGAAAGTTAAGTTCTCTGAGCAACTTAGGTTAGGTTGGCATGGCGGCAGCAGTGATTAAAAAAAAGCTCACAGCAGGAATATCCATTTTTATGGCCCAAAAAAAATTTAGTTCACGTCAGCCAGTAGAGACGCTCATTTTGTAACGGTATAGTTCCCACTAAGACCAACTTTAATCTTGTAGAAGGTGGCCGAAAATCAGAGATAGCAGATACCGAGGTACTTCTGACTTTCCCTAACAAAATTTGAAAAAACTGGGCATATAGGTACGCAATATTTCCAACTTGCTATCTTATATGCAATACACGGCGTGGACTCGCATAACACTATGCTCTCTTCAAAGCAGGAATAAACAGGCATAAATTAACTTCAGTGCCAATTAACTAAGCGCCTGAGATCAACCTCAATAACAGCTTATCTCTGCCCAGCGTTTTCGCAGCTGACTCTTAGTTCTGTTCAAGAGCAGACCACGGGCCAGGCTAAGCGATCCCCGAGTCGGCTATATTATGTCACGATATTGTTGTAATATTAAACCCTGTTGTAGTAAAATCCATCTCATTACGGCACCTAGAAACGACAGTCCTGGGAATCCGGTGAGTGAAGTAAAGAACATTAGAAGTCTTCATGTTCTAGCAAGCCAATCGAATCAAGTTATTGAGGAGGTTTGTTCGTTCCTCTTTCAAGGAAGCTTCCTTGGTAATGAGTAAAAACTCTTCTGAGAAGTTTCGGGCTGTGTAGTTGTTGTTGTTGTGGTAACGACAAAAACACTCCCCGAAGGTTTTGCGGAGTGTTGTCGAATTAACAGTCCTTGGCCGCACTTGAACCCGGTACGCTTTGGTACTCCCTTGCGGTACTGCCCGACTGTCGTGGTAGCGATTTATGACCAGTGAAACCTTCTAGGTCATGTCACTCCTCCTACCCACCTTGGTAATGAGAGGTGGGAAACATCATATCCGTAGATCAACCATCGAGTTGCACGTCATTACCTTTGTGCATATTAGTCGCCTCTTACGACCGGTATGCCTACCTCGGGCATATTCTAAACCCCTAACATGAAGGGGGTTTTCGGTCTGTGTCTTCCTTTTTGCTTTCCCCGTTCTGCAGTGCATCCTTAACTGTCTAATACACAGAAATAAATGACATGTTCAAACAGATTCAGTGGAGCAGCTTATTTTGTGCTGTATTGCCGAGTTAAATTAACAAATTCCGAAGAAAGCTCTTTCAGTTATCTAACAAGACGCTGTTCAACTATTGGAATTTACCAATTTTATAACAAAAATTTCACTGCCAAAATATCAGGTGTTTTTGAGTGAAGCGAAATTTTACCTTTTTGCTGTGATCAAGTAGCATTGAGACGTTCAAAAGCAACAGCAACAACAACAACAACGAAAACGTAAAATTTATACTTTTTTTGTTTATGATACCTTCGTTAGTAGCAATGATTTTGATTTTGGAATTTTCGCTGTCTTTTATATTTTTACACGTTATGGTTTTTATTTCACTTTTTGCTTCGATATTTTCTAAGGAATTTTATTGAGTGAAGTACCTTTGTGCTCGTTCATGGCTGCCATTTAAAATATACACAGTTACTACTGCGCTTCTTTGTTGAGTGCTCTACTCTTTAAATATATGGGAAAAATGCAGTTCGGAGAAAAAGGTATTAAATTATATACATATGTAGCAGAGAAATACAAAAACAAAATTTAGTTTATTAAATTCTTCATGAGAAATTTTTATAAATATCAAAAAGAAACAAATCGATAACGGGTGTACAACATTTGAAAGGATGATGCATTGCTGCTAGTTTGTTGAAAGGTCAAAATTGTTGGGGTTTGAACCAAGAAGCTTAAATTTTGAACTGATCTCTGCGAACTCAACCGATAAGTTTGATATGAGCAGAGCTTAATAATGTTTGTAGTCTTTGAAAAGAAAAAAGTATTGAGAAATCAGCGGTTTAAAGGTGGGTTCAAATTCGCCTTAACTCAGAATTTTGGCTGAGGATCACTCAAAGTCAAGTTGTTTTTGGACGTACATATATAAGAATGCTAAAAACGTTTCTAAATCAAATATTTCAGCAACAGCTAAAGTGTGTGGAATTTATAAAATAGTTTTGCAGCTCACGAGTGCAATTTAACAAAAAAAAACAGAACTCAAAATTCCAAAACTGAGTACTGAGAAACGTTTTTGAAAAATAAATTTTTTTTCGCTCTTGCCTCTTAAAAGTGAGCCCTCAAATTATGTTTGCTAGTGTTTCAAAATGGTTGAAAAATATTTTCGAAAAGTTAATATCTTTTTTAAAATTTTTATTTTTAAACCGAACTCAAAATCAAGAAAATTATGAAACATTTTTAATGAACACTAATTTTTTTGCCCATTAAAAAAACAGCTAAAAATTTCAAAACTGAGTTCTGAAAAACATTTTTGGAAAAGAAATTTATTTTTTTAGCTCTTTCCCTTTAAAAGGGAGTCCACCAATTATGTTTGTTAATGTTTCAAATTATTGAAAAATGTTTTCAAAGTGTAAATTTCTTTTTCAACATTTTTTAGTTTTCAAAACTAACCCAAAATCGAAAAAATGTATATTGAAAACTGTTTTTGGAAAATACATGTTTGTATTATTTCGCCTTTTTCAACCAATACTAGCCAAACAGTATTTCTCTATTCTTCTTTCTTTTTTAAGCGTTTTTACTTCATAGAAGAAACCCAAATATAATGTTTGTATACATTTCAAAGCAGAGTATTAAAAAGCGTTTTTTAAAAAACAATTATTATTTTATATTTTAACACTTTTTACTTAAAAACTCCAAAAATAATATTTTCAAAGTTGAAAAAAAATATTTTTTTAGTTCCTTTATCAAACCTAAATATTAGTTGTATAAATTTGAAAATTGAGTTTTGAAAAACATTTTGGAAAATAAATTTTTTTTGCTCTTTTCAATTTTTATAGGAAGCCGAAAAAAATCGATTTATTTTCTATTTGTTTTTAAATTTTTTTAAAAAAGAAATTTAAAACTAATATTTGTGAAAACTTTAAAACGTAGCATTAAAAAAGGTTTTGTTAATTAGAAATTTATCATAAACTATATTTAAAAAAAGCCCAAAACCCAATATTTGCAACAATTTTAAACCTAAGTCTGAAAACCGTTTTTGAAAGAAAATCCCTTAAAAATTTTTGAGTAAGCTATAAAAATTTGCGGTAGTTCAAAAATTACATAAAGAATTTCAAAACTTAATTTTTGTCGTACAATGAAAGTTTGAAATAGCTATGATTTTAATTAGAAAATATGAGTGTTCGCAGTAACCGAGTTTTTAAAAATTTTCAGAAAATTAAGAAAAAATAAAATTTCAAAGCTTTTTTCAAAGAAAATTCCAAATTTTGTCAAAAAAATTGATTTCGTTACTTTATTCATAATTTGCTTACAAATAAAAATCAGCTAATATTTCTTATTAATTTTAAGATGCTGAATATGTATGAAAAAATTTGGGAATTCATCCACTCCTTTGCAGAACATGCTTAACAACTTCACACCCACAAGTTGAACTCAAATCGCCCTCCTTCCAATTGCTTGCTTTTAATGTTAAGTAAATCTCTTCGGCAAGCATCACTCCCATTAATTAGTGCCCTTTCTGCATTGAGGTAGAAGAAGCCCTAAAACAACAATTAGGCCATTTGAGCAAATAATACCCAAACTAAATTCGTTGACGGCAAATGTGTTTTTGTAATAAAACTATTTACTTGCGAATGGATAAAAGTATACTTAAGCTATGAATTCACTTTCAACAAGAAAACCATAAAAAGCGTGTGTACAAGGGTTAATACATATAAAAGAAATATTCGTAATAGAACACTTTATCACCAAAAACATCTTTAACACAAAAGGTTTCTGGTAAATATATGTGTGTACATATGAAAGGTCTATCAAGGCCAATGAGTTTATGAGTACTAAAGTGGATTAAATCAATTTTCGTATGAATGACAACAACAAACTAGACATTAGACAGCGTACTATGGGGTATTATAAATAAAATATACCAGAAACTGTTAGAGCAGAGCAGGAATTGAAGCAAAGCTCAAATATTTATTTTCCCAATGAAAATTTCTTAACTATTAAAAACCGTTAAAAAAATATGTATTTCTTCCTTTTTACCGATTTTTACTGTATAATAAAAACCAAAAATAATATTTGTTGCAAAAATGATTATTAGAAATCGTTTTGTAATATGTAGTTTTACCTTTTATGGTTTTAATTTCTAAAAGGATGTATCTACATATAATCACTGATGTAACATAAAAACATCATCCGCAATGCATGTAAAAAAAACTTTTTTTTTTGAAAATTTTTGGGTAAGTTACAAAAATGTATAATTTTCCAAAAATTACATAAAATAATATATGTATTGTCATAAAAGAAATATCAATTATCGAAATTGAGTGTTGTAAAACTTTTTTTAAATAAATAATTTTTTTTTTACATTTTCAGATCTGAATTCAAATATGTAAGAAAGCGTTTTCAGTTTTTGAGAAAGTTAGGGATTTCGAAAATTTCAAAAAACATTTCAAAACTTGTTTTAAAATTTTTGCGACTGCATTCGTACTATAATAAAGTGCATGTTTTTATCTTTATTATTTTAACTCGTGAAAATCATTTCATTTCAGATGCTAAATTGGAAGTTCAACCAAAAAAATTTTAAAATTTTTGAAAAATTTCATTTGAGAAATTTTTAAAAATGTGATATTTATTTCTAACTTTGCAATTAAAGAAGGCTTAAACAGCGAAAAAGTATAATTTTCATAAATGTTTTTCAATGCAAAGTTTTTTGAAACTTTTCTAATGCTTCAAGCGTACTCATATTTCTCAAATTAGAAATTCATTGCCATTCTAAAATGGTTTTTTTTTCATAGTTTTTTTTTTATATCTAAAACCAGTTCTGAAATTACTTCTAATTTTCTTAAATTACGCGAGAAATTTCTTAAATATTTGTTTGGCTTTTTCAATTCGTTGTTATTTTAAAAATACTCAGTTAAAACATTCTTCAAGCCAATCCTGAAATACGCCATTTTTAAAACAAATGATAAGCTACAGGTTTTCATATTTCAAAACAGTTTTAAAACCATTTTTGCAATATTTGATGCATCGAAAAAATTTATCAAATTTATTCCAGAAATTTCCTAGTTTTGCTTTTTAATTTTCAAATTTACAGCGGAAGATTGCTTTATTCCAAAATAATTTTCAAAACGCCTCTATTACAGAATTTTTTAATAATGCCTTATCTCAAAAAAGGTTTCAAAAAGTCGTGATATCATTGCAGGGGTGTTTTTGAAAAAAAAATAGGATTTTTTCCAAAATACTTTGGAACGGGTAGATCTTTCTTTCAGCCGTGGAAATTCAGCACCTGAATATCCCAAGAATAGAATTTTTGAGCTAAAATAAATTTGGGTTTTATTCCTTAAATTAAAAACGCTAAAATTCAAAAAAAAATTTTTTTCACAAACATTTTTCAACACAAATTTTTGAAATTTTTGCTTAAATTAAGTTTTACTCACATGTAGTTGCAAATATTTGATTATTAAAACTGTCTCCGATAATCTGCTCTAGCTCTAAAAATTACACATATTTCATTTTGCCCCCAATTTCCTCAAAATACTCCACCGTGCACCGCTAGTGCAACGAAATCTAGTTGCGCACTTAAACAACTCTTAACATTTATGAGAAAATCATAGATTTTTTTCGTTTTCTTTGCAAAAAGAAAGTGGAACTCATTGCGGGGATTAAGCAGCATAAGCGGATAAAATAGAGCCGAAAACAAATTATGACAACGAAGCGACATAAAACTACTAAAGTAAGATATTTCAAATCTTGTACAAAGAAACATAAGTAAATATGTAGATATATATTTAAATACATACACACATACTTCCGTAGAAAGTTATATAAAACAGCAAAGAAATTTAGCCAATGAATGCAAACCGGAAAGTAGAAAGTGGCACAGAATTGTCTACAAATCTCTAGACGAAGTCGAATCAAGTACAATAATAGTAGCTATATACATACATAAAACTCAAGACGGAGCTATATATCGTTGTTGCAAGAGCTCTGTAAAAAGAGAAAGTATTTGCAGTTTGCGAGTGGAATAAAATATTGAGAAGTAAACGGAATTATGCAAGGATATCCAGAAGGCTACAGTGTAATCAAATTGTGTGATTAATTTTAAAAGTAATAGCTTTAGCTTTCGACTGAGTCAGCTATCCACAGCTTATTTAAGAGCGCGGAAGAGTGAAAGTTGAATGTAGAAGAGAAGAACTTGGATCTATGAAAGCCACTTGCGCTTATTTGCCAACTCAAACTACCGTACCTGTTTCAAGCTAGCTATGTGACTAACCAACTCCTTGAATGCAGCCTGATTGTCAACCACTATATCTCCACTTATTCCTTGTTGACGAGATTTTCTAAAAAAACACAGCTGGGAAAATAAAAACGTAAACCTCTTGAGAAAAGAGTAGGTCATAAATATTTTCCCATTTACAAACATTGCACAGCTTAAGTCAAATAAGGTTTTTGTAGACATCAATAAAAGTTCTACAATGTGGAAGTCAGATCAAAATATTACTAAGAAAGCTTCATGACCCGTATAATTTACACCAGGCGCACCTTTTGTAGAGAGACATATTGCAACCTGCATTGAGTCCTCAAGCCGAGCATATCGGAGATGCCCTCACACTGCTCACGTTCCCTATAATGCACAAATTATTGACCCGAAAGCACTGCCGCATTTTATTGAACTCCAGTCGAGATTCTGTGGAGAAAAATTTTAATTTTTTGAGTCCAATTTCTGGCTCAGAAATATATAACTTCTTTTTTTTTTAAGCTTTATTTTTCGATGATCAAATAATTTTTAGTTTCTGAGTTAAGTTTTTGGACCGAGTTTTAGCATTGTCTCGAAAATTTTTTTTTCTGCTTTAAATTTTATTTCCTTTTATTTTGCGGCTCAGAATTTAGCTTTTTTTACTTTTTCTTCGCTTTATTTTTTATCTATATGTTTTTAATTTTTTCGCTCAAAAAATAAATTAAGTTTTTAGTTTGTTTTTTAGTCTCGGAAAGTAATAGTTATATATTGAGTTTTTTTCGGCTCAGAATATTATTTTCATAAATATTCTTTTTCCGCTGAAGATAATTTTGTGACTACAATTTTTTTTTTATTTTTCTACATTTAATTTTTGTGTCTGAAAATGTAATTACATATTTTTGTTTTTAGCGCAGAATATAACGTTATTTTTTATAATTCTTTTGGCTCGGAGAGTATATCTAGGTTATGATTTTGATTTGTAGTTGAGAAAAGAAAAAATTTTTTTTGGAAAAAAAATTACAATTTTTTCCAAATTCATATGTATTTATATGTATTCTTTTCAGCTTTACTTAAATAAATATAAAACTCTTTTTAACTTCATTTTCGGAAAATATATTAATTGTTTTTTCTTACTGAAAAATATATCTCTTTATTTTTGACAGCCAATTTTTTTTTTTTAGTTTTTTTTTGAACTAAGAAAAAAATTAAATTTTTCAGTTAAACTTTTCTGTTGGAAAAAATTTTTTTGGTTTTTTTTAAGTTTAATTTTTCTGTTGGAAAAAAGTTTAACTTAAGAGGTTCGTATTTCGTTTATTATTCTTAGTACCTTAGTTTTATTTTCTCTTACAAATTTTGTTTAATTTGCTTGGAGTTTTGTTTTTCGCTCAGAATAAGTCTTTTCTCAGAATACAATAGAATTTTTTGATTCCATTTATCGTTAAAAAAAAAACATTTTAGTTATATTTTTGTATTTCTCTGAGTTGCCTTTTTGTCGCGTGAAATGATAGTTATATTTTTGATTTTAATTTTACGCTGGGTATATTATTTTCATTTTTAAAAGCTAAACACATATTTTACAGCTCTATTTTTGACACAGAATATATTTATTTTTTAAAACTTAAAACTTAATCTTTTAAATTTTTTATTTTTTTCTTTTATATTTCGTTTACAATATAATTTTTATTCTTTGAGTTAAATTTTTCACAAGAAAAAATTATAATTCTTATACCTTTCATGAACATGAAATGGTATTATAAGTTTGGTCCGATGGTTGTAAGTATGAGAAGAATAAGAGATAGACCCACCAATACGTATACCGAAATGATCAGGGCGATGAGCTGTGTCGATACAATCGATAGTTTCGATATATGCGTTTTGGGCTATAAATTTTCCAATTTAAAAGCTAGGAACGTAAAGTTTTGCAGGCTTGGTACCTATTATGTATGTAATGTGTGTAGTGAAAACACTCAGATCGGACCAACCTAACATAAAAATTTTGTATTTAAAGATTTTTCAAAATCGTGCACAGTGCTTGGCTTCCACTGCATCCACGATTGCTTTGCGTAAAGAAGGCGAAAAGAAGCTTAATAAATGTAAACGCAAATGAATTAAAAACAAATCCATTTGAAACTATGAGCGAAGTATAAAGTGTAGTTTGTAGAGAAACTTTTGCCAAAACTTTCTTTACATAGCAAAGGACTCGAAGTGATGCTATTACAGCCACAAATACAAGCATGGATGCATGCAGAAAAAGGAAAAGCGAATGCAAAAACTAAAACTAGTTGGAAACTAGTGCTCAACTAAGTCAAAAAACCACTAGTCAGTCTACAGTCTCTTATCCATAGAAGCAACTGATGTGCTTAGCATGGAAATGAGATACGAGACGGTAGCTGTCAGCAACTAGTCTTAGCAGAATTAAAAATAGAGCAACACAAGCTTAAGTCAATAATGTAAAGTGAAAATAATTTTAATATCTCCGGACATAGTGCAAATGTACTCAGCTACATACGAGAGTTCATGTTCTCTCTGGTTCGGAAAACAGCAACAATGAATAAATTAATTCTGGACCTTACGGTACTTGAGACTTCTATAGCACAAGTTAAGTCTTTTGCGTACTAATTTGTTGTCATTCAGAAAACTCTAGTTCCAAACTAGTCTCTTTTCTAACTAGAATTGTGTTTTACTGCAGATATCGTAAGAAGTGCAAAAGGTGAGCTTGCATTGCCTTTGAAGTCCAAAATATCCAGCATTCACACCACAAAAAGCATATCAATAGTAAGGGCAGAGCGCACACGCATTCATACATACCGATGCAACTACTTACCTACGACCTTTATGATCTGCTCCACAGTGCTTATGCATACAAATCGTGAGTAAGTCTTAACTCAAAGTGCGTTGAGTACACCATGGCTTAAGGTGCAGAAGTGCTACATAAAATATTAATTACCTGAATGTTTGTGTTGCATTGAGCGCCATTCGTAGGGGGAGGAGGGGAAATGGTTACGTACTAAATAAGGAAGAGTGTAAGTGTTTTCTGCAAAAGTCAAGATCTCTTATTGGAAAATGTGTAATTTAAAATTGATGAGTTATTGTTGTTAGTTGGTTGGTTAGTTGGCTCGTTGAAGTGTTGCTGTTGATTTCTGATTTCTAATAACGCTCAACACTTTCATGAACTTTTCTTGTCCATGTTTGCCTAGGGCACGTGCCTCATCGTGACGTGATTTGCAACAAACAAGCTGCAAGTGATAAGCATAGCATGACATTTTACATTGGGCGAGTATAGCGCACGTTGTAGAATGTTGTGTGCAAGAGCTTGTTACTTCAGCGAAAACCATGGAGAAATGCATATATATCTATATATTTGCGTCGTCTTATGAATATTTATGTACTTGATTTTGATAGCAAGTCGTGTAAAGTCTTGAAGTTTGCATGTCCAAAATTTGCATTACCTAAAAATTTTAAAATAAATTATAAGAAGTTCTTCCTGCTGCCCTCACTCTTCCACTTTCCCTTCTTTCTATAGCTAATTTTTTTCTCTCTAGTTCTTTCTCTCTCACTGCCGCTGCCATTGCCTATCTAGCTATCGCTCTCTCAGTTGTTGGCTGCAGTGTGACTGGATGGCGCTGAGCTCAAATGTTTACGAGAATTTGAAGAAAGCCGCGGTTAGAGAAATAGAGAGTGGAGTTGAAAACGGAACATAAATAAAAAGAGAGAGAGCGCAAAAGTGGGTAGCTATAGTATTGACGGTAGTTTTATTTGTTTGGGGTAGAGATGTATAGTGGGGTGTGGAACAGAAGTCATTGATATCACCATTATATATCGCACAAAATGGAAGACCAGGTCAGCCTGCACCTGTTTTGGACAGCTCAGTGGAAACACCAAACTCCACATGCTTTTCCATCTCAGTCGAGGCCTTCAAGTGCCAGGCCGTCTTTGTCATAGGCGATGCAATATGAAGGGTCGAAATTCACGACTAGAGATATTTAGTAGATCTTAAATTGACTATTTTTAGGAACTCTCTAAGCCAAAGTATTGAAAATTAGGAGATTGAGCTTTGCTGACAAACTTTTTCGTTGTAGAAATACACCCGGAACGTTACAGAAAACTGCTTAGGACCGACAGCGCCACGAAAGACACTTTTTTGAATACTTTTAAAATTTACTTGTCATGGTTTTAGGGCAGTATTTCACCACGATATCACGGCGGCGTACACAATGGAGTGAGAAAGAAAAGCTCCTCGAGACGAACCAGAGATCAAGATATTTAGAAAATTCGTTCGAAATTGGTGAATCTTGAGTTCGATTTTTAAGTACTATTAGGGTGCCAAGAGATTTACCACTTGGAACATAGATCAATTAATCCAATGCCAAAACAACATACTGCGAAAATAAATCAGCGAGAAGACGTAGTGATCGAAATGTTTATAAAATGAATTCGAAATTTGCGAATTAATGTGATCGACTTTTAATGAGCTTGGAAACTTCAAACTAAGAACATGATTCAGCACCTGATTGATAATCACAAGGAAACGTTCTCCCATTTCATAATCATGAAATGATAATAGTCTTGGCCCTATGGTTGCGAGCATGAGATAAAGAGATGGACCGATCTACAAGTAAACGCAAATGATCAGGGGTAGATTTTGATATTTCGATTTGTCGTATCGTTGACCGTTCGCGACACAATTGTTCGATAGCACATTAGATTTAGACTTTTTATTTAGTTTTACTAATTAAGATAGCTTTAAAATAAATATTTTTTTAAATAATAAAACGAATGTGTCGATAGACATCCAAATTTGAATTGAAGTATTGAGGAACGTGTGTCGCTTTGTCGATTTAATTTTGTTAGTTTGTCTGTTTGACCGAAGACGAATCTATCACTAATTGAGATAGTAATAATAATAATAATAATAATAATAATCCATAATAATAATAATAATAATAATAATAATAATAATAATTATAAAATAATAATAATAATAATAATTATAATAATAGTGATAAATAATAATAATAATAATGATAGTAATAATAATAATAATAATAAGAATAATAATAATAATAATAATAATAATAATAATAATAAAATAAAAATAATTATAATAATAATAATAATGATAATAATAATAATAATAATAATAATAACAATAATATTGATAATAATAATGATAATAATAATAATAATAATAACAATAATAATAATAATAATAATAATAATAATAATAATAATAATAATAAATAATAGTGATAGTTGCGTTTTAAGCCACAAGTCTTTAAATTGTTAAGCTAGGAATTAAAAATTTAGCAGACTTTAAACTTGTTTGATGCGCAGTGATCATAGCGAAAATCATACGTATTCGACCAATAAAACACATAGCTAGCAGACAAGCGATCGTTTCGACAAACGACGTTTGGGCTATAACTCGTTCAATTAAATAGCTTTGGAACGACATATTTGAAGTTTTTACTTGTTGTAAACAGGCCTGTCAAACTTTATTAGTAATTAGTAATCAATTAATTAGACGGATTTTTTAATTGGTAATGATTATTTTTATTGTTTTTCAAGAAAAGGCAATTATAAATTGATTACGATTAGTAAAAATAAAAAAAAATAAAGAAAAGTTGTTATTACTTTTGATTTTTTTCAGTATTGTTGATGTGTATATTTATGTGCTTCTACAACAATACTGAAAAAAGTCAAAAAATAATGAAAAAATAAATTTTAATTAAAAAAAAAAATCAAAAATAATCAAAAGTAATGAAAACAACTTTTTTTGTGATTATTTTATATTTTTTTAATAATCGCAAAAAATCATAATTTTATTAGACTTTTTTTTAATTCAAAATACAGAAGTGAAAGTAATTGGTAATTAATCCTTAAATAGATTCTTAAGAAAGTAATTAATCAAACCAGTAATCACGACGATTAGTAATCATTATTTAACAGCTCTGGTTGAGAATAGGGATCAGAAAGTGAAAATCGCCATTCGCGTTAATGCAAGGTATAACAACCGCGGCAGAACCACAGACAGCGCTCTCCTTACTTGCTTTTGTATTGTTTTGTTGTTTTTGTTTTGCTGCTTTTCAAGTACACGTATTTGCTAATAATTACTTGCAACACAATATCATCTCACTGTTGCTTCGTAACACGTACCTGTAGGCGCTTTGCTATAACCGACACATGCATACACACATACCCACTTACTCGCTCCTCACTCCTACGCTACAAAACTTTTTTAGACGCAACACACTTTAGCACTTAAGCCATAAGTATGTACTTATAAGTAAATATGCGCACTTAGGTTCACTTATCGCCAAGTGCAAGTGCAAGCGTCGCTAGAAAATTTTGCATGCAAACACACACACACACATACATGGTGCCAAGTATATGCTTGCATGTATAACGGCTATTTGTAATTTACTTCCGCTTTCGCTCCGCTTAACGCACACCCACAAAATTGCTGCTTGAACACTTTCGCATTTGCGTTGCATACATTAAGGCGCCTAAGCATACACTCATGCCGTTAGCGTACGGCGCATGCATTGGCTGTTGCACTTTTTGCGCTCGCTATAGTATTTGCACACTTTTGCATATATTTATTGTTGTTGTGTTTTTAAAGTAGTTTATTTCACACTTTCTTTTTTAATTTTTCTTTTAAATTTCGTAAAATTTATGGTAAAGGTTTTACATAGCGTTTAGTTGTTTTTGTTTTGCCTTTTTTTTTGAATTTCCATTCTTATTTATTTCACCTTTTTTTTTGCCTCAATTCAATGCCTCGAGCATTTGCTGTGCTGTTTTGTGCCTAGCAAATAGCAAAATAATTGGAAAACACTGCAAGCTGGCCAAGTGGGGTGGTGCGAAATTTTTTTTTTTTATATTTAGTTTGCAAATAAATAAAATTAAAAAACAAAATCAGCTCAGCAACACACACTCGGCTTAAATAGTCAAAGTGTGGCGGTATGCTGCAAACACAAGCCTGCGCTACTGCCTTCGCTTCAGTGGCATCCCAAAGGAAGCTTCAGCGTTGGCTGTTCGTTTGAAATTGGGCACAATGAGCGTTTACCAAATTGAGGCTGGCATTTCTGGAATCTCTTGTTTCGTTTGTACTTTTTTTGTCTTTTTTTTTGCTTTTATTGTTGTAAATATTTGCTTAACTGTTTGTAACAAGCGGGCGATTCCCTAGCGCATCACTTTCTCTGTGAAAGTGCGAGTCTGTTTGCGTTTATTCACATTTTATTTATATTTTCGGATCTGTGTGTGTGTAGTATTGCTGAGCACTGCTTACAGGGTGGAGAAAAAAGTATCGACGCACCATAATATATGTATATTATCTAATACAGCGGGAATAATTTTTCTAAATGTTTTCTAAATTTTGTACCGTCTAGGTCCACGATTCGAATGAAAGCCATTCCTCTCACCTTTTCTAGATTTCTCTTTATTTCTTTTTCTATTCCTTTACCTATGTCTTTTTATACCTTCTATAAGCATGAAATGGTTTTATATGAACCCACCAATAAGTTTATAGTGATGATGAGGGCGTTGAGGTGAATAGATTTAGCCATGCCCGTTTAGTCCTTTAGTTTCAGAGAGATCTGCCTAAAATTTGGTATGTGATCACTATTTTATAATATATTAACCATTTGAGAGAATCAACAAGATCATACAATACGTAGCTTCCATAAAATAGACTGTTCCGATAAATTGGTGTTGGGTTATAAATCTTTCAATTAAGAAGGTAGGAACGTCAAAGTTTGGGCAGTTTACACTTTTTGTCAATAAGAATGTGACAGTTAAAATATTGATGCATATTCATGACAGGTGTATAGGCTTCTTCTTCACCTTCACCTTCTCCTTTTGATTTTTATTTCAATTTTTTCCGTTAATTTTTCTATTTTTTTTTCATATATTTTATAGATTCTTCTCCTTCTGATTCCAATTCTTTTTATAATTCTTTTTATAATTCTGTTTTCTTGCATTCCTTCTCCTTTTTATTTCTTTATTTTCTATGTCCTTTTTCTTCTTCCTTTTCTGTTCTTTTTCCTTTTCTTTATCTATTTCCTTTCCATGCCTTCCTAATAAGCTTTATTTTTCTCCCCCTATTTCTACTTATCTCTTTAATTCCCGTTCTTCATCTGACTCTTCTTCTGCCTTTTCTTTCCTTTTCTAATAATGCTTCTCCTTTTTTTCTAGTTATTCTAATTCTTTTCCTCCTTTCCTTTTTCCTTTTTTCTCCTATCCACGTAATTTCCATTTACCGTTGCCTCTATTTTCCCTTCTACTTATACTTCTCCTTATCTTTCTCCCTTCCTTCTCTTTCTGCGGGTCCTTTTCATTTATCTCCAAATTTTCTTCCACCTTCCTCTCAAATTTTTCTCCTTCTTCTGCTTTTCATTCTTGTTATCCTGTTCTTCATCTTTCCTTCTAATTTACTTCACTATTTTTTCTTCCAGTTTTACTTCTACTTTTAAATCTACTAATTCTACATCCCCTTTTTCTTTTCTATTTCTTTTCGAACTTCTTTCTTTCCTTTTTCTTTCCCCTTTCCCCTTTCATTTTTTTTCTCTTTCCCTTTCTCTCTCCCCCTTTCCTTACCCTTATATATATACTTCTACTTGCACTTCTACTACTATTTATCCAGCTTATCCTTTTTCTCCTCCTTCTTCGCATTCCGCTTCCCGTGCTTTTCTAACTTTCCTTCTCCTTCTCCTTCTTCTTCTATTTTTATGTTTTCTTTTGTTTCTCATTCTTCCCCGAACTTTCCTCTAGGCCTCTCTTTTAATATCACTCTCTCAACCTCTCCCCACCAAAATTTGCCTCTAAGTTTTCTTCCATCATTAATTAAAGTTACATTTGTACCACGAAATATTTCCTTTTTCATCCACATTATTCTACTTTCTTCCTAAATTTAGGAAGCTGAGCTGCCCTGAGCATTGACAAAAGTGTCCTAAAATTTGACAACCTGCCATAAGTCTATATTATAAAATTTTGTTCTAAATCATCTAAAGGAATTTAAAAAAGTCTTAAAATATATTTTGTAAAAAAATTTACAATATGCGCTAAATTAATTTTTGAAATTTTGAATAAAATCTGTCCGTTTGGCATCAAATCCGCTACAAACATAGTCAAAGTAGATTTTTAATCATAAAGTTAGGCAACACCCTGTATCTTATCATTTTCATATACGCCATCGCTTGTTTGAATTCCATTCTCATTTCTGTTTGTTTGTTTGCTTGTCTCTGTGTTTCGTAGTTTTGTGTTTGGCAAAAAACCGCACACAGAATAAATTCCAATTTTATGGCAAATGCAGTAAATTGTTAGTGAAGCTACAGCCAAAGTGGCGTTGACGGCCAAGAGGGTAGAGCGATGGGTGGAGTGCCAAAAAACAAGTGGCAAAGCGGCAAAAATTTAAAACGACGGATGATGATGTTGATGGCTGTGGCAGAGCTGGCACAAAAATTCAAACTTGTAAACTGCCAACAACGGAATCACAACAAAAATGAAAAACAACAACATAGAGCGCTTTCCCGCAAAAGAAATAAAAAGCAAAAAAAACTACAAAGTAACAATAACAACAAAAGGAGCACGAAATAGCTTTTCCACATACCAGCTGAACACTTGCCGCTTCACCAAAGCCACGACACGCGCACATACACGCACACACATTCGCTCTTCTTCGTTGTGTTGTGCGTCGTGCCACTAAAAAGCTACAACTTCTGGCGCAATAGCGTTGGTATGGGTTCAGTACGTACCCCATACCCCCGTGCCGAAGAACAAATGCGTTATGCAAATTTCATTCTCAAGATATGTACGTCCACATGTACGAGTAGATATGCATGAAGTTGAGGCTGTTGGTGCCACGCTACAACTTTCGGAGCTATCACCCCGACACCAACATCGCCGTTAGCTGGACAAAAGGAAAACTGCGCTTGGTGGTGCTCCACATGCAGCAGCTGCGAAATAAAGAAAGGAAAATGAGTATGAAGGTGGCAGATCAGGAGGTGGGCAGGGCTTCATATAACCAGTTGTGAATTTTCTCAAATTTAAATTTATTTTCGTCTATTCATCTTTGGTGAATCCCAACAAGAACTTTACGACAAGCTTCCATGCAAATGAGTTTCCAGAGGCTCTTACATGCCGACCTTCCAAATAGCAAAGCCATAAGCAAGGCTCTCCAACGACATTTGCTGTTGTTGTTGTTGTTGTTGTTGTTGTTGTAACGACAAAAACACTTCCCAAAGGTTTTGGGGAGTGCTGTCGAACTGACAGTCCTTTTCCGGATATGAATCCGGTGCTCCCTTGCGGTACTGCCCGACTGTCATGGTAGCGATTTCGTATGACCAGCCGAACCTTCTAGGTCATGTCACCCCTCCTACCGTAAGGAACGAGAGATGGGTAATGAGAGGCATCATATCCGTAGATCAACCATCGAGTTGCACGTCATTACCTTTGTGCATATTAGTCGCCTCTTACGACCGGTATGCCTACCTTGGGCATATTCTAACCCCTAACCCGCAGGGGGGGGGGACATTTCTTGCTACTTAATGCATACAAAAGCTGGACGATTAACAGAGGCAGTTCTGTCAACTGTACTGTGGGTGAACAGCAAAAAGAATGCAGATTAGTTTGGGATCTATTAAGCCACACGAGACCTATTCCGTTCCAAGACAAGGCTTGTTACAACTTGGTTCAATTGTCAGCAGCCTAGGTCAAAGATGACATAGTGCAACAACAGTGAGGATGGTACTCGTCTCTCATCCACTTAGAGCACCTTCACGTCGAGAGGACATTCAAAATAAAAATAAGAAATTGTAGCTGATAGGGTTGTTACAACAACAACACCTGATTGTATACAACAAAGACAGTACTCGAGCAGTGGCAAGCTTGAGCAGTAGAGGAAGGTTTTAGTATGGCCATTATCGCTGTCCTACCTACTTTTCAGTTAAATTGTCTACGACAGATAGTAGGAATATTATAAGCTCTTGCGAGCTCTATCAGAAAGCGCCTTTAGGTATTAGTATATCTATTTTCCTTGGAAGCCATTCACTGAATATTCACCTCTATTGAAGACTACGTTTCATCTATCGGTTGAACTATCGAATGGAGCCTCTAAAAATAGAGTGGGCATCCAGCCGAACGAACAGGCGGATGACTAAACCTATTATGAAAGAAAAGAAGCACAGTCGGTCTAATAATATAAGACAGCGGAGCGGCGAAAGGACTTACAGATGCATATGCTATAAGGTACGTTGGAGAGACGGGCAAGGAAACAGAACAGTAATGCAGTCGCAAGGCACAAGCACCACCCTCTGCGCACAGGAATGCGAACGAAAGAGACGTCACCCACTCTGGCCCAACATCGATCTGGATATTGTGATGGGTAAAACTTTTAACTATTGAGACTATTGTGACTAAGTATAAACCAACTTTTTTCCTGCTTGACGGAGGTAACTACTAAAACTTCTAGGTTCCCCTTATGAGAGAGAAATATCGCTCCTACAAACAAAAAAGAAAAAAGAAAAACAATGAAGATAAAGCTGAAACTAGAACTCGAATGGGAGGACAGATGCGAATGAATAGATGAAGAGCGGATCAAAGAAAGAAATACAGATTAAATAGAAGAGCGGGTTGCTAATAGGCGTAGAAAGAATAGATAATTTAATCGTAAGACGACAAGTAGACAATTGGAGAGATTGCGGAATAAACAAAATAAAGGGCTGATATGATATGTGAGTAGTGGGTCCTTCAGGCCAATTTGGTTCAAAGTGCCTTAGAGAACACAAAACATAAATTTTTTCACAAATTTAAACTAGATTTCGTAAGATAATTGAACTGCAAACGTTCATTGAAGCTGTTTTTCTAGTTATTTATCTACACTGTGTATGATACACTGTGTATCAAATTAAAAAAGTTTGAAAACAATTTTTGCGAGACTTAAATATTTTGGAGGCCTTTTCAACCATACAAGAACTGAATACTCAAAATTTCTAGTGTTTCCTGAAAACGAGGCGTACTGGCCCTCTTTTCATAGTTAGTCTCAAAAACACAGTGAGATTAAAAAAATAGAAATTAAAAAAGAATAATTGTTTCAAAGCTTGTATGTAAGTATACGAGTATGTACATGTGCTATACGCCAACAGAATTTGTAATAC
The DNA here is from genome assembly GCA_949987695.1 of Merzomyia westermanni. Classification (NCBI taxonomy): domain Eukaryota; kingdom Metazoa; phylum Arthropoda; class Insecta; order Diptera; family Tephritidae; genus Merzomyia; species Merzomyia westermanni. The sequence goes on from OX465289.1 coordinate 192,147,435, forward strand.
TCTCTCATATGGAGTTAGTGCCCAAGGTCACTTTTTCTTGCTCTAATCTTCAAGGTGATTTGTAACCAACAAATGTACATGCCTGAAACTATGAGGTGCTTTCGGTCCTTAACTCCAGATAAGGGGTATTCTGATCCCTTCAAACTTTTTCCTGGGATCGAGTTTGAACTAGTCACACTCCAGCCCAAAGAAGTCATGCGCGCTTTGTTATTATTGCTAAGCATTTCCTTTCACTTCAGAGGCTCACTTGTTACGCTCTGCATTAACAAACCACCCTTAAATGAACAAATTTATAAAACCTAAAACATTAGAAAACTAGGTATATAGCAAGCAAGCTAAGCTAAAACTCGTAGTTACTTGATGGCAAATGTAAATAAAACCAACAACAACGCAAAGTGGTAAACACTTAGTTTTTCATGAGCGTAAAAAATTTCCTTTGCCAAATAACAATAAAATGCGCTCGCACTAGCTGCTGCTACAGGCGTACAACTAAGCGTGCACCCTTTGGCGATAGCAGCAGCTCATAAATATACCAACAACAGTGCACGCCAACGCCAACCACCCCAACACCCAAAAGGTGCACTCATGTCAGCTCTTTTTTGCTTTTACTTTCACAGTTCAACACACATTTCAACAGCAATAAACGTGTACGCCCGGGTCATTCCGTTGTAGCTGTGTCAAGCTGTGTGCGTATGGCACAACTTTTATTAACAAAAAAAAAAAAACAACAACAACAAAAGAGGTTGCGCAAAAAAATAAGAAAATTCAAAAGCACCGCTTCACTAGTTTTAGTTAACTGGAATATTAGCAAGTTTAGCTACTTAAATAATCAAATATTCAAAAGCATGGAATAGCTTAGGAGCAACATCCTTGTGCGGTGCTCAAACATTTACACCCACCGGTCTGCGCTGCTGCTTCCAAGAGCTAAGCGCTTTCCGTTTTCCAAGTTGTCGTTTTGTGCACACGACTTTTGCGTTTCAGGGTTTGTTGCAGCAGAATTTATAGCCGACAGCTAAGCTTTTTGTTGGTGCAACACAGCACACAGAAGAGCGCAGCCGTTTTCGTATTTCTAGCATTGTGGTGAAGTAAAATTTTAGAAATTGTTGTTGTTACCCTTTGAAAAATTAATTATTTTTCATTACTCATGCAACTGGTCATTTTTCAAATGGCTAAACGCACATTAATAGTTTTCTAAATAATTTGTTTGTATTTTGTAATACAAGGGCGGTTGGTTGGGACTGCGGAAACGGTTCTAGTAAACAATACATGAGGTTGCCAAATAGTTTAGTTCTTTTGTAGTAATTTATCACTAAGGACCACCTTGAGTGGTAACACTGAAGTAAGAGAGCTTGAACTGTGGCATATTACAGATCTCCAAAGGTCATCAAATAGGACGATTAATTTTCGAGCTGTTAGCAGACATCCAAAAATATAAATATAATTGAATTAAGTGGCAACCCTGGTTGATAACGCTATTTAGAGAAAAAGTTGTGGAGCACAAAGTAAAATGCTTTTCATTTGGCAGCAATATAAGCTATCTCATTAAATAAATAAAAATCATTTAATTGGCAACCCTGTAAAAGTATGCTAAGTGGCAACACGTAAGTGTAAAAGCTTTAAGTGCAGCGTATTAGATACTACCTATGTTCTAAAGTTTGTCGAAATTTGTCATGTTGGTTTCAAAGTAACAGCACCTATGGGAACATATAAATGCAATAAGATTAGGTGGCAACCTTACGTGGTAACTCTACCTAAAAATATTATAGGTAATATTTGACGTAGTTCATTTATTACCCATAATAGAATTTATTAAATTTAAAAAGTTGCATATAGGGAACCACGCAGTAAAAACATCCTTAGTGGAAACACCATAATTATCCAGCACTTTATAAAAAAACATAAATACATTAGGTGGCAACCCTAGCTGGTACCCTTATTAGAAATTTATCTTTTTTGAATGCGATATAAAATACCTGTCTTATAATACCCATACTGGCATATCCAAATTAGTTTTTAATAGGCCTCATATATCATACCCATTACAGTATGCCAATTAAGTTTGAGTCAGCAGGACTCCGGTCTACCTAGGTAAATCGTGTTTTCTTTCGGTAATAGGCACTGTTTGAGCAGTTGTGTCTCGCTTCATCGGGAGATAGTTGACAAAACCAGCTAAATACTTTCTGCCCACAGATGAGCCAATGACACTCCTGAAAAACTTATAATGTTTGTTGTATTCCCTTTAAGTACTATGCTTGAGCATCTAACGGTTGTAAGGAGGGCATCCACCAATTTGCTAGGAGGTGGATATGCATCAAGCAAATGTCTACTGGAGTATACCGTTGGTTATCAGGAATAACCTGTTAGAAGCCTTCTGCTTTGCTCTTCAACACCGCTCACCTGTGTCTCACTATACAAGTTAAGATCTGGCATCATGAGTGTACATTCCCCAACAGTCCTGAGTGTGGTGCACTGAGAGGTCCGTATCTTCCTTTAATGTAGCGATTTCGTTGACCCAGCAATCGGGGTCGATGTAGATTTCAGTCGATTCTTACGACAAGCATACCATACTAAGTGTCTCGAAGATTGTCTTTTTGTTTAAAATAGTCACTGATTTCTCCAGCGCGCTTCGTACTCATAGACATGAATGCGTTGAAGTCAAGTTAACTTCAGTACCGAAAGCTTGTTTGGTTTTCGCAACTTATTAGAAATGTTGAAACATTTCTCAGCTCAACTAAGCAGCAAATGGATAGGTGGAATTTAGAAGCGGTGGGCACACCAGCACACCTCCAGTGCATGAACCCTTGTATCCTGTTATGTTGGATGGAGACAGCAGTTGTAGCGCCGATCTAGAGAAGGTAGTTTACATCGGTGCTATAAACAAGTTTTCTAACATTGGTTCTCGGCTCAAGGTGGCTTATATCTTTTCAAGGAGAATTTTTCTAGGGCTAGTTATTTGAAATATTACTGGTCTGTGCTATGCGGTGATGAATAACCGGGAGTAATATATTTTTTTTTGTAGGACGTTCTGTACAGACGCGGAGACTGAATAGTCAAAGCTTAACTTGTTATACTCGAAACTCCCAATTACGCTTTAAACATTGAATTAGGATGTTGGTGCAGACTACTTTTTGTGATAGCGCAGGATCGTTGTACATCGGTTTGTTGAGATTAGGACCTCAGCTTCTGTCTGCAACTTTCTCGCATGTTGAGCAGTTAGTTAGTTGATACTGTGAACCTAGCACTGTGCACCTATTGAAGGGGCCCACAAAAGACGTAAAGTTTTGAAACCTAAGTTGTTTGAATTCTTGATCGAACTAGCTACCTAAGAATTCCACGTGTCCATTGCAGATTTGAGTCTATTCCATGTTTCGCAACCTAAAAGAGCCTTACCACAATGCCCAAGCAACAGATATTATAATGCAGTCATTCCTTCCAGATTGGTAGTAAGCGATTTATTACACTAGACTACACCCATTGGAAAGTATCGGCTTAACACCATTGCAAACAGTCAATACACAATCCATGGTGAAGGACCCCACATTTTTGTAGGTCATCAACTTCAGCAGACAGCTCGAATCTATTCTTCAAAAATGTTTGCGAAAGAGGATCTTAATCAGTTCCACTTCTTGCAATTAATCTTTACATAAGTAATGGACTAACTTTTAGTTTAAATCAGAGCTTTAAAATATTGGTTAGAAATCATAAGGATTTAAATAATTAGTCAATAGAATTTTATAGTCATGCCTATTTTAAATTATGTACTATATTTAAAATGTTACGCCTGTTTGATTTTAATTATTTCAGTTTTTTTATTTACATGATTCCATTCTTAAAATTTTTGAATTATTTTTTTTTTGATTTAAATTTGTTAGTTAATTGATTTTTATTATTCGATTTATAGCTGATTAGTGATTCGATTAGTTTTCTAATCCAACAAAATAATATTATGATATTCTCTTAATTCAATTAATTCTTCAGTGCTGGGTCATGTCATTCATTAGTCATTTGAATTAATAATCCCAAACAAATAAATTATTGTTATGCTGGTAATTAAATGATTCTGAAATGCAAATCTTTTATACCACTAATTTCAGAAATTATAAAATAGCAGTCATAAGAATGGGTTTTTGAAAGTGACTTAAGTATAATTCTTCATATAAGTGAACGAATTCAACAGTCATATTGGAATTTTTGTTCATATAGTCAAAGGTAGAGAATTCATCTATTTGATTTTTCAGCATGGTAGAAGTAATGCTAGCATAATATGGATAGATTTCATGAAACTAATATTGTTCTTTTTTTTGGATTTTTAATAATTACAAAACAAATTTTTAATTCAAAAATAGCTATTATCATTGCTTAAGTCAAATATTAAATTTGACTTTTGTGTTATAAGTAAAAGAATGGCTTTTATTTGCCAAGTCAAGGATATTTATTAGTAGACATTGGGCTTTTGTTAATTTAATCAAAAATAATAGTGAAAATGTGCCTTTTATTTATTTAGTTAAAATTATATAATAAATTGACTTCAATTTTGTTAGTTGACAATTTAGTTAAAAACTTGACTTTTACAAATATCCCTTTTATTTATTTTGTTAAAATTTATTGATCATTTCGCAAGTAAACATTAAAAGTATTCTTATTTTTAAGTCAAAAATAAAGCTGAATCTTTAACTTTCATGGTTAATTATGACTTCAATTTATTTAGTCGACATGATGGTTACAATTTGACTTTTATTGTGCAAGTATATAAGTACCATGAATATTAACGAGCTCAAGGCCAATAATAATAGTTTTTCTTTTTATTTATAAAAATTATTATTGTTTTTTATTTTTTTTAATAATTATTTTTAATTAATTATTAAAAGGTTTTATGAATGGTATAGGAAATTTTTTTTAGAGACAACCGCCATAGCTTAACTTAATTTAAAATTTGACTTTTACAAAAGCAAAGCTGAAACATGACTTTCATTTACTTAGTCAAAAATAATAGTGAAAATTTAAAATAAATTTAAAATGTTACTTTCATTTCGTAAGTTAAAACAAATTTTACTAAAACTGGACTTCCCAAGTCAAAATTAAGTTCAAATTTGATTTGCATTTTGTAATTAAATATAACAATTAAAACTAACATATCTAAGTCAAAAATAAAATTGAACGTTTTACTTCTAACTTGCAAGCCAAAAGAAAAATGAAAGTTAAATTTTTTTAGTCAAAAATATAAGATGCAATATGACTTTGGTTTACTGAGTCAAAAATAATAGTTACAATTGGCTTTTATTTTGAAACATATTTTTGTAAATTATTTTGTAAGTAAAAAATTTAACTTTTATTTATTTAGTCGGAAATAGTAGTTTCGATTTAAATTTTATTTTGAATTCAAGTTTCAAAATTTTTACTTTTGCCCTTTTAATGGTTAATACTTTTGTGTTTCTTCGATAAAAGTGACGGTCCAGCCTAATATGGCAACTACACTTCTTCACAAGCCATTTCATCCTAACCTAAGATTTCTATGTGACATTCTCATCCTTATTTGGTGACTTTGTTCAATTCTGAAATATTTCCAAAAATAGGTAACATATACAAAAACATGCGACACTCAATACTCAAAAGTTAAGCTTCTCTGAATTCTTAAATTTGTTAAGATTTAGTTTAGGTGAAAACCTAGCGGCATTACCTCCTCCTGCATGCGATTTACGAAGTAAGTACTTCAGTATGTACACTTATATTTTTATACTTTCATAAGTAGATACGTATCCAGGAATGTTATTGTTGTTGATTTCTTATTTTATTGTCGTTCACGTTTCGTTGAATATAATTTGTATTTGTTACATTTTATTATCCTTCTCTGCAGGATTTTTTCGCTGCTTTGAAGCTTCATTCAAGTGGCAATGAAATGGCGCATCACTTAAGTCACATATCTGAGAATCACAAAACTGAGCAAATACTTGAAATAAACCAACTTTTACGAGTTACTTAAATTTCTTTTGCACTTAAATATTTTCAAAACTTTTTTGTTTACTGCTTTTAATAACTCTAATTGGTTATTAACGCGCGCGCTACAAACCGCACTACCGAACAACCGAAATGCGTGCGAACACAACCTTAACGCGAGAAACTCTTTTTGTAACTGAATATAATTCGAAAAACAGTCCTAGCATCAAGCGAAATAAACTGTGGCTGTTTGTGTTAGTAGCACCAAGTTAGGCAACCCGAATGCACTTACGAACTCACACGAATGCTCATCCAAAAGCACACAAAGCGTTTATCTGTGCCATTCGTTTGTAGCGGTTTGTATTCTTCATCGAATTCGAAGAACTGATAACGTTTGCATGTTGCACACTCGTTTACCATCGTAATGTTGATTATGCTTCGGCTTAACAGTTACACAACACGAAGTTGTTGTGTTAAAGTTGCTTGAAGATACCCATTGGTGGAGCAGTATGAGTGGAGCAATTGTGCGCTCAGAGAGTGATTACAATTTGAGAAGGAGAGCTGTGGTGGGAACAGTTTTTGTAATTTACATTCCACCACGTGGTGCACATTACAGGTGACGTGTCATAATGTCAATGGAATTTATGTCAGTGACATTAATTCGCATTCACAAATAGATTTAATGTCAATGACATTAATTCCATTGACATTATGACACGTCAACGTATCACATTGTTGTTATTTCCAAATGAGGTGAGTGGAAATGATATTGTGAAAAGCAGGAGGAAGAAAGAAGACAAATTGTTGTCTTTTTACTTAAACAATTGAAGAAGACCTCAACTGAAAGACGTGTTTAGCTTTTTATTTTTGTTGCTGTAATAACGGTAAAAGTACAGACATCACAGCTACTGACCGTCTTGAAGGATATGAGGTAAAAAAGCAAGAAATACAGTGCATACCCGTTGCATGTTTGGCTTGAAGGCGGACTAATGTAAACGGCGCCTGGCACTAGAAGTCCGAATTCCGGCGATCCCTTTGGAGCAATGATAGCTTAGGTTGCTTACTGCCTTCGGGGCGAGGCCCTCTGTATACTTCCAATGCATAGTCTTGGCTTAGACATACTTTTATAAGATCAAAGTACTACCTTTGCAACGGCTATTGCACAATGGGATACGACGCCAAGGCTTTCTGAATAATATTTTTGTAATTTCAGCAGCACTCTACGAGGTATAGTTCTAAGGCAGTAAGATTAATTAAAGAATGATGCGCCAGGGTAGGCCTGAGAATCAATCCTAATACGCCGTCCATAGCTTCGTTGACTAGTAGTAAAGCTATTCGGTTGATGTGAGCAATTGCCCGGAATGGGTAATTTTTTTAAGTGCTTGGAAGAAATTATTGGATCTAAGCTTCTATGGCCGACACACGTCGTTAAGACCATCTCAAAGGATACACGAGCAATAATGGTATGCAGATGCATCACAGGAAAATCCTGGAGGTGTCCGGTTAAGATGTACACGCTAATAGTTAGACCCATTATGATATATGGCTCGGTTGCTGCCAACTTTCGGATTTGATCAAACCTTTGTTAGAGCCAAATCTTGGTAGAGGGCAGAGATTAGTAACCAAACTTTAACGCTTGAAGTGTGTTTGCATCACCGAGGCTATGCGCTTATGCCCAATAGCGGTGATGGTGGTGTTTCTCTCCCTTATGTAGCAGTCAGCCAGGCGAACACTGTCCGCAAAGGATGGACGCTGAGATAGCAACTCCCTCTCATGCAGATTCCCAGCGAGTATATCAACTTATGTGGTGCAGAGGGCACGGCCCTGCTTCTTGCAGCGATAAATGTATCCAAACACAGCAGGGTCACTGGAGGCTAAAAGGTACAGCCGGGGAAGCTGGTCCAACAACCTGCCAGTTTTATGACAGCGAGAAGGCGAGGGAGAGACACTTGAAGAAACTTCACGACCGAATAAAAGAAGGGAAAGAACTATCAACTAAAAGACGATCCCGATGAATAAAAAGGAGGGCGAACGAAAACAATAAGGAGAAGCAAAAAAAAATAAAATAAAAAAAAAAAAAATTATCAACCTAAAAGCTAACTGAGAAGAATACTTTGACGGCGATTATTATCAGGTGAAGCTGATGATTATAATGATAGCGAGAATGCTGCTGATGATGATTATGATGACGATAAAAATTACAATGAAGTTGGTGATTATTATGATGATGATAATGATATTGATGATGATGATAATAATGATGATATTGATATTGATGATGATGATAATAATGATGATATTGATATTGATGATGATTATAATGATTATTGTAATTATAATGATAGTAAAAATGCTGCTGATGATGATAAAAATTATAAAGAAGTTGGTGATTATTATGATAATGATAATTATGATGATGATGAGGATTATGATGATGATTATGATGATAATAATGGCGATTAAGGAGTTGATGAATGGAATGGTAATGCGAATGACGAGTATGATGATTGCTATAAAGAAAAACACAATAAGTAAACAATAAATAACAAAAAGAAATTACAACAACAACAGCAATAAAATATAAATCTATATTTTAAAGTAAAAGAAAAACTATACAAAATTATTGTGATATTTTTGAAAATCAAAAAAAGTTCACTCAAACAATAACCAATGAGCGCCAGGACATTAAGTTTTCTGCGTAACAAAATGATATAACTTCAAGGTCAAGTGAGTTATCACTCTTCGCATGATTAGTATTAATGAGATTTTTATGAGCATGAAAATAAATTGAATTTGGGTGTGACAGTTTGATAGCAACTAGCCTGAAGGGACATTTAACGGACAGTCACTTTCAATTTATATCGACACAGTAAAATCACTTTAGATGGTGATGTGTGCGCAAATCACACACACACACACGCGCACAGCTGCATTGCAATAAAATCAAATAGACACTTTATCATTGCAAGCTATCAACACACCACCCACCCTCAAAAGTCAATTGACTTGCTATCATCAAATAATACTCGTAATTGTGTGATGTAACCACGCATTGCTACACGTATATGGCATGGAGCTCCAATAGCCACTGGCTAAACAAGTCATAAATTATGTTTGTTATCAGTATTCATCAATTGAATGAAGTGGTATCATTCACTTGATTGGTCACATTTGTGGGTAACTTTCGATACAAAACACGTCGCATAGTTGCCCTTTGGCATGCAGCATTTAGACAACTTTTGACAAACTAACTGTACATGTTTATGTGCCTGCGTATTAGGGTGCGCCTTATTAGGCCGATTTGGAATGTAAAATAAGATTCACTCAAAAAATTTTCTTTAGGTAATGAAAACGTGAGCTGCGAATGGAATTTGTTTTACATATTTGCATATAACAGTAATTTAATAAAAACAAATTTCATAATACCTCTGGATTCATGCGCCATCTACCGGAATTTTTTCCTCTATGTATTGAACTGTGTTCCATGTTTACAACATTTAGATTGCCAATTTTACATGGAAAATTATCCGGTTTCACAAAAAAGCAAGTTTTTGTGAAAGTTTTTTTCAATAACAATCAATTCAGACGATTATTCGCCCCATCTTGAGAAAAGTTCGCACATCTCATTTTATGATCTAACAAACATCTTTGTGCTTAGTCAAGATTTGCTTTACTCAACACAAATTTGGATTTTCCTACAAATAAAGCACACCCTAATTCGCGTTTATGTGTGTGGTGTAAGCATTTCGAAGTAAAAAGAAACTAAATTAGATTAATAATCCTCGAAAAGATTCGATCTTATTAAATGAGCAATATAATTTAGATTTTTAAACTTGCTTAATAACTTCCTTATTCTGAAATTAAAGGCTGACACAAATTTCCTTACATTCTTTCAATTCATGGCCAATAAAAACTATTTCCATTAAGCCTTATTTCAGCAGTCTAAAGATAATTCCTGACTTAACCACACTAAAATGCGGACTACAAGAAACTGTGTAACGCCTCTACTTAGCTGGTCACTCTAAGCATCGCACTTAACAACAACGCGTGGGGAGATAACAGGCGCTTCTTTTGAAGTAGGAAACGAAACAATTGTTATTTAAAGATGTTTGAAGGCTTTCCAAATTTTGAAAGAAGAGAGAAAGGGTTAAAAAGATATAAGAGAAGGTTATTAGGATTCAGAGGGAAAGAGGGCAAAAGAGCTTTAAAAAGCAGATGGTGAGAGAGAAGAAGCAACAGCAATGGGAAGAAAGAGAGACGGTTAGAAATATATGTAGTGAAAGGCTGAGAAAGAGGAGTGAGAAAAGTACAAAAGAGTGAGTGGGTAATAGATGTGAATGTAGAGGAAGGCGAATACAGTTAAACATGAGTGAAAAGGAAAGTAGATTGAACAATAAGAAAATGATGTTGGTATGGAATAAAAACCACACAAAAAATGAGACAGAGTTGGTGAGAGATACAAAAAGTGGAGTTTCGAAGAAAGCGGGAAGGCGAGCGATAAAGATAAATCAAAGAAAGAATGAGGAAGATATGTGAAGAGAGCTGAACGATGACGAAGGGGTAAGGAGAGTGCAAACGAAGTTTCTTGATGAAAGAAAAAATAATAGGGACCGGTGACTATACTGCAAGCTTAAATGAGACATTTTAACCCTCTAACAGGCCAATTTTTGTTGCAAATGAAAAAACTCATATTTTGTAATTCTAGTGCAGTGGTTTTCAAACTTTTTGAGGTCGCGACCCAAAAATGTCGTCCAAAAAATCTCGCGACCCACCAAAATTTCGAAAATGATGCTATTCTGATATTGGGCGGTTAAACTCGGGTTAACTCGACATGAAAATTGAAAATCAAGAGTGAAAATGGTCCTTAGAGGCAAATAAACGCAGAAAAATGTTTTCACTTTTTATTTTTCCCACATTGTGACATTCTAATAGTACCTCGGTATCACCGCAATTACGCAACGCTACGCAGAGTTACACAGGAATGAATTGAATGAATGTAATATGAAAAACATATGTAAATATGTGTTTTACGATATTTTAATAAAAGAATGAATTCTATTTTTGTTTAACAAAAAAATTTTGTTAAAGTTATCTTATTTAGCTCGCGACCCACCAGAGAGGGATCCGCGACCCACCAGTGGGTCGCGACCCACAGATTGAAAACCAATGTTCTAGTGTGACAAACTCGAATTTAAAGTCATTAAAAGGGTTCATAATTTTGTTTCCGGGGCTGAAAACCCCCACCTCGCCCCTAGCCGGACTTACCTGTTTACTGCCAACTCCGCCGCCTTCTTCATAATTTCCAATCTTTAATATTTATTTCACTTAATAACAATTTTGTTTTTCACTACAGAAATCCTTCTTATGAATTTTTTGTAGTTACCAGTTCTCTCAAAAATAGTTTTTTTTTACAATTTTCAAAATTCCATTATAACGGGACTCTGCAACCACTTAAAAATTATAAAATCAAGGTTACGACATAGACAAAATATTTGGCTACGATTATGTGGTAATAATTATAGAAAAAAAGTGGACGTATGCGGGTTATATCTGTTTACCTAGTCCTGTCGGCTAGAGGGTTAAAAAAATTTTGAAATCTAAAATTTTAGATTTTAGCTAATCAACTCCGGCAGAGACACCACGACAGTCGAATACAAGTAGGTTTGACACGAGGACCGGTTTCGCATTAACAATTGACTATTGAGAGTAATTGAGTTAGGTGAGTACTTGAGTGGTTACCCCTGCGCGTTAGGGGGTTTGAATATGCACGAGGTAGATATGCCGGTCGTAAGAGACGACTAAAGTCCACAAAGGTAATGACGGGAAAACTGATGGTTGATCTACGGATATGATGCCTGTCACTTCTAATTACCAACCTTCTTCTGACTTACGGAAAGAGGAGGTGAGATGACCTAGAAGGTTTCAATGATCATACCAAATCGCTCCCACAACAGTCGGGCATGTACCGCAAGGGAGTACCGGAGCAGTCCGGGTTCATATCCGGCAAAGAACTGTCACTTCCCACAACACTCTCCAAAACCTTCGGAGAGCTTTTTTGTAGCTAAAAACAACAACAACAGCAGTACTTGATAACATGCGTCACAATCTTATCACATATATTTTACTTGAAAAAAATTGAGAATTCTAACATTTTCCATAAAAGTAATATCCCTTATTGTCTCGCCATTCGTTATAAAGGGTTATTGTTGGTATTCTTGTTTGGAAATGATAACACTTAATGCTGTAAATTTGAGGTTATTCTACTAGTTAGTATCTGATGTTGTTTAAAGTGCGCTGATTGGAGACATTTAGAGTATCAAATTATACCTCAAATATTTTATGAAATTGCTTCATCCATATTTTTAACTCTCAATAAGGAATTGGAAAGCATACATAGAAGTATACAATTAAAAACTAAACAAAAACGGTCTTTCTATGGTATTTTTCCTAGAGGCCCTTTTGGGTTTCTTGTTAAGCAGTTGAATTAGATAATAATTAAGTTCGCACCAGAAAAAAAAATTGAATGTGAATTCATGACTTTCATGCTTCTAGAGAATATTAAGAAATATTCTTTTAAGTAGTATGTTTTACTTTACTATATTTTACTTGTACACTAAGTTAGTGTCTGCAGCGGAAATAAAATAAGCTCTTTAAATTAGAGCTTATGTGTTACTGTGAATTATTACTTATACCAGCTAGCAAATATTTATATTTGTATGCAGATAGGAACTGGTCACTTATATATCTACCATTTATACCCAGTTGTGTTTCATACTTAAGGTATTATAATTTCGTAAGCATAAGGTTTGGTATGAAACGGAGTGAACGGATCGCTGTGACCCCGAGTACACATACCTACATCTCAATTTTATTCAAATTTTGAACTATTGGTGACAGCTTGTAGCAAATGCTAGTACTACAAATACTTACTTCAAAAGAAATATTAAAAAATGTGTTAGAAGTTTAAAAAAGCATTAAAAAATTCGAAACTACATCTAGTTCATGCTCAGGTCCGAAGATAAAAAGCTCGCGCTTTTATACCAATTTGTGGTTTGCTGCTTTTAATTTTTCCTAAAAATTGGAGGGACCTGCATGTTTTATGCCGACTCCGAACGTAATATGAAAATGCAGATGGCTTATTGTTGAAAAGCGTTTTACTGGCAGATTACACTGGAAGAGTTTCCGATCACTACCGAAGGCCAATCCCGTTTCTCTTTTTTCTTAAAATTATATCCTATTGATGCCTCGTCCTTGCTATATAGTCGAATTCTCGCTAACTCTGGGGCTACCAAAACTTGTATATCTTATACTCCAAAAATATCTCGTCTTCTTAGAATAAGTTTCCTGATTTCGAGCCATATATCAGGCGAGGTGTGATTACATCTAAATTTTAAATTGAACTATCTATATAGCATTGTGACATAGTCTCTAGCAATATACTTGCCCAGAGGCTAATATTTTTTGTTGATTTTCAAACGATTTGAGGTTAATGTTTACTGGAGCAATTTTCGTAAAAAAAAAATGATACTGAAGATGGCACCAAGTTGAAACTGGCTGGTATCCCAGCCCAGTTCGAGAAACCTCAAAGTTGCTTCATAGAACTGCATTGTTGAAAACGTGAGCTTGGTGTCAATAAATAGAACGATAACGAAGAAGTATTTTCCTGGCTACTAAAAAATATATCTGAGTTTTCTTTTTAAGCCCAGAACCATTTTTCGAATAGTTTGAATACAAAGAGCCAATCGGTTATATTAAAACTTGATGTAGCGGTAAGCGTGGCGATTGTTTGCGGATTCTCTTGTGCTAGAAGAGATTTCGATTTAGTTGTACTAGATGAAGAAGGTGATGAAGATTTTGATAGCGTACCGGGCTAATTAAAGGTAATCCACTCCTTTCCATCACTAGAAGTAAGAGCAGGAGCGGCAGTAGAAACAGAAGCGATATGAGTAGGATTAGATAGTAAAGTATTATGCGCGTGCTTTCACTGTTTTGGTGTTTGCTTCCCCATGGGCACAAATTAAAGAGTTAGATATTTCAAAGATTTGAATCTTTCTTCTCAATTCTGGAGTTTTTAATTCAGAAACTTAAAATTATTTCATGAAAGCACTGCTTCTGTCGATATTTTAAGAATAGTTGCAAAGCCACTGGAGGCTCCTTGCTTACAGGTAGAACATTTTTGTAGCCAGTGGCGCATGGCACTTAAACAGCTGGTCTTGAGTAGGTTTAATGTAAATAAAACAAATTCACTAAAGCAAATTGTTGAACTATTCCGTAGATAATAACTTATGTCGCTCTGTTACAAAGAACATCTGGATATATTGTATTGAGTTTTAGCCGAACTTAGACTCGCTTACTTGCTTGTCTAAAGCTGCTTTTGTTGTTGGCAAATTATGATTGTATGAATTTACTTTTTCGACTGATTTAAAAATAAAAAACATTTCCAGGATTGTGAGCGTACAATTAGGCGTTCTTTTATATTTTTACGAGTACAAATACATGCACACATACTCACGTATATATTTAAGCCCAAGCCATTCACGGAAGTACAAACATTTGTATGGCTGTACTCATGTATATTTGTATATTTATGCATGCTTTGGACCTTTAACCGCAAAGTATATACAAGATTTACAACTTTGTGGTCTTATCTAAATATGCTGCATGTTTGAGAGTATGCGTAAGTGTGTTTGCTTGTGTGTGTGTGTAAGTGATAACTTTTGGTACGCGAGTTCAAATTACAACAGAAAATATTTATGAACTAACAAAATTTATTTTTGTTGGCAACACTTTTAATTCGTTTAAATGAAACGTTGTGCTGCTTGTTCTTCCTGGTGTACATACGTACATACATAAACGCCCATGTACAGATGTATATATTGATATACCAGCACGCATAACTTTATATTTGTATGTAGCTAATGAAGTCAATTCTTTTGCAATGCATCCAAAGTGCCACTTGACAGCCAACACACATAGTGACACATAGTTCACCCATGGATACGTACACCCATGTACATACATATAAATGTACAAGTTTGCCAATGAAAGATGATGTCCTAACTTACATATGCATATTAACACCCAAGTATGTATACATTAGAGTGGCAAAAAAAATAATTTTTTTTGTTTTTTATTTCAGCTGTGGAAAATTGTGTGGCGAATAATTTGTTCGTAGCTTCCATTTTGCATTTTTACTTAATTTTATTTTATTTTATTTTACTACATTTTATTTAATTTTTTTAATTTAATTTTATTTTATTTTGTTTTATTATATTTTATTTTATTTTATATTATTTTATTTTATTTTATTTTATTTTATTTTTTTTATTTTTTTCCTTTTTTTTATTTTATTTTATTTTATTTTATTTTATTTTTTTTTATTTTTTTCCTTTTTTTTTATTTTTTATTTTTTTATTTTTTTTTGTAAGTTTAAAGAGCTTAAGACCAGTTGATAATAATTCTTAGTTAATTATTATTATTTTTTTGATTAGAGGAATAATTTAAAGCAACAAACATATACAGGCTATAGTTATAGTACTATTTCGAAAACAGCCACGATTTCTCGAAATATTACTATAACTATAGCCTGTATATGTTTGTTGCTTTAAAGTTTTCCTCTAATCAAAAAAATAATAATAATTAACTAAGAATTATTATTATTATTTTATTTTATTTTATTTTACTTAATTTTATTTTATTTTACTACATTTAATTTAATTTTTTAGTTTAATTTAATTTAATTTAATTTTATTTTATTTTATTTTATTTTATTTGATTTTATTTTATTTTATTTTATTATATTTTATTATATTTTATTTTATTTTATTTTTTTTTTTTTGTGTTCGTCGGAGGAGGAAATGCTTTATGCACTAACCGGGTTTGAGCCCTCGTTACTAGATGCTCTAGCAGCGGAACTCTCCGAGTGTGGGACTCCTTGTTATCTTGAAGTATACCGCACTAAAACCTAACCTCCCACGGCCCGCGCATTCTTCCTTACCTGGGACCGCGCTTAGCATTACTTCAGGTAAGGAAGCGCGTAACGTGAGCTCTATGGCTACTCTCACGCTAACTGGCTAGACAACCGTCTTCCCGTTTCGCAAGGAGGACATTCCTCGCGTATCGTCTGACTATGTCCCATCTAACGTTTTCGCAGGTCATCTTGCGAATGACACTGCCCGGGGAAAGTTCGCCAATTGTCGCTTCCACCCGCCTTCTTTCTTCTGCGAATTGCTCGCATTCGAAGAAGGTGTGGCGTACGTCGTCTATGGCTCCGCAGTAGGTGCAGTTCGGGGTTTGAACTTTGCCCATTCTATGGAGATATTCACGGAAATAACCGTGTCCGGTTAAGAACTGGGTCAGGTAGAAGTCGACTTCTCCATGAGGTCGGTTCAGCCTGGTCTACCTTCCAGCAGCACTGCTGCTCCATTGTAGTTGCCACCGCCGGATCGAATTACCACGCGCCTGCGTTGCAGCAACGTTTCTACGTACCTCTGCACGAGTGTCGTAAGTCATTTTTCTTTCCTCAGCGAGGAGATATATCGGTATAGTCCCCGCGATGACCAGAACAGCATCTGCGGAGACCGTACGGTATGCTGAGGCGATTCTCAGGGCCCCTCTACGTTGGACTGCGGTAATAGCGGCCCGATACTTCCCAAACTTCATTGCGTCCGCCCAGACTTCTGCACCGTACAACAGTATAGAATCTGAGGCGGACGCCAGCAGCTTTCTTATGCATGGCTTTGGTCCACCTGTATTTGCCATTAGCCGACTCAGACTTGCGATGGTCTTCACTGCCTTCTCGCAGGAGCTTCTTAGATGCTCCGAGAAGGTCAGATTGTTGTCCAATTTCACCCCTAGATATTTCGTAGAGCGGCGCGTCTCTATCTGTTGATCCCCAACATTCATGTTGGTGATTGTGGGAATCCTTCTTTTCGTTAGTATCACGATCTCTGTCTTGGCTGTAGCCAGTTGGAGGCCGTGATTATTCATCCACTCGTCTACACTGCGCATCACTTGGTTCAGTTTAAGCTGTGCCTGGTCGCAGTTTCGTGCTGTTATCACCGCAGCCACGTCGTCTGCAAAAGCAACTAGAAAAGTGCTTTCTGGCATCTGCATTCGAAGGAGACTGTCATAGGTAGCATTCCAAAGATCAGGGCCGAGCACCGACCCTTGTGCTGCCCCGCCTGTTAGCTTCACCTTTCTTTGGCCTTGCGTCGTTTCATAGATTAGCCAGCGGTCTCTTAAGTCCCTCAATATATCTAACAAGTATATCGGGACCTTAAAGGAGCGTTCTAATGCATCAAGCATGTCTTCCCACCTGGCAGAGTTAAAAGCGTTTTTAACATCTAACGTCACCAATAGTACCACAGGCCTTGCTTGACGGCTTGCCGTCTCGGCCTTCCGGACTGCCTCTACGACTTCTGCTATGGCGTCTATTGTGGAGTGCCCTCTCCGAAAGCCATGTTGCCGGTGGGAGAGTCCACCCTCGTCTTGTATGGCTGCTGTTAGACGTTGCTTTATAAGGCTCTCCATCATTTTTCCCGCTGTGTCGAGCATACATAGTGGGCGAAAGGATGATGGAGAGCTTGGGTCCCCTTTGCCTTTCGGTATGAGGACGAGCCGTGCTGTCTTCCATCTGGCGGGGAAGACACCTGCTTCTAGACATTTGTTATACATGTGTAACAAGAGCTCTGGACAACTATTAGCAGTTAATCTGATTGCCTCCGCAGGTATTCCATCGGGTCCTGGGGCTTTACCAGCTCTCATGCTACGCAGGGCTCTTTCTAGCTCTTCTTCATTGAAAGGTACCACGTTGCGGTCATCTCGTGCTGCATGTTCCTCTTCTCTAGTAGGTTGCGTGAGGAATAGCGCTTCCACGATGTTCTTCATGTCATCTTCGTCCATCGTCTGATTTGGTGGTCGAAATTTCTTCATAACTATTTTGTACCCTTGTCCCCAGGGGTCTTGATCCACTTCCTTACAGAGCTCTTTCCAGCATCTTAGTTTGCTTGCTTTTATGGCGGCGCCGAGAGCCTTTTTCGCCCCCTTGTACGCCTCCGCCCTTTCAAGAGCCTCGGATCTGCCACGTGAGCGCGTCGCCAGTCTTCGCATTCTGTGACATGTTTTCCGGAGTTCCGCGATTTCGCTATTCCACCAATACACCTGCTTCTTGCCTCGCCACGTTCCTATTCGTGGCATAGAGACGTTGCAAGCATGGCGCATGCATTGCATGGTTTCTTCAACCGCCGCATGTGGCGTATTGGTGCCGTCGGTTATCCGGCTGGCTTTCGCCAGCACTGTTCCGGTGAATCTGGTGGCGTCAACTTTAGCTGCATCCCATCTACGGGTTTTGAATGACGCGTTCGCTGCCGGTCTCTGACCAGGATGGTCGAGTTGGAAGGTGATGTAGTTGTGGTCGTTGCCAGTAAGGTCCTCCATCACTCTCCACCCAACCGCGTTTGGAAAGAGTCTCTCCGATACGAGCGTTATGTCGGGGATCGAGTACCCAAAGCCCGGGCGCCTGTATGTTGGGGTCGTGCCCGTATTCAGTACGACCACACCGAGTCGGGCTGCCATTTCCAGAAATAGTTTTCCCCTGGTATTAGTTTGAGGCATGCCCCATTCTATTGCTCTAGCGTTGAAGTCTCCAGCGATGACCAGGTTGCCCGTTTGGTCCCGTAGGTCGTCTTCTAATAGCTCCAGCTTTTCTTTGAACCTCTGAATGGGGTCATTTGGGGACAGGTAGCAGCTAACAAGAGTTGTTCGCGCTACAGTTACACGGACGTAGCCATGCCCGGCAGCACGATTAGTAACATTGGTATTGGCGTCCGCTATCCAGATAGCAGCAGCGCCAGATTCGTCAATGTACCAGCTGACTCTGGCCTTGTAAGGTTCGCTGATGATTGCATAGTTTATTTGGTGATCAAGCACCAGTTGGTCTATCAGTTCATCAGCTAACCTGCATCGATTCAGATTTCCTTGAATCACGCTGGTCATTGGGGCGACAGTTTGGCTTTCGCCGAAGCAAGTGCTTCTCTAAACGTGCTACATGCTCCAGACCCGGGAAGATGATCGAGGTTTCCCGTGGTGCAAAGGTAGCATTTTGCCTTTTCAGTGCAGGATGAGGATTTGTGGCCAGAGTTCCCACACTTCCAGCACGCGTCCCTCCTGTCGGGCCCATTGCAGCCAGCCTGTCGGTGTCCGTAGCCGAGACACCTGAAGCAGCGTTGCACTTCCGCACGCTGTCTGATCCTACATTGGATCCAGCCGATGGGAATTTTTCCTTTTTTGAGCAGTTGGCTTCCGGGACCTTCGTCCACTTCGACAACAGCCTTCTTTTGCTCTCTCTGATTTACGGCGAAAAGAGAGATACGGATTTGGCCTGAGCTTTCTCCGATCTCTCTTCGAACGGCCTCTTCTATTTCCTCAACCGTTGTGAGACAGTCCATGCCCAATACCTCTAGCTTTATACGCTTAGAGATTTGTTGTGCATCGCCAACTTCTCCTACCGCGCTACCAATGGCTTCTCTAAAGGCCGGTTGGTCGTTGCACTGCGCCGTTTCTATTGGTACGCTACCAGCCTTGATCTTGCGCACTGACCGTATCACCGTTCCGGTTTCGGCAGGCCGGAGCTGACCTCGGATTGCCCCTAGAACTTCGGCGTAGCTTTTGCCTTCGGCCGGTTTCACCAGAACCGTTACGGCTCTGCTTTTCCTCTTGTTCTTTTTGACTGCCTTCGGGGCTTGAGGAGGCGGCTTCTTTTTTGCTTTAGGACGCTCTTGCCGTCTCCGACCTACTACTTTGGACCAAGCCTCTTCGGACTGGGTATTCTCCGATTCCTCGTCCCTTTTCTTCTTGGCTTCCGAGTCTATGAGCTGAGGGTCGGAGTTAGTCCGAGCCCTCTTATTTGATGGACCCGGTTCGTCACCCTCTTCTTTATTTGGGCTCAATGAGCTCATATAGCTCAACACCTCTTCGAGAAGAGCCATTCCGTTTTTTATGTCCATGGACACGGTCTTCTGTCTCTGTGCGGCAGTTTGCATTGTTTCCCCTTAAGGCTAAAAAGTGTCATTGCGCTTTTTAAGGGGGTTGCCTTCTTGTGGGTGGGATCTAGCGTGGGTGTTGACTGGCCGGGCGTTTTGGTGCCGAATCTCACTGGTGTGTTTCGTGCCGGTCCAGAGCCTCGCGAAGGCATAACTGGAGTGGCCACTCTAGCCGGCGTTTTTAGAACCGGCGATCTTAGCAATTTACTGCTTTTTCTGAATGCGACCTCGTCGCCGCTCTCGTTCTCCATTCTTTCTTCGTTGTTTTGATTTGGTTTATTCATTTCTATTGGGTCTCCGCTTCAAGCCGCTATCTCAGCACGATGTGCAGTCGCCGTTATTGATTCCCGTGGTTATCTATGCGCTTGCAGGGAGGCCACGCTAAGGTTGACACAGGTCCTTATGAGAGTCTGTGTTCAGTGCCAAAATCCGGCATTAGTCAGGAGTTGTCTCAACTGAGCCTGCACCACCAACTTAATGACGACGTGCTTCGAACGTACTTGAAGACCTGCTAGGGTTTTAACGAGACGGAGACGATGCCGATATTAACCTACCAGCCATTTCGCCAAGGTGTCACCCTTGGTTACTGAGGTGGCAGACTACCGGCCTCGCCAGCCCGTAACATACTTTTCCTAATCATGTTTCCAGTTTCGGTCTTCAGGATCTTACTGGACTCAATCCTGAGGATGCTTAGTTAGAGTTTAAGGGCCGCATCCACTCGCCCTTTATTCGTTTTGGTTCGCCCTGAGTATTTCATTTCCTCAGTGCCACCCATTTCTGGGGAGCGTTCCTCTATCCACCACCCGAGGAGGCGCCCGGTAGGGGAACCGATACCCCGCCGGGATTTTATTTTATTTTATTTTATTTAATTTAATTTAATTTAATTTTATTTTATTTTATTTTGTTACACAACAAATAATTTTGTTTTTTCGGCCCACCCTAGCACAAATATATATGTTACTCATACGTATTGGCTCTTCTAAAAGAAAGTGGCTAACGTAAACTTATTTTTAGTTTCAAGAGTTTGCGCTGGTAAGTGTATATATTTGGGGGTGTGCGTGTGTGTAAGTATTGAATGTTGTAAACTGAATTATGTGCGTGCCGCTTGTCCGTGGAAACTTGGTTGTGGTCGCGTTTATGTTCACACATCGATATGTATCTATATCTATACAAATGTAGTACGAATGTGTCTGTGTAAGTACATTTTCACACCAATTGAATTACATTTTAGCGAAAGATTGTTTGGCGGTTATTAACTCGTATTGTTAGAGTTTTTATATGTTTATAAGTATGTATAGATTTTGGTCTGTCGCAGCAATGTAAAACAATATTTTTTGCTTTCAATGCTTTTAGTTCTTTATTGTTGAAAAAATAGACTAAGACGGTGATGGAAATAGAAAACAAAAACAAGGTAGGAGTGCCCACAATATTTTACATCGGGTAAGGGCTTAAAATATACCCGCGCAAGATACGCTTGTCTCAAGAGGCGACTAATACCCACATCCGGAAGGTTCAAGGAATTTTTTTTTATATTGACAAAAGGGGTGTGGATATCTTCCGATTTCGAACATAATCAATAGGCCGATAATTACTCGTATTCCAAGTTTCGTTCAAGAATCTCAGTTTGCACACTACAAATTGTGTTCACGGACGGAGATGGCATTACTCAATGGGTTTTCCAATTACTCAATGGGGCTTTCAATACAAATCTCGGTTCTTTTAGAGCTTTACAAACTCATGATATGTGAACAAAGTAATAAAATCCATTGTTCTAATACAGCTAGGTATAAACATATTGTGAGAGGGGAAGGGAAGAGAGAAATAGGGAGAGAAAGTTACAGCAAGGGGAAGAGAGGGGGGAGTGGGAAAGATAAAGAGTGGCATAGAGAGTAGCAGAGAACAGCGAAGTTAGGTTTGTAGAGTGAATGGGATTTGTGTGACTGTCATTTAAGGTGCAAGGTAAGGTGGCATAGAGAGGAGAGTTAAAAATTAATAGTGCCAGGGAGAGTAGCAGAGAAAATCGAGATTTTGTTAGGAGTGTAAAATTGCGAAATGTAAGAGGAATACTCTCCGGGAGAAGGACGTGGTGTTAGGTGAAAGGGATGATTATGTAGAGCTGATTCAAAAATAGATTGATATCTTATAAACAAAAATGAATGTGTTTCTGTGTGTCCTTTATAGGCGTACAAAGTACTCAACCGATTTTTATGAACTTTTCACAATATATTCTTGGGATCACTGGTTAAAGCATAGGCTATATATAGTTTTGGAAAAGCGGGCGGTGCCACGCCCCCAGGCTATATAAAATTTCAATTCCTCATAACTCTGAACTTATTCGGTCTAAATTTATGAAATTTGGATATATGTGTCCTTTAGTCAAGATTTACACAATTTTGGAGAAATGGGCGGTGCCACGCCCACATTTTTTTGTTTACAGTTTATAACAAGTTAATGATATTTTATATATAGATATCTGTTCTTTACATCAAAAGAAATCTGGCAACAGAAAGCGGTACCAGGAGCAAATAAAAGTTAATTCGATATATCTTCGAGCCTATGGACATATCAGAACCCGCAGAGGAAATGGGTGAAGAAGAGAAGTAGTAAGAGAAATTTGAAATATAGGTGGTGTTAGAGAAAAATGAAGAGGATAGAGAAGAATAACGGTATATGGGGTTGGGGGAAAAGCAAAAGCAGAAATAAAAAGGAAGATACATGGATAAATGTAGAAGAAGAGCAAAGTGGGAAGAGAAAAGATTGAAATTTATGCAGGCAAGTCAAATTTTAGGCAGAGTAACGTCTGCCGTGTCCGCTAGTTAGTAATAAAGAGGCAGAAAGAGATTAAGAGGAAGTGAACTCCTTTATTCACATCTTGAAGTGGAGGCACAATAGAAGTCCGGGTTTACTTTTGTCACGCGTCTAAATTATGGCTCGCCTAACTAATTTCTAAGTTGTTATGAATGCATTATAGTTTCAAATGAGCAGGGAGCCAAAATCGAGGTTTCATTAAACGGTTTCACAGTTCCAAAAGATTGCTGTATCAGCGTTTTGTGAGCCATACTGATTCTGTGCGCAGAACGATAGCACACGTAACTATATGAGAAATTAAGGTAACTGAGATAGGCCAAATTGTTTCATTTATTCAGAGAGAAACTATCAGTTGCCACTTTTTAGTATTCTAGACTTTGTTAACGAAGATCTAGTTGTCTCATACTTAAATCTTCGAATAATACTTTAGCAAGACAGAGGCTGTCTTATCCAGGTGGTGGGACGCTGATCTAGTCGTGTTATAGAGCAAAAAACCAGTGACGGGACTTATATGCACTCAAAGTCTCCCCGTCCCTGGCTTATTGTATACCCATCCCAACAGTTACATTTTTATTAAGCTTTTTTATGGCTGAAATACACTCCGATAGATACAAACTACTACCAGGGACGACCTGGTTTCAAAAAAAAAAATAATAAACAATTCTAGATGCTAGCTACACTGCTACTTAAATCATTAGACCTCCGTCCAGCACACCACCGCTTTAGTATCGTCACCGTCATTTGTTTATATTAGCCAATAGATGGCGCCCTCGGTTTCAAGTATTGAACAGAATTCCGCGACAATAAATTGTTATACAACCATACACACCCTAATCTTTTGTAAATATGTATCTATGTTTGTAAGTGCCGATATACTATCGAAGCTTATTCATTTTACACTACAATACGAGTGGAAACTGACCGAGCTCATTTGATATAGCGTTCTTATTCAAATGTGTTTCTATATGCGAATCATGCCAACTGACCGTAAATTCAATTACTTCATTAAATCCGCTTTCATGTGATGAAATTGTGCTGTTAAAGGCAAGGCTACAAGCAATTGATATCCACTCAGTCCATCTTAATCGCTTTTTGTATTAACTCTTTATAAATTATACATATCGCAATTTCATGCTAGTCTGAATGAAGCTTAGTACAGCGGAGGATGTGTTTCGAGTTATATAATTTAATTCAGGCAATTGTATTTAACGTAAAAGTTTTATTGACTTCAGGAAAGACTTCGCGCACATATCGCTAATAAGGAAGTGTGCCCTCGAGGAAGTTCGTAGTAAGTCAAAGTATCTGCAGGGACATGAGAAGATCCACAAAGCTATCTGACTGCCATCTAACCAAAACACATTTAACAAAATTGATCATGTCGTGACAGATATACTCAATGGGGATAAAATATTTCTTCACGATGTGGTCACCAATCTAGGTTTCAGAATCAACTCTAAGTTAACTGGTGGCGGCGATATTGATCTTGTGATCGGTAAAATTTATAACACCCTTCAAAACTTGTACCGAACTGCCTATTTACTATCTCGTGATACTAAGATGTAACTGGTCAAAGCGGTTATAATGCCACAAATTTCTTATGGTGAACTTTAAACCGCAGTTTACTTTAAATAATGCTGATCGGTTTGTTTTTTCTAAAAGAAAATTTGATCATATCTCTCCATAAGCTAAGAAAATTCTCGGAAGCGGTATTTAAAAATTTTTACAATGATCTTCTTATGGATCCTACAATCAACAATATCAAGCTAATTTATAATTTCCTAAAGGACTCTAACCTTCTTCGCCGTATTTAATATGTATTCACCTGTCAGCCGAAAGCCTACGCCGCTAGCGCTGCGTTGTTTTTAGTTTGTATAATAATTTGTATTATTATGTAAAATAAAATAAATAAAATAAATTTTTTACAGATTAGAAATCTCTGCTTTTTCCATAACCTATTAGACTCTGAAAATCCCCTTTATTTATATGAAAAACTAAATGTGTGCCAGTCTACTTGGACCCTGAATCTATTGGTCCCGAATTTTAAATTTGTCAGTACAATCCGTCTTTGGAACTTTCCTCCAAGACAAAAGCTATTCAAAAAGCAAGATGTTTCAAACTAGCAGCAATATCTTTTCTCAGCTCCTAACTAACTTTATATTATATAGTTATATCTAAGAGTACACAATTTAATAAATGTATAATACATTTATTAAATTGTTAATTTACCTATTTAACTTTTCTGTTTCTGTTTTGTATTTGTTTTATGTAACACTTCCTTTGTAATAACTGATTGATGTACTACCTAAAAGACTTAGTCTTACTTGTACAAATAACTTTAAATAATTAAATAAATGAATAAATATATATTTACCGTTCTTGACGGACCTAAGATAGACAGCTGATAACTGCTCCATTCGGCGCTTATAACTGCTCCATTCTCGGAGAGAATTCGTCGCTATAACAATGCAACAGAGCAGTGGGAACATATTTCCTACCCACTAAGTAGGGCCGCTAAAGATACTATTGGGTTCCAGCGAGACCGAAACAATGATGCGGAATGTCCGCATCCGCCTCCGAAAAGAAGACCGGATCACCGACATAGAGAGCGGCTCAAGTTATTGAGGGAACACTTTTCCTTACTGCCTAAGAGATACCACAATCCCTGACGTTGGAAAGAACTTCCCACTACCCGACTATAATCTAATAAGGGTGGCTATATTTAGGTTCAAAATTAATAAAGTAAAGTGTTGTTGCATGCATTAATTTTTAAGCAAAATATGTTCGGACAAATGATTTACCTTAGATTGATACTTGAATTTGATCTGCCCTTTCAACAAGAGAGGCGATGGCGCAATTTGCCCCCAACTAACGCGGAAGGATTATCCTTAGTGTCACATGCAAGGTTTTATTTAGCGCATCGTAGACAAGCTGATTGGATCTTATCAGTGTATCTTCAGACCTGGCGAGTCCACCATCGAAAACATTTGCACGACAAAAAAATCCAGGAAAAAAATCCAAAAAAGACCCTTTATCAGATTATCTACATGCCGATGTCAACAGGTGCTGAGTTAGCAACTGAGAATTGAGGTCCTCTGTGGACGAGTAAAGATCACGCACTATAAGTCTTTTATCATACTTCAGTCGAGTCTAACATTTAGTCAGTTTATAACAAGATTTTCTAAGCAATTCATCATATGTGAGGAGAATGACGTTGCCACGACATTCCGTTCAGTGCGTCAACACGAACTTGTTTTATATCCGTACATGACCCATCACTTCATATCACTTCGAATCAGTTCTATCGCTCTACGGACAGAGTTGTTCCCTTAGCTGATCTAAGCACACTGCTTGATAAAATATGTACTGCTAGCTTTGATATCTGGTAGACGGCTTGAACTGCAAAACAAAAAACTATACTCTACATACATTTGCATCCATACATAAACAATTTCTATATATTTAGAATTCAGTACCAATATTCATCCTATTCTACATGCTTTTGATATTCGCCGAGCGCTTTCAATTTCCACATCATTTTCTAAAATATCTATACTTGCAGAAACATACAAACATTTATCAGCTAACTTACTACATACATACATACGTACATATTCATATGGAATCCAGCTAAACATTGTAACGTTTCAACAGAAGCCTTGGAATTTCTCGAAAAATAATTATTGTGGCAATGAAATTCCTCTCACAACCTGCGGTACACCTGTGAAAGTGTGGGTGGGAGTGTGAATAGAAAAAAAGTACATAGCAACAACAACAAGACAGCACTTTTTTCTTTTAATTTCCCTGCTGACCTTTTGCCTTTATACATTTTTTCTATTTAGACAGTTACATTTTCTGTTGGTTGGTTTTATTTTACCTTTTTAATTTGAAAAGTGCAATGATATCCGAACGTAAAGCCTTTCGACGAAGGTGAAGGATGCAAAACATAACATTTCAAGGGCAATAACTGAACAAAAATTAAATACAAATATACCAAATTTTGTTATCTTTTCGTGCGCTTTGACAATTGCTACTATGCGGCTAGGGCTAGGGTTGGCAGTCTCGTGGTTTGTAATGAATGAATTTGAAAAGAAAATGTGCCACATGTGGAACATAATAAATTTGGTGTTAGAAAAAGGGACCTCCGGTTTCCATACAAGCTTGAAGTTAAATTTACGAAGCATATCGCTGGAACTGCTCACTTTAATATTTTAGAAGCAGTGATTTTTGGGTCCCAGTAACAATTTTAGTAACAGCGACTGTTTAGAACCAGCGTTTTTTTGTAATCAGTGACGTTTATAGGAACAGTGACTTTTTCAAACGTTCGAATTTTTTTTGGAAACAGTTATATGTATAACGGCAGTGACTTTTTCCGCAAAGTGACTGACTATAGGGTCCGTGACGTTTTTGTAAGCAGTGGCTATGTTCGAATACAGCAATTTTTCTTCAAACAAGCGATTTGTTTAACCAGTGATATTGTTAGAGCCATCCACTTATTTTGGACAACTAACTTTTCTCGAACCTGTGACTGTTTAGAATCGGCGTATATTTTGTACCTAGTAACTTTTTTGAAATAAGTGACTTTTTTTTGGAAAGAGTCACGTGCATGATGACAGGAACTTTTTTTGAAGACAGCGACTTTATTGAATCAGTGCTTTTTTAGGACGCGTGACTTCTTTGAAAGCAGTGACTATGTTTTAATACTGTGATTTATCTTTAAACAGCGATTTCTGAATTAGTGATTTTTTTAGAACCATCCACTCGTTTGAAACAAATGACTCTTTCCTGACCAGTGATGGTTTTGGAACTTGTGGCTCTTTTTCAATCAGTGAATATTTTCCAAAGCGGCGTATTCTTTCGAACCAGCGACTTATTAGCAGTGAGTTATGTGAAAGCTAAGACTTAATATTTCTGGAACCAGTGACTTACTTTAAACCAAAGGCGTCTCTTGAAACTCGAAACTTATTTGATATCAGAGAGTATTTTTTAAACCAGTAATTTTTTTATAATCCAGTATCTTTTTTTATAAATGGCCACATTCTGAAGCAATTTTCTTATGTGAAAGCAGTAAATATTTGAGGACAGTGATTAACTTGGAACCTGTGACTTGTTTTGAACTTCTTTTCGGATTTTCCGAAAAGTTCTGAAATAAATTGTGAGCATTTTAGGGGGGGGAGGGGTTGAATGAACCATATCAAAAATTCAAGAAACAACAAAACTTTAATATTTTACTATCTGATGTTCTTTGATTGCTGCCTAGAGTCCCCATGGGCTCAAAACATCATTGAATAGCCGCTTTGAGCTAGTAAATTAAAGCGAGAATTTTAAAGGCAAGGTGGGAGTCCTATCCCATTTTAATCATCTCATTGAGAGCTCATATTTGAGAAATTTGGTTCTTAGAGGGTCTCAAAAATCGTGTTTTCGAGGCATTTTATTATACTCCGGCAGTGCACTGGACAATAGCGAAATGAGTTCCAATCGTATAAGAATAATAAAGCATCGGCTTTCACGGTATGAAAAGCACAGACTTCTGAAGGACTGCACACACACGTTTATTACTCTCTTTAAAGCAGTGCTGAAAAATACGGACCTTGACAAGCACCTCCATTTATTCTGTGACATTCAGAGCCAATCCAAGTCGAGCTTAGTCAAATTGAATAAAAGCTCAGTGACCCCACGAAAAGTGGAATGCGGAATCTTCAAGGGAGCTCACCATTTCCCAATGCTTCATAGCAGGAAAGAGAATTTTTGTGCAGCAGACTTTGATAAAGAAAAAGGAATAATTTTTTGATTGTAACCGGTTTGTAACAAAACAAAAATTGACAAGGGATGACGAAAATTCGTTCCAATATACATGTAGCGTAAGGCACTTTGGGATAAGAAATTCAATCAATGGCATGTTTCAAACCAGGTTCAGAGATTATGTGGAGCACAATCTTATCGTCACTGAGATCGCAGCTTCGACGACGTTCCATTGCTATCATAAATATTTTTGAAATCACTCAAAAAATTCTACCCGACTTTTCGTTGGGATGAGTTCAGATAGCACCTTTATACCTTTGTAAATTCGCAAGATTATATTGAGAAATTTAAAAAACTTCTTCAAGAACTTTTTGTTTGTGCTTTTGAGACATGTGTGCACGGCAATTCACGCTACTCCAAGTGTAAAAGACGATGAAGGATGTGAAATAAAAGTGTGTGGAGTGACAAGTATTACAGCAACAAATGTGTATTTTATTTGCATAGGTACAAATGTCTTCTTCATATTTACGGATCATACATACATATATTTAAGCCATACTCACATACCAACACATATAGTGTATATCCCTTAAATCGCGTGATTGGTTTTGCGCTGCCTGTTTGTCTTCCGGTATTTTCCGTTTACTTTTTTCTCACATTTTATATCTCATTTTCCCTTATGTTCACCTGCAAGTAGTTTGACGTAGAATAAGTCAGGCTTCGAATTGGCTTTCGTCTAACTAAATAGTTGAAAGTAATTTTCATCGGACACCGAACTAAAGAGCAACCCATAAGAAGAATCCATTTTAGAGTACTTTCTGATTAAATGATTCGATATCAAAGCACTGTTTCGATAACATTAATCCATATCAAAGCAGATTTTCGACAGCATCAATCTATTTTAAAGTAGTTTTTCGATAATATGTATATCCATATAAAAATAGTTTTTGATATAATTCGATATAAAAACAGTTTTCGATCATATTAATCGATATCAAAACAGTTTTCGATAACACGAATCGAAATAAGGAATGTTTTTTATACCTAGTAGTGCTACATGTGTGTACATTAATGTTAAGGCAGAAAATTAAATTTTCAAGAAATTTTTTTAAATGGGCGTGGCACCGCCCACTTTTGATTAAGTCAAATTTAGCAATAATATCTATATATATAAAAGAAAGTGACGTTAGTTCCAACTCTCATAACTCAAGAACGCCTGCACCGATTTGGATAATTGACACTAATTTAGATTGTTCTCTGACCAGAATAGGAAAATACCTTATAAAATTTTCGAAAACTTTCTGAAAAAAAAAAACATTTATTTCCCCATACATTTTGTATGGTGCGAATTTTTATAATTTTTTTTTTTGTATTTTTTTTTTTTGTTAGAAAAGCTCAATAATGGATCGATCGAAGGTGGAGTGGAATTGTGTGTGTGTGAAATAGTTACATCTATAGGGGTAGGGATAGGAGTGGGAGATAAAGATAGGAACAACCAATATTTCTAGATCCATTCAGGTAAATATCTGGGCAGGACAAAGTCTGCTGGTTCCTCTAGGTTATCATAAATCAAAAACCGTTAAAGATATCGAAGCGAAATTTAGCACACATATTTATATTAATAGAAGGTATGTTCCGGAAAAAATGGGCGAAGTCGGTTAAGAACCACGCCCACTATTATACGAAAGACTTGGAAAAGGATCATAGATATGTTTAATAGCCGATAACTTTGCGTAAAAAAGCTTTATATCAATTCTATTTCAATTTCAAAGTGTCCATGAACGAAAAAAGTCGAAAAATATAACTTTTTGAAAATGGGAGTGGCCCGCCCCTTTTATAGCAGATTATTCCACAAAACTTTATATGACATAACTCTGGCAAAAATGTATTTCTCCAAACGATATTTGGCGCAAATGTTGAACATATAGAGTTAAATGTTTGTTGTAAAAATAGGCGAAATCGGTCAACGATCACTCCCAGTTTTTCAACATAGTTCTGAAAAACTTGTTTGTAAAATGTAAGACACGATATTGTTATAACCATGCAAGCTATAACAATAAGATCTTTCACACATAGTAAGCTTTTTAAGAAAAACTCAACCGCAAAAAAATTTTGTGTATTTTGGGGTAGTAGGCTTGACGCCGCCCACTTTTCAGCATAAAATTTCTGCTTTTCAAAGGCGATTGGTTGTAGTTTGAACTAGATATTTCAGTCGAAATTGCTTCTTTATAGTATATACTATACCCTTGTCAAAAATTAAGCAAATCGGATAACACGCAATTAAAATATCCGTACAAGTTGTTAATACCCCACTGCAATAGCGAAGTTATATACCTTTTTTGATTTCCATACCTTTAGTGAACATGAAATGTTTGTAAGTATGAGAAGAAGAAGAGATGGGTACATCAATAAGTAAACTAGACGATGAGCTGAGTCGATTTGGCCATGTCCTCTCCCCGAACGTCTGTCCGTCTGTCTATTTGAATGCAAATTTTCCAAACATAAAATGTGCATGTATTGGTATTTTAAAAAAATGTGGTTAGCAGTTGCTGTAGGGAATCTATTTATATAGAAATAAATTCATGGCGGTCGCTGTGGTGTTGCGGTAGTGTTGCCGGCCTACCACACCGAAGGTGCAAGGTTCGAGTCCTGGAACAGGTAACATCAGAAGTGGTTTGAAAAAGTTTTTCAAAACGGGGTCGCCCCTCGACAGTGGTTTGGCAAACTCTCCGAGTGTCTTTCTGCCATGGAAGTCTTCTCAGCCAAAATTCATCTCCTTTGTAAATCTGTAGGTCGCACCAATTTATATTTTTTTTTTTAATTAATTCACCCCTCAAAATTCATAACAGAAGTGGTTTTATTGGAAACAATCAGCTGGCTTTATAATACGAACTGAAAGAGCAGCGAAAATTGGTATGCCATAATAGATCACTACTAGGTATATAATGTTCGGTTTTCACCCAAACTTAGACTTACTTTACTTATTTAATTATAATACATTTTTTTTTTTATAAACTTTCATATCACTTTTTCTACGTTTATGCTTAACGGCCACATCTACAATACATTCCTTAGATCTAGCCAACAAAGTTGAATTAATATGTTTTTTTTTTTGTTGTTGCTGTAGTTCCATCATTTTTCCGGTTGTGCTGGCAACACAAACCGAAAAGCAAACATTTTTTGCAACCACTTAAGCAAGGCAAATCAGCTTTTGATTTTATGCTGAAGAGTCTTTTGTGCTCGCTTGATTGCTGGCAAAAAGTCGTTGCGGTGAAGGAAGCTCGATATACAGACTGACTGACTGACTCAACTCACTTACTTACTCGTACTTACACAGCGAGGCTGTGGATATGAAAATACGCGCTGTAACGGAACAACAAAAAAAACCCGGATGGATAGGCGTTTAAGTAAGTTGCCAAAGTGTTGGTTGGGGGTGCATAAGGGGAAGCGCTCCGCAACAGAAAGCCAACACTCGAAAGAATTAAATCCGCATTTTGCATTGCTTTTTAATGTCGGTTTTACCGCTATTGTTCCAACATTCACTCCGCCCACACAAATTACTTGGCAACGAATTTGCAAAAGATGATGTCAAGTGTCACAGTCAATTTTGTATGACGAATCAACAAAGTTCGCGACGGAATTGAACAGCAAAAAATTGGAACTAAGATGAAATACTTTTAAATGCCAACCACTTTTGTGGTTATTGTTGTTGCTAATTTTGTAGTTGTCTCCGCTATTTCTGCGGCTCAGCAAACTTTTTTCAATTGCTTTGGTTTTTGTGACAGGTGGTTTTTGGCGCGGATAATGACAACGTAACTGCAGAGCAAGTGCCGTTAGCGACCACCGCAACATTCGTTTGAACAATAAAAGACTTTCAAGTTGAATGTCTCCAATTTAAGCTGCTTTGCTACTCAGCCTACTATTGAATACTCCTTTCGTATTTTAAAAATTCATTTTACATATGTTTTTAGACCTAAAGACATAAACGAATCGACAGAGATATTGACGAGGAAAGGAACAGGAATACGTTAATACGATAACTTGAGAAAATTTGAGATATCGTAGTAAATTTTGGTATGCAGTTTTTTTATTTTTTATTTTCCATCCCTAGTTAAAAAAAGTCACTATTCAGTACGTAAGACACCTACAAGTGCATTAAATTTATATCTAATCATAACCCAAGGTGGTAGCCCTACCTAGAAATATATTTATTAAAATACGGCGTAAAATACTATTCGTTTGAGACCCATTTTGACGAATCTTATTTGACTTTTTTTAATTTCAGATAAGTGGCAACTCTGTGGAAAGTGGCAACACATATCTAAGATAGTTTATATTGTAGCAGATAACCTATATACAAAACTTTAGTTCAATGGGTGAAGTCGTTTTCGAGATAATCGCGTAGATCCAAAAAAAAAAAAATAAAATAGTATTAGGTGGCAACCTTAGGTCTTAACAGGATCTGGAATAATTTTTTTTGAAATTATACGTAAAATACCTTTCGTTTGATACCCATGTTGGCCTCGAGCTAGTGCTGTAATTTTGTATTTTTGTATATTTATATATTTAAAATAAACAAACCAAACTTAAATTTAAATTTCAAATATGTGGCAAGCCTGTAAAATCAAGTACGGGAGCTTGAAATATATCATACTACGTGTATTTAAAAGTGCAACCAAATAGCTGGTGTCGTTTTCGACACTGTAGGGGATATAATAAAAATAAATATAATGGGATTAGGTGGCAACCCTAGCCTGCAACCTTTCCTGGATATATCTTTGTAGAAATATTTTTGTTATTAAGAAAATACCGTTGTTGACTCATAAAAACATCAGCACAGAGGTTATGCTTTTTACTGGGAATGTTTCGAAGAAAAATTAACGAAATTGACTAAGAACTACGCCCACTTTTGTATAAAGGATTTTAAATGGGTCACAGGTGAGGAGCCTTCGTTTTCAGTGTCAGACATAGAAGAAATTGAGAATGAGCTCTCAGTAAATTTTCGGATGACAAATTAGTCAACCATAATAAAGTTGAAGAAGGCTCGCTCCACCGAGGTGTTGAAGTTAGCTGCCCAAACGATTGAGGGACACATGGCTGGGTATGATCTGAAGCAATAAGGTCGAGTTTTCAGACGTTGCACTAAACCTCTCTCTTGATACGGCTGGCTCCTCGAAAAAGTTTGAACGAAAGAACGAATTATAGCCCCACCGATTTGTATAATTTCTATACGTTAAGTTGCTAAATGGTCGATGTGGAGGTTAAATAAATTTAATATGACGGTGTGGTGAGTCTCTCCACCGTTTTTCTGTATATATTAACCAGCTTGTCTCTTGTTTTTAAGTTTGCAGCATTAGTTATGCGGTGACGCCTAATGAAGTTGGTTATCTCTGTGGTACTTCCAGGTAGCCTAATAAAGTTTAGGTAAAGTATTTTGAATTACGACGAGGTAGTTGACGTCACTTTAGGAGTCAGGGACGCATGTTGAGGAAGCCAGCTCATAACATTTTTAACAGATATTGTGGCAGAAATCTTTTTTCAAGTAGGTCATCAGCATTGTACGAAGGACCAATGCATATTTTATGCTGGAAGTCAGTGCGTGTCGTGATAGGGACGTGGATCTAAAGATCTTGCCGCAGACGTACCCATGTTCTGGAAGAAAAAGGGTTGGCGATATAGTTGCGGACTGTCGCTCGGTATTAGTTGTGAGCTGAAGTAAAAGCTGGTTGCGTTTTTGCTCAGAAACGGAAGTTCAATGCAGGTTGCGACATTATTGCTACATGCAGAGACTGCTTGAGCTCAAATCTTTCCTGCCCAACTGTGCACACCTATCTGCCCTGAGCCGTTGTAGTATCTTGGATTCCACAAGATGAAGGTTCGAGTAGTTTCGGCGTCTCGTAGTGTGTCGCACTTAATATGCTCATGTGATCGATCTCTTTCGAGCAGCAATAATCTAAATCTACTTAGTTCAGTTGGTAGATATTACATCGTGGAGACTGGATTTTAATACTGTATTACCAGGAACTGCCCCCTTGTACTCTCCTCGCTTTAAAGTCTCAAAGTACCGCGTATTGGGTTTAAATCCAAGCAAAACCCAGCCGTTCAATGAATCCATGAGACTTCTAAGAAGGGCAAAGCACTGCTTCTCCAACAACAACACTTCCTGGAAGATTCTCAAGTAAATACAAGGCACACAAAACAGTTCCGGAGTTCATAAAACTGTACCAAATAATTTTCTAAAACAATTTGAAAAGTTTCATAATTTTTATGCCATAAAATGTCTGTACAAAACAACAACAAAAACGTCGCCGAACTTCTGTGAGCCAATTTCAAAATTGGCCAATTGTCGAATGAGAATTAATAAAAGCGGCAAAATAAATTTCAATACAATAACTTAAAAAGTAAGCAAATGAAAGCAGAGCAAAAGGAATTGGCACAAAACAAAAGCAAAAGTCGGCGAACAAAAAGCATTTAAAGCGAATGCAAAGCGATTTTACAAAAGTTACGGCATCAATTAAAAGCACTGCACGACTAGCAACATTTATACGCTGAGAAAACGACAAAACATAGAAGGCAAAATGCTGTCCTCAACAACTCGAAACGCATGGCGGGCCAAAGGGCAAACCCAACAACCGACCCTTTGTGGAAGCAAGCTTGCCACAGGGTGCACTAGATGGCTACAACTTCGAATTTATGTATTAACGCGCTATTTGGCACTGCTGTTGCCATTAAGGCGTGTGGGGGCGCAACAAAAACAAAACCAACAATAACAACTTGCGCTACACACTACACTGGAGTTTGTTAAATCTCGCTCGACGTTGGATTAATCAGTGCGAGGAGCGCGCAAAAAACAACTTTACTCCTTTTAAGCTGCAATTGCTGCGTTATCGTTTGAGATTTTATCATAAACTTTGCTTGCTTCGCGCACTCGTACACAGCTGAAAGCTCAGTGTTGCGAATGAGCTCGTTTATCAGCGCGTTGAAAACTTGTATGGATTTTCGGTTGTCGACATCGTTCCTACGCAAAAAACACATGCGTTTAGTACACTGCAAAAAATCGTGGGAGTGATCTCTATAGATAGTGATTCTGTTATAGGCATATTTGGAATAAGTCGATTTTAATATCTGTAGCCTACTTTTAGGTATTGAAAGTAAACTTGTACTACCGTATACGTAGGGGAACAAAGTGATTCTGTCCGACACTACCCTTTTTGGTATGAAAGAGAACAATTAATCTCTTCATAGGGTATGCTCAAGCAAAAGAGGTCACTTCAACCCGTACAAAAAGATTAAAACTGGCTTTGGTCGCATGCTCCTTTGCGATTTATCCTGGATTCATCCTAGACGAATCGCATTTTTTGCGGGGTATTTATTATGTGCATGTATGCATGTGGACATGGTGTGGTGGTGCGACGGCTCTTTGCAGTTCAATTACGTCCCATCATATTCATCACCGTAGCCGCTACTAATACGCACTTATACGAAAGCTAATTTATTGCACGCGATCCTTTTGTTGACTTAATTGTATCCAATGTAATCAGTTAGGTCTTACGAATTTGAATGATTTTGACTGAGTTGTTGGATTAGATTTGTTTGTTTTATGTACTTGAGTGATAACAATTTGTGAAAAGATTACTAAGCTACACTGCAAAAAAATTTGTTTAAATAATTCTACGCCACAGTTTAAAAAAGCAAAACTTGGGTGACCCCCCCCCACATTTTTGCAGTAGTGCTGAAAACATGACTTAGTAAAATTTTAAATGCGATATTCTTTAATCTCTGTGATTTTCTATAAAACTTTCGCGAGTGAGAGCTTTTTAAACTTTCTGACACAAATCCTCATAAAGGAAATACAAAACAGCTCATTTCACCGGAAATAGCTTCGTTTGCTTAAAAGAGAACAATTCGGCTATTCTTTTATTACAACACTTAGGCTAGTTATGAAATCCAAAGTTTTCAAGTGTAGAGCTTTCCAAAGTTTTTTGAGTGTAGCGGGGCTTTTTCGACATGTACATTTTGTAAAGAAATTAATTAACGAATATTGAAATTAACCAGGAAACGTTTAGACTTTGGCAAGAACGCTGGAAAAGTGAACACCGAGGTAGATGTAGAGGAGGGGTAATCATTGACGTTAAGGCATGGATCACTAGAAATTTGTTGAGGTTAACTACTACGTTACCCAAATGCACACCGGGTAGGCGTACTTCAAAAAGTTCATATATAGAACTGGGAAAAGCTGAATATCAGAAATCCGTTTATGGAGATGCAGACGA